>JARFIW010000816.1:2320000-3705000 GCA_036346225.1 Platerodrilus igneus | reverse complement strand
TGTTGTATGAAACTCTTGAGTAGTAACTTTTTCACTCGTAGGAATTTTCCTACTCGTGAAAAAAAATATTATTTTACTCACTTGTTGCATAAATAACTATTAATACGTTGGCAACTGTAGAAAACAACAGGTATACACAGAGCAAAAGAATCTTGTGTAACTAATGTAAAATCCACTACCTATTGTCGGCGTTTCATCCTTACTTGCTTTTGAATATAATCTTCCGCAATTCATACGTAAACTACCCGGTCTTGCGGATAAAACACTCTGGTTTGCAAAACTTCAAACCAATCTTTCAAAGTATATTGCACTGGTGAGTGGCAACTTAGTAAATGTTAGGATAATGATCTAAAATGCTAATTTTAATATTTTCGCTTTCCCTGAAGCAATCTAATTAGTAATTGTTTCAAATTATTACTATATTATTACAGAAAGCTTTGCCATAATGTGCTTAATATTTAGATTGCTGGAAAATAGAGCAACAGTCCAATTTTCACACAACTGTGGTATTAAAAACTAAAAGAATCCTTGAAGTTTTTGTAAGCGTGGAATGCAAGGCTATTAGCATGCTTCCGTAATCCAACAAACTATTATGTTTACTTCATAGTAACAATGACTTTATTAAATTATACGTCTTAATAGCGTGACTAAGTAGCAGTATTAAAATTCTCTTATACAGTTTACAAACATTAGGAGAATTTTTTCGTTAATATCGTTAGCTTCCTATAGCGCAAAACAGTGTATTTGATGCTATAAAAGCATGGAAAAGATTTTCAAATTCATATGCAACAAAAAATAGAAATACCAGCTCAAACTGTAATGAAATAGAAATATAAAGAACTTTAGTTCTTAAAACCAGCATTCCTTTCTTAAAGCATCATCAAATTGCTATTAAAAGAGTTAAATATGATGTCAACACCAAATTAATAAATTGTAAAATGCCTAAGAAAATGGGGCGGTATTAGCTTGAAATTAAAATGGAATCACACTCTCTCCCATACTGCGGATGGAAAACGAAGGGTTTTGATCTCTTACTATTGTTAGTAACCAATTTTGTCGTTCCTTTGAATGTTTGTGCGATGGAAGCCATCACAATTCTCAACAGTTAGTACCTATGTTCTTTTTCTACATACAAGAGAAAGTATGTTCAGCGGGTGTTTTCACCGTCATCGTTTCACTTATCCTAGCTGGAAGAGTGTTTACTATCATGAATGATGTTGTTACGTACAATTTTGGCCTTAGAAAATCTAGGCGGCAATCTATAAATAAACTCGGTGAGGTGCCCCTTGCATTTTATTTTCCATTACTCCACCCGAAGGTACTACATTTGCCAGAGAGCGATTTTTTCGTACCCGGAAATTTTGAATTTTGTGGAACCCTTGCTGTTCCAAGCAAGGTTGGGATCTTTAACGTGTGTGACAACTTTCACACACGTGATCTGCGTTTTACTTCTCATCCAAACGAGGACGTATTTTTGTGAACATTGCGAGGCTAACAATTTTCAAGCGGTCCGTGTAAGGAATCGAACTCGAGGCCTTGGGCTTAGTACTCACAGGCGAACCAACTAAGCCACGGAGCTGTTTGGTAAGGTACTCTGCTAAAAATTCTGTTTCGAGAAAGTACCAAGTCTCGCATGTACTAACAAAAACAGTTGCCGAGTAGTTCAGTGAGACCGGTGGTGTAAGTGCTTGAAGAATGCTGTCGTGTGTGACCTATGTCTTAATCGGGAATTAATTTTGACACCACCTAATCTCGAGGGGTTTCTAAGAATAACCACAAAAAGAATAACAGGATGTCAAAACCTGAGATCATGAAAGTGATTCTGGCCTAAAATTTAAATGGAAAGTCATTAAGTACACTATTGTAAAAACAAACAAAGTAAGCGTTATAATGACACTGCCATACGTACTTGGAAACATCTTGCTGAAGAAAAGATTTCTAGAATTAAATGCTAGATTATCCGAATATCAATCACGCCTCTAGGTAATTGCAATGTAATTTATTACAGCAAAAGTTTACATTCATTGTGAAAAACACCAATATAAAACTGTTTTACAATTATGTTTTTTATTACAAGTACATATAAATATTATTAAACAAAAACAAAGAACCAAATACATTACAAAGTTCCTAATGAATTCGCATAACCAAATCACACGAACGTACTGTATGTACATTTATTAGTTCATGCAATTACTTAAAAATTTTCATTTATTTAAAACTTTTCTGGGTTATAGTTTCAAAGGTTTTTATAAATATCAGGTGAGTGGTCTTTGCCTGTAGATAACTCGGAGGCCACTAAAAGTCTTTGTTTCCAGGGACTTTGAAAGCAACTAGCTGTTCTCAGCATGCTTATGTCCAACATGAAGTTGTTAATTTAGTGGAACCAAAATATTCCTTAAACTAAAAGTAACCAACCTGGTAGAGAATTATTCAAACTTTATTAACTACTATCAGTCTGTGTGATACCTATTCTTCGAAGTAAACTAACATGCTCAAGTTACATGTTGTTTGTTTGGATGTTAATTACGAAATACTCTATAAGAAATTAATCTTTCTTTCATCAAATAATTCGAAACATCTTCGACAAAATTCGAACAGATGAATTAAGAGTGCTGATTGAAATTACTTTGCGTTGCTTTTCTCTAATTATATGTAAAATTAGCTTACGGAAAGGTTAACTAGAATTAGAGGAAATCACTTTTTATTCTTTCGACTCAGCAAAATTCTACATGTGAACGTGTTTGCGCTAGACGATAAGACCATAGGCGCAAGCGTAATATTATTATTAATCAAAACAAGCGAATAATAAAACTGTAATTTTAGAATACAAAGTGGCCATGATAAATTTGATAACTTTTGAGTATGAATAATATAAGATACAAAATCATTTTTTTTTAGGTCAAGAATGCATGTAACCTAAAAATTATATTTCTTAAAGGAAATAGCCTATGCCTATTTTGACGGGATTTACTGATACAGAAACTATGAAAGAAATATTGTTACGTCCAGTTCTTACATTTTAATATTTATTGACAATTTCGACTGCCTTTTTAGTTTAAACGGTTGCTATTTAATTTTTGTACTGTGTAAATCCTTTGGGATGTTGGATAAATATTGTTTTTTTCGCAGATTGGTTTTCCTATTTCTTTCTACCATATTTTTATTAAAGTGCTGTAAATATATTTTCTCTCTTAAGGTTTTCTTTTTTTTGTTTGTGACCCGCCCCACTCTACGACTTTCTAGTTAGCACAACATTCTTTGGCTCCCTTTTTTATTGTGTTATTCGGTGCGGGCTATTCTTTTTTTATCCGCCCGGAATACCGTAACAATATCATTATAAACATTTCAGAGGAACGTTATAATATTATAAACAAAAAAGCCGAAAATAAAGAAGTAATTAGACATAATAAAACTGTAAAAGATTAAGCTTTAAAAAGTTTAAAAAGCGAATTCAATTTTATGTAAGATGAACTGTTTTAAAACCATTAAAATAATATGCGACTTTTGAATTTTAAATAATTTTAATTCAAATAGCTACATTGGATTCCATGGCTTAAATATAATAATATCTTTTTATTTTTGGTATAAGTAACATCCTTACATTTGATTTTCCAATGCTCCACCCGAAGGTGCTACATTGGCCGGGAAGCACGTCTTTTTTACTTGGAAGTTTTGAATTTTGTCGAACCCTTGCTATTACAAGCAAGGTAGGGATCTTTAACGTGCATGACAACACTCACGCACGGGACCTCCACTTTACCTCTTATCCGAACGAGGGCGTATTTTTGTGAAAGATGCTCGCCTAACATTTTTCAAACGGCCCATAACTGAAATCGAACACGGGACCTTGCGCGTGGTAGTCACACGCGACCTAAGCCTTAAAGCCGCCGGATAACTAACATCCTCTACATATGATTTTCCAATGATCCACCAGAAGGTACTACATCGACCAGGAAGCGAGTTCTTTTACCTGAAAAGTTTTAAATTTTGCCGAACTCTTGCTGTTCCAAGCAAGGTAGGGATCTTTAACGTGCGTGACAACACTCACACACGTGACTTCCATTTTACTTCTCATCCGAACGAGGGTGTATTTTTGTGAAAAATGCTCGCCTAACATTTTTCAAGCGGACCGTGTCGGGATTCGAACCCGGGACCTTGGGCGTAGTAGTCACACGCAAACCACTACGCCACGGAGCCGCGGATGACTAACATAGGCCAAAACGTCTAAAATATTTGGGTAATTAAAATAATTGAGGTCTTGAAAAGAGATATCAAAATTATGTTAACTCATCCATTTTGAGCGCTTATCGAATATATTTTATTCTAGTTAAATGAGTAACAAATCACATAAACTACATAATAATTAAAATCTAAAACCTTTAATTTTGACTTTTAATACAAAAATTATTAGAAGTATGTTAAATTCTCTAAGTAATTTTTGGGAAAAATGTAAACATCAAGCATAAAAATGTACCAATCACAAATTTGTTACAGTGACTAACGTAATAGAAGATATCAAATAGTAAAATTTGTGAAAAAAGATAACATTTAAAAGAAGATTTATTTTCATCACAATAGAAAATTTGGTTTAAATAATTAGAAGAATTTTGAAATCGAGGATTGCTAGAAACCTAACAAGCAGATTTAATGCGTTTTATAAATCAAAAGAAAAACTAGACGAACACTTTTCTAATGTAAGAACTTACCACTTCACGATTTATGATACCTATAGGTAGATATTGAAAAGAAATTTTTGTTGGTGTTGGGAATAATTTCGTGTTGTGGATTTAATTGGCCTAGATAAATAAACTTTATAAGCAGGACTGTATAAGGAAAGACGTACTATTTTGTGAATGACACGCACAACAAAGAACTTACCAATTATTGTATCTGCTGTAGCAGATGTTCTTCTAAAACCTTAATCCTAACAAACTGCATTAGAGTGATCTTCCTTCCTCAACAACTGGTAGCGGACGCGGAAATTGTAACATTCACAGAGTACGTAGCATAAGCGATATAGGATATAGAACTTTAAAAATGAAAATTATTAACGTTGCTTGTATAATAAAATTAGTGGCATTCAAACAAGAGTGCGGTGGCAATCCTATTAATTCAACTTACACTTACTAACAAGATTATCATACAAACAAGTATTTTGCACAAAAGAACAACACAACCAGTTTATATTGAATAGAAATATCTAAATTAAAAGTAATGGTATTTAAAAGTATAACAGAAATGAAAACAACTTAAAATTTGCTTTGGGATACAATATATCGCCAAACCGTAGTTTTGAATTAAACTAGTCACATATGTCCTATTTAAAAAAAATCAATAGAAAAAAATGAAACAGATTTGTCCCACAGAAAAATCGCTGTGCTGTTGGGGGAGAGGGGAACCCACTTGCAAGTAAGTCGTGAATAACCCCTATTTGCAGTACGGACCTTCTCAACTCTCACAACCTCTTCTTTGACGTGGTAAATTTCCGTGACTTGACTCGCCCATTAGGTTACGACAGCAGTAGATTATCTTTTTTTTTCGCATAACATCTCACCTAAATGTAAATTTGGTCAATGACTTATCCATTTAACATTTGACATGAGGACGGGTAAATAATCTTAAGACCAACGCCTCCAACAGACTCGAATAGCTTGTTGCAAAAGTTGTTAGCGATTCAAGAGATTTGTCGATGCGTCTTCAACTTTCATTTCAGGTGCTGACTGCAAAAATGACCTGATCAGGATGCGATTAGGTGTGAGGAAATCAATGCATTGCGCGAGTGTATGGGGACGGAACCTAGCGTACGGTTATTTAGGATACCATCGGCCTTAAGGAATAATGTCACCATTTCCTCGAAGGTAAGAGCTAATAGACTCATTATTCAATGTAAATGATGCTTGGCGGATGCCACTCCTGCTTCCCAAATTTCACAAAAGTGGGGACAATCGGGGTTTGGATTCCATTTTATTTCTTCTAACGAAAGATTCTCGTCTATGGCGTGATTCGAAGTTTTAAGAAAGTTGGTTACTTCGGTAAAATGGTTAGCTGCACCTTTAACATTCGTACGACGGTCACTGTGTTTAGTGTGGCACAATTCGCAGCACGCCACAAATCTATTTAGAACAACCAAAAACGCAGCTGTTGATAAACTCGTCACTAACTCTAAATGGACTGATGTAGTGGTAAGACAAATAAAGATAGCCATGTAATATTTAAAGCATGGAGCCTTTCTTGTAGTACTTTTTTTAAGAATTCAATAGCCTGCAGAACCTATCTCAGTGGAGCAAAATTAGGGTGACTTTTGAACCCACGCCACTGATAGATTAACCATTTATGGATGCCTAGCTGGAATTTCATTGAATAACAAGGTAAACACTGGTTTATGTGTTTGAGGATTAATCGTATAATAGAAATTGTCCAGTGTCTACGGAGAATGTGCGATTGATATAACCTAAGACCACCATGAAGAAATTGATAATGATAATTAGATATGAGAGAAGCTAAATAAGATTCTATAGGAATTAGCAGAGCATGCCTTGCATCATGTGAGAGGAAGGAGTACTGTGAGCGACCGTCCACTCTAAGGAGACCCTGGTCATCCACAAAAGGACTTAGATAAGGCGAACACGTTTTATTAATTGCGATCTGCATAATATCCTTCTTGAAATAGTTCTGTTGAACTTCCTCCACACAACATAACATCGTGTTTTCATTTTCAACAGTGAGGAGCTGGATTCAGTTGATTCTACATGGAACAACGCATAAACGCTAGAATTCTATGTAAACGAGTGAAACGCGAAACATTTGATATAAGCTCCATCAATGTGGTTGCAATTTGAAATAAAATCGAAAGTGTTCCTACTTTTATTTCGGGAACCAGATCAAGTGATATCGATGACTGAAAATGTCGGCCGAATGCTTAGAGGTTCGTATAGAAAACGCGGACTTTTCCACTATAAATCAAAACCTAACGACTCAAAGATTTAATCCTCAACTAGCGCAATCACTTGGATTTTCTTTGGATGCAATGTGAAATCAATGAGTGAGAAGGTTAGTTTCAAAAATATGAGCAACCCAACCGTTTTAAGCTTATGCAGCGGCGTAAGCACTCAAGCAAGTACAATTGCTGAATCTTAAAATAAATATAGGCTTGTAGGTTGGACCTTATCAATAAATAGGGCTATCGACAGAACAGAACAGCAACGGACAATTCTGTGCGCCAAATAGTCGTTGTTTTTAGCGAAGCGACTCTACTTTTGGCGTTTACGAGATGAGTACTAATTTAATTCATATATTCACACCGAGCATAAACAACTTCTGGATAATCTTTAGCAGACCCATCACAAAAAGCCAATTATTTTTCGTAAGCTTGGACAAATAAATAATCGGGAAATGTATATACTACCAGTGCAGGTAGATCAGTGACATGGTTAGAATATATTTTTCGAATAGAAGCTAGAACCGGTTCCTCTCACTTTAATGCCAATAGCCACGATTGTTAGATTAGTACATTTGCGTAAAATGTAGACGAAGTGAGTCAAACCACGGGGTTATAAATCTTAGCGATTTTGGACAACATATTTCGTTTAATCAACACTATGGGATTTTAGTTAGTAGAACATGAAGAGCAATCATCAGACGGATGGTATTGAACGCCTAAAACTTTGATTGAGTGATCCTCGAAACTCACAACAAGCGGATGATCGCGATGGCTCAACGGAACGGCATCTAAAATTTGTCGATAAATACTAACCCATTTTCTTAGACTGAATGAAACCAGCTTTAACAAAAATGTCAATTGATTCTTGTTGTAAGAGCAGCCTCTTGTTCAGTGTCAACACATTCGTAAATTCCGTCCACAAATGTTTGATTTAAAATTGCTTTGGAGACTAAGGGGAACTGAATTCTTTCATCTTGGACTAACTGCTAATACGCGTTGAGCTAAAAATGGCGGAAATGAAACACCAAAAGTAAAAGTCTTTAATGTTATTCTTCGCCTTCAACGGGACGATAATCAATTTGCTAATATTTACAGTCGTCAAAGTGTATTAACACTTGACAATACGTCTGGCGTACATCACAGCGTACCACAACGGCACTAAGACGAAAATAGTATATAATATTAGGAATAGCACATTGCAGTTTAGGACCTAGTAGTAGAAAATGGTTTAAAGATTTACTAAAGGAAGCAGGACTAAATAAAATTAGACATTAGATAATTTGGAAAAATGATGGTTACGATATAGTTAAAGCATTAACGATTTATGTATACCTATTGTAGTTTAAATATTCGCAAGTAACAATTTTTGTTTTATATGATAAAATGTCACATACGTAGTTTTCATTGTCTGTTAATGTACTTTAATAATCAGTGGTTACAATTTAAAAAAATCTGTTCAGGATAAACTTTTTGTTAGAAAATACCTCAATCATAATTTGTCTAAAACCTGTCCTGAAATATCTGTTTTCAGAACGTCAATCGAGCACTAGAACACAAATAATCGGTGTAGACATTATTGCGCACTGTCCCCTATTCAAATGAGATATAAGGGGTAGGTGTACTACAATGTATAAGAGAAATATACTTTGGCGAAGCTAGCAGTAGTCTTTAGCTGCGGAGTTTGCAAAAGACTAATCTCAGAGGAGGGAAGTTATTCACAGATAGAACTTTTTTATGCTCTTGAGATAATTACTTTCATTTCCTTTCTCACTTGCAATAAAAAAAATAGAAATCAAACGCATGTTGGAGTAAGAAAAACACTAAACTTGGTATATTGATATTTAGGTTCTTAACATATGAAAAATTATTTCTATAGGTCCTAAACGATCAGTAGCTACCCTGTGAAAATCACAAAATCTTAATACAACGTTTTATAATGTTTAAACAAAGCTTTTTGTTAACAAAATATAATAGTTATTAAAAAATTTAAACTATTTGTTTTAAACCTTTAACCATAAAAAAGTTTATGAACTTTTCTATGTTCACATAGTTAGGTTATAAGCAGTAAAAAATATTCAAAAGCATATTTTAGCTAATGAAAGAAAAGTAGAAGACAAATCACTGTTGTGAATACGCACATAGATTATTTAGATATGTGTAAAAAGTTTGGATGTAACATTTATTTACTACCTTTACACTAAAAGAAAATACAGTAAAACTCATACCTGGAGTAAATAACTATTTAATACTATGCCACATATTTTAATTTTCTATGAGTTTTACATAGCATTTTGACTGCAGACAGCTGCGGTGTTGTTCCTTTTGCTAATGACCACTGACGCAGTTTAGACTTTCTGAGTTGACTAAACCTCTTGTCCGCCGAATATTTGTTGTTACAGATATTTAGGTTCCATCAAAGAAAAACACTGGCATCCAGATCTTTCATATGATATAGGTAACATTGTTGCATTTATAGCAGTTTTATGTAAAATGTTGACATAAATTTATAAAGAAAAGCTACGATAATTAACGTAAAATATAAGACCAAAGCCATGATCGTAGATATGTAAAGGTACTGATGTAGGTGAAGATAGGTAGAGATAAAGATATTGAACTCGAAGATAAATTTGAACTAGAATTGAATTTGGAGTTATACTTGAAAATAACCTTGAACTAAAATTAAAACCCTGCTAAAATCAATTGTGTTACCAAATTATAAGACACATTATTTTTAGCAAAATGTTATAAGTTTAAATAGAAAATACGTACCACAAGAGACTTCATGGCGATTTATAGATATGTTAACATTGTCGAGCACTGCACCAGCAGACAGTCAGATATCAAAAGACGAATGTTACCCGAACGGTACAGCTAACTAACAATTTAAAAAACGGGATTAACAATGGAAAATGAATGAATAAATAACACTCTGGCACGGATTCAGATCCACACTAGTTGTGTTTTGAAAGACATGCGTAAAGAAATAAACCAATCCAAAAATAACTCGTAACGTATTTATTTATATAACGTAAATGTAGGACAATTTTTCTTCTGTTTCTAGCTTAATTTTCTATAATAAAAGTAAATGTGAATATATATTCGAAATCAAACTTAATTCCAAGTGGTAATAAAATGTGTTTTAGAGTAAGAAAAATACGAGTATTTTATAAAGTGCCAAGTACGTTGTAACAGGGCTAGGCCTCCGCCAAATGACATGTTACAATTGTTAAGTATGTCAAATCTGGATATAAAATACAGAGTTGACCATTTAGAAACACTTAAAAACAGTCTGTCATAAAACTGGAGCAATATGAAAAAACTGTGCATGTAAAAAATTTTTATCATGTTCGTTGTGCGTATTGAAGAGTGTCGAATTATAAAGTGTCTTGTAAAATTAGGTACATCTTCTGAAGTATTCTATACTTTTCCATACGCAGTAAAAGAGATAAAACTCTTTAAATACATAAAAGTTTTGTTTTGGATGACCGACGTTAATTGAGGCTAATTTTCAAAACATATGGCTTGTGCCCATTTTCAATTTTCTGTGACGGTATTTTTGATAACTTTAAAATTCAATAGATACTGTACTTGGAGCACTAATAGGTTATCCTGTATATTTAGTTGCTCGTAAAACACTATACTGCAATATATTGTTTACGTTTTGCATTTTCTTAACAAAGCTGTCGGAACTAATTAACAGAAATCTTTTTAATTTGTAACAGAACCTATTATTGCAGTTCTGTATGAACAATTCAGAAACCTTGATATTATTGTCAAGGAACAAATTAATTAAAACGAATTAGTCTTTGTAGATAGGGGAGCAGTAAAATGTGAAGCATTTTACACTTTAAATATCATTATACTTATTATTAGGATAGCTCCCTAATGCTAGCATAGGTACGTGATTTCATTTGCGGAAACATATATCATGCACACTCTTGCTATTAAATTTATATTAGACTTTCTAGGTCCGAACATTACATACAGTGTGCTACACCAGCTATAAATTTTCCTTTACTGGAGCATATTTTATAGAAAAAGGTTATTTAAATACGTCTATGGAGCACATAGAAATAGGAGTGTAGAAAAGGTTTATGCTGTTTTCTGAACAAAATGTAATGTAATACAAAATGTAATTAATCAAACTACTATAAATTTAACTAAACATGACTTTAGGGCCTCATCTCTCTGAAACTAGATAATTAGGTTAAACTAGTTGCGTTCCAGAACATAAAATTGCTCAGCTTAAAAGTAGAAGTTGGCTTTAGCCCTATTTTTGTGTTTTGTTCGCATTTTCACTTACTAATTATTTTCTAATACAGTAGGAAAGGTAAAATGGGTTATAACAAGATTCGTCCGATGTGATCTTTACTAATTTCTAGAAGAATATTAAAGTCCAAATATTTACGTTTTACTTTGTATTTGGATATATGTATAATTATTAACGGATAAAGTTTCTTTTGCTAATATTTACAAAATACAATCCAATTTATTAAATTAATAAGTGATCAGTCACTACTAATGGGCTGTCATGTGTTTTGAAGTCAAATTGAACACACAGATACTATTCGTGATTTACCTATTTTACAAACTCTCTTAAGTGTAGATTTTTACGGGTAAATTAGGCGTTAAATGACTAATATTAATTTGCCTTTAAGGGACGGTGACCCCGTAACAATAAAAAGGTACGTCGATTAACTGCAGTGGTACATGAGTGGGTTCTTATAGATAAATAAGAAAAAAAAATAAAGAAATACCAAATAATCAATATCAAGATATTAAAAGTCAAGATTTTATATTACGTTAACACTTACTCTGAAAGGTCTTGTCTTTGTCAAAATCGAGGCGCGCCAAACAGTCTATCACCGCAAAACGTTTGATGTCATTTCGATGTGTTATTTCGCATAAAACTCCTTTACTTTGGTGTCCTAAAATTAGTCATAATGAACGAGGTTTCTCAAAATAAGATACCACTTCTAAATACGACTATCACTGGGGTAGTTGAATATTCTTAACAATTCACTGGTTTTAACTATTTCCTAAATAAATTAAATAAAAATCAATCTAACTTAACCTCTATAAACATAAAAATAATCTCCATACATGTACATATACCTTTTCTGAAAATAAATTTTAGCCTAGAATATGTCTAGGTGTTGCTAAAAAATGTCTAAAGGCATTAAAAAAAAATTAAATCTAAGCCACAAAAACTCTTCACCACTCGAAAGTTTTTACCTTTCTATTTAATTATTAGACATTAATAAGTTTCAAGTTACGGATATTGTCGTTCAAAACAACAAAAAGGTTAAATTCACTGTCCTTTACACAATACGTAAGATTCTATCTTATTATTAACCTAATATTTCACTAATAAATCGTGTTTCAAATCACTATTCACTCTCTCCGTCGCTAATTCGTGCAGTGCAATAATTATTTTAATCTTGAAATTAACTTCCTGCTACATAAATAACAACCATTTAACATTACATTTTAGTTCATAAATGCATAATTAAAATTCTTACACGTACAACTATCTACTTACTGTGTAATTCGAGGGTATCCAAGAACACCAATTTTGCTTGTATCCTTACTTTAATGATTCAACACAGAAACCTCTGTTGCACTAATCATGCTACAAAGTTCCTATTTCATGGAGGAATCACTCACCGGGTCCTACTTTTTGTTTTAAAATAGTTTTTTAACATTACATCCGCACTTAAGCGTAAATGGAAATACCCTAGCACTTGCAGCGATATTTCAATTTTTCATGTCGCTTGCCGTATTATTGCCTTTCGGGCATGCTACCCATTTTTTTTTGTTTTGTACTTTTGGTCAAATCATCATATAACAACCCACCACTATCACTCACAACTCCTCACATTCTAATCACGCATGCCTCAACATTTTGGATGTTTTGTGTAACCGGGTACTACGTAAGTGACTAATTCTACTTCCGTTGGGTCCAACAAAATTATTGTCCTCCCATTGTAAATTATATTTTATTAAAGTCAGCGTCTGATTAATACAATGTTTCAGGTTTACTTTATGCAATTTCACAACTTTTACGCTTTGAGTCTATTACAATGAAACGATTACATCATCCGCGTAAACTTATATTTTTGTACTCTGCTTTTTTAATATTTGGTTAATATATTGCAGTAAAGTGTATGTGTGATTTACATTATATTAATTGCAACAATGTTTAATGTTTTCCCATTATTAAAACTGTCTATTAACAGCTATGTCATATGGCATGGAATGTATTAAACCACATTTGGGATGTATATCAACGAAATTTCTTTTATAATTCTGAAAGCTTCTTAAAATATACCATGCTATCACTATAAAATTTGCCGGTTACAATTAATTAGTTTACAATTCTTGTGGTTTACAATAATTTACAATCCGTTATTCAAGTTTCCCTATAGATTTACAGAAATAAAACGATTATCTTTGTGGTTTTCAGTTTATGATTGTAGTAATAGATATACGGATTTAATTGCTATAAACATTATTTTACAAGAAGGTTAAAATTATACAGGGTACTTCGATAACAAGTTAATCCGTTCAAGATTAAATATTATTTCTTTCAATCTAATTTGATGTTAGCGTAATGTATCGCGTTACATAATTCAGGTGAATGGCCAGAGACACTTTCATTTGCAAAAAGACAATTTTCGGTTGAAAATGATTCTATTCAAGTTGAAGAATGCACATATCCAAAAAATTAGAAGGGCAGAAAATTTTCATATCATTTTTATTGGCGCATTTTGACAAACCGTGAAACTTGAGATTTTGTTTTGATTTTCAGTTTCGTTGTTTGCACATTACAGCAATTCTTTTTGGCTATATAAAAAATTTTCTTGTCGGAACAACATAGAGGTATTAAGGCATTAGAAAAAAATGAAAAAATTTGCCAAGAATATTTATTTGCAAATTTAGATAGATTTTCAAATTCTTAGGAATTCATTGACCCCATATGGAAAACAACATGCGATCTGTTATTTTCTAGTCTCGTTAAATTGTAAGGCTAAGTTCAATATTTTGTACTCACAATATGTAGAAAACAATTCAGGTGTTTTAAAACCTGGTTTAGAAAGTCGTAAGTAGCAATACAGTTTTGCAAAGTCCGTGTAAACACTTCATTGTTCACAATATACCTCAAGGTTTTCAATTTGTTTCATACACACGGCGCGTGGGAACAAAGCATTTGTTCTGGTAAGATTTCCCCCGGTTGAATTGTCTTTGTAAGTCGTATTCTCAATCCGCCCACTTTCACGTGATCTTCGAGTCAAGCAGGATGGGGAGTCGTTGTATTTATTTCAGCGCAAATACCTTCCGGCCAATAAATACTTTAGAACCAACACAATTCCTTCGAGCTAACAAAATGCTTTCGATCCATTGAATTTCTTCAAGCCAGCAAGCATCTTCTAGCTAAAATGTACCCTCGAGCCTACTAACTTCGTTCATCTCTAAGCATCCTTAAACCTACAATCACCCTCGAGCTCACCCGTCACGTACTTTGAGATCAGTCTGGGGCCATTGCCTTCTTCACCGCAAGCGACCAACTGGTACCCAGGCACAACCAATCCTAGGGCAGCAGCAGCGGCCAGTGGTTAAAGCTGAGTTATTTTTGTCTAATCCCGGAACGTTTTAAGCTGCGAAAACCTCCATCGTTCCAGTTTATAGGACCCGGTATCCAGCTGAATCGTTTTTTGTTGGTTAATTAATTAATCTTTTTTTATTTACTACGAACGTATATTATCTTGAAAGTAATATTTGCTCCAACTTTGTCATATTTGAAATGCTCATTAATAACTATTTTAAGATTACTTGAATTAGTGTTTTTGATTGAAATTGTACGTAATTTTCAGATCTGATGCTCATCTAAATATTAGGTACTGAAATTTTATTCAACTAATAATTTTTTTATATAACTAAAATATGTGAAATTATTTATTTTTTTGTTGAATATTATTATTAGATATAAATTTTTCATTATAGAATAGAATCATTCTGATTCTAGTCTGTTCAATTTTCCAAAAGGTTAAATCGAAATTTTAAAATTATCTACTCCGAACGGGTTTCTGTATCTACCTAAAACTTTAATTTTTTTAATACTGTTTTTAGTTTTGCAAAGAATATTTTAACCCAACCCACTCAAACTCTCCCTTGTGGTGATAGCCCAGTTAGCCGTCGGCAGAGCAGTTTTTATCTTTCCATCTCATACGCGTAAAAGTTTTAAGTTACTTTCAAGTTCTGAATTACCGCATCTCATCTGTATTTTTATTTTAAACGTATTTATTATTATAATTAAAAAACTTTAGTACCATTACAATAGCGTCCACAACTTGGGGTCTAAATTGTTGCTATATTTTTCTTTTGGAGCACAACCTCGAAACGCATTTTCTATAAATTAAATAAATAATTAATAATAAAAAAACTGTTACCACCTATTGGGACACAGGCTGGTTATTGGATTTCCTCATTTAAAACAAGATGTTGGAGATGATTGAATGTCTTTTAAAAATTACATTATGAGGCGGACACAGGTATACATTTTTCTTAATCTTCTTTGGGAATTATAACACTCACAGTTGTTAAAATTGTCTTTATTTACGTTTCGATCCATGATCTGGAATCTTTGTCAAAATAATAAAAAATTTAAGTTTGACATTAATGACATAAATTGAAGGTGACTTTGATTTATTAATGTTTGATATATTTGGTTTGAATAGCTTAAGTAAAATTTTAAAGTTTAGAAGAATGAGTGCCTTCAATTAGTGTTGCGCCCTGAGAGCGATTTTGAGATAGCCAATACGCTTAACGTGAAATCGGCTAATTAATTTTTATATAGTAAAATTTCATACAAATTGAATAACTTGAGGATTGGAAAACATTTTTTAACATGTTCCTAATTATACGATTGAGAGGATGGTTACTAAAGAAGTGTGCGATTAAGTTACCGTAAAGCTTAAGCAGCCTTTTTCAATATTTATCTTGAGAAGGAAAACTCATTATGATTTAGGTTACCTCTTTAGTAGATTTTAACATTCTAAATTATGTCAGCTAGATTTTTGTAGTAAAACTTTCTAGATGGTTTTGAATGAACTTTAATTCATCATCATTAGGTCTTCAGTCCTAGAACTGGTTAGACGCCTACCCTCATTGTTTCCTATTCTGAAGTAACCTACAGATTTTCCTGAAATTTGCACAGTCTACATCTATCACTATCTGCGTGCGATAGTCTAATTTAGATCTGCTTCTACCTCTTTCTTCCTATCTCTGCTTGTAATATATTCCGTACTATTCCTCCAAAAATGCCTTAAAACGTATCCTACCCTTTTATTTTTCCTATTTTTTTTTACAGACTTCTTTATTTTTCTAATATTTCTATAATCTATTTGTTATTAACTTGGTCTCTCCATGCTATCATCCTCATACATCTGAAGCACAACATTGCAGAAGACATCTGCTTTTCCTAGTGCCCCTGTTTCATAGACGCGCTGTGCTGTGCCCCACACATATGCCTTCAACAATGTTTTCCTATTTCTATGTTTGTTGTCTTTAAACATAGCCGCTGTCCTTTTTTGTTAGATACAGTGCGGTCCCCTTTCATTGTTTTACAAGTATGTACCCTATTTCTTGGATATTTACTGGTATGCGAAGGGGGGGGGGGCGTCGCCGTGGATCAATGTAGTAAGCGTAAGACTACGGATCTCAAGGTCCTGGGTTCGAATTCCGACACGGCCGACTGCTTGAAAAATAGCAGGTGAGCATTTTTCACAAAAATTACGCCCTCGTTCAGATGAGAGGTTGAATGGAGGTCCCGTGTGTGAGTGTTGCCATGCACGTTAAAGATCCCTACCTTGTCTGGAACGGGAAGTGTTTGGCAAAATTCTAAATTTCCAGGCAACAAAAAACTCGCCTCCTGGCCAATATAGTACCTTCGGGTGGAGCATTGGAAATGTAAGTGCACGGTATGTGAAGGGGAGTAAGAAGCCTGTGGCTGCCAAGTTCCCTCAGCACTTGAACATTTGCCGAATTAATAGTTTTTCCAATATATCCTTTCGCATAATCAACATTAGTTGAAAATATTTCAGAAAAAACACCTGTAGTTGTATATTATAATCATTATATTTAAGCGCATTTATCTTTTTGTCATTAGGTTTTCTGTCTTGAAACTGGTTGGATGCGTATCTATTCTAAGCTAGCCTACAAAGTTCCTAGTTCTCACAACAGTTTATATACAGTTCGGTTCCCCTTCTATTGTTTTGTAATTATATGCCGCATTTCACCTAGTTTCAGTGGTATGTGAAGAGGGTTAAGCAGCCTGTGGCGGCCCAGATCCCCGAACACTTGGACATTTGCCGAACTAATAGTTTTCCAGTAAATTCTTTCGCAGAATTTACATTATTCGAGTATATTACACAATCAATACTTATAGTTGCTTATAATAATCATCATGTTTACGTATAGTTATCTTATTTTCTCGTTAATTTTTCCATATTGGGACTGGTTAAATGCGTACCTCCATTGATTTCTAATCTGAGCTAGTCTACATATTTCCCTGAAATTCCCACAGCCTACATCTTTCACTACCTGTGTCCAATAGTCTAACCTAGGTCTACGCCTACTTCTCTTTTTTCCTATTTCAGCTTCTAATATATTCCGAACTATTCCCTCATACCTTAGTATGTGGCCTATCATTATATCTTTCCTCTTTTTTACTGTTCTCCGCATATTTCTTTCTTCTCCTACTATTTCTAATACCTCTTTGTTCTTAACTTTGTCTGTCCATGATATCTTCATCATTTCAAAGGCTTTTACCTCTTTGTTGTCCACTTCTCCTATTGTCCAGGCTTCACAGCCGCACAGTGATGTGCTCCACACATATGTTTTAAGCAATCTTTTCTTTGTTACTATATTTGTTGTCTTTGAACACAGTAGTTGCTTTTTCTTTTTAAATGTAGCACGACCTTGTGCTAATCTTTGTTTTACATCTTTTGCGTTATTTGGCTTCCTAGGTAGCAAAAATCCTCAACCTCTTATAAGTTCTCGTTACCTATTTTTAATCTTGGTTTTGATTTATTTTCCCCTCCTTTGCATACTAGTATTTTAATTTTATTTTGTTAATTTTCATACCGTATCTGTCTGTTAGAACTGTTTCTATTTCATTAAGAGCAACTTCTAACTCTTCTTTTCTAGATGTTAATACCGCTATATCATCTGCAAATCTAAGCATATCGATTTTTTGCCCCTGCATTTGACAGTATTCATCGCCTCTTCAATGTGCAAGTTAAAAATTAATGAGGATAAGGCACATATCTGTCCCAACCCCTTAGTAATATTAACTTCACTACGTTCCTGCTCTAATTCTATTACCGCTGTTTGTTCTTTGTATAACCTATGTACCATCCGTCTATCCCTAAAACTCATTCCAATCTTTTTGAGTATTTCGAACATTTTTTCCATTTTATACTGTCGAATGCTTTTTTCAGATCTACATACCCTATATACAGCTTTCCTTTTTTTCTATTGTTTTCCCTATTATCACCTTCATAGCAAAAATAGCCTCCCGTTTTCCCCTGTTTTGTCTAAACCCAAATTGATCTTCACCTAGTACTTCTTCAAAACATTTTTCCATCCGTTTTTTTACAATTATAGTTAATGTTTTTTTACACATGTGTTGTTAAACTTATTGTTCGAAAATTTCACATCTATCCGCGCCTCTCTTTTTTGGTATAGTGTCTATGATGATACGTTTGAAATCTTTGGATTTTTCGTCTGTTTCATGCATATAGCTTACAAGTTGGAAGAGACATCCCGTTACTGCTTGTCCAGTGGTTTTTAGAATTTCTGCTTGCACCTTATCTAAACCAGATGCTTTTCAAACTCATCTCTAAGTATAGGATATCCCAAGTCATCATTTTAATGTCTGATTCCTATTTTAATGCTGTTAGTTCCTCTCTTGCATAAAAATTCTCTATATATTCTTTCCGTCCAATCACTTTCTCTACATTTTCTATAATGATGTCTCTTTCCATGCCCCTTATATTTTTGCTATACGGTTTTATATCCTTAAAATTCATTCCAATTAGTTTGTATGCTTTGTCTGTATTTCCTATTTCCATCTTAGTTTGTACCTCTTCGCATTTTTTATCAATCCATTGCTCTTTAGGTTTCCAGTATTTGTGAATAATTGGTTTTATATCTCTGTTTTACTGCTTTGTCTGGTCGGTGTTTGTATTTTCGTCTATCTTTTATTAAATTCGAGATATCAGTTGTTATCCATGGTTTCCTATTTTCTTTTTGTGTATTCCTCCGAATATCTCTGACTGCCACGTCTAAGGTGGATTTAATGTTACTCCATTCTGTTTCTACTTCCTTAGCATCAGAAATTTTCCCGATATCTTTCAGCAATTCATTTGTCTTTTTTTTTCAAATCTTTCGTGGATATCTTTATCTTTTAGTTTCTCAAAGTCAAAGTGTCTTTTTTCATTCCTTTTTCTTATATTTTTAAATTTAAAAGCGGTTTTCATAATTACGATGTTGTGGCCAGTGTCTATATCTGCTTCTGGGTAGCTTCTACAGTCTTTTACTTGATTCCTAAACCGTTGTCTAATAAGAATGTAATCTATTTGATATCTTCCCATATCTCCTGGCATCTTCCACGTATATCGTCTTCTAGCAAGATGTTGAAATAATGTGTTTGTGATGTTTAAATTGTTCTTGTCCCAAAATTCTACCAGTCTATTTCCCCGTTTTTTCCCGTGCCTAAGCCAAATAAACCTACTACCGCTATTGTGCGACCCTAACCTACCACTGCTTTAAAATCCCCCGTAATTATTAAATCTTCATGTCTTTTTACGTATCTTAGTTATTTTCGATATCTTTGTAGATCGCTTCTACCTCTTCGTCACTGTAGATAGAAGTGAGCATGTATTTTTGTATTATTACTGTATTTACCGGTTTAGATTCTAATCTAACCATGAGTATTCTTTCGTTTTTTTGTAAGTAATTTTCTGCACTGTGTCCTATCTTTTCTTGCATAACTATCCCCACACCCAATTTTTTTTTGTCTGATCTGGAGTCTCCAAAAATCCTCCGCCTCTGGCCACCGGACTTCGCTGATCCCTACTATGTCTAGTGCTAACCTATTCATTTCAATTTTCAAGTTCTTTAGCTTACGTAACTTGCTTCATACTTCTAACATTCCACGCTCCGACTCGCAAAATGTTCCCGGCTCTTATTTTAAACTTTCTGTAAGCTTTCTCCGGAGTAGTGCCCTCCTGGAGATCCGAATGAGGATTATTTTAACTCCGGAATCTTTTACCCCAGGGAATGCCATTATGTTTATTATAATTTATGTACACTGTGTACTTGGGAGGTAATGTGGTGGTTTTCCATTGCCTTCCACATCGCAGTAGTGTGTCTTAAAATGCCATACCGACCCCTATGGTCTCTGCCACTCTAAGTTGTTACGTTCATTTTCGTAAATAATTAATTAGTGTATATACAATAATTTTTATCTTAAATTCCTTTGGCGTTCAACACAAACATTAATTCCGTTAATTAAAAATCACTTTTTCGTGTATTAAAATTTGTATTGTAATTAATAATAAATATCCTATCTATGTCAGTTGATAAATCTTTTGTGCTTCATTCAAAAAATAAATATCCTTTCTAAGAATTTCGTCCCGTGGAATTTACGCCTTAATTAGATAAGCGACTTTCCAAGTATTTTAATAATTAAATGCTGGTGTGTTTTCCGTTTTTCAAAGGATTCGGCGAATTTATTTTAATAAAATTATGGTTTTCCTGGTTTATTTCCTTGCTTTGGTGCTTTAACCAGTGTAACAAGTCATTTGCTGTTCGAATAGCCATAAGAAAGCACGTTCTATTTGGCTTCGCTCGTTTTCTTGAAGCAAATTTCCGGCACGCATTATTTAGCGTGCTTCTTGCGGGGGACACGTTAATCCCTTGAGCTTCTTCTGGGAATGCGAAGTCAAATGCGCTCCGCCTGGACGTAAGACCAGCGACTGGTTCCACCCCGATGCCAGTAACTCGAGGGTGAGTTCCTTTTTTTTTGTTCTTCTTTATATGTGCTTGTGACTTCGGAACCAGAACGTTCATAGATGGTCTTCCTAAATTTAACTCTATATAAAAATTATTGAACTATTTTGGCATTTACTGCTCTTTGGTTACTATTTTACTATTTGTTTCTAAATTTCTAAAAATCTACTATATGTTTGTAAATTTAGTTTAAGTTTATACTTACGATATTTTAGAGCTGTGGTTTTTAGGGTTGCGTTTGTTTCTCTTTTTTGCTCTAGGTACTGTCAGAGGGTAGTTGCCTAAAAACTACAGCTCGCCATTTTCATGGGTAATTTTTTTTCTTAATATTTAAGGGTTTCTTATAATGTATTTATAAATTGGGGACATTGACTTTTTTTGGTGTTGGGTTTTGGGAATACTGTGTTTTGTGTATATATTTTGTTTAATTATAAGTTCTTTCTGCTCCGTTGTATGTTTTCTTCTGAGTGTGAATGAGTGAGTGTATATAAATTTTTTTCTATTTATTGCAGGTTTCCTTTTAATTTAGCTATAGGTATAAGACCCCGCCCACTCACCGATTGAGCCCAGTCATCCGTTCTTTCTTTTTCTTGTTTTTTTTTTATGTTACGTCAATGCACGTAGCAAAGTACCGAAGGAGCTGCTGCCCTCTATCAGGGAACTTATCTTAGTCTGGTTCCTCACCAAGGACCCCAGCAAATTGGTAAAACCTTTGATTCGGTTCTTTAGTTTATTGGAACACGCAAGCCGTTCCACCCGTTCTAGTAATCTAAAACTTCGTCAAGGTGCAGATCCATTCGGAACGGGACCTTTAATTGTCAGCCATGAAACCATGAAATAAAACATATTAATTTTCTAATGGCCGCATAAGTTCATCCAAAACCAATATATATCTTAAAACATTCTTATCAACACTAGTTTATGCGACAGTTTACATCACGAGAAACAGCAACAAAACACCTCTCGAAGTGCCATGTAAAATTATTTTAAGCAACATTAAATATTTGATGAAACATTCATACGTATTTCTACCTCATGGTGTAATTTTTAAGAGATCTATGTATCATCTCCAACATCTTAGTTCAAAATGAGGAAATCCAATGTCCAGCTCTGTACCAGCAGGTGCAAACAACAAAATTGAAAATCAAAATAAAATGTCAAGTGAAACAACAGGATCTAAATCCACACCGAGTATGTATTGGTAAATACTACTGCCAATGAGATAAGAGAGAACTAAACTAAACTCGTGTATGAGAGAAATAAATTTAGAGAATTCGAAAAATTTATTTAGTTGTGACATGATATTGTTATGGCAAAATGGCCTGTTACAATACCTAATAATATTACGGAGGTATTGGAACTTTCGAATAAAATGATAGCGTATTTCATGCGAAAACGAACAGATGACAGCTTCGAAGAATTTGTTTAGAAAGCTATACAAATTGTTGATCTTCTTGAAACATGTGCGACATTTTGTTTGCCGGATACTGTTAAACGTCAAAAGAAATCTGTCCATTTTGATTATTAACATGAAGATGAGGTGGAAAATGAACCAAAAAGAATTTCAAACGGAATTTTTATTTCGCTATTTTAAACACGATCATTAATTGACTTGCAAGAATGATTTGCACTACTTTGGGTTTTTATACAGCATGCCGAAATTAAAGAAAGCATTCTGTATCAGATTTGAGGAAACACTTCCTGAAGGAATGAGAAAATATCTATGGAATAGAACTATTCGAAGAAATAAACGCTCTTTTTAGTTGCAGTTTTGAAAATAATAGTGGCCCTTTTACGTTATTTGGCATAGAATGATCTACAAAGTTATAGTTCCTAATACACTAATTGCATTAAGAATAATTTTGACACTACCTGTTTCAGTTGCTTCAGTTGAGAGATCGTTCTCTAAACTTAGCTTGATCAAGAACCACCTTAAGACTACAGTGCTTTGAGAAGGTTTAATTGACCTGATTGAGTCAGAAATACTGGATGCACTAAATATTCCTAATGTTGTCCAAAAGTTTTCTGAAATTAAAGCTTGACATATGTATACAACTTTTATAAATAGTATTCCTTATTACGAATAGTAATTATTAGTCTACTTTGGGTTAATGTTTATTTAATTGTTACTTAACCTTTACTTTGTAGAAATTGTTATATTTACTAATATTAAAATATTTTTCTATTAACCTTCTATATGCTTGATACTGGCGGCACAATACATTTTGAACACAAGCGACCTAAGCTCACGGCGCGGCCCTGAGTACCTGGTTTTAATAACACTATTAGACTAAAGAAAGTGAATTCTGAAGTACATCAGAGCCCGTGCTAAATTGATAAAATTGGTAATAATGTCACCAAAAAAGGCATTTAAAAATTGTTTAGCTAGTCACCAGTGGATTGCTTAAGCAAAAAATATTGGCTCCACTGGGGAAATTAAATAATTAAAGTTGTAATATTACACAAATTACTATTCATTACTGTATAGGTCAGTGCCGTATATACCACCATCAATTCTATTAATAATCGTGTTTAAGTCTTCGCACGTTTGTTGCGTTATTAGACTTTGGAATCTGTTTATTGGTATATTGCAGAACGAGATCGATTGCCCGAACATCAGTCATGTGGCAAATTTAAAACGTGTAAAAACAATGGATGACGTCTACTCAAAGTATTTGATTTTGAAATGGTAATCAAGCCAGCAAAATAACAATATGTTGTTACATTAACAATACATATGCTTGACCTTCATTCTTTATATTTTTACTACTGTATTAGCACCTACTGAAGATTAATATTGAAAGGAATGAACGGAATTCTGAACAAGAAATTTGACAAAACATACTTATTATTTGTAACACTTAAAGTGGCCTTCATTTCTCTTGTTGCGTTTCAAAGTACACTTACTTAAACCTCAGACCTTAACATACATAGATGTCCTTTACAATTAGAATTTCAAAATTTATTTGTTTATTTACTACTTGCAATAGGAAAAACTTCATCGACAGTAACTAGATAAATAAATAATTTATCCTCGACCCGTAGGAGTATCGTATCAGTCTAAAATCAATTTTTTTTATAATTAATACAAAGAAATTACTATGAGCAATAAATTTTTGTTGACAGTCTAAGTGAATATCTACGACGCACATGTTCGAACTAGTACTTTGGGAAAATAATTTGTGGTTTTATTTAGGTGCTATTAATCAGTGACCTTCGGTTGCTTTCAGCTTAACGTCCTGATTCAGTTTTCCTCTTTATTAGATCTGTTACTTGTAGTATTGAATCTTTACGTTAGATTTCTTATTGAATTTGTTTCGTGAATTGTTTATTCAATCGCCTCGTAAATCTCTCAGTAGATTTCTTAGAGAATTTCTCAGTGGCTTAAGTTAATAGATGTTAAAGATCATGTTTACCGTATCTAAAATTTGAACTTACGTCTTATGTCGACGGCGAATTTTCTATTATACTTGTATATTTAAACGTGCACTTGTGCTTGAAATTTTTAATTATTGACTTTTACATAAAATCGTGGTTTAATTTCACACTTGAATTTTGCATAGTATTTTTGTTTAAACTAGTATAATTCGTGCTTCAGTTATCGAGAGACTACCAGCTTGGTGTAATATATAAAGACAAGCCCTTCCACGTGCTGTCATTGGCTGACCGCGCTTATCTTTGTTGTTTGAGCATGGTAGAGGCGTTGCACTTGCCTTATCATATAAGCCTTCGGATTTTTCACGGAGTTACCTATCTTACATTTTGTTGAAATACTTCTAAATCACGTAGGCATCAAAGCTATACATTATGAAGTTCGTTGGCTATGGTACTTTGTTCCGTTCAATATCATGTTTTTGTATTTTGTATAGGAAATTATTAACTATTACATTTAATCATGCACGTACGCCAAAACGTATGGTTACACATTTTGTTTTCCTCATACGCTGGTTTTATTCGAATTTGTCGAATTTACTTTTAAAAGATCACGTAGGGAAATTTTATAATGAGACTCTTTAACAAATGACGTAAATTAGATGCGTTTATTGACTTCGTACGTTCTGAAATATGCTTGTTTTGCAAAACCTGTTTATTGTGAGCACGCATAATTATTTTCTTACATTAATGCGTCGAGTTTAAAAAATTCGTTTCATGTTTGTTTGACTTTAGATACTCCTAATTTGTATTTATTTAAAGTTTCCGAATATATTCTTGTTTCTATAATGAATGGGTTGCATCTAAAGCTAAAAGAATGAGCTTCCTTTCATTGACTAAAGTTAGTTGTAGATTTTATACAGCGTGTTTGATATTTGCTTTTTTGCATAATTTACAAATTGTGTGCTTTTTATGAATT
The DNA here is from genome assembly GCA_036346225.1 of Platerodrilus igneus. NCBI lineage: Eukaryota > Metazoa > Arthropoda > Insecta > Coleoptera > Lycidae > Platerodrilus > Platerodrilus igneus. The sequence goes on along the minus strand of JARFIW010000816.1, from coordinate 3,679,630 downwards.
AAATGTTTAGTTTCCTTGATTTTGGTGTTGTTTACATTGTTAACCTATTTTTGTTAACTACTTATTCTTCTTAAAGAATATAGTATGTCCGCTCTACCATATAGGCGGCAGAGCCTCAATAGATCATAAGGGGTTCCTGTTTGACGGTCAAGCCCAGGGTAAAAAGGATGTTGAATGGCTTTCAAAAAAAAGGGTCCCTTTAAAGAGATCTTTCAGCCAGCTAAGCTTCTTCAACTTAGGGCAGAGCTATGAGCTAGGGTCGTAGGATGGTATACGATAAAACGAAAGAAATTTTATTGGACGCCACCGTATCTTAATGAATGTTATAATACGAAACTATCCGAAGATCAGATACGGAAATCTTCGGAAAAAGAAATAAAAAATGTACGACGAGCAACGTAAACAAAAATACTTACTTTAATCTCTACAACCTGGAATGGGCACAATAAAAGGAAGCTGACGGTAACCAAATTGCCAATGCTCTTCCAAACTTCTCTGCCCTTATCAGAAGAAGTCAAGTATCTGGGCATTATACTTGATAAGAAGCTGAACTGGGCCAGACACCTACAAATGAAAACTAGCAAAGCCAACCAAGTTTTCTGGCAATGCAAACGTGCCATAGGCAAACTTTGGGGTCTTCCACCAAAGGCTGTCCTGTGGCTATACATCATGGTAGTAAGGGCGATGCTCTGCTATGGCGCTGTAGTCTGGTGGCCCAGGACCAGACTGGCCCATACAGTCAAAGGTCTTACTCATATCCAAAGAATGGCCTGTCTAAACATTACAGGTGCAATGCGTTCTACACCTACTGCAGCCTTAGAAGCCATCCTAGGCCTTACTCCGCTGGACCTACATGTGGAAGAGATGGCTTTGAGAGCGGCAATGAGGCTGCGGTTCAAAGGTCTATGGATCGATAAGGGAGGCGGTGGTAGACACCACAACATACTAAGAGAGGCGGTGCAAAACACCCCTATCTTAGGAGGAGTGGTTGATTCGATCGCACCCATAATGATTTCCAAGAAGCGGTTTGGGGTTTGCCTAAACACTGAGGACGCCTCCTTAACGGAAATCTCCATCTACACAGATGGTTCCAAAACAAATGAAGGTACCGGAGCAGGCATTTTCTCCGATGACCTAGACCTTCATGAAAGTGTTGCGCTGGGCAGGCTGGTAACTGTCTTCCAAGCGGAGGTCATAGCCATCGTGCATGGCGCTGACGTGGAATCCAAAACAAAGCTATACGCATCTTGAGTGATAGTAGAGCAGCTCTTCTGAGCGTAAACAAGCAGAAGCTTCTCTCGGGGGTGGTATACCAATGCCATCGTGTTCTCGAACTCGCTTCTAATACAAACGCCCTTGAGATGGTTTGGATCAAAGGGCATTTAGGAGTACATGGTAACGAACAGGCCGATTCTTTGGCCAGGGAGGGAGCGGCTCGGGGTTTTGTCGGCCCTGAGCCATCGGTTGCTATTGCGCCATCGGTGGTGTTTTCCATGATAAGACAAATAACCCACCGCCGTCACAAGGATAGGTGGGCTTGTACATTAAGCTGCCGGCAGGCAAAAATGCTCATAAGGTCTCCCATGACCAAAATAGAAAAATTTGTCATATGCTTGCCGAGACAGAAACTACGGCTACTAGTAGGTATTCTGTCCGGGCATTGCACTTTAAGGAAGCACCTGCACAGGATGGGTCTCTCAAACAACCCCACCTGTCGCGACTGTCAACAGGAGGATGAGACGGCGGAGCACATTCTGTGCACCTGTCCGGTACTCGCCCGACTTCGAGGATCCATGCTGGGAGACTTCTGGCCCGAGAAGGCCGGAATTCGAGACACCCCTTGGTCCGACATCCTCAAATTCACCTGCAAGGTCGGGTGGTTCAGCTATGAAGGACCAACCTAGGGCAAGGAAGGCAGCACAATGGGCCCACCAGGAGGCCTAAGTGCGCATGGCTTTAAGTCACCCTTCCCAATTTAATCAATCAATCAGACAAGGTGTATTGAATAAAATTGTATATTTGAATAACAGAAAATCGTAATTGTTACAACATGAAGTATACTACGCTCGTGACCCTATATACCGTAAATAACCCTATTATCATAGCAATACATATATATATATATATATATATATATATAAATATTTTAGGCAATTAAATCACAATGTAAGTTGATAAATACTATCGTATTACAGTGAATAAGATGAAATAATAACTTAGACTTTTATGCAAAGCCTAAATAATCATTTCAAATCGAGCTAGTAATTGAAAGATGGAAAATATAAGGTCTTGGACAGGACTTGAATCTATATCTTGGTTTGCCGGAACCATGCGTTTACCAATTACGCCACCGAGACCGATGACGACAATTGGGATGTAATTAACGTTCAGTTTCCTGCTGCCCGCCAACTCCCTGTGTTTCTAAACAATCTAAAATTTAAATATGCCTCGACTAGCTCAGTCTAATTCACAGAATGTACAACGTTACGATAACAAAAAAATTACCCCCCTTTTTATCTAATACTTTCCTACTTGAATGAGATAAACAAAATTGACCAAGATTTGTATAATGACAAAGAAAAATTATATACACTTTACATCTTAATATGATTCACTATTTGACAAAGTGAACCCCTGAATCAAAATAATAATAATATCAATTTATTGAATGTGTGAGATAAATAAGTGCTAAAAATACTTTTAAAGTCTATAAGTCATAATTGTAATGCCCAACTTATAAAGCAACAACTTTCAAGTCGGACTGGTATAAAATAGTTCTCCTAAATTCTGTTAAGGTGACTTTACATTATGCAATTTTGATGCAATGCAAAGCATTGCATTTGATACCAATTGTATGCCTTTTCCTTTCTACACTTGTGCAATTTGTATGCAATTTTAATTTGATGAGCAGTGTTACCAACAAATGAAAATAACACTCCATCAAAAGAAAATTTGAATTTATTACTTAAATCAATATAACAGAAAGTTTGCTTTTCTCAAATTGTTGCAATTTGGTTAATTATGTTGTTCAACAATCAGTTAATCAAAAAAGATTATTTTACGCTTATGTTGATTTTCTTTTTAATTTGGTGCCTCATTTATAACTAAAGTAAATTACTAGAATTGTATAAAAACTGCTAGAAATTGGAGCAACAGCTGACTAAAAACTGGCTCGAAGGCATGCGCAACATGTTGCATTTGTATTGTATTGCATCAAAATTGCATAATGTAAAGTCACATTTATTTATTATAAATGACGAATAACTTAGGAAACTTTTCATTTATCATCCCAAATACATTTTAACGACTTTTCCACTACTTTCGGTAGAAAGAAAACAGAGTACAACAACTTTATCGATTTTTAATTTCAATTTCAATTCGAATTCGAGCTCGAGATCGAACTCGCGTTCAGGTTCGTGTTCGTTTGGGTTCGAGTTCGAACTCAAACGAATTCGAATTTGAATCAATTTAAATTTCCATAATGAAAGAAATTGTTGAGTCAGAAATAAAACTTTGAAATAGCTACATAATTCTTTAGTTTAAAATAGAAATACCTGGTTCTTATACCTGCTTCGTTTTTTTGAACCCGTTTTGTTCTGTCAATTGAACTATCACTGCAACAGTAATAAAAGAATATTGAAGAATTAATCAGGCACAGAAATCGATCCTTATCATCTGAAAACAGATAACTTTGATGTATAAAAGCAAAAAATGCAGTTTTTATTCAAAACAATTCCCAGAAACTCCTTCACAAAGTCGAGGTCGTACTACAAACTTCCTGTACACTATTCAAAATTCTCTCAAGAAAAATTAAGTTTGTGATTTGTCGAATCATTTGCTTTAACTGATTAACATTGCATAGATTTACCAAACACAAATTACTTTAAGTCAAATTTTGACTGCCAGCCGGTCATTAAATTGGCACATTCTAACCAATCTATTTTTCAGCAAACTTAAAAGTTAGCGGTTCTTTTTACGGTATGTGCAAAATGTAATGTTCATCCATATGTTTATATGTAACCTACAAATAAATTTCATGCGAGTTTAACCGTAATGAGCACTGAGAGATCTCTAAATAAGCTTGGGTTTTGACATATTCTTCAAAAAAATGCGTTGTAAATATACCTTTGTATGTAGTTACGCAGCACACGTTAACTGTTTTAAAATATCGACTCCTAGTAGACATGTTGAAATGAGGATGTTTGATGCACAAATGACTATAATGTTAGGATGACAGTTTGATCGTATAGGTCTGTTTGTTGAACGAAATATTACTTATACGAAAATTTTTTGTTAGAATTTGATTTTTAATAAGCAAATCAAATCAAACATTTTTGCATCGTTTCCTTTTTTGGAGCCTTTGTCAAAAATTGGCTTTTAATGGATGAATTCTTGGCTTTAAGGATTATTTGCAAGTAAGCTTTACTTATTCTGCAAACAAAATGCACGTTGACGAAGTGATAATATACGTCCCCCAAAAATAGGAACTATTTTATGTATATCATAATCGTTATACACATGATTTTTTAGTGATGTGGTATACCGAATCGAAGTCCATAAATTGCGAATTTCTATGCCAGGAAGTTTTTTTTTGATCCATTTTATTTATTACTAGTTGTAAAGACTTACTTCCACTTCCATAATCCTTACTGAATAAAATTAACTGTTTTTTCGAGAATTTTTATAAATTTTGTAAGGTTTATAAATTTGTAAATTGATAGGTGTTACTTAATATACATAATATACACATATAGCTCTTGCAATTTCTAAACCGACTTTTGTCACAAATGACGTCACGCTATATCACCTACAAATGATATTCGTGTCTTATTCTAACTCCAGAAAAAAGTTTCCTTATCGGTTTGTAAATTTTGCAATGTTGCCGTCTTAATTTGAGACGTTTGTTGACAACTAATATTACGAGTATTGGTTATGTTAGATTTTCGTTGGCGTTCTTCTTTCATGTCATTAACCCCTTGCGTAGTTTTGTCCCGCATTTTGTGTTATTCTTGGTTCCATTTAAAGTTGTTCTTTTTAGAACAGACTAGCGTTATTTTTGTTTGGGTGAATAAACCATGTCAGGTTCACGTTTAGGAAGTGAGGGCAAACCTTAAAAACAAATATTCATAACTGTTCGTCCTCTTACTTTAGTTTAATAAACATAACCTCTGGAAGTCTTAATTATTGGTGGCTATTATTCCGTGCCCGGTATAACATGCGTATGGCTATTTAATTAAGAATATATAACACATTAAAAACATTCAATTAAAATAGTTAAAATATGCTCAGTAGTACAAATTCCCACATAACAACATTTATTATTAAGCTAAACAGCTGAGACTGCAATTTTGTCAGTATAAAATCATTTTACAAGTTACCTTTTAAAAAGAAACAAACCACATTCTCACACCAATTACTAAATAAATGCAAAATATATATTGTGTCCAATAGGGTCATTGTAGTTACGAGAAATTGCAATTTTGATAGTGGCAACAGCGCCAATATATGACATCACAAATATTGATGACGAAAGTCGGTTTAGAAATTGCAAGAACTATAAAATAATTCCTTAAACAAATTCCTGGCACCAATAACGAGATAGCATAAAGGTATATGTTGTCTAACATTTCTCTACATATTATGCTTTTTATATACATATTGTATTTTATACATAGTATAATGCAGCAAGGCATCAAATAGTCTACTCTTGACCAGAATAATACACCTGAATGCTTAAATTTTACAAAGTTTACAATATGAACTTTCTATATGCAATTTGCTTAAATCTGGCACGTTCTTAGATTGATCCAAAACATTTGAAATAAGTATGCAAATCGCGCATTCACGCGTATTAAATCAGTTTGAATTCAAGCTTTAATCAGAATTCTAGTTATAAAGTAGTAATATAAAATAAATTAGTGTTGACATAGTGTTAAAACAAATACCTCTGTGTGATATAAATCATTGTGAATTTAGTGATTAATATAAATTATTAATTAATAATAAATAAACTAATAGTTCTTTGATTGTTAATTATAAGTGCATCGAGTAATAATGAAGAAGATGTATTGTCGCTTTAAGGAAGTTAGTGATTATCTGGAAATAAATTGTCCTGGGTACATTAAAATTTCACTGTGCCACAAGTAGTTGAAAAAGTGTGATATTCGGTTGATAGTAAAGAACTTTTGCTGTACAAAACAAATTTTTGTTGCATTATTTTAAAAACGATGTATTAGGTATACATAGCAAGCGTAAAAAATTATAAAATCATCAAAATATGCACCTCATTTTGAATTTTACTAAAACATTAACTTTTAACTCTTACTTAAATTTCTTTAATTACGCTAAATGATTTGTCAATGAATTAAAAGTTATAGCTGCAATAAAATCTATTGTGTTCTGACTTTAACAAGTTTTATGAAGTTTTTCTCTATTTTTTGTGAAATACTTTTGGTATATCAACAAGGCCATATTTCTGTGCTTGAATTGTTTAGCATTCATAACCTAAGCTTCTAAATATAGTTAATGCGAAGGATGAGTGCTATTTCCACTGTATTCAATCTTTAAGAATTTTTTGTAATACTTGAATCTTCTTGTTAGTATTTTATCTATTGAACCATATTTAAGGAGGTCGTAGCAAATACGAGTTTCTCTTTCTGCAAGCATCAAGTATACATTATTTAACTCTGTATGGTTAGGATCGAATTTAGTTTCTTAAATTTATATTCCAGAGGTCTCAATGTGGATACGAAATCGGATACATGTACATTCCAATTTAGATTCGATCATTTATAATACCCAGATATTTGACGTTATCTACAAAGTGAATACCAAAGTTATTATTATGTACCGGAATATATAAGATATTCATGGGTGTTCTTTTAGTATAACTAAATGATACAGGAATTTTGTTTTTGTATAAAAAATGGTTAGTAATTTGTGTTTGAAGACATCCATTATTAGTAGTCCAGTCAATCTATGAATTGACCTCAAACAAATTACACACAAAGGATTTTCTTCTATATACGAATAGTAGTATTATTTTGCATATAAATTCAAAAGTTTATCATAATCGGACCAGTCATATGGTCAGAAATTGAAAAACGAAATGGCAGCTATATATATTTGACTTTATAACACGTTTGTAAGTATATCTCATAAACGGATCAATAAAATGTTATGAAACAAACGTCAAAATATTAAGTAATAATGTTACAAAATATACTAAAAATTATTGGCTAAAAAACGTTCAAACTATTGGAACATTACAGATATATAGGAATCTAGATATACAATTAAAAATTTATACTCCGCCTGTATTTGCAGTTTATTTAAAACTATGGATCACTTTGCTACAATTACTACAAAACTGTATTGAGCATAAATTTTATGATTGTTTAGATAAACTGGCCTTAACAGCTGTGTTCTACAACTGATCTTCAATGTCTTCATAAGTGTCTACTGCACTGTTGGAATGACTACAATTTGTTCCTCTGCAGTTGTCACAATCCACTCCACATGGTATTCCATTTTTTTGCACGAGCATCGTTTTGTAGAACAATCACTATTGCAACTACATTTTAAAATGGTCGTAGTTGTAGGGAGCTGGTGGTAGATCAGTTTTCACAGGCGTCAGCTGTCCTCGATTCTCTTTCCATCCCCATAACTTTGGATCGATGTTTTTGCTTAACCATTACTGTATCTGGTAATACACTCTGTATGAGTAATATTTAGCAGCTGCTTCAGTAGGGAGAAGATTTTCTGGCTTCAAATATATGGATCTTGCTACAACTTTGTCGGCGAAAAAGCGTAACTGAAGTGAAGTTAATGTGCCTCTTGATGTTCCACCAAAAAGTAAAGTTAAAACATTTAATCTAGCTTCACGAACAGTATCATGTAAAACGTTTGTACTGAAAAATTTAACAACTAGATTTCTAAAGGTATTGTTGTTTTTTACCAATGGTAGTGGTAAACCTTTTACCAATGCTAAATATTCTGGAGGTTGTATCACAACCACCCAGAGCATGAAAAAACAACAAGTTACATACATCAAAACCTAAATTTGACTAACATTTTTTTTTAAATTAAAGCAAAGACGTATGTTATTTTGTTCCTTTTTAGGAAAGTTTGAGATAAATTTCTTTAGATTTACCAGATATAAAATGCAATAGCAAAACTAATATGTCTGTGTCATCAGCTACTACAACTAGGTTATCGATTAATCCCAGTGTTTCACTGTTGTTTTCTTTAAAGACTTTATCCAATAGCAGAATCATCCTTAGTTTGTTGTCTGTGTTGGCCAAAAATCTTCTTTCTAAATCACCAGCGTATAATTTTTATTAAAAGTAATTCTTAGCCTGTTTTTCCTGCAAGACTTTTGTGTGAGTTTCATCTTTTATAGTAAGTTGTGTGTAGCTATCAAAAACAATTGAAGCTCCAGGATATTTATTTTTACCTATTCAACATAAGATATTGCAATATACTCGTATAAAGTGCAAACTTTCCAAGGAATACGATGGAGTAAAGCTCCACCATCTACAATATATTATTCATTTCCTTGCAGGTTTGCTTGTGCTCCTACATATTCGCCAACACTCTTTACAATGGCTTGAACAAGAGCTGGCTTATTTGCGGTTTTCAATAAACTATGCTCATCAAAAGTGCTAATAGGAAAGTGCACAACTCGTGAGAGAAGAGTTGGTACAGATCCACTTGTAGCGACTGCGATGTGAGAAATAATGTTTGGAACAGCAAATGATAGTCAATACTGTCAAATTTGTAACCAAGAACTGCCTTACTATTTTGTAGAAAAACAACAGCTTGGTTTCTTTCTTTGAATACAAAGTCGATCATAGAAGAGTTGTCCATTTCTCTTTGCACTTTTAATCTAACCTCCGTCGCTTGGTCAACATTAACTGACTGATAAGCATCTACCCCACTTACCATGTTAATTAGTTCCTTAGTAGTCATCTGAAAAGGATTCTTATCCTTAAAGAATAATTTAGCTGCTTATAAATCTTTATGGTCCCTAGCTAATTTTGAGTATGTCTTCATGTTGGTCGCTACCTTGGCTTTGTATTCGAGTAAGATCTTGTACTGCTGATACTTTGGATATAATAGATTTTGACAAAACCCTCAAAATTTTTTTATTTTCTGTAAATCCACGTCCATGGGTCAGACCTCCAAACCATTTAATACTTTTCATTAACACCCGCCCAATAACGATCATCCCTTCTTACCACATGCATCCCATTCCTATAACGTTCCTATACATCAGGATGTGTGTTTTCAAAGTTTAACATGTTTTGGAGATAAAGGCGAGCAGACTTAGTGTAAAAATTGTGTGACGAAGCTGCAAAAAAGGTAGCACCTTCTATATGGCTTCAAGATGTAATTCCCAGTTTCCCGTGCGCTCAGCTTTTATACCATGTTTAAGTACTGAAACCATAGACACGCTGTTCTAAAGTCGTGTAATCTGTCACGTAGATCGTATAAACTTCTTTCCAAGTGGTCCCAAATACTTGATGCACACAACTCATCACATGTTATCTCATTTTTGTCCAATTTCTCTAGTAATGTTGTTAACAATTCTAGATCACTTTGAGTATCTACATTCTGGTCATTATCAAAAATATTTTCTGATGCTAACATGACCATAACAGAAAATATTATCAAATGGCCCATTATTGCTCTACCCATTGCACTACCAGACCGAATGTGATCAGCCATTCTTGGGGCATAAATTAACTCTAACATTTCTCTAAGGCCTGTATCTTCCATAATTCTGCCAATAGCACCTAAAAATCTCATTTCAGTATGAAGACTGTCTAATCTTAATACAATTTTTTTTATATCACTATGTAAGGACTCATTTTCAATTATGCCTAAGGCTTTTAACCAAAGCGGTTGATCAAACGTTATTATAGGTGTAACAGAGTTTTTCTTTGCATGACCTGAAATAAAATTTAAGGCTAAGTAAATGCAGGTCTCGTCATTTGGATCTAAATCTAGAATTGGCAAAAATATAAATGAAGACAACCCAGAGTGCTTTTTATTGTTATGTAATGTTGCATTGTACCGTACCAGCTGAGTTCTTCAAGTCTAAAGTATTTAGAAAATTTCCACACATAGTTGAGATTATATGAAGGGGCAATATTAACTTCTTTAGAAACAAAATCCAATGGAGAGTATCTGATATTAAGCAATCCACTTGACTTTTGATTTTATGACTTCTTTTTTTTTCTTAAAATGACATCCCAAATTTTACTGCTGGTGTTATTGCAGCAATCGTCCCCATGCCGTACATGTACCATAACCATCTATGGTTTTTACATTATGGTCTATGTTATCTGCCATATACTGAATAACATTGACAGAAGGAATTTCGGGTTCATTTGCAACAGCGCTGCATTTTTGAAACTTCTGTAGTTCGAAATATGATGAGCAAAATCCTATCGAGCGTAAAGTATCAATAATATACTTTGAACAAAATATATTATGCAAGGTTACAGCTACACCTATTTGCAAAGGTGCGAGTAAAGGTCTAGGTCTAGCATTTTGCATGGTTGCTTGTCCCACAGACGAAATTACAAGATTTTTTTCCTTTGATTAAAATACTAAGAAAAGTTGACAAACGTTCAGGCAAAAAATTTTCACCTTTGATAACTTCTGCTGGTGGATATACATCTGCTCGGCACACAATGTTTTTAATTTCGTTTAAAATCAAATTCGCAGCTGCTTTTAATACTTGCTTAGCATCTTCCATAAGATCTGTGTTCCTGTTATTATTGAGATCTTGAAGAATCCTATCAGCTGTATACCTTGTTATTACGACATCAGGTACTCTACAAGTTTTTATAGTTTTTTCTAAGTTAGAACCCTTCTGAAGTGATTTCATTTTCGTAACAAGGTCCGACACAGATTGTTGTTCGTCATCGGTTTTCAGAAACGCCTCATATTTTCGATTGCTACAGGTTTGTCTGGTTGAAACCTGTCTCCTATAGAACATTTTCTGAGAGTATTTTACGTGTATGGAAGACACTATCGGTGATAGACAGCATCTTCAGCAAATAGATCATTTATAAACAATAATCTCCTCTTTACTTGTAGCGACCACTCATCATTACCTCTGTTAGTGCATACTTTAGGAACCGATCGTTCAGAGAACTTGTTTTCACTGTTGATACAGTTTTTCTAGAATAAGCATATTCCTTTATTTTACCCGCACAATAAAAGCAGTTGTTCTTAAAGGAATAGTCTTCTGCTTTGGTAGAGCGTAAGTTATGATTGTCGTTTTTGTTTACTTCAATGGAGATACAGCACTTTAGAAAGCAATCAATATTTTTCTTATTAATGAAAGTTGTCCTGCATGACTTGTGAACACTTTGACCAACAAGTAGAATAATAAGAAGACAGCAAGTTGTGAGGCCATAGCATTAGTTATGCTTCAAAAAAGAAGCAAAAAAAGAAGCGCAGGTGGATGAAGCAATGGTTCAAAAAAAAAAATACACTCATGAAAATCCGTTAAGTGAACTAAGAATTAGTGAACCTAGTGATTTTCAAAACTTTTTGCGACTGGATAGTACATTATTTGTTGAACTGAAATTCAAAAAAAAGATACTATATTGCGAGATGCTATCTCTCCAAGTCGGCGTTTATCAAAAACACTACGTTATCTAGCTTCTGGAAATAATTTTGAAGATTTAAAATTTATAAGTGCCGAATCTTCGCAATCTACACGCATAATTATAATGGAAATTTGCAGCTGTAATAAACTGCTTGGAGAATTACATAAAGTGAGTAAAATAAAACGATTATTTCAAAAATTATACAACATTTATTTTATATGTAGTAATTTACATTTTATTGAAAATTTGAAAAGTATTGAGAAGTATTGAGTGGCGGCGAAGTACTACAATTAGAATTAGTGGGCCGTGAAAGGGGTTCTCTGTGTTCAATCAGTTGAGGTAGTGCAAGTAGGGTATCAAAATCGACGGGACTTGGTTGCATAGTCGTGTATGGTGTAGATGAGCGACTAAAAGAATTAATTTGTACTGAATTCCTGTGCAGAGTGCCCATTTGGTCATCAAACAATATATCATTAGTAGCTTTTTTTGCAAAAATTTGTTACAGTGGCGTGATTTTCTCACAAAATTTCGACCCTGATCGGTGTGCAATTCCATAGGAACTCCAAAACGACAGAACAATCACATTACCAGCTTGTCAGCGACGGTTGCATCTTCTTGGTTTGATATAGTATATGCGTCGTTCCACTTCGTAAAATAATTTATAACTACAAAGATGTACTTATTTTCGGAGTCGGTTTCAGGGAATGAACCTGCCCCATTGATTGCCATTCTATCAAAGGGTTCCCACATTTTGATGCCTCATTGGAGCTTTACGATTTCCCAATGGTACACACAGCTGACACTTGCAGTACCATCCTTTCACATCGTCTTTGCAGCCTATTTAGTAAAATCCTGCTCGAATTTCCTAGTGTGTTGTTAACGTCAAAACGTCTTCTGGAAATATCATTATGTACATGTCCTAAATCCTCCGGCACGTGGCTTTTAAGCACCATTATTCGAAACGTACTCACGGATCCATTTCCATTCTGTAAGGATCGCATCAAGATCCCATACTCCACTTTTAAAGAATCCCATTGCGCTCAGTATAGTACGTGCACAACCCCAGAAAGCTGGGTAGCTAATGTTTGTCTTTTGGCATCGGCCACTCTTGTACCACCTTAATGTTTTTGGGTCTGGCCTGACTTAGTTGCATGAAACAACGTGTTCTAGTGTTTCACCTCTTCGCCTAGTAGGTGGCACTTCTTAGGACTCAGCTTCAGATTAACTTTACTGTCTTCGAAACACTTCTACTAAATTTCCCAAGTGTTTATCAAACGACTTCCCAGTCACGATCACGTTATCCAAATATACAAGGCACGTTTTCCACGATAACTCACGTAAAATGTTGTCCATTCAACGCTTGAAGGTGGTAGGAGCGTTGCAGGGCCCAAATAGCATAACTATAAATTGCCATATATGCCATATGCCATAACGAAATGAATCTTTTCCCGATCTTTGGGTTCCATATCCATTTACCAGTAGCCACACTTTAAATTCAAGGTTGAGAACCATCGTGACACTGAAAGTGTATCAAGGGGTGTCGTCAATCCTTGGAAGTGGGTAGCTATACTTTTTGGTCAAGTCATTCAATCGTTTGTAATCTACACAAAATCTCGTCGTTCCGTCTTTCTGCTTAACAAACACAGCAAACGGTGTGCCCAAGGGCTATCTGAGCGTTCAGTCCTTCTCTCCTCCTCAATATCTCCAATCATTTTCTCGGTCTCATCGCGGTTTGCCAATGGAAGACTTCTTAGCAGGGCATCTGCTGTATCGGTTATATTCTAGACTATTGCTGTCTTTTCTAACCTAGGCGGCTTCATAGCTTAGTTGATCCGCAGGTGATTACTGAGCACAAAGCTTCGGGTTTGTTCTCGACACAGACCACTTGAAAAACGTTAGGCAAGCATTTTTTACAGAAATATGCCCTTGTTTGGATGAGAAATAAAAAGTACGTCCCGTTTGTGTCACGTACGTTAAGATATCTACCTTGCTTGGAATAGCAAAAGTTCCGCAACCCGCTCAGGTAAAAGTAAACCACGCATGGCCAAAGTAGTATTTTCGGGTAGAGCATTAAAGAATCAAACGTAGCGAGATTTTTTCTAACCAACAGTTGTCAACGGCAAACACGTCTGAGTACCGTCGGATCAAATTTTTAAGTCCTGCCAGTTGTTGTTGTTGTAGATGCTGGTAGCTTCGTCAAATGCTCCAACAAATTCGCGGAACACTCTTGGGTGGGTGGTTCTTTATCAAAATCGGCACGCCCGCCACATGAACGACCTAAGAACACACAACTGTTGCATTGTTTTTTTCAACCTGATATCGTAGCTATTGGCATTTAAGATACAAAGAGATATGCCATCCATCAATTTGGTCAGAGTCTTCGCCGCAAGCACACCTTTTTTCAAGGGAATCGTTAGTAATTGGTTCAATAACGCGCACAAAGCCCTCCCGGAGAGCCCGATCCAAGCGTCTCATTAATACATTTTGTACTTTCAAATAGGATAACGTTCGTCAGAAAAACTCCCACAAAACGGTACTTCCTTGTTTCCCACTTTCAAGACATCCTCTTTCATATCTACACGGAATCCAAGCTTCTTCAAGATACCCATTCCCCAGATAACTTCTTCAGTGATGTTCGCTGTTACTACCTGATGGTCAAATATTTTGCAGCCAACTCCAATTGCTACATTTGCATTCCGCGTGTTTGAATTTCATTACCAGCTACGATTCGACGGCGCATCGTCTCGGATGGCACGTTACTACTGCCGCGCACTACATCCGGATTATCAATTGTCTTAGTTGTTCTGGTATCAACCAAGAACTTCGCAGTCTTGCCGTTAAGCTATCCATATCTGTAAATGCGCTCTGCATACTTAGATCGTGCAATGCGGATGATGGTCTCCGGGGTAGAATCTGTACAGGTCGACCTTCGCCCCTTCTATCTAATCCCTTTAGTTTTCCGGCTACTTTGCTTAGTTCTTGGGATGTTTACATTTGGCACGTCTATGCCCAAACTCGGTACAATTCCAGCAACTGGGTCCCTTTCTCTTTCGTTGGTGTTAACGAAGTACCCGTTGAATCACCTGCTCTATGCTTTCTTGGCCCTGTACCTATACGGAACATCTTACTTTGCCACTAATCTAGGGTCCTTGTTCGAGCCATCCTTAGTGCTTGCTGGATATCTCCTTTGCGTATCCCGTCAACAAAAGTGTGTACTGCCTTCTGTTTTAAGAAGCTATCCGGTGGTGTTGGGTAGACTAGTCTCACTAAGCGAGCAATTTCTGCTTGAAGCTCTTCCAAATTTTTGTTACTCTTTTGGTAACGGTTCCTCACTTGTGCGTGGTACACTTGGAGCCGTACCTCATTTCCAGCCTTGATATTAAGGTCCCATAGCTTCTTTGGTCATGGTCTGCAGAATATTCAAGGCCTACACTCACAACGCGACAATAAACGCGGTTACGCTTTCGCCCTCGTTCCAGCCGTTAGCTGTAGATGCGAATTGCTTGAAATATGTCTTCCAAGGTGACTTTTTATCAAATGTGGGTGATTTTACTCTGAACATTCTTAAATTCTGGTGCGTGCTCTTGTGTCACCGGCACTGGTAGCTCTGGAGCTTGCACTAGGGAATTAATCCACTACTCCATCCTCACTACCTCTTTTTTTAACAATTTTTATGGAAATCTTGCTCCCAGCTCAAGCGAATCATTTAACAACTACTTGGTTTCCAATTTCTATAAGCCGTCTGAAGATTTGACTTCTAGGTTTTCCACGAATTTTATAGTTTCTTTTAAAACTTTCCCTTTAATTGTTCAACCGCTATTGCAGTTTTTGTAGCTTGCTGTATAAACACCTCTCTCAATTGACTGTAATTTTCTTGTAGATTTAGAGCGGTCTTGTTCAGCTTTTCTGCAATGTTGGAGACGGTTTCCTGTAATTTTGTGGAATTTTTCTAAGTTTGCTGCCAGGCTCGCAGAGCTAGGGTCTTGTTTCTCTGCGTATTCTTATAATTTTCATCCAAGCTCGCAGAGTTTTCCTGTAATTTTTGTGTAAAACTCACGTAATTCCCTCTACTCATTTCAAGTTGTTGACTTTGCGTTACAAGCATGTAAATAGGAATCGTTCAAAAGTCTTTTTCACTAAAACCTCACTACTTGACACAAATGAAACGAATACTCTAATTGCATAACAACGGTTCTTTATTACCAAATTGATTATACAAACCTTTTCAACAACTTGTAGCTGCATTGAAATTTTAAAAGCTCTCACAACCTTTTCCTTCCAACTAAACACTAACAGTACAAATACTAACTCCTTTGCACTAGGATCTATCTTCTTAATTAGCTTAATATTAAAGCATTATAATTAATTAATACTGTGCCCTATAATAAATTTATATTGATCACTACAATAATTTAGCCCACATAGGGCAATTTATATGTAAAACTAATTTATATCATATCACGATTTTAAAAGCTTTAAATTGGAACTCATGTTGCAGTCAAAACTCAATTAGAACTGAATCAACTTACGCTCATCAGGACAATTTATAGCTTATTCAATTGTTCCATTATTTCGAGAACATACCAGAATATGCAAATATTTTGAATGTACCTATTGTGAGATAAATAAAGCTTTTAAATTCAAAATTCTTATACCTGCCGATCAAATTATTCGCTCGCCGGAACCTATCAATCATCTTTTGTGGCAAACGCCTGACTTACATTCCAGTGTAATTATTCTGGTCAGAGGTAGACTAAACGGCACTACATTATCCTCTACTAAATCGACAATATTGTTTTCAACATTTTCCATAAATTATTTACTACCAATAAGACCTTATAGCGTCTGTTTGATAGCTGTGTGAAAACCATATTGAATGAGAATGAACTTATTTGACCTAATTTATTATTAAGCTATCAGACAACTTTCACTGTAGTTTGCTCAAAACACATCAACGTTCAATCTTTTGATACGACACTCATAGCGTTCCTGGATAAAATATAAAAATAATTTTAAAGCTGTAATACCTAATATGAATCTAATAACTGACTTGATCGTTTAAATTCAGGCAAGGAAATCACGTAGACTAATTTTTTAAAGTAAAAGATAAGGAAAAATTACTTTATGTAAGGTCAGTCCTGCGAGATTCTTTAATGATAGTCAAATAATGTAAAACAAAATATGAAACATGAAAAGAAGAAACTTATCCTTAGACTTTACCATGGATAAATTAGTGATGTCCCTACAAAGAATCTCTTTGAATGGCTTATAAATATTTTGGGATCATTACTCAACTGAGTTATTTTCAAGAACACTAGGTAATAGACAACGGGGAACAAAATGAAATAGTACAAAATTTGCAGGTAGTAATTTTGAATTCATACGAAGCAGTTCTTCTAGGAAAGCATTTCTACCATTAGCATTATTTTAAAGGAAGAGACAGCAGTTCAAAAATTGAAATTTTGTCGAGGCTAGCTACATTGTTTAGAATTTAATTAAAGCGGAATATATTTTCAAAATAGACAATTTGTGTAATATTTATCAACTAATCGGGCAGCAGTATTTAAGAAGATTACTAAAAGGCAGTACAGTCAAAAGCATACAAGGATCTAACTCATCACCAATAATATTTCACTTTTATACTGAGAAACCACTAAATAAAATATTATATATGAAACAGATTGATCCTGTAACTCAAAGGAATGCAATATACTAATTAAATATCACAGGACGTACTGGTTAGCAAACAGATAAGAAGTTATAATTGGAACTTGATAAATTAAAAGAAACAGATACGAGATTTGAGTTGAATATAAACTAAATTAAACACAGATAAAAAATAAAGTGAACAGTTGTTAAATAAGAAAAAATTGTAATCCTATTTCAACTTTAAAAGGCACAAACTGTAATAAATTGTTAATTTCTTGTAACTTTTGAGTTCTGTCCACTTTCCGGCTGGGTGATTTCATAGTTTAAAATTTTAAATATGAAGCATTAAAATAGAATTAATTTGTTCTGGGACGTTATATTAACAAAGAAACGTTACACATACCAGAAAGTAGACGAACAGCACATGCAAACATCAAAAGTGCTTGTATTTGAAATTAATTAACAGTATGTTAAGAATACTACTACAAGTTCTCAAACGGTAAGGAAGAGACTACAGATAGGCTTGTTCAATTTTTTGTATGAAATTGTGTTACTTCCATATATTTTTCATTATAATTATTATAACATATACCATGATACGACACCTACCACCAGCCAACAAACTATTACTTGTATACATGTATACAGCGACATATGGCGTCAATGCCTGTACCCTTAATGTTGGAAAGAAGAAATAATTATCCTTATTTTAAAACCTGGTAAGGGCCCCAAGTTGACGTATAGCTACAGACAGATCTCGTTTAATAGTTGCCTGGGAAAATTATTTGAGAAAATGGTGAATATACGTCTGATGTGGTGGTTGGAAAAGGAAAGAGTTCTAAATGAGAAGTAAATTGTCTTTCGAAAATTTAGATCAATATTAGACCAAACGATTTGTCTAGAATCGCTGTTCAAAATAGCTTCGCAAATAGAAACCATCTGGTAGCGGTTAGTTTCAACTTAGAAAAAGCCTACGAAACGATTTGGAGATTTGGAGTTTTACAACAGTTAAACGACTGAAGCCTACAAGGCAGGCTTCTCTAATTTATAGAAAGTTTTCTACAAAATTGTTTCATTAAAGTCCGTTTGAGCAGCCATGTATCAGACTGTTTCTATTTAGAAAATGGTATCCCCCAAGGATCCACCCTAAGCGTCACCTTATTTATGACAGCATTAAACTAATTATGTTTACGGCTCGCTATACGCAGACGACTTGATTATTTTCTTTTCTCATCAAACTATAGAGCTAATAACTAATAAACTGCAAAATACAATCGATGCACTTATGGATATTGCTGGAAAACAAGGATTTAAGTTCTGAACGAAAAGACGCAGCTATATATTTTTGTAGACTACTCAACTGCCACACGGAACCTGACATATATGTGCAAGTACGCCGCATTTTATGCAAATGGGAAATCAAAGTACTAGGTTTAATTTTTGATCGTCAACTTTCATGGAAATCTCACATTTAACAAACAGCACTTCGTAGCAGAAAAGCAATGTACGTTATGAAATGCTTCTTTAACATCTTATGGGGCGCCGTCAGAAGTAGCATTAAGAAGGTGTATCAATGTCTAGTACTTTCGATAATAGACTATGGCTGTGCAGTCTACTCTTCAGCCAAAAAGTCCGCCCTCAAAGTACTCGATTCTATCCATGCAGAAGGATTAAGGTTAGCATCAGGCGCTTTTCGCACTAGCCCTTTATTGTCAATTTTTTGTTAATCTGGCGCTCCTTCTTTAAAATTTCAAAGAAATTTATTTGCTATGCGAGTTATGTATCCCCCAATCCATATATGTACAATCAAATAGGAATTATTAGGAAATTATTAAGAAACTTAAGTTAGATGCAACATTGTAAATTTAAGGATAAATAAAGAAAAAATTATAAAGTTCACAAGCAAGTTGTGAGAACGGATGTGAATACATTGTATTCCAGTCGTATGTGATACTGCAGGTGCAGGTCACAGACGGTTAAGAAACCGCAGTTATTAGAAATTGTTACATTATATAATGAATAAAGAAATAAACAGACATGAGCTCTTCAAGTTCCCACAGACATGTGAGGGGCAGGGACAACATAAATACCCAGGAAGTTCCAGATCAGTCAGTGAGTCTCGAGTATTTCCGCTTTTACATAGTTGTTTGCTTAGGCTGCTCGCCCTCATTAAATTCAATTATTATTTAATTTCAACTTAGTTTAATTTTATCAAGTTTGTCAAAATTCTACATGTAATATCTGTTTAATAAATAAATTTGTTACAAGAAGTATTGGAAGAAGTTTTTAAAAAGACCGCTACCAAAGTCCGAAACGTAACTTGCGGTGTGCGGTAAAAGTGTGGTCTTAACCCTCAACTACAGAGCCCTCTTTACCGATATAAATTTAGATATATATATATATATATATATTATATATATATATATATATTTATATATATATATATATTGACGTGATAAAGGGTCACCAGAGGTCTTTGAAACCCAAATTCTACAAATAAATCCCACCACGATATAAAAGAATCGGGAGAAATAGAAATTTCTGTAAATTCATGATTACGCCTTGTATAATACAAACGTACTCTTATTCATTGATGTACAAGCGAAAATGCAATTGCCTGTGTATAAATAATCACCCTGTAGGATATAAGCGTATTGTAAATAAATAGCAAGTAACGTAAGTTGTATATGAAAAAATAATTAATTGTAAGATACCGTCAAACGCATTTAAATGCGAACGCAAATCGGTCGTTTTAAGATAAATACAAAGCCATTTATTTTCACTTATTAATTATCAATACATTTTGATGAAAATACTTTTCATTTGCTGTATATAGCATAAGAATAGTACTAGTGTTATGCATTTGGATAAAAATAAGTCATTTCGTGTATTTGAAACCCTCAATTCTAATAGGTGCATTAAAAACACGTTTTGATGTTAAAAGCAAATATTTTCTATAAAATGCAACCCTTTTTGCAGTAAAAAGCAATTAAAGTTCAAATTAATTACCCTGTAGATTACAGAAATTTATTTTAAATAAAGAATTGTCTAGAAGATTAGTCATACGTATTTAGAACTACGTAAATAAACTAATTAAGGAATAAGACTTTTATTCTTAGAAAGCGGCCAGAACACTAAAAACCCAAAAAATATAATAGAAATTGATAAGAATTATTTATGATCTTCGCATTCACTGTTGGAGAGAAGTGACACGCCACAATAATCATATATGTGTTAGAGTCGGACGAACAGCGCGCGTCACTCGTTACTGGAATCAAATAACGAAGTAATAAAACTCAACAATTTTGAACGCTAATGAGGATTTCCAAGAAAATTACGTAAAATAGCCATTTATTATTTAGAATAGAATCGCGCACAATCTACTAGTTTCTAGAATATAGATAATTTGTATATATAAGGAAACGTTTATTAAAAACGGATTCATTCGATTTTTAAATTCGATCGCGAAATGTTATTTTGCGATTTTGCGAGGATAATATTTGAAGTATGCAGTAAGCATACTGTCTTTTAATAATTACGATGGTACAATAAATATAGAAGTGATGTTTTAAACGCAAATTACATCAAAAATGGAATTTATACATTACAATGAAGAGGAAAAATTCTTCAATATAACGCTATTTTAAAAATTTTATTAAATAATTGAAAAAAAGATTTAAGCAAAATGTACTGCTTTTAACTGCTGTTTGAAACGAGAATTTTAAATATGTAAAATCTTGTAAACTGATTTGACATCAATTTAAAATAAGAAGATATTTAATTACGAAGAGCGCTTTTTTGGATTCTGCAAGTATTACTTTTAGATTTATTTTTAACTGATATTGGAGTATTTGTATTTAATTTAAGGTAGAATATTAAGTGTTAAGCATATAATATTTTTTGTGAAAATTTTTTGCCAGAAAAATTTGTGTTTAGAGTTGGAAATACTCTGACCTTTTTAATAGATTATCTGTCAAGGATTTTTTTTGACCAAAACAAATCTTATAAGCCTGATTATAGTTATTCCCAAAGAAAGAATCATAACCAGGTAAACCATCCATAAAAGAAGAAATTTAATTCTCTAAATGTAAAATAAGGTAAGGAATATTTTCTTTTTAGAAATTATTTTATATTTAAAACAAACTACATTGTAAATATTCTAAACCCTTTTTTTAAAAAAAAATATTTTAGTTGTATAAATGCTTTGTGATATTGCTGTTTGATTTCATTTTGAAAGCTCCGACAATTCCATTGAGCTAGCCAGGCAAAGTTAAAAAGGAAGGTAAATGAACAATTTCAAGTATTACAAATTGCTGTATCTGTATCACAGCACTCTTGTAGTGACGCTCTCAACGCGACGTTGTCACAGCATTCTGTCAGCGGCGCTCCAACTGGAGGCCTTATCATATCACTCTTTCAACGGCACTCCAACACGAGGCCTTATAATATCAAAGCGGCTTCGTGGCGTAGATGCTATGCATGTGACTACTACACGGTCCGCTTGAAAAATGTTAGGCGAGCATTTTTCACAAAAATTCGTCCTCGTTCGGATAAGAGGTAAAATGGTGGTCCCGTGTGTGTGTTGTCACGCACATTAAAGGTCCCTACCTTGCTTGAAACAGCAAGGGTTCGGCAAAATTCAAAATTTTTCAGTTAAAAGAAACTTGCTTCCTGACCAATGTAGTACCTTCGGGCAGAGCATTGCAAAAAATCACATGTAGGGCCTTATGATACCACTCTTTCAGGGACGCTCCAACGCGGACAACAATAACTAGACCGCTATCAGTAACTTTCACGAATTTTTAGAACAATTGCAATTTTCTCCTCCACCGGTCCTATACACTGGTTATCAATCTGATCCACCCTTGTATCAGTTAGTTCCTAAATACATCTGGAAACCTCAAAATTTACTAAAAGCGACACTAGCCCTACCCTGTGTAAAGCAACATTTACTCGATAAATGACCGGTACCAAAACCCAGAACTAATATTCACCGATGGGTCACAAGCCGAAACCGAAAGTGGGCGTGCTGTTGTTACGACTCAAGAAATGCAATACTGCCGTTTGTATCCGATAACATCAGTTGTGTATGTCTGAATTGCAGGGGTTATGGCAAGCTCTTTAGTTAATAGATCAGCAGCATGCTTATTGTGCTCGGACTTTCTAAGGATCAATTTTCATTCAACCCTATGGTACAAAATAACAAAATATCCTTAATATTTTTAACAAACTAGCACATAACGGAAAAACTTTTGCATTTGTTTGGATACCTGGTCATATTGGTATAGAAGGTAATACACACGCTGACGCTGTTGCCCGAGATGCAGCCAATCAGGAGCTATCTCAAAATATCCAGGTATGAACTGAGGATGTAGTAAACCACTTGTAAATAATTATAATTAACGAATGACAAGAAGAATGGCTGAAGGGTTCCGCCAATTAACAAAATGTAAAACACCGTGGAAAGGACTGCATAAATCAGAATCTTATCTGTCAAGGCAAGAACAAGTAAAAATAACAAGGTTGCGAATTCGGCATGCTAAATTGACTAACGGCAACCTCTTAAAAAGTAGCAGACAACCGCAATGCACTCTCTGTAAAATACAAATTACTGTCCAACGCATACTTCTAGAATGCCAACAATACACCAAAGTCCGCCGTAAAGCAAAACTAAAAGAGAGCCTAAAAGAATGTTTAGGATGGAATAAACTATTAGTACCTAAAGGAGACTAATCTATACTGGAAAATATAATCACACAATTACATCCCACATAACCATAAAACGTTTAACAACAATAAAACACTATGTTATACATTTGGACTGGACTGTACGAACATGACTGGTTTAAATTTTACGAAGGAAATGGACTGGTATATAAATAACAATGTAGGTTATAAAATATATCCTTGGAGCCATGAGAAATTATTGTTGAAGTTTTCAACCATTTATAGATTGTTGTTTTGATTGTCTGTATGTGTAGCTTTTTTTAGTGTGAAGATATATGTATTTGTTCCTGAGTAAGATGAAACAGTACATATCGATTTGTCATTGATTGTAATTGCTCTTTCATAAAAATTGCAACCCACGTATCTAAAGTTCGAAACTTTTAGCCATTAACCTTGAGATTTATTTCATAGCATACTAACATGCTTTAAACTTACGCGTAAGTCTTCAATAGAACCTTAAAAATTAATACTTTTTTTTAGTAACAATAGTTTTTGTGCAACTACAAGAAAATAAACGTAATTACTTATTTGAAGTTGAGATACAAAGTAAACCGATGGTACTTGTTACAGGATGTTTCGTTATTGCACAAAACAAACATGGAGCGTAAATCTACATCTAAAAGTCAAACAAAAACGCATAAGTAAACATGTCTCTTAATATAATTACAAGGTCATCCTTGATTAAAGAATTAAAATAGCAGTTCACTCATAACCACTACTAAAATTAGTAATTTGTTTTCTTTATGCTTTGTTATTCCTTGCAATGTCAAAGTTAATCGTTTGTCCAAAAAGTTAATTTATCTTAAAACCCAATTCTATTATAATGGGTGACACAACAAATTTCTTTTGTTTTGAAGAATTAACAGATGGGTTTTTGATTTATGGAAAATATACAAAAATTCTGTAGTACCAATTGTAATGCGTACGCGATACTTTAGATACGAACAAGATAAGAAGATAAAATTATTAAATTCGAATGGACAGACCGAATATGGACCCACCTTGTATACTAACAAACAATAAACGTTGATTAAACGTGATGTTTTTTTTCTTTTTTTAGAAATATTGTTACGTTCATTTTTGGCAATAATTGGTTATTTTGTTTACATAAATTTCTTTTCTAGATTTGAATTCTCCAACAATACCCGATAAATTGTACCTGTTCAGAGAAGCTTGCTTTACCAAAATTTTCAACTCAAATTCCTTGTTAATTCATTATCCGTTCGTATAAATTCCATATCTATTGTTAAATCCTTCCGCATAATTAATAATAAATACTCTTTCTAAAAATTTCTCAACGAATTCTAGTTGTTTTGAAACGACAAGTTTATGCTACAATTAATTAGTCAAGATCCTGTTTTAGGTATCCGTGAGCGCGTTATACTATCCGATGACGTATAATTGCGTTCTAGTGGGTGTCCCATCTAAAGATTTGTCGATATAATATATCATACTATTCTCCGGCAAAACCGTGTTTTCCATTTTCAATCGCGTTTCGATAACGCGGATGTTTGTTTTCTCGAGTTCGTGTTATTTTGAACTCCTTTTAAACTTTGATTCTGCAGCTTGTGCGTTGATGCACTTGTAAAAACTACTCCTTCTGTTTCTCCAAGAGCGATGCACGTTCCTCCTCTATCAAATGTGTAGATTTGGTGTGAATCGGTAAGCGCTCCTGAGTTGTTAATATGAGTAAGATTTTCCTTCTTTTTAGCTCTTAGCTGGAGGCTAAATTGCTTGTTGCGTAGCCCGATTATTCCTTGATGTAGATCAACTGCTCTTGTATATAGACCGCCGTTGCAATTACGGTAGCAGCATGGTTGTTGCTGACTACCACGGCGATGCTATATCCTTCCGAGGTCTAACAAGATAAGTTTCCCGACACATGTATGTTAACTTGTTTTCCTTTTCTAACATACCCAGGGATAAACCCAATTTGGAAATTAGATACGCTATTGTTTGTTCTGGTAAAATCCTTACTAGAAAGGTTTCGAACTTTAATGCTTTTGTTTTTGTTTTAACCCACCTGCTTATACGAAAGTATCAGCAGTATTCTTTGTTTACTGATTAGAGTTATAACAAATGCTTCGTATGGTAAAATCCTTACTAGAAAGTTTTCTAAATTTAATGTTTTTTTTAAATTAACCCATCCGCTTATACGAAAGTATCAGCGTTATTCTTTTTGGTACCGATTAGATTTATTGCATGTTTGCTGCGAATTGCGCACTTCGTGGAACAATTAGTGAATTTGTCCATAGAGTAAAATTGTTTTATTAATTAGTAACCTTAGTTAATTTTGTTTTACTGTTTCGATAGAAATTTCTGTATTTGTGTTTTTATGGTAAATAGTAGTAGTTAGCCTGGTATATTTACGTTTTTTTCCGACTACGTCATTGTACGTAGCATAATTTATGACGCCCTGGCGTGGGGCTGCGAGTTTGCTTTAGCTAATTTTTTTGTGTTCCGATTTTGTTTCGTGTAATTTTAGCCCCGATTTTGTCTTAGTTAACGGTTACTTCGATTTGGTTTTGATTAATTTCTGCTCCGAGTTTGTTCTAGTTAATTTTTACTCCAAATTTTTTTTATTGTTGGTGCCTAAGTTTCTACATTACCCGCATTTCTCGCCTGATGCTACTTGTTTTTCCTTCCTTTACGTTCGAACTGTTATTTCCTTTTTTTTATTTCGGCTTTTTCCTGTCCCCCACATGCAGTTCAATCTTCTTAAATTTTAGGTTTGTTTTTTTCCTAATCGCTCGATATTATCGGTTGGTTAATTTCAGATTATTGGACATGTGTTTTCGCCAAAAATCCTAGTCCATTGAAAACGCTGGCGCCCAAGATTTTTCTTTTTCTTTCTTCCCTCTCTGTACATTTTGTTCTCCCCGTCACGTCTAGAGTTAGTTTTTTCCTCCAATTTTTCTTTTATTCTACAGCCCTATTCTAATTTCTATTTTGTTGTTTCGCTTCTGTTAGTGTTCCTGAAGTTTATTCGTCGGATATGTTTTAGATTGCCCTGTATTCGCAATAATTTTCTTTTGAGCTTCTACCGAGTTACGGTTAGTCTTTATTTAGTTAGTTTCTGCCTTTTTTTTTACTAAAAATTACTTCTTTTTCGGCTTCCTACCAAGGTCTTCCAGTGTGGGAGTGAAACTTGAAATTTTCTGGTGTCCCGACCACTCTTACTGTACATGATTTTTTGAGACGGGTCGAAGAACTCCGACGAACTCACCATGTTTCAGAATTGCAGTTATTTGAGTCTACAGTGGATTTGTTTGAGTCGAAAGCGTTACTTTGGTAGCGTGGTTACCGGCATAGGTTTTCTGACTGGAAGTCGTTGTCTAATTTACAGATTCAACATTTTGAACCTCCGGATTTTGCTTATAAGTTTGCTACTACTGAGAAAAATACTTTTGCACATGACCGAGTTGTTAAGATTTCTCCGACGCATACGAGTAGATCCGATACTTTTTCCGTACGTTCTACTGTTCTTCTTCCTAGTTCTGCACCTACTCGTCAGGGCATATGCTTTAATTGCGACAAACCTGATCATGTCTCGACACGCTGTACTCGTCCTGAAGTACTCCATTGCCATGGTTGCGGATATAAGGAAGTTTCTCGCCGCAACTGTCCAAACTGTCATCCTCCTACTAATCGGTCTTCAAATAATATTTCAACTTCTATTCTCAGCTTTAGGAGCCAAACTTCTTCTGCTTCTCACTCTACGTTCTCTTCTGTTCTTCATCTAGGTCATCCTGCTCCTTCTATCAAAACATATCCTTCTTCGGCAAATGAAGTTTCGAACAAAATTTCTTCCGTTTCTAGTTCTACATCCTATTCTACTCCTCCTTCTGCTTGCCCTACTTATTTACTCTCACCCCAAACTGTGCATCCACTACTGTTGCAGCCCATGCTTTAAATTGGTGACTTGCGGGTAGTGTCTCAAAAGTTTGTTCCCGCTTTCTCAAACGATTCTACCCAAGAGTTTTCTGTCATGCCTGCAAGCACAAATGTGGCTGAAGTGACGATAACCTCTAATTTAGTCAACGAAGGTCCTGTTGAAGTTCGTAAACCCGTAGCTGCGATGCCTGTTGCTGTTGTCGTCAAAGTTTTATTTGATCCTGTTTCGTTACCTACTCTTACTAATTTTTCTCATGCTGACAAAATGTTATTTGCTTCTGTTTTTTTAACTAAGGTTGGTGAAATCAGCTGATGTCTTGTTATCTAATGTGGACAAAGATCAACCCGATTCTGCTTCCTTATCTGTTGTGGATGAACTTCTGCCTGATGCTGTTTGTTTTTGTAAGGTTGACGAAATTCTACCTGGTTCTGTTCCTTTGTGTAATGTTACCGAAGTATTATCGGATTCTGCTCCTTTTCCTAGGGTTGATTCTCTTACGGCCAATACTTTTTCTCTTTCTACCGTGGATATTCTGACAACCCATGTTGTTTCCTGTCATACCGTTGACTTTCTTACCTCCAATCCTAACAACAAACAACTTTCTTCCTTAACTCGTTTTGTATTTCCTAAACTACCCTTGCCACCTCCTAAACCTCATGCTACGACTACTACATCCCCTGCTGTTCCTGTCTTGCAAAAAACTGCCCATAAGAGGCAGAAATTGGTCTATGCTTTTTTCGAACCAGAAGATGTATGTCGGCGAAGTCCAAATGTCCTTGATCTCGTTTCGTTCTCCTTCTGGCGGCGTAATGGCCTTAAGCCCAATATCTAGTCTTAGCGCTTCAGATTCTTATGCCGACTTTGCTCTCCTTCAGACTTGATTTTTGGACGTTACGATTTCGTTTTACTTGGTTCCCTTTCTTTCTTTTTCTTTCACCCGTGTGGGCCCGGGTATAGAATAGTCTCATGGTACGACCTGCCTGTCGTAAGAGGCGACTACAACGGTCAAACGCATACACACACGAACACTCTATACACGCATAACACATACACACACCCTTCTTACACCTCCCCCCCACATACACACGCACGCACCCGCTCACACTTACTCATACATAACTACACTGGGATTCTGTTTTATTTTCTTTTGTACGATTTTAGTTTTCTTTTTCGTTTTGTACTTGGTGTTGGTGTTATTCTTTTTGGTTTTTTTTTATTACTTTCGTTCCGCTTTCCATTCCCTATTTTTTTGCTGGTCTTCTTTGCTGTCGGTCCTTGGTCTGAATTATCTTTTTGTTTGTTTGGTTTTTTTTGTTTGGTACTGCCCCCTCCAGTATTTTTGCTTTCCTACCCCGACCTCTTAATTTTACTTTATTTTATCTTTTTGTTTGTTTGGTTTTTTTTTGTTTGGTACTGCCCCCTCCAGTATTTTTGCTTTCCTACCCCGACCTCTTAATTTTACTGGGGGGGATTTGTTACGTTTATTTTCGGCAATAATTGGTTATTTTATTTACATAAATTCCTTTTCTAGTATTGATTTTCCAACAATACCCGATATATTGTACCTGTTCAGATGAGCTCGGTTTACTATAATTTTTAACTCAAGTCCTTTGTTAATTCATTATCTGTTCGTATAAATTCCGTATTTATTGTTAAATCCTTCCGCATAATTAATAATAAATACTGCTTCTAAGAATTCCTCAATGTAAATTTAGTTGTTTTGAAACGACAAGTTTATGCTACAATTAATTAGTCAAGATCCTGTTTTATGTTTTAGGAATCCGTGAGCGCGTTATACCATTCGATAACGTATAATTGCGTTCTAGTGGGTTTCTCATCTAAAAATTTGTCGAAATAATATAGCCTACTATTCTCCCGTAAAACCGTGTTTTCCAGTTTCAATCGCGTTTCGATAACGCGAATATTTGTTTTTTCGAGTTTCTGTTATTTTAAATTCCTTTTAAACTTTGATTCTATAGCTTGTGCGTTGATGCACTTGTAAAAACTACTCGTTCTGTTACTCCAAGAGCTATGCACGTTTCTCCTATATCAAATGTGTAGATTTGGTGTGTATCGGTAAGCGCTCCTGAGTTGTTAATATTAGTAAGATTTTTCCTTTCTTTTAGCTCTTAGCTAGAGGCTAAATTGCTTGTTGCGTAGCCCGATTATTCCTTGATGTAGATTAACTGCTATTGCATCTAGACCGCCGTTGCAATTACGGTAGTATCGTGGTTGTTGCTGACTACCGCGGCGATGCTTTGTCAATTCGCTTCCGAGGGCTGACAAGATACGTATCCCGACACATGTATGTAACTTGTTTTCCTTTTCTAACATACCCAGGGATAAACTCAATTTAAAAATTAGATACGCTAATGTTTGTTGTGGTAAAATCCTTACTAGAAAAGTTTTGAACTTTAATGCTTTTGCTTTTTGTACTTAACCCATCTGCTTATACGAAAGTATCAGCTTCGTATGGTAAAATCCTTACTAGAAAGGTTTCTAAATTTAATGTTTTTTTTTAATTAACCCATCCGCTTATACGAAAGTATCAGCGTTATTCCTTTGGTACTGATTAGATTTATTGCATGTTAGCTACGAATTGCGCACTTCGTGGAACAATTAGTGAATTTGTCCATAGAGTAAAATTGTTTTATTAAATAGTAACCTTAGTTAATTTTGTTTTGCTGTTTCGATAGAAATTTCTGTATTTGTGTTTTTTATGGTAAATATAAAATCGTTGGCAATGTATTATTTTTGTGTTGCTAGGAACTCCTCCCTCTCCGCATTGGTAGTTAGCCTAGTATATTTACGTTTTCTTCCGGCTAGGTCATTGTACGTAGCAATATAATTTAAATTGTTGCAGTTAATTATAATCAAAAGCAATTAAAATGAATTTTCTTAAAATAAATTGGTACGCTTAATAAAATAAAAAGATAACATATTAGCATTAATTAGAATAAATGTCCCGACAAATAAAAACCTCTTAAATCGTATGAACGTGATTACCACTAAAACAAAAGAATCTATACAACATACAATGTATAGTTTGTTATGAAAAATACAGCGCCGCGCCACTCTAGTGGCAAGTGTGTTTATTGAACACAGGCGACACATCAGAAAGGCAACAATATTTGGTAAGTGGAGTGGTGGAAAAGGTAGTTTTTAATAAAGATACATGTTTGTTACGAGTGGAGCTGTTTCCACATCAAAAATAAAAGAAAAAAAATTAATTAGTATATGTGGGTTGTGCAAAGTGTGATTAGAACTTCCTTGTTTAAACGCTACAAGGTACTGTAACGAGGTCGCCGATTACGGCTTAGTTATTTTTAGTGCATTAATTACGCCAGCTTTCATTCAGTGGACGTATAGAAATCCTAATCGCTGTCAACCTACAAAGGCGCAGCTTTCAGATACTACCGTCAATAAAAGCCACATGTATCTTATCAATTGTCAGGCAACTTCCAGTCTCCAGATCTTTCTAGAGGCTACCGTACGTTACATAATGACGCAAGTTAGTGGTGGAGAGGGAAGTCGGTTTCGATAGTAAGTCACATGTGCGTCAGTTATAAATATTTAAAATAAATTTAGTTGTTATTCGTTTGTCGATGTAAATAATTTGTAGTGAAATATAGATTGTAGAAATTAAGTGTTGTATAATTATAAGTGTAAATATCAATTACGTAAAATAAATTAAGAAGATTTTGTGAAATGAAAGTTACGCAGACGCTACAGTACTGAAGTAATAGACTATTCCGGCTTGTAAAGAAATGATTAAGCGTAAAAGTCTCTCTGGCGCTCAATACAAAAAGAAGAATGTGGTTTAAGAACAAGAAAAAGAAAGAGAGAAGGGTGCGATTTTCAAATATGTGAAAACTGAAAAATGGGTGCGGTCTACGAGTCACAATATTAGTGCTACCTTTCAAGTGAGTGAGCGTAGTGAGAGAAGAGTATATAAGGCTAAATCCAATGGTCCATCAGATACTATTCATGATGCATGCACGGATATTGCTGACGTCATATTCCCTTTACCTATTTCACAAACTCTCTTATGTGACGATTCTGATAAATGGCCAAATACACTTTCACATGCAGAAAGACAACTTTTGGTTGAAAAGTACTTTCATGTTAGAGGACACCCATTTCCAAAAAATGAGAAGGGCATAAAATTTTCAGATCATTTTTATTCGCGCACTTTGGTGAACGACAAAACATGCGAAAAGAAGTGGCTTTTGTATTCAGTGTCTAAAGATTGTGTATTTTGCCTTGACTGCAAGTTATTTACTTCAAAAACAATATTTTCGCGGAAACTGATACATATGACTGCAACACTTATCTCACCATGAAAAAGACGAAATGCATAATAATAATTTTGAAACATTCTCAATTATGGCACTTGCTTTAAAGATCAAAACCACAGTTGATAATAAAGGACAAAACTATTTGAACAGAAAAAGCACTGGTATGTAGTAATTCTGCGAATTGTGTATGGTATAATATTTCTAGCTAGAGAAAATTTAGCTGTTTGTAAAGGATCAAATCTGTTGTTTAAATCAGACAAACGAAAAATTTTTAAAAGCTATAACCACGATATAAAATTTTGATGCAACATGATATGAACGTATTCGTAAGATTCAAACATCTAAAGAAAGGAACAAATACATAACCACATATTTAAATGACAAAATTCAAAATGAGATTATAAATTTTCCTAGCAAATGGAATTAAAGAGCATGCACTAAGTTACTAGCAGGTACTAAATATTACTCAATAATTTTAGACTGCACACCAGACAAAAGTTACCGGCAACAATTTACAGCTACATTACGCTTTCTTGATTTGAATTTTCAAACAAAGACTAGAAATTCGTAATCATTTCCTATAATTTTGCCGAATATTTAACTCAACATCCGAAAATCTATTTCAAAAGCTTCGTAAACATTTAGAATTTCGAAATTTAGATACGAGAAATATTTGTGATCTGGGATATGACAATGGATTCAACATGAAAAAAAGCTCAATGGGCTGCAAAAAATTTAAATACTAACTTTAGAACGATTGTTTTTCCAAGCGCATGTCACAGTTTAAATTTGGTTGTAAATGATGCAGCTAATATAAATTTCGAAACTGTTAAGGTTTTTGGTATCGTTCAGGAACTTCTTGCATTTGCAACTCAATGTTGGGATGTTTTGAAGAAACATATCAATAACTTCACATTAAAATCATCATCCGACACACGATGGGAGGGCAGGATAGATTCGATACGCCTCCTGAGACACTATTTAGAAATAATATGTGAAGCATTATTCACGATCTCAGATGACAACGGCAAAGAGACCAAAACTCGTCACCAGGCAACAGGTCTGTGCAAAAAATTTGAAACTTTTAAATTTACATGTTCTATAGTAATATAGTATGACGTGCTTTTGCAGATTAACATAGTAAGTAAGCCGTTTCAAAAAATATCTAATATACGGACAGCTTGGAACTATTAAATAAAATAATACCGTATTTCAAGCGAAGTCGAGCTGATGACAGTTTTGAAGAATTTGTTCAGGAAACTATAAACATTGCCGATCTTCTTGAAACTATTGCCGAACTTTGTTTACCGAATACTGTTCGTCGCTGTAAGGAAACGGTGCATTTTGATTATCAATATGAAGCTGAAGTGGGAAATGAACCAAAAAGGAATTTTAAACGGAATTTTTATTTCGCTACTGAAGATACGACCATTGAGTCGATGCAAAAACAATTTGCACTACTTAATGAGCATTCTAATTACTTTGGGTTCTATACAGCGTACCCAAATTTTAAAAAAATATGAATCGGATATGAGGAAACTGCCTAGACTTGGAAGTAGCATCAACTGACAAGAATGGGAAATATATCGGTGGAATAGAACTATTCGAAGAAACAAATACCTTTTTTAGTTATAGTTTAGAGGTTAACAGTGGTCCCTTTAAAGTTTTATATTATTTGGTGCAAAATGACCTGAAAAATTATTTTCCTAATACGTTAATTGCACTAAGAATAATTTTGACGCTACATTTTTCAGTTGGTTTAGCTGAGAGATCGTTCTCTAAACTTAGCTTGATCAAGAACCATCTTAGATTTAGATTTTAGATTTAATTTTAACTGATATTGGAGTATTTGTATATAATTTAAGGTAGAAGAATAAGTGTTAATCATATAATTTTTTTTGTAAAGGATTTTTGCCAGGAAAACTTGTGATTGGAGTTCGAAACACTCTGATTTTTTAATAGATTATCTGTCAAGGATTTTTTGGCCAAACAAACCTTACAAGCATAGCAATAAACATAACCAGGTAAACCATCCATAAAAAAAGGAAATTTAGTTCTGTAAATTTAAAATAAGGTAAGGAACAATTTTTTTTTTATATAATAAGTACTTCTTTGAAATTATTTTATGTTTGAAAGAAACAATGTTGCAAATGTTCTATATGCTTTGGTATAAGAGAAAATATTTCATACTGTATAAATGCTTTGTGATATTGCTTTTTATTTCATTTTAAAAACTCCGTCAATTCCCTTGAGCTAGCCAGGCAAAGTTAAAAAGAAGGTAAGAGAACAATTTCAAGTTTTATAAATTGCTGTATCTGTATCACAGCACTCTTAGTGACGCTCACAACGCGGGCCTTTTCACGTCACTCTTTTAGTGGCTCCCAACCCGAGGCCATTTTCGTATTACTATTATAGTCCATTCGCTTTAACTTTAGGATGATGTCAAATGTAGTAATGAAGTGTTGACAACTGTATACAAATGAGAACCTAGAATTATGCTTGTAGAATATTGTTATTTAACACAATAAAAAATTGGCAGTTCTGTATGGTGTTGTTACCAATTCCTCTTGCTAATGGGAACATTCGTATATCTTGCATTAAATACATTAGAATTTAAATTAACATTGGCAATGTATCATTTTATCCAGTTGTGATGTCATCCTAAAGTTAAAACGAGTATAGACCTGATATTTGTTATTATATCAGTTATTTGAATAGTTCTAGGATAGTGCACTGCTGTATATTTTAAACATTTATTAAGGTTATTAAAGTTCCGTATAGCCACAAGTAAGTCCAACTTTATATTAAGATTACTTGATAAAACTCTAGTTGGATATTCTGATACTGCTGGAACAAAACTGATCGAATATCTAAAATTGGTTTTTTGTTTCAAATTTTATGATAACTTAATGTCTGGGGGTTCCAAATAACGGTCAGTTATTACCCGATAAAGCACTAAATCTGTATTCTTTGCAGTATGTATGGCAAGTTGTGATTTATTGTATCTAAGGAATTTGTTGCTAAAGCATTTAATAATAAATTATTCGTTATCCATTACTTTATATGAAAACAACCAATGTACTCTTAAATAACTTCAAAGTTTTAAAGATAATGGAAGGAAGATAGTGTCGATACTGTCAGACGGGGGTCCCGACACCCACGGTCCAATGTCGTAAAGTAGCAACCCTCTAAACTATGCAACGACTTGGAAAGTAAAGGAAAACGATAGAACAAAATAGAAAAAATAAAAATGAGAGATGTACTGTTCGGAGTTTTATAGATACCAGGTAGTAGAGAGAAGAAGGACGCGCACTGAGCAAAAACGACAGGAAAAAACGGTGAATGGCAAAGCTCATGCTGCTAAAATACAGTCAGCAGCTCGGACTGGGGTGAACTGTGGCTAGGACAGGTCCAATGAACAAAAAAAAACAAGGTTGAAACTGAGATAAAGGGTTATGAAGAAGTAGAATTTTAGGATAAGCGCCTTAGAGAAAGAGTAGAGAGTAGAGAATGTTCCTATTAAAACATATCGGTCCGAAGGTGCACCAGCAATGTTAGCGACAAAATGAACAAGTTATGCTAACACGTCGTTAATAAAAAAATAACTAGGCTCCAGCTGAGACGTAGACAAATTATCTTCTTACCGAGTGCATTGAATGCGATAAGAAAATCAACTTAAATGTACCCTCACTGTAATTTCGGAAACAGTAGCTACCAAAAACACACACAAGTAACTAAACGATAAACAGACGTTCAAGGATATATATATATATATATATATATATATATATATATATAGTGAATAAGATAAAATAATAACTTTTCAGTCTAAGTTATTATTTCATCTTATTCACTAACTATAATAAAACGATAGTATTTATCAACTTACCTTGTGTAATTAACTACCTAAAATATTTATATATATATATATATATATATAATATATATATATATAATTATTAAGATGAAATAATAACTTAGACTTTTATACAAACCCCAAATGATCATTTCAAATCGAGCTAGTAATTGAAAGAAGAAAAATATAAGGTCTTGGACAAGATGAGATACAGGTTCAAATCCTGTCCAAGACCTTCTATTTACTTCTTTCAATTACTATCATTGAAATATCATTTTCATAAAAAGTCTAGTTATTATTTCATCTTAATAATTAATACGTTAGTATTTATCAACTTACTTTGTGTAAAAACTACCTAAAATATTTATATATATATATATATATATATATATATATATATAAACTATTGGTTGTGAGTTTCAGGTCAGCTGGCAAGTTCAGTAATACTTTTTTATTGCCTAAATTTTCGAATTGATTTTAATTCTTGATCACAGGCACTACAAATGATAAATTCTAAAAACTGGTACAATTTGGTTTTAAAGTTACATACTAAATCGAGTTTGTATGAATAATTAGCAACAATGTAAAAAATAACAGGAACTATAACGTAACATAACTAAAAATAATATAATATAAAATGTATAATTTAATAAAATGACACCATTTCAAACAAATTTGTCGCATTGTTCTTTTATTTTTGCGTGACGGTATGGCAAAATTGAATGCATGCATGTATGTATGCATGTAACGTTTTTAATTAATTAAGTGGGTGTTAATTGAGAGGTGTTGTGTGTGTTAATTTTTATTTGTATGTTTGTTTGTGTAGTGTGTCTCTGTGTGTATTCTTTTTTTTATATTATATAAATATTTTTATGGTTTATGTTTACAACATCTCACTGTAATAACAACAAACAATTACTTTGATCCAATAAGTATCTTGTTTCAACAACTAATTTTTATATATTTATAATATAGGTATATATATACTAATTGTTTATGTCCGTCCTATTTAGTTCAGGGTAGAAAATTTAATAATCACATCAACATAATTTTAATCACCGTTTTTAATGGAATTTTCATTAAATAATTTGGGTTATTAAAACCATTAAGCATGAATAAACTCGGTTGTTTCAGTAAAATTTAGAAATTTAAATTATTTATAATACGCTTTATATCTTAAGTTGAATTGAAAAGCTTTGCGTGTAATGTAGTATTCCTAAACCAATATAAGATTTGGTGCAAAGACTATAATAATTAAGCTCTATTTAAGTAACCGGTAGTAAAAAAATGTACCTATAATTATTAATATTTAAGTTGTATTCGCTAAAATCCCAATGATAGAAATCAATTGGAGTTGATTAAACCGTTAATAACATATAATTTCCTATAGAAACTTGTAAAACCCAAGATTATAATACCACGGAATAAAGGCTCTGATTTTAATAGTATGTTTAAACACCTGGGTTTATTTAAAGCTCATTCGGCGTAAATTTTGCAAGATAATTAATGTTTCAAAGAATCTTAGGAAAACGTCGCATATAGGTTCGTGAAATCTAAAGCTGGGTAATTTCAACACTCCATGTGGACTAAAATAATGAATAATTTAAGAATATCAAGTTGCACCAATAAGAACTTTTTATAAGAAGGTAAGAGAGAATGCGTCAAGCAAAGATTATATTGTAGAAGGCGGGAATTTAAGCAAGGTTACGGAAATAAACAATTGGTTTAAGAAAGGATGCAAATTATCAGAGGTAAAAAAATTCAAGTACAAAATCAATTAGTTTTTCTCGGACATGCTTGCGTATCTGTGGAAATTTTCAAGGTTAGAAGGGCGAGTGAAAATTATAAATTCACGTGAGGCAGACTGGGTACATGGCATGAGAAATTCTTTAGAATTACGAGGTCATTTGGGCAACCTCCGATCGCTCCGTGCAGACGCTACGCGGGTAGCAGAAAGCGGGCATCTACTCTTAGACTTGCGCAGCTCTGCTTAACACTCGCCATTGTACGTTCACGCGTCTGTGGGCGTTGTGCTACAGCCACGTAAACATGTCCGCTATTATTGATGCTCCGCCAAGTGTGAAGTGCGAAGTGTGATTTGTTTTCTACAGGCTGAAGGCCATAGTGCTGCAGAAATCCATCAAAGAATGAGTCGTGTATATGGGGAAAACTTTATGAGTGATGGTGTTGTGCGTGAATGGTGCCGAAAGTTTAAAGATGGCCGTAATGATGTGCATAATGAAGGGGGCCAAGGGCGCAAATCTGTCGTTTCAGTTGACCTGGTTTATGGAGCCCGGAACCACAATCACTGCAGCTGTTTATTGTGAAACTTTACGACGGTTGCGTAGAGCCATTCAGAACAAACGAAGAGGAAAGATGACCGCTGGAGTTGTTCTGTTCCACGACAATGCCCGTCCACACACTGTTGGAGCAACTCAACGGCTTCTCGAACAATTTGGATGAGACATTTTCGATCATCCGCCATACAGTCCTGATTTAGCACCAAGCGATTTTTACCTTTTTCCTGACCTGAAGACGTGGCTTGGTGGGAAGCGCTTTCAAACCAATGAGGACGTTCAAACCAACGCCAAGGACTACTTGAATTTATTGGCGGCAACTTTCTTTGAACAGGGTTTTGAAAAGCTTGTTCACAAATATAACAAATGTGTTAATTTCTTCGGTGATTATGTCGAAAATTAACCGTAAGTGTACCAATCTTTTGGTAATAAAATTATTGTTTTATATAAACTTGTCTTTTATTTATAGCCTATCGCAGGTTGAAAAAAATATGCCCCCCTCGTAGATAGTAGTTAAAGAGACAGTTAATTGTATTTATTCACTATTTAGAACGAAATTAAAACACTTTTTCATTTAAATAAGGCTTAAACACCTGTCAATAAGTAAATATGTTTGAAAATTAAGGTATCTAGCGATTTTTCAAAAAGCATTAACAAACACTTGTATATGCATAGGTGATTGTACAAATTTTATAAAAAGAACTAGATAGTTATGTTAATGTGGAGCCAATTACCGAAACCTTGTATTACGGCAGTTACTGCCCGTATGCTTGAGTCACAGCCTCTCTTCATCAGATTGCAGTGGAGCTCGTTAATAATCTGCAACATTAAGACAGGGAACAAACAGATATTCTAGGTAAACTGCGGAAAGGATTACATAGGTAACTTCACTGCATTACAAAGCATCTCTTGGCATTCGTATTTTCGTTGCGGTATCCCAGTGTAGTCTGCTATCATGGCGGCTGGCATGTTCACTTGTTAAGCCACCACCCTTTCTTGTTTTGCATTCTCATTGGTCTAACATATCAACGTGCATTACTTCGAAGCGTGGGAAACCACTCATTAACATTAGATTTCCACAAAATAAATAATAGGCATAATAAAATTATTTTTAAAATTCCAAAGCAGTGTTGAGAACTCAAAATCATATTTATATAACGCGAGTTACATTTCAGTTCTTAGAAGCGGTCATTTTAAAAACTTCTTCCAAAAACTTCATAACAATTTATTTATTTTAACAGATATTAATGTGGAATTTTGAAAAACTTGATTAAAATTAAACTAAGTCGGACAGTAATTAATAACTGAACTAATATGAGTGAGTAGCCTAAGCAAACTGCAATGTTAAAGCTGAAATACTTAAGACTGACTGACTGATGGTCTAGATGGCCTAAAATATTTATTAAAATAAAATCATTATGAAACCAATTGTTGTTTTATTAATCAAACGTATTGTAGGTGTAGTCTGTTTAGGAACGGATTATCAGCTTGTAACGTATTTTTTTTCTTGTTACGCTTCGTTCTTTAATATAGAATAAATCAGCAATAAAATAAAATATATAATTTATAACTTACCGTTCGGTAACAAATTAATACATAAAATTAATAATAACATATAGACTCCTTTACCTTTATGGTCTAAGATTCGTTACTAAGCTTCGTCGAGTTGTCAATTTGTGACTTCTTTATCAGCGTTCGAACGGGTAAGCTGCTCGGCAGGATAGTGAAGTCAAGATGGTCGTGTCTAAACACGTGGCCTCTAACAGAGTAAGAAAAAAGATAAATAATTGATTGATTCTTGGTGTCTGGAGGTCGATCCTAGCAGCTGTAGCGTGAGGATGTTTTTCTATAAGTTTCACCTAGAGCGGTTCAGTTGATCCCTGCAGGCCTAAGGAGATGGAAGCCCCCTTTCATCATTAATACAGTTGGTATAAATTAATTAAATAAATTATATTAATATTTTTCCTCTTAGTGCAATATCATAGAAGGCAACTCATATATGTTTCGTATAATTCAACTTCACAAATAAATAATATCGAATAAGCAAATCTTGGATCTAGAAATTTTGTTGGAGTATTAAATTTAATCAAGCACAAGTTAGTTTCGTTAAATAATGGTTGTATTCAGAAGAACTTTGATAATCGATGGTTATGGAAATTTCCGACAGCTGAGGTCAAGGTCCAATTTCTTTCGTTCAGAGCAGTATCACAACACGTGAGTGTTCCTTAGAATTTAATCACTTTGAATATTAATTAAGTTGCAATAAGAAAATAAAACATTAAAAATTTTTTAACGTAAAAAGCTTTTAAAGAAACAGCGAATTAAACAACAAATCTATTGTTTGTCAGAATGTTTGCACATGCACACAAAGTGTACATTTAAAAAGTTGTGAATGACATTTTATGTCAGATATAAAAAACATAGATTCAGTTGTCCTATTTAGACCTCATATGTCGTCTTACGTTAATTTAAAATGTGTTTAAATATTTTGAGGTCGTGAACTTTCATTTTTAATCGACATGTAGAATTCGCGTAATAATTGTTAAGTAAAAGTAACTTAGGGTAAACTGTTAAGTAAAAGTAACTTAAGGTAACTACACACTATTTTATCAGAGCTTAGGTAATTAAATTTCACTGTGAAGGTCGAAGAAGTACTTCTATGGCTTAGAAAGAATATTATGTAATATGAATAATTTAGAAAATCTCAAGTCAGTACATTTAAATTTTGTAGAAAGATCCATTCAGAGATCTTTATATTATCGAATACAATTCTTTACTAGTATATTTCTGTTCCATAAAAATTATTAAGTGAAAATATTATAGAGATACGAATTAAAATATTATAGTAACATGAGTCCAGAAATTTATTCAAATAGAATCTATTTTGTTTTTGAATGACTTTTTATTATTTAAAATTCAAGTAAAAATTACAAGTCATCCCTGATCAGAAATTGTGTGTAATGAAAACAAATTCTCTGGGTGTATATTTTAGAAACCTAAATTCCATTATTTTATTTTTGGCAGATATTTTTGAGGATACAAATGGTGTCCATGTTGTATCTTTGTTTGTTCACAGGTCAAGCCGAGACATCTGTATGACATCTGGTGTTTGAGGTTTTGGTAAGTGTGTTTAAAAGAGTGAAATTCAGGTTTTATGGCTATGTTAGTGGTGTTGACATAAGGTTTCCGC
Source organism: Platerodrilus igneus (assembly GCA_036346225.1). Classification (NCBI taxonomy): domain Eukaryota; kingdom Metazoa; phylum Arthropoda; class Insecta; order Coleoptera; family Lycidae; genus Platerodrilus; species Platerodrilus igneus. The sequence continues at coordinate 3,639,091 of JARFIW010000816.1, read as the reverse complement.
ATTCCCCTAATACAAGCACAGTTAAATTTTGGTAGTTATTGTATTGAAAAATACGGTGGCGCTCATTAAATATATTTTTGGTCTTTTGACAACCCATGACTCAAGCTCATGATCTACCCAGAGCTAACACTCGACTAGCCGTTTATGTCTTAGAAGTTTTTCTTTTTCTCAAGCCATTTTCCATCCAACTTTACCTTGGGCTTGCATTAATAATAAGAAATTCTCGACCTTGTGATATCAGGTTAGGGTTTAGAAAATTTAAAGGTGTAATATATTAGCTGATAGTCACGAGGATAATTAAACTTAATAAAAAAAAACAAGTTTAAGAAAAAAAATTTATTATTACACTTGCGCTCACAACGTGGGGCTGGAATAATTTCACTTGGAGGCTGGAATAATTTCACTTGGAGGCTGGAATAATTTCATTTGGAGGTTGGAATAATTTCACTTAGGGGCTAGAGTAATTTCATTTGCACACTGGGGCTAAATTGTTTGCAATTATATTCATTACACTTGTACTCAGCGACTGAGGTTTGAATCGATTTTAATAATGTGATTTTGTAGTTTCATTTTGTTACAGGATATAGTGGGTTCTTAATATTGTTTGTTTTTTATGAATGAGGAGGTTTATAACATTAGGTGAGCAGCCGAGGCGAAAAGCGTAGTTCACGGATTTTAAAGGTATCACAGCATTTCTTGACGCCCAAACTGTGGGGCTCGAATGTTTTTTTGAAAGAGCCAGTACCTGCAGATATGAGAAGATTCACAGCATTTCTTGGCGACCACAACGTGAGGGCTCGAGTTCCAAATAAAATTTTTGTTATTTTATTCCAGGAAACTGGCGATCTGAGAGAGAGAGTTTCTGGTTGTGTATAAATTTAAGAGTATTTTTAGAGTGTGTGTGAGTGATTTGAACGTATGCAGAGAAAGGAGTGGTTAAGGAGTCAAGGAGTGGAAATTGGAAGTGACGATAGTGCATTGTGTGAGAAAATTTCGAAAATGGAAGAAGCTGGAGGCAGTAGAGATCAGTCGAGGACGGAATCAGGGGATCAAGGAAACGAGATGATAATGAGAATGCTAGAGAGGATGAATGAAGAATCGAATAGAGCGAGGGAGGAGTCTAACAGAAAATTAGAACAGCTAAGCGATGAATCGAATAGAGAGAGAGGACTCAAATCGAAAATTTGACCGAATGAGTGAAGAATCGAACAGGAAGTTAGAGGAGATTAGTCAGAAAATAGATAAGACGAATCAAGAAGTTTCAGAATTTAAAATAGTCTTACCGTAAAGATGGGGAAGTTGAAAATAGGGTTGATAAAATGAGCGTGATATTACAGGTCTTCGACAGGAAATGGGACATTTAAGGTCCGAAGTACGCATTTTTGTGAAGAAGAGATTAATGTAAAATGACTGAAGTGACGGACTCATGTAGGGATCAGTTAGGCAGGGTAGAACGCGAAGTTAGTAGTATTAAATACAACATGTCAAATTTAACGGGGGATGGTCCCAGATTTTCTACAGGTGGAGTATCATTGGACCAACACATGAAGTTTTATGGCGATAACAGGGTAAATCCACAAATTTTTATTAATAGTGTAAGAAATCTAGTGGGAAATTTATTTGACGAACAGACTAAACTAAATACGATAAAGGCTTTATTAAAGGACAATGCGGAAGCGTGGTACAATTTAGTAGGACAGGACATAGACACGTATCAGGACTTTGAAGACAAATTTTTACAACATTACTGGAGTGATCACAAACAGGATCAGATTAGGGACGACTTGATTACAGGAAAATTTAAGGGAGAGTTTGCAGGTTCTAGGAGCAATATGCCATCCGCAAGTACAGTGTGGCCAAACAACTGAATCCACCATTGACGGACAGACAGATTATTAAGTACCTATCACGACATTTTGAACTGGAAATTAGACAACACGTGGCCTTACAAAACATCACAGAACGGGAGACATTTTTAGAGTATTTGCAGAGATATGACGATGTATGTAGGACGGACAAGAGAGATACGAGAACGAAACGTTAACACAGTTAGGTTTGACAACAGGACACCGAATTATCCGAGACGGCCTGACTACAACAGAAATTTTCGACCGAATTGGGAACGACGAGGACAGGAATACAGGAGCAATAGTGCGACTAGGGGATCGACGCCAAGACCTTGTTACACGCGACAGAACAGTTTACCGGAAGTAAACAGGACTGTGACCAGCACGCCGAATAGAGACAGGGACACGGATATTAACACGAGAAGGACGTACGCACAGGTTGTAGAAGGACAACCAGGACCAAGCACGGAAAACAGGATGAGACAGGATTTTTAGAACGTGACAGACCACTAGATTTCTGTGTAAATGTATACGAACATCCACGTGAATTTTTCAAAATTGAGGAGGAAGTAGAGCCAGAAACTGTAGAAAAATTATGTTTGCCAATTATTAATTTAGAAATTTTTGAAAATAATGTAGAAGTATTACTTGATACAGGGGCAGAGGCGAGTTTAATATCGGAGGAATTCGTCAGCAAAATTAGGGATAAGGTTTGTGATAGAATTATGCCTATAAAACGTAGCCATTTAGTAGCTCCAAATAAAAAGAAGTTTGCTGTAGTAAATAGTGTTGTGGTGCTTAGGATAGATATAGGAGGTTTTAGCTGTGAACAGGAGTTTGTAATTGTACCTAGACTGAAGTTTCAGAGCATTTTAGGTGTTGACTGTATGATGAAGTTAGGGGTTTTGATAGATATGGAAAGGAAGGTAGTAAGGATTAAGGATAGGGTAGTGCCATGGAAAGGCAGTTATGAAGTCACAGAGGATGACACTGGGTTTAGTATTAATGTAGTAGAGGTAGAGGATGATGAGGTTAAACAGATCAACACAATAAGATGTCCAGAGGAGAGGAGAGTAGAGGTTCAAGCTTTAGTACAAAACATGCAGAAGTAGTGGGGTAGAAGCAACAGCAGCATATCAGGAGCAGGTGAAGGCGAAATTAAGCAAAGATGGCAAGTTTGTTTTTAATCAAGTAGATTTAAGGATTCATTCTGGCGGATTCCATTACACAAAATTCTAGAAGGTACATAGGATTTTCCATAGAGGAAAAATCGATAATTGTAAAGTAGTATCGTTTGGTTTGTCGGCAGAGAAGAGTAATTTCATTTGCACACTGGGGCTAAATTGTTTGCAATTATATTCATTACACTTGTACTCAGCGACTGAGGTTTGAATCGATTTTAATAATGTGATTTTGTAGTTTCATTTTTGTTACAGGATATAGTGGGTTCTTAATATTGTTTGGACATCCTTTTGTTTGTGAATTTATCTTCAAAGATTATATTGTTGGGATACTTTAGAGAAATATAGATATTTAATTATGGCAGAAATTTACAACATAAATTAGTATGTTGGAATTGTTCACGTTATGGACATACTTTCAGTGTTTGTAGATCTTTTAAGAGATTATTTTGTTATGGTTGTGGTCGTTAAGGAGTGACCAGTATCACTTGTCCGTCGTGTCCAACGAAACGAGTAAAGGAACAGAAGTTGAATAGCGAAATTCCTGTTTATAGATAAAAAGCTAAAGTTGTTTGAATTGGATATTACAGATTTATTTGATTCGGGATGTACTACATCGATAGTAGGTCCATCTTCCAATCCTAATAGTTATATTAGTTGTTTGATTAATAGTACATTAGTTATTACTGTTGAAATATAGTTTGAAGATTGCTCTTGTGCATAGGCACGTTTTTATTTGATTAGATTTGTTTTGGGTAGCAATTTTTATGTATATCCGCGTTGCAACGTAGTATGTTAAGTTATGTTTGATCTAAGCGAGACTTGTCGTTGTGGTTTATCGCGTAGCATTATGTTAGTCTAGACGAGACTCAGGAAGGGTTGGTCGCTCAGCGTTATGTCAGTCTATACGAGAATCGTGGTAAGTCTGTCGCTTTAGCAGTGTTGGCATCGTCACTTGAGATTATTTGAAGTCAGTTATGATGTAATTCTGTTTGCTTATTTAGTTTATCAGTCTAGGTGAGACTCATAGAAGAGTTTGTCATTCTAGCAATTTTGTTTATAAGTCTAGGTGAGGCTCATGGAGGAGCTTGTCATTCTAGCAAATTTATGCGTTGTGAAGCACTTTAGTTTGTATCGACAATTTGATTATGGGTAGTGTAAGAGTGTACCAGAACATTTATCTATAGTTATCATAATGTAAAGTAGAAAATAATTTTGTATTTAAATTTCTTCCCTCCAATATCCGTATCTTCAAATTTAAGTCAAAGAAAATGTTTAGTACCGATAACTCTGCGAAAGGTGATGATGAAGATCAAGATGTTCAGAGTGTTTCTGCTCCTTAAGTATTTTCCTATTATAGTTGATGTCAGTCGTAATCTTTTTTGGTCCATGTTTTGTATTCCTAAGTAGGATGAGATTAAAGTTAGTTAAAATTTTTGATTTGCTCAAAGTGATTTTTGGTTTTAGTAGTAATAGAGCTTGATGTGTTTATTGATTTTGATATTGCATGTGTTTAATGATGTATTTGATGACGTTAATGATGTGTTTATTGATCTTGATAATGATGTGTTTAATGATGTATCTGATGACGTTAAAGATGTGTTTATTGATCTGGATAATGATGTTTGATGATGCTAGATGTTCTTTTGGATGATGATGCGTTTATTGAGGTCTTTAAGAGTGCAGCATGTGTTTAGATATGGTGTATGTATATTGTGATGAAGTACGTATATAGTAATTAAGTACGTGTTTGGTGATAAAGTATTTGTTTGAGAATATAGAGAATGTTTAGTAATGTAGTAAGCATATAGTTATATAGTTAAGGTGAGATGGTATAGTGAGCATTAGAGGAATGCTTAAATTTTGGTTTAGTGGTTTGAGACTAAGCTTGATATGCTTATTTTAGTTGAGAGTTTAGATGAGCTAAGATAGTTCATGAGAAGTTTTTGGTGAGTTGCTGGTGGATGTGTCCCAGTAGGCTCAAAGTATAGTTTATTGGTAATTTTGGGGTTCTTTAGTGTTGAAGCACTGAAGTTAGAGAATTTTTGAGTGAGCTAGTTGAGTCTGTAGGATAGTAGTAATACAGAAAATATTTTAAGGTGCTCTCTCAAGGATTACAGGTATTTTGTTGATGGATAGGTGTTGTTATTACTTTGTCTGCTTTATTTTTTTGTTTAAATGCTTAATTGAAGTAATAAAATTCTTTGGTATATCAAATGAATTTGTGCAAATTTTGTAAGGATAGAAGAATTAATATGTACATAAATATTTATAACAAGTAAGATAAAGTTAAGAAGAGTATTAATAGTACAGATTCTTGTTTAACGATTTTATCATACTATCAATTTTGTTCAGTCAATTAAGATTTATAGTTAAAATTTTTTGGCTTTTGATTAAATTTTAGAGTTTGAATAAGCTTATGGTGTTTGTAACTTATTGATAACAGGCAATTAGTGAAAGTTATATTAACTTAAATGTTCTTAAGTATAGGTGTAAATACCGATTATGACTTCTCGAATTTGTCATTTATATGCGTGTAGTACGCAAGTTAAGGATCAAATTCCCATGGATTAACATAACCTTATCATTTGGTGAATGATTTATATATTGGTTAAACTTGTCTTTAGTTATAGTTACAAATTGTGCTGTATGTAATTGAGTAGTTAGCTGTTTTAGTTAATAAGCTTTTAAATTTTCAGTAATTAAAGTTTTGGTCAAAATTCTTCAATACCTTGGAATTTTTCCTAATGGTTAGAGGCTGTGTAAACGTATGGGTATTCTTTACGCTTCGTTCTTTAATATCGAATAAATCAGAATAAAATTGCACCAATAATTTATAACTTACCGTTCGGTAACAAATTAATACATAAAATTAATAATAACATATAGACTCCTTTAATTTGGTTTAAGCTACGTTACGGGGCTTCGTCGAGTTGTCAAATTTGTGACTTCTTTATCAGCGGTAGAACGGGTAAGCTGCTCGGCAAGGATAGTGAAGTTAGATGGTCGTGTGGAAATTCGTGGCCTCTAACAGGGTAAGAAAAGATTATAATAATTCGATTCTTGGTGTCTGGAGGTCGAACCTGGCAGCTGTAGCTTTAGGATGTTTCCCTTTAGGTTCCACCTAGAGCGGTTCAGTTGATCCCTAGGCCTAATGAGATGGAAGCTCCTTAATCATTAATACAGTTGGTATAATAATTCAATGCGTTAATTAATCGTTTACCTCATATTGCAATGTCATAGAAGGCAATTCATTTATGTTTGTTATAATTCAACTTCAAAATTAAATAATATCGAATAAGCAAATCTTGGATCTAGAAATTTTGTTGGAACATTGAATTTAATCAAGCACAAGTTAGTTTGTTAAATAAAGTTTGTATTCAGAAGAACTTTGAATAATCGATGGTTAGGAAATTTCCGACAAAAGAGGTCAAGGTCCAATTTCTTTGGTTCAGAGCAGTATCACAATTCGTGAGTGTTCCTTAGGGTTTAATCACTTTGAATGTTAAATAGTTGCTGAAAAAATAAAACATTAAAATTTTTAAACGTGAAGTCTTTTAAAGGCCCAGAAAATTAAACAACGAATCTATTGTTTGTCAGAATGTTTGCAACATGCAGAGAATCAGAACCGTTAAAAAGTTGTGAATGACATTTGATGTCAGATATAAAAACATACTTTCAGTTGTCCTATTTAGACCTCATATGTAACCTTAGGTTAATTTAAATTTTGTTTAAATATTTTGTGGTCGTGAACTTTATTGTTTACTTTAAATGGACTTAGTGAAATAATTGTTAACCAAAAAGTAATTTAAGGGTAAACTGTTAAGTAAAAGTAACTTAAGGTAACTACACTTTGTTTTATGTCGCTTAGGTAATTAAATTTGGGTGTGAAGGTCGAGAATTACTTCTATGGCTTGTAATAAGTTATGTGGTATGAATAATTTAGAAAATCTCAAGTCGGTACATTTAATATTTTGTAGAATAGATCCATTCAGAGATCTTTATATGATTTAATTGTGGCTGCACAGTAATATTTCTGTTCCATAAAATTATTAAGTGAAAATATTATTAGATACGAATTAAAATATTATAGTAACATGAGTCCAGAAATTTATTCAAATAGAATCTGTTTTGTTTTGAATGACTTTTTATTATTTAAAATTCAAGTAAAATTACAAGTCATCCCTGATCAGAAATTGTGTGTAATGAAAACAAATTCTCTGGGTGTATATTTTAGAAACCTAAATTCCATTATTTTACTTTTGGCAGATATTTTTGAGGACACAAATGGTGTCCATGTTGTACCTTGTTGTAAGTTCCAGCTATATATATATATATATATATATATATATATATATATATATCATATATATATAGTGAATAACATGAAATAATAACTTTTCAGTCTAAGTTATTATTTCATCTTATTGAGAACTCAAAATCGTATTTATATAACGCGAGTTACATTTCGGTTCATAGGAGCGGTCTTTTAAAAACTTCTTCCAAAAACTTCATAACAATTTATTTATTTTAACAGATATTAATGTGGAATTTTGACAAACTTGATTAAAATTAAACTAAGTCAGACAGTAATTAATAACTGAACTAATATGAGTGAGTAGCCTAAGCAAACTGCAATGTTAAAGCTGAAATACTTAAGACTGACTGACTGATGGTCTAGATGGCCTAGAATATTTATTAAAATAAAATCATTATGAAACCAATTGTTGTTTTATTAATCAAACGTATTGTAGGTGTAGTCTGTTTAGGAACGGATTAACAGCTAGCAGATCGAGTTACTATAAATTTAAGAATTTCATTGTAACTCTAAATTTAGACTAGTAGAGGCTTTTGCCAGGATTGCGAGAGGATGTTGCATAATGCACTGAATTATAATAAAAATGGTATTACTGTAACATTCCTGTCAAATCTTTTGTCTATGGTGCTTTGTGTACGGATTTCATTGTAAAAACAGATTTAATCAATAAATGTTGTTGTTGAGTGGTTGTGGTTGCATTGTTAGTGCTTCGTGCATATTTTCCATTAAAATTAAAATTGTGAAACGCCCAAATCATCGTTCACAAATCTTTGCTATAGGATATTTTTAATACTTTGATCTTTAAAATTTTAGAAATTCATTTACTAGCGTCACAAACTGTCGTAAACTATTTGCTGCCATTTTTCAAAAAACTATTTAGCGGTGTTAGGATAGTATTTTTTTGACAAGAAAATGCATTCAACAATACATTAAAACCATTGCTCATTTTTGTATTCATTAGTTAATTATTAATTGGCATACACATGGGTAATTTTAGTTTGTTATCGTGTAATATTTTACGATGTCCTCGAAAGCCTTACCCAAAGCGTTAATAATTTATCGTTACCAGTATTCAAGGAAACAATTACTTGATAATATACCATTCAAACCTTTAAGTTAGTTATATCCTCTATGAATTTTGTACTTCACTTAGGCAAAACTCTTTAGTCGTCTTTCAACATTATAAACAAAAATAGAAATATATTCAATTTTCTGGACCGTAAACAGGTATAACGAAAAAACATGCTCTATATATTATCAAGAACACTTACAACAGAAACGACGCCTGAAGTAATTTATTTAGAACTTTTACGATACAAATATTTGTCATTGACAATCAAACGCTAGTGTAATAAAATAAGTCGAATTAGCTTTGCATTAGGATATGCTTATTGAACAACGTCATACGATAAATTAAGTCGGATTTGTTTATTGTATAACGATGACTCGGGTCTCTTACGTAAGTGTTAATTATTCGTCGTGACTAAAATTTAGTGGATAAATGAATAGAGATCAAATCTATACACTTGGTATCAGCCACAATTTGGTTGTGCATTTTGGAAAAACTTGTATGCATCAGCATTGAAATTATTTTCCCGATTTTAAATTAGTTAAGCAGGCAAAAAGCATCAGCTGTAATCAAACCTTCAAACTGTTGTGGTGCATTTATTTTTCGGTCACCTGTGGTTAATTAAAAAACTTTTAATAATAACACGTCCTTAAACTATTTTGGTATAAATGATTTGAATTTATTTAATTTCTTTGGTTTAGAACTTTTGATCTTGTTTGTTATCAGTGGCGTAAAGTACACCCCCACAGACCACGCTTGGCGGAGGGAGGGGCGCTCAATCTTAGGGGCCCTTGATAATAAATTGTTTTAAAGTTTTAAACGTAAAGTACCATATTAATATTAACGAAGTTTTATCATGAATTAATGATATGTATACCCTATATATATATATATATATATATATATATATATATATATATATATATATTGTGATATTATGTGATATATATATGAGATTTGAACCTTGACGCACTGAAGTACCACTCAGATATAGACTTCTAGTTTGTAAAATGATTGATGAAGGAGATGGTGAGGGCAGTTACTTCTTAAAGATATATAAAATGAAAATTAAGAGAAAATGAAGTTTTAAGATTTGAAATTGGGTGTTGGTGATTTCGTAAAGTAATTTTGAAAAGGATGTGCCAATGAAGTGAACTGCTGTTGCTTGTATATCATAAAATTTTGTTTAAATATTTAAAAGGAAACTTCACTGCCATGTGAATATGTATGTATAGTTAAGATTTGAAGTCACTTAGTACGTTTTCATTTGATTTGAGTTAGGTATAAGATGTTAAACTTTTACTTTCATTTGAATATGTACGTAAAGCCTAAAAAAAAGTCAATTAGTACGTTTTTATTAGATTTAAGTTAGTTATAAGATGTAGAAGTTTTATTTACTTTTCAGTATATAGTTGTAAGTCTATTATATCATTTGAATTTTACTTGTTGTTAGGATTAAAATCTCAATTTATAAATTTTCGGCCAATGACATTTGTGTATTAGTTTACTCCAAATTAGAATTTGACAAGAGCAATAAGATCTATTAATAAAAAGTTGGATCATAGAATGTTAGTTGGAAAAGAATTGTAAAAGAGTAGGCTGGTTTAATGTTTTAAGGGGCATCTCCATAGAGATAAGTGACAGTTGTTGAAGTGAAAAATTAAGAGAAAAACTGATTTGAAAAGAACTGAAAAAAGAACTTTACAAACTATAGAACAAAAAGTATAATCTTTTTTGTAGCAGTTTACGAATTGTATACCTTTTATTATTGTAATCTCCAACATAAAATTAAACGTATGTAAAATATATTCAAAGTATAAAGGAACTGTTGATATTAAAAGTGATAAATGCAAGAATCCTTGTCATTGTCTTATTATTGACCATTGGATTTCTGGGAGTGTTTTTGTGTAGACAGAGGACTTCCAAAGTGGTGCTATCAGAACGCTGAAATTGCTGAACTTTTGGTGTCGAGCACGGTGTTGATTTCACGGAGCTGAGTTTCCTGATAAGACCAACGACGATAAGTATAAGTGTCTCTAAAGAATTTTTGGCGTACCTTAAACCCTAAAATAAAAGGCGTAAATTCAGTAATACAAATTTTTAAAACGTACTTATCCACAGGTATTAAGAACCCACATCTGGTTCAAATCGTCGCTGTAGGCAGTGGAGCTTCATTGTTCAGCAGCAAGACGTTTCATTGGAAGTTCAGGTAGTATTATTATTATCAGTGTCATATTTTAAACACTTAATCCGTTATACTCGATTGTAATCTTAAATTATTAACTAATATAAACTGTTTTACTGTGCGTATTTTTCAAGTAATTGTTTACACTGTCACATTTAGAAATTGCTTTAGTAGAATTAACTAGAGGTCATTTGACTGGCAGTGTCACATACATCTGTATATGGTTCAGAACTCACGCTGTATGCAGATATAGATTTATTCACAAAATTAACCTGAGATAAGAGTTTCATTGGTCGAGGCGCAGATTTAAAGACTCAATAAAAAAGTTAATAAATTAATTAAAGAAAGGAAATTATAGGGCAATTTGGTGCATTGCTAATTTGCTCATATATTATAATTGTCAAAACCAATAAGGGGGTATATTATAAGTGGCAATCCCAACGTGAGGCTCGATAAGTAGTGTTGCAAGCGTTGTGCTCTAGAGAGAGGACTACCTTATTTGCAGGTTTTGAACATTTGTATTTTGGTGAGGCAAGTAAGAGTTATTTTTGAAAAAGCAATATTATTAGAACATGTCAGACGAGGAAAGGATCACCAGGTCAGGGAAGGTTTATGGTGTCGAGACTGTTGTGAGAGGGCATTACATGTGATTTTCCAATGCTCCACCCGAAGGTACTACATTGGCCAGGAAGCGAGTTTTTTTTTACCTGGAAAATTTTGAATTTTGCCGAATCCTTGCTGTTCCAAGCAAGGTAGGGATCTTTAACGTGCGTGACAACACTCACACACGGGACCTCCATTTTACCTCTCATCCGAACGAGGGTGTATTTTTACGAAAAATGCTCGCCTAACATTTTTCAAGCGGACCGTGTCGGGATTCGAACCCGGGACCTAGGGCGTAGTAGTCACACACATACCACTACGCCACGGAGCCGCCTGTTTGTTGTGAGAGGGCAGCCGGTGATGGAGACTGTAGCGGCAAGGGATGCAAGAGATGAAAGTAGAGAATATGTGGAGCCGGAGGTGGTTGTAATTCAGCCGGACGTAGAAAAACAGGTTGGAGGTGTCGGAGAGACAGCGAACGAGGGGGACATGCAAGGCATCATGCAGTTTTTAAGAGAATTTTAGGAACTCACAGGAAGAGTTTAAAATTGAGCTATAGAACGAGGTTAGAAATTCACAAGCGGAAGTTAGGAGAAATTTTGAGAAAATGGAGACAAGATTTGAGAAAATGGAGACAAGATTTGTGAAAATGGAAGAAACAAGTGATAATTCACGAGCGAAAGTGAGGGAAAGATTTGAAATGATGGAGATGAAATTTGGAGGGATAAATGCGTTGATACAGAGCAGTTTGGGTTTGCTTAGAGATGAGGTAAGGATGGAAGTAAAAGACAGGGTAAAGGTAGTCGAGGAAAATTTAGTAACAGGTTTGTCGGAGCTAAGAGGTGAGATGGTAGGAGTAGATCTGAGACAGACAGAAAGTCTTCAAAATTCAAAAAGGGAAGTTATGGAAATTATTCAGGATGAAATTAAAGATTCAAGGGAATTAAGGGCTGATGTAATAGGATTTAAAGACAGGGTTGATGAAAAATTATGTGTACTTGAAGGTAGTGTTAGGGTGATTAGGGAACAAGTGACAGGATTAGAAGGGAGACGTTTAGTGACAATGGACCAGGGTTACTTTAAAAACGGACGAGAGATTTTACCAAAATTTGAGGAAGACGTTTTGAACAGCCAATGCTATACCTAGATAAGTTGGACGAGATAATGGAAGGTGAACCAGAGAGGGTGCGGATGCAAATGATAGGAGGTAGTTTAAAGGGTAACGCCGAAAAATGGCACAGTATAATTAGAAAAAATTACAACACGTACGAACAATTTAAGACTCTTTTTAAGAAACAATATTGGGGTAATGCAAAACAAACTGAAATTAGAACTAAATGAATAACAGGACAGTATTTAACTAGCATGGGGTCGAGAGAGGAATATATTATCGATAATTATAATCAGGCGCAACATTTGACTCATAAATTTAGGGAAGAAGAGCTTATACAGTTTTAGTCGAAGCAATGGAAGCTAAAGTGGCTAGGGCCGTGGCCACACAAAATATAAAAACATTAAAAGAGTTCTTAGAAATAACGCGAAACTATGATATGGCAAGGGAATTCGAAACAAATAATAATAAATATTGGGAAGGAAGGAATACAGGGAGAAACCGGAATCAACATGAAAATTTCAAAATATGGAATAGGTATGACAATCAGGGACATGAACAAAGACACAGAGATAGACAAATGACACATCAATACAATGGGAACAGAAACCAATATTAGGGAGATCAAGGGAGAACGAACAATTGGGGTCAACGGGTACATAGGGACGACAATTTTAGGGGAACTAATAACTGGAACAGAAACAAATGTCAGGGGGACAACTTTCCACAAAATAACTGGAATAGAAATGACTGGGGAAATGGGAGACAGTTCAACAGGAGAAATGAATTCCAACGTGGACATCAGGACTATGGTAGTAGACACAGCGAGAATGAACGATTGAATTATAATAGGGAGTGAGATAAAAATCCAGGGAATAATCGCAATGTAGGGATAAGACATTTGACGACAGACAGGAACAGGAGACAAGAAAACTTGATAGAGGTAGCACAGGTACACGAGGAGCCATCGGGTTTAAAAAAAACGCCGATTTTGTAAATAAATTTGTTAATTTAGAATTAGATATAGGCTTAAGTTTAGTGGATTTGGGTACGACTAGTAGTTTAAGTTTTGTGCATTCATTGTTAGAAGACAGGGGTAAAAAAAAGGAGTTTACCTTTTGTTAATTTGAAGTTAAATAATTGTTTATATGTAGCATTAATTGATAGTGGGTCTGAGCTGTCACTAGTAAAAAAAGAGATAGTAGTCAAGCACGCTGAGTTATTAAAAGGGAGGATCTGCAAGATAAACTGATAAGTTTGTGGTCTGCGATGAAAAAGAAGATATCGGTAATCGATGAAATGATTTGTGTACCAATTTCAATAGGGGGAGAAAAGCTAGGAGAAGCTGAGTTTTTAGTGGCAAGGGGATTATATTTAGACTTTATAATAGGGATAGATGCTATAGAAAGATTTGGGATGAAAATAGATGGCAAGGATAGAAGTGTACAGATTTTAAATATTAAGAAGGATTGCGTGGTACCTAATGTGAGTTCGAATAAAGGGATGGATATAAATAGTGATGTCTATGGCACAGGGATGATTGGGGAAAGTATTTTAGAAGGACAGGATGAGATAATGTTAGGTAATTTATTTGAGAAGGTATTTGACGAAGGACAGATTGGGATTATAGACGAGGGAATAAAGGGTAGATTATATGAGATATTTAATGAGCATGTAGGTTTATTTAATGGGGAACCAAGGGTAGCAACTAAGTATGTACACAAGTTAGAAATAACAGAAGAAAATGGTTTTTACACAAATTCCGTATAGTATGAGGGTAAGAGGGAAAGAGTTAAAGCAAAAATCAAAGATATGTTGAAAAATGGAATAATAAAGCCAGCAAGGACCTCTTTTATTAATCCTATCGTTGTTGTACCCAAACCTAGTGATAAGTTAGATATAAGAATTTGTTTAGATGCCAGAAAATTAAATTTAATTACAAAAATTGCATTAAACATTGGAATTAAAATCATGAGTTGAATACTTTAACGTAGTAGTGATTTAATAAAATAAATATAAAAGTGTTACAGTCATTTGAGTTTAAAAGAATAAAGGTTTTATATTTATTTTATGAAATCAGGTGGGGCTTATGTGATATTATGTGATATAGATGAGATTTGAACCTTGACGCACTGAAGTACCACTTAGATATAGACTTCTAGTTCGTAAAATGATTGATGAAGGAGATGGTGAGGGCAGTTACTTGTTAAAGATATATAAAGTGAAAATTAAGAGAAAATGAAGTTTTAAGATTTGAAATTGGGTGTTGGTGATTTCGTAAAGTAATTTTGAAAAGGATGTGCCAATGAAGTGAACTGCTGTTGCTTGTATATCATAAAATTTTGTTTAAATATTTAAAAGGAAACTTCACTGCCATGTGAATATGTATGTATAGCTAAGATTTGAAGTCACTTAGTACGTTTTCATTTGATTTGAGTTAGGTATAAGATGTTAAACTTTCACTTTCATTTGAATATGTACGTAAAGCCTAAAAAAAAGTCAATTAGTATGTTTTTATTAGATTTAAGTTAGTTATAATATGTAGAAGTTTTATTTAGTTTTCAGTATATAGTTGTAAGTCTATTATATAATTTGAATTTCACTTGTTGTTAGGATTAAAATATCAATTTATAAATTTTCGGCCAATGACATTTGTGTATTAGTTTACTCCAAATTAGAATTTGACAAGAGCAATAAGATCTATTAATAAAAAGTTGGATCATAGAATGTTAGTTGGAAAAGAATTGTAAAAGAGTAGGCTGGTTTAATGTTTTAAGGGGCATCTCCATAGAGATAAGTGACAGTTGTTGAAGTGAAAAATTAAGAGAAAAACTGATTTGAAAAGAACTGAAAAAAGAACTTTACAAACTATAGAACAAAAAGTATAATCTTTTTTGTAGCAGTTTACGAATTGTATACCTTTTATTATTGTAATCTCCAACATAAAATTAAACGTATGTAAAATATATTCAAAGTATAAAGGAACTGTTGATATTAAAACGTGATAAATGCAAGAATCATTGTCATTGTCTTATTATTGACCATTGGATTTCTGGGAGTGTTTTTGTGTAGACAGAGGAGTTCCAAAGTGGTGCTATCAGAACGCTGGAATTGCTGAACTTTTGGTGTCGAGCACGGTGTTGATTTCACGGAGCTGAGTTTCCTGATAAGACCAACGACGATAAGTATAAGTGTCTCTAAAGAATTTTTGGCGTACCTTAAACCCTAAAATAAAAGGCGTAAATTCAATAATACAAATTTTTAAAACGTACTTATCCACAGGTATTAAGAACCCACATCTGGTTCGAATCGTCGCTGTAGGCAGTGGAGCTTCATTGTTCAGCAGCAAGACGTTTCATTGGAAGTTCAGGTAGTATTATTATTATCAGTGTCATATTTTAAACACTTAATCCGTTATACTCGATTGAAATCTTAAATTATTAACTAATATAAACTGTTTTACTGTGCGTATTTTTCAAGTAATTGTTTACACTGTCACATTTAGAAATTGCTTTAGTAGAATTAACTTGAGGTCATTTGACTGGCAGTGTCACATACATCTGTATATGGTTCAGAACTCACGCTGTATGCAGATATAGATTTATTCACAAAATTAACCTGAGATAAGAGTTTCATTGGTCGAGGCGCAGATTTAAAGACTCAATAGAAAAGTTAATAAATTAATTAAAGAAAGGAAATTATAGGGCAATTTGGTGCATTGCTAATTTGCTCATATATTATAATTGTCAAAACCAATAAGGAGGGGGTTATATTTTTATATATATATATATATATATATATATATATATATATATATATATCAATTAATTATGCCGAATGGGAACGATAACATAAATGAACATGCAATTTATACAGTGTTGAATTCAGACCACTTCTACCGGAGGGGATTTATATCGAATCGGGAGGGATTCGTATGTGTTAAACTCAGACCTTTTACATATCGGTGAAGGAGAGAAACTTCTAGAAAGATATTTTTTTAATCAATATACAAATTAACTTAAGTATACATGAACAAAATGTATTTCACTTGAGTAGTCTTACTCTCCGCTGTTTCTTTACGGCGTATAAATCTAACACCTTGTTAATTAATTCCTGGGATAGCTCTTCCGGCCCTTCAATGCTAATTTTCATACATGAATTTAATGTCTCTTGTCCCAAACGATTGCGAAGCTTCGTACATATACGATTCATTGTACTAAATGATCGTTCTGCACTGGCAGTAGAAATTGGTATGCACCATAAGTGAATGCACAAATCTTTTAGATATTCATATCCTATATTTGAATCAAGTATATATGAAACAATGTTGCTATTATTTTGATGCCAAGTGTTCAAAACATACTTAAAGGAACGAATATCTGTCCAAACTGCCTCAGCATCATTAATATTAAGATACGAACATAACTCTATGATATCGTCGATGGTCAGAGTGACAAAAGCTTCTACTGATTCCAATTTAGAACTCAATGTTATTAATTTAACTGTTTTATCGTTAAAACGAGTTTTAATTTGCTCTATCATAGTATCAACAAATTTTTAGCCGACTTCATCGTTGTGCTTTTGGGCTCATTTTCAATAATTCTTCGTAAAATTGAAGATTTATTAATTAATTTTTCACAATTTTGAAATAATTCACCATCTTTATTGAATTCACTGCATTGCGAAGAAATACTTTCTAGGTGACTACAAGTTGCAAAAACGAGCGCCGGTAAACTTGAAAGCACTAAATCCTCTTTCTGCAAAACTTTGCTCAAGTTACAAACTGCAAATAAAGCTTCATCCAAAACACACAAAGTAAGAAGAAAACTAGATTTTTCCATTTCTAGCAAAATTCCACCTGCCAAAGAAGCAAGATCTGCTCCATCTTTATGTATATGTTCACATGTCATCATTATTGCCACATACATTTTTTTACAGCATTTATTGATTTATAGTTACTAAGCCAACGCACATCAATTGATTCTGGAATTTTTAAAATAGGCTCTTCTAATATAGCTTGTACATCATGTAGTACTCTTTCACGTTTGGACGATTTATGAAATAATTTGTAAATGTCTTTTACTACATGCAAAACTCCTTTAATTTGGGGGTATTTATTACGTGCACTAGTTAACGCTAGTGCTAAAATATGAGCCCTACAGTGAACATAAGGAATTTCTCGTTGCACTTTCTCCGACAAACGTTGTCTCACTCCCGATATATTTCCAGAAAATGTTGCTGCTCCATCAAATGCGCATGCCACCATTTGATTCAAACTAATGTTTCTACGTAATAGTTCATTAACAATAATCTCAGTAATCGTTTTTGCATTTGAATTATTTAGTTCAACTAAACACAAAAACATTTCCTTAATTATTTTATTCTCATCTATGTAACGCAAAAGAATAGTTAATTCTGTTACATTATTTATATTTGTGGACTCATCTGCCATCAAAGAGAAGTATTTATTATTTAAATTATTTGAATCTTGTATGTCCAATACCTCGCCTATACAGGAAAGAAATTCAATTCCTGTTGCTTTACTAATGTACATTGAACGACGACTTTGAGATTGTACCCACTTATTTAAAGAAATATTATTTTTTAGCAATAGCTTTTTAACAAGAGGTTCATATTTAGTTGTATGTGGAATTTCCTCTTTAGCTAGAAAATATAGACCATTAATAAGAGAGGATAATGACTGTCTATTATCGGCTATTTGCATTTCACTTTCAGTGGTTAATAAAGCATGAATTGGTACTTTCACATTTTGCAAACGCATTTTTTCCATAGACAGACTACGTGTATGAAGGTCAGAATTAGCGCGTTTCTCAAGCTTTCCTGATTTACCAGTAGCTTTCCGATAATTGATAAACGGTTGGATGATAAATACACCTGACGTTTTTTGTAAGGCATTCGAATCACTTTTGAAGAATATTTCGCAAAACTTACAAAATGCCCCACCGCGAGTTTCATCGTAATACAGCCAGTTATACTTGAGCATCCAATTTTTATTAAAAATAACTTGCTTTTTTTTATCATTATCAACATCACGCAAGATCATTTTCTTTACTTCAATATTATCACTGTTAGTCCGTACAGAGGAACAAGCTTCAACAGCATAGCCACCATCTCGATGTGGATATTCGGTTTTCGATTTAATTTCAACCGTGTCCACTTTTTGTCTCTTGGAAAAAAAAATGAGGAATACCCATTTGTCTTTTAATTTCTGACATGGCAAAACTGGATTAAAAATTTCTGTAATTAAATTAAGAACTATTACTAGAATCTTGTAACTTACAATACTTTTAATAGTTCAAGTACTATAATTGTAGTCAATAACTTTTAAATCACAAAACAACTTAAATTACTAATCTAATAATTACATTCGCTATAAATAAACAGTATTCAATTCATTATTCTCTTAACACGAAATACCGAATGTCTCAAGTAGAATGACAACGAATAAATAGCGAGCCAACAAGTCAATGTAATAATCCATATTCTACAAGGACTTCTTTGCGCCGACGCTTGTTCTGTTTTAACCCTTCTTTCTATGCATATACGGGCTGTAATTGTTTCATAGACTGACTGGTGTGTTTCTAAAAGTGAAAAAGATTATTTAGAAAGAGTTAATGCACTTAGACCACATTTACTGTGTCTATATCTAAATATTACTTTGGTCTCTATAAACATATTACGCATTATTACTTATAACTAAGGTTAATGTCACTCGGGTTAATGTTACCCGGGGGGGAATTCTATAACGCTCGGGGGGGAAATTCCCTCCCGGTCACCCCCCTGGATTAAACACTGAATTTATAAAGTCTCCGTCCCGCTGCGGCGTGTATTAAGTCGTCGTTACACATTTAAACGGTAAGCTGTATGAACAATGTAAATTTTAAGATTGTATTTTTTTAAATCAAAGAACCTAACGCTGGATCCGCAAACACAATTTAAAAAACTGAACTTTCAGTTTTTTAATTTTTGCTGACTATAGACTTAAAATAATAATACCCAGCGGGGTGCTACATTTAAATTTACAATATTTTATAGCAACTACAAAACATTTTTAGTGCAATTAACAATTTATCTTTAAAAGATTAGGGAAGAAACGGAAAGCTTATGCCCTTCGGCTGTGGTGAATAATTATCCATACGGTACGCTAACAGAATGTTACTCTTCTCACCCATTTCTGGAATTTCGTCTTTTTATTAAGTCCCCGAAATGTTTGCAGAAGATAAAGTGAGAGAATTTGAACAGCGTAAGTGCTTTTGTAGACTATTCATCTCCCTCTAACCCTTATGTGGGTAAAAGGAAGATGAACATCTTTAGTTACTAAAACGTTAGTCAAATTGTTTGATTTCTTGTTCGATGTCTAATTATTGATAATCTACATCGAGAAATTTTATTTTTCATATATAATGCATAGAAATCAAAGACATGAGTGGATTAAAATCGCATGTATTGAGCGGTGCACAAAAGCGAAAAATTCGTAAGAAGAAAGAAAGTAACATTAATAGTAAGTATTCGAAGCTTGATATTTTTCTTTTACCAAGTGTAAGTTCATCTTTTTTGCACAAGCAAAATATAGATGTAGCCACCATTCATGATGACAAATGTGAGGAATGTGATGTTGTGCCTGACCAGACTACCGGAAATTGTGAAAAGAAATATGGAAACGTACAGAAGGTTGATCTAGTTAGTAGTGATTTAGCATTTTGTGCAGATAGAAACATAGATAACGAGTTAAGGGAGAAGATTTTACAACTGGGCTTTTGTCAGCCTAAAGAGATTTTCAAAAAAGATGCAAAGAGACGGAGGTTTTCGTCGGCGTATTACAATTTTACAACCAAGACAGGACAGGCGCTCAAGAGAAAATAGCTGTGTTATTCATCACGATTAGATTCTGCTTATTGTCAGGTATGTTGGCTTTTTGCAGACAGAAACAATGTTAATTTTATAGATGCATGGTGCAAAGGTATGAATACCTGGCAAGTAATATCAAAAAGATTAAACTAAATGGACATTCTATAATTCACATACAAGCATGTCGCGCATATGATGTTTGGAAACAAAATAAAACAGTTGATGCATTATTAGAGTCTAAATATAAAGTAGAAATCAACAAATGGCGTTTAGTTTTACGAAGAAATATAGATGTCATAATGACCTTGGTGGCCTGTAATCTTCCTTTTCGAGGGCATCGAGAAAATCCAGATTCCTTGCATAGAGGAAACTTTCTGAACATAATTGATCTTTTGTCAAGCTATGATCCCGTTCTGAAAGTTCGTTTATCAGAAACAGTATCTGAAAAATACCTAAGCCCTGTAATTCAAAATGAGTTAATTCATATTATCGGGTCTAAAGTTAGACAAATTATTATTAAGAATACTAAAGATTGTCCCTTTTTTTCAATAATTGTGGATACAACTCAAGATATTTCAAAGAAAGACCAGCTAAGTATAGTAATCAGATATGTAATCATTGAAATATACGATAATAATGAAGCAAGTAATGTCAAAATTAACGAATCATTTTTAGGTTGTACCGAAGTATCAAATCAGACAGCAAAGCAATTAAAAAGTGATGTGTTAAATTTTCTTAGTACATTAGACATATGCTTGGAAAAGTGCCGAGGTCAGGGGTACGACGGCGCTGCTAATATGAGTGGAGCTTACAGAGGATTACAAAAACTTATTAAAAACAATCAACCCATGGCAAATTACATACATTGTGCCGCCCATAATCTAAATTTGGTTTTAAATGATGCATGCTTTTGTAACGAATACGATTATCTGCTTCTTAAATATACGCTTTTGTTCTAAATATCCATTATTAAACAGTAAATATTAAATTCCGATAGAAACAATATATTACTAATTCATACATAGAGCTCCACCTATATTTAAATACTCAAAGTAAAATTTAAGATTTCTTCTATTTGTATGTATCTTGATACAATATCCATTTTTCTGCGCGTGCTTGGATAGTAACATAGCCTCGTGGTTAAGCTTCATTATTCTACATCGGGATGTAATCAGCGTAGCAAGTGTTAAAAGCGTGGGCCGGCAGGTTTTGATAAAACATGCCGTCCCAGAGGGAGGTGAAATGGTGTCAACGGATACTATGGCCGCATTTTAGTTGTTGTATCGACCTAGTATAATCAAGAAAAATATATCTACGGTAGGTGAATAATTCTCAAGTTTACCTTCAAATTATTTTTCTCGTTTCTTTTTAGCGCAAGTACGAAATCATATCGAAGTAAAGTAAAACAATGTGGAAACGCAAACACGTAATGTATAAAATTGCAAAGCAATAAATCTTTCGTATATAATTGTTATGGAACGCAAATTTTATGTAAGCATGTGATTTGTTGAGTTGTAGAGCAATAAATCTTTCGTATATAATTATTGTGGAACACAGAAGCACTTTTGGATGTTGGTTGTATTGAAAGTACAGTCTTAAATGTTGCTATGCAAGAAAGTGAAATTTTCCACATATGTTGGTTCGTATAGAGGTCAAGCCCGGGCACATGTGTCAGCCGCGCGCACCTGCTATTGTAAGTACCCAAGATGTTTAACGAATTTGGGTGACTAGCAGATTGTCTGTGGTGAGTCATCTTCAATTTTAGATCAATTTTCATTTCATAGAACCATTACTTACAATGTACAAATATTTTTTGAAAATTCTATATATGTTTACTTAAATTTAGTACACGAAATTTTTGTAAAATTTTTATGGTCATTTAAATTGATACACGTAATATTTTGTTCAGAATTTGATAGTTGGATATTTCATAAATGTTCTTATAATCAGCCAAGGAATTTCTATAAGATAATTTTTGAAGTTACAGGGTTAAAAAACATATATATGTACAACAGTGCATTACTTTGAAAAAATTAATGTTTTAAAAATACAATCAGAAACAATAGCAAAATACACAATAATTGGTGTTTGCAAATAAATTCAGTTCTATTTAAAAAAAAAAAATGCAGACTTACCTTAAATTTTCAATATGAGGAAAAAACACTACACGAAACGATTTGTTTAAAATTTCGACAAACTTACACAAAGCGTGCGGAACTAATAGGCTTTACTATTCAGACCACGTTATATACGGTTTGATATAATTAACTGTTAATCGATCTATATTACAAAATAAAGTTTGTATTTCCCTAGTCAAGGACGTACTAGAAAGCACATTGTGTGAATCCCCAGCCATTATACGTGAATTTTCTAATGCACGACATTGAAATATATTTCTCAAACATATAGTCAATAATAAAAAGAAAGGTCTACGCTGCTTTCACTTCTACTTCACATAATTGTAAAGCAATTAGTTTTGGAAGAGAAATGTATTTTCCAAAGTACATATTTAGCATTGAGCATATAATTATTTGTGACGTACTTAGTAATTAGGAAAATGTTAAACCAGAAATTGATATCTGTTTAAAATTTTAAAAGCCGCGGTTTTTAATATTCTTAAACAGTACATTACTGTTTAAAATTGCTATTAAATATTAAACGCTTATGGCTTATATAGAACTCATTTCTAAAATCCCCGCAGTTTTAGATTTCTCTGGAAATGGTTGTTTAAAGCATGCAAAAAATTTGAGGTTTGAGACTTTTAAAAGTGTAACTTTGTAAGGGGTGGGCCGATTTTAAATCTGTTTGCAGATTCAAATTCTGCATAAAATTCTAGGTTAGTTTGATGTGTTGCTATCAGCAAAAAAATCTTAAAATTTGGGTAGCTCTCTGGGGGTTGATGCAATCTAAAAAATACCTAGAGATTCGGGTAGCTGAGAAAATTCTAATATTAATTGATACCAAACAAGATAGGTTTATCTCGAAAGATGCAATGGCTAGTCGAAGAAAACCATTTGGTTCAGATGTGGGAGCAAATGAGGATGCTAAGATGAAAATGCAAGATATATTTATCTCGAAAGATGCAATGGCTAGTCTATGAAAACGGAGATTCATCTCCGCATTTCCTCCTAGGAGATTCATCTCCACATTTCCTCCTTATGAGAATTTACATGTAAATGAGGCAGCAAATAAGGGAGCAAATGAGGGAGCAAATGAGGAAGGAGAGAATCACTCCTCCTCATTTCCTCCTTAGGGGAATTTACATGTAAATGAGGGAGCATATGAGGGATTCGAAAGCAAATGAGGGATTCTGGAGCAAATGAGGGAGCAAATGAGGATTCGGGAGTAAATGAGGCGGCAGGATGCCTGTCCTCCTCCTACTCGTTACATCAGAGAATGGTGGTAAGTTCTGCAAAGTTTTCTTAATAATTCCCTAATTATATTGAGCACGCACCCCATGTCTAACAGTCGTTATCAATATTTTGTGCTATATTTAATAGGTAAGTTAATTAAAATTATCGATGTTTTCGAAAGTGTGTGCAAAAGGTTTCTTTTATAAGGGCCCAATGCCTAATTTTGCGGGGGGGCTTAAGATTTTGCGTTACGCCACTGTTTGTTATATCGCGACGTGATGTATTTTTGGACTATAGTTATTTACAAAATGTCCCTTACGTTTTGGGGGTGGTTTCTTGGTTGTTAATTTGGACTGTTCCAAATTATAGAGCTGTTCATAATGCATTAATTCTTCGCGACGAGAAGAATGCATAAGAGGCGCCTAATAGCCGTGGGTGGCCTTTGAATTGTTACAATTTTCTCCTTTTGGAAAAATGTGTATGCTTCAGAGCTAAACTCTATATTTCTATAAATCCAAATTTCTTTCCCATTAGGCACCCAAATTAAAAACGGTTTTAATAAAAGTTACTTATTAAATAATTGTCTATGTGGGAAAGTCATTTAGGTTTTTTAACTGAAAATTTTTTTTTCTGATAATAGAGCGATTTAAACAAAACCAGTAACTTTCCCAAATGTGTGAATAGTTTTTATGAATTTTCATCAAAATTGCACACTACAATTTACTTTATTTATTGAATAAATCAAATTTTAGTTTTTTTAGAAAAATTCACTTGCAATGTGCTGCCGTGGAAAAATTCAGAACTTCCATGTCACACACTTTTGTAAAAGAGAAATGGTTTGAATACATGCTATACAAAACAAAACACAACAAACATACAGGAAACGCTATACTATTGAAATTAAACTATCATTTTGAGAGTTTTCGACTGTAGTCGTAATTGCTCGCATTACTATTTATAACTTTCATTATGGATATTATTTAGGCCTCAGCAATTATTGAAATGAGTTGTTCTTCAATACCTTGGATTTATATCAATTTTGGTTGGGCTTCTTATTTAGTGAGGTAAGTAATTGGTATTCCCCCAGTTTGGAGGTAAATAATAATGAATGACTGCATTGCAATAGTGTTCTCTATTTTTAAAAATGCAAGACATGCGTTTTTATTCTACTAGAGGAATGTTTACTGTGTCCGATTTAGTACACTTTGTTTATTATTTCGTCGTTAGAAAATGATAAAGGAAACGAAGGTGTGATAAGAAAAGAAACCAAACCAACAGTTATAGCTTTTCACAAACTGTAATCAAAATCCACTTCACACTTTGCCTAATCATTTTTTGTTAGAGATACGTTTAAACCATGATTCCGTTTTTTCCATTTACTGGCCAATTAATTAGTATAACAGCTTTGTCAATTGCATATTAGAAATTGTAAAATAACTGTGCGATGCAAATGTAGGAATGTTAAGTCTTGTAATTTCTTGTTCCCTAATAATTTTTTTTTACATTTGATATCGGAATTTCAAAGGTTTTCACTGGTTATAAATGTTAGAAAATATGTATAATTAAAATATCCGTGAGGTTAATAACTAGACTAATAAGTTCTACAGCACTGCCGTCTATATGTGCTCCCTGACACTTCATAAACCAAGTAGGCGGAGTATTAAACTTCATATCATTTTCTAATGAATATATGCATCTCGACATTTCGTCCCGCCCTATGCTACCTCATCTCAACTCTCGCTTTTACGGCAGATGGTAGGTAGCCTACTGTGATGAGCTCTTAAAACAATACCATAAAATAATTATCACTTTGTATCTCATAACCTAACCAAACATCATTAGAAAATTTTATGTTTCTACATACTGTTAAACCTTATAATAAAAGAAGATGACAATCTCTTTTAGATAGTATAATGTAAAGTAAAAATATTTCTGTTACAAATTAGGAATATATAGACTGATATTTCATAGTAACTTCTGTATTGTTAATATTAAAAAATTTAATTATTCTTATTATTTTAAATCTCAAAGAATAAAAGAAATATGAACCTTAGAGTTTGGTTCCTAAACTTACAACAAACAAATTTAAATAGTAAACTGTATCCATTTTCCACTTACAATCAAAACATATAGATCTTATATAATTCATGTTTATTAAAAAAGTTCATAGCGTTAACAAAACTAGTTGTGTAGAAAAACAAAAATGAGTTTAGATTTGTAAACAAAATTAGATATGTAAATAGTAGGTGTTCTGAGTATTAATGCACAGACGGTCTTCGTGTATATTCAGAGAATGACATTTAACAAGTTGCTGTATTATAACAAGACAATGCTAACAACATTGTTTGTCATGTTAGATGCGAAAGAATACAAACCTTAATTGTGCAGTTTAAAATAATACTACCCGCACTTTCAATCAGGACCATTTGCCCGGTAGACGATAACGAAACAAACAAGGTAAAGTAAAACTTCGAATTTAAATAGGAGTTGTCCAATTTACTTTATCCACTTATGTTAATAACCTGTAACATTGGAAATTAACGACATTTCTTTGTTATGGTACTCCGTACAGACAAGAAAGAAAGCAACAAAGGAAGTAGAGAAAACCGCCTACACCGAATATCGCAACAAAGCCAGGGCCAGAATGGTAGAATAGCTCGAAAAACTTGTAGAGTGGATGGTGATATAGAAAGAAAAAAAAATAGAAATCTCAGTAAAAAGCTAGATTATAACGTGCAAGTGAAATATACAGCCCCAAAAGAATATTCACAAACGTCAAAACCACGCATTTATGTAATCGTTCATTACTACCTGATGTACACATAACGTCCATTTGTATATAATACAGTATAGACCTAAGAATTTTAAAATATCGAGAATTAAATCTTTTTATCCAAATAATAGGTGCATATATACATACAAAAATACTCATTACATGTTCCGGCAATAAAAATGTACAAGAAATAAAAATATAATGCAGTGTCATATGCTTTGGGAAGTGCACCTTGTAAAATTTAAGAACGTAGCATTAAATTTTTAATAGCAAGTTGTTGATCTTAACATTAATTTACACAGAAAAGTAAACAGTAGAAAGTGCTTTAACGCAAGTCTTAAGAATAATGTACATAATCGTCCATGATGTGAGCGTGCATTTAGTAACGTAGTCTGCAATTTATTGAGGAATCAATCAAAAAGACGTGCCTACCTTCCAAAACAGCAAGACAAATAAATCAAACAGAAAAATTTATTGTACTTTGAGCTATCGGCTTTTTTCGGGTACCATCTTAGGATGAGGAAATGCAGGCTGCATTTGTCTACGGAAAAACGCATTTCAAGATCGTATCTAGAGGAGTCAAATAGTAAGAGGACGAAATAAGTAAGAGACCCTTTCAAAAGTTGTGACGTTAATTTATACAGCTTGAAAATGACTGAGGTCAGCAACGTAGAACCATTCCCAGCAATAAAATGTTAAATATTCTACGAAAGCAAGCAAAAATCTATGTTCCAGACAACAACGGCGAAACATTCATAGAATACAAGCAATAAAGAAGGCAAAGTACGATAACTAATTCCATGGAATTTCGTTGTTCACATGGGAAAGCAAAATATATTTTTAAACATCCAGGCAAATATGCAACCAGGCACACGGCCAAGAAAATCAGTTGCCTGACGAGGAGAGTAGAAGTTTGTATTATTATCGTTCAACGCGACGGAGATACCACGACAGACTTTAATTGGAAGGAACGATTTTATTACCCACAAAATTTGAACGAGCTCGAACGCCTGCAAATACAACGAAGCTTTTATACAAAACAGTTGTTTTCGAACACGTTTCGTAGATTAACCTATTGGAAATAACGTACGTATTTCTAGGAATGAGAAAACATTAAAGTGGTTAGGAGAAGCAAATGTTTGCTTGTTTTAACAAATTTAGCGAAGTTGCTGGCCTTTTAGAAGAGGTTTAATTATAGCATTTCCGCGAATTTGTAAACGCGGTAAAAGATATATTCCACGTACTGATGAAAATTTTATACAAGGCGGTTTAACATGTATTTATTGAACTTGTTACACTTGTATAATTTGAGAATAGCATAAAAAGTTTACGTGGTGAGGAAAATAATTCGGAAGGGAGTGTCCTTGCACAACATTTTTTATTTATTTATTGAATTGTTCTACTGTTGATGAACACACAGATGTCCAGATATGTATTCTGTTTTTAAATAGATTTGTGGTAAAGAGTGCAGCGCGCTGCGTTACGCTAGCTATAAATTAGATGGGAAAGAAAAAATTAGTAAATCTGAACGGACATACTAGGTATAAATGCACGAATGCACCCTGCATAGTAAATTTTACGAATAGCTGATATCAGTTAAATATGCTATTTTATTCTTTTTTTTTCAGAGAATAAAATTTCAATTAGGGCAGTTAATATAATTAAAGCAATAAAAATTAATTTTCTTATAATAAATTGATACAATTTAATACAAACTAAAATAAGGCATTGGTCAGTAATTAGTATAGACGTGGGGACAATAAAAACGGTTGAAATAAATGATTTCATAAATCATACAATGTAGGAAATATGTAAAAACAAGGATGTTGAATAAATATAGAAAGCAGGGTGACGCCCTCAAAACACGAAATCAGAAATTTATTTATGGTAAAATACATATTAGAACGGAACTCAGGTTTATAAATTATTTTAAAACCACAAACAGGGAAAGCAGATTTTAATGTTATGCATTTCTCACATAAAATTAAGAAAGCTATTGTACATGGGACATAAGAAATAATTCAATTAAATATTACACCAGAATAATTACAGCGATAGTTTACAAAGTAGCAGCCAAGATAAAAATAAAATTATTATAATTTTTTTACATACAAAGAAAGAGCCGACGAGTTAGTGAAATTCACATGTATTAGATTTCAAACCAAACCTCGTCATAAAATATAATGCTAGAATGTATTAAAGCCAGTTACATTAAGAAATATTAATCACCTTGTTAAAACTATAGAAAATACTTCATCTTTCACGTAATAAGATTTTTTAATGAGAAGTAGAATAGCTATATCCAATGGAGAAAGGAATGAGTTAATTATTCGCGAGCAGTTAATTACAAAAGTTCAAAATGTGGTTATACGAGATAGTAATACCGCTGAAGGGCGCGCTATTAGCATGCGTATGAGGAAAAGTTAAAAACTAAGATGTGATATTGGATTTTCCGGAGGAAATAACGCGGCGTGCAATTAGTTTATTGTACTATGCTTGTAAAGGTAGGGTAGATTTTAATTCAGGGTTTCGTGAAAGTAATGTTGTTAGGACCGCTAAAAAAGGGGTTAGGGACCTGGAAAGTTTATCCGTCCAATAATTTGAATTTGATGGTATACTATGTTAAGAAAGTTGTTGCATAACGTAACAAATTGTTGCAAGAAAAACATTGGTGTTGTTGGATAATCTGAAACTATGCAGTAAGTAGAAAGAATGAGCGTTTATGTTTAGATTTATGAATGGTGAATATTTGAATTGAAAATGTAAATGTTTGCATTTATGTACTAGGAAATTAATTAAAGTGAAGGTTTATTATTTTGTTAAACGAAATTAGCAATGGGATTAGGGTATATTGATTATAAAAGTAAGATGTTATACTGTAACTATTGTTGTTAAAGGAGTAAAAATAAAGTAATTGTAATGGGCATTGAAATGGGTAATAAAATAAAAAAAATAAAAACAAAATAAAATAAAATTGGCATTGCGCTGTTTTTCGAGTCATTAGTATAACGAGAATTTCCGTAACTTAGGATTTAATATGTCGATGAATCAATTTTGAAAACTAGAACTATGGCATGTATGATAGGATTAATTATGTATTAAGGTTTTTTTTAAAATTTTTGGTAATATTGTAACAATTTTATTTTCGCATTAAAAATCTCTGCATTAAAGGTATAACGAATGTTAAAACACCTTTATTAACTAAAGTAATAATACGTGTAACAATCAAATTTTTGCATTAATACAGTATCTAGAGCCGTTAGTCTATTTGTTTCGGAGGTCGGTGTATTCCACAGCCACAGGCACGCGCGTGAGAGGATTGACAACCCCCCTCGGGACCCTCCCACCATGCAAGAACGCGGCAGGGGCACTCGTCGATAGGTAAAAGCAGCGACAGCATGCATTCGAAGAGAATGGCGAGTGACCTCCGGGTCGCATTAATTGTGTAACACACTTCCTGAGTAACGGTTGGTATTGTATATTCGTTATCCTAGTATCTAATTTAAAAATTTGTTTAGCGCAACTACGACTTACAAACTACGACTTACAAACTACGCAACGAAAATTATATTTATAACTAAGATTAGACCATGGAAGATTACGCTACAAAATTTATGCAACTTTGAATTAAAGTAAGAAACCCACTTCGCTTCAACACCGGTATTTAAAGCATGGAAAGCAGGAATAATTAGCTGCAGACTCCGCACGGCGATGCAGTTCCCAATCTAGCCAAGGACAGCAGCCCGGGGTTTGGTTCGTAATAGCTTTAAGATTTCCTCAGTGCTTCCTTCTAAAAGCACGTTATTTCGTTTTGTTTTATAGAAGCACAAATTTGTTATTCAGTTTATCTGTAGCTAAGCTGGTTTTCTCCAGTATCAAATTTAAATTTCACTTAGTTTCGTAGATATGTGACTACACGTGGCTTCAGCATAAATTAACAGCTGCGGCTACGTCACTTGTTTGTTTAAAATATGCCGTCAACAATTGCACAATTGCAAGCAGATGTTTAGTATTACATTACTACCACCTTTGATAAAATTAGAGAATACCTTTGTGAATATTTTGACTTCAAATCGATTTTAATACTGTTAACTTAAAAAGAAAGTTTTGTATATTAATTTGTAAATGACCTACACAGATCTGATTGGGTTAGAAAACCTTAGTATAACCAGTCACACTGGGTTGTAATATATTTGAGTAAGAATCAAGTTGATAAACTTTACAATAATTCTTCAAGTAATTCAAGTATTCATTTTATTTTATTGCATTAAATTTTATTTACAGAAACAGAAAAATTCTTTCTAGTAAATTTATAATCCACGCTTAAAGTCTTTTATTCTGATCTAGTTTGATCAGACCTGATAAACAAAAAGCAATAAGAGTTCAATTTTATGGTACCCTTATGTAGGAAACATTCTTTTGCATTTTAGACATATTTGAGGGACACAAATAGTGTTCCCATTTTTTATGTGACTTAATTATTATTTTTTCCTTACAGGAACAGCGTCTTATTCTGTTAAGACAGGTTTTTGTCGGCGAAGGCGATCTTTTTTTCTTTGGGTCTCCACGTCCGCCCTTAGAAATTAGCCATGCCATTTACATGAATCAATCTGGACTTGGTGGCGCCTGTTTGTTTTAGTTTGAGTGTGACCCGCCCACAGATTTCGACTTACCCCCCCATTGCTCATAGCTCTACCCAAGGAATAGACCCCTAGTTACGTCGGAAGACTTTGTTTTGCAGACACCTAACTTGGAGCATGGTGATTATAAAGTATTGTCGGCCAGAAGTATAGAAAAGCGTTTCACTAGCGCCCATGCGTGAGGTTAGCGGAACCAATTAGAGAGAGGAAAAATCGTTACACTGGCGCCCAACGTGGGGCCTCGAAATTTGTTTGTTCATAGTTTGATTTACCTCGAAATTTGTTTGTTCATAATGTGATTTACCTCGAAATTTGTTATTCAAAATTTAATTTGCTTCGAAATTTGTTAGCTCAAAATTTAATTCGCTTTGAAATCTATTTGTCCAATTTTGCGTCGAAATTTGATTGCTTAAAGTCGATTTGACATTTAGATTTGTTTGTTTGCTTTTGATAAAAGATTGGTTGTAACATTAACCCTCATACAGTCAATTGATTAACTTGGTCAAATTTATTTTTGACTTTCGTTCTATTTTGACCCCATATAATTTTTTTGATATTGTTTTGGCAAAAATTATTGTACCAAAAACACGTTTTGATTTTTACCTCTAGTAGTACGAATTTGTTTTGATCACTTTTGTAAGGTTCAAATCATTTAGATTTACCAGTTTGATTTCATTGAAACATTAGGCTTTTGTAATCATGTCGGATATTCCGAATTGTTTGTCTGCTTAAAGAAGAACGGGAGTAGTGAGTGAGAAACCAGTTTTGGAGAAAGAAAAATTTAGGAAGATTGTTAGCTGAAGAAGCTGATAAGCCTGTAGTTTGATTTGCTTGAGTCAATAAAGAACATTTTTGTCCAAATTTGATGATAAGGCTAGAGATTCTATTTTGAGGGTACATTGGAGTGAGCTGTCGTCGTGTCATTTGAGAATTGCTCTTGTGCATAAGCACGTTTTTGATTTTGTTAGCAGATTTTGTTTAGATCGGCATTGCAACGCAATTTAGTCTAGGCGGAACTCGAGGTGAGTTAGGCGCTCTAGAATTTTTTTGCATCTTTTTGATTTGATGTAAATTTTGGTATTGTTAGTCTAGGTGAGACTCGTAGAGGGTTTGTCACTCTAGCATATTTAGGCGTTGTGAAGCATTGTAGTTGTTTCGACAGTTCGATTGGTAGTAGGATGAGAGTGTACCCGAACACTGATCTTTTTGTTAGCTATAGTCGTGATTAGTTTTTATTGATGATTCATAAGCAGGTGGATGGCTTTTAGTTGTTGGTGATTGGTTCTCGAAGTATTCGATTTTGCAACCTTTGCGTAGTGCCACGGCACATTTGATTGAGAAATTTTTGGAGGAAAAAGTATTTCTTGTCTACGGTGTTCCACAGTTTGTTATTTGTGATAATGGTCCACAATTAATTGGACGTATTTTTAAAGCTTTGTGTGCAAGGTACGAAATTCAAAAGATTTGGTATAATGCTGTTTATGCTCCCCAATGCAATTTTGTGGAAAGAATCAATAAGACAGTTGGTACAGCAATCCGTTCATACGTAGAAGGACATGATACGTGGGATAGTGAGATATCAAAGATCCAATACGCAATCAACTCAGCAAAACATGAGTCCACCAACTATTCTCCAAATTTTTTAGTCTTTGGTCGTCAGGTACCCTTAAGTGGAAAAGCTTATAATGATGATTTTAAATCTGGTGAGGATGTTGATGTCGTCTCCAGTAGTAGACCTTCTTATGTTTTGGATCGTCAACTTTTATTTTATATTTTTGGGAATGTCCGTGAAAATTTGCATGTAGCTTATCAACGTTCGAGTAAACGCTACAATCTTAGGAGAAGAGACATTTCGTTCCAAGTCGGAGAAAGTGTTTGGAGAGCTAATAAGGTCCTCTCGAGTGCTAGTGATAAGTTTTCCGCTAAGTTAGCTCCAAAGTTCATTATGAGTAAAGTTCGAAAAAAACATTCCAATTTAGTGTATGAGTTAGAGAACGAAGATGGAACAAGAGCAGGGAAATGGCACGTAAAGGACTTGAAACCAGTTGAAGCGTCGTATCCAAATGAAAATGATGATCCTGACGATTAGTTCCGGTCCGGTCATCTCGTTGATGTTAAGTAATGCAGTAGTGGTTTGCTTTGTTTTATTCCGATTTTTGATTTAGTGTCGGTTCATTAATTTTGAGTATTTTGAATGAGAAGTGAAATAAGTGGTTAGAGAGTTTGTAGATTTTGTAAGTTTGAGGTGTGCCTTGGTGTGCACGCTGGTCGCTTTGCTCGCGCGTTATTCGGAGATGTGTTTAGAAGATGTCTTTAACAGATATCTTTACAATGTAGAAGTAAGTGGGCTATTTAATTGTTAGTCCTGATTTCTACTTATCTAGGTAGAGAAAATATTAGTTTATTCTTTCCCTTGTTCTTTTTGACCGTTCGAAATTCTTTGGTTTGATAAGGTCAAGGTTGGTTTGGTGAGTCTCACCATTTGGTCCATCACTAATGAGATCTGTTGTTTGTTGGAACTTAGTGATAGGATAATCAGTAGGGTGTAGGATATTACAGCCCTAACTGGTTCGATTTTGTATTTGAATTTGTTAAGTAACCTTATGGTTAGGTTACCTTCGTTTTGATTATCTCTTTGTAATAAAGTGATAATATTTTGTATTTGAATTTGTTAAGTAACCTTATGGTTAGGTTACCTTCATTTTGATTATCTCTTTGTGATGTTAGTGTTTTAAATTTAGACCTATTAGTAGGGTCTTCTTTTTGATTGTCACCTTATAGTGATAATACTTTGAATAGTTATGCTGTTTTGATGAGGAAGCATTCCTTTTTTTAGAGAGAGCTAATTGAGCTCCAGGAAGTGAAGTTTTTTTGTGGAATTTGAAATAAATTGTAAAATGTTTGGTTACAGGTAGTAAATATTAGCCTTGTTTGAAGTAAGAACCTCAAGATAAAGAATTATTGTGAATTTGAATTTTTTTGTCCCGTGGAGTGTTTGACTTTCAAATTTGACCCCCTCCCAATTTTGATTAATACCGATTGTGACTCCCCGATTTTGTCTCCCGATGGACGTCAGGTACACGTAGTTACCAACACACTCGCATTTGTAAATATTTGTCTCCCCCATTTGAATAAATTCATAAAAATTGCATAGTTAATTAGGAAGGTAGAAAAGGCTAGTATTATTATAATAAAAAAAATTTTTTTGTATTTGTTAAATTTGAAGTTGTTCCTTAAAGAAAAAAAAAACTTTTTTTCTTTTAGGAAAGGGGTAGTGTAACAATTTTATTTTCGCATTAAAATCTCTGCATTAAAGGTATAACGAATGTTAAAACACCTTTATTAACTAAAGTAATAATACGTGTAACAATCAAATTTTGCATTAATACAGTATCTAGAGCCGTTAGTCTATTTGTTTCGGAGGTCGGTGTATTCCACAGCCACAGGCACGCGCGTGAGAGGATTGACAACCCCCCTCGGGACCCTCCCACCATGCAAGAACGCGGCAGGGGCACTCGTCGATAGGTAAAAGCAGCGACAGCATGCATTCGAAGAGAATGGCGAGTGACCTCCGGGTCGCATTAATTGTGTAACACACTTCCTGAGTAACGGTTGGTATTGTATATTCGTTATCCTAGTATCTAATTTAAAAATTTGTTTAGCGCAACTACGACTTACAAACTACGACTTACAAACTACGCAACGAAAATTATATTTATAACTAAGATTAGACCATGGAAGATTACGCTACAAAATTTATGCAACTTTGAATCAATGTAAGAAACCCACTTCGCTTCAACACCGGTATTTAAAGCATGGAAAGCAGGAATAATTAGCTGCAGACTCCGCACGGCGATGCAGTTCCCAATCTAGCCAAGGACAGCAGCCCGGGGTTTGGTTCGTAATAGCTTTAAGATTTCCTCAGTGCTTCCTTCTAAAAGCACGTTATTTCGTTTTGTTTTATAGAAGCGCAAATTTGTTATTCAGTTTATCTGTAGCTAAGCTGGTTTTCTCCAGTATCAAATTTAAATTTCACTTAGTTTCGTAGATATGTGACTACACGTGGCTTCAGCATAAATTAACAGCTGCGGCTACGTCACTTGTTTGTTTAAAATATGCCGTCAACAATTGCACAATTGCAAGCAGATGTTTAGTATTACATTACTACCACCTTTGATAAAATTAG
This sequence comes from Platerodrilus igneus, assembly GCA_036346225.1. Taxonomy (NCBI): domain Eukaryota; kingdom Metazoa; phylum Arthropoda; class Insecta; order Coleoptera; family Lycidae; genus Platerodrilus; species Platerodrilus igneus. The sequence continues at coordinate 3,603,956 of JARFIW010000816.1, read as the reverse complement.
AGAATACCTTTGTGAATATTTTGACTTCAAATCGATTTTAATACTGTTAACTTAAAAAGAAAGTTTTGTATATTAATTTGTAAATGACCTACACAGATCTGATTGGGTTAGAAAACCTTAGTATAACCAGTCACACTGGGTTGTAATATATTTGAGTAAGAATCAAGTTGATAAACTTTACAATAATTCTTCAAGTAATTCAAGTATTCATTTTATTTTATTGCATTAAATTTTATTTACAGAAACAGAAAAATTCTTTCTAGTAAATTTATAATCCACGCTTAAAGTCTTTTATTCTGATCTAGTTTGATCAGACCTGATAAACAAAAAGCAATAAGAGTTCAATTTTATGGTACCCTTATGTAGGAAACATTCTTTTTGCATTTTTAGACATATTTGAGGGACACAAATAGTGTTCCCATTTTTTATGTGACTTAATTATTATTTTTTCCTTACAGGAACAGCGTCTTATTCTGTTAAGACAGGTTTTTGTCAGCGAAGGCGATCTTTTTTTCTTTGGGTCTCCACGTCCGCCCTTAGAAATTAGCCATGCCATTTACATGAATCAATCTGGACTTGGTGGCGCCTGTTTGTTTTAGTTTGAGTGTGACCCCCACAGATTTCGACTTACCCCCATTGCTCATAGCTCTACCCAAGGAATAGACCCTAGTTACGTCGGAAGACTTTGTTTTGCAGACACCTAACTTGGAGCATGGTGATTATAAAGTATTGTCGGCCAGAAGTATAGAAAAGCGTTTCACTAGCGCCCATGCGTGAGGTTAGCGGAGCCAATTAGAGAGAGGAAAAATCGTTACAATATCTCGCCAGTTGAATGATCCCCTAGGTTTGTTTGTCTTTAAAGTTAATGTATGTGTAATTACATTTTAAGAATTTATTGTTAATAAAATTTAGGTTTAGGTGGAATTTTATTTGAAACGTAGGTTAATTTGTGACAGAATATCCAGCTACTCCAGTGACAGAGTCTTATTTGGGAGAGGCTTTGATTTCGAGAATTTTCTTAATTATGAACAAAAATTACAGGTCTTTTTTTGATATTTTAGATATAGGTAAAGTATAATGTGGTAACACTTAGCAAAGCAAAAAGGATCTATGCGGTATTACCGTCTTCTGTGTAGGAATAATCTCAAAGGGATTTGTGTGACAAACGATCTGCCACCCTTAATTACTACAAAGAGAACGAGCTTTTCATCGTAAGTGATTGGTGTAATGTATTTTGTTGTACTTCAGCAATATCTATTATTTCTTATTTCAAATTTTTCTATTTTTTTTTATTAGTCTTTTCCATAGGAATCCACTCTCGCACCACTGCAGTTAGCCGACACGCACTTATATTGTTACATAGTCCCGCCTCTTCAGGGCAAATCAAAATTTATTAAGGTACCGTTCATTTTATCTTGTATCAATTATTGTTTATTGCTTTTATGTTCAAAAAATTTATGTGAAATGGTTTTGATTTTACTTAGTAGTTTAATGCAAAACCTTTATAGCGATTAATTTGTCAAACACGGGATATACACTTTAGAAATCTACTATAATTATTTGTTACTGCTATACCGAAGATTGTAAATTTTAAATTGCAACAAAGTTGATATTAAACATCAATAAACTAACTGTAATAATATTGTTATGGTTCAAAGATCCTCCTCGTATGTAAATCAAATGTTAAAAAGTAGAAACTTTTACTTTCTATACTACAGGCAAAAAGTAACCAGTTCTGCTTCAAATAAAAACTACCATTAAAAGGCTTTGCACTTCACCTAATCAACTTTTACATGTATGGTGCAATATTTTATTGCCTATTATAACTATAATGTTTTATATTAGTTACCGTAGCGCTTCATTAATTTTAAGTTTAATTAAGATTTCTTTAAAATCTCAAAATTACACCAGTTTTCTTTTTTAACGTTATTCGTTTGTAGATTACTTTTTGGTATTTATCTACTATTATAAAATTATTGCTCAACTTCTTTTCACTTTTACTAAGGCCAAAAGATTTCCATAAATTTGATTGCCCACAGACAGGCTTGAAGTATTCATCAAGTAATTTCAAATATTATGACTTTATTAGTTTTTTTTGGCAATAAATAATAATTACTTAAATCAATAGATGTGAAATTATTCTAAAAATTTACCAAAATTTATTAATTAATTAAACTGACTTTAAAAGTTCCATTTCGTATTTATAAATTTACTGTCTCCTTAATTTAAAAACCATTTCAATTTCTACTTATATTAATATACATGTACGCTACACTTTTATTATGTCAAGTTAGCTGGGTAGGCAACTAATGTACTCGTCCTTTATTTCATTCACAAGTCCACATGTTTATGTTACACTTTCTGGTTTCATATTTAGACATGTAGTTGATAAGAATTTCCTGAATGTTGCTAGTTTAATTTCATTGGGTAAAGCGACTGTGTTATCTTTGAAAGATAGAAATATGCTCGAACTTGTTTCTATTCTATATGACATTTCCGTGATTATTTTTCAAAAAACAATTTCATAAATACATTTATTTAATGAGTTCACTATATTTCTAGCGCTAGTTTGCGTTGTTACTCTATAATAAATAAAATAAATCCAGTTAGGCAGTTACAAGGTCCTTATGATGAAAAACAATCTTTTGTTTTTTACGTGATTGGTGGGTAATTGGAGAGTGATGTTTCTGTAATAGAAATTTTAATATTTTCAGCCCGGTTTGTAACCAATAATTTTCGGATTTTAACGCATTTTCTGAATCGTATATTTTACTCCCACATTGTTAGGTTTTCTGAACTAAGGGCTACTTAGTCGTGCTACAGAAACTTCACATTATCGTTACCACACATTTTGTTTGGCTACTATTGTATGCAAATGAAGTTACAATGAGATAAGGACATTGTAATTACCTAAGACCCTCAAAAGCCTACGTAAATAAATATCATTAAATGCCAACAGGTACAACTGCTTTGTTTACTTATGATACGTGGATTTGTTAGTAGTACGTAAATATTTAGAGATAATGAGCAATACATTGTTGTCTACTTAATTGTCATTATTAGAATAAGGATTTAGTGTAGTTTACTATGATAATATTTTTATATTGATCGATAACTGTGTTTGGTTTCGCAATTGTAGATAAACTTGATAATTTTCCATAAGTTGTGTTGATTACTTGATTACGCCTAAGCGCAATATTGTAAATATTTATTTTGGATACTAGGTTTAGTAGCTGCTGGTGATGCGAGCTCGTTATCGTTATCATCAGCGTACATCTAGTAAGTAAATAGCTAAAATGTATTTATATAATTATTTAGGCTTATTGTTGTATTTAGAATTTGAAATTGTTTTAGGCTTATCGTTCTGTTTTCCATGTATCATTGAGTTCAATAGACGTAATCTGAATTCGGCATGTTCTTGTGCAGTGAAGAATTCAGATGATGGTCTTTAAACCAGTAATTCAATATTGTTTGCTATCTAAGTTCATAGAAGTTATTATTAGAGTTATATCTTACATGTGTTTTATACTTAGTTGTCATTTCAAGTAGAGATGTTTTACAAAAGGCGATTTGGGTAGTGTGTTCTGTTGTTTCGTTCTTTAGACCTCTGATCTCCGATTGTGTTTAGCGCGGCATTCGTTTTATGTCTCTTTCACTTCCTTTCTTTTGTTACACGTAATTCTGGCGAGCATTCCGTAATTGATTTCGTTCTTTTATTACGGGCCCGCTCGTCTTATAAGTAAGAGGTAAATAAAACTTTTGTGCTTTTATACACTTTTTGGTTTAATTGTAATTAATCAACACCGAAAAAAGTAACACTATCAAGTGTCAATCTTAGGACATCTACTTTAAATAAACTGTATTGTTAATTCAGACAACACCAAACACGACAAATATTACAAAGAGACGATTTTCCTTATGTTTTTTATTTACTAAATTGAGAAACTTTATATCCAATAACTAGGTAATTAATGTCTTTAACAGGTTTTAATGCAAAATAACTTTTTAGAATTTTAAGTAATTTTGTTTAGGAATGTCTGTGGTATAAATGTTATTTTGCTAGTGTTGAAGCTAAAGCCGGACAAAAAACTCTCGACCCAAGTACTTCACCTTGACCAAAGAACCAACGGCCACTTATTGGAACGAAACTGCGAATAAAATATGTGGATACTCTCTTATCCTAAAGAATAAATCGTCCCTAAAGTCAGATGAACCACAAATTTCATCAAGAGTTTGAGTTCAGAAGGAAAGGGGAAATCCTGGCATTAAAATCTTTATGAATATTCCAACAACATAAAACTTTACCAATTATAATGGCTTACTTTCTAGTAAAATATACTGGAGGGAAAAGCTCCCATTTTGAATCTTTTGGTGAAACTACCCTAGGTAAAACGTCGTCAGAAACAATATGAAGAAAATTGTCAACACTCTGTCGAAGCGTGGATTGCTAGAAATCTAATAAAGTTGCTAGGCAAGATGATTTAAAGCGATACATAGTTAGGTAAGAAATTAATATTGTGAGTATAAGTAAGGCTCGATGGAAGAAGAAAAGTGATAGCACAAGACGAGCGGGTCAAGAAGAACAGAACGAAATCGGTATCGGAATCTCGCCCGAATTACGGTAACAGAGAAGGGAAAGATAAAAATTGAATGTCACGCTAACACAGTCGGAGATCGGAACGGCCTATAGAATGAAACAAAGAAACAGAACCCAATTTGCCCTGAAAAACAATTATTAGTATCTATTAAATTGAATGCCCACATTCTCGTGTGTACTTATTTCGCAGTTTTTCTTACTTTAGCTGTTTCACCTTCGCTGGGTAAATATATCACTACACGTTGATTCGCCTTTATATCCAAAATTCATATTATACCTATTATATCAATTTTAAATTCTTATGCTCTCTTACTCGGTATCACAAATCACTAATAAACCTAACCTTTCTTTTTATTTATGCGCCACGGTTGCCTTTTCAGAATAAAAGATTCACAGGTGGTTCTCCTCTGAATAAAATGAGTTTGAGCTTTTGTTTTTTAAGGTATGTTTGCCTACCGTACTGACAAATACTCCTAATATTTCCTTTAATCAAACACCTTTTTTAATGTACATAAGATATATAAAATCTAAAAAAATTAGATATACGTCACCATATTTTTAAATAGAATCCTGGAATGCAATCCTGGTCTAGACTTTCCGTTTTCTTGTGCACATCGTTTGTTTTGTGGATATGGTCGCTATTCTGATTCTGCCAAACAATTTTCAATCTTAGAAATTATTATCGTGTTAGTTTTTATATGACAGTTATATTTTATATATTTGACATTTAAAACTGTCAATCTGATGTATTAGCCCCTTTTATAAATCTTTACACTTTACTTTTTATTAATATACCCTGTTCACTATTTTTAATAAATTTGCCCTCTTACAAAACACTGGGAATCATTCATACACGCACTCATAAAAGTTTCATTCTCACAAAATAATTAACTATAAGCGCTTCTTGAAACTATTGAACTATTGAACTATTCTACTTTGCTTGGTATCGATAATGCTTCCAGTCTGCTTCCTTTTTGTCCTGACTTTTATTATTATTGTATAAACTCTTGCTTATGTAGGTCCTCTATTAGCACTAAATAAAAATACGATGTTCTTGGTTGATTCTATTATACACTTCTTTCGAATAACCAGTATATCACCTCTTTCTCCTACTTTAATGTTTTTTATAACTATAACTTTCTTAAGTTCTTCACAAATGATATTTGCTCTCGTTTATTTATATAATCCATAATTATAGTATTGCTTCTGATTAAACCCCATTACAGTTATTTTTTGTCGTAGATTGATTATTTGGACATTCCTTACTTACTCTAGATATCCATGTTTAATACTTATGTTTATTAACAAAAATAGTTGTCACTTAATTAATTGCTCTTGATGTACATTTCGTTTTGTATATTAAAGCTTAGTTCTGATTTATTGAATCACTAAGTATCTATCTCAATTTAATACACAAAACCTAAAATGGAACGCTTTTTGCGACCATAAAGATCTAGTCTCGATCCCTCAAGAATGGAATCATTGATTTAAGACTTTCCAAAACTTCGGTCTAATTAACTATATAAATATTAAATGGGATGATTTATTTTTATTATACTCCAAACGTTTCGGCTGAACATATTAGCCTTTTTCAATGGATATTCATATCTGAAAGTAGAATTACATAACGAACCAAACTATTTTTATATATAATCATACTTTTGTTTGATGCAAACAGTTTCTTACCTCAAATATAAGATTACTAATAACTGTGTCAGTTAAGGTGTTGTATGATAACAATTGAGTTGAAATATTTAATATTTATCCTTATCAATTGCACATTGAGTTAACATTATTTATAGGAATACTTTTATGTGTGTTTATTTTTTTCTACAGGATATATTAATTTGAACCTTATTTTAGTTTTCTTTTGTTGTTTCTTTTTTCTCCTTTATTTTATGATTTTGTGATATATTTTACTTAGATTTTATACATCTGAGCGGTCATTAATAGCAGTGGGATGTTTTAATATATATATCATTTCTAGGTACTTTCTTTTTTTTTTTATTGTGTTCAATTTTTAGAATCTTTGTTTCGTTGTAATTAAATTTGTGTTTTTCATGGACTTCGTGTTCAGTTAAAGCTGTTGTATTTGTTTTATCATATTTGTGTCCGTTTAATTTGCTTCCAAGATATGGTATGCTTTAACCGATATAAACATGTTTGCAATTTACTTGGCATGGTACCTTATATATTGTATGAGTTTTTTTATTTTGAGGTGTTTCATCTTTTACCTTACTGTAGCATTTATTTATTAGATTGATTTTCTTATAGGCTATTTTAAGATTGTGTTTGTTTAGTAATTTTTGAAAATTTTCGGATAGGTTTGATATATATGGCATGGTTATGTATTTTATGTTAGGATTGTTTATTTTTGAATTTTTTATTTGGCTGTAATTATAATAGTTTATGATACGGTTTTTGAAAATATTGTTTATGAGACGTTGTGGATAATTATTTGCAACTAGGATGTTCTTAGCTTTTGTTATAGCTTCATGCCTTTATTCCGGATCTAACAATTTTATAGCCCTATCAGCCAAGCCTATTATAACCGATTTCTTTTACGTTAACGGATGGTGGGACTTATAGTTTATTTATCTACCCGACCAAGTTTTTTTAGTATGCCAACAAGTTCTAGTTTTATTATTCCTATAAATAATGTTAACTCAATGTGCAATTGATAAGGATAAATATTAAATATTTCAACTCAATTATTATCATACAACACCTTAACTGACACAGAGTATTTTATAATTTAGAAATTAGATGTGTACAAGTTTAAATATTAACCAGTATTAAAATTTAAAATAAATACAAAAAATTTTTAGCATTTGACAAACAGCCATATAGCTGTACTATACAAATACATAAGAATCATTCAATGTATACAAACCAAATGGTGTACATAAATTAAAAAATTTTTAAACTGTTTTGTATAATCCTAGCAAAATATGGATTGGCATTATTGAAACAATTGATTGTGTAGGCAACTTAATTATTGGTAATATTATATTTGAGGTAAGAAACTGTTTGCATCAAACAAAAGTATGATTATATATAAAAATAGTTTGGTTTGTTATGTAATTCTACTTTCAGATATGAATATCCATTGAAAAAGGCATATATGTTCAGCCGAAACGTTTGGAGTATAATAAAAAATAAATCATCCTATTGAATATTTATATAGTTAATTAGACCTTAATACCTAAGAAAAAATTTTAATTCTTATATTATTATAATAAAAGGTCAAGAATATCATCATTTATATATATATATATATATATATATATATATATATATAATGCTATGTTAATCGAGCCCCACGATTTGGTCGTGCATAAAATGCTGTGATTTACCCCTATATTAGGTCCCACGACCTGGGCAGACCATTAAATGATGTGATACTTCACCAGCCCCTACGATGAGCGTCCTAAATTGCTGTGTTATTTTCTTTATATTAATCAAGCACTTGTAAAAATGTTAATTTATAAATCTCTTTGCCTCAACTAGCTGATTCAATTAAATAAAGCAATTCTGAAATACACAGTATAATGATTAAAAAATTACAACCTTTTTAAATATCTTCCCCTTTTTAAATTATTTACATCTGTCAGATTTTGAGAAATTGAAGCCAGCAAAACGAGCTTTTTGTTACATTTAGAGACCTTTTGAAACGTTTCAAGATGCCTATTGCCTTTCATTAATTTATCAAAGAAACTCCGGTTTTGTCGACTCTTACATTTTTGAATTATTATTGAATTAAAACAGTTTACAGAAATAAATCGTATCAAAGTATCTAACCTGGGGTGGTTCAGTAGCTTCTCTGCATCCCCAAGAGTTTTCGTGTGCAGTCTGAATGTTTTGAGTCGAATTTGAAAGATGACATCCAACCAAAATACTATCCAAATCGTTATTAATAAGTTTATTCCAGTAAAAGGTTTTCCATCTCCGTAAATAACTAAACAGTAATAGAATATTTACCATGCCAGTGATTAATCTAACAGGCAGTAATCTCCAGAGTCTTCCTGACTCGTATCCAAAACCGTATTCAAAATCGTATCCAAAAGTCGTATCCAAAACTCGTACTCAAGATCGTATCTAGACTTATCCAAGACTCGTACCCAAGAGCCATGTTTTATCTATTTTTAGAAATTGTATAATTTCACTAAATCTGGTTTACTTACGTCTGTAGTAGAACGGCTTACACAATTTTTACACTCTTATAAAAATGATTTTCACTTTACTTTTATTTAACTGTTTGCGTGAATAATTTAGCACTTTTGAGTATAGTGACTGTCCAGTTTCAAATGTATACTAACTCGTTGTTCAATTGTTATCATATTTATAGGCCTTGTCCCTTTGTTTGCGATTCGCTGATTCCACGTGTTGGGCGACACCAATTGTCTTATCTCTTGTGTTATCTCGGAAACTTTACCAATTGTGTAGCTTAATTACTTGGAAGAACGCTCAAGTTGTCACGTAATTCATTCACATAACATCACATTTAATTCAGAAATCCCAGTAATTTTGTTTATTAAATCACGTATTCTTGTTATTTGCTTTATTCTAATCTAAATAGAAATAAATTTGGTATTTGTTTATTTCCTAGTTAAATTGGATTTTTGAACAAATGTAATACTTTTCTATCACGTACGCTTTTCAAATAATGCATAATTTAACCTGCGTAAATGATGATGTATTTAACGCACTTGTTGAATATTTATCTAGCCAATTCATATAGGTTTTGCGTTGATTTAATTTTTACGCATTTCATTACATTTTTAAATCTTATATTTGCTTGTAACTACTTTTGGATATGCGTTTAATCGCTTGTACTGTTATATACAGTGTGCTCTCAACTAACAATATTTATAATGACCTGTTTACTCTTCTAATAGCCGTAATTATGTACTTTTGTTATTTGTTTTTTTTGTTTATTCTACGACCCCTATGACTTAATCTACCCCTAAATTAACTTTATAATTACAGCATTAAATATATATATATATATATATATATATATATATATATATTACCTTGAGTATCATTAGGTCATTGCTAAATTCTTTTACTTTTAATGCATAGTGTCCAGGGACCTCATTCTTCAACGCTCATCAAATGTTTTACATTATCCGCTTATAGCTGCTATAAAAGGATAAACAGGTTGCGTATTTATTTTACCATAAAACGTGTTACAATACTTTAGAGCGCCTATAAAAAAATTTATCGATTCAATTAATTAAAGCTAAAACGTAAATTAAACGCTTTGTAACAATCCAAAATTGTCATTGGACAAAAATATAACAGGAGTTTTGGGTGCCACGTGGAAAGGTTTTTCAAACATGCGCATATTCTCAACACCGCGTGTTTTGCAATAATGCTGTAGCTTTCATCTGCCAAAATCTATGAAAATAGAGTAATTATTAACGCCCATTTAGGCATATTTAAGTTATGTTTTTCATGAGAGTTGGTTTTTTAGAAAGCAAAGTAATGTAATCGAAAGACTCGCGGTTTTGTCGCGCATAGATGTTGTTTTTCAGTATTATAAAGAAGTAAGATTATAAATCTATAACCGAATTTGAATTCAAGCTTAAAGGTTGAAAATTTAATAAATCGTTGGATAAAAAAGACTATGATTCTCAGTTCCTACGTATGATAATAGTTGATTCAGTTGCAAATCTTCAACATGAACTAAATCAAGAAGATCTCAGTCAGATTTTTATTTCAAAATTGCAAAGTAATAAAAAACTTTTTTATGTAAATGGAAGTTTCTTATAATTAAAGTTCTGCAAATCTTAACAAACTGTTTTTATAATAAACGATGAAAATAATTATGACGCACGTGTACGTACTTTAAAACAACATTTTTGCAAACTAAGAAATTCTAGTTGATGTTTTTAAAAGTAAAATAGATGATTTAATTAATAGATTTAATAGGACTGGTTATAGGTAGCGAAATGTTTTAAAAAAGATGGTGACATTTGAGTAAGGTACAACCGTTTATCTCTATATTTTTTGCTGTAGTAATTATCTATTACAGTTAGTCCTATAAAATTTTATTCAGTTTTTTACTGGCCAAACCCAAGTTTACGTAATTGTTTTTTAGTTTGCTTATAAATACCTTTTTATGGTATCCTTATTTAACATATAGACTAGCGCAGTAGTCAATACAGTAAAAACGACTGGTACTTATGTTTCAAGATACTATAACTAGAAAGATTGTTCATTTGATGAACACATTTTAGATGCGGCGCGCAGTCTCGCCCTGAAACCCAGCATGCGTATTACATTCTGATGTTTTATGCAGATAATAGAAAATAGATACCTACATTTGATTTTTTTCCAATGCTCCTCTCGAAGGTACTACGCTAACCAGGAATCGATTTTTTTACTTGGAAATTTTGAATTTTGCCGAACCCTTGCTATTCCAAGCAAGTTAGGGTTCTTTAGCTTGCGTGACAACAGACACGAGACCTTCATTATACTTCTCATCCGAACGAGGACGTATTTTTGTGAAAAATGCTTGCCTAACCTTTTTCAAGCGGGTCGTGTCGGGATTCAAACCAAGGACCTTGGGCATAGCAGTATCACACATACCAACTACGCTAAGGTGCCGCCAAGAAATTAGGTACCGTGCATTTACATTTTCAATGCTACACCCGAAGGTACTACATTGGCCAGGAGGCGAGTATTTTGTTGCCTGGAAATTTAGAATTTTGCCGAACCCTTGCCGTTCCAAGCAAGCTAGGGTTCTTTAACGTGCCTGACAACACACACGAGACCTCTATTTTACCTCTCATCCGAACGAGGGCGTATTTTTATAAAAAATTGTTGCCTAACATTTTGTAAGCGGGTCGTGTCGGGATTCAAACCAAGGACCTTGGGCATAGCAGTAACACACATACCAACTACGCTAAGGTGCCGCCAAGAAATTAGGTACCGTGCATTTACATTTCCAATGCTACACCCGAAGGTACTACATTGGCCAGGAGGCGAGTATTTTGTTGCCTGGAAATTTAGAATTTTGCCGAACCCTTGCCGTTCCAGGCAAAGTAGGGATCTTTAACGTGCCTGACAACACTCACACACGGGACCTCCATTTTTACCTCTCATCCGAACGAAAACGTAATTTTGGTGGAAAATGCTCATTTGCCATTTTTCAGGCAGTCGGCCATGTCGGGATTCGAACCCAGGACCTTGGGATCCGTAGTCTTACGTTTACTACATTGATCCATGGCGACGCTCAAAAAATTAGGCACGCTGGACTTTCGTACAGGTAAACACAACTGGCCCCCCAAATGTTTAGTAACGGTTTTCTGATAAATTCTGATTGCTTTAACACTGGGAGATATAGGCAATAGTGTAGTATACTTGATCCCCCGAATCAGGTGATACGTGTTACGCTATTCTGTGTGGACAAGAAAGAATGCAGCACAGTAAGTAATAGAAAAATTGCCTACACCAAATACCACAATCAAACACAGGGACACAATTGAACTCCAAAAGAATCAGATTTCGGGCTAGCTCAAAAACGTCAGATAGTGGGGTGGGTGACCTAGAAAGAAAATTGAATTGAAAAGTTCAGTAACAAAGTAATTTATTTTACGAACATGTAGGAAAACATACAGTCCCAAAAGAATATTTACAAAGGTCGAAAATACTTTGTTGTGGAATCGTTCGTTGCAACGTTATGTATATAAAGCGGAAATTTACATAATATACAGTATAACGTCTACATGGAAAAATATCAAGCACAAAATTTTACTATCTAATTAAAAGCATACGTATATGTTCTAACCCTAAATATGTATAAGAAATATCGAAATAAGAATATAGTCAGTAAAACCATTCAGCAGGAAATGCATCTCGTATCATTAAAATTTTAAACAGTTTATTATTTGACGTTCACATTAATTTAAACAGTAAAAAGCAAACATTAGAAAAGCACTCTAAACGCCATAAAATTCTTACCGTAGTTTACACATAATTAAGCATGCGTTATCGTCGGTCTGTAATGTATTGTAGAAGTAATCAAAGCATCTTCCAATACCGCAACAAAAAAAAAGTAAACAGAAAAGCATGTTGTACCTAGAGTTATTTTCTTTCTCTTGCCATTTTTATGCATTACTGTTTTTAATACTTGAATATTTGTTAGGTTTGGATTAATTGGTGAGAATAACATAAGGAACGATTTAGAATAGCGGTTTCAATTACAAGCGTTGTAATTTAGTGCAGAATCTCTTTATATCAGAAAGTTACCGTAACAAATTCCCCCTAACAATATTAAAAAGTCGGGGTAGGAAGCAAAAGCAATGAAGCAGTCAGGACGGTACTAACAAATAGCAAAACAAAATAAATCGTTTGAGAATACGCAAAGAAAAGCAAAAAATCAACAAAAATTAACTTATATCTGGCTTAAAAGACCAATCTACACTAATAGGATAAACCAAAAGAAAATTCGCTTAAGAAAACTACAAGAAACACTCAAAAATTAAGAAAAAGAATTTTTATCCGGCTCGAAGGACCAGTATACCGGACTAAATCAAGAAGTTTAAAGGACATAGAACATAGGAAACGTAGGAAGTAGCAATCATCGAGGACAAAGTTGTTTGAGGACGGATATCTCTAGTAAAGAAACAGTAAAGTTTTCAACCTCAAGAAAAGAATTTGGTTTCTCGCGAAAAACTCAAGGTGTAAGAAAAGAAACGAGGAAGAACACCAACAGTACAAGCCAAAACGAGATAATAACTGTCAAGCCTCAAAGTAAGCAAGGGAACAACAAGAATGCTGGTTAGAAAAAGAAATAAAGTACTTCAAGCTGTGATACCCAAAAATCGCATTAAACGAAGAACCGAAGAAAAGAATTGATAACTAGGCCGAAAGTCGCCTAAGTCGTAGTGTCCGAAGAAAAGAAAAAAGGACTAAAAAGCACCTACCACAGGCAGTAGATCGAAAAGTTTTATAAAGTCCGTATGAGAACAAACAGTAAGAAAACCAGCAAAGGATGGGAAAAGGAAAATTGATCGAAAGCAACAGAGCAGTAAAACTAAAACTAAAATCCATAGGAGAGCAGCACCAAAACTGCAAGAAGAGAACAAACAAAAACAAGCAAGACAGACAGGTCTTACCATGGAGCTTTCTAATCCCGAATCCACACGAGGTTGGGATGAGTAGTGTGCGGGCAGAATGATAAGAAGAGAACAAGGACCAATAACAAAACCAATCATAAAATTAAATAAAAACCCTTAACCACAAAAAATATTTAAATTACTAAATACGTATTTCGACCACTATGTGGTCATCATCAGTAGAAAACCTGTAATTAAAAAAAAAAATAGCTGTTGTTCTGGAACACTTCAGAGGATAATCTCCTCACCACTTAGGTTGAAGTGAACCTTCCCAACCTTCCCAACCTTCCAAATCTTTAATTTGCTAGGTAATCCAAAAGACAAGGGGGAAAAATTGCAAAAGTCGGGGATTTATGAAATTAGTTGTGCAGGGCCAGGGTGTTTTTAAAAATATATTGGTCAGACCAAGAGGAATATAACAACAAGATTTAAAGAACACATTGCTCACTTCAAATATGGTAAATATGAAAGGTCTCAGGTCGCCAAATATATATTTGAAACCAGCCACCCCGTTAAACTAGAAAATGTTAAATTGTTAAAAGCGGTACCAACGTTTTCCTCTTTAAATGCCTATGAATCAATTAAAATTGTTAAACATAAAGGACCCCTCTTAAACACCGATAAAGGGCCAATAAAGTCATCTGCTTTGCTTTCCCTATTGGTCAACAACCAATGAGAAAACAAGATTAAATTGGTTCCGCTTCAGTAGATTTAGAATTAGTATAAATTAAGTAGATTTAAGTTATAATGTCACAATTCACTTGTTTGTTGTTGAGAACACCAGCCTGCGGGTGAGGAGAATATCCTCGATAGTATTTAAAGCAACAATATAGTAAATTATAGGTTGGGAAGGTTCACTTCAACCTAAGTGGTGAGGAGAATATCCTCTGAAGTATTCCAGAACAACAGCTAATTTTTTTTTTTTAATTACAGGTTTCCTACTGATGATGACCACATAGTGGTCGAAATACGTATTTAGTAATTTAAATATTTTTTGTGGTTAAGGGTTTTTATTTAATTTTATTTAAATCGTGCCACAGTGTTCCTATAGATTAAAAACCAATCATAACAAGAAAATTATTTAGAACACAGGAAGAAGTAAAGTCCAGAAATCAAATCCTAAGGACGAGCACAATCAGCATAAGAATTGAGGACGTAGGGACTAGTAATGGGGTTTAACACGCTTGCGTCACCAGCAGGAAAACGAAGCCAGATCAATAACATTAGGATTATGCCGACCTACACTTTCAGGTTCTGAATTAGTATTGAATATTTTCTGCCTCTTTTGGGCAGTTTCCACAAAATAGGAACAACTGGGGATGTAATAGTTGTAGTACGCGATTAAGAAGGAGGTTGTGAAGGTGGACGTAGTAAAAATGGTTGTGATTTAGGAAATTCAGAACATGTTATGGAAAAAAGCTGCTTGTGTTTAGGATTGGTTGTAAGAAGATCAACCGTCGAAAAAGTAACATCATGGGCTGTCAGAATATCAACGGTAGAAAAAGGAACAGCATTGGTTGTAGGAGCATTAACCTAACAAAAAGAAACAGAATCAGAAAACACTTCAGTTACTTTAGAAGAAGGAACAGAACCAGACA
This sequence comes from Platerodrilus igneus, assembly GCA_036346225.1. Classification (NCBI taxonomy): domain Eukaryota; kingdom Metazoa; phylum Arthropoda; class Insecta; order Coleoptera; family Lycidae; genus Platerodrilus; species Platerodrilus igneus. The sequence continues at coordinate 3,588,633 of JARFIW010000816.1, read as the reverse complement.
GAATTTCATCAACCTTACAAGAACAAACCGAATCAAGTAGTACTTCATCAACAATTTGCTTTTTTTCACAATTTAATAGTGTACTTGCCAATAAACCAGTAGCAATTAAGACCATAAGACCATAAAGCAGACATTAAATGTGTTATTCAGGAAAAACCAACTTATCGCAATGTAATGGAAAATTTTACCCAACAAATAGTATAATTTTTAAAATACTTAAGTTTTTCATACCTATTATTATGTGCTTTTACTTAACTTCACCTTCTATGGTACATGTAATAGATATTTAACCAACTTTCAGATGCTACAGGGCTCTTATTAATTGCGAATAACAATGTAATAATCAGTTTTTAATTTGCTTTAGAATTGCAAATTAGTATTCCACGTAATTAAATACCAGCAAATTGCAAAAATAAAACTTCAAAACGTTTCTATTGATGTTCTTCAATTACGGTCTTTAAATGAATTTATATATCAATTCACAAATGCTCCACGCTTTTATGTTTAGTCAAATGTGTATGAAAATATTTAACGATACGCATATAAAAATCATGTCTTTCTTTTAATGCATTTTTATCAGGTAAAAGTGCTCGGTTTAAAAAATTGATTTTTATATACATTTATATTAACAATAAGGTGCTTAAGTTATCGAGTTGCTACTCATTCTGATTACTTCTGAAAAAATAACTACACATTCATTTTTTTATTTAATTACAACCAGCAACCAAGCGATAACACTTTAATTAGTCACTATAATTGCATCATTCATCTTTGCTATCGATTATACCAACATTTATTATGAGTGGAGTAACATCTTTCCTATCAAAGATAATTTCCGTCTACCATCATCTATCTCTTAATTTCATTTTCAGTGTACTGAATAGTCTTCCTCCGTACTTCTGACGTTGCTTGATATAATGCTTCTCTCCACATGCCCAACAAACGTTCGACAGATCTACCACTGCTTCCTGCGTGGTCTCGATAATAATCTTTGATTATACTCCAAATTTTTCGATTGCATTAAAAATGTAGTTATAAAATGGCAAACGAAGAACTTGGTGCCCGTACTGGTGGGCTGAAAAATCAACAATGTACATCAGCGGTGGCGTATTGCTAAAAATAACAATTAAAGATACCAGTCTGAAATGTAGAAATAAGCTTACGATTTAACTAAATCCAGTAGTTCTGTTTTCAACATTACTGTGTCATATAAGGAGGACAACTATGAAGGTCTCGGAAACCGTAATGAAAAAGTGTGTTCATTAATGTCGGCAGACGTGAATATTGTAAATTAAAGAAAGTACGTTAGAAGTAAGTATTATACAGACATCGGTGAGTATGTCAATTTTTCACACTGCTAAAGATTATATTATTCTGTTAAACAATGAATTGATATGATTATACATACTACAACGTGTTGGTAATGCATTGCACATTAGTTTAACCATGGTCAACCGTATCGCTGCTAGTGCTGACAAAGAAGAGCTGCTCAAGAGTCCCAAACGTAACAATCCACGTTCGAAACTAGTGGTAGACAAAAGTCCCTGGCAACAAAAGTGAAATGAAGAATCTAGTATGCAAACAGTAAGAATTAAGGGCCACCGTATTCAAACTGCTGTTAAAGTACTGCACAAGTGTCACCAAAATGGAATTTTTCACTTTACACCTTGTAAGAAAATCAATCCTGGGTTTCATTAAGCCACCTTCAGAAAGGTGATTTATCTATGAAAATCGAATGTCATTGGTGCTTGAAATGTATTCAAGCTTTTTTTTCTGTTTCTAAATTTAAAAGCAATAAATCCAATTAAATCTTCTAAAGTACCGCATTCCAATTCAGATATTTATATCAACATATTCATTTATATGTACTTCTAAAGTGCTGAACATATGACTAGTGATAACTGTAGCATTATGTTACATCATTATCCAAATGGTCATGCTTGATGTTAGTGCAATATTTGGAGGAGGAATATTATCTGGTCTGACATTCGCAGATTCCGATATATTTGCGTCATTTCTGCTCATAATATAATTTCTGAACGTATATTTGAATTATACTGCAGTTGAAGGGTCATATAAACCACCAATCGAAGTAATAATTGAATAAATGGTTTATTAAAAGTTATGTTACCTTATAATCGGTCTTCATATCATTCAACAGTAGTTCAATGATGAAATGCTGATCAAAATTTCTTTTTGGAATGGTTTTATTTTTTAAAATTAGTTTTCTCAAAGATTCCATTGTTTTGTCATCTAATCTAAGATTTCATTTTGTTCGTTCAATGCTAAACCGAAAGCTTCTTTTCGATTTCATCAATCGCTTATGGCAACTTTGAAATTTAAAATGTCAAACCAATCCTTTGTAATTTCATGTAATTCTGAACATTCTTGCGACGTTATCACTTTCATATAACCTTAAATAGCCTAATCTTCAAACGGCATTAGATAAAGTGTGTGCCAATAATTTTGTTGCTAACTTACCTTCTGACCTTGAACACTATTTACAGTAAAAAACTTTCATTAATTTTATGTGCAATGTTCAAATCTAAGTTCGTAGTGTTCTGCAGAAGTTCTACAATGAGCTTGGAAGTGACTATTTTACATTTAATTTCAAAACAAGTTTCGATAAATGATTGCATACGAGGGGTGTTCGATATGTATCAGGAATAAGCAACAAACTGTTCTACGAATCTCTAAAGCAGCAGTCGTCAATTTATTCCGAAAAAACAGGCGACCATTTTCTTCGAAGTGCTTCGAACGCGGATAACTTTTGCTGGATTTCGTTCATCTTGGATGACCCATACAGTCGACTGCTGTTTACTTTCGGGTTCATACGAATAGATCCAAGATTCATCACCTGTGTAGATGTGTTATACACTGCGTTTGATGTACCACAATTGTGTTTTTTGAGCATTTCTTTGCACCAATCGGCATTGTCAAATTATGTGGGATTCAACGCGCACATAACTTTTTCGAAGCTAAATGTTCATGTAATATTGAATGTATACTTGTCATACTAGTGCTTAGGGATGCCTGAATCTCACAATAAGTCACACGATAATCTCCCATTATCAATTTGCGCACAGCATCGATGTTTTCTAGCACAACAGCCGATTTTGAACGACCTTCTTTAAATTTATCCGCTAGCGAACTATGACCACGATTGAATTCATTATACCAACGATATACAGTGGTTTTAGTTGGAGCTTCTTTCCCAAAAGCCGAAAATGTTCACGAGTTAAATCCATTTTTGGCCGAGACGAAATTTTCAACTTATCAAAACAAAACAAATATTGTTCATATGGCAAAATGTTCTAAGTATGTGTACCGTCAAAAATGTCAAACTGTAGGTTAGAAATGTCAGATCGCACCTAGCAACACTAGTGTTGTCAGTTCCCGATACATATTGAGCACCCCACTTAGCAGTATTATCATGTGTGGAACATCTACAAATACATACATGTTTATGTTATTTATTGGATTGTGGAATCACGTCTGATTCTCAGAAAAATTTAACTTTGACCAAAGCCTCCCAAGTTGCTATTTATGACATACTGGAGAACCCACATTTGCAACTTTTTCAATTCCTTAGTCATCTTACAATCGTAATTGTTAAATATGGACTTTCTCTAGCTTCCGCATGTACCTCTAGCCATTAACGCTTGAACGTAATTTGATGGTCCTAGAGTAGTATGTGTCTTTTCATTGTAGTCATACAATTTTTGCATCTTAATTTTATCGAACAGAAGAACAAAAAGACAGTGACGGGGTTTTAGCACAACAGTTAGGACATTTAAAAAGTAGAATTGTTTATCATTGAATGTTGTCCTTAGTAGGTAATAGCTATTAAAATAAATATCAGGTGAACAAAATAAAATATTCGCACTTCCTGTAGTCCATCTTAGTAATGTTGAAGCTGCTGGTAAAAAGTAATTTTTATTTCTTAACAACCTGTAGTAGCCAAGACTTCCTGTGTATAATGAGATTGCAGAAGCAACATCTTCTATTGTTCATTTAATTTTGTTACGTTCAAAACTCCCGCATACAATTTTTTCTGCATTTATTTTTTAAACGCCCTAAAATTTCTCAACAATCTCGATTTCCCGCCATTTGAAATTAGTGTTATTTAATAAAATTTCTCAAGTAATTATTCTATAAAATTTTGCCTTATAAAAGCGAAAAGCTGCTTAGGAAACGTTACGTTACAAAGTAGTTGCAATATATCCCACCACCTGCAGTGACTACATTTTAATTAAAAGCAGCACGTAAATGCACAGCTTTCTTCTAAAAGATAAGGCCACTTACCACCTGCCTACATCTGCTTACAATGTGTTACATGCAAAAATTGACGTTACGATGGTAGGGGGAGGGGGGAGGCATGCACAAACACGGTAAGCTTAAAGGAACGAACTAAACCGCGGCTCGGCTGGCTGCAGTCATGACGGGCGGGGTTAAAATGGGGAGACGATCGGAGAGTAATAATAGTTATCTTGAATAAGCTGATGAATTCTCGGCACCACCCTTATTTTAGTAGAGTTCTGCTTAAAGTAGCATGGATTCCCTGTTTTTTATAGGAGAACGGCAAAATAAGGGAAAACTTATTCTTCTCGGACAAGAAACCCATATGACAAAATATGGGAATGACACTATTTCAAGTTATTAGCCAAGTTGTTGTACACCTCTTGACTGTTTATAAATGATCAATAATAATAATAATGCAAGTTTAACACCAACTTGCACCTGTAATAGAGTTATCACTTAAGATATTCTGAACTAGCTGGATTGAGTCTTTAAATTAAATACACTTGATCTAAATCCCTGTTCCCAGTATTACTGAAACTCTTTATAAAATTATAATTTTTGAACGACTGAATTGGTTCTAATATAACCGTATAGTAGTCTTTAACTGAACACCAAATCAACATTACTCACACCTCTTAATTATATACAACTTCTATAACATGTTTCTATTAATTATAACCAATATTAATGTGTTGTGCAACAAACAATTCATGTACCTTTAGTTTTCATGAAATCCTTATACCAACCCTAATGGATCCTCCTATCTCTGTATCAATAATGATTAAATTTACTAATTAAGTCAACGTAAAATAAATATTTTAAAATAGTTTTATGCGTACGAAATTGAACATTATACGGAATTGTAAACAAGTTCAGTTTATAAAATGATATGCCATTAATAACTTACAGTACGGAAGGCGAAACCACCGCAGGAATTCAGTTTTCAGTCTTCTGTTTACCTTAATTAATTTTGGGCAATGTTGTACTCCAGGACGGTACATCAATCAATGGCTTAGAAAGAAAATGAATTTTGAATAAGCACCAAGAATCACGTGGGTGATCGTTGATATAATGGGCGGCAAATATTGGAATTTACCGGATTAAACTGGTTCAAATACCTTTGGGATAGCCAACAAAGAATAAAAAACGATATGGTTCGCTGGTCCAGTTTCCTGAATTTTCGGATTAATAATTATCACTCGACACAACATTAAGTTCTCTGGTAAGCACTAAACTTATTATTAATCTTAAAACAATAAGTTTCCTATATTAACGTAAAACTAACTACGCGGGCCCGTTGGGCCAGGGTTTTATTCCTTCACAAAAAAAAAATCTCAATGCATAATGCCTCCGACGCAATATAGATATTCCGTTACTTAATGACAACTAGTAACGTGCAGGCTTTACAAACACTTTATTCAACGTGCTTAAAATCTTCATTCAAAAAAAATCGGGAGCAACTACGTCGTCCAAAGAAACCAATTGACTTTTGACACGATTGAACCAATTAATTATGCACGTGAATGTTTATTGCACTTCGCGCCTAAAAACTGTCCACAACTACATACTTTCAACCCTTCAAACACCCAACGTGAACTGAACTTAAAACTACGACGATTAACACGAAACCATCCCACTCTTGTATTGAAGGGAGATAGCAAACGCTAAACTATTTGAAACTAACATGCACGTGCTGCGTGTTTTCTAGGAAGCCAACCGACCACCTGTCTTACAATCAGCTATTTTCCAAGTCCTAACAGCTGTTAGAATATTACCTTAAAATACTATTATGAAGAATATGAATTTTAGCATGAAAATTAGTAGGGTAGTTGATGAGTATATATAAAATAAAACCGAAGGTTACAAATGAGTTTGTTATCTATAAGTATACTGTTATTCTGCAGCTGTTAAGATGTTATAAAGTAACAAGATTGCTTTCTTGTGTCTAAAAATCCTTTGATAGATGAGTTATCTGCTTGTTGGCAAGCTGTTACAGTTTGTATTTCGGCAACTGTTGTCTGGGAATTCTGCACACTTGGTTCTTAGGCGATATCTTTGAAAGTCAAATACCTACCCCCATACATGATTCTGCCCTTATAAAATAGAGACCGTGCTTTGAAAGACAAGATTCAATACATCTTCTACCAAAGATACATGTTGTAAAGTCCTGCTACTAAAAATGCTTTCTGTGCTAGTATGAGTTAAGTTGGCGGTTCCAGCATCCAGCCAATGGAGAAATGCGGCCGCATTTTCTGAGTCTGGAAATGATACCAACACGAAGCCGATAGTTCAAGGTACAGTTCTCTGTTTCCGTATTTTTTTTATGCTGCTGAGAAGAATAGACTTTTCATTTGCTGTTATTACTTTTGATTATCCAATAAATTGGCACCACCACGTTACAAAACCTACATGCACAATGGACGAACAACTAGGTTATTATTCTATAAATTAAAAATTAGTTAATCAAAGTTAGTGCTAGAGTCCGTTTTTAACTTTCTTTTGTCGTTTTAACGTAAACAACTTACTTATAAATTTAAAAGTAGTTGACACTTGATTAAGTTAAGTTAGGGTGTATAAGTTTAATGTTAAAATATTTCTTGGGGAGGTGCACTTCACGATGCAGCATGTATGTATAACTTAACTTATGTATATTTTTATTATTGGACTCTTTGACGTGTTGTAAATGCCTTTCGAGATTGTATGTTAACAACATAGTTTTACAGAGGTTTTCAATGTGTTCTTTCTATTTTACCCACGCCCCTCTACGACGTTTTTGAGCTAGCCCGAATTCTACCATTCTGTCCCTGCCTTGTTGCGGCATTCGGCTTAAACGATTTCTTTATTTACTCTTACTGTTTTCTTTCGTGTTTGCGCGAAATACCCTAACAACTTGTTTATCAGGCTTCACTTTCCGAAGTTGCCCTGGTGTAAAAAATTTCTGTACTGATTGCAATTCATTCTTTTACTTTTCGACAATATCTTGAAGACATCCACATTCCTTATTAAGGAATTTTAATTTTTCTGACGCATACTCTGAGGTGAAAACTGGAAAGGAAAGATTTATTTTAAAATTTAATTTTGTGAATATAGCTGTAGATCACCTTACAGTTCAAGTCTTTCTAACTTTGGGTCAAATGTTATTTTTGCTCTTGTTTCAGATAAGTCCTCTACATATTCCAAAGGTACAGAAACTCATGTGGTGTATCGTAGGAAGATTTTTAAATATTGGCATATTTCCTGTTAGCTAAATTCAACACCGCAAGTTTTGCAATTATGTTGTAACTTTCATCTACCAAAACCTATGAAAATAGAGTTAGTATTAGCGCCCATTTAGGCAAATAAGTTATTTTATTTTTCATGAGAATTAGCTCTGTAGAAACCGAAGTAACGAAAACCAGAGAACTCGCTCTATTATATCTTCTGTCGCACATATATGTTTTTGTTTCAGTATTATTAAGTAGTAACATTATAAATCTAAACCCTAATTTTAATTCAAGCTTAATGGTTTAAAATTTAATTAATCGTTATATGAAAAAACTATAATTATCAATTTCTACGTATGATAGTAGTTTAAATCGGATGTAAATCTTCAACATGAACTACATCAAGAAGATTTCCGGAAGATTTTTATTTCGAAATTGCAAAACTTCGATTAATGCCTCATCAAAAAATAATAAAACTTCTTTTATATAAATGTTAAGATTCCCATAAATAATTTTTGCATATCTTTAGCAAACTCGTTTTTATAATGAAGGACAGACACAAATCTGACGCACGTGTACGTATTTTAAAGCCACATTTTTACAAACTAACAAATTGTAGTTGATGTGTTTAAAGTAAAATAGATGTTTTAATAAGTAGATTTAATAGGACTGGTTATAAGTAGCGAAATGTTTTAAAAATGATGGTGTCATTTGAGTAAGGTGCGATCTCTTATCTGTGTATTTTATTCTATATTAATTATCTTTCGTAGTATTAGTCCTATAAAATTTTATTCTGTTTTTACTGGCTAAACCTAAATTTACGTAATTGTTACCTAGTTTATTTATAAATATCTTTTGATACGCTTTTCCAATTTAATAGTAAACAGAGTAAAGACGAAAAGGTACTGGTGTTTCATGATACTATAACTAGAAAGGTATGCTCACTTGAAGAACGCCTAAACACTGCACGCACAGCATCACTCTGTGACCCAGCAAGCATATTATATTTTTTTGCTTTATGCAGATCATAGAAATCAAGTACCTTACATTGGCTTTCCAATACTTGACCAGAAGATAATACAGTGGCAAAGAAGCGAGTTTCTTTTACCTAGAAATTTTGAATTTAACCGAACCCTTGCTATTACAAACAAGATAGGGATCTTTAACGTGCGTGACAACACACACGCACATTGTTACGTTATTAGGGGCAGCCACGTTGGGCGCCAAAAATGTTACGTTACGTAATTCGTGGCAGTCCCTGTTCGGGCGCCAAAGTTATGCCACGTTGACTCGTAGCCGTGCGTAACATAAAGAAAATCATAGAAATGACCGGGCTCAATCGGAGATTAGGGGGGGTTGTAGAAAGCAGACCAACATACAATGTACGCGGCTGTAAGGAGTTAGTGATAATACCTGCAAGAAAAAAAAATTAGTTAAGCGAACCTGAAATAAAGAAAAAGCATAGCAGCAATGAAAAGGCTAAGTTATTCAGTACTTTGTAGAATGCAAATAAAACTGTTTAGATAAACTATATAATATAATCACGATAAAAGCATTATAAAAATTTTTATTACAAAGTGAGGTAATATTGGGGAGTAGCAGAAACGTTTCCTCACACACCAATTAAACATAAATTAGACAAAATGTTAAAAAAAAATAAATAGGTAAGACACAATTGATATGAGTAATTCAGTAGTATTGATCTTTCTTTCTTTCTTTCTTTTTTTCTTATGTTTTAAAATATCATGCAAGTCTTTGGTAAAAGGCATCAGAACGACAAAGATATGGTAAAGCAACGGATAGATATTTAAAGTAATAACAAGTAGGAAATAGTTCAAATTACAAAGGTCCTTCAGCAACGCTTCCTTGCAACGGAAGTGTGAGGTTCACGATGTCCTGCACTAACGAAGCACTTCACCCTTGACTGTGAGGGCGTTGATGGAACCCATCACACGTCACACTAACCACACCTACGCACCTCACTGGGGTCAGCAGCAGACACCATCACGCGACGGAACCATGCAGCATTGATAAATTTCTTGTTAATTCTATTTCCTGAAACAATAATTTCGAAATCTTTTGTAGCACTAGTTTAATTTCAATTGGGATCAAATGTGTATTATTTTCATAAACCTCCAAAAAGCAGTGAGAGACTTCAACCAATACTTTTGTAAACCGGTAATCTGTTATATTTCGCAAATAACGAGATTCGCGCAAGCAATGATCTATTTTAGATTCTTTGGTGTTAGAAAAATGCAGAAACTACAGTATCCACTGTATTTAAATAATCCAAAGTATGCACTAATCTGATAAAACAAAGGGACACTAGACTAGATCGCACACACATTAATCCTAAAAAAGAATCGGTCAGTTTAGCAAGTTCTACGACTATTATTTCACAAGACAAACAACTAAAAACAATTAGTAAGCACGCGTAAGCAATAAAACCGTCCGTCAATAACCTTACCACAACACTTGTGGTCAACCAAACACGTTACATATATAGCATACTTCCTTCAAAAAAAGGAATTAGAACTACACACTGCTACAGTTAATATTTCACAAGAAAGACATCTAAAAATCGTGCCGCGCTTGTTCATAAACAATACGAAAATTCGTCCTCACTATTTTCAAAGCAAAGAAGAAGCAGTATTTTTAACGTAATTAATATATAGCAACCAAGAACGAACTCGACTCCTAATCTGTTTATTCAACTCGTTCCATTACAACTTCTTATCGTCTCTTATCTACCTTGTATATCCACATAAGGAACAAAGTTTATATTTACGGCAAGACAAGGACGATGCAATCTATAATTAATACGATGCACTCGCCTAAGGAGTTAATAAATATCAAATATAAAAATAGTAATTTGTAGAAATGTATTTATGAATTGAGGATAGCGTAAAATGTTAAAATTACAAAAATGCCCGTTACAACATGCTCGAGCATACGTACACACACACGCCACACACACACACACACACACACCACACACACACACATACAAACACACACACCACACACACAAACACACGCACCACACACACACCACACACACACAACACACACACACACACCATACATACACCATACATACACATCACAGAGACATCACACACACACCCCACAAACACATCACGCACACACCGCAAACACATACAACACACACACCACACTTGCCACACACACACCACACACACACACACACACACACACACACACACACACACACACACACACACACACACACACACACACACACACATGCACACCACACACACACCACACATGCACACCACAAACACATCACACAGACGCCACATACACACACACACACATCACACTCACCACACACACACCACACACACACACCACACACACCACACATACACCACACACACACCACAAACACATCACACACACACACACACACACACACACACACACACACCACACTCACCACACACGCACACACACTTACGGTACCTATGTTTTACCCCTTATTCAAACAAGGGCGTACTTTTGTGAAAAATATTCGCCTAACATTTTTCAAACAGTTCGTATCAGAAATCGAACCCAGGACCTATCTATTCCGCGAAGTCTAGTACGCTAGACTATCGTACAGTTGACTTACAAATGTTGGGTGATGGTTTGGTGATAAATTCTGATTGTTTTAGCAATGAGAGGTATAAGCAATAGTGTATAGTATACTTCATTCGTCGAATCAATGCCATGGCGTCATATGGATAGGTGCCGGCTACGTTGCCAAATATTATAAATATGTACAATTTATATATAAACATTTACAGATCTGTTGCTAAATAATCATACACCTACAACCCATTTCCTAAACAAAAAATATTGGTGCCCTGATATACCAGACGTCCTTGTTTTTGAAACAAAACATAAAGTTCAACAAATTAGAAAAAACCTTTTACATTTAAATACACTACTAATTATTTCTACAATCTATATTAACACTTTTAGAAACTCCGATCGTATACCTAAAGCGTGCTAGGTTGTTATGCAGCAAAACATATTTTCATAGAGATGATATTAAGGTTACGTAATTAGAATGTGTGGTATTTACTTTCGCTTACATTTTGCGCAAAATATTCGTTGTGTTTTTAAACATAACAGCAAAAGAGAAACTTGGATAGTTGTTTTTTTTTTCGTTGAGTTAGAAGATGGGTATGTGCAAATAAGTGCTTTGCTTGACACCAACTAAAGCACAACCGATATATACTGTGGCCAAAATTATTTAATATATCCTTTGTAGTTGTGCTAATAGTAACAAATGGTGTATCAATAACGTGTGTACGATTTGAATTGTGCACCATTTTTTTTTGTCAATTGTAAAGCATACCAAATAAACGTGCAGTTTCACGATTCAACAATAAATGTAGCTAAATCTTCTAAACCGCCGCATTCCAATTCCTATAACACATAACCAATATTTACATTAACATGTTCATTCATAGATACTTCTAAAGTGCTGAACATATGGCCAATAACAACTTCGGCATCTGGTCTTACATTCGCAGATTCCGATATATTTTTGCTAATTGTGCCCATAATATAATTTTTGAACCTATATTTGAATTGTAGAGTATTTGGATGGTCATACAGGCCACTGATTGACCTAATAATTAAAGACGATCCTTCGTGAGAACCCTAGTTTGAATGATTTATCTTATAGTCCTTCTTCGTAGCACTAAACACTAGTTTCAAAAATGAAATGCTGATCAAAATTCCTTTTTGCAATAGCAATAATTTTTTTAAATTAACTTTTTGCGAAGTTTCCATTGTTTTTGTCATATGATCGAAGATAGCATTTTGTTCGTTCAATGTTAAACCGAAAATTTTTGCACGACTTCGTGAATCACTTCAGGCAAATTTGAAATTAAATATGTTTGTAAGTTTAAGTAATTTATATACCCCTAAAAGCCTAGTCGTGAAACGGCGTTGAATATGGCATGGGAGAATAATTTTGTTGTCAACTTTACTTTCTGACGTTGAGCACTTTTTAGAGTCGAAAAACTTTCATTAATTTTATGTGCAATGCGGAAATTTAAATTCTTAGTGTTCTACCAATCGGCTTGGAAATGATTATTTTAGCTTCCATTTCAAAACAAGTATCGATAAAATGATTGCGTACCTGTTTTATCATGTTTGGAACATCTGCATAAACATGAATATTTTTGTTACGTACTGGATTGCAAAACCACGTCTGATTTTCAGAAATATTTAACTTCGACCAAAGCCATCTATTACTGTCTCTTAAGTCGCTATTCGTGACATATACTGGATAACCCATCTTTTCAACTTTTCAATAATGTTAAATAGTAATTCCTTAGTGATCTTACACTCGAATTGTAAAATATGAGCTGCTTCTTTTCCGCAAACATCTCTATCCGTTATCTCTTGAACGTAATTTGATAGTCATGGAGTTGTATCTGTCTTTCTGTCGTAGTCATACTATTTTAGCATCTCAATTTTATCGAACAAAAGAACACAAACAGACAGTAGTGAGTTTTTCATGAGTCTCAGCACCACAGGTAGGACACCTAAAAACTAAAATTGTTTATCATTAAATTTTGGTCTAGTAGGTCATGGCTATTAAAATAAATACCAAGCGATCACAAGAATTATTCATATATCTGGTATTTGCAAGAATGCATCATCGGTTACAATTTTGTACGCTCCTGATTTGAGAGGGTCTGTAATTAAATGGAGATCTTTATCAAAATATATTAGTATATGTTCTGCTTGTTATTAGAAACTTTTTCAGTCATGTTCTGCTTGTTATTAGAAGCTTTTTCAGTACATAATAAATATTGTGAAATACTATAATAATAACATTAGAATCAATATAGCTTTATTTCAAATGCCAAATAAATAAACAAAAATTGTCTTTTTCGTTACGGAATGTGCCTTCAATTGATCTTAAAAAACTGTTATTTATTTTATTTATAAATAATTATTAAGTGCTGAATAACTTTAACGAACGAGCGAAACGTTTACTAATATATTATCGCGACGACGATATGCATTTAATTACCGAACCTGACAAACAAAAAAGCAAAATACAACATTATAATTTCAAAAGTTCAAGAATTTGAAGATATAATAATAAGTTGTCCACTGTAGTCTATTGATTTATTGATTATGTAGTAGCAATGCTAATTGACCTGGTTGCGCATCAATTTTTGTAGCACATCTTTGTAATGTTGAAGCTGCTGGTAAAGGGTAATTTCTTTTTCTGTACAACCTATAATATCAAGGAGCACTTGCGTATAATGTTATTGCACACGTATCATCGCGTAGTGTCCATTTAACTTGCCGAATGTAAAAAATTTTTGCACTGACTGCAATTCATTCTTTTGCCTTTCGACAATGTCTTGAAGACGTGCACATCCAGAAATTTAGATTTTTTGACGCATCCTCTTAGCTGAAAAGAGAAAAATGAATATTGATTATAAATTGAATCCTGTGAAAATAGGTATATAACACCTTTCTGTTTTAGGAGTAATACTTATATATCTTTCTAACTTTGTGTCGATTGTTATATTTTCTCTCTTTTTTTTTTCAGGTGAGTTCTCTACATAGTCCATAGAAACAGGAACTTAATAGGGTACCCCGTGGAAAGATTCTTGAAACATGCGCATATCTCCTGTTAGTCCAATTCAACACAGTAAGTTTTTTAATTATATTGTAGCTTTCGCCTGCTAATCAATGAAAAGAGAATTATTGTTAACGCTCATTTGGGCAAATAGGTTATTCTGTTTTTCATGAGAATTAGCTCATTAAAAACCGAAGTAATATCATCGAAAGGCTCGCGCTATAAAATATTTTGCCGCCCATAGGTGTTGTTTTCCAGTAGTATAAAGTATTAATATTTTTAATTCTAATTCAAGCTTAAGGGTTGAAAAAATGAATTAATTGTTGGATGAAAAAGACTAATTCTCAATTTTCTACGTATGATAATAGTTTGGATTCAGTCGTAAATCTTTAACATGAACTCAATCAAGAATATTTCAGGCAGATTTTTTATTTCAAAATTGCAAAGTATCGATTAATGCTTCATCAAAAAATAAAAAACTTTTTTTATATAAATTTGAATTTTTCCATAGTTAAAGTTTTTCAAATCTTTAATAAAGTGTTTGAATAATGAAAGGCAAAATAAATTTGACGTACGTGTACATACTTTAAAGTTCATCATCATTTTGTTTTCGACCTTACTTAAGGTCGGTTTGACGCAGCTCTAACTTCTTTTCTATTCTGTGCTAATCTAAAAAATTCTACATTTTAAATTCTTATGATGATGAGCCCCAAGTATCCCCTCCGGGAGATCCGAATGAAGGGGTATTTTACTTCCGGACAAGAATTTTACTTGTGAGCTCTCCATCATACATATTTCGTGCTTTAGGCCACGTATACCTGGGAAATATTGTGGTAGGTTCCCATATCTTTCCACAACGCAGTTTTTAAAGATTTTAGCAAAAATCCGTATCCGTCACGGCCAACCCTCAACAACCTTGTAAATTATCGAGGATCGCCCGAGACCAATCGACTCTCCTCCAATATCTTTTAGCCAGCAAGGCTGCTGCCCCTTGCTGCGCCTTTTAATCGCCTTTTACGATAAGCAGGTTTACTATAGTAGTATTCTTTGTCCCCTACTATAGGGATAACTTTAAAGTTGTACTTCTGCAAACTAACAAATTCTAGTTGATGTATTTAAAGTGAAATAGATGTCTTAATACCTAAATTTAATTAGACTAGTTATAAGTAGCGCAATGTGTTAAAAATGGTGGTGGTATATGAGTAAGGTGCGACCGTTTATCTGATTATTTTATTCTATGATAATTATCTTGTATTTTGTTTTTACTGGACAAACCCATAAGTTTACGTAAATTGTTTACCCAGTTTGTTTATAAAAAACTTCTGACATGGTATCCTTATTTAACACATAGATCAGCGTAATAGTAAACACGCTCGTTAGAATTAATCATGCCTCAGAATTGATACTTCAAAGGTATATATAATTACGAAATATTATTATTCATTCATATCGAAATAAAACATTTGTAATTACAACTTAATTCGAATGTATAAAACCAAATGACAGTTTGAATTAGTGAATACAATAAGGATATCGTAGATATGTACTGACTAGTGGTGTATTACATGCGAAAGATAGATCGGTTGCAATTACATATCTAAATATTATAATTATGAATTTCACTACTAAAACATAGTTAATTTGACACAACATTGATTAATTAACTTGTATCACGCAATACTTATTTACACCAATTGCTTCTCTGATTTACAATATATATTAAACACACTATCTCCGGTGCACATGCTTGCCTTTACACAGACACGTACCTATAGCGTTTTCATTGGGAGGGTTCATCGTTGTTATGTGAGGGGGAAGGAGGCGATCCAAAATGTACTCATGGTTGTGTTGAAGGTTCCCGCATGTTATAGAGTCACAGTAGGTTAAGTTCTACTCACCCTTGCCCGAGTCATAACCTACACTACGCAGGTTATAACTCAACCTGTAACTTCGGTGGACTACATACACAGTTTCGTCTCAAACCAATAGTCTTTCTACTGCTTTTTACCAGTCCCTTGTCCGACAAGCTCCTTGACTAGAAACCTCTGAGCTTAAACTGTCCATTTTAATAATTAACATGTATATTTGCATCAAATCAAATAAAATAAAGTACAAAATCAATTTTTGGACAAGATATTTTAAGAATTAAATTCAGCCGTTTCTGTCTAGCGACCAACCTATTTATAATAAGCCATGGCTCAAATGTCACTAAGTTTCTGTGAATGCTAGACCCACGAGTGTCCCGTATGCTACTTTGTTTCTCTTGTAAATCTATAACCTCTTAAATGTCGAAAAAGACCACTCTGGTGTGGCGGTCGATATCGGTATTGTAGCAAAGATTTGCAGCGATTTCCTTATGTGCAGAAAGAACAATACATTGTAATTGCCAATCGCTTCTAGATCAGAGGAACACATTGCTGCCTCACTCTAATGCTTGTACCACAACTCATATTCACCCTGAACATTTCTTCTTTCGGTTCCACTTCCACCCAAGTATAAATCCGTTATTCTTTTTATAGCAGCTTTAAATTCCTTATCATTTTTAGCGCGATTGGGAAGAAGTAATTAAATTCCTTCAATTGTGCTTTCGTGCGGTATGAAACGAGCATTGATCTCGCAAATTACGTATTCTTAGGTATAGGTAGAATACATTTCCATGTAATATTCTTCTACACTTGTATATTGTTTCTATGAGTTTGCCGCACAGCTACCCTAGGGACCAATATGTTTAAAAATATAAGTTCTTGTGCTTCGGCTAAAAGGATTGAAAACTCGTTCTCATTTCGCAAAGCTTGCAATGTCTTCTTAGCCGTATTCACGTGGGTACAAGTGTCCACTAAATCTACACTAACTCTTTGAAGCGTCTTGCTTAAACATACAGTGTAAGAAAAACCATCCTCAATATCAGAAGTACTACAATAAACTGGCTGTATTCCATCTTGATATTGAAAAGCTTGTGTAGCGACTTCTCTCCCGCTTTGATACAGTTTTTCGGTTATTTCCCGGATAACGGAAAACAATTCGAAAAATCTTTCTACCGCTTCGTGTTTTTATATCCAGCGGGTTTTACAAAGATTGATTAATTTCGGGTGAGACGCTTCCACTTTATGGCGACTGGCGTAAGAAGTTGATAATGCTTTTAATCGTACAAATTCAGTTTCTTATAGCAGATATCTCGCAAGAATGAGCCTAAACTAGGTTTAATGTATGAGCATCATAATGCACAAACTGTGCTTTGTGGTATTTTTCTTCAGTTGAAGTCCTTACTCCTCTAGATTTTCTATTCATCACTCCTGGTTCCATCATAACTTAGTCCCATCAAATTCTTCAAACCCAAGTCTAACTTCTGTTGACTTTAGATGATCGTCCTAGCTAAGGTTTCCACCTTTATGCCTTCCGCATGGACAAACTCCGATAGAACTTTCGGAATGACCGCCTTGTACAATGAAAAGTCAGCATAACGCCCACAAAGAACGGGCTGTTTATGCCACGAGACATCCTGAGTTTCATCGGTTAGTACAGCAAAGAATCCAGATCTTTTGATTCCCTCGATAAGGTACTCTTGAATGGCAAAACCAATGACTTCGATAGGTAATTTCATTTTCAATACGCACCCAAATGTACATAGCTCGATTGTGACTACTTTGAGTAAGCAGATGATTTTTCAAGAACTCGTCCCCAGCGAACGTGCGAAGACGAATAAGTGCTCGAAAATTACCGTCAGTATGTACTGGCTTTTTGATTTTAATTTCTGTATTATCTTTGTTACCTGTTGATGCCATTTTTGTCACCCGCATATCAAAATTGTTTCCACAGTAGCAGCAAGTCCTTTTCTGTTTTCTTCGACGACTTTTTCATTTTCCACGTTAAGCTTTTCTGTAATGTCAAGTGATTGTCTTTTTCAATCCTTAACAGAATTGCTTGCTTTTTCCGCGGTAGCCACGGATATCTTTTGATCCAGTTACATTGAAGGTTCCCTTTGTTAGCTATTGAGAACCTAAAAGTCTCTGGTTGTTTGCAAGGGTTTTTCAAAGCTTTCAGTTTCTCTTCGTCGTTCTTTGTTGAATTTTAGATGAATTTTCATTGGGATGCACAAATGGTCGGATTACTCAAGAATACCCTAAATCATTTTATATAACATAACTTCATTAATTCACATGTTCGTACAATAAATTAAAACTGCACAGCTAATTTTCCTAATGTTTATGTTGATGTTACTGCATTTTTGTGCATTTTTTCTGCATCATTGTGTTTCAATTAAATGGAAGGGTTCCTACCCTTTTGTATCAAAACGGTTTTCCGACATTATATCCGCACTTACGCATTGATGAACATACCCTGCGACTTACAGGGGTATTTCATTTACATGTCGCTTGCAGCCTCTTTTCTTTGGAAATTGCCATACAATTTTCATTGCAACTTCTGTACCTTCTATCAAATCCCCATATATAAACTCACTTCTATTAAGCCCAACTCCCATGTTCTATTCGCACGCATCGCTGCATTTTTTAATGTTTTCAGATAACTGAGTTTTACATAACTATCTTTTATCACTTCTAAACGCCCATATTCAATTCATGAGTTATATCTACATATTTAATGTTTCAAGAAACCGAGTGCTATATAACTATCTAATTCCACTTTCGTTGGGTCCATCAAACGTATTGTCCTCCCACTGTAAATCATATTTTAGTGCGATCAACGTCTGCTTAATACGATGTATCGAGTTTACTATATGCTTGTTTTACCATTCTTGCTATTTCAGTCTCTTACAATGAAACAATTACATAGTTTGTGTAATCCTGTACTTCTGTATTTTTCATTGCTCAACGCCTGTTTTAATACCTTCTGGTAATTGCAACAATGTTTGTGGTTTTCCTTTATTGAAACTGCCTATCAACAGCTATATCAAATTGCATTTTTTTTATTAAACCGACTTCCTAAAGCTCGTGTTTGGGATGTACATGAATTTCCTTTATAATTCTGAAAGATTTTTATGACGCGCTCTTCCTATAAAGTTTGATGGTTTTAAGTGATTTGCTTAATTCTTTGTGGTTTAAAAATTTTACAACCCGTCATTTTAGTTCCCCTGTGTATATAACAGAAATAAAATAATTCTCTTTGTGGTATTTTAGTTTAATCGGAATAAAAATGCAGATTTAATTGCAAGTCTTGTTTTTAAACACTATTTTACATGTAAATTAAAATTGTACAAGTTGGTCTGTTCAAGGCTCAATATTATTTCTTTTACTCTAAATGAGTGTTAGCGTAACGCATCACGTTACGTAGGGTCTAATAAGTTTATTTTAATAGATGAATTGCAGAACACCATAAATTTAAAGATGCAGTTAGAGCAATTTAACAAGAGTTGCACAAGTTTTTATTTCTGTTATTGATATAATCTCTATAGTATGCAGGAAAGTAATATATTTTTGGAACTAGTATATACTTAACCTTGATTACTATTCAATGACTGTCAAACTTTTTATATTTAAATTTTTAATGCTGAGAGCATTTAATTTTAATGTTCATAAAGCCCATTGTTAAAGGATTGTCAGATATTTTATATGTAAATTAATGCGTTCTAGTTACAACTGAAAAGAATATATTTACTAGTGACTTACTTTACATTATTAATTAAAAGGCTTCATAAACATTCACCTATGACACTTTAAAACTTAATTTGAAATTGAAATAAAATTCCACCGCTTTCCAATCAAAGGAAGTTTTGGAAATCTTAGTGCTCTATTTAAAATTAAAAGACGGTTGTTATTACTACACGTGTTTTAAATCATTATTTTGCTAGCGACCCTGCAAATACAAATGCATTTTCATTTATTAAACCTAGTAAGTAATTGTCATTGTTATTCATGCGCATTTAGACAAAAGCTAATGTTTAAGGTTGTTTCCATAAAAACGATTTCCTCAAGAGTTATCCTAATATAATTCAGGAAAATTCGTGATACTAAATCTAGCTAAGACTTTACTTTACATAAGTGTATGTTTTTCTTTGTCAATCGCCATAAAAACTTCGCTTTATCGTAAATTCAGATTGCTGTTCCAAATATATATTATAGTGGTTTTAAAAGATCAAAAATAAATATAAACAAAGCAATTTCAACGCACCCTGTATAAAGAAACAACCAGAAAGTACGTGCGAAAATTATATTAGTTAATTCAATTTTAAGTATCAAGTATTAACGAAATTTTATAAGTAATTAATGAAATTTAAGTAGGTTTGCAAAGAAATTAAATGGTAGAAGCCAATGACATTAATTTAGTAATTAATTTGAATTTAGTTGAACGATTATTGATATATAATATGCATAAAAGCATTTAAAAATCCAATAATACAAAATGAGACGCATTTGATAACGTACAAATATATCAAGAGGGTTAAAATACGTGGAATATCCAACTCGGAAAAGTGTTATTTAAAATGTTACGATTGAATACCTGCGTATTTTTCTAAAGGTCAAGTTCTGCTTAAATTGTGTAGGTAACAAATGGTTACAGAGAACGTCGGATAAACCGTCGCTTATATTCACAGAAAATGTTAATAAAGGGGTTATTTTACGCACGTAGAGAATCCACGTGTGTAAACAGTGACCAAACTAGGATATCGATTTTTCAACCACTCAAGCGAGGTTAGAATGAGACGTACAAAACGTATAAGCATGCGACCACAATAGTAGAGGAGGGATTTGAGAGACGCCATTAAGTCTACGATTGGTCGATATGTTAGTTCAACTTGGCATAGACACGAGGATAGTGTAGCGTGATATTCTTAAAAATTTATAACGAGGTACGGAATTTCGCAGATTTGAAATTGGGTTTGAGAGCAAAATTGTGAGAATGTGTTGTTGTGAGCGGGATTTCGGATAACTGGGGGCCTGGAGAGGTTACAGTCGAACGAGATAAATACTCTAGAGAACTTATTATTTTGATCGTCCCAAAGGCACGTATAAGAATTAACACGAGTTGTAAGTATTAACAAATAATTTAAAGTGTATTGCTTAAGTGATAGCCTCTAAATTAATTAAAAACGCGGTTAATGTGCCGAAATTGCTTATTTTAATTTGAGGTATCACCATAATTTATTATCAACTCGTGTCGGGACATTAAATCACGTAAATTACTGTGAAATAAAATTTGAAATTTGGTTACACCGAGAAGGAGGCGTTGGCAGATCAACTAAAATGGAAGTCGTCTAGTAATTGAGAGAATCGACCTGCAGACCAGATAGAAATTTACATGGCTCTATCTACAGAGCGAAGATCTTCTAGAAATTCCAGGTAACGATTTAAACTTGTGATTCCTATAAACTGCAATATTTTGGGGTGGCGTATGAGAGTGTTTTTCAAGGTAGTGTGAATTAATTACGTATTGAACAGAGTATGTGTAAATAACTTTATTACGGTATTCAACTAGAAATTGAAGGTGTCTAGAAAGCTTTTAAACGTTCCATCCGAACGTGAAATTTTGTGAAGAGTACATGGCTTTGTTTTTTTTTTAGTTTTAGAGTATGCAAAGTGAAGGGCATACATTAATTGGGTTATTATGAGCTCACCATATCCTACACTTTACGTAGAGTATTAAAATAAATAAATAAATTATAATGAAGGAATTTTAGAGAAGGTATTATTCAAGGTCCATTTACTCCGCGTACATTTTATGTGTTTGATGAAGTGTAACGTGAACAATAAAATAATGAATTGCATTTGTAAATATTAATAAATAAAAGATTGTATGTTTGTTGTATTTTGTGGTTT
This sequence comes from Platerodrilus igneus, assembly GCA_036346225.1. Lineage (NCBI taxonomy): Eukaryota > Metazoa > Arthropoda > Insecta > Coleoptera > Lycidae > Platerodrilus > Platerodrilus igneus. Next base: position 3,566,731 of record JARFIW010000816.1, on the reverse strand, counting down.
TATTAGGCGTGTGCGTGAATGATAGGATTTATGAATGAATATAGCTATCCAAAAGGAGGTCCTAATAAGCTAGCCGGAAGCAGTTGAAGCAGGCCGTTCAACTGAGTAAGAGAGGAAAACGGGTAAGCAATATTTTTTGACCTATTTAAATTTTTGGAAATTTTTCTATTTTCAAATTTGAAAATTTTATATTATTTTCGAAAATAATTTTGGTGGTAAGGATTTTACCCGAGTTCCACGGCAATCTTATGACGGCCCAACGTTGGGGCTTGAATGTTTTTTGAGAGAGTACTTAATTAGACCTAAGATACACGGCAATATATATAAGGTAAGTTATTTGCAATCCGCAATAAGAAATTGTGTGGAACAATATATAAAATAAGATGTATCTGTAAACAAACTCTTATAAAAATAATAAGAGCTTATTGACGTATACAAATCGGGCTAATAGCTGTATAGTCATTAACAAAACAAAAGCTTTATTACTTCACAAGGGGAGGAATCATTTACTGGCCGGCCGGTTTCATCTTCCTTAAGCATCTTCAGAGCGAATTAGGGTTGGAAACTAATTCGCTTTCAAGATGCTGAAACCGGCAGGTCAGTGGATGTTTTCTCCCCTTGTGAAGTAATAAAGCTATTGTTTTGTTAATGACTATACAACTATTAGCCCGATTTGTATACGAGTGTGAAATGGGCTAAGTTGAAATATTCCTTGCAAAACTAAAAATAAAATAAATTGAAACTGGACGCTACTGTATCTAGCAAGAACTAAAAAAATTATAATCTTAGGGTAGATATAGAAACTCTATCGGAGTACATAATTGTAAAATTTTCGATTTAACCCTTTGGAAAATTTACCAGACTAGAATCAGAATGCTTCTATTCTATTACAAATAATTTATATCCAGTAACAATATTTAACAAAGGAAATAAATAAATCCACACATTTTAGTTATATATGAAATAATTATTAGTTGAACAAAATTTCATTACTTAATATTTAGATGTTCATCAGAATTGATAATCACTTACGAATTTAATCAAAAACGATAATTAAAGTAATTAAAATAATCTGCCATGCCGGTGACTTTGAACAAGATATATTGCAATTGGTGACCCCGACGAAATAGAGCACGCAACTAAAAGGTCATTACATTGGTGACCCCGACAAAGTAGAGCTCGCAAACAAAGGGTTGTTACATTGGCGACCCCGATGAAGTAGAGCACACAACCAAAGAGTCATTACATTGGTGACGCCGACGAAGTAGAGCACGCAACCAAAGGGTCATTACATTGGCGACCTCAACGAAGTTCAGCACGCAACCAAAAGGTCATTACTTTGGTGACCCCGACGAAGTAGAGGACGCAACCAAAGGTTCATTACATTGGCGACCCCGATGAAGTAGAGCACGCAACCAAAGGGTCATTACATTGGGGACGCCGACGAAGTAGAGCACGCAACCAAAAGGTCGTTACATTGGCGACCTCAACGAAGTTCAGCACGCAACCAAAAGGTCGTTACTTTGGTGACCCCGACGAAGTAGAGGACGCAACCAAAGGTTCATTACATTGGCGACCCCGATGAAGTAGAGCACGCAACCAAAGGGTCATTACAGTGGTGACTCCGACAAAGTAGAGCACGCAATCAAGGGGTAATTACAATGGTGACCCCGACAAAGTAGAGCACGCAACCAAAGGGTCATTGCATTGGTGACCCCGACGAAGAACGCACATCCAAACGGTCACTACAGATTACATTGGTTACCGCGACGAATGAAGAACACGAACGAAAGAAAAGAAAGATGCGCGGTCAATACGTTGGCGGGCGCGACAAAGTAAAGCGCTCACCCAGACGGTCACTGCACATTACATTGGTAACCCCGACAAGCGAAGAACACGAAAGAAAGAAAGGAAGACGCGCGGTCAATACATTGGCAGGCGCGACGAAGTAAAGCGCGCAATCCGACGGTCAACAAATTGATGATCCAGACAGAGAACATAACGCAAGGATAGTTCTAACTCCGACGGAAAAGAACACGCCATCACATTGGTGATCACGACCAAGTAGGTCACATAACCGAAGTCACCACGGTTACTACCTCAACAACCACAACAAAGGTTAGCAAACACCATTTAAACTCGGTCAACACATCGATCACCCCAACTAAGAAATACACGCCATCACAATACATTGGTAACTGCACACCCGACACAAGGATAACAGTCACTACATTAATAAACCAATAAACATGAACACTAACGAATAGCACGCGCAGACATTAACCTCCACCGAAACAGTTACGAGCCAAATTGGATTTACGGAGTTCTGGAGGGAAACGCCGGAGCTATGATTTCTACGAACGGAAGCTTTATTTGCAGGTCATGGTATATGATCCGAACTAACACCATATGGATTGTTACTAGCAAACTTACTCTCTAATTTGTTAGAGCAATTATCAGCTAAAAACACAACACTATCAGAAAATCCACGGGATCAGCCATATACTGATTTAAAAGCAGATATACAGCGCATATATGGGATCACGAGAGAGGGAAACTAGAGAAGATACTGGACGACATACCGCTCGGCGATCAAAAACAATCAGAACTATTGACAACGATGCGACAACAAGCCGGCACAGACGACACCGTCGATATCATCGCATTGCAGTGGAAAAACGCACTACTGCTACATGTGCAACGCATTCTAATTGCATTCGATTCCGAAACATTAGACAAACAAGAATCGTTAGCGGATAGAATGATGGACATCAACGACGAAACATACACCCAGGCCGTATCAGAAGATCCAGTTAGCAGAAAGCTGCAAATGCTGACGGATCAAATGACACAGCTGCAAGAAGCACTACAACGGTACACCAAACAAACCGAGAACACTGCAAGTAACCGCTTTGCACACGAAAGCGAGCTAAACAATACACTCTCGCCAACGTCACTCTCGCTTCGAACAAGGCTAAGCGCCTTAGATCACCGTGTTCAAAAAAAACACAGAGCTACAATCCAAAGAGCAACAAGTATCAGAGCTATAACGACAAACGTACGCCCACTATTCGGCAATAAGAGACCGCCAACGGCAAATAAGGACACCGGGTCAGCCTTTAGTAGGCAAACAATTGGGGGTGGGGGGAGTATTGTAATGACAATTTACCGACGTCAACGTGACGTTTCAAGTAGTTATAAGTTAATTGTATGCCTACTACATGTTATACCGCTTTTTGATTAATAAATACACAAATCGAGTCGGCCAAGCAGCGGTATAAATCAGCGTGCTTTTGCGAGAGAGACCAGTCTGCTTTGCCGACTCGCTCTGAAAGGTTAAAAACTCTTGTACTACTGTGCGCATAGGCAGTGTTAAATAGTTAATACCTACAGCACCGTGCCCATAACCGGTGCCCCGAACCCATAGACGTCGAACCCATAGCCGACGTCTACTCTCTGTTCTCGCTGCGCCCAAAGCCAGCTATCACCACTGCCATGCCCATAGCCGGCATTCAGCATCGCCCGGTATCGTGCCCGTAGCCGACGCCCATAACCCCGATATAAGGTTCTAGCCGTTGCTAGACAACCGTAGTGTCATACAGGATACTAATTAGTAACCACTGTCCACTGCCACGCCGGTGACTTTAGACAAGGTACATTAAACAGTTTAAAGGAAGTTCAGCTTTTCTGGTTTCCAGAACACCACGGTGTACAGGGAAACGAGGAAACTTATAGGTTAGCTAGGCAGGGGGCAAGAATCCCTTATTTAGGGATAAACCAACTTAACGAAGAAATCGGTGACGTCCGAATTACAGTTTTGAATGCGGAAAAAGTGGAAAGAGAAGTGAAAAGAGGGGAGGACAGCTGACAGTCAAAGATAAAGATAGCCGGGTCGGAGTAGTCAAGAACGACATAGTTCTTAAATAACCATAGGAAAACGGTTAACGCGTTTTCTCCAAGACTTTTGCCCTCGTGTTGTTATAACGAAAACGTAATGTCTAAACAAAATCGTCACACAACCCCGTCACGTGTCAGAGCAATGAAGTAATGTTTAAAGTTAGTCGTTAACCTATATGGGGATTTCCTTTTTTTCTTGGCCATTTACCAACCAACTGGACTATCGTCATATTTATAGAAACCTCCGTACAATAACGATTATCATTTAAAAAAAGGTATATTATACCTAACACCATCAACGTGGGCCACGCAAAAAATCAATATGAAAACATTACACTGTCGTCGCCAACGTGGGCCTACAGATCTGAAGAAATTTCGTTACATTATCTTTACATTAACGTATGTAAGACCCAGTTCAAACCAATAGTGATCTATCGTAATGGGGTTTGCCCTTATATTCATAATCGTTTGTTCAAGAAGAATGCAGAGAAATCTTGAATGTGGGTCATCAAACTGTCGATAACGACGCTATTATATTATCATATTAGTCACCATTTTTATCGCTAGAAAGATATGATTGTAATACGATACCCATGATTCATCCTTTCTTATTGCTAAACAGATATGAAGCCGCTTATGTGACCAAAATAATTATTTGATCTTGCGTACATATTTAATTTTAATATTTTATATCATTTTATCTCATTAGCATTATACAGGGTGGTCCAAGTCCTCCGGAAAATTTTTACTACTTTTTTGTTATTCAAGATATCAGCTTCTGTTTTTTTAGTGATAGCCACAGTTAGGTTGCACAATCTAAAAATATTTCTTTTATATACAGGGTGTGCTAATATGGTTACCAACCCAAAGTCATCTTTTTTAAATGGAACACCCTATATTTTGTACCATATACTGAGAGAACTTTTGATAATGATGGGTACCATGGGTCTACAATGGATGGTTTCCTATTTATATACATGAGTCGTTTTGTCAAAATTATCTCTAATTTGAAAAGTTGCATACCTTTCCGTAGCGAACTTGAAGGGCCGATTTTTTCACAAGTATCATTACCCAAAGTATATGATGCATGTCTATACCTTCTATTGTACAGCGTGAATCAAAACGCAAAATATATGAAAAATCAATTTTTTTTTCAAATATCACCCTCCATATTGGATGTTGGTATTCAATGGCATTTTAAATTTCTTTCCAATGATATAAAACTTTGTATAGGTTACATGAAAAAAATTCTGAATAATTGCGGTTTCAGAATGATAAAACTAAGCAGTAGCGGATAAACTTTTATTCATTACTGGCAGAGAAAACAAGTTTTGACAAGAAATAAATGCCAAAAATAATTGTATAAAGTAATGAAAAAAGCAAATGTTCAAAAATACCACCATTTTGTTCGATGCAGACTGATAGTCTTCTAATGACAGAAATGTGTACTCAGGTCAGCATTGCTTCGTCAATTGAACAAAATGTTGTTAATCTATTCTTCATATGATGTGGAGTGGGACAAATTCTATAAAACTGTTCCCTAACAAAACCCCATAAAAAACCAGCGACGTTAACGAGCTGGTTAATAATAGCTCAACATCTGCCAATCCACCTATGAGGATAGTATTCATCAAAAAATCGACGTACAGTTCTATGGATACCTATACGAGCACCGTCGTGATGAATCAACATACTGTTTCTTGTATTCGAATGGATATTTTCCAACAAAGTGGGGAGATCGTTAAACAAATTGCAGATACCGGCCCTCATTTAAAATGCCGTCAAAAGTAGGGACTACCAACATGATTGCCAATAGCATCTCCCCAAACATTAAATGACCATCGATTTTGATGATCGACAGTTCTTACCAAATGTAGACTTTCAGTTGCATAGTAATGCATATTATGCCTCTTAGCTGATCCGTTGCTTTTGAACAATGCTTCATCACTCAACAAAATATTCGAAATATGATTTTCATCAACCACAACAATAATTCGATTTGAAAATTGTAGGTGAGTCTCAAAATTATCTCCATCTAATTCTTGATGAAGTTCGATGTGATAAGGGTAGAATCGATGCTTCAATATTATATTATTTACACTGCTTTTTGAAATATCAGTTTTGTTACGGTATTCCGCGCAAACACAAAAGACAACAGTCAAAGTAAGTAAAGAAATGTTTACGCCGAATACCGCAACAGAACGGGGGATAGAATGGTAGAATTTGGGCTAGCTCAAAAACGTCGGAGAGGGGCGTGGGTGAAAACAAAAACACATTGGAAACCTCTGAGATACTCTATTGATAACATCGATTCTTGGAAAATTATTTACAAAGCAATAAAATAAATAAGTTGCGTAATCGTGATTGTGTCATAACATATAAAAATTGGTAATCAAATATAACATCTTATAATCTAAATACTTAATAGTTTACCTTATATACATACAAAAGAAAATAAAACAAACTATACAGTAAATCTAGAAAAAGAAATATACCTAAATTATATGTACATGCTGCTTTGTGAAGTGCACCTCCTCAGAAATAATATAATATTAAAATTAGACACCCTCCCTTAAATTAATCATATATTAAATACTTTTAAATTAAGGCATAAGTTCCGAAAGACAAAAGGAACAGTAAAACGGACTCCAACATAAACATTAATTAATTAATTTTTAATTTATAGAATAATAACCTAGTTGTTCGTGCATCGTGCATGTAAGTTTTGTAACGGGGTGGTGTCAATTTATCGGATAATTATAAGCAATAACAACAAATGAAAAGTCTATTCTTCACAGCAGAATAAAAGAATTATGTAAATAGAAAACTGTACCTTGCACAATCAGCTTCGTGCTGGTCTCATCTTAAGGCTGGAAAAATGCGGCTGCATTTTTCTATGGGCTGGCTGCATGCTGGAACCACCAACTTCACTTATACAAGCACAAAGAGCATTTCTAATAGTTCGACTTTACAACAGGTATTTCCAGTAAGAGGATGTTGTATTCAATCTTTAATCATTAATCTTTAATGGTCTCTTTCAAAGCACGGTCTCTATTTTATAAGACCAGAATCATGTATGGGGGTAGAGTATTTGACTTTCAAAGGTATCGCCAAAGAACCAAGTGTGCAGAATTTCCAGACAACAGCTGCCGAAGTACAAACTGTAACAGCTTGCCAACAAGCAGATAACGCAATTATCAGAAGATTTTAAGAGGAAGAAAAACAATCTTATTACTTTATAACATCTTAACAGCTGCAGAATACCAGATAACAAGTCCATTGTAAGCAGATGTAGGCAGGTGGTGAGTGGTCTTATCTTCTAGAAGAAAGCTGTGCATTTACATGCACCTTTAAATTAAAATGTAATCACTGCAGGTGCTAGAATTTGTTACAACTACTTTGTAACGTAAAGTTTCCTAAGCAGCCGTTTGATTTTATAAGGCAAACTTTTATACAGGGTAATTACTCGAGAAATTTTATTAAATAATACTAATTCAAATGGCGGGAAATTGAGCTTGTTGAGGAATTTTAGAGATATTTTAAAAATAAATGCAGGAAAAATTGTTTGCAGGGTTTTGAACGTAATAGTTTATAGAGCAAATTTCCTGGTGCTCAGATCAGATTTTCTTCTATCATCAGTAAAACTTCTTGTTCGGATACGCCATCAATTCGTTTTACTATCATTTAAGGTTGAAATATGCAACGTTACCTGTAGCTCCAAATCTGTCTCGCAGTTTTCAAAAGCCACGGTTAGTGGCGTACTCAAGGTCGCATATTTTTTATTATAAATTCGACTTGCCGATAATGAGGTTTTGATCAGCTTCACCAATTCTTGGCGTGTGGAATTCATCGTGATAACAACAAATTAAACTGTAAATTTGCAAGTTAATTAGTAATGACAGAATTTGTGAAAACCGCATAGAAAAATTATGTTTTCATAATTTTTAAGAATTTGTCTTATGTAAGCGATACCAAAGTTTATTCCGTTGGAAAGCTTTCTAAAAATTCTATTCAATGGCAGCATCCAATATGACGGATGTCATTTGAAAAATTGACTTTTCCTTTATTTTGCGTTTTGATTCACTCTGCATTTAGAAAGTAAAAGCAAGCAACAAACTTCAAAATGTGGAAAATCTTATTGTGAAAGAATCAACTTATCAAGTTCAATATGAAAACCCGTTGATTTTTTCAAACTAGACATGATTTTTACATAAAAGACTCATAAATGGGAAACCGTGCATTATAGAGCCATGTTAACTCTATATAATTTTCATCATTATCAAAAGGGCTCTTAGAATATGGTACCAAATATAGGGTGTTCCATTTAAAAAAACAACTTTGAATTGGAAACCGTATTAACACACGCTGTATATAGGGGAATATATTTTTGAATTATGCAGCCTAGCCGTGGCTATCGTTTAGAAAAAAACCAAGAGTATCTTGATTAACTAAAAAGTTATAGAACTTTTCCTGAGAACTTGGACATAAACGATTTTTTTTCTTCTAGAGTGTACTATTTTAAAACAGGTAGTTATGCTTTGTTGCAGAAGTCAGTCATTTCTGGGTTTATGCGGTTGTGTTTTTTTTGTATGTTATTTTTCTTATAGGTGATAGGTAAGTTCATCGCGTTTCATAGTGGGATCGCGAAGTCTGCTGGTTCACTGTGAAAATCTTGTCGCCTTCCGCCACTGCGTCACGTGTCACTAGTTTTCCCGCCTGGGTTGTTTTGTTTAGTCTTTTTTTTATTTTCCTCTTTTTTTTCGTACCCGTTACTCCTATCCTAATGCTTAATTTTAGCATGACCTTTCGGAACTAGTTATCAAATTTCTGAATTTTTCTTGCTTTTCTCGTTCCCGAAATTGGCGGATTTCACATCTACCCAGAAAGTTGCATACTTTGTTTTCAAGTTGCTTATTCTGGTGTTTATAAAGATCCTTATATCTACAAATAGTGAAACAGAATATTAACACATAATAAACCGTTTATATATTCTGTATTATTAATGTAACCTTTGCATTAATACAGAACAGCCAGTTTAAGCATTATTGGTATCGAGCAACCTACTGGATATCTTGCATACATATTCATAGACAATTTTAATATAATGCATATTATATAATTTCTCTCAAGAAATGCAAATTGCGGTTAATTACAGTTTGTGATTGTAAACTCTAAATGATAACATATTTAATTAAGCTGGCTTTGTGGTTCTGCTTCCTGTGCGTTCTATGTTTTGGTGTTCGTTTGTATAAGAATGCCATTCTTGAACTGTATATGAATCATAGGCATGCACGTACTTGTCATAACCATTTAAAACAAGAAAGGTAGTTTAATTTTTGTTTGTAGTTTAGAATATAATACGTTTTATTTTCAAATTCATTAATTTTTTAAAGGCTCTCGTTTGTCGATGACTAGTGGTAGTTAAAGTGTTCAGAATATGTTCAAATGGAAATCACAAATGTATATTTTACACACCCATACCCAGGCGCCATTAAAAATATGCTTTTGGTGTTGTTAGTATCCTATGGGACGAGGCATTAAGAAATGATTATTTAAGTTGGTTATGTGTGTATTTTTTATGCTGCTATATTTAAATTTTTGACAAACCTTTTAGGGGTAATAATTTATAAAATATAAGGAACGATACTGAAGGAAACGTCTCCAACTTGTACACTTGCCGAGGTGGGAAGCGTTGCATAAGCCATCCAACATATGAGTAAATTTGTCTTCTATTGCAATTTCAGTTCCTGTAAGATCGTCATTATTTAAAGAATATTTTAAGGTCCGTTAAAAATGTTATAGTTTCCGAGTGAAAAAGCAACCGAACCAATATTAGCACTTTTTCTTGCATTTATGGCCACTATTGATGATTATTCAAAGATATATGTTTGTTATATATATATATATATATATATATATATATATATATATTGTTGTGATATTTGGTCGACGATTGGGCGTACCCTTTAATTGATATGAAATGCCGTATCGAGCCCATACGATATGCGCCATTTTTATTGCTGTGATATAGCCTTTTTGGTTTTCAAGCCTCTACGATGGGTGTCATTAAATTGCTGTGCATTTTATATGTGATATGAATTTTTCTTTGATTCCCTTTAAGCCCCAATGTTGTACGTTATATTTTATTTGTTTACCATGACTAACTCACTGAATAAATCTTATTTTACCCTTTAAATGGATTCATCGATAATATGTACAATGTTGTGTAACCTAAAAATTTTCCCTTGTATAGAATATTTACATTTACCAAATTAATGGCTTTCTGAAAGCCAGGAAAATATCTCTTAAATACTTTCAAGTTGACATTGACTCAACAAAAGCCGTCACAACCCAAAATGGCATCAACAAAATGCCGTCTCAATAAGATGGCATCAGCAAAAAGCCGTCCCAATAATATAAGCCGTCTAATATAAGCCGTCCCAAAAAAAAAGCTTGTTTTGTTAAATATTAAAAATAGATTTAATTGTTTAACTTACGTCTATTTGTAGATCGGCTTATTTTCGTCGGACAATTTCTTACTTTCAAACTTCACTTACTCTGACTTTTGTTTCACTAGTTAATTACCTAACTTTCTACTGCATTTTAAACATAGTTTGTGCCTGGTTGAATATGAACTGAATGTTTATTCATTTCCTATTGTATTTATAAGCCCGTCCCACCAATCGTTTTCATTGGCGTGTTTATCGATCAAGGCTGGTACTTTGCCTTATCTGACAGAACTCGGCATTTTCTCAAATTCCTTGGTTCAATTCTTCGACGAAATGCTTTCTCAGTCACGTAAGCGTTCTGTTAAATCACAGGATTTTGTTAGTATTTCCAATCATAGCTTTTATCCAGTCACGTATTCAATGTCAATTGAAAGTCCAAGATTTATCATATAATTGAACCGCTTGGTGTTTATTTGTTTGTTACAGAATGTTGGTTTTCTGAACAAATGTGTTCTTTCTAGTCGCGTAATTTAGTGACGTATTAAGGTGCGTTTGCATATGGATGCTTTGATATTTTCGACGTAATAATTAAATATTTGGAATGCCAATTTATCTGTTTCCCGATAATTTTATTTGCTGCAATTAGTTGCTTCTTAAATCTTATCTTTACTCGTAAATTATATTTAACATTTTATACGACACACACATTATTATCCTAATTAAATGTTATCGGATTATTACTAATGAGCTTTTTTCTCATCAAATATCTTTTATATACAGTGTTTTCGCAATTGACTTTTTGTAGAATAGTCGATTAACTCCTATAATTGATGGAATTATTTGATTTTCTTAAAGTTAAAGTTGTTTATATTTATCATACAATCCCTATGACTTAATCTACCCTTAAACTACCCTCTAATCATAGCATTATATATATATATATTGCTATGATAATAGGTTTATTTAGGGGTATATAGGATCACAATGGTAATATACTTCATGTAAACAACACCAATGTCAAGGAAACTAAACATTTGAATTATAAAAAGTACACAATTTGTTAATTATGCAAAAAGCCAATATTAAACACGCTGTATAAAATCTACAACTAACTTTAGTCACTGAAAGGAAACTTATTCTTTAATAATTTAACCACATTTAGTAGAATAAATAACTCTAGACGCAATTCAATTTATTTTAGAAACAGTATTATATACAGAAATTTAAATGAATACAAATTAGGAGTATCTAAAGTCAAACAAACGTAAAACAATTTTTTTAAACTCGACGCATTAATGTAAGAAAATAATTATGCGCGCTCACAATAAACAGGTCTTTCAAAGCATATTTCAGAACGTAAGAAGTCAATAAACGCATCTAATTTACGTCATTTGTTAAAAAATCCCATTATAAAATTGGCCTACGTGATCTTTTAACAGTAAACTCGACGAATTCCAATAAAATCCAGCATATCAGAAAAACAAAATATGGAACCATACGTTTTGGCGTACGTGTAAGGTTAAATGTAATAGCTAATAATTTCCTATACAAAATACGAAAACAAGATATTGAACGGTACAAAATACCATAGCCAACAAATTCCATAACGTAAAGCTTTGATGCCTACGTGATTTGGTAGCATTTCAACAAAATATAGGATAGGTAACTCCGTGTAAAATCCCAAAGCCTACATGATAAGACAAGTGCAACGCCTCGACAAAGATAATGCGCGATCAGGCCAATGGCAGCACGTGGAAGGGCTTGCCTTTATATATTGCACCAAGCGAGTAATGGTGATTCTCTCAATTACTGAAGCACGAATTATACTAGTATGAACAAATATACTAGGCAATGTTCAAGTGTGAAATTAAACCACGATTTTTGAGTAATACTCAATAACTAAAAGTTTTAAGTACAAGTGCACGTTCAAATATACAAGTGTAATAGAAATTTGCCGTCGACATAAGAAGGCTCTAAGAAATTTACTAAAGAAAAATATACGTAGAAATCAACTGAGAGATTTACTAAGCGATTCAATAAACAATTCACGAAACAAATTTAATAAGAAATATAATGTAAAAATCCAATACTACAAGTAACAGATATAATAAAGCGGAAAAGTGAATCAGGACGTTAAGCTGAAGGCAACCCAAGGTCACTGGTTAACATCACGTAGCGGCAGATCAAAGTATTAGGGTGTATGCAGAGCTACACATTCGAACCAGGAAATCAACCTAAAATTACCAGGTTAGCGATCATAGTAAACTAAAAGCATAAGACTTATTTTACTTTGAACATTTAAAACTTGCATGTACTCAGATATTTATGTGCAGGGTCATCCAAAATTTTGATTCATACGTAGAAATTACGTTAAGAGAAAGAAGGGTCATTGAACATTCAACGAAGCTTCCAATATATTACAGAGTTATTTTTGCTGGTTTTATTTTTAATAGGGTTATAATTTGGTGATGAACAGATTTATATTTTTACTTTGATTCAAGGGTTTTAAAAAGCAAATAATATTACGAAGGTTGTAGAAGTGCAAAATTTTAAAAAAAGCATGTGTTCTTGTTCCGGAAAATTTTAAAATTTCAAGTTCAATTGCGTATTTATTTTGACAGGTTTTCTTTGCTTTAATTATGTATTTTACATACCCTGTGGGAATCATCTATACTATAGTACCAGGGAACAACATTTTTAATGATATGACAGTAAATCATAATTTTTTAGTATAATCTGCAGATTATGTAGTTTTTAACGATACATGAAGTTACAAAAAACTTACATTTTAAAAATTTGATTTTATAATTAAGTTCAATTATGAAATTTTAGAACAAGCATTTATTAGAAAACATCAACAAAATATTTTTTCCCTATGGAATCCTATTGTTACTTTTGAAAACTTATATCGAATTTAAATTTTTAAATAAATTTTTCAAAGCAACATCAATACTTGAAGTCAAAATATCGCACTAAAATGGCAATGATACTTATTGTAAAGTACAAAATCTTTGGCATCAACACGTTTCAGTTTTTCCTAGCAATATATGATGACTACATTAAATAAGCTTATAACTTAGTTAATGCGAAGTTAAATTAAATTTAATGTTCAAACATTTTCGCTTAATAACGAAACTGTTTTGCTACATTGATATAATATAGGTTAAGTTTATCGATATCTTGTAATTCTTAATTAATTTGAACTTGGCCTTCAAAAATATAATCATAATCACCTTTAATAGGGAAATTAATTGGTCTGGTTCACATAAATATTACAAGGTCTTGTATTATAAAAACATAATCACACAAAAAAAAATTGTCTATTTATCCTACTCCCTTACAGCTGATGAATTATAACCCTTTAGACAAGATTCCTGGGTTTGCTTAACATTTTGAATGTCACATAATTTTACTTGTTTTATGCTGTTACTTGCCTTGAATAAAAATATAATAACATACATTTTTTACCACTTCATATAGCAACAATGTATATAAGGTGGTTAACTAAATGTTTTTTATTTAAAATAACATATTTGCATAAAGTAATTAATAAGCTGTCAAATGGGTGTAGGTAAATGTGCGAGAACTTACCCATATTTGGTTAAAAATGTATTTCTCAAAGACAAACGAAAATTGCTTTCTTGATTACATTGCTTTTAGAAAGCATATTTTAATAAATTATTTGCTGTAATGTATTACCTTCTGTTAAACCTTATTGAATTGTTTTTGCTGAGCTTATTTACAATTATAGCTACCTGCTTTGTATATGAATGAATTATTATTATACATCACTAGTATGATAGTTAAACAGCAAGGTTACAATGACACTAAGAACAATGCCTTATTGAATCATGTATGTACTTCTACCTGTCTGCAATGAAATATATTTTCATTCCTATACTAAACTTTTCTTGTTTTATACAACTGTGAGCTTCTTCCACTAGGAGCCCTTGGAGTAAAAACACAAACTCGAAGTTTTACCTTAAGGTCAAGATTTATTTATGTCACCAAAACTGGACTGACAGTACTATATATTACTAGACAGACTACTAGATCATCGAATAAAGCATAACCTACTAACTAACGCTAGTACAATGTTAACACTCGGTCAAACTGACCAAGGCAACGACCTCGTTGACGTGCCAAATTAACCAAACGAACTTACGATCTAAAAGCAAAATTTTTCACTATGTTAACAAAGCACATTATTTTGAATAATTAAAATAAAACAAAACAATCAGTCTAAACAATAATTTGCCAAATGTTTAGGCATTTTTACCACTCGACCACTTCGCGTAGATAAAGTATGATTATCATTCGAAGCGACCTTCTTACTATTTCCGTACTCCGAACACGTATCCTCACATTGTTCTTTATTGTATGTGATCGATTCACTTTCTGAAGCTTCGTTAACTTTACCATTTACTGAACCATCACAATCTGAATCAGATTCATCTTGTTGAACACGGTAAATCTTTAGCTGATTTACATGTGCTGCTGTCGAAAATCGTCGGCCTGGGGTGCCGTCAATACTACATATTCTATAAATATTGCCCGGGATTATTTCGCTTATCACATAAGGACCTCTGTATTTCTTTTGGGTTTTTGTGCTTTCGCCTGTCGTTTTTGGCAATCTTCGCATTAACACTATATAGCCAATATTTAACGTTTCTGCTCGGCATCTTTTAGCGTCATGTCGTTTTTTGTATTTTGCTTACTCAAGCAAAATGTTTTCTCTAATTTTGCGTTGTAAATTTTCCGGTGGTTGCCATTCACCGTTCTCATTTTCTACCACATTGGCCAGTTTTCCATCCGCAAATCATGATAAAAATCCATACAGCGTTTCAAATGGCGATTTCTTTGTCGTTTCATTTCGAAAGATATTCAAATTTCTTTCGACGTCAGGAGTTTTTACATCCCAATTGATTTCTTCGTCCATGCACACCATAATTTCTGCTATTAGCGTTTTGTTCACACGCTACACAACTCAATTTGCACGCGGCCATTGACTAGAATTTAACGTATGACAAATACCGTGTTTACTTAAAAACATTTTAAATTCATTCGATGTAAAGCAAGTAGCTCAATCACTTACGATACGTTGCAGAATGACAAACTCTAATATAAATCGCTCAAATGCATATATTACTGCTTCTGTTTTCACAGTTTTTGAAGGAAACAGTTTTATAAATTTTGTTAGCGCGTCTGTTACTACCAGCACATACGTGTTACCCGATTCACAAGCCACGAACGGACGAATGTGATCTACATGAACTCTTGCAAAAGGCTTACACGGCGGAGGAATTGGGTTGAGCTCTCCAGGTCTTTTTCCCGCGGGCACCTTGTTTATCAAACATTCGGCACATGCACCTATGTGACGTCGTACATATCGTTTTAACCGTGGAAACCAATACAATTCTCGTATTTTGTCCACTGTACGGTCCACATCAAAATGGCTTAATAAATCGTGGCATTTAACAACAATACTTTTTCTCTATGCTTTAGGTATTGCATATAAATGTTTTATTCGACCCTCCAAAAACGTCTCGTGATAAAGCTTACCGGTTTTTAAACTGTAACCTGCTACACTCTTATCTTCTTGAGGCGTTTTTTCTTCTTCTGGTTTTGTTAGTACATTTATAATACTGCACAGATAAGGATCACTACGCTATATCATTGTTATATAGTCGTTTTCGTCCATGGTCTGCAAAACTTCTATACGTTCCTCTATTTCTTTACACATATCTGACTCTGACCATATAGGCGCTCTCGATAATGCATCCACTTGCTGCATTTTCGCATCAGGTTTATATTTTATCACCATGTCGTATTCTGCTAGTATTGTGCACCAACGCATTATTTGCGCGTTTTTTGTTTTCATCGTGTTTAAATATATCAACGCTTGACAGTCCGTATAAACATGAAATGGAATTCCAATTAAGAAATTTCGTAACCTATCAATACAGTAAATAATCGCTAGTAACTCCAGTTTAGATGAATAGTAATTTTTCTCGGCATCTGTCGTTTTTTTACTTACATAATAAACCGTCTTCATTTTACTCCCCTCTGACGTACGTTGCATTAATATTCCAGAGGTGTCAATTGAACTTGCATCTGTAAACAATGTGGTTTCAAAAACTGACATCATACAATTTTAAAATTGGCTTGCCTATTAATGAATCCCGCAAATCTACAAAACCTTGTTCTTGTGTTTCCTTCCACACGAAAACACTATTCTTTCGCGTCAATTCAGTTAAAGGATTTGCGCGTAATGCGAAATCTTTAATGATACGGCGAAAATATGACGTTAAACCTAGAAATTTTCGTAACTCGTGAACATTTCTTGGTCTGAGAAATTTACGTATCGTTTTCATCTTGGCCTCCCCAGGTTTAATGCTACATTTCGAAATTATGAAACCTAAAAATTCAACCTCGCGACACTCAAATTGGCACTTTTTCAATTTCAATGTCAATTTTGCACTTCTTAACGCATCGAAAACTTGTCTCAACTTCATAAACATTTCGCTCCAATTGCGCGCAGGTATGATTAAATCATCAAGATACGACATCGCTACCTTATTTTTCAATGGACCCAAAACTAACGATATCAGCCTACTAAACTCAAAAGGACCGTTTGTTAGTCCAAAAATTAAACGCTCAAACAATCCAGTGCAATCTGGTGTTATAAATGCTGTTTTTTGCCTTCGCTTCTTCTGTCAAGGGAACCTGTTAGAAATATAATCTGCAAGTGAGGTTATATTTGTATAATAATATGACAGCGATATATTTAGCTTTGCATTTGTAAGGCAAGGATGCACAATGCGTATGTTGATATTGGTTGCATAGAGTTTGCATCCTTGTCTAATAGTTATTTTTTAAAAAGGGTGTAGTGTACTAATAACATTGGGAAATGTTACACAAGTTTATTTTTTTAAGAACTGTAACTAGTTTTTCCTTGACGTTAACACATATAAATATTATATGCTGCTATGATACTTGTTTATTAATATAGGTATAAATCAGCAAGATTGGACGGCTTCCGAATTTTTATTTACATCATATATTTGGTGCTATCCTTTCAGAATCTGTAGGTATCCGTGGGCCATGTCCAACGTCGTAAACAATACCCCCTGACTAATGTTTTCAAAATGTTCGTCTATTGTCGCAATAGGGAAGTTACTTTTAATCGTTTGCCTATTCAATGCGCGGTAATCGATGACTAGCCGTGGTTCACCAGACTTTTTACTCACTAATAATACCGGGCTTGCATACGGTGAAGACGTTTCCGTCACTATTCTGACTTTTTCCATTCCTCGACGATACCTTGAATTATTTTTCGATGCGCCACGCTAGTTTTATATAGTTTCTTCTTACTGGGATTCCCGTATCCTCAATTGTCACACTCATTAGGTCGGTACAACCTAATTCGAATAAGGTAAACGTAAAACAGTCCCTTTGTTCATTGCAAGGTTTTAAAAGTTTTTCGCGTATCGCTGATTCCTCGTTTTGGTCTACGTTTAACATGTCCGTAGTAATATTGCCAGTATCGGTAGTCTTCTTGGTTTTCTCGACTAACGCCATTTCCTTAGGTTTTATAAAACCGATACATTGACCTTGCCGTATGCGGACAATATCTTTGCGATTATTTGCGATGGGCACGGAAAAAATACTGTTCTCACACTCTATTTGTACAAAATTGATCGAATTTGCTGGAATAACGCAAGTTTCCGCGTTTTTAACTTAATTTTACTGTTTTGTTGAACATTCCAGTCTTTAAAAGGGAGATCGTTGTTCCAACCAAAAGTAAATTCGTCGTCTATTCGAACATATGCGATTTCTTTGTTTTCTGTGAAAGACCTTCCTAGGATAACATCTACTGCTTGTGCTTAATCTGGCACTACGTAAATCTTAACCGCTTCTTCGTATACATCGTCAACTCCAACTCTTGCCATTATAAACGCTTTGCATAAAACTGCCGGATCCTGGTGGTTACCAAAACCATATAACTGCTCTTTCGTTGACTTTGCGTGATCAACGCTATCAGTTATTGATGCTTTTATTGTACACACACCATTGCCTGTGTCTATTAATGTGTTTACTACTCTACCATTAATTTTGGCAAAGCGTAAAAATTTGTCTATCGCATTGTTAGGATCAATTAGCATAACCGGTTTGTCGTTAGCTGTGTTGGCGACCGGGGCATCTCTTTTTGGGCAGTCTTTGTACCTATGATCCAGTTGTTTGCACCTGAAACAAATATATCCGCTGCGCGGTTGTGTGCATGAGGCAGACGCATGATCTCGCTCAGCACATAGGCCCGCTCGCTTTCTCTTGAGATGTACTAACTATTTGACTGTATACCATTTTTGTACGTTCTGTATCTACTGGAATCGGCGCATTTGTTCTTGATTCTGTTTGATTATGGTTAAACACCTGTTTAGGCTATGTTTTAAACCACCCATTCACTCAGTATAAAAATATCAGGTCATATAGTAATTCGTTTTCGTCTTTATGTTGCTTTACAAGTATCCCTGGAATTCTAAATCCTTCAAATGGCAATTTCAAAGCTCTGCACATTTTATTCTTATCAACATCATTCATTTTGTTTTCGACCTTACTTAAGGTCGGTTTGACGCAGCTCTAACTTCTTTTCTATTCTGTGCTAATCTAAAAAGCTCTACATACCCTTCACAAACTAAATTTCTAGTAATTCGACTAATATAGTTTGGTCTAGGTCTTCCATTTTAATTGTAATTGTTATTTTTTTCAAAGCCTGCCTGATTTCCTGTTTGAACATTTTCTATACAATGCATATTGTTGATCTGGCAGAATTCTGTTGATAGCCTATTATTGTAGGTTGTTATATCTTTAGTGAAAATTGTTATTGGATAAGTGTAGTTAATTGTTAATCAAAATGTATTAATTGTTTTATAATTTCTCCAATAGTAAGTTATTTTTAGTTATGTAAATTAAAAACATTCTTAAAATTTGAAGAAAATCAAAAATATTTAAGAAAGTAATGGATTTAGGTATAGGGAATGCTTAACAAAAATGAAAGGACACTTAATGAACTATTCACTGTAGCAATAAAATTGGTAGGGTACCATTTAAAAAAAGTTTTAAAAATTGCATTTTGCTAAATTCGACACACCCGGTATACTGTGAAGAAATTTCAAAAGAGTGATATTTACAAATATACTATGGTATATAGGAAAATTATCTGCATCTTGAAAATTAACATAAGTTGTGTATTAGTGCAGGGGAAATGTATCTAATCAGGGTAATTTAATATCAAATTAAAGCTCTTTTTATGGGCTTTCCAAAAATGTAATAACATAAAGGGTGTTCCATTTAAAAAAATATAAGTTTAATATGCCCTAGAATTATGAAACACCCTGTATGCTTCCAAATATTTGTAAAATGTGCACCTTAGGCCTGCCTAATATGCCTCCAAATTTGGTTTACGTAGCTTTTATAATAACGGAATTATCGACCGTTGCCACACTAAAAACTCACCCTGTATATTATATTATATATATATATATATATATATATATATATATATATATATATATTATATTCTTATCGTGGAAATAATTTTCTATTGGTTTGCGATAACCTTGTATACGTTGAATCATGTGTTTCCACAAATTCGTTATACTAGAGATGACTTCAAACGTAGCACGAAATTTTTTTTTAAAATCGGACCATGACTTAATATCATTTTTGACATTGAACCAGCTTCGCGCAGCCGAAACCAAATGTATTCTCATTGTTTCCAGCTTAAATTCTTCTGGCCAATTGTGCAGCAAAGCACAGCTGTTTATTTTATTAATCCATTCGATTGCTTCCTCGCTGCATAAACCAGTCTCCAACGTGATAGTGTAGATGGCATTGCCAGACAAATTTTAAATAGCTAGTCAAAAGACAAGATGAAAATTAAATAAACAAATGACCTGTTACCTACCTAGCACTGGCGGACCTTCTAAGAAGGTACTACACCCAGTGCAAATCGAGGAAGTTGGTCGACGGAAACCAATCCGTTTCCAATTAAACATTAACGAATAATTTTGCCTAGCATGGAGAAAGTAATTCGAGCATAGAGGATCGAAATCAATATATAAAGTGTTGGTTATTTTGCAAAAAGACAAGCCCGTCACCGGTTTCACTGTTCTTGCAGATCATCAGACGGACGCATATCTTTTTGCAAAACAACCAACTAAAGTTCTAAAATAATACACAAATTAAAGTGTATTTATAGTGCAAATATTTCTCATGCGCTCTCTATACTCGAGAATAAGCAACTAACTATCGAAGACTGTTTCCAGTCTCCGACGTGATAGTGTAGATGGCATTGCCAGACAAAATTTAAACAGCTAGTCAAAAGACAAGATGAAAATTAAATAAACAAATGACCTGTTACCTACCTAGCACTGGCGGACCTTCTAAGAAGGTACTACACCCAGTGCAAATCGAGGAAGTTAGGTGTTGTTACATTTTTGTATGTACGCCACTGGTCGAGGTTGACTTGTTCTGTCCTTGCATTTTAATGCTAGTGCATTTCTAGTTTTGTAGTACAATCCTGATCTTTTACAGTTCACTTTGGGTGTGGTTGTAATTTCATGCTGTGTCAAAAGCGTATTGGATAAATTAGACTGAATTTCAGTTGTTACAATAATTCTTTCAAGTATGTTAAAGAAAATGGATTTCCTTCTTCCATCTTGCAGAGTGTGGTGTGATCTGCCAACTAGTCCAGTCTGGTATGGTTCTAGTGGAGTTTTATGGTCATTTATCTTGGCTATTCCGTTTGGGATCTTTCCACTAGGCCTTTATTGTGATACAAATTCCGCATTGGTTTGTGCGTTGAAGTTGCACGTTAAGCCTATAAGCTTGTAGCTTTGGATATAATTCACCTAGGGACGTAATCACACAAATCCATATTTTTGCGCGGATGTTGGAATTTCTTGTCTGCAGTGTGATTAAGGTTTCACCAACTGCACTGGGCATCCTCGCATCTGTATCCTCAGTTTCATCTTTATTCTAAAATCATTGTTAAACATTTACTACTGCGTCCAATTTATGCAGCTCCTTGCAGATCTGCAATTATCAACACACTGTAATATGCAAAAGTTATAGTAACATTTCAACTATAGCAACCACCGTTGCATTATGGTACGTGTTTTATTCTGCAATATCATCATTCATGTCAGGCTTCGCGAAAGGAGCGTAAGTTATTTAGTAAGCAAAAGAGGTAAGCCATTGCTTCGATAATTTGTAGTTATAAAATAATACTTTACTTGTGTGTCGTACTTAAGATTTGTCAATTATTGCCTGATTACATTTATGTAAGTATTTTGTAAAGACGAATAGAGTTACTGTGTGTTGACTTGTGTTCTCTTAATACTACTAAGCTGACTAAACTTAACCCAGTTTTATTAAGCTTGTTAGAAGGTAGCACATTGTTGTCACTGTACAATGTTAACACAACATACACAGGGCAGTTTTTATGCACTGGCTATTATTTTTATTGCCGTGTTCTAAATTTTGTGGAACGGACAAATGTTCGTTTGCAACTGCGCTTACCCACATTCCGAAACTTACTACATAATTGTTAGGAAGTTTCGTCGTGCCTCACACGTTGGTGATAGTAATAATTATTTAAGAAAAATACCCATGTGGCGAGCGGACACCTAAGCTTTTGTTAACAAATCAATAAATAAAATAATTTTAAAAAATGTTCACCGTATCAGAATACCATGGTAAAATCACTGCAAAAAATAAATTCACTCTTCATTATTCTTAATTTATATTTTATTAAATAATTTAAGTTCAAATGAGAACATAAATTATTACTGTTACATATTATTAGGACACGTCACTTTTAATAACGGCAAAGTATGGCGTTCTCAACACTTTTAGATTTCATCACGATGCCGGTCGCGGTCGGCCGCGTGAGATACAGGCGACAGTATTTTGCACAATAACGATAACGTTCACTCATACACAATACCAATAACGAGGATTTTATGGCATCCTCATATTGGAGGCTCGACCAGTCGGTCCCACACCTCAGGTACCAATTATCCCTTGAATGAATAATTGCCAAATTTCGAAGCACGTCGACTAAACCTCTACAGCTTTACAGTTTGTGAATACGATAATTGCGACTAGGTATATTACGCCATGGTCGAACTTTTGACAATGACTTGTGTTCCCAAAAGGATCAAATTTCTCTGTCCGTCAATAAAAAGGAGGAAACATAAATTGAGGTGCAAAACTGTATGCCGGGCAGTTCGCAGTTCATAGATTACAAGTTCCACGTTTATTAATTAGAGTTCCGTATTTACCTGTTTGTAATTCAAATCAGATTCCATATTCATGATGGGGAATACACATTTTTGAATTTTGATGTCTTCACTTTACTAAACACACATATTTCACGATAACCAGCAGCCATAAAAGTAAAACTTTCATTATAATGTCATTTTTTATATTTTTCCGCGTAGTCTAATATTAGGATCGCCATAAAATACATACTAATCGCCATAAAAGAAAGGAAGTATTTAAAAGTGGAAGTGCCAAATAGAAGCGCGCGAAAGATCAAGAAAACAAGAATGAAAACGCTACGAGGTGCTACGAGCTTTGACAGTTATGCAATGAATTTTTGCCACACATGTGGTAGCGCTGCGAATCTGACACTTGAGGTTTTTAATTTTTTAACCTTAATCTATTAGTAGATGTATGGCGACTGCCGTACGATCGTTATTTCTCCGTTCGTGTCGTGTTGTTGCAGTCTATGTATGTGGTACGTATAACAAAAATGGAGCGACGTAATATTGAGCAACAGTACACGATAAAGTTTTGTATGAAACTCTGAGAAGCTGCGACGGACACGTTAAATAAAGTGATTAAAGTGTTCGATGATGAAGCAATAAGTTGTTAGCAGGTATTCCGGTAAAGTCAACAGTGGCTGTCTCCTATATCAGCAAGACCAAGAAAGGTAAGCAAGAGCAAATCTTATTATACTCCCGCCGTGCGGGTACGCGAGCCACTACAGTCAGTTGGTAGCAATGTTAAATAATTGTAAAAATGACGCGCAGATAAAGGATTACGTCACACAATATTCAAATTATTACAACATAATAAAAAAGTTATACTAATTTTAATGCAAACCAAAGGGTTACTCACGTAAACTGTAAGACGACTCCAGCTCCACTCCGTGATGGCTACAGCGGGGCTCCGTTGATTCTTCTCGGGCGTGGATAATTCGTCGGCCCTGGTCGAATCCAAATTCAATTTGTCTTCTTCTTTTTTTGTAGCGGAACACGGGAATAGGATGAAGGACGATAATTATGTTGAAGGCAGGAAACCTACATCTCAAGAAAAAGACACGATAAGACACAAAAAATAACTACATTTGTTGGCCTTTCGATCACCAGTGCCGACACTTCTGCCGGAAACCACCACCCCTCTTGGCAGACCGCGTCGGCGCAATCTCGCGCAATCGCACTGTCTAAAGTGACGGAAATACGCACACGTCTTTTTACATCCTTGGCGCGAAATTCTTACAAATTAAAACTTGAATTGAAAATGTTTAGTGCCGATTTCGGCACGTAACAATCTAAAGTCAAAATAATGAAGATTTGTTTCTTTGACAGCAAAGGAGTGGTGCATAAGGAGTTTGTGCGACCAGGACAAACATTTCAGTATTGTCCCAGACCTCGAATTCCCCTGATATGGGCTCCACGTGATTTTTTTTGTTTCCTTGAATCAAACAAAACATGAAAGGAACTTATTTTGAGTCGGTAACTGACATTCAAAGATACGTGACGAAGGTACTTCACGAGCTGCCAGTAGAAATATTCCAAAAGAGTTACAAGAACTGGAAGAAGCGTTGGATTCGGTGTGTAGCTTTGAAGGAGGTCATATTGAAGTAATTTAATTTTAACATGTAGATTTTCTTCAATTAGTTTCAATACTTAATTGTAAGACCTCCTATAGCTAAGTTGAAGCCAAGTTCATCTACTGTTTCAAAACATAATGATGATGATACACGTTCTTCTGACAGCCCGAGTCGGCCTCAAACCTTGGAAGATGGCGAAGTAGTAAGTTCACTAAAAACGTAATTAAAAAAGTTGCTAAGCCCCTGGGTCGAAATCGCGTTCCTTTATTGCTTATAGAAATTTCGAAAAAGGTTCGATGTTATTTTTTAAAAAACCTTTGTAAAATGGGCTGTGCAAAAAACTGTTTCTTATTTACGAGTACATTTTTTTAGCATTGTGGTCGGGATTAGAGACATTTAGCTTACCAATCTATCGTAAAAGGTTCGGATAATCTAAGAGTTTGCTTCCATAAATGTGTCACAAAATGTTTTTTGCGTTATTACCTAAAAAATTTACAGTTTCATCTGAAGTATATTTAAAAAAAATGTAATGATTAATGCTTTCAATCTTCACAGTTTACATATCTGATTTATTCCACTGTGTCACAAAATAATTGTATATTAAATAACAATATATTTATGTAATATTCATTATGTAACCACTTATATTTTCGTCTAAACACAAACCCACCTCAGAGAAGAGTTTTAGTTTGTTTTTTCAAACACCTACGGATGGTTCAGGTAATATGATGTTTTACATTACCCACATATCCTCATACATTTTTCAAAACAAAATAATAATTCCTTTTGAATAGAAATATCAAAATTAGACTAGACAAAAGCATTTATTTTATTGTTAGGTAAGTTTACGACGTAGCTTTGAAACTAATACACATTTTAAAGTAAACGTTTATCAATCTTTTTTCTCCTCTTACAATATATGTTTTGCGGTTGTATACATTTTTTCAAGTTCCAGAAATTTCAGTTTATGTTTCCGAGACATCACTAACACCAGCAGTTTCTCTTGAAACAGCTTTAAGTAGAAATGTTTGATTGGGATATGACCTTGGATTGTGGCCGCAGTTAATGATGCCAGACAATATAGACTACTACACAAAAATGGACGCCACAGCTCTTTAAAATTGTGACAGTAATCTATTTGACTCCAAATGTTTCAAACAAAGTGATAGAAATTCTGAAAGAAATTCTTTAAGAAAATGCAAATATATTTTTTAAACTGGAAACAGGGAACAGTGAAACCATAAAACGTGTATGGCTCTGTTTTTCTCCTAGTAGTGGACATATCTACTGCTATGTATACAAAGTTTTTTCCCGAACACGGTCACAGCCTATTCGTGGTGTTTATTGTGATTGGAAAAATGCTGCTGGACGTCTGATTGAACACGAAGCATCGAAAAACCTCCTGAACGCTGTTTGATTTTGCGGGACGCTTTAAAGAAGTGAAACGTATTGATCGAGAACTGACACGACAAACGGAATATTTGGAATACTGGCGAGAAGATCTGGTAAAATACTGACGAGAAGTTCTCAGAAGATTAATAAGTGTGATACATTTTATCAGTGAAAAAGGCTTAGTATTTAAAGAAAAAAATCAGACACTTAGATCACCGATAAACAGTAACGATTCAGGATTGCTGGAGCTTATAGAAGAGTATGACGACTTTAAGCAATCACATAAAAAGTTCTTATAAACCGTGGAAGTGGTCACACAAACCACCCATCATTGATGATTTGCGAAGTTGTGCAAGTAGTTGGAAAACGAGTTTTCAATGTAGTTATCTCTCGAATCAAACAGTCAGTACTATTCCATATCACTACACTCAACTTCAGACGAAGGTCGCATTAATCAGCTTACTTTGATTTTCAGTAATTTCGAGTAACACATCCCTGTAGAAAAACTTGGAACGTTCATTCCTAACCAGCGCCACAAAGCTAAAGATATGTTTCAAAGCTTGAGCGTGTTTCTGAACTGCCATGGTCAGTCTTATAACAGCGCTTTTTGAATGAGTGGAAAGTTCAAGCGTTGGTATTGGCAAAAAATAATTTAGCAATATGGGTACTTTGCACTAGTTATTTACTCATTCTTGTAGTGCTAGCTGCTGCCAAATGCTTGTTTGAGTACTGTATGCTTTTTTATTCCTGGAGGAACTTTATATATATACATATATACATATATACATATATATATATATATATATATATATATATAAGAGAAAAGTAGGTTTAATGAGTCTTAAATTAAACAGTAAGGAATTATTCAGTGACTCAAATTCAGCCACGAGGGCATCCTGTCGACGCGTTTCGCCCTAATTGGGGCTCATCAGGACAGGAGTAGCAAAGTTGTAAAATTTAACACAGACACCTTATGGGAAGTACACAATTTGTGAGCTAGGTGATGCTGTACTTCCCATAAGGTGTCTGTGTTAATTTACAACTTTGCTACTCCTGTCCTGATGAGCCCCAATTAGGCGAAACCGTCGAGATGCCGTGCTGACTTTCTTGTATTCTAAATTTTATATAATATAATTACTCCTCCTTTAAACAAGATTTTATTATACGACTTTTGTCGTCGTCCCTTATGATTTCAAATCGAGGTGCTTTAGCAAACGTTTGGTTGGTTTTCTTTTACTAATTACTATATTTTGTATGCCTCGACTATTTGAAACTTTAATCTCAGGGTTTTCTCACCTACTCACCGTGGGTTCAATCGTGAGTAGATGTGCAATACCCAACCAAACTGCACCCTCGTTTGTTTTACCACTTTTGAAATGTACTAAATTTATTTTAATATGCCAAATCTTATTAGATCAACGATGCCTGATGTCAAATTAATTTATGTAACTTTTATGACTTTAATTTCTGACGTTCTAATATATTCACGGTACTTACCAGAAATATACTGCGCTGAAGGCCTTCCTTTGACTGCTGGCTCAAGTTCGAAATTGCCGTACGCACTTTTACACAAGATTCTCCAAAATTGTCCTCTTGCGCACTGCCTCCAGGTATTTGTAAAACAATTTTGATGCCCCAAACCTGAAATAATGTTACCCCAATTTAGAATTTAGTAAAAACCTTTATCTACTTTCCCTGCGTCAATTCTTCCTCGCCGTATTCCTATCTCCTGTTCCTCTGCTCCGTATCCCGCTTACTTCTCTCTTCGCACAACCAAATCAATCCCGCTGTCTTAATACAAATCACTCCTAATCCTGCTATACCAATTATCCATACGATGTCCTTCTGCCGTTATATCTTCTCAAATCAATCCCAAAATTCTTTACGTCGTCGATGCCTTCTTTATCCACTCCAATATCCTGCTGCCGTAATACCCAAATCTATCTCAAAACCAACACTAATCTTCTCAAATAATATCCCGTCGCTTTCTCCTTTACACCAATAACCACTTCCAAAATCTTCCTTAAATACACGCTGACTTTCCCTTTTCACTTTTAAACACTTTATATACTTTCTTTTATACTTGGATTAAATAATACTCGATGAATACACAAATTAACTTTTATTTCAAAACTATTTTACAATTTTAACGCAGGTTTCATAAATAGGTCTGTATCTGAACAAATTTTAAAAAAAGAAGTCCCTTATTTATATTGCTTAGTTATTAACTAAACAAACTTAGCTTACTACAATAACATTTTTTACATATATAACATCCAATAACAAATCTCCTATCTTTCAGTGTCCAACATACCTTCGCTATAGTCTTTATAATAATTTTAAATTTCTACCATTGGTCCAAAACACTTCACTAAACTCCAATAACCTTTTACATTTTGATTCACTTTAAATTTTGATTTACAATTCGTCTAAAAGTTTGATTCTATAAAAGGAAAAGCCAAATAATTCATACACGACCTGGACGCTTTGTTATATTGCAGATATCCATAAATGCGTCCGGCTTTCCGACGGCAAATGTACTCTCAACTGGCTCATGAAATATCAACTCAGTATAAAACCTCAAGTACCGTGCATTATATCAACGTCATAAAGTCATGTTACTACCTTTTGGCATATAAGTTTCAATCTGAAATGGTACATACTTTAACGTATGTAAAGTATAGCAAAATTTATAGTTTTGAATTATTAAATCTGAAATATTAATCCTATCGTTTGGCATACACCCCTATTAATACAAATATACCTTTAGAAACCCTATAACCCCCTCCCTTACACAATATTTGGCCCCACTGGTTTTTAATGAAATTGAAATTTCATATGTTTTTCTCTTCCCCTGGTGTGCAAAAATTTCTGATTTTCATTCAAAACCATCCTTTCGATGTTACTATTTTACTTTGGCAACCCGCATTCGCCTTTCTCTCACATCTATTACACTACGCTATTATCTAACCTATAACAAAAAACAAAAACAAAAACAAAAACACAAACTAAACTAAACTTTCCGTTGCATGAACCACATTTTAACCTATCCTATTAAACCCTCTTCCTGTACTACTCTATATGGGTACAAATTCTCCAAATGAAAACGCCCGCGATACCCCCCTGTCATATTCTCCAGCTCAAACGTATTGCCTTCAGCAAAACTACGCGTGATCCTGTACGGCCCTTCATAAGGAAACAACAGCTTCGCGCAAATGTTTTTGTCGCGGTTTGAAACCCTTAATCGTTTGACGACTACCAAATCCCCTATTCCAAAAATCGTTCTTTTCTTAATTTTTCTACACCTTCGTTCGATGTCCCTACGCTGCATCCTTTCGATTCTGCGCCTGGCATTACTTAGCAACTCTGTTATGTCTTGTACCTCCATGGTCTAGCTGGTATAATCCTTCGCATTAATGTTACCGGACATGTTTTCGTAACCGAACTCGGTACGCTGTTCATAAAATTTTCTATTTGTGGTAGATACCTAACCCATCTGTCGTGATGCTCCTGTGTCGCTAATCGTAAATATTTTATCACCTCTCGTATGTAACGTTCGCATGGATTAGCTTTTGGATGTCGTATGCTACTAAATGATACTTTAATATTTGCCCTTTTTAACCCGTTCCTGAATCTTTGATTGTTGAAATACGTTGCGTTGTCTACCAAAATTCTTTTATCTTCCCGACTTGGCTTTCAAATTCTCCAATTGACTGCAATGCATGCACCGTGTTACTCCGTCTTGCAGGAAATAATTTTACAAATTTAGAAAAAACGTCGACCACCACCAAAATATGTCGATACCCCTGTTCACTCGTGATCAGGTTGCTTAAATAATCAATCGCTACCAATTCCAATGGTCCATTTACGCTCACGCTCATCGGCATATTCTGCAGCACCACGTTCTTGTCTTTACCTAGAATGCAAATTTCACACCGATTTATCCTTTCCTTTATCACCGTGATATCATTTTTTGCATAAAACGCCTCTCTGAATACTAAAAATGTTTTTCTGATACCTATGTGTCCGAATTTTAAATGAATTTCGTTTATGATTTCAGCGTCTCTTGATAGCACTACCAGCTCTGCATCCCCTATTCTTTTCACCACAAACTGCCCTACGATGGTAAATCCCTTGTACTCTTCCATATTTTCTCTTGTAAGTTTCTCTCGTATCGAGCTCACCTCGCTGTGCCTCTGCGCCTCTATAAGTTTGGTGTTTGTCCATCGACCAACATCCCTGAATTCCTGCAAAGCAATTAAACACCCGTTTATGTCCTGATTCGATTCCACCTGCGGTCTGCTCAGAAAATCCGCCGTCACATTCTCCTTTCCTGGCTTATGCTTAATTTCGAAGTCGTATTCCTGTAACACCAATGCCCATCTATACAACCTACTGTTTAAAACTCCTTTTTCTTCATGAACGTTACCACCGTGTTGTCGGATTCTATTAGAAATTTCTTACCTAACAAATAAAACGCAACTTCTTCACCGCGTATACTATGGCCAACATCTCCTTCTCTGCCGTCGCATACCTGGTTTCGCAGTCTTTCAACACCCTAGAAATGAAAACAATTGGTACTTCAACTCCATCCTGTATCTGCACCAACTCAGCCCCGATTGCATATTTCGACGCATCCGTCCTCAAAATAAAATCATCTTTAAAATTTGGATATTTTAATGCTAACTCCTTGTAAAATGCACCTTTTAAATCCTGGAACGCCTTCTCTCGTTCAGCAGTCCACTTCCATCTTTCCTTTTCTTTAACAAACTCACCAACGGTACGCACACTTCAGAATACCTCGGTATAAACCGTTTGTAATAATTTAGCACCCTAAAATCCTCGCAGCCCTCTCACATTCTTTGGTCGCTGAATGTTTTCAACTCGTCCAATCTTTTATTGCAAATTTTCATCCCTTGTTCGCTAATTTCAAACCCTAAGTATGTAACCTTGCTTTTAAACAACTCGCATTTCTCTACGTTCAGCTTTAAACCTCCTTCGTCCAGTCGTTGGATCACCTTTTCTAAATGCTCCAGGTGTGTTTGCTCGTCCCTTGAAAAATTAACAAATCATCGACATAATGCGAACAGAAACATTCATATTCATTAAACAACTTCTGCATCGCTCTTACAAGTGCTGCTGAAGAACTACTTAAACCAAATGGAACTACAGAAAACATATAAATCTCGCCTTCGATACTAAAACCTGTAAACTTTTACTGTCTTCATGCAACGGAATTAACCAAAACGAATTCTTTAAATCTAATTTGCTGAAAACTTTCATTTCATATACTTTATACAATAAATTATCCAACCCTTGTGGTTGCTCATACTGCGGTTTTGTAATCGCATTCAATTTCCTCGCATCTAAACAAATCCTTATATCCCTTTTATTTGGTTTTGGTACTATAACTACTGGGTTCACATATTGAGTTCTCGCTGGTTCTATAATACCCTCTTTTAACATCCTGTCTATCTCTATTTTAACCCTATTTCTTATGGCAAACGGAATTGGATACACCCTTGTATTAAATCCGATGTCTTCCGTGACCTCCAACTTATGTGTGTACCGCCTCGCAAATCTTGGCTCTTCATTAAATAACCCTACATATTTATTAAATAATTCTCCTAGCTTCATCTTAGTATCAATACTCACTTTCCCTATCTGTTCATCATTAATTAATCTTACAAACATATTACATAATCGTACTTTAACCTGTCCATCATTATACTCTTTAATCATTCCTAATCCTGTACTATCTATATCATTTCCATTCCTATTTTCCTCACTAACCGTAGGCACCACCCATGACCTATCTTTATCAAATATCCTAATTGACCTATCCTTTCCATCTATATTCAATCCAAAATCCTCTATAAAATCCATACCCAATATGAAGTCTAACTGTAACCCTTTCGTAATTAAAAACTCTGCATTCCCTGCTTCTTTATTTCCTATATATATCGGTACACGGATAACATTATAAATCGTCGTAAGCTTTTTGTTCATCGCTGACCATAAATTAACCCCCTCAATTGTTCCTATTCTTTCCTTTAAAATTCTCCATGTTCGACTACTACCCTATCATTTACCAGCGACAACTGTGACCCACTATCCACTAAAGCAACATAAACACGGTCCCTTAAACTAATATTTATAAATAACAAATTCTTTTTATTAAAATGTAACTGTTTAACAACAAATCCCTTATACTATAGCAAACATCAATCTTAACTCCTAAGCAGTCGGTCGTCCAAAATTCGCGTTTTTTTCTTGAGGCGACTCGTGAATTTCCACCACCTCAATCCTATTCGGGTCCGTTGTAATTGCGCTCGTCGTCATATGTTGGACGTTTACGTCCCTGTCCGTCCGGCTATTTCCATTTTGTATTCCTCCCCCAGTCGTCCGGCCGTCATCCTCGCCGTTGTCGTGCCGGTTTCTGTTCTGTCCATTGTAGGCATTATACCGGTGGTCCCTATTGAAATACGGTCGTCTATGTGCCTCGTGTCCCCAATGATTCCTATGTCCGTAGTTAAAATTTTCCTGTCTATAATTTTGTCTGTTTTCGTGGTACGGTGGTTGTCTACTGTCTTCCCTGTAACCCCTGTTTTGTTCCCAATGGTGTGTCCGCGTTTTCGCTTCCAGTACTGTCGCTAGGTCAAAATTTCTCATTACTCCCAAGAATTCCCTCAATGTCTTGACATTTTGTACCACTACAACTCTGG
The DNA here is from genome assembly GCA_036346225.1 of Platerodrilus igneus. NCBI lineage: Eukaryota > Metazoa > Arthropoda > Insecta > Coleoptera > Lycidae > Platerodrilus > Platerodrilus igneus. The sequence goes on along the minus strand of JARFIW010000816.1, from coordinate 3,534,365 downwards.
TAACCTCCGGTTCCATATGACCTGCCAGTAGAAGTACAATGTCGTCCTCGCTCAGTTTCGGTGTTAAGTGTTGCGATTGAACTTGTCAATCGCGTATTCTTCGCGCGTGCCGTGAGTCCTGCTATAATGTCCTGTAATTAGGTTCGTCCTTATGTCGGTCTGATGTGTAGTGTTCCAAAACTGTTCTATAAATAGTCGTTTGAAGTCCGCGTACGTGTCATACTGTTTACGAATAATGTTATGCCATTTTTCGGCATTTCCTGTCAAACTTGCCCCAACAATCTGTAATTTTGTTCGTTCGTTTTCTGTCCCTACGATCTCGTCTAGTCGGTCCAGGAATCCCATGGGCTGTTCTGTCTTACGTCCCTCAAACTTCGGTAAAGCGTCCCGGTTTAATCGAAAGTGCGGTCCGTAGTCTAGTCCAATTCGCCTCCTTTCTATGTCGTCGAGTTTCTCGTAAATTTGTCTAACGTCATGTCCTACCCTGGTTTCTAATCCCGTAACTTTGTCGTCAAGTTTTTCGTCCAGTTTTGTCCTACCGTGTACGTTTTCGTTTTGTATGGTTTCTAATGTTTGTCCTAAATTTTGTAGTTAGTCCCATGTCGTTTGTCACATGTTTCTATTTCTGTGCTTAAATTTGAAAACCCGCTAATCATTGTTTCTTCCACTGTGTCGACCCGTGTCTTAATTTCAGTTCTTAAGTCAGTCCGTGTCGCGTTCAAGTCTCCTTGCAAGTGTGCCCGTGTGTGTTCTAACTTGTCGTCAACCCTGTCTATTTGTTGTTGGACCTCTGTCCGCACGTCGTCTTTTGCAATCTGTATTTGCGTTAGTAAGTATTCCTGTGTGTGGTTCATTTTCGCCGTCAGGTCCGCGTGCGCAGTCCTAAATTCGTCCCTTAACTCGTTATGTGATTCCATAATTTTATGGCTAACGCCGCATTCGCTTCTTTTTGTTCCGTGCGTGATTCATTAATTTTGTCTGTCAGTTCTGTATGTGATTCAGTAATTTTGTTTGTCAACTCTGTATGTGATTCCACAATTTTATGGCTAACGCCGCATTCGCCTCTTTTGTTCCGTGCGTGCATCTTTTTGTTCCTTGCGTGATGCATTGAGATCGTCTTTCATGCTCATCAGAAATCTCATAAGGTCCTGGGTTCCGTCGTTTTTTGCTGCTCTCACCTCCGGTACCGTCGCCTGGTCCATGTCCGTGTCTGTTACCTCCAACTCTGTCTGCCTCGTGTCCGTCTCCTGTAGGTCGCCCCCTGCGTCTAGCTCTATGTCTTGTCTCCCTACATCCATTTCAACCCCGTATATCAGTCCCGATCTTGTGATTCTTTTTGTGTCCTCGTCCGTCATCTCCGTTTCCTTGTTTTGAACTCGTTTCCTGAAAAAATTAAAAACTTGCGGGCCCCACCTAACTCGGGCTCCCGGATTCTACTCTCATTCGCTCTAACACCTTTTTAACCTTTTTCTCGAGCCTCACGTTGGGTTTGCCACCTTCTTGTATTCTAAATTTTATATAATATAATTACTCCTCCTTTAAACAAGATTTTATTATACGACTTTTGTCGTCGTCTCTTATGATTTCAAATCGAGGTGCTTTAGCAAACGTTTGGTTGGTTTTTCTTTTACTAATTACTATATTTTGTATGCCTCGACTATTTGAAACTTTAATCTCAGGGTTTTCTCACCTACTCACCGTGGGTTCAATCGTGAGTAGATGTGCAATACCCAACCAAACTGCACCCTCGTTTGTTTTACCACTTTTGAAATGTACTAAATTTATTTTAATATGCCAAATCTTATTAGATCAACGATGCCTGATGTCAAATTAATTTATGTAACTTTTATGACTTTAATTTCTGACGTTCTAATATATTCACGGTACTTACCAGAAATATACTGCGCTGAAGGCCTTCCTTTGACTGCTGGCTCAAGTTCGAAATTGCCGTACGCACTTTTACACAAGATTCTCCAAAATTGTCCTCTTGCGCACTGCCTCCAGGTATTTGTAAAACAATTTTGATGCCCCAAACCTGAAATAATGTTACCCCAATTTAGAATTTAGTAAAACCTTTATCTACTTTCCTGCGTCAATTCTTCCTCGCCGTATTCCTATCTCCTGTTCCTCTGCTCCGTACCCCGCTTACTTCTCTCTTCGCACAACCAAATCAATCCCGCTGTCTTAATACAAATCACTCCTAATCCTGCTATACCAATTATCCATACGATGTCCTTCTGCCGTTATATCTTCTCAAATCAATCCCAAAATTCTTTACGTCGTCGATGCCTTCTTTATCCACTCCAATATCCTGCTGCCGTAATACCCAAATCTATCTCAAAACCAACACTAATCTTCTCAAATAATATCCCGTCGCTTTCTCCTTTACACCAATAACCACTTCCAAAATCTTCCTTAAATACACGCTGACTTTCCCTTTTCACTTTTAAACACTTTATATACTTTCTTTTATACTTGGATTAAATAATACTCGATGAATACACAAATAAACTTTTATTTCAAAACTATTTTACAATTTTAACGCAGGTTTCATAAATAGGTCTGTATCTGAACAAATTTAAAAAAGAAGTCCCTTATTTATATTGCTTAGTTATTAACTAAACAAACTTAGCTTACTACAATAACATTTTTTACATATATAACATCCAATAACAAATCTCCTATCTTTCAGTGTCCAACATACCTTCGCTATAGTCTTTATAATAATTTTAAATTTCTACCATTGGTCCAAAACACTTCACTAAACTCCAATAACCTTTTACATTTTGATTCACTTTAAATTTTGATTTACAATTCGTCTAAAAGTTTGATTCTATAAAAAGGAAAAGCCAAATAATTCATACACGACCTGGACGCTTTGTTATATTGCAGATATCCATAAATGCGTCCGGCTTTCCGACGGCAAATGTACTCTCAACTGGCTCATGAAATATCAACTCAGTATAAAACCTCAAGTACCGTGCATTATATCAACGTCATAAAGTCATGTTACTACCTTTTGGCATATAAGTTTCAATCTGAAATGGTACAAACTTTAACGTATGTAAAGTATAGCAAAATTTATAGTTTTTGAATTATTAAATCTGAAATATTAATCCTATCGTTTGGCATACACCCCTATTAATACAAATATACCTTTAGAAACCCTATAACCCCCTCCCTTACACAATAATATATATATATATATTGTAATGTTAAGGGGGGGGTACAAGGCTTCTAAGGGTAGATTTGTGTTAAAAGGTGTGTATGCCAAACAACATGATTCATATATCAGATCCAGTAATTCAAAAACTATATTTTGCCGTACTTTACATATGCTAAAGTATTTACCAGTTTAGTTTGAAACGTATGTGCCAAAAGGTAAACTAAATGACTTGATGACGTTGATAAAATGCACGGTGCTCAAGGTTTTATACTAAGTTGAAATTTAATAAGCCATTGAAGGTACATTTGCCGTCTGAAAACCGGATGCGTCTACGGATGTCTACAATCAACCAAGCATCCAGGTCTTGTGTGAATTATTTTGGCTTTTCATTTAAGTAGAATCAACTTTTGGACGAATTGTAAATTCAAAATTATAAGTGAATAGCAATATCAAATATAATTGGAGAATTGTGAAGTGTTTAGGACCAATGGTAGAATTTAGAAATGTATATAAAGACAATAGTGAAGGTATTTGTGACACAAAAGAAAGGACAAATTGTTATTGGATAATTTTATGTTTTTAAAATGTAATTAAGTAAGCTAGTTTTGTTGTGCTTATTGCCTAGTAAAGTAAACAAGGGGATTCTTTTCGATTAAAATTTGTATAAAGACGTGTTTTACAAACCTGCGTTATAGTTGTGATATATTTTGATAAAATAAATGTGTTTGAATTTAAAATAGTCTGATTTATTAAAGTGGAGGTACAAGAAGCATCGGTGGTATAATAGCGACGATAAAAGAAGAGTATTTAGAGTGGTTATAGTGCGACGGGAAAGCAACGAGTATTTAATTAGATTTGAAACGAGATTGGAATTGGATTTGGAACGATATTGGTTTTAAGGCAGTAGGATATTTGAGTGGTTATTTAAAGCGACGGCGAAGCAACGACGATATAAATAATTTTGGGAGTGATTTGGATATAGATTTGAGGCAGTAGGACATAGAGTGGACATCGAAGTTATAGCAGGGCATTAATTGATTTGGAACAGGACGGCGGATAGATTTGGGATTGATTACGAAAAGGCGGAAGGATTAATTGGAGCACGAAGAGAGAAAATAGGAGAGCAGCAATTGCAGGGGAGATTCAACGCAGAAACAAAGGGAACACGGAAGAATTAACGCAGGGGAAGTAAATACAACGGTTTGTCAAAATTCTAAAATTCGGGTTATTCATTTCAGATTTGGGGTCATCAAAATTGTACTAAAACACCTGGAGGCGATACGCAAGTTCAACAGTGATTGTGAGTCCTTGTAAAGACGCGTACGGCGACTAAGATCGTGAGCCAGCAGCATTTAAAAAAAAAATGGCAACAGCGAAGTATAATTCAGGTGAGTACCGTGCAATATCATAAAACGTCAAACAAAAGTCAGAAATTGTATACATTAATAAATTTGGCACCAAGCTACGTTGATCAGTAAAATTTGGCATATACAGTAAATAATTTCATAAAAAAATAGTGAAACAAAAGAGTGTGCAGTTTGGTTGGGCAGTGCACATCTACTCACGATTGAACCCACGGTGAGTAGGTGAACACCCTGAGATAAAGAGTTCATATAGTCGAGGCATAATAATAGTAAACAGTTTAAGTAGAGAACCAACCAAACGTTGCTAAAGCACATCATATAGAAGTCATTCATTGAATACTAAAAATAGGGGCGACGACAAAAGTAGTGTATAAATAATTTATATTTAAATAAATAATAAAAGTAATATATATAAAAGGGGGGGGGTGGAGCAGTAGAAGGTGGCAAACCCAACGTGAGGCTCGAAAAAAATGCTAGAAAAGAACTAGAGTAAAAGATAGAAGGATACGGGATCCCGAGATTAGGTGGGGCCCGTAGTTTTTTTTTAATTTTGCAGAAAAACGAGTTCAAAACTAGGCAGCAGAGATGACGGACGCGGACACGAAAAGGATCACGAGATCGGGACGGATATACGGAGTTGAAATGGAATTAGGGACACATGACATGTAACTAGACGCAGGGGGAGACATACAGGAGATGGACGTGAGGCAGACAGAGCCGGAGGTGACAGGCATGGACACGGACCAGGCGACGGTACCGGAGGTCGAGGTAGCAGACGCCGCCGGAACCAAGGACATAATGCGACTCCTGATGAGTTTGCACGACAAAATTGAAAAATCAAATACGAATTTAACCAACCAAATGAAAGAATCACCGACGGAACAAAAAGAAGCAAATACGGCGTTAGCTATAAAAATTACAGAGACACATACGGAACTAAAAACCGTTAAAACAGAGTTGACAAACAAAATTACGGAATCACATACGGAACTGACGGATAAAATTTCAGAATCACATAACGAATTGAGGAACGAGTTTAGGACGGCGCACGCGGAACTGACGGCAAAAATGAACTACACGAAGGACTATCTACTAACACAAATACAAATTGTAAAGGACGACATGAGGACAGAGGTACAACAACAAGTAGACAGGGTTGACGACAAGCTGGAAAACACACGGGTACATTTTCAGGGAGACTTGAACGCGACAAGGACGGACCTAAGATCGGAATTTAAGACACGTGTGGATACAGTAGAAGAGACGATGATTAGCGGGTTTTCAACACTTTCAGACGTTAGAGACCCTATAAAATGAAAATGTAAACGTTAGGACGCAACTGGACGAAAAACTTGACGACAAAGTTACAGTATTGGAAAATAGGGTCGGACATGAAGTAAGACAGATACAGGACAAGTTGGACGAACTAGAAAGGAGGCGCGTTGGACTGGACTACGGACAGCACGTTAGATTAAACCGGGACGCATTACCAAAGTTTGAGGGACGAAGGACAGAACAACCCATGGGATTTTTAGATCGACTAGACGAAATCGTAGGGACTGAAAATGAGAGAACAAAATTACAGATCGTGGGGGCGACTTTGACGGGCAACGCCGAAAAATGGCATAATATCATCCGCAGACAATACGACACGTACGCTGAATTTAGACGACTTTTTATAGAGCAATTTTGGAGCAACACACACCAGACAGACATACGGACGAATTTAATCACCGGACATTACAGCAGGACACACGGCACACGCGAAGAATACGCGATTGACAAGTTTAATCAGGCACAACACTTGACACCAAAATTGGGCGAGGACGACATTGTACTACTACTCGTAGGACATATGGAACCGGAAGTTACAAAGGTGGTAGTGGTACAGAACGTCAAGACATTGAGGGAATTTTTAAGGGTGATGAGGAACTTTGATTTAGCGACAGCATTGGAAGCAAAAACGCGGACAAACTATTGGGAGCAAAACAGGGGTTATAGGGAAGCCAATCGACGACAACCGTACCACGAACACCGACCTAATTACAGACAGGACAACTTCAACCACGGACATCGGAATCATTGGGGACACGACGGACATAGACGACTTTCTTACAATAGGGATCACCGGGCGAATGAATGCAATGGACAAAACAGATACCAGCACGGCAACAACGAGGGTGACGGCCGTACTACAGGAGGCGGAGCGCACAATGGAAACAGCCGGGCGGACAGGGACGTAAACGTCCAGCACATGACAACAAGCGCGATGACACCGGACCCAGATAGGATTGAGGTGGTGCAGATTCACGAGGCGCCACCGGGACAAAAAAAAACGCAAATTTTTGGACGACCGACTGCTTAGGGATGAATATCGACGTGTGTTATAGTATAAGGGATTTATTGTTAAATAGTTATATCTTTAATAAAAAGAACTTGTTGTTTATAAATATTAGTTTAAGGGATTGTTTATATGTTGCTTTAGTTGATAGTGGTTCTCAGTTGTCGCTGGTAGACGAGAAAGTGGTAATAAAACATGAAGAATTTTTATAGGGACGAATAGGGACAATTGATGGGGTGAATTTATGGTCGGCGATGAACAAAAAGCTAACGACGATTTATAGGATTATCCGTGTACCGATATATATAGGGAATAAAGAAGCAGGAGATGCAGAGTTTTTAATTACAAAGGGGTTGCAGCTAGATTTCATATTAGGAATGGATTTTATAGAGGATTTTGGGTTGAATATAGATGGAAAGGATAGGTCAATTAGGATATTTAATAAAGATAGGTTATGGGTGGTGCCTACGGTTAGTTCGGAATATAGGAATGGAAATGATACAGATAGTACAGGATTAGGAATGATTAAAGAGAATAATGATGGACGGATTGAAGTGAGATTATGTAATATGTTTGCGAGATTAATTAATGATGAACAGATAGGGAAAGTGAGTATTGAGATTAAGGCGAAGCTAGGGGAATTGTTTAATAAATATATAGGGTTGTTTAATGAAGAGCCAAGAGTTGCGAGGCGGTATATGCATAAGTTGAAGGTCACGGAAGACAACGGGTTTAATACAAGGGTGTATCCAATTCCGTTTGCCATAAGAAATAGGGTTAAAGCCGAGATAACCAAAATGTTAAAAGAAGGTATTATCGAACCAGCGAAAACTCCATATGTGAACCCGGTAGTTATTGTGCCTAAACCCAACAAAAGGGATATAAGGATTTGTTTGGATGCGAGGAAGTTGAATGCGATTACGAAACCGCAGTACGAACAACCACAAGGGTTGGATAATTTGTTGTATAAAGTGTATGAGATGAAGATTTTCAGTAAATTAGATTTAAAAATTCATTTGGTTAATTCCGTTGCATGAAGACAGTAAAAAGTTTACAGGATTTAGCATTGAGGGGGAGATTTATATGTTTTCTGTAGTTCCGTTTGGTTTGAGTAGTTCTTCAGCAGCACTTGTAAGGGCCATGCAGAAGCTGCTTAACGAGTATGAATGTTTCTGTTCGCATTATGTGGATGATTTGTTGATTTTTTCAAGGAACGAGCAAGAACACCTGGAGCATTTAGAAAAGGTGATCCAACGACTGGACGAAGAGGGTTTGAAGCTGAACGTGGAGAAATGCGAGTTGTTTAAGAGCAAGGTTACGTATTTAGGGTTTGAAATTAGTGAACATGGGATGAAAATTTGTAATAAAAGATTGGACGAGTTGAAAAATATTGCGCAACCGAAGAATGTAAGAGGATTGCGAGGATTTTTAGGGGTTTTAAATTATTACAAACGGTTTATACCGAGGTATTCTGAATTGTGTGTGCCGTTGGTGAGTTTGTTAAAGAAAAATGAAAGATGGAAATGGACTGCTGAACGGGAGAAGGCGTTCCAGGATTTAAAAAGTGCGTTTTATACAGAGTTGGCGTTAAAATATCCAAATTTTAAAGACGATTTTATTTTGAGGACGGATGCGTCGAAATATGCAATCGGGGCTGAGTTGGTGCAGATTCAGGACGGAGCTGAAGTACCAATTGTATTTATTTCCAGGGTATTAAAAGACTGCGAAACCAGGTATGCGACGGCAGAGAAGGAGACGTTGGCAATAGTATATGCAGTGAAAAAGTTACGTTTTTATTTGTTAGGAAAGAAATTTTTAATAGAATCCGACAACACGGTGGTAACATTCATGAAGAAAAAAGAGTTTCTAAACAGTAGGTTGTATAGGTGGGCATTGGTGTTACAGGAATACGACTTTGAAATTAAGCATAAACCAGGAAAGGAGAATGTGACGGCGGATTTTCTAAGCAGACCGCAGGTGGAAGCGAATCAAAACGTAAAGGGTTGTTTAATTGCTTTGCAGGAGTTCAGGGATGTTGGTCGATGGACAAACGCCAAGCTTATAGAGACGCAGAGGCACAGTGAGGTGAGCTCGATACGCGAGAAATTAACAAGGGAAAATGTGGAAGAGTACCGGGGATTTACCATCGTAGGGCAGTTTGTGGTAAAAAGGATAGGGGATGCAGAGCTGGTAGTGTTATCCAGAGACGCGGCTGTTGAAATTATAGACGAAATTCATTTAAAATTTGGACATATAGGCATCAGAAAAACATTTTTGGTATTTAGAGAGGCGTTTTATGCAAGAAATGATATCACGGTGGTTAAAGAAAGGATCAATCGGTGTGAAATTTGTATTCTAGGTAAAGACAAGAACGTGGTGCTGCAGAATATACCGATGAACGTGAGCGTAAATGGACCGTTAGAATTGGTAGCTATTGATTACTTGAGCAACCTGATTACGTTTTTTCGAAATTTGTCAAATTATTTCCGGCAAGACGAAGTAACACGGTGCATGCATTACAGTCGATTAGAGAATTTGAAAGCCAGGTCGGGAAGATGGAAAGGATTTTGGTAGACAACGCGACGTATTTCAACAATCAAAGATTCAGGAACGGGTTAAATAGGGCGAATATTAAGGTATGATTTAGTAGTATACGGCATCCGAAAGCAAATCCATGCAAACGTTATATACGAGAGGTAATAAAATATCTACGGTTGGCGACACAGGAGCATCACGACAGATGGATTAGATATCTGCCACAAATTGAAAATTTTATGAATTGCGTACCGAGTTCGGTTACAAAAACATGTCCGGTAACATTGATTCGAAGGATTATACCAGCTAGACCATGGAGGGAGGAAGTCGAGGTGCAGGACATCACAGAGTTGTTGGGTAGTGCTAGGCGTAGAATCGAAAGGATGCAGCGTAGGGACATCGAGCGAAGGTGTAGAAAAATTAAAAAAAGGACGACTTTTGAAATAGGGGATCTGGTGGTAGTAAAACGATTAAGGGTTTCAAACCGCGATAGAAACATTTGCGCGAAGTTGTTGTTTCCTTATGAAGGGCCGTACAGGATCACGCGTATTTTTGCTGAAGGAAATACATTTGAGTTAGATAATATGACAGGGGGATATCGCGGGCGTTTTCACTTGGAAAATTTATACCCATATAGAATTGTACAGGAAGAGGGTTTAGTAGGATAGTTTATTATGTAGTTCATGCAACGGAAAGTTTAGTTTTATTTTGTTTATAGTATAGGTTAGTATATAGCGTAGTTAGATAGACGTGAAAGAAAGGCGAATAGGGGTTGACTAGTTAATATGTAAAATGCGGGGGGTGATTTTAAATAAAAATTAGAAATTTATGCACACCAAGAGAAGAGTAAAAACATACGAAATTTCCAATTTCATTCAAAATCAGTGGGGCCAATGTAATGTTAAGGGGGGGGGGGTACAAGGCTTCTAAGGGTAGATTTGTGTTAAAAGGGGTGTATGCCAAACAACATGATTCATATATCAGATTCAGTAATTCAAAAACTATATTTTGCCGTACTTTACATATGCTAAAGTATTTACCAGTTTAGTTTGAAACGTATGTGCCAAAAGGTAAACTAAATGACTTGATGACGTTGATAAAATGCACGGTGCTCAAGGTTTTATACTAAGTTGAAATTTAATAAGCCATTGAAGGTACATTTGCCGTCTGAAAACCGGATGCGTCTACGGATGTCTACAATCAACCAAGCATCCAGGTCTTGTGTGAATTATTTTGGCTTTTCATTTAAGTAGAATCAACTTTTGGACGAATTGTAAATTCAAAATTATAAGTGAATAGCAATATCAAATATAATTGGAGAATTGTGAAGTGTTTAGGACCAATGGTAGAATTTAGAAATGTATATAAAGACAATAGTGAAGGTATTTGTGACACAAAAGAAAGGACAAATTGTTATTGGATAATTTTATGTTTTAAAATGTAATTAAGTAAGCTAGTTTTGTTGTGCTTATTGCCTAGTAAAGTAAACAAGGGGATTCTTTTCGATTAAAATTTGTATAAAGACGTGTTTTTACAAACCTGCGTTATAGTTGTGATATATTTTGATAAAATAAATGTGTTTGAATTTAAAATAGTCTGATTTATTAAAGTGGAGGTACAAGAAGCATCGGTGGTATAAAAGCGACGATAAAAGAAGAGTATTTAGAGTGGTTATAGTGCGACGGGAAAGCAACGAGTATTTAATTAGATTTGAAACGAGATTGGAATTGGATTTGGAACGATATTGGTTTTAAGGCAGTAGGATATTCGAGTGGTTATTTAAAGCGACGGCGAAGCAACGACGATATAAATAATTTTGGGAGTGATTTGGATATAGATTTGAGGCAGTTGGACATAGAGTGGACATCGAAGTTATAGCAGGGCATTGATTGATTTGGAACAGGACGGCGGATAGATTTGGGATTGATTACGAAAAGGCGGAAGGATTAATTGGAGCACGAAGAGAGAAAATAGGAGAGCAGCAATTGCAGGGGAAGATTCAACGCAGAAACAAAGGGAACACGGAAGAATTAACGCAGGGGAAGTAAATACAACGGTTTGTCAAAATTCTAAAATTCAGGTTATTCATTTCAGATTTGGGGTCATCAAAATTGTACTAAAACACCTGGAGGCGATACGCAAGTTCAACAGTGATTGTGAGTCCTTGTAAAGACGCGTACGGCGACTAAGATCGTGAGCCAGCAGCATTTAAAAAAAAAAAGGCAACAGCGAAGTATAATTCAGGTGAGTACCGTGCAATATCATAAAACGTCAAACAAAAGTCAGAAATTGTATACATTAATAAATTTGGCACCAAGCTACGTTGATCAGTAAAATTTGGCATATACAGTAAATAATTTCATATAAAAGTAGTGAAACAAAAGAGTGTGCAGTTTGGTTGGGCAGTGCACATCTACTCACGATTGAACCCACGGTGAGTAGGTGAACACCCTGAGATAAAGAGTTCATATAGTCGAGGCATAATAATAGTAAACAGTTTAAGTAGAGAACCAACCAAACGTTGCTAAAGCACATCATATAGAAGTCATTCATTGAATACCAAAAATAGGGGCGACGACAAAAGTAGTGTATAAATAATTTATATTTAAATAAATAATAAAAGTAATATATAAAAAAGGGGGGGGGGGTGGAGCAGTAGAATATATTGCTATGCTATTATTAAAAGAATTATTATCGTGCTCTAATCCGTGTCCTAACGTTGGTGCGACATCTTTATTTGCTATGTTATTAAATACTCATCATGTACCTACGTTGGGCTGTTATATTTATTTGCTATACTATTTACGTACTCTAAATTATTGGACCACCATTTTAATATTCACGATTAAGTGTAATTATCTCCTCCTACAGCTGTTTTCTTAATATTGCTATCAACTGGACTTTATCTTTAAACAACTCTATCTACCAATGGCAAAATTCGATACGTTACCGCCTTGCAGGTTATCTCTTTCCTATTCAACTTGTGGCTCCGCCTTTGTACTATTTAAATCTTATTACCTCGGCTAGCATTTATTTGCAATTATAAAATTCAGTAAATTTAGATTTTATATAATGAAACCAATATGTTATATACAGCTTTTGAAATTATTCGAAATACACTTTTCAATCAGTTAATTTTATAAATCTCGTTTATTAACAATCATTTACTCAAAACCCAAAGTCACCAAAGAAAATTTATTATCTTTACCAACAAAGCGTAGAATATTCTAAACCTGTTTTCATATTACTCATTCAATACGTATGCAATCTCTTTTGTTGACTTCTTCACAAGCATATCATATTTAGCAAATTCAATATTAAAATAAAATAAAAATCCATATAGAAAAACAAATATCTTATAACTAAAAATCTGACCTGGTTTTATCTTTTTCACATCGACGCTTTCAATGAAAATGATCTTCCCCAATTCTGGATTCCATTCAAATTATTACACTATGGACCATCACCATTAAATTATATACCCCAATTTATTTCAATTCTTCAAACTTAGACTTTTATCATTCTTGCCCCAGACTTAAAATTGTAGTTTGTTTCACCCCTGTACTTCAAGATTGTATTATTCTTTTTTTCCCCTTGACATTTAAATTGTATTACTGTATTTTTTTTAACCTCAGAATCCTAGTCTATTTCCCTCAGATCTCGAAACCCTATTATTTTTATGTCTTAATTTACAATAAATTCATTAAAAACGTACTTACGTTTAAACGGCAATTGTAATTTTCATATTCGCACTCATTTTATTTCACTTTTATACTTGTTACGTATTACTTTATTTAATGGCAATGCACTTCGGCCTTCATTGAGTTCAAAACTGACTTTCTTATCAAGGTGCTTGCTGATATTACCTCGAATTCCCACTCCATCCGTGGGTTTGGTCTAGAACTCGTCGCTTGTCTCTGACCAATCAAATAATTACATATTGAGCAGTTTCTGATGCAATGCTCTACGTTTTCACATAATCACAACCTGCCCGCATCTGTCTTTCAATATCAACATGCTGTATTTTGATAGATTACTTGCTTTTCTATAAACAACTGATGCAACCCGACTTTAAATTTCCATGTTTACATGCGATTCACGCAATTTTTAATCATTTCTCTTATCAGAATGGTTAGATCTTTGTACGCATTTATATTAACTACCTGAAACTCTATTTTTATATCCGTATTAATTTACTCGTCTGGAACTCTTCTTCTTAATGCGTGTCTAATTACACTTTATAATATACGCCTGCTTCCACTGAAAAATGTCCTTATTTGTTTTACCTAAATTAACTAAACTTTATCTACAGGGTATTTAATATTTACTATCTACTTAATACATGTACTTCTCATTCCTACACCAACTATGCGTCTTCCTATGTTTACCTGCGTCGCCCAAAAACTATTTCTACTTTATATACAGAATGTTGACTACTTACTATCTACAAACTATGTCTATTTCTTAATTATTTCCTTAAATAAGTGTAATTTTCTGCTGACTATTCTAATTACTCATTCCCGAACGACCTTTACTATAACGTGCACCCTTAAGCAACCCCTTATCACAGCATAATATATATATATATATATATATATATATATATATATATAATCACTTATAAACACTTATCACAGCATAATATATATATATATATATATATATATATATATATATATATATTGATATGATAACGCCGCACGCCGATGTAATAAACGTCCATTTTTCTGCTGCCCGCCACCGCTCTGTGTTTTTCTAATATTCTAATTTTAATTAAGCCACGGCTAGCCCAGTTTGATTCACACATAGTGCATAACGTTACGATGATCAAATAATTTACCCCTTTTCCCTAAAATCTTACCTGCTTAGAATGATAAAACGAAGTGGATCAATATTTGTATAATGAAAAGAAATAATTTCTACACTTCACAATTTTGTAATCTTACAAATAAACCCTTCAATCAATTAATATTATTTAGATTATTGATCTCAAAAGTTGTATCTCCCTTTCTTTAATTTAAAGTCGCCAAAAACGACGCTTTTACTGAAATATCTGGAACGTTCAAGACCTTTTCCCCTCTTTATATAAATTTCTACGTATTAAAATATTTTTGTTGGCTCCTTACAAAATAGAGAGATATAGTCAGTGTTTATATTAAAATTTGAAATGATTCCTTATACTAGTTAGCCCTGACCTGTGATTTTCCTGGTGTGTGCTCTTCCCCTTTGGTTTGCTGTTGCGTGTTGTGGATCAACGCCCCTTTATTATTTTCAAGCGAGTTGCATCGTTAAAACAATGCTCTGCTTGGTACTCCTTCACGTAAGTTTGAACCAATTATTTTATTCAGTATTGTTAATTTTTGTTTCCAAAATTTATCTCATGCTTTACTTAGATCTGGATGCAACTCAGATATCCCAACTTAGATATCCCAATTTAGATACAACTTAGAGTTTTCCGGATACCACTTAGAGCCCTACATTATTATAAATGTTCAATTTAAATTAATTAACAAATTTCTACTCACGTTTTCAGTAAACGGCGAAAGCTTTTTATATATCTTCAATGTAATTATATAACACCACTTTTCACAAATTTTACTAATTTAATTTGAAGTTTATTTCGACGCGTAGATTTTGGAGCAATATTGATTTAGATTCGACGTGGTTCAAATTGAGACTGCCTCTCTTATCAAACTCTGGGCGTTATATAGATTGTGCTATCTAAATTTGATTGGTTTATCTGAATCGTCGTACAAAGTCTTGTAGCCAACCATCGTTGTTTTGGATATTCCTAAGTGTATACAAGTTTTATTCTGATAAAATTCTTCCGTGATTACAACTCTGCTCGTATTTCTATTATTTCACGATCTTTGACCGCTTGTTTTGTTATTACTACTGAAAATTTTAATTTACCTTGGTCATTAATTTAGCTTATGACTTTTGTTTGTGTAGATAAAGCTTTGGGGAATTGAATAAATAAACTGATGTAACATGAGTGATGTAAATCCACATGTTTCTGTTTGTAGCTTGTATTTAAAACTTATCAAAGCGCTTTATTATTCTTTCTTTATCGCATGCCTAATTGCGTGATTACTTACTAGGTTTTATATTATTCCATGCGTATCTATTTGTTTATAAACTTATTGAACGCTTCTCGAGGTAGTTTAATTGCATGTATAATTATCTCTCTTCTGAATATGTGTTCTATTATTGAAAGATCTGCTTACTGGCATTGATTAAAGTTAATTGCAGTTCATATACAGGGTGTTAAATGTTTGCTCTTTGCATAATATGCGAATTATTTATTTTCATGCTAAATAAATGCAGTTTTCTAATTCCTATTGCTATTTACAATTACTACGCGACCCTTACGACTCAATACGCCCCTAAATAACCCCCTTATCATAGCAATATATATATTGCTATGATAAGGGGGTTATTTAGAGGTGTATTGAGTCGTGTATATATATATATATATTACTGGGTGAGCTAAAGGCTCTAACTACTCAAGCCCCTCCGTTGGGAAGCCATAATATTGTGAAGTTAGCTCTCTGAAACCTGCCTCGAATCATGCCCCACTGTTGTTTGACATAATTCTGTGAGCTTTTAGCTTGAATTTTGCCCTCGACTGCTCCTAATAATGCTTCTTACCCAATTTTCTAAATTAATATGGACACCTATCTGTTACATTCAAAGACTTCTCCGCAATATCCTCATGCTGAAACCTAAATAGACATTCACCCCAATCACACACTCAAAATAACTCAATTGACCTAATATATCACACTATATTTAAATCACATCCATAATATATTTTAAAACACCATTCCTTTAGGTGTATCCATAAAGTTCAATAATTTTATAACAATAATCATGCAAATTGATAACTTTTTAAACACATATTTTAATTTAAAGTAAGAGGGCGTTTTTCTAACCTTGCGTTACCCTTTTTTCTTAGCATGAGCTTATAATAAAACTCTATAACAGTGCATATAAATTTTCTGCACTACCAAATATTAATAAGCCCTCTATACTTTTTTACAACATTTAGTTTTATGTAAATTTATTAATTATTTACAAAAATCAATTTTCTTTTAAAGTCCCATAAATGTCTGTTCATAAAATATCAAATAATAACAAAACATATCAAACTTAAATCCAAATAATAACAAACATCATAAAAATATTCACTGCTCAATGTTCTATTTTATCGCCTACCTGGTTTTTATCTTCTACGCGTGCTTCACCATCTAGCTTCTTGAAGATGCTGCCGTCTAGTAGCTGCCCAGTCGATCAGCTAACTCCCTTGTCCAATTACCATATCTGCCATGCATACCGCTGCTTACAATTTCCACTCCAAAAATTCCAATCGCTAAACTTAATTTTTATTATTCAAACATCGCTTTTTTGTATCATCCAAACACTTTCAAACTTTAATTTTCGTGCATTCCAATACCAACTTAACAAGCTTTGTACTTACGTACTACTTTAACGTTTTCACACAAAGATGCTTTATTAGCTTCTACATAAAATTTTATTAAATTGCACTAGTTCACTTGAAAGTAACTATTATCACCAATGCTGGATGAAATCAGAACGAAAAAGAAAGGAAGCCTGGCCCCTCTCTGCCAGTGATTATATAAGTAAAATTTGCCTCCCCCTGTTTTAAATCGGCACGTGCACTTGTATACCCGTTCCTATATTTCTCGAAAATCTTTTCTAACCGCTTGTTGTTTCAACGAAAAACCTTTAACGACCCTCAGATTCTTGTAAATTTTCATAACGAACATAACAATACTCGGTAAATCGCTTCAACTGTCGCTCCGTTGTTTGAATTTAGCCTCTACATCTTTATTTGTCAGCGCCTCCAACTTGAACAAACATCTCTCATCTCCCTTGTACCTATAGCTTTACTTCACACATACGCTTTCACCAGCTGGATTTCTGCCCTTCTTGTACAATACACACCAATCACCTGGCTAAGCTCCATTCTCCCACTTTTTAAAAGACTCGTGTTTGCTTTTAAATATCCTTGAAATTATCGATTTTATTTAGGTCTCCCAACTATACTGTCTCCTGAATTATGTATTCGCACCCCTCTTGCACTCAATACACTTTTATTCTGTCTTGGTCTTTTTGTTGGTTCTTTACTATACCACCTCCAAGATTGAAATCAATATTTTAACCCCAAAACCGCGTCTGCATTAATCCCAACGGTTTTTCTTTTCCAATAACCCACTAAAGCTTGTTTGTTGCCAAGCTTATCGAGAAATATTATTTCCCCTCGTTGTTTTGTTTAAACGTGTCGGATTTTACGTTTGCAAACAGATATGTTGTTTTAACATCTGCTCCACGCTTTTAGACTTTCATATAATTACTTTACTACAAATTTTAGTACGTTAGAAAGATTTTACCTCAATTATTATTTATTCTGCCCTATGTTTATATAAATATTATGTTACATTATCCTTGGCTAATTACATTGATTCTACATTACTATACACTACTTAATCTACGAAAAAAAATAATTTGTTAAAAATATTCCAACTCCCTAATTAAATAAATTTGTCTCCTCTTATTCAAAAGCTCTCAACCTATGAGTTCACTTGTGCCCTTATATATCCCAATATATATTCGCTCCAAGAAGAACAACAACAACACGTTCGTCATGCCGAGCAGATACTACAAAAGACCTTTTGCGAAGCTATAATGAAATAAAAATGCACTTTTTGAAATTTTGAAAAACAAAGGAAGTTCAGGAAGATCATGTTTTACTGCTTTTTAGTTTGCATAACAAAATGTCAGAGATGGAAACTGAGGTCTACACAGTATTTTGGAATGATATCTACAAGTAAACGACACTAGTGAAACTCCGTAGAACCCTAGATCGGAGCGAACACAGCCACATCACAACTGAAATCGCTAACTAGCTTCATAGGAACAAAACGAAATAGCTTTGAAAAGTATGAGATGGAAGCTGCTGAGTTAGCTATTTGCACTAAGTAAGGTGAAACCCATCGCAGACACAAAGGCAAAATACACGTGTCTAAGCACCAGTAGTTGAGATATTTGTTTCGGACCCAGACTTTCCTTAACGTTATAGAACAATTTAAATCTTCATTATGGGAAAGGTTAGAAGCATACAAAGTAGTTGATATCTGTTTTGGATTTATCAACAAGTTGGATACATCTACTAACGAAGAGATAATTGCAACAGTTCAAAATAAATATGCCATTGACTTTGACGATCAATTGGGAATTGAACTGCTTCTTTTTTATTTTTTAAGTAATTAATTACTGCATTAATCAAAGAATTGTCTCTTTTCTCTCCTTTATTGCTTCTTGCACGCGTTTGACTGGTTGATTTTTAAGTTGGTGTATAAGACACCGATGCTGTTGTATGAGATATCATTTGGTAGCTTTTTCCGTCATTGCTATTTTCTAGAGAATCACAATCCATAATATTTTGGCTTCTTTTATTTTGTGCAACAATACTTTTGGTCCCTAAATGTACGGAGGAATCAGATAGTTCTCTAGCTTCATTTATTCTGGCTTTTTGGTTAGATTAGTGTCAATAGGATCCATTATATTTGTACTTGTTTTGCAAAAGCCAAAAAAAGGTTTAAATGAATGCCCCCATTTATGAAGCCCACTGCCAATTTTTATAGTTTTTGCACACTGGCCTGTCTTTGTTTTAAAAGATTTGAGATATTTCGCATAGAATCCCTTATTTTTCTCCACCCTTTTTTCAATTCATCTTCTAAAACAAAAAATATATATTATGCATTTATTTCAGAACCAACACAAGAAATGTGGAAAAAATTATCAGAAGTATTTGAAAAACGTGGCAATAACCAAACTGTGGTAATATAGATAGTAAATATTTAACAATTATATGTCCAAATAAAAGCAGATCAAATTATTTTTGTTACTTAAAAAAAATTCTGTTGTTTTCATTGCTATTGCTGAGTCTGATTATAAATTTTTATGTGTTGGCATTAGAAGTTTTGGGGAAAACAGTGACAGTGGCATTTTTGAAGCATCCTATATGGGAAAAAGTTTGAACAGTGTGAAATGAATGTGCCAAAAGACAAAAATTTTCCAGGTCAAAATAAACCATGTCCTCATGTTTGTTAGGTAACAAAACGTTTGCTCTCAGAACATATTCAATGAGACCTTACCCTTACATGCAGTCCAGATCAAACATCCGTAAAGAAAAATATAACATAAAACTAGTGAGCACGAAGAGTGGCGGAAAATGCTTTTGGTATTTTAGTTCAGCAGTGCAGAAACTTTTATAGAGCTTTAGAAGTCTCAGGAGAAACTACAGTACTTCTTGTAAAAACTACGTGTATTTTACATAAGTACTTGATATCAAAAAAATGTGACGATCTATATTTTAAGTTTTTAGAGCCCCCAGAAGCTACATTAGAAGGATTTAGAATTGTTGAAAACGATCCTAGAAGAGCTCCAACTTTGCTTTCGAAGTTCGTGAAAAGTTTGTTTAATTTTTTAATAATTAACTTAGGTCTAACGCTTATCATATATGGTATTATTCCGAGAATTAAAAAGTCGAAACATTAAAATAATTCCGGATACAGTAGCTTAAAAAATAATCTATATTCAATAAATCATTTTACTAACCAGTTTCATTTAATTCTACGCTTATTTTGTCTCATATTTTATCCCGCTTTCTAACCTTTTTGTACTCAGAATTACCCAAGTTGTACAAATTTGGATATTTTTTCACCAATTCAATAAACTTTTCAGTAGATAACGACATTGCATATGGTATGTGTAACCCAAGCAAACACGGAAAGAACTGTGCATACAGCGTCAAGAAAATAAAACGTTGCGATACTGCTTTTGTTAAGAGCTGCCGTACGTGTTTGTCTGAACAATGCCATCCCGCCACATGTTAACATCCCGAGTCGCTGCCGCTCCCGCAGTATCGGGTTGGTTTGAAGATCCTTAATTTTTAAAAATTCTTCCGGTAGGAGCGGCACCACAGGTGCAGCTTAAGAATCTACAGATCCTAAATACGATCCTGAAGATACATAATTAATTATTAAACAAAATTAACTCCTAGTATAATATAAGATAAAAAAAGTTCCTGCAGGCAAGTGGAATAATAATTTCTTTTTTTAATATAACACGAAATTTATAGCCATGAAAGTTAATGCATAAAGCTGTTTTGCAATCGACCATCAAAATTAAATCTTCTATATTAGTAATCACATGCAAAAACTTTTCAATAGTATTAGATATGATCTTGGATACGTTATTTAAAATGTCGATACCATTATACCCTCTAGAAAAAAGAGGTTTGCATTATACTAATAATAAACTATCATTATAATTTATATTTTGTATTTAGTAATATCAATAATAGTTAAAAATTAAACTAAAAATGAATTTGTTGTAGAATACAAAGAAATTATCCATGGAGTTTCTGGCAAATTTAAATCTGGAGAGCTAACTGCCATAATGGGACCATCAGGAGCAGGAAAAACTACACTTCTAAATGTTCTTGCTGGATACATGTAGGTTTTAGTCTTTTTAGTTGTGTGATATATAAAACTATTTATTACAGAACTTCTGGAAGCTCTGGATCGGTTTGCGTGAATGACAAAGTAAGAGATCAAAGTCTGCGATTTCGCAAATTAACTGCCTATATTCCTCAAGATGAAGAAGTAAGGCTTGAACTGACGCCTCTTGAAGCTATGACAGTAGCTGCAAACTTAAAATTGGGATATAAAATTTCACCTGAACATAAAATGCAGCAGGTAAACAATGCTCTTATATACCTAACTTTGATTTATCACTACTATGCTAATAAAGATATCATTAGTACTCGACTTAATACATAAATTGTAAACAATATGTACGTTGCCACTTAGCTTTTAGTTTTGTTGTTGTTTGAATATTTGTGCTATAATCATAATTTTTGCTATCCAACGACAGAGTTATTATGAACTATTATTAAAACGCACAAAAGCATATAATATCTGATGAAACTCTAGTCTAGAGTTATAAGGTATTTTCATTGATGTTTGAACTTGCTCAAAAATCTTTAGCATATTTCTGGCTTGGTTGAAAAAAATTCTAACTGAAAATTTCCAGAACGAATAGATTTAATTCGGGATATAAAACTGATCATATATTATATTTGATTCAGCTACCCAAGCATCCCAAGTGTTGGTCAATATTTACCTCTGCTATGTCAGTTGATTGTCGAGGATACGTAATCATTGTTAATATATTTTTTAAAGCGTTGCATAAAAGTTTTCGTCCAATTATCTATGATTTTACTGCATTTTAAAACCCCGCTCGTTGAGTGCGAAAATCTGCCGTGATGTTATATTGCTCGCTTACTTTCTGTAATTCCTAAAATACCCCCAAAAAAGTACAGCTTACCAAAACAACAGTCGCGGAATCTCAAACCTAAATTCATGAATCCACTTCCTGGGGTAGGTCTTTGACAAAAACACTAAAAAGACTCCCTAGCTATGATAAATTAGTGTATTAAACTTTTGGTAGGATTTCTAAAGCACAAATATTCTCAAAAAATATAATAAAATTTAAAAACTGCAAATTGTTACAGTATTAGATCAAAATAAAAATTAAAGTTTCAACCTACACAAAATAATTTTACGTTGTTATTGCAGCGTCGGAGTATATTCATACAACAGTTTTACTTTTTTAAATGTTCATTTTCTCCAGAATACGTGTAAATTGCCCTTTGTTGTAGAAATAATAAATTTCCCAAATGAAAATCGCGAGATTAACGTTTAAATTGATTAACCTCATAAATTAGTAGTTCCCAAAATCAAAAATTATCAAATTCGAAAACACTTTAAATATCAAACAAATTGCGGATTCTTTCAAAAACTATTTAATATTTTCTTAAGGTCTAGTAAATGAGATACAAAACTCAACTGCTATTCTAACCGTTATTCTCTGGTGTCTTGAATTGCTCTTGATTTGCCAGATCTCCAATACTTTAAACTCCAAACAATACTATTATTAATGCTCCTTAAATGTGGGTCTCCTCCTCATATAAATTACTACTAAAACGTGCTTTACGACATGATTGTTTAACTTTAATTAAATTATACTAAACTATCACTAGCACTAATCCGAAAGAAAAATGAAAGCCCTGCAAATCATACCCTACTACTTAAACTAAATCAAAATATGTAGGCCTACCTACAATTTTCCAAAATTGGCAAAAATTAAATAATTGTAGATACTTTAAACTCTGCACTAAGTTTTATTAATCACTGCTTTACTTTTAATAATAACGTTTATTTGCAGAACATCAGAAATAATTCTCTTAAGACTACACTCGTCGTATTTATAACTCCCAGATTATAACTTAACATCGTTCAGGAATTTAACTATTCTCCAAGAATATCAGTCATGCTAAAAATCAAATAACCTGCTCCATAGTAATGGTTTCTGTCCACAACAAAGTATCTGATTGGTTTAGTGCACTCAACACTGCAAAAGCCAACTTTATCGACCATCCGTAAAGTCCTTCAATTCAAACTACTATCTCTCACATAAGAAATTTTGAAATCCAAATGCTTTCTCATAAATAGAATCTTTACTTTGATACCGTGGCTTATCACTGCAAATGATAATTTTATTAAATGGAATAATCAACTCTTAGAATTATGTGCCAACATGCATGTAGTGATTTAGAATAATAATGAATGCAATTTTCAGTAAAGTTAATGATTTTTTTTTAACGGTTTCAGTCTATATTAAACGCATAACCTTATTAAAATATCGATTCACTCAAATAATATAAAACATAGTTTTATATATCGAGTGTTTTCAGAAAAACGGAAATTTAAGCTTTTATTATAAATTAAAATTATGCCCTAATTTACCATAGTGGCGAGCATTGGTTTCATTAATTCTTTAGGATAATAATCTTGAAAAAGAATGAGAGAGCTAGCAAAAACAATTAGACGTCAGACAATCATTCAACCATAGCATGCACACACGTATGCACGCACGTACGCACGCACGCACACGCACACACACACGCACAGACACACACACACACACACACACACACATCCACTTCATTGACCAGGAATCAATGTTCGATAGTAAGTTGTAATTATTTTTTGGGACAGTTTTGGTCAAGAATAGATGTAAATGTCAATTAATCATTTATTTAAAATTACTTGATGTTTTAGTCTATTATTCAGACCTTAATCATAAGTCTAAAAAGTAAGGTAATAAGATAACATTAAATAAATGTATAACTTACATTTAAATTTGATGAATACTATTTTTAAAACTATTGAAAGATCTTTTTGACAGACATAAAGTTTGACAGAAGAATTAAAATTGTTTCTGTTGATAACTAGAATAAAGTAAATGTCACTTTGATATTAAATTATGAAAGTAGAAGATATAATGAAATAAAAGTCCATCCAATGATTACACTGAATTTAATATTTATATAGTTCAGAGTAAACCATACTTAAGTTATCAAGATCTTGTTTGTTGTTTATGCTTTTTTCTTCTTTATTTATGTGGGAGGATTCGAGGAATAGGCGTTTTTTATAGTTCTTTTCTTTTTCTATAATTTTTGTTTCATTAAATGTTGGTGTATGTTTTGTAGTATATACGTGTGTAGAGAGGGCACAGTTGTTTTTCCCAATTTTGCATCACTGCGGTGTTGTGTTAATCTCAACTTTAGCCATTGACTGGTATGACCTATGTAATAGTGGTTGCAACTACACTGAATCTTGTAAACTACGTTATTGCACATTTGAGTGTCTGTTTTATCTTTTAGAGGTGAAAATAGTTTGTATAGTAATATGCAATTTGTATATTGGGTTTCTTTAAGATTCGAATGATTAGAGGCGTTAGCTTTTCAATGTATGGAAGCTTATGGAATACTGTTGATATAGTTGTTCTTTCTTGTTGGTTGATGTTGGTGTTGATTATTTTATCTAAAAGTTGTTTTGGATAGTCATTATTAATGAAAACTTTTTTTAATTTTCCGATGTTTATTTTTGATGAAGATTGGATTGCTTATTCTTGTGATGCGATGTTTAAGCGCTAAGATGATATTGATTTTATGTTTGTTGCAATGATTGAATTTGTATTTATTTTATTTATTCTATCTTCTACATTCATATTTTAATATCAAAGTGACATTTACTTTATTCTAGTTACCAACAAAAAAAATTGGAATTCTTTTGTCAAACTTTATGTCTGTCAAAAAGATCTTTCAATAGTTTTAAAATAGTATTAATCAAATTTAAATGTAAGTTATACATTTATTTAATGTTATCTTATTACCTTACTTTCTAGACTTATGATTAAGGTCTGAATAATAGACCGAAATGTCAAGTAATTTAAAACAAATGATTAATTGACATTTACATCTATTTTTGACAAAAACTGTCCCAAAAAATAATTACAACTTACTATCGAACATTGATTCCTAGTCAATAAATTGGAGGTATATTGATTACATGGAAAATGGGATTCTACAACGATATAAAAATAAGGTATGGTAGTAATGCAGTAAAAGAACTCAAAACCTGGAAAAATGTAGAAGAGAAACAGTTCTTCCCACCCACATTACTTCAGCCACACGACCAACCATGCAACTATTGAAGAACAACAGTGAATGGATTAACAACAAGATTGAGAGAAACATAAACAAGTTTGATAGAACTATTCTCAATTTTGAAATAGATATCACCTATATCAAATTAAATTCATTAGAAAATTCTACCAGGACTATAGAAGAATCCCTTAAGAATTCTTGACCTCCACATGTGTTAAATGAATTCTCAAAAATACAAAATGTATCTTTTAAAAGAATTTATATACATATCAAAAAAATTCACATCAAAAAGTTTAATCTACTTATACTTAAACAAATACAAAGTTTTTAAATGTTAAATGACAACAGCAAATGGTTAATTAATCTAAGCAATGTTACAATTCTAGAAGATATCAAAAACATTCTCTCATTAGGACCTAAATTTAATTTAAAGATCAATAGTTCTCAAATTCACATATACAGACTCTTAGCTGATATTGAAACAATCATAGAAAATTTTGAAAATACCACACGAGAAGAAAAAACAAACACACGTGTCAAAATCACAAATATCACCAATTTTCTAACAAAAACCCTAACAGTTCAACACACAAAGTTTTCTATACGGCAAAAAAGTTCTTAAAAAAGCACAAAGAATTATTAATATTAAAAGCAGATAAAGGAGGTCACAATCATAATGGAAACCCAAGATTGTAAACAAAAATCTTTAAAACTACTATCAGACACGAACAAATCTTAAAAAAAGATCCAACCACTACAATTCTAAATAAAGATAATGAACACATAAAAGTACTTTTTCAACAAGATATGATATCAACAGAACATAAGAAAACTCTTGTAGCAGTTCTAATCCAGGAAAATATTATGGTCTACCAAAAAACACAAACCTACTCTTTCTTTAAGACCAATTATTTCATCAATAATTACTCCTACTTATAATATAGCTTACTTCTGTGCAGATATCCTAAAACAATCTTTTCCTCTTGAAGGCTACAACACCAAAGATATCTTCTCCTTCGTAGAAACTTACAACAATGTCAAATTACCTACAGATCATATAGTTATATCACTAGATGCTACATCTTTATTCGCCAACATTCCAACAGAACTAGTATTACAAATTATATCAGAGCAATGGAATAAAATCAAACCTCATTGTAATTTATCAAAAACTATGTTTATAAGTACCATTAACTTAATATTCAACAACACATACTTCACATATAAAAAAACAACCTATCTTCAATGTTTTGGTACACCAATGGGTTCACCACTCTCACCTATCTTAGCTCAGATAATTATGGACCTTTTGTTGTATACAATTATTCGCAATCTTCCTTTTCAAATAAGTTTTTTGGTAAAATATGTTGATGACATAATTTGCTCTATTTCACACAATCAAATAGAAGTAACTCTTGAACATTTCAACAATTCTAATGAACATATTAAGTTCACAATAGAAAAAGAAGTTGAAAAAAAAATGCCATTTCTTGATACACTATACCTTAAGAAGAACCACTGTCTTCTTCTGGTACCATTGTAGCAAAGCTGGAAGTACGTACTTACACTTGTCAATGGACTGGATACTTCTAGGAAACAATTTCACTTGACTAAGTCTGACTTTATAAAACTAAAGTAAAACGATGTCTCTTGAAAGAAAACACCTTTAGTAAAGCCACAGCTTGACAGAGTCTCTTTACGGGAAAGGACACTGTATAGAATAAAATCTCCTGTCGAGGCTCAGCCTGTATTTATAGGGAGAGAAAACATTAGCGAGTAACGTGTTTTCTTTTAAAAATACTTCTCATCAACAAAAATACCACCTGCAAGATATAATAGCAAAGTATTCTCAGAACCACATCTACAAAGTATTCTCAAGACTGCAACTGTAAAGTATTCATAGAATACAGCTTGCAAATAAGCTCAATTAACGAGAGTAACTGGCCTCAACACTTTATACGATTTCCATGAATTTGTCAGCATGGGGAAACGTATATTCCTTCTGTTAGGTATGTTTACAACCTGCCTTGCAGCGTTATGGAGTAAAGTATATGACAGGTTGCTTATTTATTATAGAAAATCATAGAGATTTACTATTTTAAATTATACTACCGAAAACCGATAAATAGGAGACAACTTTATTGTTCGTAAAACTGAGTCCGTAAACACCTGCGCGATTACGATATTCCGCGTTTATAAAATTTCTTAGTATCAGTATCGATAACAAACTTTTACTTACTTTAAAGCAGACCTATTAAAATCTTTTATTCAAGATACGCAGGTGTTTGAAACATATTTCGTAGAACTCATAATGCGAGGCTTTTTAACATTTGTAAAGCAAATTAACATAGAATAAATTCCAAATATTTAACATTGTACTAAACACTTCATGAGGTTGTATAGGACACTTAAAAAGTACTCATGTCAATTGAAAGGTATTCGAACTTGTTAAGTTAGAAACTTATTGGGCGTTTCTAAATAAACGTAGAAACGAGATAGTTGGAAATTAATATCTATATTAAGGATGCAGAAATCAACCTATTTTGGAAATATAACGTCAGTGTTTAGGTAGTTTTTATAAATATCTGATGAGTAAGTGTTGACTGTGGCTGAGGCCGACAACATAAAGTGCCTCTTCTTTGACAACTTGTAAGTATGAACAATGGAAGCTACAAAAATAATTCCACTTTTGATCATAATACATGTAACCTAAAAATTATATTTTTTTAAAGGAAATTGCCTAACTCTATTGGTGGAATTTACTAGTATAGAAACTATTAATATGAAATATGATTATAAGCATTTCCAAAGCAACATAGCAAAGTTTTTCATAACTGTAACTTACTGTAACTAATACGCAAACTTGCGATATTACCATGACAACAGTTTTAGTTGGCAATAATCAAGGCTGTCGTATACAGGTTATTCAAAAGTTCCGCAACCCTAAAATATTTTTTCTGGACCGCATTTTCTGAAAAAACTTTTCATGCAAAATATTTAGGATTGTCCTCCAGCCTTCTGGTTGTGGCCTTAAAGTTGACCTTGACAGTATCCTTGAAGGTCAAATCGTTGTCAAGTTCACTTTTTCGAATAGACACCCTTATTTTTTATTGCGGAATCGGAAAGAGCACAAAATTTTATATATGACCTTTCCTTGACTTTGAGATGACCTTGAAGACAATTGAGGTCAATTAAGAAAAGTATTTCCAATATTTTAGTTTTTTGGAGAATTTTTACAAATGCTCAAGATTGTGCTCCACCTATCTGTTGATGACCTTAAAGTTGACCTTGACCGTGACCTTGAAGGTTAAATAATTTTTTAGGTCAAATTTTCAAATAGAAACCCCTATTTTCATTGCGAGACTTTCGGATAACCTGGTATATACCCTATCCGTCGAATCAAGGCCATGACGTCAAAAATAGTAATTCAGGCAGCCAATTCGTATGAATTCGTATGAAGAGATATAATACGTTGACATCACATGGTAGAGCATTCTGGTTTTTATGATTAGTATTACAATGCACTGTTGCCAAATCTGGTCTCATCATCTCATATACTTTCATTAACTGCAGTAATATTTTTATTTGACCAACCACTGTGAGGATATACTGATATTGCCGTATTACTAAAAACAAAACCAGTTTTTTAATATCTTTAGCTAAATTTGAAACTGTTAACTTTTTAGGTGCTTTCACGTCGTCGTAATATTGTACAAACTTTTTTTAATGTAACTATAATTGATAGCTTATTCTTATAATATTTTTCTTCACAAACTAATCGTTGTTGAATTGCGAAATGCATGTTTACTTTAAGCTTTGCTACATAACAACCCAGGACGTGTTTGGTACATGATCGGAGTCTCTAAAAGCGCTTATATACACCGTAGCAATAATTAGTAGTGTATTTAAATGAAAAACTTTTTTTCTAATTTGTTGAACTCTGTTTTGTTACAAAACAAGGAAGTTTGGTACATTAGGGGGCTAATATTTCTAGTTTAGAAAATGGTTTGTAGGCATGTATCTATATATAGGAACAATCTGTGAATGTTTATATCTAAAAACTGAACACCTTTTTGACATTTGACAACGTAGTCGACAGCTAACATATGACATCATAGCCTTGATTCGCCGGATCAAGTATAGTAGATCTAAAGCAACGGTACAAATAACTATATTGCAAAGTTATTAATTACAAAATAAAACTTTTGAAAGGCCCGTGCAGTGCTTAGGAACAACTAGATATACAATAAACATGTCAAGATTTGTTTATTGCTTTTGACAAGTTCATCTAGAGTCAGTAAAAAATGTACTATCAAAATTAGGAACATCTTTTAGTAAGGTGAGGGTAAAATATTACAGTATAGTTCATTCGTTTTAACTTTAGGATAACGTCAAATGTAGTAATAAAGTGTTGGCAACTGTATGCAAATGAATACGTAGAATTGCGTTTGAAGGATACTGGCATTTAACACAATAGAGGTTGGCAGTTCCGTACGGTGTTGCCACCAATTTCTCTTGCCAATGTGAATATTCGTATATCTTTCATTAAATATATTACAATTTAAACCGACATTGGCAACACAGGAATTTATCTAGTTGTGGCGTAATCTTAAAGTTAGAACGAATGGACTATACCATTTGATCTTGATTATCAATTTTTAACATAGTAAGTAAAGTGGTACTAAGACGTTAATGGAATAGGTATTAATTTTTCTTTTACATTAACATTAAAAAGAGTTCAGACTTAACTTGCGCATTTATAGTTCTTCTAAACTTAATGTAAATCATAGTATACATTGTTTTCTATTTTATCTACTTGCTTCAAATTATCCTCTACTTCAAACTCCAAAAGTTGACTATATATACTCGGGTTTTCAAAATCTCGAATTTCATATTTCTCTCTTCAAAATTTCATTCAACCAGTTCTACCAGCTATGTTTCATTTACATAAATTTTAGTTCTAATTATGCCGTTATACAAGATTGTGAGTTCACTTAATAAAGCCTCTTTGCATTTTGGCACGATTCACCTATAATCGAACACTTTTTTATAGCAAGTTCTCTTCTGGTAAGCATAACACTTTTTCTCCTTACTTTTAGAATTCGTTTGCTTTCCCGTTTTCCCACAAAATGTTACAGTCTCGTACTTGCTATATATTAATTAGCTTGAAGTTTGTCTATGTAAACTAATCTAATATAAAATGAATCCTGATGTTATACCTTGAAATATCCAAGCGTATTAAATACAATACATTTTGTACCGCTCAGTTTGACGTGAAATGCAATATGCACTTATCCTTGATATTGAATACCTATATATCCAGACAAAACTTCAACTGTAAACTTTTTAAATATGTTTGCACTACAAATGTCTTCTTTTCACTGATATCACCATAAACGAATTAACCACAATCGATTCACTTAGTTCATTTCCAATACTTCGATAGTTCAAAATTTCACTTGAAACTATTCAAAAATGTGTAAAAAATTACTATACATATGACAGTCTCGAATGGGCCATTTAAAAATATGCCAACACAATTTAAAATCAACATAAAAAAGCTTTTCATAAACTTATGTTTACTACATTTCTAAATTGTTCCAAAGGAATGAAACTTCATATAAAATGGTGTGGACTGAGTATTAATTAATTAAAAACAAATTATTATTGCTATTACAACATCTATAAACTTACTGAAGTAGTAAAGAATACATATAATTAACTTAGCAGTTAAAATTATACAATTTGATAAATTGAAAAAGCACCATTACAACTCAACTGGTTTGTAATGGCAATATTTTTCTACTGTCAGTGCAAAAACTCAACCAACTTATTATTAACACAAAAAACGATGGCTTGTTGCTACCATAAATCTTAAAGAAGGGCATATACAAAAATGTTTGCTGGACACAGGAATCCTAATTATGTTACTGGTAATAATGCAGTAAATAACAAATTAGTTTACCTCAAGCAGTGAACCAGTGTTTTTGTGTACAAGCTCAATATTAAACTTTTAATTAGTTACTACTTATACACACAAACTTTTATTTATTAATTTTTTTTTATTTATAAATGTACATACATAGGTCACAAATGTGAATCGTATATTGTCAATTTTAAATATTTTCAGATAACAATTATAATTAAGAACCATTTAGAGCTTAGTTAACAAAATTTAAATTAACAGAATTTATATTTGTATTTCAGGAATCTATGTAAGCCTCTATAGATTTACTTCGATCAAGAAACTCCTTGATGCTATAAAAAGCATATTTTAAGAGCAAGTTTTTTATATATTTTTTAAATTTTAATATTGGAAGATTTCTTACATTCACACTCAAAGAGTTCTTTAACATACTCCCAAAATAATTTGTTCCTGACCTACTTCTTTCAATCTGCTGAAATGGCAGCACTAGATTGATTTTACTACGGGTATCAAATGAGTGAATATCATTGTGTCGATTATAGAGGGCTTCATTTTTCTTAACATACAGTAAACATTCTAATATGTAAATGCAAGGCGCAGTTAAAATGTTGTACCTCATAAAATAAGTACGACAATCCTCACGGTAAGCAATATTAGCTATAACACGAATAACTCTGTGTTGCAAGCCAAAAATTCGATTGCGTGCGAGTGAATGATCCCATGCAATGATCGCATTAGCAACACTGGAATGAAAGAAGGCAAAATTAACTGTTTTCAATACATCTAATGAGATTGCATTTTTTAAAGATTTAATGAAGAAAATAGTATGACAAAGTTTTTTGGCAAGAAAATTACAATGTATCTCCCAACTTAAGATGTTATCAAAATGAACCCCAAGAGATTTAACACTGTGCTTCTTCCATTCAATAGTATTTTTTAAAGAAAATAAAATCTTTTCAGATTTATCATTATATAAAATTAATTTATTATGGATAAACCAGTTTTGGATGGTGCTCAAACAGGCATTGCACTTCTGCAGAAGCTGCTCCATGTCTTTATGTTGATAATAGACAGTGGTGTCATCTGCATAAAGTATCACATTCTCCAAGCCACAAGTTGAAGGAAAATCGTTAATAAAGCATAGGAAAAGCAGAGGCCCCAGCACAGAGCCTTGTGGGACCCCATGAGGAATATTCTGCAAGTTGGAAACTTTGTTGTTATAGTAAACACACATTGATAGCGTTCAGAAAGATACGACTGAATTAATTTAATACCAGAATGGTCAA
This sequence comes from Platerodrilus igneus, assembly GCA_036346225.1. Taxonomy (NCBI): domain Eukaryota; kingdom Metazoa; phylum Arthropoda; class Insecta; order Coleoptera; family Lycidae; genus Platerodrilus; species Platerodrilus igneus. The sequence goes on along the minus strand of JARFIW010000816.1, from coordinate 3,502,143 downwards.
AATGCAACACCCTCAACTTTTCAACCAGAATATTGTGATTTACGCAATCAAAAGTTTTTGTCAAATCGTACAAGTTAACCAACATAAACTCACATTTATCAAAAGTGCTCGTAATCTGGTCAAGCAGAGTTATTTGCATCAGAGGTCGACTTATTTTTTTTTAAAACCATATTGCTGCGGACATTGTAAGTTATTATCATCAAGAAAATCAATTATTTGAGTCATCATAATAGATTCAAAATTTTTTGAAAAAATAGGCACAAGAGAAATTGGCCGATAATTGTTCACATTATTGAGTGTGCCTCTTTTATGAATAGGAACAACTTTGGATACTTTTAGTGCATTTGGGAAAATTGAATCTCTAATTGCATAAATAATAAGCTTAGTTAGTGGTATTAAAAAAACATCAGTAATACTTTAGATCAACAGAATATTTAGCCCATAATAATCTTTAGAATTTTTGTTTTTCATAGCCATTATTATATCCCTCGTGTGTCCACACGAGACCTCTTTACAAGCAAATTTATCATTCAGAAATGATGTATTTGTTAAATCATGGATTACGATAGGATTAATATCCTCTTGAGCTTTTCCCACTGTAAGATTGGTAACTGAATCAATAAAGAAATGATTGAAATCCTCAGCAGTTAAACTTGTATCAGTAGTATCACCACTGACAGATCGCTTTTTTTCATTAATGATTTGCCACTTACTCTTGTTGCTATTGAGTTTAAAATAAAACTATCATGTGCGTGAAGTTTAGCCTTTTTCAATGCCTTTCTATAATTGTATTTGAACTTGTTCATCATGATTTTTAGGGTATCATTTGGTGATGCGTTATACAAATCTATATACATTAAATAAGTATCACGCATCCTTTTTAGATCCTCAGACAACCAGGTAACAGTCGAGTTCGATTTTTTACCAAAATCTTTAACATATTTTAGTGGAAAATTATCTTCTAAAGCTGACAGAATAATACATAAAAAACGATCAAACTTAACATTTAAACCCATCTACAAATTTCCAATTAACTTGTGTGAGGTAGTTATAAAAGCTTAATGTACCCCGAGTAGTGATTGGACAAAACCACTTATATTGCACTTCAGAAACAATATTCAAGTTACTTTCAACCTGCGTAAATAATGCTTTATGATCTGATAGACCAATATTAATTACCTTGCAAGATAGTCCAGAGATATTTGTGAAGATATTGTCTAAACAACTATTATTTCTGGTGGCTATAAAATTAATCGGATGCAGACCATATGCTGCAAAGAAATAATTATAAACAACCAAAATTTTGAAAAATACTTAAACTTGTAAAAAATCAGTTGAATTGCTAGTTACAAAAACTGAATTAAAATGCAATTTATAACAAAATTACCAGAGGTGTACTAATATGTTTTTAGTTCAGCTGCATTAAATGCATATCTTCTTTTTGTTTTTAATTAAACGGTTGTTTGCACTATTTTTTGTTAGGCCTCTGCGAAAGGTGATTAATATACCTTACGAATTTGTGCCATTGAGTAGTAATTATTTTCTGTAATTGGGATTTCTGCTGTTAGAAATAAAGTATTCGTTATTTCTATAATATTATGATGTAGCCATATTTTTGCATTTTGAAAATAATTTTGAAAGATAATAGAGAATGTGTGTAACGATTTACATAACTGAATCGTTTTACAGTCTCGATAAAAATTAATATTAATATTGACACATATAACTAATACAAATCGATCGTTAGGTCATTTAATTTACATAGCAGTTTAATTGTTATTTAACAATGATATTGTATTTTAAAATTAATATGCCAATTCTAATTTGCCTTATTTATTTAACAGATTACTAAAATCCTGAAAATGCTGGGACTTAATGAATCTCACCACACACGTAGTGGCCACTTATCTGGTGGTCAGAAGAAAAGGTTAGCAATTGCTCTTGAATTAATCAGTAATCCACCCATTTTATTTTTGGACGAACCAACTACGTAAGTACAAATTGCATTTATAGTACAAAAATTAGAACAATCTGAGGGCAATTGCAAATATCTTTATATCTTTTAAAGTTGAAAGCAATTTTAGTATTAATTGATAATTGTATTAAATTATGGTGTGATCACATTCTTTAACCAGTCTCATTTACTAGCTAAATCAATAATTTCCTAAAATACATTATTTGTGTGTAGTTCTGAGTTCCCAACGTCTATTAATCATCCAATCACATTCAATTACCTACTTACAGGAATTATACGAAGGGTTCCTCTTTAATTCGTTTTATAACACCTGGTACTAGTGGTTATAGATAAAATCAAATGAATTAAATTTTGATTTGCCCTGAAGGGGCAAGGGCTCCGTAACAATATAAGGGTGTGTTGACTAACTACAGTGGTACGGGAGTGGGTTCCTATGGATAAATGAGATATAGAATAAAGAAATCAAAAATAAGAAATAACAAGGCTTGAATACCAAAAATTCTTTTGATATCATCTCTATGCGAAGGATGGTTATTCCGCATATATACACCATTGTTTTGATCATAACAGAATAAAAGTGTAAATTGAAACAGTTCTTCCAAATAAGATTCTATCACTGGAGTAGCTGGATATTCTATACGTAACTGACTTTACTAATTTCCTAAATAAATTGAAATAAAATTCAACCTAAACTTAAACTCTATTAGCATACATTTATTTCAGTACACATACAAATTTGGCTAGGCATTACTAAAATAAATATTAAATAACAAACGTTAAATATAAGCCATCAAAAAAACTATTCGCCACTCCAAATTTGTCCTGCTTTAAAATTTAATTAAGACATTTATAAATTCCCAATTATGGGAACTGTCATTCATAATAAATAAAAATAAACAGTTACAATTTAACTTTTTTGGTATCTTTTCATTGTGCTTTCCAAAATTACTAAGTTTTTTATTACTAAATTTTACTAAAAATCTGTCAGTTTAAGTCAGTAAGTAGTCTAACCAAATAATTATTTTCACGCTTAAATTCATTCCTTATTACATAAATAACAACCAATAAACATTTTAGTTCATAAATGCATAAATAAAATTCTTGAACGTACAAACTACCTATTGACTACGTAGTTCAAGGATATCCAAGAATACTAATGATTGCTTGCAATCATTTCTACAACTTTCCAACACAGAAATCCCCCTTGCACTACACAGCTACAAAGTTCTAAATTTAATGAAGGAAAGAAACTTCTTTTTTCAAACGTTTCTCATGACAATATATTGGTGCGCATGTGTTTATGAAACTTCCCTGCGACTTGTAGATGTATTTTGCATTTGTATGTCAATCACTGCCTGTCCTTTCGGGAATGTAATTAAAATTTTCTTGGAGCTCTGTACATTTACTCTTACTTTTTAATTCACCTAATTTCAATTCCTTATATAAAACTAAGATTAGATCAACCCCTAATCCTGCGGTTATGCCCACACTTGTCTACTCACGTGTTTTTCTACAGCTTAATGTTAAATTATTACTGGTTCCCAAAATAATTCTCTATATTTCTTCTTCTGGTTTGTCGAACAAATCTAATTTACTCCCACCGTAAATCATATTAATTCTGGCCAGAGTTTGCTTAATAAAATGTATCGAGCTTAATCTCTGGTTACCACGCAACAGTTATACAATGGATTCATCTATTGAAACTGTATACGCAAGTGTTTGTCACTTTTTGATGTCTGCTTTGTGGTTATTTTTATATTATTGCCCATACAATGTATTTAAAAAAATAATGTTGAACTTTATTATCTGATCATGTTTATAGCAACAAAATTTAAAACATGCTGTATAATTAAGAACAATTGTATAAAAATATTTTATGCAAAGAGCGTCCATATATTTCGTACCTTCAAAATTGAATTTTCTTTTTTCACATCTAATTTATTGTTAGTGTAATGCAACGCGTTAAATTGTCTCACAATAGGTTCAGAATGGCCCTTGTGGTGTTTAGAATTTTATTTGGTTGACATGTTACATTTGCATAACATTAACAGACCTCGCAACAGTTATCTTAATTGTTTTCTCATCTGTTGAGTATATTCGGAAATTCATATTTTAAAATATGCAACTTCTGTCAATTACGATAGGTCCAAAAATTGTGTCCATTGTTTAAACTATTTTAGCTACAAATTTATTCATGGTCATCTGAAACCTTTGTTTCTTAATTCTTTTGTATTCTTAAAATTTTACAACTACACTAACAACATTTTGCTTTATTAAAAATAAGTACTGTGGTAGGATTGCAAATTGAATAGATCATAGAGCTGAATTTTTGAATCAAATTTAACATTTCGTAACTTTGGATGAAACACGTTTCTTTCGTATAAGATTGATGGAAGCTAAATTAATTACATGTAATATCAGCGACATTTTATATTATTTTTTGTGCATTCAAACCAATCAATAAAACATTTATTTCGTTCTATGAATGGCATACTTAAATTGTGCGATTTGAATCTTTAATAATGTCCTCAGCGCAAGGAACTGGTCAAGCATATTATCTTTATTGTGGAAAATACAAAAAATAATCTTTTTGAGACCAAATCGGCACTATTGGCTGGATGGCTCATTATTTTGATGCCTTTACTTTACAAATATTGCATAGTGATATGAGGTGTAGTATTATCATTATAAGAAGTGATTGCTCACTTAATGCTGTTTCTTCTCCACTTGTGGATAAGTTTGGTCAAACAAATTGTAGTACACTATTTGGCATTTACTATACAATTTCTACAACAACTGCAGCAATATCGCCCGATTTTGCTATCAAACACATGGTACTAGAGTTGAAAAAGTTTATTTTGAAACACCCACTCTATGAATTGTTGCTTTGTATCTGAATATATTTTCAATTCACCACCCATAACTATGTCACACAAATGCGTAGAAAATTCAAGATTTAATTTGTGCTGTATTGCTTGGTGCCATTTGACAGAATCGCCTATTTGAGTATTAAACAGATTATATGGTATCCAACATCATCACCATTAGGTCTTCAGTCCTGGAACTGGTTAGACGCGTACCATCATTGTTTCCTATTCTGAACTAACCTACAGATTTCCCTGAAATTTGCACAGTTTGCATCTATAACTATCTGATCTAGGTCTACATCTACCTCTTTTTTTCCTATCCCTGCTTGTAATATATCCCATACTAAACCCCAAAAATGCCTTAGAACGTATTCTGCCCTTCTATTTCTCTTATCTTTTTCTTCAGATATCCTTGTTCCCCTACTATTTCTATAACCTATTTGTTATTATCTTTGTCTGTCCATGTTATCGTCCTCATACATCTGAAGCACAGCATTTTAAAAGGCTGCTACCGTTTTTCTGTCTGCGTTTCAGGCTGCCCGTATTTCATAGGCATACTGTGTTGTGCTCCACACATACGCTTTCAACACTTTTCTTCTTGTTCTATGTTTGTTGTCTTTCCTCATAGGCGCTGTTCTTTCTTGTTAGATGCAGTTCGGTCACCTTCTATTGTTTTACAATTATATACCCTATTTCTACGACCTTCAGTGGTTGTGAAAGGAGATACATCGCAGTGGATCAATGTAGTAAGCGTAAGACTACGGATCCCAAGGTCCTGGGTTCAAATCCCGACACGGCCGACTGCTTGAAAAAAGACAGGTGAGCATTTTTCACAAAAATTACGCCCTCGTTCGGATGAGAGGTTAAATGGAGGTTCCTTGTGTGAGTGATGTCACGCACGTTAAAGATCCCTACCTTGCCGTGAACGGCAAGGGTTCGGCAAAATTCTAAATTTCCAGGCAACAAAAAACTCGCCTCCTGGCCAATATAGTACCTTCTAGTGGAGCATTGGAAATGTAAATGCACGGTTGTGAAAGGAGGTAAGCAGCCTGTGGCTGCCAAGTTCCCCCAACATTTAACCATTTACCGATTTAATATATTTTCCAATATATCTTTTGGCACAGTCATCATTAGTTGCAGATATTTTGCAACCAACAACTAGTTGTTTATACTAATCATCAGATTTATCTGCGCTTATTTTTTCGTCATTAGGTTTTCCGTCTCAAAACTGGTTGGACACGTACCTGCACTTATTTATATTCTGAGCTAGCCTACATAGTTCCCTGAAATTCTCACAGCATGTGTATACAGCTCGTTCCCCGTTTATTGTTTTCTAATTTTATGCCCTATTTCACCGAGATTCAGTGAAGGGGGTTAAGCAACCTGTGGCTACTAAGATCCCCCCAACACTTAGACATTTGTCGAAGTACTGGTTTTCCAGTAAATCCTTTCACACACTTAACATTATTCGAGAATGTTGCCCAACCAATTCTTGTAGTTACTTATAATAATCATCATGTTTAAGCACAGTTATTTTTTCGTCATTAGTTTATCCATCTTGGGATTGGTTGGATGCGTACCTCCATTGATTTCTATTCTGGGCTAGCCTACACATCTCCTTGAAACCCCTACAGCCTACATCTTTTACTATCTGTGCAGTAATCTAACCTAGGTCTGCCTCTTCTTCTCTTTTTTTTTATCTCTGCTTCTAATATATTCCGCACTATTCCCTCATGCCGTAGTATGTGGCCTATCATCCTATCTCTCCTATTTTTTACCGTTTTCTACATATTTTTTTATTCCCCTTCCATTTATAGTACCTCTTCATTCTTAACTTTAACTGTCCATGATATCTTCATCATACGTCTGTAGCACCACATTTCAAAGGCTTCCACCTTTTTCTTGTCTGCTTCTCCTACTGTCCAGGCTTCACAGCCGTACAGTGCTGTGCTCCACACATATGTTTTAAGCAATCTTTTCCTTGTTTCTATGTTTGTGGTCTTTGAGCACAGTAGTTGCCTTTTCTTGTTAAATGTAGCACGACCTTGTGCTAATCTTTGTTTTATATCTTTTGTGTGCTTTTCCCATCTTGCGTTATTTGGATTCCTAAGTAGCAGAAATCCTTAACCTCTTGTAAGTTGGTGATACATACCTGTATTCTTGTTTTTGATTTATTTTCTCCACCTTTGCATACCAGAACTTTAGTTTTAGTTTTGTTAATTTTCATACCGTGTCTCTTTGTTACAAACGTTTCTATTTCATTAAGAGCAGCTTCTAACTCTTCCTTGCTAGACGCTAATACCGCTATATCATCTGCAAATCTAAGCATATCAATTTTTTGTCCCTGCATAGTAATTCCAAATGTCTTCCTGCATTTGACAGTATTCATTGCCTCTTCTATGTACAAGTTAAAAATCAATGGGGATAGGGCACAACCCTGTCTCACCCCTTTCCTAATGTTTACTTCTCTACGTTCCTGCTCTAATTCTATTACTGCTGTTTGCTCTTTATATAAGCTATGTACTATTCGTTTATCCCTAAAACTCATTCCAATCTTTTTGAGCATTTCAAACATTTTTTTCCATTTTACATTGTCGAATGATTTTTCCAGATCTACAAATCCTATATACACGCTTTCCCTTTTTTCTATTGTTTTCTCCATTATCACTCTCAGAGCTAAAATAGCCTCCCATGTACCCCTGTTTCGTCTAAACCCAAATTGGTCTTTTCCTAGTATTTCTTCCGCCCGTTTTTCCATTCGTCTTTGCACAATTCTAGTGAATATTTTTGACACGTGTGCTGTCAAACTTATTGTTCGAAAATTTTCACATCTATCCGCATCTTTCTTTTTTTGTATAGTTACTATGATGCTACGTTTGAAATCTTTGGGTATCTTGCCTGTCTCATACACATAGCTTACAAGTTGGAAGAGACGTTCTGTTACTGCTTGTCCAGCGGCTTTTAGAGTTTCTGCTTGCACCTTATCTGTACCCAGCGCCTTACCATTTTTCAGACTCTTTAATGCTAATTCAAACTCATCTCTAAGTATAGGATATCCCAAGTCATCATTTTTGAATGTCTGATTCCTGTTCTAACGCAGTTAGTTTCTTTCCTGCATATATATTCTTGCCATCTACCCACTTTCTCCACGTTTTCTATGACGACGTTTCCTTGTGCGTCCCTTATATTTTTGCTATACGGTTTTATATCCCTAAAATTCATTCTAATTAATTTGTATGCTTTGTCTGTCTTTCTTATTTCCATCCTCGTTTGTACCTCCATGCACTTTTCATCAATCCATTGTTCTTTGACTTTCCTGCATTTTCGAATAATTTCCCATTTTATGACTTTGTATCTATGTTTTCCTTGTTTCGTCTGATTTATTTTTGTATTTTCGTCTTTTTGCTATTAACTCAGGATATCCTTTGTTATCCATTGTTTCTTATTTTCTTTTTGTGTATACCCCAGAATATCTCTGGCCGCCATGTCTAGGCTGGATTTAATGTTATTCCATTCTGTTTCTACTTCCTTAGTATCAGATATTTTCCTGATATCTTTGAGCAATTTATTTGACTTTTTTCTAATCTTTCTTGAATATCTTTATCTTTTAGTTTCTCTAAGTCCAAGTGCCTTTTTCCAGTTCTTTTTTTCACATTCTTAAATTTAAGTGCGGCCTTCATAATTACGATGTTGTGGTCAGTATCCAACAAGTACAAATTATTTTCACAGCTAAATATATATGAAAAATAGAGTGTATCAAGGTCTAAAAAATGTGTGAGCTTGCCTGAATCTCATCATTTGTCACATGATTATCCTCTTTAATCATACGATATATGGCATTAACGTTTTATAGAACAACTGAGATTGCAAGATGACCTTCTTTTGGTTCATCCCTCAACTCCTAAAACCAGCAATTTGCAATTGCCATTAAATAGTGCTTATTACCAAATGCAGAAATTAAACATTTCGTGCACTAATGGTCAGTTAAACTATGGTGAAAATCATAATAACTCATAGGAAAAACGTTTTTGCATGTTAACTCCATTTTCACTACAATTCACAAACATTAAAAAATCGCTGTATTTGAATTGAATGATTAAAAATCGAAAAAAAATTATCAAAATTTTGACATGCTACACTATGCCAATACATATCTGTTGCCCATCAATCAATCGGTATTGCTATATTTCTAAAATTTAGAGGGGTTTTGTAATTTTGACATTCTAAGCGAAGAACTCTTTATTTTAGGTTTAGGAGAGTTTCAAAAACATGTAGGTTTGTATGTTAATTATCAAATATTTATGTTTGCAATAGGAATGAGTATTTTAAGAGACTGGCCCAATTCATTTAATTCAACATAAAAAGGAGCATTATACATAGGCTTGTGTTATCACAATTTTTAAACCAGTAATTAAAATTAAAACCGGGAATAAAGGACTGGATTCTGTTTAATTAATTAAAACGTTAACAATAATTAATGCTGTTACATTACTAATAACTTTACTAAAATGGTAAAGTATACACATGTTGGCAGTTAAATCATAGAATTTTCTGAATCATAAGCCTCACTATTATAAACCAACTGGCTCGAATGACCTCTAATGTCAATGTGCAGAGCTGCTAACTTAAAAGTAACGCAAAATTATAATCACTTGTTGCTATAAAGGTTTTAAAATAAATTTCAAACATAGACAGTTGGTTTTTAGTCTGTTAATTACACTTTTGTTATAACATAAGCTTGTAGCTTTAAAAAATACTTAACACCTCTTTATTTCTTACATATTTCCCCAAACTATTTTTCTCAAAACTTTGTCTGTGTACGATTCTATATAAATGCAAAATACTCTTCAAATATATAGAAATATTTATTGCCATACAGTATTGAATAAATTAATATGTAAACATTTTTCAGGGGATTAGATAGTCTGTCGTGTAGTCAATGTGTTGCACTTTTAAAACGTTTGGCACAAGATGGTCGTACAGTTATTTGCACCATACACCAACCATCAGCTTTAGTATTTGAAATGTTTGATCATTTATATGCACTGTCTGATGGTCGTTGTATATATAAAGGCTCTATAACTGGATTAGTGCCTCATCTTGCTTCACTTGGACTTCAATGCCCATCTTATCATAATCCAGCAGATTTTTGTAAGTGTGTTAATATAATTCAACGCGATTAATTTTAATTTAATTTTTAGTAATAGAAGTAGCCAGTGGAGAATATAACAATGATCCTGCAAAATTAGCTGCTGCTGTTGATAAACTTGCAGATAACAATAATCAGTATATCGAACCAAAGTCTAAAGGTATGGAGTTAGTAAACTTGCAAACTAAATATGTCAGCACAATATTAGATATTAATTTAGTTTTACAATAGCACTGTATAAACTATAATGGAGAACAATGTATATATTTTTTGTTCACAGATAAGAAAGCCTTTAATACGAATAATTGTAGTCTAAAAACAGCTTTAACTAATATTACCCCAGAGAATACATCCGCATCTGTCTTCATGCAGTTCTTATTATTATATAGAAGAAATATTTTAAGTGCCCGACGTAATTATGTAAGTTACCTATTGATGTAAATAACGTAAAATGTTTTTTAGTTACAGTAAAACGCATTTAAGATGCTTTCTAAAAACCGTTGTCAAAGATCATTTTGTATGAGTAAACGTATTAAATAGAAAAAAATAATGTGATTTTTTAAAATATTTGTTTATCATGTAAAGATTTGTTATAGTTGTTTAAGCATTAAGTTTTTAAACTTGGAAGTGCCTAAAAGAGGCGGAATCCCGTAAAAAAATAAGGATGCACCATCCAACTGCAGTGGTTGGGGTCAGGGTTGTAAGTAGGTGGGAGGGGATTTTCAACAAAACTTATAGCGCATATGTAGCCATTATATTTTTATGTAAATATGTAAATACCCAAGTATTAGTAAGCAATCGCCAAAATAAATGTGCAAAAAATGCCGACTAAAGCAGTAAATTTGACCACAACCGGGGAGCACCTCTACATTTACGGCCCTGGGTGGAGAGTGAGTGTCTATAATACTAAATGGCAGAAAATTAAACCATTTTGCACAATGATCAAAATTTTAGTTACATGCGATTTTAAGTTACATTAATATTACCACGTACCCTATTACATTTTCAATCTGTCATGTTTAAAGGGCACCAAGGACGTCTGTGGTAATAGGAATTCTCCTGGCCGACATGTAAACCACCAGATTGTCAATCCTCTTGGTGTTACCTGCATGTTTTAACAAATAAAACTACACTCCACTCACCAGGCTTAAATCTATTCTTCAAAACATGATGTAAACATTTCAGTGAACAAACAAAAAAACAAAGTTTAAAGATTCTAACTTCCATTTAACTAAGAAATCATTTCCTCTTTTGGGTCTTTAAATTCCAAAAATATTATACTGGGAAACAAACCATTCCAATCTCAATTTGTTTGTTGGTTATGTCGAAAATCCATGTACTATCACGTAGACCCTCATTTATTATTTTATAATTTGTAGGGTATTTACGACAAACCCAAACTTTTACTTTTTCTAATTCAACATCGGTTTGTATTGCTGAATATGAAAGAATCGAATTCTTTTGTTCAATTAACTATTTCGCAATGTCATTATCCCACTTCTCTGTCTTAGAGGTATTCGCTATTAATAAATACCTAACATGTGTAAAATGGTCTATTACCATGGTTTACTTTGTTAACCTCCACGTAACTGTGATGCAAATGAATACCTAAACGAATACTACGTCTAGTGTGTAATTTAATCTCTGTGAATTCTGAGGTCAGGTTTTTCTTTGTGTGTTATTTTGTAAAATTGAGTTTTTGTTGCGTTTTGCATACACTGTAACTATCTGAAATTATATTATGTAGCTAAACTATTAAATGAAATATTTTCAATATAAAAATACTTTTAATGTGTTATGAGAAATATATTGAAATTTGATTCGCTTTTGGTGGTTTTAAAAATAATTAATGAATTGGAGTTTCATTTCAAATGTATAATACAAAAATAAAAGTTGAAATTTTTAATTGTATGATTTTTTTGTAGAACTCCTATTTATTGCACTAGCTTATTAAACACGATTATACTGAAATCAAAATTACCCATTGTGCTTCAATAATAAGTTGTCCATTTTAAAGGCCTTGCGCCCTTTCTCATCTGATTCCTTAAAAATGTAGGTACGTACACATACCTATAATATTAAATTAAAAAATTTATCCATGAAGTGTATCAATTTTAGTATACTTTATGTTAGGAGTAGCAGCAATTGCCAGAATATTTTCTGATTTGTCATAAAAGGAACTAAATTGTTCTAGTTTATATACTATTTTAATGCAGCATGTTTCACGATTTTCCTTTCCTCTTGGTTTCAGGATCTTCTCATTCAGTCTACGTATATGTATTTTTTATCGGGTATTTTGCAGTGATATTATACAGCTTTCTCTTTTTATTAATCCACTATTAGGCACACTGTCTAACTATATCTTGTTTTATGCAGTCTCTCATTGTCTAAAGTCTTTAACAGTTAAATTTCCTCCGACGTAGTGTAAATGAGAACGATAACTTGATTTTCACAGCAATATTATCATTTTTTGTTTATATAAATATAATCGTCTCCACTTCTGTAATATTTTGTGTAAGAACTTTTATAACACCTTGATTTAGTAAATACTTCTTGCTGGTAACATTTGGAGTTAAGGGAACCTCTATATTTTAAAGAGAAGTTTTTAAAATTGAACAGATCAGTTATTGATAAGCAAAGTGCATTTCTCATATTGGTCAAATAGCTGCATTTATTGGATAAATACACAATTCTGTATTATTTAATCATATAATGTGTTCGCAACTTTAAAACAGTTATGAGCTTCATTACCAAATAAGTTTCAATTCATCAGTGTCGGAACCATTCATTTATGGTAATACTAACTCATCATTTTGTTTTCGACCTTACTTAAGGTCGGTTTGACGCAGCTCTAACTTCTTTTCTAATCTGTGCTAATCTAAAAAAGCTCTACATACCCTTCACAACCTAAATTTCTAATAATTTGACTAATATAGTTTGGTCTAGATCTTCCTAAATCCTTCTATCTATTTCCTATCCAGCTGACTCTACATAGATATTAGCAACCTGATGGTTGTTAAAGAACTCTAACATGTTTACATGGTTACCATTTATAAGGAAATGAAATATAACCTGGTTATCCGCTTCAAAAATGAAAAGTGTTAAATAATATGTTATGGTAAGACTTAAGCAACGAATCGCTGCCAACATGCCAGACCGCTACCTAATTGTGAGTTATGTCATGGTGACGTTTATTAAATTATATGTTATGGTAAGGCTTAAGCAACGAAACGCTACCAACATGCCAGACCGCTACCTAATTGTGAGTTATGTCATGGTGACGTTTATTAAATTATATGTTATGGTAAGGCTTAAGCAACGAAACGCTACCAACATGCCAGACCGCTACCTAATTGTGAGTTGTGTCCTGGTGACGTTTATTAAATTATATGTTATGGTAAGGCTTAAGCAACGAAACGCTACCAACATGCCAGACCGCTAACTAATTGTGAGTTATGTCCTGGTGACATTTAGTTAACTGATTTTTATTTTTTTGTTTTGTTTTCGAACTTACTTAAAGTCGGTTTGACGCAGCTCTAAATTCTTTTCTATTCTGAGCTAGTCTAAAAGGTCTACATACCCTTCACAACCTAAATCTCTAATAATTTGACTAATATAGCTTTGTCTAGGCCTTCCTACTCTATTTTTATTTGGTAGTCTATAATCTAAGACTTTACTAAATAGTCCCTCATGTCTTAACTGGTGCCCTATCATTCTATCTCTCCTGATCTTCAATTGTTTCCACATACAGGATCCTCACCTATCCTTCTATAAACTTCCTCGTTTGTTACTCTATCTGTCCAACTAATCTTTAACATTCTCCTATAACACCAAGTTTCAAAAGCTTCTATCTTTTCTTATCTACTTCTTTAATTGTCCAAGTCTCACTACCGTATAGTAGAACGCTCCATACGTATGACTTTAAGAAACTTTTTCTATTATCTAAACTAATACTATTAGCTATTAGTAAGTTTTTCTTTTTTAAAAACATTTTTCTAGCTTGAGCTATTCTAGCTACTATATCCCTTCTGCTACTAACAGTCATCCTTTATTCATGTTAACCCCACGGTGTTTGTAAGTTATAGCAGCTAAATTTTATTCAAAATTAATTGACATTTAATTCAAACTCATGTGGATAATAAACATAATCAGAGAAAAAGTAATAAATTTAGCAAAACCTTTTCATTCCATGAACTTAATTATATTATTTTCATTTACGAACTTTGGTTTGTTGTATATTTGTTGATATGCAACACCATACCTTTTTCTAAACCACTCAGTAAAATAGTGATTTTGATGTTTTTCTGGTTAGCAACTAGAAACTCTGAATTTGACAAAACCACTTCTGTAAAATATCCTTCAAGATTTTATGCATTCCATACTTTTTTTGGGCACTTAAAATTTCAGTCCTTGCATTTCATTCAATATTTGCTCTAGTTTTTTAATTTTTGGTGGTAGGAGATGAGAACACAAATTTACTTGCATTTTTATATTCTAAATCACATTGCTTTGTTTCTAGTATTTGGCTTGTCATTGAATGTAAGACCTGTTCTGTTTATAGAACTTCCTGCAACTACTTCATAAAACAATTGCAAAAACACAAATTTAACTAACTATTTTACATACTGTATTGTAGGGATTACGTAAGCTTGACCCAAATTTAATTTTAAAAAGTTATACAATTTATTAGATTTTTGATACAGTACTGATGATATATGTGGGTGGGCATAGATATTGTTATGTGTGGAATAGGCGTACAATGAATTAAGTTTCGATTTGCACTTAAGGGACGAGGACCATGTAACAATATAAGGGAGCGTCGGCTAACTGCTGTGGTGCGGAGTGGGTTCCTATGGATAAATGAGAAAGATATGCAGAAATAAAGAAATGCAAAAATAATAATTAAGATTTAAATTTACAATTCTACATTACAGTGACATTTACCCTGAAAGGCTCCAAACAGCATCACAGCGATTCCTTTGATGTCACTTCTATGTGTAAGACTTATTCCGCATAAAACTCCCTTGTTTTGGTATCCTAAAGAAATTTCTCAAAATAAGATATTTCTTCCAAATATGATTATCACTGTGGTAGCTGGATATCCTTTACAATTCACTGATTGCCTATTTCCTAAATAATTAAAATAAAAATCAATTTAAACTTAACATCCAAAAATAAAAATGATTTCAATGCACTTACACCAGTCTTTCCTAAAAATAAATCTTACCATGAAACATGACTAGGCATTGCTACAATAAATCCTGTAGAAAATTTTACAAATACTTAAATCTAAGCCATCAACAAAACTATTTACGGCTTCTAATTTTCCTGCCTTTCTCTTTAATTAGAAGACATTTATAGATACCAAATTATTACCAATGTCGTCCATAAGGAAACAGAAAGACCGTTAAATCTCAACTTTTTCTATATTTTTTCATTGTCCATCCCAAAATTACTCAATTTAATACTGTGAATACTCTAAATGTCACTAATGAATCTATTGGTGCAAATCACTCGTTAGTCCAACCAAATGTGTAATTATTTTCACTTAATTAATGTCTTATTACCAAAATACACAAATGATTTTCAAAAATCTATAACAATGCCCTTAAATGTTCATAAGGGTACTCACTCTATTTCAACTCCCGGATTTAGAGCCACCATCAGTATTGTCCCTCTCATTATTTCTTATATATCAAACATGCCAGCTCCCTGTCTCAAAACATGCCACAAAGTTCCAATTGAATAGAGGGTTGACGCACCAGGCTCTACCCCTTTGTTTCAAAACAGTTTCCTGGCATTATATCTACAGTCCCGCCTTCATCAACATACCCTGTCCATTGAAGGAGTATTTCATTTTGATACATGTTGATTGTTGCATTATTTCCATTCGGGAATGCCATACAATTTTTCTTCAAACTTCTGCATCTTCTATCAAATTCCCACCTAAAAACTCTCAACTATCAGCCCCAAACACCACCACCCCTCTTCCCCTCGTATTGCTATATATGTAATGTTTTCAGATAAACGAGTTCTATATAAGTGACTTAATTTCTACTTCCGTTGCGTTTGACAAACTATTTTACTCCCATTGTAAAAAATATTTTATTAAGATCATGGTAATACAATGAATCGAGTTTACTTTATGCTTACTTTACCATTCTTGCGCTTACAGTCTATTGTATGAAACAATTACATCATCTGTGTCACCCTATACTTCTTGATTCTGATTTTTAACATCTATTTTATTATCTTGTATACAAGATGTCTGTGGTTTTCCTTTATCATAATTAAAACTGTATATTAACAACTATGTCATATTGCATGTCCTAAAGCTCGTATTTAGAGTGTGTATTAATGAGTTCACTATTATTTTCTCAACAATTTTGAAAGTTTTTTAAAACATGACATACTTCCACTATTAAATTTGATTGTTATAATTTGTTTGTTTACATTCTTATGGTTTAAAATAATTTGCAACCCTTATTTAAGTTCCCCTATGTATTTAACAGAAATAAAACAATTATCTTTGTGGTTTTCAGTTTAATTTGAATAAAATTACGGATTTAATTGCAAGTCTTGATTTAAAAACATTATTCTGTAGAAAATGAAAACTTCACAAGGTGCTTCAATTACAAATTACTTCATTCAAGATTCTTTTTCTTTCTTTTAATCTCTAATTTCTGGCTAGCGTAATGCATCATGTTACAATATTTAGAAGTATTTAATGCAGGTTGACAATATTAAGTAGGATATTCTAACTCAAACCATGTATTATGCCAAAACATATTACTTGAATTTTTTAACACAAAAACATATTTATGAACCAAGAGAATGGCACAAAACAGCTATTCATTAAACCATTTTAATCGAGAGTGTCTTAACTGGTTTTTACTGTATTTTAAGATACTTATTAAGTTAGATATATTTTAGCTGTATTTGGTAAATAGACTAGCTGCTCATATTTTGATTGGATTAATATTTGGATATTTATACCAAGGTGTTGGAAAAGGAGCTGATACTGCTTTAGGCAATTATGTATATTTATATGGCTCGATGTTGTTAATTGTGTATACAGGAAAGATGTCAGTTACTTTATCATGTACGTATATTTATTTTTACTGCTTATTTTTTTCTCCTTTATCAACTTGAGCGACTATATTATACTGTGCAAAACTTTTTGGTCATCTTAAGGAAAAGCTATGTAACTCAAACCATTGCATTTTGACTTCTTACTTGAAAATGCATTCTATACAATATTAGCTATCATGCAATATCAAAATCGTGTGAACATTGCAACAAGTCACACAGATCTAGACAAACGCACATTAATTTTTAACAATGGTTTTAGTTTACAAAGCAATACTATTTAAATTGATTGTTAAATATCTTAATATTACTACAAAACCAGTATACTCAAATTTACATTTATATTTTTGCAATATAGTGTCACATAAGAATTACTGGAAACACCTAGCTTCAGGCTACTAGTTTTAGTATATGAATATATTTAATAAAGCACTGATATTCATAAAATAAAAAAAAAACTATCGAGGTATTTTCGGTGTAAATCTATACCGTCAGTCGGAGTACATCGAGATTGTTTTCAATAATTTTTCACTCTAACTCCTAACAAAAATAATAAAATAAATCAGAAATTGGAAACAAAATCTATTGAAATGTGAGAGTAGTTTGTAGGTCTGTCAATAAAGTTTAAAAAAAATTTCTTAGTGTTTCAATTTATCCCTTGAAACGGGTGAGTTTAAAATACAAGTAGCCCTTAAAATGGGGTCAACCAGAGCATAAAAAGATAAAAATCCAAAATTTTTTCCATTAAAAACTAAAACTGAATTTATTTATTTCTTTGGTGATAGGTACCTACATTATTGAAAAATGAACAAGAATAAAGCAAAAGCACTTATATATATATATATATATATATATATATATATATATAATAAGCTATAAGTTTTAAATTAGCAGTGAACTTGTCCACCGTGCCTTAGTGTATTTGGTGATGGCAGTTTTTTACGACTTGACATAAATTCGGATGCACTTGAACCTTGCACATGTTATAGTCACATTTAGCTGTGCGGTGATTTTACATATCAATTACAGGTTAGGACTATACTCTAATACTAGGAAACGATCAGTGTCAGATTATAGCTGATATTACTTCAAAATTTAGTCTTACTTCATACAATAATATACCAAATAGTGTTAGCAGAAATTTCTAGTGGGATGTACAAATTTAACTTCAATGTCGGCATGTAGTTTTTGAATTTGACCCACAAACAGTTTCTTGTCCTTAGTAATTTCAAACTGGACTTTAATAGACTCCCTAATAAACACCTTTCCTAGATTAGTTTCTGTTTTCTCGTCTTCTGTATCGATTTCAGATTCGGAGATTATGTCAAGTTCAACTTCATCTTGATCATTGAAGTTGACAAGGTCTTGCACAGCCACACTGCTTGATGGTCCAGCTTGTGATGTTTGTGGAAATACTGTAGTGGCAACACTTTTTCTGGGTTCAACAGAAATTTGCTTTTTTCTTGTGACTGTTGATCTGTGTATATTTCCAGTCTCATTCGGTAAAACTTCAACTGATGCTGTCCAAACTTGAATATCGACTGCTATCCTTATGACAAACATTTTGTTGCCTGGGTTCTATTTAGAGGGTTAATTTCGGTTGCAGCAAAGGATTCTATAATATTTGCTTTCATAGTGTATGATTTGCTGTTGGAGTTTATAACAACCTAAGGAAATACTGTTTAGGTAAAGATCCCCTAACACTTGCTTTTCTCTCTTGCAAGACAGTATGCTAACTTTTCTTCAAGGCCCCAAACACAGCCTTATCAAGCGGCTGTGTCAAATGTGTTGAATTGGGTGTTAGACGACAAAATCAAATGTCATTTTCCCCACAAAGTTCAACTACTCTATATGATAAGTGACTACATGTGTTGTCTCAAATTATAGCTCTTGGTGGAGGCTTTTTTGGAAATGGAAATGCTTGATCAAAGCACCTGCTAATATTTCTACCATAACGTCTTTTTTTAGGCAATTCTGTCCCGGTATCATAAATATATTCACTTTTATAGACGACTAAAGAGGGGAAACATCTCACCTAACGCATTGATTGAAAACATTACTAGTCATAGATTTTTTTAAGTCGATAATACACTCTGAATTCGTGTTTTTCTTTTGATCACCATATATTTTCTCCCTAGATCATCGACAAAGTAAGTTTTATCCTAGTTGATAAGGGATTGTGATGGGATATTTTGTTGAATTTTTACTAGATTGTCGATGTAGTTATGGACGCACAAGATCATTTGATTTTGTCATGAAGTCTGATTGTAAGGGCTTGTTGATGTCTAGAATAAAATAAGTTGATCTGATCAGGACCTAGTCGAATTTATTAACTTTAATTCCTTTTTAGCAAGATAACCCTAGACCATATAACGGATATCAATATTTTCTAAAGGATAGCCCTATTCTCCCATAATTGTAATTAATTGAACAAGTCTGATCTCATCAGGCACCACCAAAATAGTGTGTCCTCAATGATTTTTCACATACTTGCTACCATGCAATTGCAACCTTGATTTCAGTATGTTATAACCTTTGTCTGCTTCTCTAGACTTATTTGATCACTTTTGTACTGTCTTAAGGCTGTTTTAAATAAATTCTGATCAAAATTTTAGTAAACTATGCTGTCGGGTCACTTTTTATATTTTCTGGGCATTGTCCCGATTCACCTCTAAAAGTGAAAAAAAATATCACAAAATTTATTATAAAAACTAAATGAAATGTTAACCAGTTCTTAACATATGAAGATTTTTCTCAACACATACAACATAAAAAAACTGGGCCTAAATTTTTAGCATGAATACCTTTTACTAAAGAAGTTTTCAAGCACTTAAATATTTAACAAAGAATTCACAATCTTTCTGCACCTGTACATCAGCACTACTAAACAGTACTGAGTATTAAACATGATCTCAAACACCGGCACGTCATCTGTGCCGATTACACCTATTATGCTTGCTAAAAACAACAACCTTTTGACCCAATTTACCCAGCTGTCAAAGTTTACCTGATTGATGGTATAGATTTTCTTGTTTTTAATAATAGAAAAACGATTACTTCTAGTCGTGCATTTTTAAAGTGATAACAACTGAATAAAACGATCATATTTGGCTTGATAAAAACTTTTGAGATGAGTTAAATGATTTTATATGGTACTTGAAAAAAGTGTGTTGTAGTGGTTTGATCACATAGAAAGAATGAGCGATTAGTGAAGAAAATATTTAAAGGATGGATTGATTAGTAGTTTCAGAAGAAGGGGTTGATTGCAAAACATGTAGCTGAACATGGTGAAAACAATAAAAGAGGTTGTATGAAATGATGTAATGATGTTAACAGAGGCAAGGAGTATGTGTCAGGATATGAAGTTGTGGAAGGAGTTAGTTAGCAGGTTCTAAAAGTTCTGCAAGATAAAAATTAACATTTAATTTAAAAAAAAATGTTTTGCAAGATCTGCCTACCACTTTTAAGGAAGGCCGTGGTGGGTATGTATGTATCTATGTATGCATATACATTAAGGTGGAGCGAAAAAGCTTTTTTCAAAATTACGATTTCTAATAATAAGAAAAAATATGCATTACAGGATTAATTTAAACTACGTAAAATATGAATTGAAACAAGCTTCGACAAGAGCCTCTGCATAGCCATCAAAATTTATTCAGAAATATTCAATTTTGGTGCTAAGTTTTAAAGTATAAAACAACGAAATCCAATTAAAAATTTGTTGTTGAAATCATTTGGGCTGCTTCAAGTCCTTTCATAGAGTTCAATAATACAGATATATATTAATCTTGAATACTTTGGCTTTGATGTTGTTGCAAGTACGGAGCGAGAGTGGAGGAACGTCATTATTGTGTTGGGAGGCTTGAACTCGTTGCGTGCTTAATACGTTACGTATTTTGATCATGAATAAAACTCAGAGTGCATTAAAATCTGTTTTATTTCATGATAGTTGTGACTTAAAAAGGAATGTCTTACACACTTACAAAAAAGTAATAAAGTGTTTCGAGCGGACAAGATACCAGCTAAAATTTCAAGTGACAAACCAAAGAGTCCAGTTTTATGAAAATTGCTGAGACAGTCCCATCAAAAATAAAAAAAATAAATTGGAGGACTGCTTTCGTCCCGATTGTAAGTCATACTAGAGTTATACAAATTTTAAAAGCATATTTAAAATGCAAAAATATTAAAATCTTTTAAAAGACTACTAATGAAAGACAAAGATTTTCAACAAGAAAACAAGGTATTGTTTGCTATTGCTGCATGCAAATGTAAAAATTTCAGCTTGTATGCATATCGAAAGGATACAAAAATACCAAAAATGGAACAAAGCTTTTCTATAGGCCAGAGTAATTCTCGAAAAACGATTATTGGGAATATTGATGTTACTTCCACAAAATGGTTAGAAAAGTCTTCAATGAGAAAGTGTAAATGGAAATCTGTGAAGTAGCACACAAATACAATCAAATCTCAACTATCAGAGTCTATACAAATTACAAACTCAATTCCTAGGTCATCACACAATATTTTAGCGAGTATTCCCAAACCAAAAGTACACAACGAATTTCAAATTGAACGAAAAATCAGTCATTCCACATTATTTAAAATTATTTCAAACTTAATACAGAATATCTGACAGAGCAGCAGCAGCAATCGCTTCTTCTGTTTTGCACGATGTCTAAATTGTCCAAACTTAGGCAGACATAAGTTACAATGAGAGAAAATCAAAACTTGAAAACGAATTGCAAAAACAGGCAATGTTGTAGAAGGCATAAGACGTTAAAAATTGTAAGAAAGGGTAGCAGAAACTACAGAGACACGGTCATTGAGGAACATATTTCGTTGGTTCAAGAACCTGGATCTATTTACATAAGTTATATTGTACCTTAAAAAGGATCATCCAAAGAAATACAAATTGCCATACGAAGTCATTTTCTACAGGCAGCTTGTGGTAGTTTATAAATTTAGAGTTTTTTTACTTAAATCCAATATTTTACAATCTTTGTTAACAGTCGGCTGCGACAGAACCAATGTAAATACTGAAAAAAATGGGAGGTGTCATTAGGTTGCTTAAAGACAAACTTGCAGTGTATAATTTGTTTACATTGTGTGAATGAATTATCTTTGCAACATTTATTTACTTTGATAGTCCTACAACTTAACCTAAATCTTATACAGAAGTAATAGGTGTTGCGATAGAATACTGTCAAAATCTGCCATTAAAGCAATTTAAACCTATCAAAGGAGAATTGCCAGAAATAACAACTATAAACGATTTGAGCTCTGATCAGTTGTATTTGCATAGAATAGTATTGGCTATTATAACAGGGAATGTTCCCGGTAAAATGGCACATAAATCTCCATGCAAAATATCACATGCAAGGTGTAACTTCAGCGAAACGCATCTTACGCTTGTATGTCTCAACCGAATATCATTAGAACAGTTGATTACATTCGCCACATTTGTTGTGAGAGTTTACATATCGACTAAAAGTCGTCCATCCTGCAAGGTTGGACCACGGCATGTGTTTAAAATAATATTGAGCTCCAGATACTTGCCGCAAAACCTGAAAAATGTTATAGATCCTTACATCAAGTGCAACAGTTACTTTGCTCATCCAGAAAATCTTCTGGTAATGATAACTGATAAACAAAGATATGTTCGAAAGCTTGCTACTAGTCGGGTATTAAAAGCACGTAAAATCGCAGAATGACTTTGAGTGTTTAAGTACCTGAAATAAATATAGATGCTTCAACCTACATTGATCTCATTAACTGGCAAGAAAAAGTTACTGAACTGCCGTTCATGAAAAAATTACTGACAAGAAAATCCAAGCTTTTGTCCAATCAGGTGCAGAAGGCGAAGTGTATTTTTTATGCATTCTATGTCATATGTAAGCTGCAGAATACGTTGTAAAAATCATGACGGAAACTTCGATTCAGTTATACACCAAACAGGTGAGAGTAAGTAGCCTCATCAAAGCAAATGCCTAAATTTGAAGCGAAAAATGATTTTATCACAAAATAACTTTTTTTTTCGTAAATGGTTAATAAGCGTTATTAATTTTGTTTGTATTTTAAATAAAAAAACACCTTCAAGTTGTATTTTGTTATAGTCTAAGAGTCACTGCTATAGTCCCGTGCAACCGTCATGAGCCACTACGACAGTTGGCACACATACTAACCACATACACAATATTGCGCAACAAGATATTACGTCATAATTGCGTCTCAAATTGTATCATATGCCAAAAATGTTTACAGCGATACAAGATGCGCCTTAAAGAAAAAGATAAAATGTACTCACTTAAAGTGTGGAACTCTTCACGACTTTGCGGTTATCTTTGCGGCAGGAGCCGTGCTGATTTCCATTGATCTCGTTGGCGTTGTTTGGGCGTGGGTGGGGCTATGTCCTCGTTGAAACCAGATTGCCTTGTCTTCCCTCTTCTTCGTTTGTAGCGGTACGATAAGGATAGATAAGGCACGATAAGAGGCAAAGGTAAGGAGGAAACCTACATCTTAAAAGAGAAAAGACAAAAGGGACGACACAGATAAACCTCACTGTTTGACGTCTCGTTGGCTAATCCCAATGTCCGGTCATGTCGCAAACCGCGCACTTACTTCCTCACTCCACGTCTGCGCATTCTCTTGCGCCGACGCAACTGTCCGAAGTGACGGAAATGCACAAGTCTATTTTTAAAAATATTGGCGCGAATTCGCTCACAAATTTAAACTTAACCAAAAATGATACATAGCCAATTGTCGTCATGTAACAATTTCTAATACATTTTAACCTTTCACAGTCACGTATTATTAATAAATACTTCACTTGCATAGGTGATTTTTGAAAAATTTCCCAAAACTATAATGTCGATGCAGAGGCATTGAAGTCACCAAAAAATTATAAATAAAGCCTGCTTGCTTATATCTTATAAAAACAACTCTTCCCCCTATTATATTTTTAGAATGGAAAATAAATTTTTTACAATAGCGTGATGCTCCACTCTAATATACTTTGTGGAAGAATCCAACGTTTAATATTAAAGTTGAAAAAATTGTTGTAGGCAAAACTTTCGTAGTGTGTTTTGTAGATCGGAAATCTGTTGTAAAAATATGTACGTCTTTAAATAATTTTTGTTGCAGTCTGATTTTTGCACTTCCAGTTACTAGCAAGACTTCATAATTCTACTGCTTAATATAAGATAGTCGATTTGATAAAAACACTGTTTAAGATCTCCCAGGTATGCGTGGCCTAAAACGCGAACTATGTAGGATGGAGAGCTCAAATTCTTGTTCAGAGGTTGTCATTGTAAGAATTTAAAACAACGGTTTGATTTAGTGATAGGGACTTAGAATGGAAGGACATTACTTAGAGTAGATAAATTAGTCAAATTATAAGAAATTTAGGTTGTGAAGGGTATGTAGAACTTTTTAGATTAGCACAGAATAGAAAAGAAGTTAAGAGCTGCGTCAAACCGACCTTAAGTAAGATCGAAAACAAAATGATGATGATGATGAAGATTTTTGTGATTCTACAATTTATTCTTATTGCATTTTAAATATATAAACATTTAGTAATATCTTCAATATTTTTTCAGTTCCATTGGAAATGAAAATACTCAACACAGAGCACTTCAATAGGTGGTATAACCTAACTCCTTATCTATTATCTGTGGTGCTAGTAGAAATACCATTCCAGGTAAGCTGGCAATATGCTAATATAAATAACATTTCAGTTTTATGTAGATTTTATGCACATGGAGTTACATTGCCATAAGTTATTGGCTTACTCAGCAACCGTTGGATTTTCGACTATACTTATTTATTATATTATGCACTTTATCCACACTTTGTGCTCAGGCATGGGGATACTTTATTGGTGCTACTACACCCATAAAGGTGAGCAATTATACATTAATAGTTTAGTATACCGAAGAGCATTTTTGTTACTCTATTTGTCATCTAACTAAATAATTTTATTTATTTGGTACATTTTGTGATTAACGTCATAAAGAGTGAAACACAATTTCTGTAATAATTAAATAATCTCTGACGTAATAAGATATAATAGAAAATGTCCTACAATTTCTTGTTAAGAACATATTTCTGCACAGTTTTGCGATGTCGCAATATCAAATTCGTCATTATTTTTTTATGTTATCTACCCAAAATGAGATACTTTCAAAACAATTTTTCATTCTGAAAGTATGCTTTTACCAGACTAGTTTCAAACGCCATTACTGATTATCGTTTTACAGTACTAGTTCTGTAAAGTGAGAGCCATTCCCGTAAAATTTCAAATCAATCAATTATACTCGTTTATCTGTACAATTAATATCAATGTTATATAAAATAAATTTAGAACTAATATGGTTAAGTTCTTAATTGGCGAATGTACAAAAAATTTTTGAAAGCAACACCTGTAAAATGTTTTGACTGGATTCACAGGCTTCCGGATCTCGTCTCAAAACTTTCCTATACTAGACTAGTTATGTGAATAACTATTACGTAAAGCATTGCGCAAACCTTTACTAGTGGCACTGATAATTAACAATTGTAAAACTTTAATGATTGTCCGATTATACCTTATACATTCTCCTGGGAACTTTTGAATACAATAGATTTGTGTTTGAATTG
Source organism: Platerodrilus igneus (assembly GCA_036346225.1). Taxonomy (NCBI): domain Eukaryota; kingdom Metazoa; phylum Arthropoda; class Insecta; order Coleoptera; family Lycidae; genus Platerodrilus; species Platerodrilus igneus. The sequence continues at coordinate 3,476,429 of JARFIW010000816.1, read as the reverse complement.
GGTTATATTCAAACTGTCTTATTGTAAAATTCTTGTTAGCATACATAATCTTATAACTGACGAAGAAATAAACCTTGTACTTTTGAGCAGTAAAAGGATTTACTATTAGATTTTATATAAACATATTAAACTTAGCATGTTGTAATGTATTTTCTAATGTGGATAAACTTTTCGTATTAGGCTGGTAAATATTTTAGATCATCATCATTTTGCTTTCGACCTTACTCAAGATCGGTTTGACACAGCTCTAACTTCTTTTCTATTCTGTGCTAATCTAAAAAGTTCTACATACGCTTCACAACCTAAATTTCTAATAATTTGACTAATATAGCTTGGTCTAGGTCTTTCTATACTCTTCTATCTTTTGCTTATCTACCTGGCTCTACATAGATACTAGCAACCTGATGGTTGTTAAAGAACTCCAACATGTTTACATGATTCCCATTTATAAGGAAATGAAATATTACCTGGTTATTCCCTCCAAAAAAGGAAAGGTGTTAAATTATATGTTATGGTAAGGCTTAAGTAACGAATCGCTACCAAAATGCCAGACCACTAACTAATTGTGAGTTATGTCATGGAGACGTTTATTAAGTTATATGTTATGGTAAGGCTTAACCAATGAATTGCTGCCAACATGCCAGACCGCTAACTAATTTTAGATAACCTAGAAAACTCCCTAAGCTATATAAAATAGGACTCTCGCAACGATCCAACTAGAGATGTGTGTTAATCGTTATAAAAGTTATCTTAGGAGATCTCCAGTCTAACTCGGAACTCTAGCTTCAGCGGTGCGGTTGATGAGACTAGCAGGAGGTTGAAACAAATGTGGATGTCAGGTGCCACCAAGCCTATATAAAAATTATTAATGCAATTATGCCACTAAGTAAAGCTTAGGAACCTTAGGGATTAAATAACGTTTCAAGAGCAAAAATACTTGATCTTAACAATATTTCTAACACAGCTCCTGAAATTATACATATTAGACATACAACACATGTGAGGTAGCAAGTTGCGTCTTAATGCAAAAATATAAATATTTGTTAGCTGTAATCCGTTCATGCATGCTAAGTTGGCAGTGGTTGGTAACTGTGTTATTTCGTATGCAGCTGGATGAGCATTAAGCATCCGTCGGACATTCTAAAAAGAGGATACGCAAGCAACAACGTCATTGTTTAGGCTTAGTTACTCTATTTACAAGTTTTACCTCAAGCTTATAGATATTAATTAATGTCGCTTATCCTTTAACATAACCGTAGTTAACCCCGTCCTATAATCCGGTTCTATTCACTACCTACCTACAAGAAAAGGGACTAAATGGTGAGAAAGGACAGAAATTTCAGTGCTTCGAAAGTCGTAGCAAGCGTCACATGTACGCAATATGTTGTCGTGGTTAGTTTGCAGTAATTAGTGCCGTACAATCGGTTCGTGTGCTAATTAACATTACTACAGTCCGCAATTAATTAATAGTTTCGTTACATTGATCGACCAGCGTTGAATCAAGATCGCAGTCATTAAAGGTAGGTGAATTCCATATCATTGGTTCATCCCCTTTATCCCTTCATTTTGGTTCCTTTCGACCGCATTAATTAATATTTGCATATAAAAATTGATTATCTAATCAAACAATTAGAGTAATCAGGTCAGTTTTGCACATTAATAGTAATTGCAGTTAGGTTTATTTCATAATGTTTGTGCATGCCGTTGCATTTTAAAAAGTTACTTCTTAAAATTTAAGTGCATTAAAAAATGCAGTTAATTTAAATTAAGCGTATACAAATAGGAAAAACATCATTGCGATACCCCTGTTCTAAGAACTTGCATTGTATACCTGCAGCTGCACTAATCTATTTTGGTGAGAGCTTAAAGAACCGTTATTCCTCGAGGTATCTTAAGGGTTGTGGTCAACACAAGTCTCATTTTAACGTTAAATTAAAGTGTCACTCAGGATTAGCTACATAATTGCTAGTTTCTGAAAATTGGTGGAGTAGTTACATGTTCATCATTAGTTTGGGTTTACATCTATAAGATTTGTTATTTTTGTGACAAGGGTACTCGTGTTTAGGGAATAGCTATTTTGTTCGAAATGACTCAGATGCTTATGGACCGTCTTATAGTAGATGGAAAAGGGTGTTTGAATAGAATAGAAAATTTGTTTGAAAGTATTTCAAAGTTGGAATATAATCTTGAAAACCAAGCAATCGCTTCGATGATGGTACAGTCAGCTGTAGAGATAAAGGAAGAATTTGATGCATCCTACAAAAGGTGTGTGTTAGACGAGGATGATTCGGACAGTTTAAGTCAAATTACAGCAATCAGAATTGAATTGGATAAAACTTTAATATCAATTAAAGTTATTGGGGCAAAATTTGTTAGTTTGGTTGAAAGTAAGCAGGAAGCGAAACCGTTTTCTACAAGTAGATCGTCGTATGATACCGCTGGTATAGGTATCACCAGTAATTTAAAACTTCCAAAGGTCGCAATTGGGAGCTTTTCTGGACGCATAGAGCATTGGGAATCGTTTCATAGTTTGTATAAAAATCTCATTCATTTAAATACACAGTTATTACCAATCGAAAAGTTTTATTTCTTACTGAAGCGTTGGATGTAGATTCCAGAAATTTAATTCGTCATCTAACAATAAATAATGACAATTATGAAATTGCATACTCCGTTATAGTACAACGCTATGACTCACGTCGTTTGATTGTCAATACATATTGGTCAGCTCTTGAAAATTGTCCTAAGGTGAAAGCAAAATCACATACAGAACTTAGGGATTTGTTGAATTGTTTTACAGAGAATTTGTCAGGTTTACGTCAAATAAAATTGATTTACTTAATTTAATATTGTTTAATTTGTTGAGCAAAAGGTTGATGCTGACCTCTTAAAGGCATTTGAGGTTGAAAATAATGAAGAAATACCTACATACGAGCAATTGAAATCATTTCTTGAAAAACAGTGTAAAGCTTTGGAAATTAGTAGTATGATTTCGTCCGAACCATCGAAGTCAAGTTCAAAACACACATTGAATACAAACATTAAGGAAAAGCGTTTTCTTTTAATCCGAAGTCATATGTTAAAACCTCATTACTTACAACTTCAAACGCGGTAAAATGTTTGGTTTGCAATGGTAATCATCAGATTTATCGTTGTCAAATTTTTTGGATAAGGTTCCTCAAGAAAGGTATAATACTGCAAAGGATAAAAATTTGTGTATCAATTGTCTTCAAGATACACATAAAATTGCAACATGCCCTTCAAAATCGGTATGTAAAAATGTCACAAAAAGGGTCATAATACCCTCCTTCATTTTGAAAATTCTGCTTCTGTTGTTGATACAAAACCTGCTGCTGCAGATGTTTCAAATGTTGCCTCTACTTCAAATTGTAGTACATTGTTCTCGTCGAAATTGTCAAGTGCTTCTACATTGTTATCAACAGTTCAAGTTTCTATTCGCAATGAATTTGGACAAGCGCAAATTGTAAGAGCATTATTGGATTGTGGAAGTATGGAATCTTTTATAACGGAAAAATGCCGTCAACGGCTTGGATTAAATAAATCAAAGGTTGCATTAAAGGTAGAAGGGTTGGGGTTAGCGTCATCTCATATTACCGGAAAGGTAGTTTGTAAAATTAAACCCGTTGGACACACAATGCCAGAATATTCAGTTCAAGCATTTGTATTGCCAGAAATTTGTGGAAAGTTACCAACGGCTCCAATCTCCTCGAAAAATTGGATACATATAAAAGGTTTAGACTTAGCCGATCCTCTTTTGATAAACCAGGTAATATAGACTTGTTGTTGGGAGCAGATATTTTGCCCGCACTTTGGGTAATGAAACTCGTTCGGGTTCACCTGATGAACCAGTTGCAATTCGCATTTCATTTGGTTGGTTACTGACAGGCAAATTTGTGTCTCCAGTGACAAGTGGCACGTCATTGTGTGCATTCGTAGAACCCTTAGAGTCTAGGATCACTAGATTCTGGGAACTGGAAAACATTCCAGACATTCCAACACACAAGTTATCCCCACAAGAGGAAATTTGTGAAAAACACTTTCGTAGCAATTATTCGAGAGACAAAACAGGTCGTTTCGTTGTATCGTTGCCGTTTAGTGGTCCTGAACCGTTGTTTGTTGGGTCTCGGGATGTCGCACTTAATCGGTTTTATTATTAGAACGTCGCTTGGAAAAGAATCAGGAATTATACACTTTGTATAAACAATTTATGCAAGACTATTCCGACAGTGGGCATATGACACCAGTAAATGCCTCAATGAGTAGCAATATTCCATCTCCGGAATATTATATTCCGCACCATGCGGTTATGAAACCGGAAAGCACTACTACACAAATTCGAGTGGTGTTTGACGCATCCGCGGTTTGTCCCAGTGGTGGTTCATTGAATGAACATTTGATGCCAGGACCTCCGCTTCAGAAAGATATTTTGCTTTGTTGTTGGATTTTCGTTTATATCCCATTGTATTAACTGCCGATATTAAACAGATGTACAGGCAGATTTTGTTGCTCCGAATCATCGGGCCTTATCAAAATTACTTTGGAGACCAACGTCATCAGAGTCAATAGTCGAGTATCAATTGAATACTGTTACCTACGGAGTTACTTCATCACCGTTCTTGGCAATGCGTGTTATTAAGGAGCTTGCGAATGCTGAAGCACCTAAATATCCAAACGCTGCCAAGGTTTTGTTGTCGGATGTTTATGTCGATGATGTGATTACCGGGTGCAGTTCACCTGATGAAGCTAAACGTCTAGTTTCTGAATTAAATCAGATTTGTGAGGCTGGAGGTTTTACATTGAGAAAGTGGAATAGTAACATTGCTAGTATTATTGATGATTTACCAGAATCTTATCGTTATCAACAAGCTGTTTCCTTCGAGGAATCTAACAATGTTACCCAAAAGGTATTAGGTTTGCGGTGGCAACCGTCGCTTGATCAATTCTTCTATGATACAAATATCATAGACAGACCATGTACTAAAAGAAATATGTTGTCCGAAGTAGCAAGGATCTTTGATCCGTTAGGGCTATTAGCGCCTTTAGTATTTTGGCCAAGCATTTAATACAATCGTTATGGATTTTAGGATTTGAATGGGATGACAGTCCCCCGTTGACCATAAGTTCAAAGTGGAAAATTTATTTGCAACAAATGTCGCAATTATCAGACCTTAAAATTCCTCGGTGGATTATTTCTGATGATGTTCAAGATCTACAGCTGCATGCGTTCTGTGACGCTTCTGAGACAGGGTATGCTACTGTGATTTACTTTCGTACTGTTGACATACAGGGTGATATAAAGGTTGCCTTAGTATGTGCAAAATCTAGACTTGCGCCCACAAAGCGCATATCGTTGCCAAGACTCGAATTGTGCGGTGCTGTGTTATTGTCTGATGTAGTGGCATTTGTCCAAAATACATATAAAACTCGTCTGTCGTTAGATCGTATAGTTGCTTGGTCCGATTCTACAGTCGCTCTGTGTTGGATTCGATCGTCATCTTATAACTGGAAAACTTTTATAAGTAATCGGATTTCGCATATTCAGGATCGCGTTCCTCCTGCATCTTGGAACCATGTTCGGTCACATGATAACCCGCAGACTGCGCCTGTAGAGGATGTTAGCATCAGATTTAGTCAATCATCAGTTATGGTGGACAGGCCCTCCATGGTTGTCACTTCCAGAAGAAAATTGGCCGGTTACCCACATGCCAAAGTTAATCGATACATCTCCAATAGATGTGGAGAAACGTACATTGGTATTAAATGTTGTTGTGACAGATAATTTTTTAAATTCATTACTAGAGAGATTTTCAAATCTACAAAAAATATGTAGAATTGTTTCATATGTTTACCAGTTTGTTCGTAAGTTACAATTTGCTAGACAGGCAGTTGGTGAGAATTTGGATAACGTGTCTGTGTCTCAGCAACACGCTATGGAATTATTGATTAAGAGAATTCAGCAAGAATCATTTGGTCAGGATATAGAAAATATTAAACGGGGTAAGGTAATTAGTAAACATCTTCGACCTCTTACCCCTTTTATCGACTCGCGTGGTTTGTTGAGGGTGGGCGGTCGGCTCAGAAACTCGGAATTACCATATGAAACAAAATTTCCATTGGTACTTCCTCGCACTCACAGATTAACAGAATTAATCATCTTGGACTGCCATAAAACATACTTACACCCTGGTCTTAAAGCCACACAATTTTTACTAACCCAAAATTATTGGATTTTGTCAGCAAAAGAGTCATACGTCAGTGTTTAAAATCTTGTATTCGATGTTTTAGAGTGAAACCAATTGCTTATTGTCCTCCGATGGGTGATTTGCCTGCATCAAGGTTTACCTCTGTAAAGGCCTTCCTACACACGGGAGTTGATTTTGGAGGTCCTTTCTGTATTCTCATGAGCCGTAATCGAGGTGTAAGGTCACTAAAGGCGTACATTTGTTTATTTGTTTGCTTCAGCACAAAGGCTCTTCATTTAGAGCTTGTGTCAAGTTTGTCGGCGGATGCTTTTATAGCCACGTTACGACGCTTTATAGCCCGCCGGGTAAATGCCTAAAACTCTATTCCGATTGCGGTACCAATTTTGTTGGAGCATCGAACGAAATCTCGCAACTGATGACTCAATCAGCGCATGCTGAAGGAATTGAATTCGTGTTCAATCCTCCTCAGCTCCTCATTTTGGAGGGTTGTGGGAGGCTGGAATTAAGTCTGTCAAGACACATTTAAAAAGAGTGATTGGCGACCAGATATTATCATACGAAGAATTAAACACGGTTTTAATTCAGGTTGAAGCCATTTTAAATTCAAGGCCTCTGTGCCCCATGAGCTCAGATCCGAATGATTTTTCATTTTTAAGTCCGTCCCATTTTTTGAATATAGAGCCTGTTTCTGTCATACCAGATCCAGTTCTCCTTGATTTGGAAATATCAAAATTAGATCGTTGGCAACTTATTCAACGCATCCAACAATCATTTTGGAAGCGTTGGCGTAATGAATATCTGCATTCTTTGCAACAGAAGGCAAAATGGTTTACCCTACTTCTGAGGCGAAAATTGGAACGTTAGTCTTAATTCATGACAATCAAGTCGCACCTTTACATTGGAAATTAGGGCGCATAGAAAACTGTATGTTGGTTCAGACAACATTAGCCGCGTGGCAGGTATGAAAACAATGCAAGGTTTCTCAAAAGACCACTTGTTAAACTATGTCCTCTTCCTTTGTAAAAATAGTTTTAGTATTTTTCGTAAGTGTATACGTATAAGTATTTGTTACCGTTTACTTTTAAAATAAGTTGCTTCACACTTATTTTGGTGGGCGGTATGTTTAGGCTTATTACCCTATTTACAAGTTTTACCTCAAGCTTATAGATATTAATTAATGTTGCTTATCCTTTAACATAACCGTACTTAACCCCTTTCTATAATCCGGTTCTATCCACTACCTACCTACAAGAAAAGGGACTAAATGGTGAGAAAAGACAGAAATACCAGTGCTTCGAAAGTCGTAGCAAGCGTCACATGTACGCAATATGTTGTCGTGGTTATTTTGCAGTAATTAGTGCCGTACAATCGGTTCGTGTGCTAATTAACATTACTACAGTCCGCAATCAATTAATAGTTTCGTTACATTGATCGACCAGCGTTGAATCAAGATCGCAGTCATTAAAGGTAGGTGAATTCCATATCATTGGTTCATCCCCTTTATCCCTTCAGTCATTATTATTGTATATTTTCTTATAATAGTATGTTATTTCCATTCTGAACGGACCTGCACCTTAAATAAGTTCTAAAATATTAAAACGGGTAAAATGGCTTGCGTGTTTCAGTTAGCTAAAGAGCCGAACTATAGGTTTAACTAAATCAGTGGGGTCTTTGGCGAGGAACCAGACTAAGACAGTTCACCGAAAGACGGTAGCAGCTTTTTCGGTATTTAGAGTGGCAGAGACAATAGGGGTCGGTATAGCATTCTAAGACACACTACTGCGATGTGGAAGGCAACAGGAAATCACGCCATTACCTCCCAAGTACACTGCGTACAGAAATTGTTATTAAAGATGATGGCATGCTCTGGAGTAAAAAAATCCTGAGGTAAAATAGTCCCCCATTCGGATCTCCAGGAGGGAATTACTCCGGGGTATATGATCCGAAAGTATAAAAAAAGATTCGTGAACATTCTGCAAGACGAAGCGTGGAATGTCAGAAGTATGAAGCAAGTAGGTAAGCTAGAGAACCTGAAAATAGAAATGGATAGGTTAACACTAGACATAGTAGGGATCAGCAAAGTTCAGTGGCCACAGGCAGAAGATTTTTGGAGTGGAGACTTCAGGGTAATTCATACAAGATTAAAAGAAAGAAATTTGGGTGTGGGGATAGTTACGCGAAAAAAGATAGGACGACGTGTAGAAAACTACTTACAAAAGAACGAAAGAGTACTCATGGTTAGATTAGTATCTAAACCGGTAAACACAATAATAATACAAGTATACATGCCCACCTCTAGCTACAGTGAGGAAGAAGTAGGTGCTATCTACACAGATATCAAAGACATACTAAGATACGTAAAAGGACATAAAAACTTAATAAGTACGGGGGATTTTAATGCAGTGGTAGGTGAGGGTATGGAAGGAGCGATAGTAGGTTTATTTGATTTAGGCACGAGAAACGACAGGGGAAATGGGTTGGTAGAATTTTGCGACAAGAACAATTTAACCATCACAGACACATTATTTCAACATCATGCTAGAAGACAATATACGTGGAAGATGCCAGGAGATATAGGAAGATATAAAATAGATTACAGTATTGTTAGACAATGATTTAGGAATCAAGTAAAAGACTGTAGAAGGTACCCAGAAGCAGATATAGATACTGACCACAACGTCGTAATTATGAAGGCCGCTCTTAAATTTAAAAAACTTGAAAAAAGAAATGGAAAAAGGCACATTGACTTTGAGAATCTATAAGATGAAGATATCCACGAAAGATTTGAAAAAAGTCAAACGAATTGCTGAAAGATATCTGGAAAATATCTCATGCTAAGGAAGTACAAACAGAATGGAATAACATTAAATTCAGCTTAGGCATGGCGGCCAGAGGTATTCTTAGGTATACACAAAAGGAAAATAAGAAACCATGGCTAACAAAGGATATCCTGAATTTAATAGAAGAAAGACGAAAATACAAAAATAGATCAGACGAAACAGGAAAACAGAGATACAAAGCCATAAAATGGGAAATTATTCGCAAAGCAGGAAAGCTAAAGAATAATGAATTGATGAAAAGTGCAAAGAGGTACACACTAAGATGGAAATAGGAAAGACAGACGAAGCATATAAACCAATTAGAATTATTTTTAGGGATATAAAACCATATAGCAAAAATATAGGGGACGCGAGAGGAAACGTCATTATAGAAAATGTAGAGAAAGTGATTAAATTGCAAGAATATATAGGTAATTTATATGCAGGAGAGGAACTAACAGCATTAGAACAGGAATCAGACGATGAAAATGATGACTTGGGATATCCTATACTTAGATATGAGTTTGAATTAGTATTGAAGGGTATGAATAATGGTAAGGCTCCAGGTACAGATGAGGTGCAAGCAGCATCTTTAAATGCCGCTGGACAAGCAGTAACAGAACATCTCTTCCAAATTGTAAGCTATATGTATGAGACAAGCGAGATACCCAAAGATTTCAAACGTAACATCATAGTAACTATACCAAAAAAAAGAGGATTTAGAAATTTTCGAACAATAAGTTTGACAGCAAACGTTTCAAAAATATTAACTTCAATTGTACAAAGACAAATGGAAAAACGAGCTGAAGAAATACTAGGAGAAGATCAATTTGGGTTTAGGCGAAACAGGGGAACGTGGGAAGGCTATTTTAGCTCGGAGGGTGATAATGGAGAAAACAATAGAAAAAGGGGAAAGCGTGTATATAGGGTTTGTAGATTTGGAAAAAGCATTCAACAATGTAAAATGGAAAAAAATTTCTGAAATAGTCAAAAATGTTGGAATGAGTTTTAGGGATAGACAGATAGTACATTGCTTATACAAAGAGCAAACATCGGTAATAGAATTAGAACAGGAAAGTAGAGAAGTAAATATTAGGAAAGGGGTGGGACATGGATGTGCCATATCACCATTAATTTTTAACTTGTACATTGAAGAGGCAATGAATACTGTCAAATGCAGAAAGATATTTGGAATTATTATGCATCGACAAAAGATTAATATGCTTAGATTTGCAAATGATAGCAGTATTAACATCTAGCAGAGAATAGTTAGAAGCTGCTCTTAATGAAATGGACGCAGTTCTAGCAGAGAGATATGGTATGAAAATTAACAAAAATAAAACTAAAGTACTAGTATACAAAGAAGGGAAAAATAAAACAAAAACAAGAATACAAATAAGTAACGAGAACTTACAAGAGGTTACGAATTTCTGCTACCTAGGAAACCAAATAATGCGAGATGAGTAGATATAAAACAAAGATTAGCACAAGGTGTACTACATTTAACAAGAAAAAGCTATTACTGTGTTCAAAGACAACAAACATAGAAACAAGCAAAAGATTGCTTAAAACATATTTGTGGAACACAGCACTGTACGGCTGTACGACCTGGACAGTAGGAGAAGCGGACAAGAAAAAGATAGAAGTCTTTGAAATGTGGTGCTACAGATGTATGATGAAGATATCATGGACAGACAAAGCTAAGAACAAAGAGGTACTAAAAATGGTAGGGGAAGAGAGAAGTATGTGGAAAACAGTAAAAAATAGGAGAGATAGGATGATAGGCCATATACTAAGGCATGAGGGAATAGTGCAGAATATCTTAGAAGCGGAGATAGGAAAAGAGAGACGTAGAGATAGACCTATGTTGGACTATTGCACACAGATAGTGAATGATGTAGGCTGTGGGAGTTTCAAGGAAATGTGTAGGCTAGCTCAGAATTGAAATCAATGGAGGAAACCTAATGATGAAAAATATAACTGTACTTAAACCTGACGATTATTATAAGCAACTACAGGTATTTCTTTTGCAATATTCTCGAATAATGTTAATTGTGTAAAAGGATTTACTAGAAAACTATTAATTCGGCAAATGTGTAAGTGTTGGGAGATCTTGGCACCCACAGGCTGCTTAACCCTAATTACACACCACTGAATATCGAGGAAATAGGGTATACATTTGTAAAACAATAGAAGGGGCGGAACTTCAGCTAACAAGAAAGAGCTGAGAATTTTTGCAATTAGACCGCGTTGAGAACTATGTACCTCCTAGCCAAGACAAAACTCATACGTAGAACCGGATTTTGCTTTTGAACCTGTTTCGCTTTCTATAAATACATTTAGCGATCCTGACTGACCTCTCAAGTCCCGTCCTACACCTATTATTCGATATAACGTTTCTGCTACCATATTGTCTGTTTCTGTCCCTACGTCTTCTTCTACTCGTCAGGTCACCTGTTTTGATTGTGACAAAACTGGGCATATTTCTCCTCGTTGTCCTAGTCCGCAAGTCTGACATTGTTATGGTTGTGTTCGGAAGGGGTTACCCGATCTAACTGTCTAACATGTATAGCGTCGTTAAACCGTTGATAGGGTTCTTAGGCCGCGGCGAAAACCCTATTCTTTCTCTGTTCTCGGATATTCCTTTTTCTGGGCCAAAGGACCAATTTCGTTTTATGTTAAACTTCCTGTGTACTAGTGTTCGGGGTGATTAACGCCCAAAACGGTCTGTCTATATCTTTGGGATTCCCTTTACCGGTCTGTTATACTCTGGAGCCACTCGTACAATCCTTGGTGGTCCTGGTTGGCATCGTTTAAGTTCCTTGAACTTTTCCCTTTAGTTTAATTCTAGATCGCAGCCAAATTTCTGATAGACTCAAATTGGAGCTACGATGTTGGTAACATAAATTTTTCGTAACACAGCAATTTTTACCCCAGGCCATTATTGTGTATTGATACATAAATATATTATGGTACATCAGCAGACATGAAGAATCAAATCAAAAAACAAAAGATCTTGCAACTGATATCTAACATTCGTATCTGTTCAAAGTGTCTCTGCTCTCTATACGTTAAATATCTATTTCTAATAGTTTAACAAACCACTTGAATGTTATCCAAACAACGATACCCAATTATACATATGCTACACTAATCTCGCAGGGATGCTGGAAGCAAAGTCCTAGAATGACTTACAAAGGGATGCCAAAATTTTTGAGATCAAGAGAGTGCTTCTGGTTTATAATTATAACCTTTGTTGGGGATTATAGATTTTAAGATGTGAAATTACTTCGGGTTTGTACAAAGAACTACTTTTGTGGTGGAAGACGCTCATGTTTTGTTGCGTACTTCGTTTTCCAATTCATTCGCGTTTAAGATGTCTGAGGGGTTATCGTGACAGCTGATACCCAATTATTCTAATGTATTTACTTAATTTTCAATCATATTCAGTTACAATAAATGTATTCCACGTTCAAGCATTCTTTACAATTTCTATCTTAGCAAGAAACAAGTTTTCAGTTTTATTGTTAAGTTGGTCCTAAGAGTCAATACTACAACGAATACACGTACAGCAGAATCACCAGCGAAGATGTACAATTAATTACAAAGATATCCCAAACACCTTTGCACCGTATTCAGATACAAAATACAAAGAGAGAACCTTCATCATATTCTTCAACATCCAGAGTGGATATTTAATGCGGATTAGGAGTGTTTCCGCTTATGTCCTAAAAGTGGGAAGGCATTGGGACCAGCTGATAATAAAGAGAACTTTTACATTCGCATTCATTCAGAAAAGGAACAAATAACACTTTTAGCAAACTTTGCTACTGACGATAAAGTCGTGCCTCCTATGATAATTTTCCATATTAAAAAATGACAAGAATTATTGTTGAATAGCTTCCAGGGGCTTAGGTCTTAGAACGATCTGATTTAGGATGGATCAATTTTGAAGTTTTCTATGAATACATTGCAAACCACTTTACACCATATATAAAGTCTCAGAATATATCCTGGCCAGTAATTCTTTTCGTAAATGGCCATGATCTCACATAACCAAAGCAGCCAACTATGTGATGATAGTGGGGTGATACTAATTTCATTATATCCAAACATGACCCATATAATGCAGACTGCAGATGTTGCTGTTATCAAACCTTTGAAGTCAGGCTGGATATTTGATGTTCAAAAATGAAAATTCAACTACGTCCCCGAAAATGTTATACATTTTGCAACGTTTTGTCTGTAGTTTTTCAAAATATGCTGCAAAGGAAACAATAATAAATGGGTTTAGAAAGAGCGGACTATATCCATTCGACAGAGCTGGTGTTGATTATCCAAAATCTATCCCAAATAAAAAAATGTGAACTGCAAATAAGAAAACATTAGTAACAAAGTTCTTGCAGCAGTTGAAGAAAAAATTGAAAAAGATGTTTTGGAGCAGTTTATTAAATCCTATTCAAACCAGTCGAATTGGACCGGTCATATTGAGTCTTTAAAGTGTGGGCAGCAATTAGAATTGTAAATACAGAAATATGACAAATGACAGAAACAATTCATGCAATAGCTAGTAGATCTACTAAAATTCCTGTAGGAATTGTAAAAAGTGAAAACCAAATGTGAATTGTACAGAAAAGGTGATTTTTTGCTAATACACCAGTCACTTGATCCTTGTTGAAAAACTCCAGAGAAAACAAGCATATGTTTATATGGTAAAAAAGAAAGCGAAGGGTTTAAACTTTCCACACTTTTTAAGCATCCTTTGGTGTTTCCAAAAACTTCAGAGAAAAATGTTTCTATGAAAGAAAAAGAACCATATTTCTAGCAGTTGTTTCAAGTAAGATACACCGAAATTTTTATGAGCAAACAATCACTCCAAGGCAAAAAATTAATAAAAGAAAGCTGGTAGAGGTACCTGATGAGTCTTCTTCTGAATCAAATAAGTCTAAAGTAGAATTTGACGATGAAGAGATATCAGTGATTCAAAGATGTTAGATTTAACTATTGGAGATTATATTATTGTTAATAACCAAAGGTATATCCTAGGCTTTTTTATTTTGTGTCCTCTATTTTAAGTATTTTTAACATTTGCAATTGTTATAGGTATTCACATTGAAGCTTGAGGTATGTAGGAGTGCATCAACTACATAAAGTGCTGTAATGACGCTTTACAACTTTGATTGTGAAATATTAATTCACAAAGTTGAACAAATTTACTTCAATTTGGACACTTTTATATCATTATATTTTCAGAATAAAATCGCCACATTTTAAAAGGTTAGACCTCTAATGGCCTCACATCGCTACATGGCTTTTGGAAAATTACCATTTTTATAGTTGCATGAAAGTTGTTTACCTTATTTTTCCTTTCGAATTTTTTTCGTCCTTTAAAATTGTTTCATTTAATGAAAAAAATTGTTCCATTTAATGAAAAAAATTGTGTAAAACTTAAGATCGATTGGATATTAGAAAAACGTGTCAGGTCGAACTTAAAGATCACAAACTTTAGTAATTGAAAAAGACATATAAAGGCAACGAATTTCTAAACAATTATTTAAAATAAGTATGTATTAAATGAATATGCTTCCTTTTTTACTGAAAAGCTAATATTTTTAATTGTTTATATTTTTTAATTACATAAATCAAGTCAAAATTTGCATAAATATGAATTAACACTCGACGTAGATTATATGTCACATATTAGTCCAAATTCCAGATCCTACACACTCATAATGTGCCGTAACTTGGTACTAATAGTCAGATCGCTTTGGTTTGAACGTACAAATTATTGGTTGCTGTCGACAATTGAATGAAAATACAACTTTTAATAATATTCGTTCGAATAGGCACTACTGAGTAAAGAAAACAGTGAAAAGTGATTGTTTAGAATCTTCAATCACAACGAGAAGCATGGATAAAATATTTCTGCTTGAACACAACAAAAGTCAAATAATTATTGGTGTTAAAATGTCATCCAATGGACTAGTTTTAATGGTATTATTTTACAATATGCATAAAGTGAAGTTAAATCTTTGTATGAGTGCTACAACTTAACTAAGAAAAAGAAAGGTTCTTTGGGAAAAAGCGAGAATTCAACACAAAAGTTCAACAAAGTGTTGAAACATTAGAATCGTTATATCAAGAACGCAAAGCTATATATATATATATATATATATATATATATATATATATATATAAAGAAATATTAATCACCGAAATAAAACGGGAGCGGGCTTTTCTTGAAAAGATGGATGACCTGTTTGATATCACACATGGAAATGCACTAGAAATAATTATTCTGAATCAGAGAAAAGGGACGGTGTGACTCAAGGACTGGAGGAGATTGTATTATTAACAAAAAAGAAATTTTATATTTATATGAAAATGCAAAAGCAATTTTCAGTTTGAAAATATTTTTATTTTGAGACGAATCAATATGACAGCCAAAGAAAAAGTTGAATTTTGAGACATTTGAGTATTTCTTGTTATTTTATACCTAAAGGCTGTGAACCAAGCTCAAATTGTGACAATAGCTCCCTCTCAAGATTTACAGTTTTTAAAAAGTCATTACGAATATTGTAAAATTCATAAAAAATATATAAGCTGTATTACGCTACACAAATTTTGCAATCATTTGCGATATTTGGTACCAGAAACAGTAGCTCTATCATTTGTGACAAACACATTACAACTGAAACAAAGAAAATAATGGTAGAGTCATTGAAATTCAACGATAGCTTCACAAATTGATAAAAAAAATACATGAAAAAAGGTTCCAAGTTATTTAAACTACGAAATTTGACAATTCATATTACAACAGTCAAAGCATTTCTTCCAAAGATATTCCAAAGATTTGCAAACAAAGATAGTTTTCTATTTGCTGTTCATTTTGTGTTCTTGTGCTTACTAGTAAGTATAACACTCAATATTTATAAGAAAAACACAGTTAATCTTCATTTAGAACGTTTTCTGTATAATTTTCCCACTTTTCATAAAGAATCATATTCTCTTAACTTTAACCGCAGTGAGACGTCTTTCCTTTATCCGATTGGGCTGAAATTTTGCATAAATTTTATCGCTTCAAATGCAACAATTTTGAGGCATGCCAAAAAAGTGTAAAATGTAATTTTCATCAAGTATAAATACTGTCAACCCTATTGTTAATCTATTTATCACAAAGCAAAATTTCAGGTTGACTTGCTAAGAAAAATTAATGCATTGGATTTGGTATTAAATATAAAACACATAAATAACTATTTAATCATGTGTGTGTATGTGTGTGTGACTACTAAACGCAAGGTCCAGGGTTCGAATCCTGACAGAGACTGCTTGAAAAATGTTAATTGAACATTTTTAACAAAAATTCACCCTCGTTCACATGAGAGGTAAAATTTAGATTCGTGTGTGAGTGTTGTCACTCACATTAAAGATCCCTGTCTTGCTTGAAATAGTACGACAAAATTCAAAATTTCTAGATAAAAAACTCGTTTCCTTGCCAGCATAGTATCTTCAGGTTGGGCATTAGAGAATCAAATGTAGGGTGGCGCAATTTAATGCAAAACTGATTTTGCTCAAACCCAGAAATGTGTAAACGAATTTCAGTCTAGATTTTAAGTCAAATAACAACTGCTATGCAAAAATATTAATTACATATTTTATCTTTAGTATTATAATTCGACAATATTAAAGTTCAGATACATTAGTTATAATTTACCTTTTTTAAACTGGAAAACTACGTATGAAAGTCGCTTTTAATCTATTAACGATAGATCCCCGGTGCTTTGAAAATGAAAAATGCGAGGTTCAGAAAAATATCCAAAGTATATAGTATAGTATATTGGTTACAAAAGCTAACAATACAGAAGAAAATTTGTTACCATTGTGCAAAACAACAGCCTTCAAACTGGTTTTCCAAAAGTCAATGAATCGTCTCCATTCTCCTGTTTCATGTTTATGATCAAGTGCATCCATCAAAATGCAAATAGTCACTAGTTATGAAAAAAAATAGTGTCCTATTGAAAGAGATTCTGACCTGTCAGTCAAAAACCTAAATGTTTGACCCTAATTTTGGACAATTTCAAGTCTCAAATGAGATCATTTAATTTGCCCAGAGTTCAAAGATTAGGTTTCCAGGAGGCTTTATTTGCTTCACAAATTAAATCATTTAAGTCATTGTGTACATTGTTAACTTCCAATTGATATTCTACACTTACATCTGTTGGATGATGTGGTACGGGTAAGTCCTCACTGTGAGATACTGGCCACATAGTAGATGATAAACTTGGGTACATTACTGTATCTTTGGATTTACTACTGATTCTCTAATATTTGGATGAATGATCTTGAGGTTCATGTCGCACAATGGGCATGTGTCTAGAAGCCAGAGCCCAATCTGTCAGACGCCTCACGCATGTTGAACAGCAGATACGAGGGGCCTAGTTCTGATCTTGATATCCTATTTCACAGCTAAAATACAGTTCATAACATTGTTTAACTAGGGATGTCCCCACACACATTGCAAAAGTTATCTGCGCTATTAACACAATTCCTTGGCGTATTAACTAACTTATCCAAAACATGGATGAACAACAATGCAACATTACTAGATGCGTCCACGATGAATGTCTCTGTAATACTTGCATTTATAAAATGCCATTCGTTAATACGCAGCAGATAGATGCCTGCCATCAAGTCGCAACAAAGTTCCAGATAAAATCCACCATCCCATTTGCAGCCTGGTAACAAATACATAAAGTTGGTGTCTAATAAAATAGCATAATCTTTGCGTGCCCATACTACAGGATAATTCATTTAGATTGGTCAATCTCTAAAGTAAGAGATACTAGACACCAAAATATTAGGATTTAGCCTAACATGCATTATACAGATGTCGCTTTTTCAAGAGATTGTGGTGCGGTCGGTTACGACACTAGTTGTGTGTGCGCCGCTGCTATCATAAATTGAAATGGGGTGTGCGAGGTGGGGAACATTTGGTATCCTGACCTTACAGCGGCAAGTGAGAAATTGACGGTTTTATGCGATTGAGAGTTAATTTTACTTTATGCATACTTGTAATGTTTTTATGTTTTATTAATCACCATTACAGTAAAGTTTATTATTAAATTCAAGTAATTTAGGTGTGAAGAGAAAGCAAACTCAATGTATCAGTCACGACCCTACACAATTAATATAATCTAGAGCTTCATCGCAAGATACAGCATATTAAAAGAAAGCGCATTGTCGGATGTATTAAGGTGGATGATGAACATTAGAACAGTTACTTTGAAATTTTTTATTGTATTGTTACTGATTGTTATTTTTATTATTTTTGTTATTTTTGCACTGCATAGTTTAAAATTTAAAAGAATTAAGCTAATAACTCAAAACCAACAGAGTTACATAAATTGAACAAGAGTAGCTTTTTTGATCAAAAGTAGAACGACTTTTCATATTTTTTATTTATTTCAAATGCAATTCAACAGACTACAAAGTTATGTTTTGATTTTGTGCCAGAATAGGCTATAGCTAGCGTCCACTATGAACAATGCTAAAGTAAGCTTTAAATTTGTAATTTGCTTGCCAAAAACCTTAAAAGTGAAAATTTTTGAATTGATCCCATCAAAATTTCAAAACCATTTAGAAATTTCGAAATAGATTTACAACTGAACACCCTGTATTTCTTCAACCTGTGACATTGGTATAATGCATACTGAGCTAAATCGTTATATTTTGGTGTTTAATATCTCTACTTTAGAGATTGTCAGGTCGTAATGAATCACTTTGTATGTATAGACAAATACACCAAATAAATCATCCAAAATATTATTTCACAACCGCTAGTTTATTATGTTCCATTATACATTTGCAAATATATTGTCTTTTATTTTAAAACCATTTCAGTTTTCACTCATTTGAATTAACGAGTTGGTACATTTCTACGATCTGAAGGTTGCTAGTTAGGCAACCAACTGTGCTCGTCCTTTATTAAAATTTTGAGTTTGCTTGTCTATATTTTTTCTAGTTCTTTATCTAGATTTGAACGTTGCTAATATAATGGTAATTAGATAAAAAAGCTGTATTATCTTGGCAAGATAAACACTTGCTCAATTTTATTTCTATTATATATGGGATTTCCGTGATTATTTCTTCAGAAAACAATTTTACAACTACATTGATCAAACGAGCTCACTAGATATTTAACAATTGGTCGCATTGGTTTTCTCTGCTAAATCTGGTAGTTGCAAATTTTTATCATGAAAAACTCTTTTTACGTGCCTGTCCGTATTTGTACCCAGTATTCTTCGATTCATAAAACTAAGGTTTGCTTCTTTGTACCACAATAGTTTACTTTATGTATATAGCATGTTTTATTTAGGTATCGTATTATATGTAGATTAAGTTAGGATGAGATGGGTAACCATTGTAGCCACCCATACCCTTCACAGGCTGCAGGAAGAAATGCTACATTAAAATGACCTTAGGTGGAATGGAAAGAGGACCAGCGATATTACAGGAAATGACTTACAAAAGATAGGATGATTTGGCCCTAGAAGCAGACTAATCAGGAGAAAGTAACTATTCAACTTTGTGAACAGCACAAACAGGGCAATGTCAGATTTAGCAGGCGACGTCAGCTCTGGGACTAGGCGAGTAATTAAGAATAGAAATAAAAAGTGCCAGTAAGTAAGAATAGTACATAATAGAAATAGGAAGGAGTAGCAGACAATATGAGAGCTAGTATTGACGAAAACACAATTTGGCATAAAACAAATATCTACAGAAGATTCGCATGTAATGGAAAGGAACAATAAAACAGACAATAAAAGTTATTTGCGAGACAAAGGGTGTGTATAAAAATTGAAGCATCACGTTGGGTATACCAAGATAACACAGCGGCTTTATCTAATTACCATTAAACTAGCAATATTCAGGAAATTCCTAATTAATAAAGATTATATGTCTAGATAATGGACCAGAAAGAATTTAGACAAGCAAACTTGTGAATTTAATAAAAACAAGCAAACTTGACTGCCTAACTAAGCAGCTTAAAATTGTGAAGCGTAGCAACCCATAAATTTAAATGTGTAGGAACAGAAATGGTTTTTAAATCCTAAACAATTACATAAGCAAGCATTAAAAAAGCATTGTACAAAAACTGTGAGTGACAGAAAATTCTGATTACAAATTTAAATTCAATGTGAACAATTACGTTAGAAACATGGACAAGTTTCATAAATCAAAAACTGTTTAGTAGTATTAAAACTTAGTAACATAATTAGCTGAACTACTTCATACCTCGATAGCTATGATGTACTTTAATATACATTATTATTTTATATTTTTTTATTTCAACTTTTATGTTTTGGTTTTTTTATTTCGTAAAATTAATTAAGTTGTTCTTTTTTAGGTAGCAGTATTTTTAGGACCAGTACTAGCATGTCTTTTTTCAGTATTTGGCTTTTGCATTCGCTATTATGATACACCAGCATATTTACGATGGATGTTTCACATTAGTTATTATAGAGCTGGTTTTCAAGGAATTGTTTTTGCAATGTATGGTTTTAACAGAACCGACTTAGAGTGCCCAGATGAAAAATTTTATTGTCATTATAAAAATACCAACAAAATATTACAAGAAATGGGTACTACTGATATAAATTTAGCATCTAATATTTCTTTGATTATTTTTATTGGAGGTATAGTGCATTGTCTTACGTATTTATCACTATGGCTCAAATTAAACAAAAGATAATTACATTTAGTAGTAAAATTGTAGAGTGTGATATTAGCATTAGGGACTATTAATGACTACTATGTGGTTTTGAAGAATTGTTTTTAATATAATGGCAATAAATTTAATCAGTTTATATAATTGATTAATAGTATTTGTCGTAATAACAGCTTTTGTTGTTAGATGATTTGTAACATTTTCTAAGAATTGTAACTCAATGTAGGTACTTTGGAAATTGCTACACCAAAGATATATTATTATATACTATATATCACAACCTCCGTTATATTTTAGTTTACATTTAGAATGTCAATGTTTATTTTGTGATCTCCAAGTATTTTTTTTACTGTGGCATTACTACTGGTATTTTAGTCTAGTTCTAATTTATAATTGGTTAGTATTCATATTTTTGTTGCAATTAAATGTGTTTGCATTATTAATGGTGTTTAATGCTAAGAAGCTAAAGTAAGTTTTTACAAATTACGTAATTATATAATTACTTGAAGTTAATTTTACCAGAAAAATGAACAAAAACGTGTTCGGTACAATACGAAATGACCAAACACGGAAATTACGTGTCGTGGCCGTTTAAAAACATCCACAATGTGTTTTAGCAAATTTAAAAATAACCATAATGCGAAATTCGCGTTATAGCTACTATCAAAACGTCCAAAACATGTTCTGGATTTCTAATATTTGCCACAGCGCATTATGAGATTCAGTTAAGCAACCATGTCGCTCTACTTTATGTCAGAAATAGGGATGTGGAAAGTTGAGAAAATAATAATTTGCAAGTACTAAGGCTTAAATTTAGACTGTTATCTATTCGGATCGCAAATTTGTTCCTAATACAAAGCATCTTATTATTTACTTAATATATAAAATACACATTCACTGCAGTTGCTGAAAGCACTTTTCTACAAATAAAAGTAATGAATACCGTCAAGCGAGATTATATGGGACTGAAGGGGTAATATAGGACAAACATGACATACTTAAATTAAACACATATTTTGCGCAAATAAGATATGTTCTACTTTCCAGTCTTTACGCTATATCTCTATTGTATTGCCTGTCTGTGTCGGTGCTATCCATTTGCTCCATTCTATCTGTTGTCATGATGTCAATGTCATCTGAATTTCAGGTTAAGAAATTGTTTGTTTTGTAAAGTGAAGTTGTTTCTCCGGTAAAATCAGACTTGTTTATTTTATAGGTCCAGAATTGTATGGAGGGTTTTCATAAACCGTTGTGAAAATAGGTATAAAATCATTTATATGTAATTTTTGTTATTTTAACTTTTACGGTGTTTTTAACGGAAAATTTTACCTCTACGGGTTATTTGAGACAAGTGACAAAACACATTGTTAATACCGCAAAACTACAAGAGACGCCTAGGAGCACCTTTAAGATGAGACTATATCCCAAACAGTCTTGAAAGAGCTTTAGAAGATGTGATAGAGCATAATATGTCATTTAGGCAAGCTTCTGAAGCATATAATGTGCCGAGAAGTAGGTATTGTAAACTGGTCATTCGCTATACTATATTGCGAGCAATTGATATACTATTGCGCAATTGTTTAATATAACGTATAATTACGCGGCAAATTACACGCTATTTTGTATCAAATACCAAACACTTTTAAAAGTGATGCAGTGGTCAAATTTTTATGCACAATGTAAATAAAAACAATTTACTCACTTAAACCGCTTATTACAGCCAAATCCCAGGGTCCATGTTTGTGAGTCACATCACGCCATGTTGCTCCAAATTTCCAAATCGTCCATCCTCTATGCTCGTTCGTAGGGGAACGATGAGGAATAACCAGGTATAAGGAACGATTAAGGCAAGGTAGAAAGGAACCTACCGCCTGAAAAGAAAAGGCACACCACACAGATAGTTGTTCTTGGCTTCAGGCCTCGTAGCTTAATGCCCCTTCTGACATTACCCGCACCTGCGCATTCTTTTTGCGCAAACGCAACTGTCCGGAATGACGAAAATTGACAAGTTCATTTAAAAGTATCAGCGGGAATTTATTTACAAATTATAACTAACCCTAGGGCATGTACATTGCCAATTTCTGCATGTAACAGAAGCACTCTCCACAGAAAATATCATGGACAAAATATCAGAACTCTTGGCAGACTTAGTGTTCTGACACAAATTCAGGAACAAAATATAATTAAGGCCATTAGTTTTTCTGCAGAATTTGGTTTCCCATTGACCCCATGTCCTTGAGAAAATTTGTACAAGACTATCTTAAGAGACGAGGAACAAATGTTTCAGAGATAACATGCCAGGTTGGTAAACAAATTGTTTTCTATGGTTTAAAAAACTATATTTTTACTTCTTTTAGGACCGGACTGGCTAAAAAGTTTTCTAAAACGTAATACGCAACTGTCTATGAGGTTAGCGGAAAATAAGAAAAGATGCCGTGCTGCTCTATCGCGGGATTCAGTAAATGCATACTTTGATGAGCTTGAAATAACACTGGCAAACATATCAGCTGATAATATAGTTAACTACGATGAGACCAATTTGCCCAACAACCCTGGCCGTGAACGAGTAATAGATAAAAAAGGAACAAAACATGCTCATCTCATTATAGACTCTTCTAAGTCATCGGTGTCGATCATGTTTACAGCAACAGCAAGAGGTAAACTAATAGCACTGAATGTTGTGTATAAATCCAAGCATTTATATCCTGAAGGCGGTCCAAATGGTTGTCAATACAGTAGGTCACCATCTGGGTAGTTTGATTCCATAATTTTCGTGGACTGGTTTTTAAAATCATTCTTCCTTATTTAAAAAGGAAAAATGGTCAGAAAGTTCTCATAGGAGACAATCTTGCTAGCCACCTTTGTGAATCAGTTGTCAAAGCTTGTGAAAAAAATAATATTAAATTCGAATTCTTTTTGCCCAACAGTACACATAGATGTCAACCTCTAGATCCATCTTTTTTCGTCCCCTAAAAATTAGCTAGCATAATGAAATAACAGAATGGAAACTAAGGCACCCTGGGTGCATTCCTAAAACAGTGTTTCCGATTATACTAAAACACACTTTAAGTAAACTTCGTTTTGTTGAAACCATAAAATCAGGATTTATAGCTGCTGGGATCAGCCTCTAAATAGGAATGAGTTTTGAAACCGGAAGATATAGTTGACGATGCATTAGGGTGGTCATTTTCTAACGTCCTTAAAGAGTCAGAAATTAACTTAGTTCCACCAATCAAAAGGTCTAAAAACTACAGGTTGCACCAGGTCGATCAGTTTCAATTAGTGATTTGAAGCTTAACGACAATATTGTAAACAACCAAAGCAGAGGGAAGATTCAAGTAGAGGACCTGCAAGTTCTGATTTTGAAATTGAAATAGAAAACGAAGACTGTGGAAAAGAAAATTACTCTCCTAGAATGAACTATCCAGTCGTCAACGATTTTATAGTGACCAAATTTATATATGACAAAGGCTCTAAAAGGGAAACGTTCAAATATTTTGTGACTCAAGTCATTGATATTATGGAGGATAATATTAAAGTTCGATGTATGAGATCTTATACGAAACATGAAAACATTTTCATATTCCCTTAAATAGAGAATATTGCAAATATTAAACGAGATGCTAGCATCAATATTTTAGTCCCACCTATAATTTCTAGAAGTCGTCATACATGGATGAGCATTATATTAAGTCAAAAAACTGTTTCAAATTAGGTTTTTAGTGTTTCATTTTATGCAATATACCGGGTTATCCAAAAGTCCCGCAACCCTAAAATATTTTTTTGCACCACAAAACTTTTCATACAAAATATTTAGGATTGTCCTCCAGCTATCTGGTTGTGGCCTTAAAGTTGACCTTGGCAATGACCTTGAATGGTCAACTCGTTATCAAGTTCACTTTTTCAAATAGACACCTCTATCTTTTATTGTGGATTCAGAGAGCACAAAATTTTATAAATGAACTTGACCTTGGCCATGACCTAGAGATGATCTTGAAGACAATTCAGGTCAATTAAAAAAAGTATTTCCAATATTTTAGGTTGCCTGGAGAATTTTTTTACAAATACTCAAGATTGTGCTCCACCTATCTGTTGATGACCTTGAAGTAGCCTTTGACCGTGACCTTGAAGGTCAAATCGTTTTTTAGGTAAATTTTTCAAATAGAACCCCCTATTTTTATTGCGGATTCGGAAAGAGCACAAAATTTTCCAAATTACCATGATCTTGGTAATGACCTTGAAGATGCCCTTGAAGAAAATTGAGGTTAATTAAAAAAATATTTTCAGGCAAGGTGGTAAGTGTTCCTAGCCAGTTAAGGCAAGGTGGTAAGTGTTCGTAGTCAGTTAAGGCAAGGTTTGTAAGTGTTACCAGTCCGTTAAAGCAAGGTGGTAAAATTTCCTTAGCAATTGAGGTAAGCGGTGAGTGTACTTAGCTTGTTGAGGCAAAATACTGATGTTCCCAGTCAGTTAGGACAAAGTGATAAGTGCACATTTAAGAGAAGCTGGTAAGATAGAGTTTCTACCTAGTTAAAGTAAGACAATGTATATGCGCACCCAGCTAGTTAAAATAAGGTGGCAATTGAGACAATTGAGTTGATTTTTCGAATGCTGGTATGATTATCTTTTTGAATAGCCAATGCCACACGCAATTAATTATCTTCAGCACAGGCTAATTTTGGGCGACCTGATATGGGTAGATGTTTTACAGTACCCGTATCATCCAATTTTCTTTTGAATCTGCTTACAGTTGATTTCTGAATTTGTTCTTGTCCTACCCTAAACGACTGCTTGAAAAGATTTGCGACATCCTCTAACGATCTCTGTTAATTTTTCCAAGCACGCATCATGATGACGATTATCCGTTCTCGTTCACTAAGTTTAACTGTAACAACTAGGAGTTAATGAATATTTTTGTACAGAAAAAAACACTTAGTATTCTGAGAAGGGCCGTTGCCAATATTTATGCAGTACAAGCTACTTACCTTTAATTATCATATTAAAAGCTATCCCTAGCATAGCTTTGAAAAAATATACACTCACTAGAAGGTCTATGTGATTTATGCAGCTTCACTGAATCTTTTTTAATTGTATTTAAAATTACTATCAATTTTTAATACAGCATTGTTCAATTATAAAAAAAGGTACTATCAGATTTATTGTCATATGACAGAGAATTAAAGCGTTTAGTAGACCTCTGAATAATTAATAGAAATGTTTTAGATATAGTAAACACTAAGATCACTTTCCGCAATAATTCATTAATTCTTCTATGTTCTTGATCGTAGTTCTATTATTCCTTTTCCGATCATTGAACTACACCGAATTATAATTTCATAGCCACTTATAAAGCAATTTTAACCGATTCACTAGAACTGCATAAATATTGCTGTCAGTTCTTCTCAGGATAGTTATTGTTTACTTTTTTGAAGCAATACCAGCGATAGCTTTTAATAGTCCTTCTTTGGATAATCAAGGTTAAGTCGTTTTAACTGCACAAATATTATCAATAGTCCTTCTCAGGATAGTTGGTGTTTTTTTCAAAGCAATAACCACGATAGTAGCTTTTAATAGTCCTTTTCAGGATAATTGAAAGCGGGTCCCTAGAGTTGCATAAATATTACTGACAGGATAGTTGGTGTTTATTTTTTCAAAGTAATACCAGCTATAGCTTTTAATAGTCCTTCTTAGTATAATTGAAAGTGATTCACTAGAGCTAGATAAAACACTGACAGTCTTTTTTAGGATAGTTGGTACTTTTTTTCTTTTCAGAGCACTACCAGCTATAGCTTTTAATAGTCCTTTGAGGATAATTAAAGGTGAGTCGCTGCTTTTGCATAAATATTATTAACAGTCCTTCTCAGGATAGTTAGTGTTTTTTTTCTGGGCAGAAATATTCATTATATCCTAGTTGCGATGGTTAAACTTAGTGAACGAGAACGAATAATCGTTCTCATATTGCGTGTTTGGGGAAATGAACATTGATTGCTGGAGGATGTCGCAACTCTTTTCAATCAGTCGTTTAGGGTAGGACAAGAACAAATCCAGAAATCAACTGTAAGCAGGTTGGAAAGAAAATTTAATGATACGGGTTCTGTGAAAGATCTGCCCAGATCAGGTTGCCCAAAATCAGCCCGCACTGAAGATAACCAATTGAATGTGGCATTGGCTGTTCAAGAAGATCATCATACAAGCATCCCAAAAATACAACAGCAACTAAATTTGAGTTATGGTACGCTACAACTTATTTTGACTAAGGATCTCAAATTTCACCCTTACAAAGACAAACTTGTTCAGGAACTAAACGAAGATGACCCTGATAGACGCATGCAATTTGCAGAATTGATGATGGAGCGGATAGATGCAGATGCAACCTTTCTGAATCATATTGTCTTTTCCGATGAAGCCGCATTTTGTCTAAATGGTAGCGTAAATAGGCACAATATGAAATACTGCAGCCGCAAAATCTCCGGATGGGTGGCGGACACACGCTCTACTCAATACCCTCAAAAGGTTAACGTTTGGGCAGGTATTTTAGATAACCACATAATTAGACCATTCTTTATTGATGGCACGCTTACTGGAATTAAATATGAAGAGTTGCTAAGGAATCAAATAGTACCTGCTATTCAAGATATTACTGACAAATTTGATGAGACCTGGTTCCAGCAGGATGGAGCGGCTCCTCATTTCGCTCTGTGTGTCAGAAATTTTCTTGACAAAGTCTTTCAACATAAGTGGATAGGACGCCGCGGAGAAATTGAATGGCCAGCAAGATCTCCGGACCTTACTCCACTTGATTTCTTTTTATGGGGTTATCTTAAAGATAGAGTTTATCGCACTAAACCAGCTGATGTAGAGTAGCTCAAACAACAAATAAGGCAAGAGATAGCTCTCATTGATCCTGAAACCATTTGCAAAGCTGTTACCACTGTTTACAATCGAATAACCTATTGCCATGAGACACAAGGTAATCAATTCGAACACCTACTTAAATAAATAATGTTTGAATAAAATAGACACAAAATAGCTTGCTGTAGCTGGGCTAAAAGTACAAATCACCCCACCCTGTCTTAATTGAAAGTACCTTCGCTGGCTCCGTGTACACACTTCCTAGACATCACTTACTGAGCATATCAGTATCTTGTCTCAACTGACTGAAAACCTTCACCACCTTGCCTTAACTGACTGGGAACACTTACCACCTTGCCTTAATTGGCTGGCAACACGTACCACTTTGCTTAACTGGCTAAGAACACTTACCATCTTGCCTTAACTGGCTGGGAACACTTACAACCTCGCCTTAATTGGTTGGGAACACTTATCACTTTGCTTAACTGACTAAAAACACTTACCACCTTGCCTTAACTGGCTAGGAACACTAACCACCTTGCCTGAAAATATTTTTGAAATTAACCTCAATTTTCTTCAAGGTCATTACCAAGGACATGGTAATTTGGAAAATTTTGTGCTCTTTTCGAATCCGCGATAAAAATAATGGTTTCTATTTGAAAAATTGACCTAAAAACGATTTGACCTTCAAGGTTACGGTCAATGTCAACTTCAAGGTCATCAACAGATAGGTGGAGCACAATCTTGAGCATTTGTAAAAAAAATTCTCCAGACAACCTAAAATATTGGAAATACGTTTTTAATTGACCTCAATTGTCTTCAAAGTCATCTCAAGGTCATGGCCAAGGCCAATATCATTTATAAAATTTTGTGCTCTTTCCAAATCTGCAATAAAAAGTAAGGATGTCTATTTGAAAAAGTGAACTTGACAACGATTTGATCTTCAAGGTCATTGTCAAAGTCAACTTTAAGGCCACAACCAGATAGCTGGAGGACAATCCTAAATATTTTGTATGAAAAGTTTTTCCAGAAAATGCGGTTCAGAAAAAATATTTTAGGGTTGCGGGACTTTTGGATAACCCGGTATGTATAAACACTTGTTAAAAAGAAAAACCTTTTTTTCAGTATTTTGAGTGCTTTATTATCAGAGTTTTTCCAAAATTTTGTAAAAAAATTGCTATATTTGTCTGAACTTATCGTGCTTTTGGGTAAAGTAGGACAAATTTTGCAATAAAATTGAAATTATTATATCATCTATAATATCCCATTTTATCCCGATTCGGTTTTAATTTGGGACAAATATTTGTGATTTTTTCAGTAATTATAGTAAGTAAGTTTTATTTAAATGTATGATAATACATATTACAAATACCTTATATTATAAAATATATTACATAGAAAATACAACACATTGATAGTTGATAGGAGAGTTAATCTACATCACATCCTCGACATTGATACCCTCAATTGATGTTTAAACGATTGTAAAGATTTTGATTATTTAGTATTGGCCGAAAGCGCATTAAATTCTCGGATGCCGTCTATGGATATGGACCTTTCAGTACATGCTTTCTTAAAAGAATAAATATAAAAATTTGATGAATTGTGAGTGGTGTAATTATGAATTTCATGAACCTTAACTAAATTACATTGTAGGTAAATAGGCAACATGTATTTGGTAACCTTATATATAAAGCACATAACTAAAAGTACAAATGTTGTTGCATTGACAAGAATTTTAAACAATCTAGCATTAAATGTGCCCTTGTATAGATATTGCATTTTAGTATTATACGGAGAGCACGATTTTGAAGGATCTGTAGCTTATTTATCATTGCTTGACTCTGAAAGTACAAAATAGACGAGCAGTATATAAAATGTGACGCAATAAGTGCTTGGTAAACTTTTAATCGAGTTAACATATTAAGATTATGACTGATACGATAAAAATAATTAATTTTACCAGTAAGTTGTATTATTAATTTATTCGAATGTGATAAATCTATAGTTACACCCAAGTACTTAATTTCGTCAACATATTGCAACCTGTCATGAATGAAAACTATGGATGGTAGCATATGCAGTTTTCCATTACAACGCATCCCTAAGATCGTTGCTTTGCTTTTCTTGATATCAGTAACTAAGTTGTTACTGATGAACCACTTTGAAACAGCAGTAAGCAAACTGTTCATCCTATGTATTGTACTATCTATATTTGTATCTGAGATTGCTGTAAGAGTATCATCTGCAAACAAGTTCAGTAAAACTGCAGGGTCATTGACTGCATCTACTATATCATTGATATACAGTATGAAAAGCAATGGGCCAAGAATAGTTCCTCGTGGTACACAATGGTTGTTTAATACAGCACCTGAAGTCTGATTATTGATTTTAGCCACTTGCTTTCGTTGATATAGGTAGTTCGAGAACCATTTCAAGGCATGGTCCGTAAAACCGTAACATTTTAATTTATTTATTAGAATCAATCTATCAACCATCTCAAATGCTCATTTAAAATCTAGATATACCGCAACTATAACATTAGAACCATTATCCAATACTCTCTTCCATTCTGACAGCACAAGCTGTAGTAAGGACTCACAGGAATGTTTGCCACGAAATCCTGATTGTTGTTTGATGAGAATGTTATTCACTTCAATATGTTTAATAATTTGGTGGTGTATTAGCTTTTCAAATACCTTTTCAAGGAATGGCACTGTAGCTAGTGGTTTGAATTCTATAGAGTTTAGGGCACCCCTTACTTTAGGTATTGGTTTCCTTCCATCGAGATGAAAAAATCCAGTAGTTATAGATTTATTTTAAAGGTCCGTTATCTTACCAACTGGGTAAGATCCACCAGCCAAAACTATATTTTTATTTAATAAGTCTGTATTAGAATCTTTTGTATTGTAAATCGCCTTATACACACATTCCGTTGTGAATTCCTTAAAAGTAAATTCATTCCTACAATGTCTTATTTTTCTTGTCGATATCTGTCAATAGTTCAACAATAATTGGATTTGAAAGCTTAATGCACCCTATAACTATTGTTATATTTTATTTTTTAGTAAATTACTCTGAAAGAGTAGTAAAGATGAATTTGTGTCTAAAACTGTTTTATATAACCCTGTTTGACAGTATCTGAAAAGGTATACCGTCGCCAAAATTAAAATAAGTAATTATTTGTTTTTGCATGCACTGTTAGAATGCCACTTGGAGTTACATGTAATGTTCTTTGAACCAACCTTTACATTTTTTATCAATGAAGTAACTTTTGCAGTAGCAACTTATAAAGCATTGTTTGTTTCCCGAGTTTAAGGATGAAA
Source organism: Platerodrilus igneus (assembly GCA_036346225.1). NCBI lineage: Eukaryota > Metazoa > Arthropoda > Insecta > Coleoptera > Lycidae > Platerodrilus > Platerodrilus igneus. Next base: position 3,445,483 of record JARFIW010000816.1, on the reverse strand, counting down.
CAGAACGGAAGGATATCAGTAAGAGCAATAAAATTTGAGTCCGCAGTTGTGAATTCATTACGAGTATAAAGTTTCTGTATAGTACTATTTTTGGTTCTCAGTTAGTAAAGCCCAGAAACATTGATGCTCAAAACAACGGTTAATACGCTTCTATGCCAGACGTCCGCAATCCACATCCGATACTCTAACAACGACGTTTTTCCCTATTTCAACAGGAGCGTCTTGGGTTCGTAATCGTTTGTTCGGCCTGCTTTTTCTGGGCGGATTTTGCAACTTCACGCTCAGAATGTATTTTATGTTTCCTAAAACACAAATCGCATTTAAGTTTTGACTAAATCCCCCAGTCTTCAGCGTATTTTCCGCATATTAAGTGAACGTATCGATCACATTCAATACATTTATGCACCGTTGAATACTGTTTAGCACAAATTGTACAGTAAACTTTTGGTTTGGAATTTTCTGGTTCTTTGTCTGTAATATCCTTCTGGATGTTGACATCCTTTTCATTGACTGTTTCAAAATTCTAGTTCTTCTGCGGTATCTATTAAAGAATACGAGTTTTCTCAAAGAGCAGAATCTGCTAGCCCGAATCTCTTGTGCAATTCCTTCATAGGGGCTGCATTTTATTTCTGTATGATGGGAACGATTTTTTTTTACTTTGAGTAAAGCGCACACCTACTGCCCATTTCTTACAGTCGTTGTCCGACATCCATACTATTAGCATATCTCAAAGCCTTGGCTTTGAGAATGACGGGGCTTGCCATGTAAGATTTTTAATCCCGGGCACATTGCTGCCAAATTGGTAATAATTTGGTTTGCAAATTTCCGTCATTGTCGCTCTGAAGTATAAACGGAGAACCAAATATGCAAATAATATCTAGAACTTCGTAAGCTACTTTTCAGCTGTTTTGGTCTTCAGCAGGCGAAGAACTTTGTCAAATGATCCTGATAATTTAATACAAACTTTTATTTGCCATCTCGTTCTGACTCCATATCTATCAAATCAACTTGGCTTCGAAAATTCATTTGATCTGAAAGAATTGGACGCACTACAAGTCCTAATCTTAGTACTTTCTTCTTTAACTGGCATTGCTTGCAGAGTGTCAAATAAAGTTCAATTACTTAACGAGTTACATTACTGTATTTTTTCTTTATTTCAGCATCAATTACTGAAAATATAGGACGAATTGGTCAAAGGTACACTTAATTTGCATGCGATTAGAATATAATAGTAACAAGTCACGAAAGTTATTAACTACACTGAGTCGTATAAAACAACTTCCTAGAAGTGTTGTGTATAACCTTCTATTTGAAGTAGTTACTAAAACTTCTGATAATATCCAAAATTCAGCATCTAAAAGTCGTATACATTGAATAGACCCTTGACAAGTGTTCTAACGCCCATAATAATATTCAGAACACCACCATTAGTATTAATTTTCGTTAACATGCTAATTTTTCCAGAAACCACTAAACTTTTATGAAGTAGCAGGTAGTGCAATAACAGTACGTAAAATCATTACAGTACTTGTTTTGTAAAGATCAACTTTTTTGAATCAAAATGGCGTTAATACTTGCAGTTGGTATTGTCAAATAGCGATGTTATAACTTAGTAAATCTTGTCCCGTAATATAAACATAACATTGCAACCTGAAGTACGAATTTATTATTTGAACTTACAAACGTAAAAAACATTATTTAGTACAATCATCATCAGCTTAACTTTATTTTTCCATGACAGTTCTCTCATGAATGACAACTTAACAACATTTCCCGGCAACGAACGTTCTCATCCAATACTGCCAACTATTATTACTATGGCGCTAAATATAAATATACAAAATCATAACAGTTCCTTCCTTTCTTAAAAAAATCAAAATGCTAACACAATCAGTCATTAAGAAAATAACAATCTAAAGCATATAAAATTATAAATTCAATTTTACTAAAGGTTTCCTTACTCTTTCGCTTCTACGTAATGCTAGAGGCAGTGTAGGTGTGACTGGTACAGGCTTGGTTGGAACAACAGTTGTTTGATCATCTTCTAAGACATTATGATCAGGGCAGATGCCAAATTTAAACTAGAACCAGGTATAGGATCTAATTCTACCGCTTGATTTGTAACAGTATCACCTATTTTATACATTTGATCTGTATGACGTCTCCAAGTACGTCCATCATCCATTTTGATGTTATAATGTAGTTTACCAGTCTTATTTTTTACTGTACCCATATTCCACTTATCCTCCCCTGAATAATTTCTAGCTGCTACTCTATCTTCTTCATCAAAAGATCTATTGGTAACATTTTTATCCAAATAAGGTTTAGGTTTAGAAGTTTCCGGTAACATTAAGTGAAATTTTGTTTTGGGTTGATAATTAACAAATTATCTCTGATGGAGATTTTTCCGTTGCTGAATGTGGGGTAATGCGATAATGCATTAATATTTGCGATAAATAAAAATCTAACAGTTCTTTGTTTATAGGTAAGGCTCTCAATTTGCCTTTTAAGGTTTGCACAAACCTTTCAGCTAATCCATTAGTGGCTGGATGGTATGGTGCTGTTCTTTTATGTTTAACACCATTAGAAATTAGAAAATTATCAAATTTTGGATTTGTAAACTGTGTACCATTGTCAGTACATAAAACTGAAATTAGGCCAAAGGTAGAAAATATTTTTCTCAATATCTTTATTGTCTTTTCGGTGGTAAGTTTATCCATAATATAAACTTCAGGCCAACGCGAATAAGCGTCTACTAATATAAAAAAATATGTACCCATAAACGGACCTGCAAAATCCAAATGACACCGTTCAAAGGGTCTTGTAGGAGGCATCCAGTGATGTCTCTCAACCTTTAGAGGATTTCTCTTATTATTACTACAAGAATTACAATTCTTTACGTATGCTTCAATATCTGAGTCAATATTGCTCCACCAGCAAAAGCTGCGTGCAAGCGCTTTCATACGACTAACTCCAAAATGAGCTGCGTGCATTTCATTTAACACTTTAGACTTCAAACTGTCTGGAATTACAACACGAATTCCACGCATAATTACTCCTTTTTGAATAGAGAATTCTAAAGGATCAATTCCAAATCTAACTTCAGCAGGTATATCTGTTCCTGCTCTTAAAGCATGTAATAAACTATTTAATTTAGGATCGTCAATTGTTGCCTGAGCTAATTCGTAAACATTAGTAGGCATAGTTTCAATTTGATGTATTTCGTAAATGTCAGATTCCTCAAGAGAAACTTGATCTCCAGAATCTATTGGTAATCTACTAAACAAATCAGCATTTGCATTTTGTTCAGATCGTCTATACTTAATACTATAGTTAAACGCTTGAAGAAAAACTGCATAATGTTGCATTCGCATTGCAGACATATGCGGTAAACTTTTCGTTGGTGAAAAATCTGAACCAACGGCTTATGATCTGTATAAAGAGTAAAATGCCGCCCATATAAAAATTTATAAAACTTTTTAACGCCATAAACTATCGCGTAACTTTCTTTATCAATTTGACTCCAACCTCTTTGAGTCTCTGATAATGTTTGCGATGCAAACTGTATAGGTTTTTCCTGTCCATCAGGAAGAACGTGACTAATTACAGCAGAAACACCTACAGGCGATGCATCTACTGCAAGAGTAATCGGCAAATTATTTGAATAATGAACTAAAAAATCATCAGATTGCATTCTATCTTTTATATTCTTAAATGCATTCTGACATTCAATCGTCCAGTTCCAGGGAGCTTTTGAACGTAACAAGTTATGCAATGGTTCTAGCACTGTACTTAAATTAGCAAAAAACCTGCCATAATAATTTACTAAACCCAACAAGGATTTTAATTCCGTTACATTAGTAGGTTCTGGGGCTTTCTGAATCGCCTCAACTTTCGAAAAACATTTATGAATGCCTAACTTGTTAATTTTAAAACCACAGTACTCTATTTCTTGTTGCATGAACTTTGACTTAGCTAAATTTATTCTTAAGCCATTAGCTTCTAGACGTTTAAATACAAGCTCTAGTCTATTAAAATGCGTTTCATTATCTGTTGCCGTAACACAAATATCATCAATAAACACAACAACGCCCTCAATACCTTGTAGTATTGTTTCAATTTTTCGTTGCCACTTTGCAGGTGCACAACTTAATCCATACATCATGCGTGTACATTTAAATAACCCTACATGTGTACTTAACGTTAACTTGTTTTGATCCTCATCACGAACTTTCCATTGTAAATAAGCCCTACGCAAATCTATTTTAGAGTATAATACTCCGCCACCTAACTTTGAGAATAATTCATCTACAGTAGGTAGTGGGTGCTCCTCACCTCTAGTTGTGGATTTAAAGTAATCTTAAAATCGCCACAAATGCGTATTTTGTCTGCTTTAACCACGGGAACAATAGGAGTTGCATAATTACTATTTTCTACTTTAATTAAAATACCTTTATTCTCTAAATCAGAAAGTTCCGATTCAATTCTTTCTTTGAGTGCATAAGGCACTGGACAAGCTTTTATAAAACAGGTTGTGCATTCGGCTTTAATGATAACGATACTGGTTCTCCTTTTAATTCGGCATCCTCGCCCAATAAAACTGAATACTTATGCAACAAAGCATTAAGTTTTAATTTCAAATTACTATCGTTTTCACTGAACACCGGTTGTTTTGTTACAGTACTTACATTACCTTTAAAACTTCATTCCAATTTATGTTTACCTTCATCCAATCCCTTCCTAACAGAGGATTATTTGTAGAATTAACTACATATAACTTAAGGTTTTCAAGTTTTGCCTGTTGCCACTCCACTACTACCTCAGCATAACCTAAAACAGTTAAAGGTGTATTGCAATAGGAAGTCAATTTAATATTTGTAGGTTTGAGCTTAAGATCATTAAAAATCTTACGAAAGTCATTTCCATTAATTAACGATACTGAACTACCACTATCGATTTCCATTTTAACAGGATGATCGTTTATTTTTTACTTCAGTCCATATTTTTTCTGCGAATATTACTCCCTTATTATTGCTGTCGCTGGTAGCTTCGCCGGTAATATTATTAATATAATGTGTTACTTCTTGCTCTTCATTCGGATCTGAAAATTCGTTGCTTACTGCATTAATATTTTTTGTACTGCGTCCTTTGTCTCCTTTACTTAAACATTGACGCTGAAGATGTCCCATTTTTTTACAAAAGTTACACTTCGTATTTATATGTTTACAAGTCGTAGCAAAATGCTGTCCGCCACACCTGTAACAGACTACACGTGTGTCCTGTTGACTTTGATTTTGCACTCTGCGAGTGCTGGATTTATTTCTCCTTATACCCGGATTTGACGTATTCGCAAATACAACTTTTTTTGTATTTGTTGTTGCTTCTATGTATCGTATTTACAGCAAATTCATTGGAATTTTTGTACGATGTTTCTAAGCTACTGGCCATTTCAACAGCTTTATCTAGGCTTAGGTCTGCAACTTCTAATAACCTACTTCTAATTTTTCATTTCGTAACCCACAAACTAATTGGTTGCGCAGCGCAGTTAATAAATAAGTAGCAAAACCACAATGTGTTGCCATTTTTCTTAGAATAGCCAAATACTCACGTACAGTTTCACCTTCTTGTTGCATGCGATGGTGGAATTTATAGTATTCCGCAATTTCTACAGGTCTCGGATCATAAAATTGCTTTAATATTTGTACTACATCATTGTAGCTTTTGTATGGGGTTCAGCAGGAGATAATGCGTCACACACAATTTCAAATGCATCAACACCGATGTAATGAAGTAAGTAGTTCTTTTTCATTTCCACATCCACGATTTGGAAAATTTGGAACGATGACTCTAGCCTTTGCAACCATCTTTCAAACTTTTGCGTTTTCTGATCAAAAAATTCGATCACGAAACTTAAGGGAATGTATTTAGGTTGTTGCTGCATGCTTCTACTTTCATTATCCGCCGGCATCCTCGTCGCCAGAATGTTATAACTTAGTAAATCTTGTCCCGTAATATAAACATAACATTGCAACCTGAAGTACGAATTTATTATTTGAACTTACAAACGTAAAAAACATCATTTAGTACAATCATCATCAGCTTAACTTTATTTTTCCATGACAGTTCTCTCATGAATGACAACTTAACAACATTTCCCGGCAACGAACGTTCTCATCCAATACTGCCAACTATTATTACTATGGCGCTAAATATAAATATACAAAATCATAACAAGCGAATATCAAATTATCATTTCCATTGTAATTAACGGCATTAAATACTTCCTAGTTCCACTTCAAGTCTCATTTATAACAAATCTTGACATTGAAATATAAGTTTGCAGAGTGCACTGATTTTTAATCGATTAAAATTAGCAGTCGCTTTTGTATTGAGATTATTTACATCAAAGATCGTTTAACTTTCATAGTATTCTGAAGAATAATTATGCTTCAAAATTATTCAAAGTTCTATGTTATATATTGCATGTTGTAAAATGAATTATAAATTACTCGAGACTTACACGTTCGATGTCGTAAATAAATTAAAGAATTAATCTTTACTCGAAACTTACAATGTTATTTGACCTTACAATGAACGACCCCCCATTCTAATTCATTTCCATCTTATACACTAAAATACTAAATATGTCAGTTTTCCATTCCACTCTAAATCATGTACCCGAAGATGTCACAGATGGTGCGATATTCGCTCACATTTCGCTTCCTTATCTCTAATTATATATAGTTGGTATAATTTATGGCTATTGTAAAAGATTTTATTCTTTGTTAATGCAGGAAATCAATGATTACTATCTTTTTTGTATTATAATTACAGCTTATTAAAATGCGTTCTATCAATTTTATAACTTTTGGATAGAAGCGTTGCTTTGAATTGAGCCTTTGTTCATTGATACAAAATAATTTAGTAGTTTTTAGAAAATTTCTAGTAAAAATGATGTACGTGATTTATGATTTTTTCGAATTTTCTCGAAAGAAATGCCATATTCTTTTATTAAATAATGTAAATATTGTTTATTCTAGAACTAATTCAAATTAACTGCTTTGAAAGAAAGCCATTTATTATTATAAACATAAAAATGGCATTTTTGATGAATGACTTATGCCATTTATCTTTCAGAAAAGTACTAATTTTAATTACACAATTAATAAATGCTCTTGTGTTTTCACTAATTGAAATTTACTTAGTATTTTAAAAGTGGATGAGACTCGTTTTGTAATAAAAAATTGTATTATGATATATTAAAGTAGATAGTTCGAAGTAATATCCATCTTATCTTTTCGGCTTTATTCAACACTTTAATTCTTCGCACCTGTGACTTTGATTGAGGTAAAGATGGAAGTTCGTGTAGTTCCCATTTCCTGAATGCCGTAATTACAGATGATTAATTCTGCATTTCGGAGAGCAGCAAAATCTTGGCATAGTCGCAGAACTTCCCATAGATACGTTGTATGCTAAAAGTTACTGTATTTTCAGCAGACTTGTAACATTCCATATCAGACTTAAATCTAATTAAAATCAATTCTCGTGGCATGTTAATGATACCTTTCTTGTAATCTTCTAAAAACCCGAAAATGGTTTTAAACGGTATAGCACAACTAAAACGGCCATCTTGGAATAAAAATTCTGATTTTCAGCCGGTGTGTACAATGGACTTTGTTTCTGATTCTTCCAGGGTCATTAGTTCTTTCTTCTTTCTTCCAATAGAAAATAGGGAGCATTACTAGTGAATTCGTATGTTTTGGCTGGATCTGTTGTTTTATAGACACCCTTAATAAAAATAAAACTTTCGTGCGGGTATGTTATGTTATTGCTGCTTTGGATTTCTATACAAATTCGATCATTATTTTCAGCGTTTAATGTAAATGACAAATAGGTATAATAATCTTCCTTTATGATAGTCTCGTCCAATTTATAACTTCCAAACACATCTAATTGAGGTACGTTCTGGTAATTAAGCTTTCCTAGTTTAACATTTCGCTCGCTGTGGTAGTTCAAGACACGTTTACTTCTGCCAACCATAATTTAGAACTTTCAATCCTAAGGATTTTAAAAAACAAACTTCTGCTGTACGTATTTTGACAGCTTAACACTGTGACGCCGTAGGCACATCTGACTGTTGAGGAGTGTGGTAGCGTGTTTTATATATAAAATCAATAGGCATTTCCTTAGATGTTTCTTATTTCTAGTCTAACACAAGTATATGTTACCAGAGAAAAATTTACCAATTTCCCCAAGTGATCGACTAATCCGATTGTAATGTTGTCAATTTCTGATACAATTAATGGGTAATATATAACGTGGTTAGGCTCCTTTGCCAGATTATACCCTGGTGGTACAGATAGGCTGTATTTGAATATACTGTGAGTCAGAGCATTATTTCTAAACGATCCGGTGCTGATATTGATTTCCACAAAAACGTTTAAGACCGAGATTATGTTCACTTGGTGGTCTGCAATATGTAAGATGTTTGCAGCGAGTTTACGATTGGTAAAACCCAAAATGGTTCCAATGCTGTTTACACGATTAGCTCCAAAATAAATTGGTTCGTATAGAACATTTCAACGTGTTATTATTCGCACTTAGTTTGAAATAACTATCAATCTTCTCGTTAATGTTTGGAATATTACTGAACCACTGTTTGATTACATCCTGCATATATATGTTTATTTCCTACAATTCATAGGAACCGGGTTCAATTGTTATAGAATGTTGTTATGAATCGTTAAAGTACAAGACATTTTTTCCAGAGTGCACGTTTTGCACAGTGTTACATGTATAGAGTCTCACTAAATCTAAGGCATATTCACTGCTCCACTTCAATTTAATTGGCGGGTAAATGAATCCTGTTGATCTGACGTTGCCGTAACCAAATACGCTCACAGTTTTAGCCATTTTCACTAAAAAAATTTAACACTAAATGTTCACAATTGTAGGTGTTGTAAGTCTGCTTCGATACACTATTGTAGTAAATTTTGCAATCTCGAAAATAACTCTCGACTTCTTCCGGGGGTCTTAACTCTCCAAAGGAATCGTAGTATAACACAATACTTCCAAGTTTTCGGTACCCCACCCAATGAGTACCCGGTTCGCTTGTGGTATCCAAATTAATCACACCCAATTTGATGACACACAGAAAAAAGTCTCGTACATGACGAATATTTAATGTGTATTTTTTTATATCCACGTCGGTAAGAGCTCTTTGAGATAACTTGGCTAGTTTTTTGATACTTTTTTAGAAGTGCCACACCCTTGCTTGTATGACCTCTAGAATAATGCAGCTCCTGTCTTGTAGGGCTTTAAAAACAGTCCACTTCCTTTTTTCCCTACTGCTATTGCTTCCATAGATCTGTTGTGACGTTCACCCTCCTTTAACTGTTTGCTAGCAGCTCTTGCATCGTTCACAGCTTTTGCAATTCCTGCAGCACCACCTGTTAAGTCTCCTAGAGCACTTGGTTTGGCAAATATTGAAATCAATGGTAAAAAGCCGCCTTTCTGCAGAACGGGTATAATATGTGAGAGTTCGATCTTCTTTTTGCCTTCGGCACCTTTTACAACTCTTTTCCCAGCATGGATACCAAATTCGAATAATTTCTTTAAATTGTCAAAACCCACCCAATCAGTTGTAGCTCGTATTTTCTTTAAGAAACCTCCTTTGAAATTTATTTGCTTCTTTTTCATACTCATCCTTAATTTTGTTTTAGCTTTCATGGTGTTTGTGACGAACCAAGCAGTAACCTTTTTGCCAAACTTTGGGTTTTTTATTTTACTCGCTCCCGAGCTCTTTCTTCTAAAATTTTATCTGCGATGTCTAGCCGAAAGATTGTCGAGATATTTGGAGTATGCAATGTCGTGGTCTCTACACATGCGGTCCAAGTCGTTAATTCCAGGATCACCACGGGCTAACCATTCTTCCAGCCAAGTCATTGGTTTCTCAAAAGTGATAAGACAAAATGCGGGCCTCAAATGGTAGCTTATTTATTACTTTGTTGACCAGCCCACCACCTGAATTCACACTCATGTATGCGTGCACATCAACAAACAACTGAATGAACAATATTCACAAACATCTTTATTTATACTTTTTACAAAATACATTTTACATATTAATACATTAATTTACAAGTTTTGCTGGTATTCTTCCGGTATTAACATTACATTATGATTTTGCAGTACATACATTCACATGGTAGGTAGCTCCTCGATATGCAAATTACAACACCTTTGCAATCATCTGATATACGATACCCATTACCGATGTATTCAGTTTTAGAATATTCTAGTTCAAAAATCAGTTTCGACATCTGCAGAATTCGATACAAAAATAGGTAAGACTTTTAAAGTTTAAATTTATCGTTCTTGCACCAAGACACTGAATTATATCTTTGACAACATCTTAAAAGTATATTTTGGTCTTAAACTCATAAGTGATTTAGTTGTAATATTTACTGAGCACGAAGACTTGTGTTCAAATTGATGAACAATGCGATATTTGGCAAAACCATGGAGCATGTGGACAAACGCGTAGACATTACGATCCACACTAAATGGGAGTGCAATGGTAAAAAGTTGTGCATAAGTAACCTGATTGCAAAGCCAAATTTTAAGAATTGTACCTTACCCAGAGAGAATTTGGCAGTCATACAAATGGAACGCGTCAAAGTTGTTTACGATAAACCTATCTATGCGGGATGTTTTATAGTTTTTATACTCGTATATTATTAATCATATGTAACGTATAAAAATATTTGTATATTCTATACAATACATGCAAACTGTACCTGTAATACTAATTGATGATGATGACCTATATATGTGTATATTTACGTTAACTATTGCAATATTAAAACTCTAAATAAAACAGTATGCTTTAGACGATCCAGTATGTAGCGTGATACGAGGTGGGTCGAAAAAAATTGGTTTAAAAGATGACGCTCGAGACGTAAGCAAAAAAATGATAGATGAGTAAAAGAGAGGTTTATGGTTAAAGTTACTGGTACACCTACCTGATTCAGTTGGTAACTATGTAACATACGTATACAGGGTGAGTGAAAAAATATTGCATCAAGTTGGTGGATACGTTAAAGTGGCAGTTGTTACAAAAAAATGACTACAATGACAGATTTGACGTAATCAACATGGTGCTCGTGACATATGCAAAAAATGGCATATGTAACGTGACAGGTTATTTTTGTGGAGCACTCTATGCAAATAAGAATTTAATTTGTATACGATTGCTTTAGGTTTAATGATTTAATCTAGTTGATTTATACAAATATTACCGTTAAGTTTCAAAATATGATACCAGTAAAGGTGCTAAACATTAATCCGCATACGGTGACCCTGAAGAAAGACATAATCGTGGGAAGTTGCATTCCATTATGCCATATTAAACGTTGTGTGGACGACACAAAAGATAAACCAGCCAACGGTTGCTCACAGCAATTGCTGGATATGTTGATACCTTCGTGTCAAAGATTAAAGGGCGACCAACTGGGCAAGGTAAATAAACTGGTCGGACGATATCGAGGTGTGTTTGCACTGTATGATGGTGGAAAATGAAGGACGAACGTTGTGCAACACAAGATCAATACTGGAGATGCGCAATGATACGACAACATCCCAGGCGGCTTCCTTAGCCAAACGTAAGGAAACCGAGCAAATTATCACAGATATGGAAAAACAGGGAGTAATTGAGCCCTCGGATAGTCCATGGGCATCCCTGGTGGTGCTTGTCAGGAAAATGGATGGGTCGACAAGGTTTTGTGTAGACTACCGGCGGCTAAACAATGTCACAAAGAAAGACAACTATCCTTTGCCCAGAATTGATGACACCTTGGATCCTCTATCCGGATCTAAATGATTTTCGACCTTGGACTTGAAAAGCGGGTACTGGCAGATAGGCTTGGAGCCAAACGATAAAGAGAAAACTGCGTTTACAATTGGAACTGGATTAGGGCAGTTCAAGGTCATGCCCTTTAGATTATGCAATGCCCCTGCTATTTTTGAACATTTAATGGAGTCGATACTGCGTGGACTGTCCTGGAAAACATGTCTGGTGTACCTAGACGACGTGATAGTGTTAGGCGGGTCTTTTGAAGAACATCTTAAGAACCTAGAGGAGATATTTCAAAGATTACGCGAGGTAAACCTTACCTTCGGCCCTAAGAAATGTCACCTATTTGGAAAAGAGGTGAAATACCTAGAACTAAGAGCCGACCCTGACAAGATAAAAACGGTACAAGAGTGACCTACATCAGCAGATATACACGCAATTTTCTAGGATTGTGTACATATTACCGACGTTTTATACTAGGGTTTGTGAATATTGCCAAACTGTTGACGAAATTAACCGAAGATGGACAAGAATATAATTGGAATGACTACTGCCACAGCGCATTTGAACAACTGAAACGGCTACTAGATACAGCACCGATTCTCAGTTATTCACGGATGTAGGAGAAATTTGTGTTGGATACCAATGCCAGTAACACAGCTATAGAAAGCGTTCTTTCTCAAGCGCAAGACGGACAAGAAATGGTAATTGGATATTTCAGCAAGGGCTTGTCGCGGCGAGAAAGGAACTATTGTGTAACAAGAAGCGAGCTGTTGGCCGTCGTCAAATCCGTAGAACACTTTCATAAGTACTTATACGGCCGCAAATTTCTGTTAAGAACAGACCATGCTGCACTAAAATGGTTACTGCAATTTCGAAATCCTGAAGGGCAAGTTGCGAGGTGGATAAAACGGCTGCAGGAATATGACTTTGACACAGAACATCGTGTAGGAACTAGCCATCGGGATGCAGACGCTCTGTCAAGGAGATCTTGTCCGGTGGACTGCATTCAGTGCTACAACATGGAAGAGAAAATAAGTGTCATCCATAGAATGACGGTAACCGATGATACTTGGCAACCCGAAAGAATACGAGAAAACCAAGAGAATGACGCCGAATTGGGACGTATTTTTAGTGGAAAAGTAGAGGACAACGGCCAGAAATTGGTATTTCATGTAGGAGTCTGAAAGCATACTGGGCGCAGTGGGACTCCTTGGTGATTGAAAATAGATTCTTGAAACAACGCCTGGAATGTGAAGATGGCACTGAGAAACGACTTTAAGTGATAGTGCCGAGTAGCAGAGTGCCGGAAGTGTTGCAGCACTTGCACGATGGTATTTTCAAAGGGCACTTTGGCATGAAAAGAACTCTCGGAAGAGTGAGAGAAAGATTCTATTGGGTGAACCGCAAAAAAGATATGAAGGAGTGGTGCCGGAAATGTGAGTTGTGTGCCTCTGGAAATGGACCGGTCACAAAATGGAAAGCCCCAATGAGACAGTATATCGTGGGGAATCCTTTTGAGAGGGTGGCTATTGATATGACTGGTTCGTTTCCTGAATCAGAGAAAGGAAATAAATACATCTTGGTTGCATGGATTATTTTAGCAAATGGCCGTCTGCAAGCATCTTAGAATCAGAAAGACCAGAAACACGCCACTTCATCCTTAATCGGATGGAATGGTTCAAAGAATGAACAAGACGTTAGGGAAGTACCTAGCCAAAGTTGTCTCTGAACATCAACGAGACTTGGACCAATATTTATATTTGTTCCTACTGGCGTACCGATCTTCGGTACATGATAGCACAGAATATGCTCCCGCTTGCGTGATGTTAGGACGTGAATTGCGGCTACCATGTGATCTTCAGTTTTGATTTAAACCTGGAGAAGAGACCGCAGGTGAAGATTACGTTAGTAAGCATCGTGAAAGATGAGGTAGCATTCACGAAAACGTCCGAAAGAATATCCAGGCGGCAAGCGATCGAATGAAATCACAATATGACATGAGAGCACAAGAAGGTGGTTACCAACCTGGAGATTTAGTGTGGTTGTACAATCCACAAAGAAAGCGTGGATTGTCGCCGAAACTACAAAGACAATGAGAAGGCCCGTACGAAGTATTAAAAAGAATTAATGATGTAGTGTACCGGATCAGAAGATCTTTCCGTGGTAAACCGAAAGTGGTACACTTTGACCGTTTAACATTCTATGCTGGCAACAACCAGGAAAGCTCGAGTAATGAAAATGGTGTTCGGAGAGTTATTAATCATGTGCCAAATATAGATTTTGAGAGTTTCATCGCGGTGTATGGTGGTTCTGCTAAGGCGAGATTTGGCGTTGTTGTTGAAAAACAGTAAGATCTGTTTAGAGCACTAGAAGAGTATTCCCTTGCACATTGCGTAGCTCAAGATCTGGAAATGTCAAGAGAAATAGCTGTTGTTTTCAAGAAAAAGTTTAGATGTGTGGATAAATTAGTAGAACAGCAGCCAACTGTAGGAAAAGTTTTACTTTCTAGTTGCCGCTTGAAGCGAGCGGACGTGTTTTTGCAGAGCTCGCGCTTCAGCAATAACAGTAAGTTTTTATCTAGGGTTTATATTATTTATTGTTGTATTATTTTATTTGAAGCTTTGCTTTTTATTGTGTTTTATTTTTATAATTGTGTGCCATCAAATTTTAAATACAGGACAGTAAAATAAAATTTAAAAACAAAATTTAAACCTAATAAATACTAAATAAATCGCGTTTTTCTTTGCAGTTTAAATTAAATCCGCGTTTTAAAATAAAACCAACTAGATTTCGGGATAATAAAACAAAAAACTACTAAACAAATACTCAAAAATAATTTCGAATAACTTAAAAAGGCGTTTTTAATAAATTTAAAACAGAAACCGCGTAAATCGAGTTAAAAAGCCGGGTAAAACAAATAAAAAGTGTGTGAAATTTTTATAGTGCGCGTATAATCAAATAATAAGCTAAAAACAAAATCTAGGCCCCTTTTCAATCAAAAAAATATCTCAAAAACTGTAAATTTTAAAACAATTTATATATAAATTTTCCGTAATTTGAGTACACGCGTACTTAAAAGTTCCTTTAAAATTGATTATTGGAGTAATTAAGCGGTGTAACAGTTACAGGTTGTGCTAGTTTCCAAGTGATTAATTGAAAGGTCATTTCCGGTAACCGCATTCCGATTGCACTCGACCTTATTTCTTATTACATTCAAAAATAAAGTGTTGTTATTTATAAATTAGATAATTTGATATTTTGAAGTAATTAATTTATTTAAATTTGATTTGGCGCTTTAAAAAATTTAAAATAAATAAATAGTGTTCTTTACCGTACATTTTGAATCGAAGTGCGTTAGGGAATTTATTTGGTTCTAGTTGTTATTTTGACGCTTAGTGCTTGTTGCATTTTTGTTGAAATTTAATATTTAATTGGGCGGTTCGAAGTTTAAATAAATCCAAGGTTGCTTACGGTTCACCTTTAAACAAAACATTTTTATTGGACCAACGTTTTGCGCTCTTCTAGCGTCGTTCTTTTAGCGTCGTAACGGTCAAGTCGTTTTTGAGCTGCGTTTTAGGTGTCATTCTTTGTCGTTTGTTTTGTCAGCATGGTGGTCCACCGCGACGAGGAGCCGTTGCCCAGGAAGAAGAGGGGAGATCGGTCGGGGTCTGATAGGTCGGAGGCTGAGGGCGCTGTTGGGGAAACAGCTGAAGGTAGTATTGAAGGACGTTATGTTAGGGATTCAGGAGAAGGTAGAGGAGCCTGTGTCTGCGGCGGTCGTGTCGGGGGAGTCGGGGCCTCCCGCGGTGGTTGCGGCGCCAGAATTGTCGTCTACTTCGAGAGCCCAGCGCACGATGTCGACTAGTAGCAACGTTAGCGTTGATGCTAGCGACCTCGATGAGCTGGAGCTCTTCAGGGTGAGGAAGGCGCACGCTGCCGTCTATGGGAAGGTGCCGACGACCTCCGCCACTATTGTCGTGAAAGACAGGAAGATGGTTCGGCACGCCGTGGATGATATCCGCGACGTTACGAACCAACTTATAGGCATGGTTAGGGCGCTTCGACTTTGCCTAGATAGTCCTGGGAGAGCTGGTGTTGTCGGGGGAAATCCAGCGGTGGTTGCTTCTGTTTCAGGGCAGCAGTGTTCCCGGAGCCAGGAGGTGCCGATGCCGCGGAAGGTGTCGTATGCTAGCTGCGGGGTGCAACGCCTACCTTTGCAGTTAGGGTCGACGCCAGGCCAGGCCAGAAGGACGACGTGATGACGACCCTGAAGCAGAAGGTCGATCCCGCTCGAGATGGGTTTGTTGTTTATTTTTTTTTTTATTTATTCTAACATTACATTTAGTCTGCTACCTAAAAATTACAGCAAACCTGTTACTCTAAGAAATCTAACAGATTATTTGCTACCTTAAATTATATTAGTTAGTTTTATACTGTTTGCGTTTGGAAATCCACGTGTGTGTGTTTGTGTGGCTGTTCCCGGCGGGGTGCGGAGCGTGTGTGTGTCGTATGTTTCTGTCTGTGGTAATGTCCTTGGACTGCTTGGTTCGCAGCTTCCGACCGTCGGCACGGAAATCAGAAACGTGATGACCTGAGTACGTGTCCTGGCCGTCGGCAGCCGGTTTTGGGGAGCTCGTACAGTCCCTGGTGTCATGTGGCGTGTGTGTGGGTGCGCAGGTCGCGCGCGCCAGGTGCGTATGTGTGATGCTGCTGTGATGTTGTCCTTGGGACTGCTGCATCCCTGAAAGAACCGCCGGCAGCCGGATTCAGAAACTGAGAAGTTCGCATTCCTGTAGGTGACAAGGTCGTCGGCAGCCGAAACCAGGAACCACGTTCAGTCCCTGGTGTGATGAGCACGTGTGCGTATATAGGTTTGTCGTAATGCGTGTGCGTGCAGGTACGTGTACGTGCGTCTTGTGTGATCCGTGTGTAGTGTATATTAGCTCGTGCCTAGTGACTATAATGGTGAATGTGTTTATTGTTTCACTTTCTGTTGCCGTGCTTATGTCTGTGGTGAGGTCCTTGGGACTGTTCTTCGATGGTTTGCAACCGCCGGTAGCCGGTAATCTGAAACCGAGGTACGCGTTCATGTACGTGTCCTGGCTATCGGCAGCCCTGGGTCGCTAGGGAACTGTAGGTGTGTGTGTGTGTGAAGGTGTGTATTTTGTCGCTGAGTCGTAGTATGTCCAGAATATTTCCTGAAGAACTTCAAGTTGCGCTACAACACTGGAAATATAAACATTAACGTTACTGAAGCTAGGTAAGATTTAAATGCGCTTACAAATTTGGTTAGTATTGTCTTGTTTATTTTAGTTCGTTGTATTATTCTCCATTTTAGATGGTTAGATGGTTAGTATTGAGTCCTTATCCTACTAGTGTTAGTATTCTAATGGTAATAAGTGTTCTGGGGTAACTTTTGTAAGGTACGTTTGCCGTACTTGCCGTAATAACTAATTACTTCGTTTTCACTGGTATCACTCCCGGTCGTCAGGATTCACGAGCCTTCTGGTAGATCTTCAGGAGACACGTGGTTCCTGGTATGTCCTTGGGAGAATGCCACTTGTTTGTTGTCGGTTCCCATGTGTGTTGGGTGGATTGTGCTTATGTATTGAACGTTCGATGCGTTACGTCAAACTTCTGTGTTTCGTGTGATCTGTGTTTGTGGTATTTGTGATGTGTGGGTTTGTATGGTGTTTGTGTGTGTCCTGTCAGAGTCCGTTTGTGTACCTTTGGTGTAGTATAGTAGTAGTTTGGTGAGTGATTCTGTTTAGGTAAGGAAATATGTTTTCGTTCCAGAGCATGTCCGAGAGGGGTATGTCCCGTAGGATTGTCCTGTCCATTCCTAGGTCCTGTTGCAGTTCGGTGCAGTGGAACACCAGATGTTCCGGTGTCCCCATCTCACCACATGTGCAGTTGTTGTTGTCTTGAAGTCGAAGCGGTTCCTGTAGGTTGGATAAGGGCCATGCCCCGTGAGAAAATGAATGAGCCCTTGTGAGGGGACCAAGTGGTGACAGTTTAGTCTGTCTCGGATGTTTGGGACTAGTGCGTATACCCTCCGCCCATTTGTGCTCTGGTTCCATCTATCTTGCCACTCGGTTAGTATTGTGTCCTGAATTTCCTTTTTTATCCGAATTTCTGATGTTACTTTTAGGATTTCCCGGACTTTTTCTGGTTCGTTGTTTTTTAACCAGTATGTCGCCGCTCTCTTCCTGATATACAGATCAAGAGGAGGACTCTAATATCACATAGAGGGCGTCGTGTGATACGGTCCGGTATGCTCCAGTAAGTCTTATTAGTACCCCCCTTTGGATACTGTTGACTTTTTGTTTGGGTTTTACTAGATGTAATCTGGTTGCCCAGGCGCTCGCTGCATGGCTTATTATTGCTGCAAGTACGCTGGATAAGTATAATCTTACACAGTTTAGGGGAATATTGTACGTACGTTGTGCAAGAGTTGCTATGCATTGCATAGCTTTACTGGCACCTGCAGTCACTGTGGCAATGTGTTTTCATAGTTCAGTTTTCATCAAGGGTTAGCCCTAGGTATTTGGCTTCCCGTGTTCTTCGTATTCTGCCTCTGTTCAGTTTAATGATAGGGTCTCTTTCTAGAGAACCTTTAACTATCATATAAGTTGTTTTGTCATGTGCTATCGTCATCTTATTTGCGTTGCACCATTCTAGGGCTTTGTTCAATGCGGTGTTTGCATTGTGCTGTAGTTCATTTCTGGAACCTCCTTCCACCACCAACAAGATGTCGTCCGCATAAGCTACTACGGACCTCACCTCATTTGCGGTTTCCAACTGCTCCAAAAGCTCCTCAGTCGCAATGTCCCAAAATATGGGACCGCAGACTGACCCCTGTGGGCATCCTTTGGTGATTGATTTTGTGATAGTTTTAGTACCAGACAATGTTACAAATCTATCCTGGCAATAGCTTCTGAAGGTATGATGTAGTTGTTTTGGACATTGTATTTCGATTAGCCTATGGAACAGTGTTGGCCACCATAAGTTGTTGAAGGCTCCTTCTATGTCTATCATGATTAAGGCCACGTATTTTTTATTTGAAGTGGTTGTAGAGTTTATGGCTTTGTTTACGGCGTCTTCGGTTGATCGTCCTTGTCTAAATCCGTACTGCGCCGGGTGCATGCCTTTCGTCTTCCGATGTTCTTGCATTCTCGTACAGTAGTCGCTCGAAAGTTTTCCCGAGCGAGTCTAGAAGGCAGATGGGGCGATACGAACCCGGATTTTTCGGGTCTTTTTCTCGGTTTTTAGAGTATGATTACGTCTGCTTGCTTCCAGCAGTTTGGAAACTTTGTTTGTCTTAGACATTCGTTGTACAGTTTAGTAAGTTTCGGTGTGAGTTTGGTGTCTAGTGCCTTTGTAATTTCTGCCTGGATCCCGTCTGGCCCAGGAGCTTTTTGTTTTACTTGAACGGATAGCGTGTCTAATCTCGTCTTCAGTGAAAGGTGTTACGTCGTCCTGTGTTCTATTCCATGGTGTTTTCCCATTCGCGTTTTGTTCGGTGACTCTTTGTCGTTTGCGTATTTGTTCTTGTGTGTCCTCTTCCCAGTTGTCATCAGGGAGGAGTGTATGTAGTAATGTCGCGGTTTCAATCCAGTCTTTGGTTTCTGTTCCGTCGGGTTTGGTTAAAGTCGAGTACGTTGTCGGTGGTGCAATTTTCCCTGATACTATCTTGTACGGTACCCCCCAAGCATCCGTCTGCAAATGTCTTTCGACGAAAGTGTCCCAGGATTTTCGTTTCATGTTGTATAGTTCCTGTTCGTATGTCGCCTTGCGTTGTCTGTAGTTGGTCAGCTGGAAGGCCCTTTCTGCCGGTGTTAGGGCTGCTTGATAGCGCCTCCTTGCCTTGCGAGCTTTGCTTTTCAGTATCTGGACCTCTGTGGTCCATTTTAGCGGTTTTTGTGGCGCAGTTTGTCTTGTTTTAATGTTTGTTTCATAGTGTCTTTAATTGTTCTTGTTAGGGCTTGGGCGTAAGCATGTACGTTGTCGTTGCGTTGGATATCAGGGGGCGGATTGAAGTTGTCCAATAGTCTTTGCCAGTTGGCATTTTGTATATTGTATTTTAGTCTTTTTTTGCCAGTTTCCGCATGTAATGGTATGTTATCCTTGTGTATGTCAAAAGTTATGAGGTTGTGATCGCTTATTGTTAAGTTGTCATGTACCTTCCAGTTTTGTATGTGGGGGTGCGCTAGTCCGTTTGCTATTGTGACGTCAATGTTACTCTCTGCTCCTGCCCGATGGTTTCTGTGGGTGGGTGGATTGAAGGACAGTTCATCACTTCAAGCTGTAGCTCGTTGATCATGTCCTCTACCCTCTCCCACGCGCATCAGTGTTGCTACAGTGCCACATTGGGGATTTTCCGTTTACATCTGCCATAAAAAGTGCAGGCTGGTTTGAGTATGTACGTGCAATGTTTTTAATGTTGGTGATGTATGGATCAGAGTCCAACCGAAATTGGAAGTATGTGTTGGTCAGTATCCAGTTGTGTATGTTTTGTCCGGATATTTCTAGACAGACGTTGTGTTCGTTCGTGTATCTTTGTATTGTGGTTGCTTGTATGTTAGGGTTGAATATTATAGTGGCTGCCATTGGTCTGTCTCCTTACATATCTGTCTGGCTGTCGTTGGCATTCCCGGTAATTTTCCGTTTTGCAGTATGGTTCTTGTATGCAGATTATATCTAGTCGCTGTGTTTCGGCCAAGTGTCTGATTTCCTGTGTTACGGTGGCGCTACGCATGGCGTTTAGCTGTCCAATTTTAATTGTGGTTTCCCTATGCGTCTCAGTTTTTGTTGTTCCGTTTCTCGTGTTTGCGGTCGGTATTGTTGTTTGGGATTGAGCATCGATCTCAGCTGTCCGTGTTTCCAGTAGGTATGTCTTAGTTTGGATTCCTCAATAATTGTTGGTTGTGTGTGTGTTATTGTCCATAATCGGTTTTGTGTATAAGTCTGTCTAGTAGCATTTTATACGTCGGACAGTCCTTTGAGTTATCGGTACATTTTCGGTGTCTTTTTTGGCATGGAATACAAGCTGGTTTCATTTCCTTTTTGGACAGTTTAACTTTTGTGTTTGGCATCTTGTTCCCCACAGTGGCTACAGGTGTCCGTCTGAAGTGGGCAGTATTTTGAGATATGCCTAGATCCTGACATCTCATGCATCGTGGGACGACGAGATGATCTTTTACTGTTATGCATCTGTATTCTATGTATAACTTGTTTAGATTTATGAGCATATTACGTAGTTTATTGCTGACGGTTGCCACATGATGTACCGTGGGTTTGTCTTTTGGTCCAGTTTTGAAGCTAAGGACGAATTCTTTGTCGAATTCATTCCAACTTAACTTCTCTTCTAGGTTCTGCTTGTATATTAATGTTTTGACTTCTGATTCCTTTAGATACGTTGGGACATCATACAATATCACCAATGGGTTTCTTTTCCGGGGTTTTTCTACCTTTAATACCTCTGTAAGTTTACCATGTTGAAGTAGTTTCCTTGCTTCGCTTTCATTATCCGTGTCTATTATTAGAGTGTTATTGGTGTTTCGAATGTTTTTGATCTTAATGCCATCTGTTTTGGGGTTGATGGTTTTCATGAAGGTGTCCTGTATTTGTTTAATGGATTCCCCACGTACGGAAGTGATGAAAACTGTACCAGTTTGATTTGTCATTGCCCGTGTGATTGCGTCTTGTTTCGGTGGTTGAGGCCTTGTTAGTGCCGCAATGTTCGCGTATGTTGTCTTGGGTGTGATAGTTTCGATGTGTTGTGCGTTTTCGTGTGTGTGCTGTAATTTTAGGAGATGTTGGTTTTGGTTTTGTAATTGCGTGTTTTGCTCTCGTAATAGTTTATTTTCCCAATCAGTTCTGCTTGGCAAAGTGCCCATTTTGCAATACGTTCCTTCAAGTCCTTCTTCATTCCTACTTTTAGACGGTTGGCGGTGTCCATTTCATTAGTTATGAACAGGTCCAGCTCAGGTACATTCTGTAAAGTGGGTGTTCTGTTGAAATGTCGTTGGTTCCTTGCTTTGGTTCCATTATTCTTTTGTTGTTGCTTCTGTTGGATTTGGTGTTTCGCAGTTGTTTCCTATTTTAGCTGTGATAATGACGGTAGCATTCTCGGTGGTTTTGCGGTTTTGTTTTCAGATCCGGTGTTAACTCTGTGGTTAGGTCGCTATCACTACCTCCCGCCTAGGAGAGTGTCCTACTGGCATTTAGTAGTTTTGAATTATGCACTACTTAATTTCTAAGCAATAAGTTTTGTTTAGATTTTTAAATCGTTCTACTTATTATTCTAGTTCCTGTGTGTGTTTTATATTGCGTACGCTTGACCTTGTTACTACATTATGAATGCAGCGTATTTACTTCTGTTTCAATAAATAAAATTTTGTTATTATTTCACTGTGTTTGCGGTTATTAATAAGGAAGTTAAATGGTTTGAAGGTTACTGTTACAATTCCGTGCAAAGTGTTCCTTATACGTAATAGCGTACAAATACCATTTGATTAATTAAATATAGTTAAGTAATTTTTCTTGCACAGTTTAACTGACCTAATTTCCAGCTTGAGTTCAGTAATTTTCTTCTATTTTTAACCACATTTGCTATTTTTTAACAGGAAACTAAGAATTTACTTACAAGTCTTTGTTTCTTGAGGTTCACTTGATTTACTTTTATTGCGTAATTTGAACGGTTCCAAGACTCACGAAAATCACAAACATATCACAAAATTTTGAAATTTTAAATTTGTTTTAATTTTGTTTACTTAGAAGTTCGTGAAAATGATATAACTTAATTTTGAATATGCCAAAAATTACAACTATAACTAATAAATTACATAATTTTAACAGCCACTACATTTCACGTCTGCTCTGCTTGAACGGAGCTCGTAGGACGCGTCGGGGCGGTGTCGTTGTGGAGTGCGCAGGTCGCGACGAGGCCAAGTAGCTGCAGTTGAAGGTCGGCGGGAACTGCAAGGAACTCGTTGCGAAGACCATCGAGAAGAAACGTCCACGGGTCGTTCTTCCGGGGTCGAAGCGGGGATGAAGGCTGAAAAGCTCGTGCGGTTGATTGCGAGCCAGAATCCCCGCTTCGGCGATTTGAAGCTAGAAGACCACCTGAGAGAGAAGTTCAGGTTTGGTGGAAAGGGCCCTAGGGATTCCTTCGCCAACGTAGTCTTCGAAGTGACCCCCACACTTCGAAGGCGTATATTAGCTGATGCTATTAACCTCAGGTGGCGAAGAGTATGGGCCCGGAACCACTTCTCGATGACCCAGTGTTACCGGTGCTACGAGTACGGCCATCGATCGATGGAATGCAGGGAGAAGGTACAGTGGTGCGGTAACTGTGCCGAGGTCGGGCATGAATTCAAGAATTGTCGGAAGGCAGTCCCCTGCTGTGTGGTTTGCGCTAGGGCAAACGACAGAGCTGGCGGTAGCGCGAAGGTCGATACGCGCCACGACGCCAAGTCGAGTAGATGCCCCACAATGCAGCGTCTGAAGAACGCAATCACACGAAACATCGATTATGGACTGTGAAGATAAAATAAAGTCCATAAGAAGCAAGAAGATTAAATTCGCGCAACTAAATCTCGGGAAAGGTAAAGGGGCAACAAATAACTTCGTAAAGTTATTCTCCGAAAATAATATCGACATCGGGCTTATACAGGAACCGCACCTGTATAGCCACAAAATAACAGGTTTTGGGAAGGGGGTTCCCGTTTTAAACGCAAACAGCGAACGACCGCGTAGCGGAATAATAATAAATAATGGGACGTGCGCCGGAATAATCTTAAACAATCTGTCGAATGAGTTCATAACCACCGCAGAAATAAAAATGGGATTGCATACGTTTTATGTGATAAGCACTTACCTTCCGCCGATCGATTCCCGGCGGGAGAATCCTCAAACAGAGGACTTAATAAATCAAATTGAAGGAATCCTTCGTAAAATCGGTAGAAATAGAAATTTAATTATCGCGGGAGACTTTAATGCTAAGTCGCCATTATGGGGCAGCCCTATCGAAGATGATAGAGGTTCGCAGGTTGCTGATCTTTTTACGGGATGGGATCTTAGTGTGATAAACACTAATGATTCACCTACGTTTGAAACGCATAGAGGCAGCAGTTTTATAGATATTACTGCAGTCTCGCACGAAATGTTAGAAACGATTTGTAATTGGAAATTGAGGTCGGACGAGGAAACGCTCTCTGACCATAAATTAATAACATGGGACATTGAAACCAAAACAAGCGCAAACGAGCAGCTAACTATATTTTCGCGGTTGTGTAATAAAAAAAGCAAATTGGGAGCGGTTTAAAGAAAAATTTGGCGAAAGTATCCCTGCGCTCGAAAATGAGATATTTAACTGCCGAGAGGCAGACGAAGTAGAAGCACTTGCGAAAAAATTAAACGACGCGATGGTAGACGCGTCGTCGTATTCCATGCCGCAAAAGAAAACATTTAAAAACAGCGTACCCTGGTGGACCCGGAAACTAACCACCAAGCGGGCAGAAACGCGTAACCTAAGGCGCCGCTATCAACGCGCCTCGGGAGAAATAAGAGAACAACGGAGAATAGAATATAATCAAAGTTACCGCGAATATAAAATATTAATAGAAGAAACGCGAACGAATAAATTTAAAGAATTCTGTACGCAAAACTCACAGAAAGAACCCTGGGAACCGCATACCGCGTAATTAGAAGAAAACAACAAAAAATCGCGCTCAGTAATATAAAGAAAACAAATGGCGAATACACGGAAGGTTTTAAAACCACAGCGGAATATTTACTAGAGAAATTTTTCCCATCGGATAATCCCGAGAGGGATGAAGGGTCGCACGATTTAGTACTTCGGGAAGCTGCAGAGGCGCAAGGAACAGGTGCCGATAAGGCAATCCTAGTTCACGAGGTCGTCAGGGCTCTTAGGAGGATGAACCCTAAAAAGGCACCGGGGCATGATGGAATCACTTCAGACGCAGCTCTGCGGGCGTGCCTGTTAACCCCGTTTGTCCTTGTTGGGTTGTTTAATCTTTGTTTAGAAAGGGGCGTTTTTCCGCGTTGCTGGAAAATCCAGAATGTGAGATTTATACCCAAATCTAAAAAGGCGGATGCGTCAGATCCGGGCAGCTATCGTCCAATTAGCTTGCTACCGGTGCTGGGGAAAGTTTTAGATCGCGTTATGACTACGCGTGTTGAGCACCTAGTGCGAGACAGCGGCGGTTTTAATAACCGACAGTTTGGTTTCGTGGAGGGCAAGTCGACTATCGACGCGTTAGAGTACGTTGTCGGGAAAATTAAGCAGGCAAGAGATGCTAAAGAGTACTGTGTCGTTGTTGCTTTGGACATTTCCGGAGCATTTGATGCTGCCTGGTGGCCATTAATCGTTTGCGAGTTAGATCGTAGGGTTGTCCGCGAAACTTGATGTCTTTGATCAATAGCTATTTTTCGGGGCGATTGGCACAGGTTGAAATTCCGGGTGAAGTTCTGTCGCGTGAGGTGGAAAGGGGATGCCCACAGGGGTCATGTTCTGGTCCCACATTTTGGAAGTTGTTGTATGAGAGCATCTTTAGGGTCAAGTTGCCCGCAGGATGCTCAATCGTTGGGTTTGCAGATGACACGCTTTTAATTGTAAGATCGAGATTGCTAATGGATATGCGCACAAAACCGAACGAGGCGCTTAATAAATTACACGAATGGTCGCAGGCGGTAAAATTAAAATTTAACACGGCGAAGTCAGAGGCGCTTTATTTCGGCACGAAACCAGGACAGACACCTCCTAGGTTAGAGCTAGGAGGGGAGAAAATCCCGTATAAAGATTGTATTACCTACCTCGGCGTCAAGATCGACAATAAATTAAATTGGAAAGCGCACGTGCAATACGTAAAAAGTAAAGGCGGCGAAATATCAAATAAAATGATGGCGGTGGCTAAAATAAAGTGGGGTTTCAGGGGCGAATCGCTGAGGACGGTTTATGCCGGAGCAATTGAGCCGGCAATACTGTACGCAGCTTCTGTATGGGCAGAAGGTTGTAAAGTCCGGGAGATGCGTCAATTGACGAGCGTACAACGCATCACCGCGGTAAAAGCGGCGAGGGCGTACAGGACCACCTCCACGGAGGCTGTCCTGGTGATCAGTAGGACTTTCCCTATCGAATATGTCGTTAGGGAGATTAGAGATAGGCGATTAATAAATATAGGAAAAGGGCGCGAAATTATCGAAGATCTTAATCTTGGTAATAGGGAAATTGCAAGAAAGATCGTTGTATCTGAGTTGGGGCACCCGGCTGATATTAGAGGAATCGAGTTTGTCGTAGGTGATGAGGACGCGATGGGTATCAGAATTTATACGGACGGTTCACGTATGGACGATGGGCAAGCAGGCGCGGCGTTTGTCGTGTATAAGCAGGAAAGGGAGGTGTTTCGGTTTCAAACCAATCTCGCGAACTGGAGCGCTATCTTCCAGTGCGAATTGGTAGCCATACGAGAGGCTATCGAATATGTAATAAACCATACGGGCAGAGACGAGTATTATATAATCAGTGATAGTAAAACGGCGCTGACGGCTTTAACAAACATGAACACCTCGACAGACCTCCAAGCGGACGTCTGGAGGATAGCGCGTACGGCGCTCGAGTTTCGACGTTTAAAGTTCTGTTGGGTCAGGTCGCACAATGGTAACGCAGGAAACGATAGGGCTGATGAATTAGCTAAAGAGGCTGCGACGGGAGACTTTTGAATATCACATTCGTCGATACCGAAGTCTTTGATTAAAAGAAAGCTGCGCGAAAAATCAATTCGACAACGGGAAGAGAGGTGGAACAACGCTGTCACGGGCAGATTGACCCACAAATTCATACCGAGCATAGAAGCTAGAGGTAGGATCGAGGTTAAGCTCGATCACAAAATGGTGCAGTTGATAACAGGGCACGGCGCCCTGAAGGCGTATTTACAAAGGTTCGGGCTAACCAACTGCGACCGCTATGAATGCGGTGAGGGCGCGAAAAGCGCAGAGCACGTGCTCTTTGACTGCCCGCTTGAGGCGGGAAATCGAGGGTTGGCTAATAGCAAACTAGCTATCCTAGGTCTGGCATGGCCAAAGAGCCTAGAGGAAGTCGGGGAAATGGTTAACCAGAAGGCGTTCTGGACAGCCTTAAAAGAATTCGCGGAAAGGGTCGCGAGATTAGACAATGATAACCGCGTGTAAAATTCGGTGGGGTTGGTGGGAGGATTGGAAAATTTTAGATTGACTTGGCGTGAGTAAGGATACGAGCATAGATATAACCAAAACCTGATATTAAAAAAAAATATAATAATAATAATAATAAAATAACATGATAATTATACCCAAATGTCCAATATGCACGAGAAACCCCCACACCATTAATACAATCACTGCCTATCTTCATATTTATGTGCGGAAATCGGAAAATCGGTAATAAATAATAACAAATAAACAATAACAAATAAATCAGACACCCTCATTAAATTAAATCAATAAAATAAACAAAGATAATAAAATAGAGTGAAACCGCGCATCCCCCCAGGAATTGAAAGTGAAGTGATAGTGATAGTGATTGTGATCCCCCCCAAGAACATTTAGTGCATACCCACCAGGACTTTAGCAGTGCACCCCATCTTCCCCTTAGAAGTAAGTTACAGTTAGATGTAAGCAGACGACCAGATCTACGGATGCTGGAGAATTTTATCATCGAGGTAAGACTTAAATTGTGGCGGCTGTACTCGCACAAGCATTGATTTACATTAATTAGTAGTTTTGAAATAATTTAACAAGCACTGTTTTGTGTGAAATGTCGCTAGCCGACATATGCTTCTGGGAGTGCACCTGATAAATAGGGTGATGCTTTTGCTATTTTGTGCACTGCTATATGCTTAACGCTTATTAGACATTTATTTATATATTTATATAATTATATTTATTTATATTTTATATTTACACTTTATATTTATTAGCATGTTTTGTAGTATTTTGTGGCATATTTGTTTTGTTTGACGTTCTGTCGTCATTTTGGTTGCAGTATATATTTGGGAAGGAAGAGCAGAATTGAGAAGATTGTAATCATAATATAAATCAGTTAGGGAATGATAGGGAAAGCTAGGGATAAATCTACATTAGTTAGCTAGATTTGGATAGTTTTAAGACGGCCCTTCAGGTCGCACTGGTAAGCAGAGCCGGCGTCTGCTATCCGGTATTACGGATCCCTCCCTCTCTCATTTTTGCTTGTGTCTTGTTGATCGGGTACACTCCAAAGTCAGCGCTAGGGATACCATTATTTACAACCCTGTTTTTAGTTTTTGTTTTAGTTTTGTTTCAGTTTGTCAGATTTTTATGTTTGTTAGATTATTAGAGCTTGTTAGGTTTGTTAAATTTTTAGGTTTGTTAGATTTTTATTTAGTTTTTTTTATTTAGGGTGGATTAACTATGAAGTTGGAATTAATTAGAAGCACGATTATTTTCGCGTTTAAACCCAATGTAGTACCTCTGGGTGGAGCATTGGGGACGTGGCCGCAAGTATAGCGGCCCTTATTCAAATTATAATGTAGGAAAAGTTTTGGATCTTCAGGATGGAAATCGTTTACTATCTGGTCACCAAAAATTCTTCATGGCAGAGACCTAGTTATGGTCATCTATGGAAGGCTTTGCTGAATCTAAAGGCTCAGATGATGGAAAATGGGGAAACGAGACTAGCGGTGCCCAAGCTAGACTGTGGACTGGATCGCTTAGATTGGAGAATAGTCCGAAATATGCTAGAAGTAATTTTCCAGGGAACCAACGTCCAGGTCCTTGTTTGTTGCTATCAACAGGTTGCCTACCAAGACCAAGAAAAGAGTGTATTTCCAACGACGTGGTGGATGCACCAGAGGAGATAGCTGTTGATACCGTCATCAGTCATCGAATTGGCGTCAAAATGTTTTTACAGTTACGGAACGTAACGGTTTCAAAGAGGTGGCTATGTTACGATCTACTGTTAGGCAACCCATTAAACACACAAGCTGCGTAACCGAAGGTATATTCTACAAAAGTCTCGAACGTTCCAGCAAACAGTAGAATATAAGTCATCTATTTAATTATAGGGTATATATAAGATCGAAGATGAGTGTACATCAATTAGTCTATATCAAAATGTCGTAATTAAATCGTCTCGTGTATAGTTAGTTGGTCATTACGTTTTGAAAGTCCTATAGTAAATACAAATTTGTGGTATGTGAACGTGTATATTGTACCGCAGCTTGTATATAAATAGACAAAAGTGTAATAAATAAATTATAGTAGTGTTAGTGTTGTTAAGAAGACTTATGGTTAAGGATTTAGTTTAAGAAGATATTAGTGCTTGTAAATGGCATTAGTGTGATAGTGCTTCATTGTTAATTGGACTGAAAACATGTATAAAGAATGCATATACTGTTAATTAGACTTGTGGATGGTGAGTAATAAAAACTTTTGTTACTATTTGTTTTAAATTAGTGAAATGCGTTAATAGTAGCTCGCTACAATATACATGTTAGGTAATTAACTGCGCAAGGCAAGTTGATAAATACTAAGGTATTATATGTAATAGGATGAAATAATAACTTTCATGCAAAACCAAAATGATCATTTCAAATCGAGCTAGTTATTGAAAGAAGGAAAATATAATAAGGTTTCAGACAGGATTTGAACCTCATTTTCAGCTTTCCGGGCTACGTATTTACCAATTACACTACCAGGACTTGTACTGAAATTGGAATATTTTTACAAATCTTAATCATTTATGTCACCATATATCAACCTAACTTTCAATTACGTTTGGCATTTTGTCAATCTTATCTGACAGCGTCAGGTTTTTGACTTATGTCAGATATAGAACTCTGAACACAAGCTTTTCTGGTAAAGATTCTTACAATAATAAAATTATTATATAATTCAGACCTATTCTACTATAGACTTAAATTAAATGATAAATATTTCAATATTAGTTAAAAACAATATTATTAAAAAAAATTATACTTGCAAAATCCACAAAGCTTTTTTTCAATTCGTAATTAAATATCTTCTTATTTTAAATTGACGTCCAAATCAGCTTACAAGTTTTTCATATTTAAAATCTTCGTTTCAAACAACACTTACCACAGTACATATTTGCTTAAATATTATTTATTATTAATTATTATTACATATACAACTTACGTTATTTGCCAAGTATCTGCAATACGCTTATATCATACAAGGTTATTATTTATACACGCGCAATTAAAATTTAACTTGGCACTTTAATGAATAAAAGTAAGCTTGTATTATAAAGGGTGTAACCATGAATTTGCGGCAATTTCCATTTCTTCCAGATTCTTTTATATTATAGTGGGATTTATTTGTAGAATTTGGGTTTCAATGACCTCTTGTGATCCCTTATCACGTCAATATATATTGCTGTGATATTTCTGCCCCTACAATGGTTTTATTTATTTTTAGCCCCAAGGTTGGGCATGTCATAAAATGCTGTGATATTTTATCATATTTAGCCCCACGACTTGGGCGCAATAAAATGCTGTGTTACTTTCCCTGCCACGATTCCTTAATGTAATATAATGCTTCCTTTATATTAATCAAGCACCTATGATGTGAAATGTTAAGTTATGGATTTTCTTTGCCTCAACTAGCTGATTCAATTAAATAAAGCAATTCTACAATACACAATATAATAATTAAATATCTACAACCTTTTTAATATCTTCCCCTTTTCAGAATATTTACATATACCAGATTTAAGAATTTGAAGCCAGCAAAACGAGATTTTTGTTATATTTAGAGACCTTTTGAAACGTTTCAAGATGCCTATTACCTTTCATAAATTGATCAATGAAACTAATGTTTTGTTGACTCTTACATGTACCAAAAATATTGAATTACAACAGTTTTCAGTAATAAATTATATCAATATGGCTAACCTGAAATGGTCCCATAGTTCCTCTGCATCCCCCAAGAGTTTTCGTGCTCAGTCTAAATATTTAGAGTCGAATTTGGAAGTCGACATCAAACCAAAATACTCTCCAAATCGTTATTCAAAATCCCATAAGTTAA
Organism: Platerodrilus igneus; assembly: GCA_036346225.1. Classification (NCBI taxonomy): domain Eukaryota; kingdom Metazoa; phylum Arthropoda; class Insecta; order Coleoptera; family Lycidae; genus Platerodrilus; species Platerodrilus igneus. The sequence continues at coordinate 3,414,540 of JARFIW010000816.1, read as the reverse complement.
TCCAATTTAAGATTCAATTTGTATATCTCCAAAGTAATTTAGCAGGAGGTGATTAACCAGAGAATTAACCAGAGTATTCTCCAGAGTGATCTCCAGAGTCGTCTTCTAAGTCGTCTCCAGAGCCCTGTTTTATTTATGTTAGAAATTGTATATTTTTACTAAATTGTTGATTACTCCCGTCTATAATAGATCGGCTCACTTGCACAATTTTTACACTTTTATAAAATGATTTACATTTACTTTCGTAAGACTGGTTACGTGAATAATTTAGCACTTCTAAGTATCGTCTTAGCCCAGTTTAAAATGTATACTAAGCCCGTCGCTCAATTGTTATCGTATTTATAAGCCGTACCTCTTGTTTTCTATTCGTTTATTCACGTGTTGTGGCGATACCTTTTGCGTTTATCTTTTGTGTACTCCGGGAAATTTTACCAATTGTATAGTTCAAATACTTGTATGAACGCTAAAATTGTCACGTATTCATTTACATACCATGCTGTTTAATTGGGAAATCCCACGAATTTTCGTTTATTTAGTCACGTATTCATTGTTGATTGCTTATTCTAATCTAAACCGAAATAAATTTGGTGTTTGTTTATTTCCTAGTTAAATTGGACTTTTGAACAAATGTAATACTTTATGTCATGTACGATTTATTCAATTGATGCATAATTTTAGCCTGCGTATACGATGATATATTTAACGCACTTGTTAAACATTTATCTAGCCAATTCATATAGGTTTTCCGTTGATTTAATTTTGATGCAATTCGTTACGTTTTTAAATCTTCTTTGCTCATAACTACTCTAGGATATTTTTATTTCTTATGCGTTAATCTCTTGTACTATTATATACAGTGTGCTCTCAACTAACAATATGTATAGTGACCTATATACTCTTATAATATCTGTAATTATGTACTTTTGTTAACTGGAGTTTTCTTTTATTTGTTCTACGACCCCTGTGACTTAACCTACCCCTAAACTACCCTATAATTATTGCAATATGTAAATACTAGTGTGGTCTGAAGATGCCCGACGTTGGGCGTCATTAAACGTTGCTGTGACTGTAGATAATTCTATTAAAAGCGTTGCCCTCATTATTTTGTTAACTCATTTTAATATAAAACCACTTGAATCAGACATCAAAAACCTGTAATGACACAAAATATTCTTTATCAAACAATCTTTTAAATAACAATTACTACACCCACAACAGCTTTTTTCTAACAAACAATATCTTGCATCTAGGAAGAAAGAAGGCATCGAAAAGTTACGCACATCAAAATAATCCCGTCGGTAAATTTAATTATATTTGAATTTAGAGAGAAATATCCCAAAATTGCAGTACCTAATAAGTCAACAATAACAACATTAATTGCCCGTTTCCCTGAATTCGAATCAGTTATCGACAGAAAGATAACCGGAAGAGCGGCCATTTTGACCGATGCTAAACTGGCTGAGGTTAGAAATATAATGCTGCGTTCGCTTTCAAAAAGCTTGAGAAGACTATCAACACATAGATTTCATATGGTGATGTTCAGGAAGCTATGAAAAAGTTAAAATTTTGTTAATATCTAGTTGGTAGTGTTCAGAAACTAAAAGTCTACAACACCCACATATGAAAAACTTGCAAAAACTGTTCCACAATAAAAGTTTGCTTCTCTTTGAAAAGCGACATCCTTACCAAGTAAAGAACTGGACAATACTGAAACGTCATGTCAACAAAACTATTTTACATAGCATCTGCGATTGTTGTTGGGGATACATGTGTTACAATTTTCCAGTAGCTGTCGTAACTAATTCAAATATAATTAAATTTACCAACCAGATTATTTTGGTGAGCGCGAATTTTGGATGGCCCTGTTTAACATTTCAAAAAGGAGTATATCTATTAATAAGTAAGTTATATGATAAAATGTTTGTTTTGTGAGCAAGTCTTTGTGTGACAGTTGTATGTATAAGTCGATAATTTGATTAGAAAGATGACAGCCTACTGTAAGGTTTACCCAAGAAATTATTAAACTTAACTGATCAGATGCATTTAAATCCGATTTTATAGTGGTAGATATGGAGTTATCTAACTTACCTTGACAAACTTTTTACATAAAAAGATTTAATTATATATATATATATATATATATATATATATATATATATATAATATAATATAAAGTAAGATGTATCTGTAAACAAACTCTTATGAAAATAATAAGAGCTATTGACATATACAAATCGGGCTGGTAATTATATAACCATTAACAAAACATTAGCTTTATTACTTCACAGGGGAGGAAACATCCACTGACCGACGGTTTCGGTTTGTTAAGCCTTTATATTCTATTGCGGACTGCAAATAACTTATATATATATATATATATATATATATATATATATTGCTGCGAGCTTCGAGGGCCACGATTGGGTCTACATTTTGCTGCAAAAGCGTCGTTGTGTCTGTTGTAATGCTAATTCGAGCCCCACCTTTGGGTGTCAATTGCTACGACCTTCGGAGCTAATAAAGTGTTGATATGCTGCACCTGAAACGCTTAAAAAGGAAATACAGGTCACGACTGCTCAGCTGCTTTCTGCAATTCAACTAACACAAACAAAAAAATAACTGCTACGGTAAATCACATACATTTATTATATACGCATAAAAATACAATATACACTCCAAATCACAATTAAACTCCTCGTTCACACATTATTTATACATTATATACAACTCTTGATAAAATAATACATTTTGCGATTAATAATCCTCAGATTAATTATTTCCCATTGATTCTCCAAGAAAGTAACAGGGCTTTAACACATGTTTTACGCTAACCTAGGTTTAATAAGGGCTCCTAGTTACCATAACCTCTCGCGCTACTTTTCGCACATGCATCAGCAAAAGTCCCTTTTACTTTGTACAAACAAATATTACCAATATCCCAAACCCTTTTCTCTTAATATAAATTCCCACATATAAGTTCAGTAAAATAATACAATATAAAAACATTCAATCAGTAACTCTTTTCAATTTTGTCCTTTTTGTTCGTAGATTATACCCGCAATGCACAAAAGTCATTGAACATCAGTTTATACACATAGACAATAAAAACAACAGTTAAAGCAACAGTTACCTGGATACTATTTCTGCATACGGCCTGCTACCATTCCCTCAGAGACTGCGGCATACAGGAACACCATCGTGACTTGCACTAACCATAACTGTCAGCAGCAACCGTTTAACCATGATATCAACTCATCTACCACATTGAAGATGCGTCCAAATTCTCCAAGCTCCGCTACTAATACCATTGAATGTTGATACACAACCAAATTGACTAACAACTGATATCTAGTCTAACTCCATTTGTATACTTTTGCACACTTAGTGCAAATTGAAATTAAAACAATCTTTACTTACGTAACGTACTCTTTTATTATACTCGTAAACGTATTTTACTTGAAGCCATCAGCTGGTTGTACTAAGCGTAAGCTTTTCATTATTTGAACTCGGAGACTCAGAAGAACTAAGCGAGCACTAAAAGCTAAGAGATAAGAGAGCTCCACAACAATCTGTTGGGGGTTTATATCCTGTTTCTCATCCCACAAAAACATGTCAATTCCTGTAACTTTTCTCAATACAACTATTCACTTCCACGTAAAACTTTCAACCGTCCACAATTCTTAAAATTTCACTACACAAACAACTCTAACGGTCATCGTTTTCCAGTAATATTCTAACGTACGTTCAAAATTGCTTGTAATTTATTTAACCATTACGATTTTTCAAAACATTTCCTTGAAAATTCAACTAACGCTCGTAACCAACACTCTTACTCGACTTGTTTCCCCGTATTCAAAACATCTCTCACCAATCACGTTGTGTATATTTTATCTCCAACTGACAAAGTTAAATTTAATACGCCTCTAATGCAACATGTGTAGTATCTATCTCTCTTCAACCTACGCTCCAAAATCACCTCTCTCTTACTTTGTACTCACTCCACCTTGTATAACCACCCCTTTGTTATCACTCCATTACCTATTCCTAACACGTGTCATTTTCATCTCATTCTAACATACACGCTAAAGTAACTATCCTTTACTCCATCTGCCTTCCCCGTTGTCAGCAAATGTTAAGCGTTCAATCTACACCTATCTCACTTGTACCGATTTTATCTAGTACTCCCTCTTTGTTTTCTTGTTGGCAAGTTGAATTTGTAACTGACAAAAGCTATCTACTCATTCCACCTATAAATCTATTTAATTGACAGCGAGAACCAATACTACCTAGAATTTGATGTTGTTTGTTCAACGCTCTTTAAAATATACTGGGAAAACTTAAGACGGTTACAATCGTTTATTGTTTTAATGTTATTAGAAAAAGCTTCAACAACAGCTTCAAACTTTTAACAAATATAATACCCAGAAACTAAAACGGTTTCAAATGCTAAAACTTTTGACATTAAACATCCACCTTTACTATAATGAAATATGCAATTTACATTATTTTACAATAAGAAATTTAGGTATTCGCTTCTTCCCCTACATATTCCTATACATCCTACACCTCTTAATGAAATGGAAACAATACTAACACAGGGATACGGTATGAAAATTAACAAAGATAAAACTAAGGTTATGTAAATGAGGAGTAAATAAGTCAGAAACTAGAATACAAATGGGAAACGAGAACTTACAAAAGGTTAAAGTTTTTGCTACCTAGAAAGTCAAATAACACAAGGTGGGAAGAGTGCAAAAGATATAAAACAACGATTAGCACAAGGCCGTGCTGTATTTAACAAAAAATAAAAACAACTACTATATTTAAAAACAACAAACATAGAGACAAAGAAAAGATTGCTGAAAACATAACACAGCACTGTAAAGCTGTGAAAGGTGGACAATAAGTGAAGCGGACAGGAAAAAGAGAGAAGCCTTTGAAATGTGGTGCTGCAGATGTATGATGAAGATATGATGAACAAACACAGTTAAGAACAAAGCGGTTCTCGAAATGGTAGGGCAAGGAAGAAATATGTGGGAAAACAGTAAAAAATAAGAGAGATGGGATGATATGACACATACTAAGACATAAGAAAATATCTCATAAACATAAGTAGCTGGACTGCTTTGTTAATCCGGACTGTTGCCCGAGTAACATGGTTATGATCTCAAAATCTACACTGATCTGATGATGAGGTTAAGTCAATTATGGCGTTATGGGGTTTAAGCACTAGATTTTTAAATTACAGTTTCATTTTTGGAGTTATATGCGTTTAATAGCTTGTATTATAGGTATTTTAAGGTCGTGGTAGAATTCTGATGTGACGTAGTTGAATAGGCCTTGAATTCGGATTCAACAACCACAAAAATATATTGTTACGAATTATTAGTCAAACACGCAAGCTGCATAACCGAAGTATACTGTACAGAAGTCTCGAACCTTCCTGCAAACTCCAGACTATGAATCATCTATTTAATTATAGGGTATATATAAGATCGGCGATGAGGGTACATCAGTTAATCTATATCAAAATGTCGTATATACCTAAATCATTTCGTGTATAGTTAGTTTGTCATTACGTTTTGAAAGTCCTATAGTAAATATAAATTTGTGTTATGTGAACGTGTATATTGTACCGCCAGCTTGTACATGTATAGACAAAAGGGTAATGAATAAATTATAGTAATGTTAGTGTTGTTAAGAAGACTTATGGTTAAGGATTTAGTTTAAGAAGATATTAGTGCTTGTCAATAGCATTAGTGTGATAGTGCTTCATTGTTAATTGGACTGAAAAACATCTATAAATAAGGCATATATTGGTAGTTAGAATAGTGAGTAATAGTGAGTAATAAAGACTTTTGTTATTACTTGTTCTAAATTGGTGAAACGCGTTAATAGTAGCCCGCTACAATATAATAAACATGTTCAAACACTCAAATCATTAAAAAAAGTTTTTACGTGGCTGTGTTACGACTCTGAAATCAGACTTGCAAAATTCAAAATGTCAGATCAAATATAGCGGTTGATTATTTAATTTTGAAAATCTGACTTTAGATTTTTAAGCAGCGACCCCAAAACCCTTAGATACCAAGTTTGATGGAAATCCATCAATATTTAAAAAAGTGCGTTTGCCACCACAAAAAACGTATAAATAGAAAATAACTAATTAGATGACCTTGAATCATATATAAAACTGTAGTTACGGGGCAAACAGATTAGCGTTCTTATCTACTTTTAATTTCTGTTTGTTGTCATCTGTCAATTCCGTGTTGATTTCACTTATTTTGGTTTTGACCGCTATGTTAGTGTGAAAATTAAATTTTCATTGCAATTATATATATATATATATATATATATATATATATATATATATATAGTGAAAAATAAGATGAAATAATAATTTAGACTTTTATGCAAAGCCAAAGGATCATTTCAAATCGAGCTAGTAATTGAAAGAATGAAAATATAAGGTCTTGGACAGGACTTGAACCTGTATCCTAGTTTGCCGGAACCATGCGTTTACCAATTACGCCACCGAGACCGATGACACAATTGGAAATTTACAAATTTAAATCGTGTACACGACGATACATCAACCTAACTTTCAATTACGTTCTATAACTGACATAAGTCAAAAACTTGACAATGTCAGATATGATTGACAAAAATGCCAAACGTAATTGAAAGTTGGGTTGATGTATCGTCGTTAAATTGTAAATTTTCAATTGTCGTTATCGGTCTCGGTGGCGTAATTGGTAAACGCATGGTTCCGGCAAACCAGGATACAGGTTCAAGTCTGTCAAGACTATATTTTCAATCTTTCAATACTAGCTCGATTTGAATGATCATTTTGGCTTTGCATAAAATCTAAATTATTATTTCATCTTATTCACTATAATACGATAGTATTTATCAACTTACCTTGTGTAATTAACTACCTAAAATATTTATATATTTAATACTTGGCTTATAGCCATAATTTTGAGCGTAGCTTCCTGTCTATAACTGACATAAGTCAAAAAACTTGACAATGTCAGATATGATTGACAAAAATGCCGAACGTAATTGAAAGTTAGGTTGATGTATTGTCTTGTACACGATTTAAATTTGTAAATTTCCCAATTGTTGTTATTGATCTCGGTGGCGTAATTGGTAAACGCATGGTTCCGGCAAAACCAGGATACAGGTTCAAGTCCTGTCCAAGACCCTATATTTTCAATCTTTCAATTACTAGCTCGATTTGAAATGATTATTTTGGCTTTGCATAAAAGTCTAAATTATTATTTCATCTTATTCACTATAATACGATAGTATTTATCAACTTACCTTGTGTAATTAACTACCTAAAATATTTATATATATATATATATATATATATATATATATATATTGCCGTGGAAGTCGAGGACTAAGTTTTTAACATCGAGCCCCAGCTTTGGGCCGTCATAAAATTGCCGTGGAACCTTCGTTCAATTCAAAGCTTCACCAGGATCAACAAATATATAATTTTCAAAATTTCAAAAATTTTTAAAATAATTTTCTTACCCTATTTCATTTCGCCTGCAAACTCCTTCAGCTTCCCTATCTAGCTCAGCTGTGCCTCTTCTCGAATACCTAAATTTACACCCATTCCTCTTTCACACTCGCACACTATTCAATAATATCTCCAACTAATACAACAATCATACAACCTTTATTTACAGCATGTAACAAATAAATTATCTTCACATGTGTTAAACACAGTTTGATACACTAATTATAAAATATGATGTTTTTAAAGTCCTTGCTTTTTCTAATCATTTTCAAATAAATTCAATGAGATATGAGTAGATGGGTCCCACATGTTACCCTAAATTGACTGCACACTGGATTATGGTGATCTCATAATAACCTAGTTTAGTTTGTATATGCCTCTTATACCTTGCATAAATTAAAACAAAATTAATAGACCCGTTTACCCATCATCATTAGGTCTTCAGTCCTGGAACTGGTTAGACGTGTACCCTCATTGCTTCCTATTCTGAACTAACCTACACATTTCCTTAAATCTGTACAGTTTGCTTCAATCACTAATCTCATCTAGGTCTACATCTACCTCTTTTTTTATCTCTGCTTGTAATATATCCCATACTATTCCCCAAAAATGCCTTAGAATGTATTCTGCCCTTTTATTTCTTCTATTTTTTTCCCCCAGATATTCTTGTTCCCCTACTATTTCTATAACCTATTTGTTATTAACTTTGTCTGTCCATGCTATCATCCTCATACATCTGTTTACCCTTTACAATTTAATTTATATCCTGAATAAAATTTTGAATGTTTTGAATACACCCTTTTTTATTATTTAACCTCAATAAATTGTCCAGTACATGTATCTTTTTCAACAAGTTTTAGAATCATAAATATGCCCCAAAAAGTCAACAACACAGCACAAAATCTCACAAAAGTTTATCAAACAACAGAAATTTTAAATAAGTTACCTGGAGAATTATTCAAGCTTTTTTTCCTTCGAAGATGATTCCCAGAACACCTCAGCTTCGTATCCGTTCACCATGCTACTCAGCGGATTCACAAGTATCGACCATCTCCCACCTCTGCGAAACAAGCGCCTCGTCTCATAGTACCATGCCATATATCATGCGCCCATTTATTGATTTTCGTGCTTTGTTTTGTAGTAGCCGGACCTTTATTAATTTAAAAATGCACTACTCGTACTTTACGTCACTAATTTGATGTCGGCTACTACTGTTTTGCACTTTCAACTACTCTATTTACGGTAATATATTCACAGCAAGTTTTACTGTTATGATGGTCAGTATTTTATCGTAGTAATGTAACATAGAAACGTAGAAAAGACAAGAGAGCCTCAATAGCTTTGATAGAGTATTTATATCCGTTCAAAACCCCTCATGGACGCTCTTCAAGCGAAAAGCTTATTTTCAAATCTATTTCCCAAAATTTTTAATATAACCGTCTCGAAATTCGTCAAATTCGCTCCGGTCTACAAACCGTCTTTCCGAATGAATTTCAACCGTTGCGTGTGTGTACGTTTGGAAAACTGTCTGTTTTTAACCAATGATAAAATTCTCTGTCGTCACAAATCCCGCCTAAACTATATCTATCTCTGTCTTATGCATGTCTGCTGTCTCGTTTAAAACCCCACTTGAGTTACAGAAAATCGATTTTGCTGACACTCATCTCCACTCCACGTGTATACAGTTATATGCTTTTTCAATCCCAACGCTTTTATATCTGTCTCTATCTGTAGTATATAAGCGATCGTGCATTTCCCTTGCTCTTTAAGAGGTTTGTTAGCCTTGCGGTTTAAACCAATTGACGGTTGAAAATATTTCTATGAAGGCCTATCTTAACATGCTCATAATTTCTTCGAACGTAACCTTTTTAAAACGCAGGTGTTTGTTAATTATCGATCGTTTAGCATAACAATTCCTAGACTTTATATTTCTTCGTATCAGATAAAACTAACGTTTGCTTGTTACAACGAATACTTTTGCCTTGGAATTATTGATTTTTTACCCAAGTATGTTTCCTTTATACTTATGCGTGTTGGATTAAAATTAATTATACGCATGCTTGAACTTCTGTTTGCTTTAAACTTTTTTCTTAATGTAATTTTACTATTCCAATTATTAATTCTAAAATACGTCAATAATTTGTTCTTTCTCTATACAGGGTTTGTTAAAATTTTATTGTTTGCCACTGATTTAACCCTTTGAATCCACAACAATATATATATATATATATATATATATATATATATATATGTGTAGATTTCTTAAGAAATCGTGCCCACTGTTAGGCTCCATAAAAGTCATAAAAATTGTCGTGAATCCTCTCTGTCTAAGGTGCCACTTATCTTTGGAAGTGCCCCTCTTATGAATTTCTACTTACCCTAGGTAAACTCAAAACCAAACTCATCCAATCTTTACCTAAATAAACAATTTATGCTTTCCCAAGCTAATCTTCCACGGCTACTCATTCTCTCAGCACCTGTATATTAAAAAAAAATTTAAAAATTCAAAATAAAATCTTTCGACAAAACCATACACTCTTTTATTTATAAGACATAAATTATGCTTCACACAATCTCAATATTTATAATTTATTTATAGTAAAACATTTCACACTTTAGTTCAATCTATAAGTCTCGTGACTTTTATTTCCTCTATACTTCAACATTTTATTTAAAAGTAGATGGGCCTATCCTGAAACCCTAAATTTACTTTTTCCAGGTCTATGATGAGCTCAGTATAAACACTTTTATTCTGTATGCATACAACACTGCATTATCAAATTACACTAGAGACCCATTTATTCCATACATCAAAAAAAAATATTATTCATGTATTTAAACCCTTAGATTTAAAATAGATAAGTGTCTTTCCATATGTCAATCAAATTAATTTTCAGTTCATAAAATTTTTTACCAAGTAACTCAAATCACTCATAGTTTTTATAATTCAATGCCAGCATAACAGTTCAATAAAAAGAATTCGTTACCTGGAGTGTTCCGTGGACTCACCACTTCAGTAGCTGACGTCCACTAAGCTCACGTTCCTGGACTACACCCAATTTCTGCTTTTTAACTAGGACAACCATCTCGACTCGTTCATCCAATTTCCCAACGATTTGTGGATGCTTTCCATACAGCTACCCATCCAGAGTCCAAACTCCACTTAACGTCCAACCAGCACTCTTGTTCAAGATGTAATTCAATCGCTTACCTCAGTAACATTCAGGATTACTCGTTATAATTATTTATAGAAATGTTCAGCCCGTTTACTCTACTTGCACCTACTTGTGCTTTTATAATACTTAAAATAATATTCGACGGACTGCTCTATCATCCGGTTTTTAAGCTAGGATGTCTTCTCCATGATACTCAATGTAAGCGAACCGAATCAGAAAAATAAGAGAAAATAAGAGAGCCTTGCCACCTCCGGCAACGCTTATATAATCTCAAAATCTCCCTTTTGTCCCGTATTTTCACTCTGCCTTCTTCGAACTCTAGCTTCCACCACACACTTCCACAAAATTCTCTCGTACAAAACAAATAACGAACTTTCAAAACTAAGAATTTCTCCACTCCAACGACACTTTACTTTGAAAAACCAATTAAACTAGCCAACCGTCCGTATTTTCCGTGAAATCCGTCCCTCTACTATTCCCTCTAACAAATCCAAAGCACGCCTCTTATGTCCGCACCTATATTCTTATTCCACTCACGCTCTTATAACCACCTTTCCTTATCTTTGTCTTGTTTTCCTACTTACAATGTTGACGTTATTTTTACCCTATCTGTATCTACCGCATATTTTCCTTCTTTATTAGTCCCACTATTGCCATGTCGTCTTACGGTTAATTCTCCCTTTCTATACGTGCGCCTTGAAAAATTAATAACGTTCACAAACATGTTGTATCTCCATCCCGTAGCCACCTGCTATATTTTCCATCTTCCTTTGTTACTTTATAACGATTCTCTGTCTCTTAATTTTATTTATTTGTTTGCAGGCTAGTCGTCTGTTTGTTAACCTTGTATCTTTCCGTTGGGCAATACTTTGAAATGTTTTCGTACGTATTCTAGTCTTCACCAGAATTGCTTATCTCCCCTAAGCTTTTATTCTCTGAACTCCTTGGCTGTTTTCAACTTGTTTTGCTGTCTCAAACATTGTAGCATTCTACGAATTTAATTAAATGTACTTTACTAAATTATTGATTTTTACCATGCAAAGCTTTAATACTGCAAATTTTTGTACGCAATTTTCAACCTTGCACTAAATTAACGTATGCAAATTATTGATTTGAACCTACATTTTATACTGTCCGTTTTTATACCAATTTAATTAATTCGAAGAGTAATAAATAAATTCTTCTTTTCTATATACAGGGTACTTACATAACTACATGCTTGACCTATATACATATGGTTAGCCTTACCCATCACAGTAATATATATATATATATATATATATATATATTGCTATGATAAGAGAGTAGTTTAAGGGTAGACTAAGTCATAGGGGTCGTGGGATAGATATAAATAACTTTAACTTTAAGAAAATCAAATAATTCTATCAATTATAGGAGTAAATCGACTATTCTACAAAAAGTCAATTGCGAGGACACTGTATAAGAGATATTTGAGTAAATGCATGAGAAAGAAGCTCCTTTCGCAATAATACGATAACATTTAATTAGGATAGTAATGTGTGCGTCGTATAAAATGTTTAAATATAATTTACAAGTAAAGATAAGATTTTAGAAGCAACTAATTGCAGCAAATAAAATTATCGGGAAACATAGATAAATAGGCATTCCAAATATTTAATTATTACGTCGAAAATATCAACGCATCTATATGCAAACGCATTTTAATACGTCACAAAATACGTGACTAGAAAAATACATTTGTTCAGAAAACCAACATTCTGTAACAAACTTTATTGGGACAGCTTTTGTTGGGGCTTCCTTTAATGGGACGGCTTTTGTTGAGAGGCTTTTATTGGAACGGCTTTTGCTGAAGCCGTCCTTTTGAGACGGCATTTTGTTGATACCATTTTGATTGTGACGGCTTTTATAGAGTCGAGATCTAAGCCTTAACGCAGATCTAAAAATACGTCTGAAGTGGATAATTTTGGCTAATAAGTAAAACGGATACAATAAGGGATGCAGACCTCAGACACTATTAGGGAACTACAGTGACCATTCCAGGTTAGCGATTTTTAAACATTTTAGTATTTAAAGACTGTTTTAACTTTAATATTTGTTGTACATTAATTATGTATTTGTAAAAGTCATCATTTGAAAATATGAAAACAGAGAAAGCGTCTTAGAACGTTCAAAAGTACTTGAGAGTAATTAAAAGATATTTTGCTGGCTTTCTGGAAAGCATAAATTTGGTAAATGTAAATACAAGGGAAAATTTGAGGTTACACAACATTGTAAATATTATCAATTATTATATTGTGTGATTTTGAACTGCTTTATTTTTAAAGGGTAAATAAGATTTATTAGGAAGTCGGGTAATCAGTGAGCTAGTCGTGGTAAAACATACAAATAAAATAACACCCAATCGTAGGGCATTTCATAGCAATAAATACGTGAACCAATCGTGGGGCTTGTAATAAAGCTAAATCATAGCAATAAAAATAACGCTCAAATTGTGGGGCATAATAAAGGCATTTCACAGCAATATATATATATATATATATATATATATATATATATATAAATATATATAATAGAGCTCCTTTTTTAGTCAATTGGACTAGTCTAATATTTTTAAAATCAATTTCTGTAGTTTTCAAATTGGGAAATTGGGATATTGTCGTCCAAAGAATGATACGATATTATTTTTGCATCAATTTATTAATATTCTAACGTTTCGGCAAAGGTTGTTGTCTTTATCAAAGATACTACAAAAAAATTTTTAAATGTCAATAAGGTAAAAAATTATTTTAAAATATCACAGTACTTACTTAAAATCTAATGCCAAATAATCAAAAGAACCCCAAACATGGGGATGTTGTTAAAACTTTAAAAACAGCAGACATATGAACAGAGCACACCAAGGAAGTTTTTTTTTATTGTTTAAACTTAATATTAAAATATCACATCTACTTGATATAAACAGACAGCCAAGACTGAACGATATTCGAAAACCAGTCTGCATAAATTAGGTTCCATATGTACAGTTAGATTAAACAATAATATATGTTTGCAATGAGCCTTGACTTTATACAATTGGAAATAATTATATTATCCTGTAAAGATTAGAATAAATAGGATGTAAATTTTGAGTATCTTGTCTAAGGTTAATTGAATTATCTTCTCTGTATATGTAATACGCTTCTAAAAGATCCGAATCTTATAGTTCATTTCGTAATCTAATATTTCCACCTCCTCGTATTTGGGGATGTGCTGGGTACTGTGTACGTGTTGTGCAAGGGCACAACTTTTCTTTCCCAATTTAGCATCTGATCTATGTTGTGTTAGACGATTTTTTAACCACTGACTGGAGTTTCCCACGTACGTTTTTTTACAGGAGCAGGTTATCTTATATATAATATTACTTCTAAGTAGTTTACTAGTATCGTCTTTCAGTTTTGTAAAAGTTTCTAACTGATTTTCATAGCTATATCCTATGATAGTGTTTGGTTGTTTCAGTATTTTAGCTAGTAAGGGAGTTAGTTTTTGTACAAACGGTAATTTCTTATATGTAATGATGTTAGGTCTTGAATCAATTTTTTGTTGAATACTATTGGTGTAAATTAATTTCTTTACTAGTTGCTTAGGATATCCGTTGTTGCAAAATGTAGTTTCTAAGTATTTTAGGTTGTTTTTGAGAAACTGAGGTTCAGCTATTGATTTTATTCTGTGTTTCAAAGCTAATACTGTGTTCACTGGAACATCAAATTTTGGAAGAATAAATTACAGGTTGTAAATAATTCTCTTCAGGAATTTTTGACACCAAATATTTTTAAATAATTTCAAAGTAGACAAATCAGTTCTTATAAAAAGTTATTCAAAAAACATAGACAGATTCTGATAAAAAAGTTTCAATTACTAAAGGATACCAAATCTAATTGTCAAAATTTTTTTCGAGATAACAGTAAGTGGGTTGTGAACTTGAGCGGAAAAATGGTGCCCGAGGATATTAAAAACCTATTGTCGTTAGGACCAAAATTCAATCTAAAAGTGAATGTCAGTGATATAAACATGGGAAAAATGCTAGGTAACGTTGAAAACATTTTGGGCAATATTGAACTTTCACAACGGGAAAAAAACAGTATACGTGCAAGAGTAACCAATTGTATTACGAATTTTATTAGCGTTCCTAACAACAGACACAATTGTAATGTAGAATCTAAGTTATATGGTAAAGTAAAAAAGTTTCTAAAACAAAATTCAGATATAATAACACTACAGCTGATAAGGGAAATGTTACAGTAATTTTGAAAAAAAAGGATTATATAGATAAGTCTTTGGAGTTACTTAGAGATGACCACACATACCAAGAGATTAACAAAGATCCCACTTTCATGATTCAAAAAAAATGTAATGACCACATTAAGGCACTTCATGCCAAACATTATATCACTGATACACAAAAAAAAGCAATTATCAATGACTAATTCTGTTCCAGGTGAATATTATGGCCTGCCAAAAATTCACAAACAGAACGTTCCATTACGCCCAATAATATCTTCCCTTCATACTCCTACATACAATTTAGCAATGTTCTGTGCCAAAATTTTACAAATGTCGTTTCCCTCAGAAGGCTATAATACAAAGGACACTTTCTCGTTCGTCAACCGTTTTAGGAAGTTTCAGTTACCCAAAGATCATGTTTTACTTTATCTAGATGTGTCCTCCCTCTTCACAAACATACCTCTAAATCTTGCTTTGGATATTATTTCACAAAAATGGGATAACATACAATCCAACACAACTTTTTCTAAATTCTTATTTTTGGCGACCATTGCCGTCATTTTTAATAACACCTATTTTGTTTTTCAAGAGTCATATTATCTACAAAAATTTGGGACACCTATGGGATCCCCTTTATCTCCTATAATAGCCCAAATAGTAATGGACCATCTTCTAGAAACCGTAATTCCGAAGATAGATTTCAACATGATATTTCTTGTGAAATATGTGGATGACATAATCTGCTCTGCCCCTCCTGAAAAGATTCAAGGATTTGTAGACTGTTTAAATACGTTCAACAAACATCTAAAGTTCACACACCAACTCGAAATTGAAAGAAAAATTCCGTTTCTAGACTCTTTAGTCATTCGGAACTATTCAAATAAATTATTATTTGACTGGTATAAAAAGCTTACCAACTCAGGCAGATATGTCAATTATTTTTCCAATCATTCTTTCGGACATAAGGTGAACACAGTATTAGTTTTGAAACACAGAATAAAATCAATAGCTGAACCTCAGTTTCTCAAAAACAACCTAAAATACTTAGAAACTACATTTTGCAACAACGAATATCCTAAGCAACTAGTAAAGAAATTAATTTACACCAATACTATTCAACAAAAAATTGATTCAAGACCTAACATCATTACATATAAGAAATTACCGTTTGTACAAAAACTAACTCCCTTACTAGCTAAAATACTGAAACAACCAAACACTATCATAGGATATAGCTATGAAAAATCAGTTCGAAACTTTTTTACAAAACTGAAAGACGATACTAGTAAACTACTTAGAAGTAATATTATATATAAGATAACCTGCTCCTGTAAAAAAACGTACGTGGGAAACTCCAGTCAGTGGTTAAAAAATCGTCTAACACAACATAGATCAGATGCTAAATTGGGAAAGAAAAGTTGTGCCCTTGCACAACACGTACACAGTACCCAGCACATCCCCAAATACGAGGAGGTGGAAATATTAGATTACGAAATGAACTATAAGATTCGGATCTTTTTAGAAGCGTATTACATATACAGAGAAGATAATTCAATTAACCTTAGACAAGATACTCAAAATTTACATCCTATTTATTCTAATCTTTACAGGATAATATAATTATTTCCAATTGTATAAAGTCAAGGCTCATTGCAAACATATATTATTGTTTAATCTAACTGTACATATGGAACCTAATTTATGCAGACTGGTTTTTGAATATCGTTCAGTCTTGGCTGTCTGTTTATATCAAGTAGATGTGATATTTTAATATTAAGTTTAAACAAAAAAAAAAAACTTCCTTGGTGTGCTCTGTTCATATGTCATTTATATGTCATTTACATGTCTGCCGTTTTTAAAGTTTTAACAACATCCCCATGTTTGGGGTTCTTTTGATTATTTGGCATTAGATTTTAAGTAAGTACTGTGATATTTTAAAATAATTTTTTACCTTATTGACATTTAAAAATTTTTTTGTAGTATCTTTGATAAAGGCAACAACCTTTGCCGAAACGTTAGAATATTAATAAATTGATGCAAAAATAATATCGTATCATTCTTTGGACAACAATATCCCAATTTGAAAACTACAGAAATTGATTTTAAATATATATATATATATATATATATATATATATATATATATATATATATATATATATATATATATATATATATATATATATATATATATATATAATTTATATGCTAGAACCTGTTTTGTGTTAAATTGTGATGAGAAAGTGAACAAGAGACTCTTTACTCTTTCCCCTGTGCATGTTTACAAATCTTATTATGTGTGTCATTTACATTTTAATGATGACTTTAAAGTTCCTGCTACTAAGAGAGGCTTACAGAAGATTGTTGTACCAACCTTGCATCTCAATAATTGTAAGTGAGGGACTAGGCAAATTTTAAAAACTAATCTGTGTTTAGATGATATGATTCAAGCAACTATCGCTCATAAACAAACTGTGAACACTGTAGCAGAAAAATTCATAAAATGCTTATACTTAAACTTAAGCCTGTACTATATTTAAATTTTTGTATAACAAAACAAATGTTGAAACAATTTGCTTGTTTGTACATTTATTGAATTTAATGTTGCTTCATTTCGGGGAATACCAAAAATCAGCTACTATATATATTCGAATTTCCCGCATTTACTAAATAGTTGCTAGGTCATCCACTTTAGCGGTGTACTACAGTTTTAACTCTCCTCTCCCTATTGGCTCTTTTATTTTGAGTATTTTGTGTTTGCCACTCAAAATCCGCCGTGCTTTTTAAGGTTATGTATAAAACTTTATGTGACGGATTAGATTTCAGCGAACGGAAAAAAAACAAACATGGTCAGTCCCTCAGATCAGAAAGAATTTTTTTTGTGTGGCTGGTTTTTAATTAGGTTTTCATTTTGTGGAGTCAACCTCCGCGTCTTAATATATTTGAATCTTTTTTAGATTAACAAAATTTGTCTTTAAATGACTGTTGATACCTAAGGTTCTTGTTGATTAATTAGTAACTCTAATTATTGTAGTTTTATCATGGAAGAATAACAAATTTACAATTATGAAAGATACTTAGATTATGCTTTAGCATACGACCTTGCTTACAGGTTTGTTATGTAGGCTGCCTATACACAAAATTGCTTTTATTATTGAAAGAACTGTAAACACAAAAATTAATTACCTAATTTTTATAAGTAGTACGTAAATTCTCTTTACGCAACGGAGCTTTCCAAGAACATCTAGGAGATTATCGTTTTTAATGTTCTGAAAAGTTTTATATATTAGATGAGATAGCTTGCTACTAAAAGACTATTTTGAGTAAAATAACACCGGTATTTTAATTTTAGGGTTGGGCTTACTTATCTACTACTGTGTGATAAAACTGAGACAAAATCTGAATTCGTTAATAGGTTTTTATTTAGACCAAATTTATTATTAAATAACTTCTAAATGAATAATTAACCTTATTTTAGGGAGTGCTTCCATTCGTTGTAGTTATTAATTAAGCAATTAATTGGCTAGATCGGCTGATCTATTTAACTTTTAATAAGGATCAACTAAAAGTATATAATTAATATTTAACAGATCAAAATAGTTATCATGAATTTTGTGTACAATATTTCCAATCAGCTGTTAAATTCTTTGGATGTCAGACGGCCTTGCCAAAGCCAACTTGCTTCCTTTATTGCAGAAACAGCTGATGCGAAACTGAATAATTCAACGATTAATATTTATACCTTTCCTTTAATTTCACTGCTCTAGGCTACCATTGGCATTAGCATTGCCATTAATGAACGTTCTCGATGATTAAGAAACAAAATCTTTGTTTATGTATAATTACACAACTTCTCTAGATTAATTCTGGCGTCTCATAACAAAGGAATCATATACTTCCACAAATGCGTAAACAAGTATTCGCACTATTATTCTATTATCTACACACGACATGAGTGGGGCATATTTAAATCAAAAGATTAGATACGTACAAAAGAGCGGGGACTATAAAATATGAGAATATATATGTAAACCTCTCCTGCGCGTACAAAGCATGATTTTATTTATTAAAGCAATAAAATCATGAAATCACATCGTGTGTACGGTCAGTTGTAGTGGTGGTATGAAGTCTTGCGCTGCATGAAGGTAGTTCGAATGGTTCGCGGAATACCGACAATGGATGCGAGTTCATCACAAAATAATATCCTAAAAGTTAAAGTTCAAAAACGGCCAGATTCCCTAAAAGTGGAACTTTTGACCATCCCGGAAGATTATGCTATTGATAAAAATGAAGATTCTGAAATCTCAAATAATATTAACGTAGGATTTAAGGATGTTTCATATTATGTTCATGAAGGAATTTTTCATAGGCGTAAGTACAATCATTTATTTATTATACAACCATTTTTATTCATGATTGTTTATAAGCACACCTTATAATGCAGAACTTGGCCAAATTATTGTAGTAGGTACAACAAAGAAAAGAAACCTAACGTTGCCATAGTAACAGTGCAGGAAATTTAAATCGAATGTGGGTTTCAATTATTGCTATTGAACAAGTATTTAACAATAACATATTAAAATATATGCTATTTTTCTTGACTAACGCAAAAATGGGCAGAGGACTCTTCGTTTTTTTTTTTTAATTTTTTCTCAAGCCTTGCCAGTCACTAATATTTCTATCACACCAAGATGTTGATTGCGACAAGTCTTTATTACTAAAAAGCCAGCATGGTTGACAATACACTGCATTTAAAATGTTCGAGTAGCACAACCAAGAGCGTTCAATTTTTGTGTCCTGTCTTTGTGCTTTTATAATAATAATCCGCGTTAGAGGGCCTCGACGATTTTGGATCGCGAGGAAATGGCCACGTAGGCCTGTTTGAGCCGAAAAAGATAATGCTACGTTTCAGTGTATTTGAGAGCGGATTGTGAAATAAAGCTATGTCTGTATCCACCTTTTGATTAACTACATTTACATCTAATTTTGATTGCGATTGCTCATGAGGATTTACTAGAGGTATACGCTCAACGTCCACACCAATCTGCTGATGCGAATGTATAATGAATGAAATAAAAGTAAATCTTACCCACTAAGTTACTAAGTGTACGTTGACGATACCAATGACGAGCCCGCATCACTAGCATCTACTAAATACTAGTACACAAAATAAATATTTACAATAGTGCGCTAAGACGCAATAAACCAATTAACACAGTTATCCATTAATCTAAAAATTTTAACATACAAAACTGCACTAAATGCTTATTCTAATAATGATAGTAGTAAATAGATAACAAAGTGTTGCTTATTAATTTCTAAATATTGACCTACTACTAGCAAATCTACGGAAGTAAATGAATCGTACCTGTTGGCATTTAATAATGTTTGTTTACGTAGGCTTTCGAGGGTCTTAGGTAACTGCAAGGCCCTTATCTCATCATATCTCCATCTACATACAACAAAAACTAAACAAAATGCGCGGTAACCACAGTGTGAAATTTTTATAGTACGACCAATTAAGCATTAGTTGGAAGAACCTAAGAGTGTGGGAGTAAAATATACGACTCAAAATGTGCGTTATAATCCGAAAAATATTGGTTACAAACCGGGCTGAGAATATTATTATTTCTATTTAAGAAACATCACCCTTCAGTTACCTATCAGCCACGTAATAAAGGAAAGTATGTTTTTCATTATTAGAATTTTGTAACTGCCCAATTGAGTTTATGTTATTTAACGTAGAAGGAACAACGCGAACTAGTACTAGAAATATAAATAACTCATTCAACCAATGTATTTATAAAATTGTTTGCTGAAGAACAATTACGGAAATTCCATATAGAGTAGAAATAAGTTAGAGTATATTTCTATCTTTCAAAGATAACCCCTAATTACAATTAAACTAGAAACATTCAGGAAACTATTATCACCCACATGCCTAGATAAGAAACCAGAAGGAATAACATAAACATGTGGACTTGTGAAAGGATGAGCAACGTTGGTGCCTAAGTGAGCTAACTTGACATAATAAAGATGTAACGAACGCGTATATTTAAATAAGTAGAAATTGAAATGGTAAATGGTTTTGAACTTAACAACCCCCTCATCCTTGTGCAAGATTTAAAGGTCTGAGTAGGAAGCAAAACAACGAACTAAGTAATACAACAACAGTACGAATAGAAAAGGTTCTTATACTATACCACAGAACAAGACCAAAAAGAGAGGGTAAGAGGACCTAATCTGTCGGATTAGAATTGCGAAAGTATCGGACTAAGCCAAAAATGTAGAAAATTATAGAAAAAAGAGATATATGATAGCAATTAACGAAGACTAAAATAGAATGGCAAAAACACTGCAAAAATCGTCGAAGAACGGATATCTCTAATAAAGAAACAATAAAGTTTTCCAACCACCAGGAAAGTAATGGTTTTTTGCGACGAAACCAAAAAGTAAAAAATGAAACGAGGAAATAAAACAAATAGTAAAAGCTAAAATGAGACAAAAACTATTAAGCTTCAAAATAAAACTAGGGAACGCCAAGAACGCTGGATAAAAAAATTGTTGTACTTCAAGCTGTGGTAACAAAGAATCGTATCAAACAGACAATCGGACAAGAGAATAGTTAAATAGACCGAAAAGTCAACTAAGTCGTAGTTTTCGAAGAAAAGAAGAAAGACTTAGAAAGCAAATACTACAAGAAAAAAATCGAAAAGCCAAGGAAAAAGGAGAGGAATGTGGAACAAAAGGAACGAAGAAGCAAAATTCAAACTAAAAAAACACTCAGAAACAGCACAAGATCCGAGAGAAGACAAAAAAACGAAACCAAGTGAAGAGTATGTTGGACAGCTTTAGTCACCTCTTACGACAGGCAGACTGTACCGTAGAGTTGTTGTAATCTGGACCCATTTGGAAATGAGTATGAGGAATGAAACGAAAGGGAAAAAATAAACAAAAACAAGAAAGTTATTTATAGCAGAATATCAGAGAAAAAAATATTAAACTAAGGCAGAATCATTATATAAATTTGTGGACGCAAGAACTAAGAACCAGGTTTATGGCGTTTGTGTCGTAGAAAAAAAAGGAGCAAAACCAGGTATATCAGGATATCTACAGGAAATCCCTATATAACTGAAAAGGAGCAATAAAACGGACACAACGGAAATTATTATCGGGGTGAAAGGATGTGTGTACAATAAGTCGAGGCTCCTCGTCGGGTATACTGTAAGACGAGCGGGCCCGTAAAAAGGGAACGAAATCAATAATGAAATACTCGCTCGAATTACGTGTAACAAAGGAGGAAGAAAAAGAGAAGAAACGATTGTCGCGCTGAACACAGTCGGAGATTGGGTGGAAGAGGGGGTTTGAAAATGAAACAACAGAATACACGGCCCAATTCGCCTTTTTTAGAATATCCGCACCCGAATGTTAATTAAACACAAAAATACATGTAAAATATAACTCTAATAAGTAACTTCTATGAATTTAGATAGCAAACATTATTTAATTGCTAGCTTAACGACGAACATCTGAATTCTTCACTCCACAACATCGTGACGAATTTAGATTGCGTCTATTGAACTCGATGATACATGGAAAACAGAACGACTAGTGTAAAACAATTTCAAATTCTAATTACACCAATAAACCTAAATAATTAAACAGATAAATCTTGCCTATTTACTTGCTAGATATACGCTGACGATAACGATGACGAGTTCGCATCACTAGCAGCTACTAAATCTAGTACGCAAAATAAATATTTACAATAGTGCGCTTAGGCGCAATAAACCAATTAACACAGTTATCAATTACATAAAAATATCATACAAAAATATTATCATACAAAATTGCATTAAATCTTTATTCTAATAATGACAATAATAAATAGACAACAATGTGTTGCTCAATAGCTTTAAATATTTACGTGTCGTAAATAGATGAAGCAATTCTACCAGTTGGCATTTAATGATGTTCGTTAGATTTTTGAGGATCGTAGGTAACTGCGGGGTCCTTATCTAATCAAAACTTCATCTATGTATAACGGCAGCAAATCAAAATGTGAAATTTTTGTAGTACGACTAAGTGTTAGTTCGAAGAACCTAACAATGTGGGAGTAAAATATACGACTCAGAATGTGCGTTAAAATTGGTTACAAATGGGGTTGGAAATATTGAAATTTCTATTAAAGAAACATTACACTTCAACTACCTACCAGTTACGTATCAAGAAAACGCGTGTCTCATCATAAAAATTTTGAAACTGCCCAATTAGGTTTATATTATTTATCATAGAAGAAACAAAGCAATGTAACGCTAGAAATATAGTAAACTCATACAACCAATGTATTTATAGAATTGTTTTCTGAAAAATAATCACGGTAATTCCATATAGAATAGAAATAAGTTTGAGCATACTTCTATCTTTCTAAAATAACACCTGATTACAATTAAATTAGCAAAATTCCGGAAATTCTTATCAATCACATGCCTAGATAAGAAATCAGAAAGTATAACATAAACATTGAATTTGAGAATTAAAGAAAGACCCGCGTTGGTTGACTAACTGAGCTAACTTGAAATAATAAGTGTAACGAACGCGTGTATTCAAATGAGTAGAAAATGAAATAGTTTTTAAATTAAGGAGGCAGGAAATTTACAAATACGAAATTGAGTTTAACGCATACTTTAAAACGGCTTTAAACTTTTATAATGGACTTCATAGCAGCCATTTAAATTTTGGTCTAATTCTGGTATTTGACACATATTTGTAAGTACTTTTGTCTTGCTTGGAGTAAAACTTCACCAACAGGTATTGGCCAGCATGCAAACCTTTTTTCGTCCATAACTGATTGTGCGCTACTGTAATAGATTGCTCGTTTACAATTTGTTTTATTTTTGTTTTCAGTATTTTCGTTAACATCACTAACTCGGCTTTCTCGTTGTTTGGTGCAATAAGTACTGCACATCTACAACAGCCTGGTTCAACATCAAGCCGTTTTCTTTTCGTTTGGAAAATGGCTATTCCACCAAATTTTTGTTCTCGAAGGAGAGTAGCCAAAGTTGACTCCGCGACTGTAGTCGTATCATCATTGGTTATTTCGTTTGGTAATTTTAGTAACACCTGGTTTTGGTCAACTGGAAATAGTACATTCGTACAAACTCCACTGATTAAATTTATGTTAACGCATTGAGTTTCTTCCGTTGATTTTCTTCCAGTGTTGCATTTTAATGAGGCATTTTTTTAGTGAGGTAGAAAACGTGCCGTCGGTGCATTATTTAATCGCAAAGTTTGAAGTATAAAATTGATTAAAATTGATCTCCAAGTTGATTTAATAAGGAAAAAAACACATCCAATGGCTGACACAAATATGTTCATGAAATACATTTTTCATTCAAGCACATAACTTAAAAATTTCAAGATCCATTTAATATGAGAGGTTGCCACCAACTATCGTTTTTATATTAATGATGCGTTTCACTTGCAGTAGAAAAAGTTTTAAATCAATTTGCTGTTCGATTATATCTTGCGTCTATATTACAGCAAGGTTTATATCAGCATATGGAACTCCTTGAACCATTTTCTCTCCACAAGTCTCACAAATGTAAACTTTCATAAATATCATAAAATTATAATAGAATTTTGTCTACAGATCCTCATGTCATTATGGTTGTACAATTCTAGGAATGATTTATAATTTTCTGGAGATAATTTACTCTTATTCTATAAGAGCAAGAGTTTTTTCCAGAATCATCCTACAGATTAGTTGAAAACTTTCCCCCGTGAAGCTCTGTTAACGAACTTTTATCTTATTAAAAATGTCGTATTAAGATTCTGAATAAACTACCTCTACTATCCGTTTCATGTTTGAGGCCAATCTCTGCCCGTTTGTCTTTGGAGTAAACTTGCTCCGTACAGTTTTGGCTCTAGAAAATCTAGACGGTAATTCACAAAGAAGCTCGGTAAAGTACCTCACTAAAATTCTGTATTTCGATAAAGTACCAAAAACCTCGACTTTATCAACAAGAATGATAAGCGATTAACTCAGTGGGAAGGGTGGTGTAAGTGTTCAAGGCTGCTCCGTGGGTTAGATTGATTCGCGTGTGACTATTAATTCCAATGTCCCGGGTTCGTTTCCCGACACGGACCGCTTGAAAAATGTTGGCTAACTTTTTCTTAAAAAAAACGCCCTCTTTCGGAATAGAAGTAAAATATTGTTTCCGTGTGTGATGGTCACGCATGATAAAAATTCCCACATTGCGTGAGAAGAGCAAGGGTTTGGCAAAATAAAAAGTTTCCAGGTAAAAAAACTGTTTCTGGCCATTGTAATCTGGGGGCTCCATGGGTTAGACAGGTTAATGTATAAATACTAATCCCAAGATTCTGGTTTTGACTCACGAAGCGGAACGCTTGAAAAATGTTAGGCCAACATTTTTTACAAAGTGCGCTCGTGTTTGGTATAATGTAGCTTTCTGTGTGACTATTGTCACGTACGTTAAAGATCCCTAAATTTCTTGGAATAGTAAGGGTTCTGCAATATTCAAAATTTTCAGATAAAAAAACTCGTTTCCTGGTCAATGTATAGTCGAAATCAGGAAAGAATGAATGCACGTTATAGGTTTCTGAATTAAAAAACGACATACTTTCAAATCTTACGCATTAAGTATATTCCGATAGATCCTTTAAAAGTATGTCGTTTTTTAATTCAGAAACCTATGACGTGCATTCATTCTTTCCTGATTTCGACTATAGCAAGGCGATTTCGTGGCTTAGTTGGTTCGTGTGTGAGTACCAAACCCGATTCCCGACACGGACCGCTTAAATTATTTACAAAAATACGCATTCGTTTGGATGAGAGTTACAATTTAGGTCCCGTGTGTGGGTGTTGTCTCGCACGTCAAAGATCCTTACCTTGCTTGGAATAACAAAGATTCGGCAAAATTCAAAATTTCCAGGTAAAAAAGACTTGCTTCCTGGCCAATGTAGTAACTTAGGGCGGACCATTGGAAATCAAATGTAGGAGGCCAATTTAGTACCTTTGACTGGAGCATTAGAAAGTCAAATGTAGGGTGTAAGTGTTCGAAGAGGATCTCGCAATACAGTTGGGTGGAAAATACCATTCTTACTCGTAAATTATCTTGGACGCCACCTAATCTTGAAATACTGGGTTTTCTAGGGAAAACCTCCAGAAGGAATTACAAGAACATGACAAAACACGAGATCAGAAAAGTGATTCCGGCTTAAAATTCACACGAAGAATAATCGAATACACTAATTTAAAACAATCCTAAAGTAAACTGAATGATATGGACAATAAAATAACTATATAAAACTGCTAGCTGAAAAAATGGTTCCTAAAATGTTCCGTGTGTCCGTGGGAAGAGTTCAAAGTTTACTTAAGAAATCACATTTTTGTTACGCTGTTCAGAAATGTGTGAAACAAATTTATTGAAAAAGTGCATATAAGAGGATTGCCCTACTTTCAGTAACCAAAGAAATCCAAAGGAGATTGTAGAACGGTTAAAATCACCTTTGCTCCTCGCAATTTTTGTTATACTTTTCTTGGGGTGGTAATACCGTTCTAAGACTTTTTAGCAGAAAAAGACTTACCGATCGTTTTCATTTTCTGACTCTTGTAAAAACTCTGTATTTCGCTAAGTTTTGAGGGAAGAAATGTTTTCTCAAACACTGCTAAACGATATTCATAAACATAAATGAACTAAAACACAATCGTATCACTTTAGGTTTTGGTACTTTTAACAGTAAATGTTGCAATAACTTGTTCGTTTCAGTTTGCTTTTGTACCGTTTTCTTTAACGCAATCACCGCTATTGCTTTAATTGCCATTACTGTTGTGTAATTTTGCCAGCTAGCAAATTATGGAGTTCCCTTTTAATGAGCAGGTGGACATGTTATTTATTCTTGGACTCTGTCAGGGTAACTACCTCGAAAGCGTTTGCGTGTATCAAGAGAAGTATCCAAACCGGAGAATTCCAAATCACAAAACTTTTCCCCGAATCGAAAAACGTCTTCGAAAAACAAGAACGTTGAAAAGCCAGTCAGAACCAACGCTGGAAGATCACGACAAACCCTAACACCAATCACGGCATATGCTGTGCTTCAAATGATTTATAACAATGCTGAGACCAGTACCAGAACATTGCAACGAGAGGATGGAATTCCAAAAAGGTAAGTCGGATGATTGGAGATCAATTACTTCATCCATTCCACATTCAGCCAGTACAACAAAATTACTGCAACTCGACGTTTAAATTACGTTTAAATTACGTTTAAATTACGTTTAAATTTTTCACAAATTGTTCGGGAACACAGGGTAGTTGACAACGGTCCATACTATATCGTGTTTACTTATGAGTCTTGTTTTGCACGTCGTGGCATAACGAACCTGCGCAATGAGCTTGTGTATGCAGATAAAAATCCTCATGCTATTAATAGTAGAC
The DNA here is from genome assembly GCA_036346225.1 of Platerodrilus igneus. NCBI lineage: Eukaryota > Metazoa > Arthropoda > Insecta > Coleoptera > Lycidae > Platerodrilus > Platerodrilus igneus. The sequence goes on along the minus strand of JARFIW010000816.1, from coordinate 3,387,127 downwards.
ATTATCAACGAGAAATTAAAATTAATGTCTGGGTCGGATGTATTGGCAATTTTATGATTGTCTGCTCGTTTGGATGACGATAGGTACCTTTAATTTATTCAATAAAGTTTGCCAGAATTTACTAGAAGGCTTATCCCTTAATGTTCGTCGAAACATGTTCTTCATGTACGACGGTGCACCACCTCATTTTGCGCATGCCGTAAGAGAGTATCTTAATGAATAATTTACTTACAGATGAATTGGTGGAGGCCACGAAGCATCCATTCAATGGCCTCCGCTTTCCTGACTTAAATCCTTGCAACTTCTTTATTTGGGGAGCGTTAAAAACACAAGTGTACAAGGTACAAATTAATAATCCCAAACAATTGTGGAACAGAATTCAAAATGCTGTAAACGCATTAAGACAAAAACGATCATGTATTAAGATGGGTGCATATCAATTTAATACGTCGAATTGACCTCTGTATTAATGAAGGTTGAGGTCACATTGAAGACTTGTAAAGATGTGTTGTCTTTGTGTCCACGGACAACCGAATTTGTGTTTGAACTATTCTCACGTACACATGGTACATTTTGGTATATAGGTAAATTGGGTCCAATCGACTTATTTTGACGTCAATAATACGTGGTAGTTTTATTTACCAGCAGTTTTAGAACACTATATATATTATATATTATGGGTGTGTATACGTGCGGGAGTGCGAGCGTGTATGTAAGTGTGCGTGTGCGTGTTTGTTTGCGTGTGCGTGTGCGTGTACGTGTAGATGTGCGTGCATGCGAGCGTGCGTGTGTGTCTGTGTGTGTGTGTGTTTACCTTTTGTTTCGCGACCAACTATTTATTGCCAATATAATAATATAACTTACTACACCGAAAACGTGGAGTAATTCAGCCATTTGAAAAAATAAATATATTGAGTTAAATACTTTTGAAAAGCTTATAAAAAGAGCTTTTAACTAAGGTCATAGTCAACTGCGGTTTCGCTTAAAAAATACAAGTTTATATTATAACCTCAAAAATATTATAAATATTAAATATTTACATACATCACTGTACTCTACGTAAAAAACTGTATAAAAACTTGAACAGTATTTTTGGATATTTTTACAAACAAACGAGTTGTATACATTAGTAGAATTGTTAAAAATATCAATTTTTTCCTATAATATGAACATCATGAATAATATGAATAATATGACATCAAATTTGAGAACACTGTACAAAAAGCAGATGGAAATTTAATCAAGAAAGTCTATGAATCCTGCAGAATTTAATGATTATATCGCAAGTATATTTTTGTTTAAATCCTTTGAAGGACATTTACTTACTACAATTAACTTATGTAGGTTTAGCTTGCATAAAGTTTTGGCCCATGCTTTGTGAGTGGATTATTCTCTAATATTTTGTAAGGTTAAATTTTGAGTTAATTTGACCCTTCCAAAAGGTTTTTGATGTACCTTATCAGTTCCCTTAGACGTCTCTTTTTAACAAGGATATTCAATTTATCCATATATCTCAAAAAGAGAATTTTGTTACTTACATAAGAATAGTTTGTGGTTACTAGTTATAAACAAGGATTGTGAAAAGACTATTAATATTTAGTAGTTATGAAATATTTTTTAGGCTTAAGTTGTAAATTGCTTTTATGCCAGTATGTGTAAGTAAATTTCTTAGATAATGTGTGTTGAAGAGAGATGATTGTGATTGTAGAGATTGTTTATAAATATTTTATTCATTAGAATTGTGATGTTGAAATTTCGTTGCTTCATTCCAGGTAATAATTCACATCAAATCAATTTTGTTTCCATATCTGTTATTGAAGCCCAACATAGGAGGAGCACATTTTCTATAGCTACGCAATGCACAGATATATATATATATATATATATATATATATATATATATAATTTGTATTGTTAACGACCTTTAGTGTTAATTTAATAGGATAGTTTGTGGGTTATAGGTCTGCTGGAAATAACTACTCTTCTTTAATACCTAAATTTTCGCATATATTTTATGCTTGATCACAGGTTTAGAATGAGATTGGTTATAAATAAATTATAAATTATAAATAAATAAATAATATATATATATATATATATATATATATATATATATATATTATATATACTATTCAGTTTTTCTTTTATGGGTTATAGGTCCTGTTTAAAAAAACTAATAAAAGGTGTTCTTTTTTTATTCCATCTGAATTTTAGAGTATATATATATATATATATATATATTATATATATACTATTCAGTTTTTCTTTTATGGGTTATAGGTCCTGTTGTGGAATTAGAGGTTAAATAGGTGTAGGGAATAAAATTTTAGCAACTGGGTATATAGAAACAGGAGCAAATTATTTACGCGCCAAATTAATTAATTTATATAGTGAAAACGGACGGTTATTAAGGTATTTTTTTATATTTAAATTGGAGTGTTAAAATTTCAGAAGGGAAGAAAGCTATAAAGTACATAAAAACTCAAGGTTACGCATAAATAATTATAATAATTTTAAACCAAACGCATGGAAGGAATAAGGGAGCTTGCGTGCATAGAAAATCAATAATTTTAAACACAAATGTTTCCATTTTAAAAGCTAACGTTCATTTATACAAATACTAAGAAGAGAAGAAACCAAGAATTGTTATTTTAAACGGTCGGTTGTTTCAAGAAACACTTGTTGTTAAATGTCAGGTTCATGGAATTTTAAACGAAAGTTAGTACAAAAGTCTATAGAAGTTTGTTTGCAACGGTTGATTTGTATAAGCTGCTACAATAACAAGTGCCTTAAAGACGGAGTGGAATAAACGATCGATAATGTAAGACACAGAGAAGCAGGTAAAGAAAGCGTTGGGTACAAGTCACGTACGAAATACACTGGTAAATGTGAAGGACGACTACGATATCGATTTTCTGTAACTTAAGAGGGGTTCTAAAAGAGACAACAAATATGCGTGAACGAAAATAGATAGCTGAGAGGTGGAGCATTGTGGCGAGGTAAAATTATATCATTGGTTGATGGCCAGCAGTTTTTAAGAAGAGCGCGCCCGTTAAGTTAGTAAACAAAATTCTATGTAACAGCACGACGAAAAGGAATTTTTGAGAAGTGAGAGTTCGTTACGTTCGGAATTAGTAGAAGTAAATTTAAAAATAAGCTTTTCAAGTGAAATAGGTTCTGGCGGGGGGTTTTGAAAATGATATAAATACACTGAGAAAAATATTAAAGCTCTCTTTCCTTTTAGATTTGAGACCGTGCTTAGATCTTCAACGTAATAATAGTAAATGCTCTTACGGTTATTAATTATTGTGTGTTCAGTAAAGTTGCATATAACATCCTGTTTAGAAATTATGAAAGCTGTGGCAGCGTATCGCATGTTGTAAAAGTGGTATTACACGAGTTGGTGCTTTTGTTTAGATAAAAGGTGCCGTTACTACAGCGATTCGATTAAATGAAGGAATGATATTTGGGTAAGCGAAGCCTAAAGTGTAATTTATATGCATGACGTATATTTGGTATGGAATGTTACGTTTGAGACAAAGCTAATATCTGGGGAGAAGAACAGTAGTGGTGGCCGAGATTTGGATGGTGGGGGATCAGTGGATCCAGGCATCATTGTAGTAGATGGACACAACGACGAGGGTTTCTGGTAACCATCTTCAGTGGTGGCGAGAAATGAAGGCGACTCCAGGTAACGAAACTTAAATTCCTGTTTTTGTATAAACATTTGTGTTGATATTCTTTGTGTTGGTGTGTTTTGAATTATTGGGGGCGTATTTATTACCATAAAACTTGTTTAAAAAAGTACATGTGCAGGACAATTAATTTTGATTATTAAAAAAGGGTTTGTTGATGATATATAAAGATTTATTCATGCTATAAATTGTGGTTGTAAGGAGTAAACGGGTCTTTAAATTTGTTTTCCATAAAATGCAAGGTTTAAAAAGCATTTACAGAAACTGGGTTATAATGAGCTCAAAATAGACCAGAATAAAGTCAAACTACGGTTGCATGTGGGGCCCATGTACTCATATTGTATAAATGTTGTTAAAATACATTAAAAACCAAAGACTTTAGAGTATTTAATGAGTGAGCTGGTAACTGTTGTAACAAACTATCTGTGCCAAAGTGTAAATATTTTATTTATACTAATGAAACTTGTTAATATGTGTAAATAAAAGGTTGTATGGTTGTTGTATTATTTGTTTGGTAATTTCATTTGAGTGTGTGTGTGAGAATGGTATGTACTTAAAATGATAAGTATTCAAGAAGAAGCCGATTGCTGAGCTAGCCAGGGTGAGCAGTAAGAAGCAGGCGTTACAAAAAGGTAGTGTAGGATTTTTTTTTTGAATTTAGAATTTATTTTTTCTTTTTAATTTTTATGACGGCCCAATGCTGGGGGTCGATGTTAAAAACTTAATTCCAGATTCCACGGCAATATATATATATATATATATATATATATATATATATATATATTTATTGCTATACTATTCGCGGAATTTTCATGCCCCTACTTTAGGCTGTTATTTTTATTACTATGAACTGGAATTCTTGATCCCCTTCGTTGTGCGCCTTATTAATTTTCTACGTACTCTAAATTATTGGACCACCATTTTAATATTCACTATAAATTGTAATTATCTCCTCCTCGGCTGTCTTCTCAATATTGCTATCAACTGGACTTTATCTTCAAACAACTTTATCTACCAATGGCAAAAATCGATACGTTACCGCCTTGCGGGTTATCAATTTCCTATTCAACTTGTGACTCCGCCTTTGTACTATTTAAATCTTATGACCTCGGCTAGCATTTATTTGGAATTATAAAATTCAGTAAATTTCGATTTTATATAATGAAACCAATATGTTATGTACAGCTTTTGAAATTATTTGTAATACATTTTCAATTAGTTAACCTTATAAATTTCATTTATTAACAACCATCTACTATGTACTCAAAACCCAAAGTCACCAAAAACTTATTATCTTTACCAACAAAGTGTAGAATACTCTAAACCTGTTATCATATTACTCATTCTATACGTATGCAACCTCTTTTGTTGACTTTTCACAAGCATATCATATTTAGCAAATTCAATATTAAAAATAAAATAAAAATTTATATAGAAAACAAATGTCTTATAACTAAAAATCTGACCTGGTTTTATCTTTTTTCACATCGACGCTTCCAATAAAATGATCTTCCCAATTCTGGATTCCATTCAAATTATTGCCATTACGCTATGGACCACCATTATTAAATTATACACCCCAATTTATTTCAATTCTTCAAACTTCGACTTTTATCATTCTTGCCCCAGACTTAAAATTGTAGTTTGTTTCATCCCTGTACTTCAAAATTGTATTATTCTTCTTTTCCCCTGGACATCTAAATTGTATTACTGTATTTTTCCTTAACATCAGAATCATAGTCTATTTCCCACAGACCTCGAAGCCCTATTATTTTTATGTCTTAGTTTACAATAAATTCATTAAAAGCGTACTTACGTTTAAACGGCAATTATAATCTTCATATTCGCACTCATTTTATTTCACTTTTATAATTATTACGTATTACTTTGTTTTAATGGCAACGCACTTCGGCCTTCGTTGAGTTCAAAACTGACTTTCTTATCAAGGTGCTTGCTAATATATTCTCGAATTCCCACTCCATCCGTGGGTACGGTCTAGAACTCGTCGCTTGTTTCTGACCAATCAAATAATTTCATTTAGAGCAGTTTCTGATGTAATGCTCCACGATTCCCCATAATCACAACCTGCCCGCAGCTGTCTTTCGTTATCAACATGCTGTATTTTGATAGATTACTTGCTTTTCCATAAACAACTGATGCAACTCGACTTTAAATTTTCATGTTTACATGCGATTCACGCAATTTTAATCATTTCTCTTATCAAAATGGTTAGATATTTGTACGCATTTATATTAACTACCTGAAACTCTATTTCTATATCCGTATTAATTTAATCGTCTGGAACTCTTTTTTTAATGCGTGTCTAATTACACTTTATCATTTATACGCGTGCTTCCACTGAAAAATATCCTTATTTGTTTTACCTAAATTAACTAAACTTTATCTACAGGGTATTTAATATTTACTATCTACTTAATACATGTATTTCTCATTCCTACGCCAACTATGCGTCTTCCTATGTTTACCTGCGTCGCCCAAAAACTATTTCTACTTTATATACAGGGTGTTGACTACTTACTATCTACAAACTATGTCTATTTCTTAATTATTTCCTTAAATAAGTGCAGTTTTCTGCTGCCTATTCTAATTACTCATTCCTGAACGACCTTTACTATAACGTGCACCCTTAAACAACCCCTTATCACAGCATAATATATACATATATATATATATATATATATATATATATATATAAAAGAGCCGTCTGATACGTGGTACTAGATTTTAGTAATGGAGATACCACTTTGCTATTGTTTTTGCCGATTCGCCTACTATCTATTGTCGGAATTTTGTGATACACAAATGGTTATCATTTTGCAAGAAAATAAACAGGCACCTTGGCATTTTTTCAAGCTTTAAGGTTACCGATCGAATTTTAAATTAAAATGTATTTAATTTCAATAACTTAATAAAAATTATATAATTTTTTTTAATGGTTTCGCCATACATTAAAATTTATCATTTGCTGATATTTATATTCTAGGCTTATAAACATAAATAGAAGTTTATCTGAGGTTTACCTTGAGCATATTTAAAACGCAAACATTTTTTCCACTTGTTTAAATACGGTGATTTGTATTTTTTATTAATTAAATTAGATTTTTTTGAATATTGGTTATTGTAGAGTTAATGTAATAATTTCTGGCATTCCATAGAAACTGAAACTCGTTACAATAATCGTGGAATAATAAGAATTAGTTAATAGGATGAAATAATAACTTATACCTTTATGCAAGGTCTAAATCATCATTTCATTTTGAGCTAGTAATTGAAAGACGGAAAATACATGTCCAAGACAGAATTCGAACCAGTACCTTCAGCTTTCGCGGTAGATGCGTTTACCAATTATACCACTCGGACGGGTGAAAGCAATCGAAGAAATACATATCTAACATGCACGCAAGCATACATCAATCTAACTTTTAATTACGTTTGGCAGTCACGTTTTTGTTATATGTCAGATATACATAACTATTAGTAATTGTAATTAATAGTTGGTTTATAGCCGGGAGTTTGAGCATTGCTTCTTGTATAAATCTGACATAAGTCAAAAACTTGAAACTGTCAGATATGATTGACAAAACGCATTTGAAAGTTAGATTGATGTATAGTTACGTACAAGATTTAGAGTTGTGTATCTTTTCAATTGTTGTCACTCGTCACGGTGGCGCAAATGGTAGGCGCATCGGCGGCAAAAGCCGAAGACGCAGATTGGAATCCTGAAGCATCTTTATTTTATTAATGCAATTATATAGTTTAGAAAATATTAAATTTGATAATTGTTTGTATATCACCATGTATATAGCCAACATTAGAATTTATTTGTTGGAAACAAACTTTCTTTGCAAATTTTCCAAATTAACATCCGTTAGTTCTTTTCTTTAGAATTGTAAAAGCATTAACAGTAACCTTCAAAATTATTTATTGAAATACAAAACTTCGTTTAGCTATAATATACATAATGATAACTAGTTATTTCTGGCATAAACTAGCTGCACGTGTCGTGCTGAACGCTCGTAGTCCAGATAGATGGCTTTCCCGTAAACAAGTCAGTTGTATTACAGCCATTATGTGAACAACATGTCTCTCCAAATTAAAATGTTGAAATGCGACCTCCGCATAGCTCTTTAAAATAATCCTTTCATAGTCCTCGTCAACGATGTAAACTGGGCAATATGCACAACTTTTATGATACCATCTATACTGTAATTTAACTTACGATAATTTTTGTTGATATTATGTAATTTAAAAATTGTATGTATGTGATAACTGTAATATGAAGTGCTGTTTCGGAATAATGAATTTAGCAGTCTTTGAATGAAAACTTGTATTCAGATGGTTTGACATAATTTCTACCTTACTTGTTGCAAGAATATCAGCTGTTTATATAGAAGTCATGTTGTTGATATGCTTCGTTTACAAGAAGATGCTGTTAATCGAGATAAATCGTTATAGTTTAGTAACAAGTTTTTTTGTTATTTAGAATCAATGTCGTATTCCTCCGTAACTCAAAATTTTTATTTATATAAAGTTCCTTATTCTGCATTTTAATGTTATTAAGCCTCCACTATAATTTAAATTTTGTTATTTGCAAAAATATTCCAATACGCTTTACAGCACAGAATTATGACGGTGATCATCTTCTGTAAGAATTATATGCGTTGATAAATTTCCATCAGATTAAATAACTAGTGTAGAATAATTTATTTAAAAATTATCTTAATATCTTATGTGACTATTTGTGAACTAATTGGAATATTAATGAAAAATATTTAACATCTCTTAAGATCCATTAATGATTTTATGTATATCGTACTCAGATCTGAATATGATAAAAAATGTATTAAATACAAAAATTGTCATTTTTATATTATATTACAACTTTATATAAATTCTATCCTCAGCTATGATAACGTAAGAAAATTTATTTTAGAAATAGTAAATATCTATAATATGAAGAGAATAATCTTTAATTTAATAGATATACATATATTACTTTCTTCAGACTTTTTATTAAATTACTAACGTAACAAATTATTTAAAAAGTAATCCTATGATTAAATTTAATATACAAAAGTATATATATATATATATATATATATATATACACACAATTGTGATATTTGGTGCGCTGAACGACACCGACGAGCGAAAAAGGTCAATACATTGGTGACCCTGACGAAGTAGAGCACGCAAACAACGGGTCATTAAATTGGTGACCCCCGACGAAGGAAGACTACATTGATGGCCCTGACCAAGAATTACATTGGTGACCCCGACGAAGGAAGAAGAACGCGCATCTTGACGGTCACTACATTACATTGGTAACCGACGAAGTAGAGCACGCAACCAACGGATCATTACATTGGGGACCCCGACGAAAGAAGATTACATTGATGACCCGACAACAAGAACAACAGTCACTACATTAATAAACCAACAAACATAGAAACTAACGAACAGCACGCGTAGGCATCAGCTCCGTCAAAACAGTCAAGAGCTAAATTGGATTAACGGAGTTCCGGAGGGCAACGCCGAAGCTATGGTTTCTACGAACGGAAGCTTCATTTGCAGCTCACGGTATTCGATCCGAAGGCGGCTCCGTGGCGTAGTGGTATGTGTGTGACTACTACGTCCAAGGTCTCGGGTTCGAATCCCGACACGGTCCGCTTGAAAAATGTTGGGCGAGCATTTTTCACAAAAATACACCCTCGTTCGGATGAGAGGTAAAATGGAGGTCCCGTATGTGAGTGTTGTCACGCACGTTAAAGATCCCTACCTTGCTTGGAACAGCAAGGATTCGGTAAAATTCAAAATTTTCCAGGTAAAACAAACTCGCTTCCTGGCCAATGTGGTACCTTCGGCTGGAGCATTGGAAAATCACATGTACGGTATACGATCCGAACAAACACGATATCGATTCTTAGTATCAAACTTACCCGCTAGTTTGTTAGGTCAATTATCAGCTAAAGTCACAACACTATCAGAAAAGCCAGGGGATCAGCCATATACTGATTTGAAGGTAGATATACTGCGCATATATGGGATCACGAGAGAGGCAAAACTACGGAAGGTACTGGACGACATACCGTTCGGCGATTAAAAAACATCAAAATTGTTGGCAACGATGCGACATCTAGCCGGCACAGACGCCACCGCCGAAATCATGACAATGCAGTGTAAAAACACGCTACCGCTACACGTGCAACGCATTCTAACTGCATTCGATTCCAACACACTAGACAAACAAGCATCGTTAGCGGTTAAAATGGTGGACGTTAACGACGAAACATTCGCCCATGCCGTATCAGAAGATCCAGTTAGCAGAAAGCTGCAAATGCTATCACCTCTCGCATCGGAGACAAGGCTAAGCGCTGTAGATCACAATGTTCAAGAAAGACACAGAGTTACAATCCAAAGAGCAAGAAGTATCAGAAGTACAACGACAAACGTACGCCCACTATTCGGCAATAAGAGACTGTCAACGGCGAATAAGGTCACCAGGCCAACCTCTAGTAGGCAAACAATTAAAGGGGGTGTATTGTAATGACAATTTACAGACGTCAACGTGACGTTTCAAGTAGTTATGAGTTAAGTATGCCTACTACATGTTATATAGCTTTTTTGTCAATAAATACACAAATCGAGTCGGCCAAGCAGCAGTATAAGTCAGCGCGCATTTGTTAGACAGACCAGTCTGCTTTGCCGACTCGTGCTGAAATGTTAAAGGCTCTTTGCTGCTGCGCCCATAGCCAGTGTTAAATAGATAGTGCCTATCGCACTGTACCCATAGCTGGTGCTCCGAACTCATAGACGCCATGTCCATAGCCGACGTGCACTCTCTTTTCTCGCTGCGCCCAAAGCCATATATTACCACTGCTGTGCCCAGAACCGACATCCAGCATCACCCGGTGTCGTGCCCATTGCCGACGCCCATATCCCCGCTGTAAGGTTTACCGTGCCCACTGTCGGGGTCCTTATACCTTCTTTCACCTACATTAATCTCCTCTTGTCACAGAGCACGTCGGTAGACCTAGACTCACGCAACAGGGCCGGTAGGTCTAGCAACGGCTAGACCACTGTAATATCATAGCGGATACTAGTTAGTGACCACTGTCCACTGCCACGCCGGTGACTTAGGACAAGGTCATTACAACTTTTTATCGTGATTAACGCAGACACTAGAAAGAAGAGTATGTAACCAACCATACTCCTAATTAATCAACCAATAAGCATGCAAATAAATAGCATCCATGCTTAAAACACCCCTCAAACAATAAGAGACTCGTCCGACACCCCTCGAAATACATAATAGAATCGTACAAACGTAATATACAAACAAACCCAGGATATAAAAGGAGCTCCAAATGCTAGAGCAAATTAGTTATTGTCCAGACGCCGATGGGGTAACAACTCGCGTATTCAGACCACCGCCTTCGGGCGTTCAAAGGTGAGCAGCGGAATGGTGACGTCCTGAGGGAGTTCTCCAGCTATGCGGGGTGCCGAGGAATGGGTACACAAGTGAAGTCGTCGGGGATGCACATCCGTCAGTCCTGTTTAAACGAGCTACCTGACGATGGAGCGGCCTGTGGCGAGTAGCCAGTCCTGTTAGGCGAAAACCACAGGCCAGTGGACCCAGGATCCGGAATACTGTGTAGTAGGAGGACAACTAAGGGGAAGATCCGGGAAACTGCTCACTGCACCAAATCAAGAGGATTCCAGGAGCAGGTCTTCTGGAATCCAGACCTACATATATAAATATATATATTTAAGAACATCAACATCAACTACAAACCACAACTTACCAGAAGAAATTTCAACATGCCGAAAAACTCGTGAAGTTACAAGGCACTATAGCGGCGCTGAGAGCGTCGCGTCCAGCAAATGTACGGATAGAGCAAATTACTTCTTAATTGTTCTCTTTTTAAGTAGTTCCGCTCCACCTCCGAAGTCATCAGGACCACCTTCTAGAGCACATGATAGGTAGCATGCCACCATTAGATCGTTAATTTCTACCAACTAAGGATGCCGCCCGTATGTCAGCATCTCTGCCTACCAACCGCAGTGTACCGAGGCATGTAAATCCTATCCCGTCATTGCCGCTAGGTTCCGCATTGCATTCAGCTTAACGATGGACATCATGCACACACAGTACCATAGGTCCTCGTCACGGAGCCGCAACATTCAATTCTTCAACATGGATGCACATCCAGCAATTTACAAAGTAAAGTTTTTTCAGTGTTAAAAGACATCTGCAATAACTATGCACACAAAAACTTATGTAAATATTTTTCTTGTGCGTCATGCTTTTAATGTATAACCAGTTCGTATTTTTGACTTGTAAACAAATGTTACCTCTGTTGCTACGAAGCATTAACAAGGTGACTCCGGGCAATCCAGAACATCATATTTACATTAAATATTGATATATTTGTGCTCCTAAGCTTTAAAAAACCCCAACCCCAGAATTGAGGTTAGTTAAAGCCTAAAGGCTTCACATTCTGTAAACAAATTCTACAGATTGATACACAAAAGCTATGGTCTGTTACATAATTAAAAATTTTAGTAAATATTCGATGTTTTAAATGAAACGTCCTATTTAGTATTTGCAATTCCGAAAGCTGTTAAAATTTGCTATTTTTTATGTATACTGTTCTTATACCTAACTCGACTAGTGTTTTACTTATAACCAATTAATTATATAAAATTTTATGAAATTAGATTTCTAATCAAGTATTCTATGAACGTTTGATGTTTTGTAATGGTTTATTTCTTTTCATTGGTAAAACGTCTGTAATCCATGACAAAATTAGAAAATTTGGCATAGAAAGTTTCTCTGATTACTCGAAATGTTTGGTTGAAAATGACCACCGTTTTTAGCTACTGAAACGAATTATTTACTTGATAAGTCTTTATCGCCATCTTGTACATAGTTTTCCGAGCAAGATTAATGTACTTTTGGAGTTATTTACTTGCATTTAATTGTTGCAATTAAAAATTGCTTGTACTACAAAACTAACAGAGTTGCGTATACAAATAGTGCACATAATAAATTTTAACAGTTTTTGGAATTGTAAATAATTTACAGAACATTACATTTAAAAAACCTAAAATTTAACAAATTTTTTAAATATGTAACAAACAATTGCTTTTAATCACTCTAATTGTTTACTGTAGAATTTGATTACAGGATGTTAAGCCTTTAATCCCTGGCTAACCGTAACTCTGATGTGGGTTTCTTCAAGTTAGGAACATACGTGTATCAATATTCAATTTAAGTCACTTTTCTCTAATCTATAACAGAAAAAAATTTGGAATCTTAAAAACTAGGGTAGATGAGAGATGAAATAAACAAGAAATCGAAAAGTGACCTAGGATATAGGGTGTTTCATTTATTTACTACAATTGGCAACACTGCATACTAAGAATATTTTAAATAGAAAGAGCGTGTTTATTTACATCATCATCATTGGGTCTTCAGTCCTGGAACTGGTTAGACGCGTACTCTCATTGTTTCCTATTCTGAACTAACCTACACATTTCTTTGAAATTTGTCTGAATCTATCACTATCTGCGTGCGATTGTCTGATCTAGGTCTTTACCTCTACCTCCTTTTTCCTATCTCTGGTTGTAATATATCCCGTACTATTCCTAAAAAATGGCTTAGAACATATCCGGAACCCCATTTCTTCTAATTTTTTTTTGTTTTCCACAGATATCTTTATTCTCCTACTATTTGTATAACCTATTTGTCATTAACTTTGTCTGTCCATGTTATCATCCTTATACATCTGAAGCACAACATTCCAGAAAGCTTCTATCTCTTTGTGTTTGCTTTTCCAACTGCGTCAATTTCATAGACGTACTGTGTTGTGCTCTACACATGTGCTTTTCCAACTGCATCTATTTCATAGACGTACTGTGTTGTGCTCTACACATGTGCTTTCAACAATTTTGTTCTTGTTTCTATGTTTGTTGTCTTTGAACATAGTCGCTGTTCTTTCTTGTTAGATGCAGTTCAATCCCCTTCTATTGCTACACAATTAGATCCTATTTCCCCGATTTTTAGTGGTATGTGAGGGGGGCCTCCGTGGTACAGTTGGTATGCGTGTGACTAGTATGCCCAAGGTCCCGGGTTCAAATCCCGACATGGTCCGCTTGAAAAATGTTAGGCGAGCATTTTTCATAAAATTACGCTCTCGTTTAGATGAGAGGTAAAATGGAGATCCCGTGCGAGAGTGTTGTCACGCACGTTAAAGATCTTTACCTTGCTTGCAAAAGCAAGGATTCGGCAAAATTCAAAATTTTCAGGTAAAAAAAACTCGATTCCTGGCCGATGTAGTACCTTTGGGTGGAGCATTGGAAAAAATCAAATGTTGGGTATGTGAAGGGAGTCAAGCAGCCTGTGGCTGTCAAGCTTCCCCCATCACTTAGACATTTTCCAAATTAATAGTTTTCCAGTAAATCCTTTCGGACAATTAACATTATTCGAGAATATTGCACAAATAATACTTGCAGTTGCTTATAATAATCATCAAGTTTAAGTACAGGTATTTTTTTTCGACATTAGTTTTTCCATCTTGGGACTGGTTGGACGCGTACCTCCATTGATTTCTATTCTCAGCTAGTCCATATATATCCCTGAAATGCCCACAGCCTACATTTTTCACTATCTGTGTGCAATAGTCTAACTTAGGTCTACCTCTACTTCTCTTTTTTCATATCTCTGCTTCTAATATATTCCGCACTATTTCCTCATGCTTTATATGTGACCTATCATCCTATATCTCCTATTTTTTAGTTTTCCCACATATTTCTTTCTTTCCCTACCATCTCTAGTACCTCTTTTCTCTTAACTTTGTCTGTCCATGACATCTTCATCATATGTCTGTAGTACCACATTCTATAGGTTTCTACTTTTTCCAGTCCGTTTCTCCTATTGTCCAGGCTTCACAGTCTTACAGTGCTTTGCTCCACACATATGTTTTAAGCAATCTTTTCCTTGTTTCTATGTTTGTTGTCTTTAAACACAGTAGTTGCTTTTTCTTGTTAAATGTAGCACGACCTTGTGCTAATCTTAGTTTTATATCTTTTGCGCCTTTCCCATTTTGTGTTATTTGGCTTCCTAGGTAGCAGAAATCCTTAACCTCTTGTAAGTTCTCGTTATCTATTTGTATCCTTGTTTTTGATTTACTTATCCCTCCCTAATACTAGTACATTAGTTTTATTTTTGTTAATTTTCATACCGCATCTATCTGTTAGAACTATTTTCATTTCATAAAGAGCAGCTTCTAGCGCTTCTTTGCTAGATGCTAATACCGCTATATCATCTGCAAATCTAAGCATATCAATCTTTTGTCCCTGCATAGTAAATCCAAAAGTCTTCCCGCGTTTGACAGTATTGATTGCCTGTTCAATATACAAGTTAAAAATTAATGGGGAAAGGGCACATCTCTGTCTCATCCCTTTCCTAATCTCTACTTTTCTACGTTTCTGCTTTAATTCTATTACCGCTATTTGCTCTTAGTATAAGCTATGTACTGTTCGTCTATCCCTATAACACATTCCAATCTTTTTGAGTATTTCGAACATTGTTTCCATTTTACGTTGTCGAATGCCTTTTTTTTGTAAGAATAAAATTGTGGCGGCTGTACTCGCATAAGCATTGATTTGTATTAATAAGAAAATTTTGAAATAATTTAACGCGCACGTTTTTGTGTGTAATGGCGCTAGCCAACATAATGCTTATGCGAGTGCACCTGATAATTTATTTGGGTGATGCTTCTGCTAAATGCACTGTTACATGCTTATGCTTTTAGATGTTTATTTGTTATATATATATATATATATATATATATATATATATATATATATAATATATATGAAGAATAATCCACATTTGGAATGCAAATGAATGCTTAATATATATTAATAGTTATTAAGATGAAATGAAATATTAACTTTGTATTTTAAAGTTGAATTACCATTTCAAATCGAACTAGTAATTGAAAACTGCTGTAGCCGTTCTTTAGTGGATTTCAATTACTAGTTCGATTTGAAAGGTTTCAAGCTTCTAAATACAAAGTTGAAGTTTTATTTCCATACTAAAATAATTACACTATATATATATATATATATATATATATATATATATATATTATATTTATTTATATTTATATTTTATATGTATTTGCATGTATTATATTATTTTGGGGCTTGAATTGTTTTTTTTCTGACGTTCTGCCGCCATTTTTGGTGGCAGTATTTTAATAGGAACGAAGAATGTACTAGAGAAGATTGTAATTATAATATAAATCAGCTAGGGTATGATAGGGAAAGCTAGGAAAGGGTTTGGGCTAAATTACTTAGACCAGGGAGGACGAACTTGTAAATACATAGAGCAGGCAAAATAGCTGGATTTACTATTCAATTGTTTGGCGAATGCTTTGAAATTTGAATCCATTTTTAATTAGTTAGCCAGCTTTGGATAGTTTTAAGTCGACCCCTCAGGTCGCATCAGTAAGCAGAACTGGCGACTGCTACCCGGTATTACGGATTCCTCATCTTTTACTTTCGCGTGTGTCTTGTTGATCAGACACACTCCAAAATCAACGCTAGGGACACCTTTATTCAAACCCTATTTTTAGTTTTTGTTTCAGGTTATTAGATTTGTATTTATGATGGATTAATTTTGAAGTTAGGTTTAATTTGAAGCACGTTATATTTTCGCGTTTAAACCCAATGTAGTACCTTCGGGTGGAGCATTGGGGACGTGGCCGCAAGTATAGTGGCCCTTATTCAAATTATAATGTCGAATGCCTTTTCCAGATCTACAAACCCTATATTGACGCTCTTCCCTTCTTCTATTGTTTTCTCCATTATCACCCTCAGAACTAAAATAGCATCCCGTGTTCCCCTGTTTCGCCTAAACCTAAATTGATCGTCTCCTAGTATTTTTTCAGCTCGTTTTTCCATTCGTCTTTGTTCAATTCTAGTTAATATTTTTGATACGTGTGCTGTCAAACTTATTGTTCGAAAATTTTCACATCTATCTTCACTTCTCTTTTGATATAGTTAATAAGATGTTGTGTTTGAAATCTTTGGGCTTCTCGCCTGTCTCATATATACAGCTTACAAGTGTAGGAGACGTTTTGTTACTGCTTGTCTAGCGGCTTTTAGAGTTTCTGCTTGCACCTTATCTGTACACGGCGCCTTACCATTTTTCAGAGCCTTTAATGTTAATTCAAACTGATTTCTCAGTATAGGATGTCCCAAGTCATCATTTTCAATGTGTGCCTCCTATTCTAATGCTGTTAGTTCCTCTCCTGCATATAAATTCTTTATATATTTTTGGCATCTAACCACTTTCTCTACATTTTTTGTTTCCTCCCGCGTTTCCTATATTTTAGCTTTATGGTTTTATATCCCTAAAATTTATTCTAATTAATTTGTGTGCTTCGTCTATCTTTCCTGTTTCCATCTTAGGTTGTACCTCTTTGCACTTTTGATGAATCCAATATTCTTTAGATTTTGCTTTTGCGAATAAGTTCCTATTTTATGGCTTTGTATCTCTGTTTTCCTGTTTCGTTTGATCTTTTTTTGTATTTTCGTCTTTCTTCTATTAAATTCAGGATATCCTTTGTTTTCCATGGTTTCTTATTTTCTGTTTGTGTATTCCCCAGAACATCTCTGGCCGCCATGCATAAGCTGGATTTATGTTACTCCATTCCGTTTCTACTTCCTTACTATCAGAAATTTTCCCGATATCTTGTAGCAATTAATTTGACTTTTTTTCAAATTTTTCGTGGATGTCTTTATTTTTAGTTTCTCAAAGTCAAAGTGCCTTTTTCCGTTTCTTTCTTTCAAATTTTTAAATTTACGAGCGGTGTTGATAATTACGATGTTGTGGTGAGTGTCTATATCTGCTTCTGAGTAGCTTCTACAGTCGTTTACTTGATTCCGTTGTCTAACATCAATGTAATCTATTTAATATCTTCCTATATCTTCTGGCATTTTTCACGTATATCGTCTTCTAGCATGATGTTGAAATAATGTGTTTGTGACGATTAAATTGTTCTCGTCGCAAAATTCTACCAGACTATTTCCCCTGTAGTTTCTCGTACCTAAACCAAATAAACCTACTACCGCTCCTTCCCTACCCTCACCTACCACTGCATTAAAATCGCCCGTAATTATTAAATTTTCATGCCTTTTACGTGTTTTCGATATTTTTGTAGATCGCTTCTACCTCTTCGTCACTGTAGCTAGAGGTGGACATATATACTGGTATTATTGCTGTATTTACCGGTTTAGATTCTAATGTAACTATGAGTACTTTTTCTTTCTCTTGTAAGTAATTTTTTATACAGTGTCCTATCTTTTTTTGCATACCTATCCCCGCACCCGAATTTCCTATCTCTGTTCCTGTATGAATTACCCTGAATTCTTCACTCCAAAAATGTCCCGCTTCTGGCCACCGAACTTCGCTGGTCCCTACTATGTCTAATGCTAAATTATCCATTTCAATTTTCAAGTTCTTTAGCTTACCTACTTGCTTCATACTTCTAACATTCCACGCTCCGACTCGCAAAATGTTACCGATTCTTATTCTGAACTTTCCGTTCGCATCCCCCGGAGTGGTCCCCTCCTGGAGATCCGAATGGTGGACTGTTTTAGCTACCGAATCTTTTACCCAGTAGAATTACATAATGTTTATTACAATTTAAGTACGCTGTCTACTTGGGAGGTAATGTGTTGGTTTTTCCTTGCCTTCCACATTGCAGAAGTGTGCCTTAGAGTGCCATACCGACCCCAAATGGTCTCCGCCACTTTAAGTACCGAAGGAGCTGTTGTCCTTTTACGGGAACCTATGTTAGTCTGGTTCCTCACCAAAAACCTCACCAATTTGGTAAAACCTTTGGTTCGGCTCTTTAGTTCATTGGAACACTCAAGTCGTTCCACCCGTTCTAGTAATCTAAAACTTCGGCAAGGTGCAGGTCCGTTCGGCGACTGAAATTCAAAACGCTATGTTAAATAGTTTTCCTTGGATGTCTAACGGACCGTTCACTGTGAATCACTCTATATGCTAATAACTTGGCATATTTTTTTATAAAAGTTTTTAGAGAAACTTTGCTTTGCTATTTACCACAATTATTCATAACAAAGTGTATATTCATCTGCATTAGAAATTTTTTTATTTAAAAGCTGTCATGATTACGGATCTAGCTGGCATATTGCACTATTGCGTACATTTCACTTTAAAAGCTTTGTTGTCATCATAGTTTCAGCGACGTACCTTTCAATTTTTACAGTTGTTAAAATTGTGTATCCCATATATTTTACGTCATGAGGGATCATTTTACTTTTAAATGAAAATTTCAAAACTGTTAGTGTATTTGATAAAATTGTGATAAAGTTGATTGGTTATTCTTGAAAAACCTTTAAATGTTTTTGTCATTTTTTATTGTTACTTACTCGGTTATAAATAACATTTGTATAAGTTATACGCGTTCTTTTAAAAGAAAACCTCTATAGCTATTTCAAGACTTGGTTGCAGACGATAATCATGAAACGATTTTTATAGTTTAAATGGGGTCAAGTGGTACAGATCTTTCTATTGCAACAAATAAAATTACATTAATGTAACTAATTGTTTTCTAATTACTATTGCACAAGTGTGTAAGCCATATAAATCACAAAACAGAAGTTTAAAAACGAGAAAGAAGTTTGCGGTTATGAATATGGTTGAGTGATCGGTAAACGCCCTGTGATACGATTCAAATTTAATTTAAAAACTCTTACACCGTACGTTTAAATTGCAAAAAACAAATTTCGATACTTTAGTGCTCATCATCAATATAAAGCCTGGTTAAAAGAAGAAATATTCTCCTTACCACGTGGGCCAAAAATAGCCTTTCAACAGACAACTTACTAATACTGCTATGGATACCTGACGATATCCTCCTCACGCAGGCTGCGATGTTCTCCATAATACTAAAATGAGTTCACCCAGGGCCGGTTCTAGGGTTTTGAGCGCCCCGAGCAAAACAAAGTTTGGCACCCTTTCATACAAGAATATACAAATTTACTGCAAATTAAAAAAAAATAGTAAAAAAGACCAAAAAATCAAAATTACACAAAAAGAACTGTGTAAAAAACTTATTTATTTAAAAAATAATTCAATAGTTATTCACTTACAAGTAATGCAACATATAGAATGGCATAACGAGCGCATTTGAAGTTCGAGCGACGAAGGAACGAAAACTTTGAAAAGTAAGTTATGCTATTCCTGTTGCATACGTGTGACACAAGATTCTTTGTAGTGTTATTTGTTAAAAATTCAATAACATAGTTATTTAAATTAATTTTTTTGAAAATAGCACTAAGGAAATTTTATCATACTAATTAAGTTGGTACAATTGGATACGTCACGACTCGAAACGACATCCACAATTAAATAAACTCCACTAAATATCGTAATAATTTTGTTATATTAACAATAATACAATATACATGCGTAAATACTATTTTGACCTGTTATTATTTAAAATTTTGCATTATTTGAAACTATAAAAAAATGCATACAATTTACCCACATCTATTTTGCTATTATATTAGATATTATTAAAATATAATACTTCCAATTGTTATTATTTGTATTATAATATTTTATAAAAGTGTTGGTTCTCTATTTAGGTTTTGCAGTTCTAGTTATGATATGACTTTTTGCAATACGTACCGGAAGGGATGCTGTAGCACCATTATATACAAAGCAGTACAAAAACAATGATTATAATCTCAAAAAAGAAATGAAATGCAAGACAATTGACAAATAAAGTAAATATGTTTCATAAAAATAATTTAAAAATATTTTTTCTAGCTTTTAAATCTGCAAACTTTTATATGTTTTCGGTCATATTTATATTTTTTGCAACTTCATTTTCTATTGACAAAATTGCCAAGCTATTTAATCTTTCATTTGTCATCGTTGATCTTAAATATGTTTTAATAAGTTTTAATTTACTGAAACTACGTTCCCAAGCTGCAGCGGTTACAGGAATTGTTAGCAATATCCTTAAAGTTGTCCACAAATTTGGCATAATTATATATAGGTCGTTAATTTTTATAAAATTGAGAATCTCTAAAGCACTGTTAACATTTTCAGGAATTAGGTTTTTGAAAGATATATAATTTCATTCATTAATTCAGTACCATCATTATCAGATGTTTGTTGGTCTTTTAAAAGCAAATGTAAATTCATGCAACATTTGCGTAATTCATCATTATTTAGATTCTTTTTTGAATTACACAAAAATCCCCAATTATTCAAAAAAGCATTGGTTTATTCAAAACGTTCTACCAAAGAAGACTTAATTTGATCTACTAATATGTTGAATACATTTATTTTGAAGTGTTCTTTCGCATCAACATCATCAATAGCTTCATAATGATGCTATCTCTTTTTGAATAACGATCGGTTCAGTACCTGCTAATTCAGCTAGTTCTCTCGTGTGAACCAAGCATTTTTCAAAACCATTGGAACGATAATTTTCAAGATATTTAGAACAAGATTGTAATAAATTAACCGCATTATTTAAATCCACTGAATTGGCCTATAAAGCTTAACTAACAATGTTTATGTGGGACAACTAGTAGTACTATAAATGAATATTAGCATATTTGTTCTGATAATGTAAATGCTTCATGTCGTGCACCAGCATTTTTAAAATTTTGGTGGACTTGTAAAAGTGCATCGTGTATTTCAGTTATTTGGAGTCTCGAAAGTTTGATACAATCAATTCGATTTTCCCAGCGAGTTTCGTATAAAGGTTTGTTACGTGCCATTGCCACTTAAACAGTGTTAGTAGTTTAGTTTTTAATGTACGGAAGTTTTCCCGCCATAATTTTCAAATACGCGAGACGCGGGAACCTTTTTAAATAGACTAGGCGGAGCTTCCGGCACGTAATAGTAGTGAGTTTGCGCCGTGTGTTTATCCTTAGAGGGTTAGGGCAATACGAGACAAGGAGTTGTGGTGACGCGCTGAATCGTGGCCATTTTGCCTTTGATCGTGAAGTTATGTGCGCGTGATTGTCTGGTAACGTATCTATCTTAGGGTTTACCTATGTAGTTCCTTCTCTAATTATCTCTTTGTTTGTCTACCTTTACCTTCTTCCTGTCAAAACCCTGCATAGGTATAAATCTACCGCCACCTAAGGACTTTCGAACTTCATGCCTGTGGATGTCCTCCATGTCTACCGCAGCTAGCCGAGCTGTAGCTGTTCCTTACGCATATGATGGCGTCGACGGATGATCTCTAATTCCGCCGGATACCGGATCCCTTATGTAAGTACTCCTTTGCTTATTGTTGATAAAACGGAATAATTTGTTGTTAAAATGACTCTCGTTTATCTTTAATTGTTTAATTTTTATATTGCAAATTATTGTGCAATATCGATGACATCACCAGTGTTGACGCGCCGAAATCCGTATAAGAGTCGGCGCTGCCAACGGTGATCGTGTCTCTTACATCACGTTACCGGTGTAGTAAATATCGAACTTTTAAATTTTAACTACCGTTCCGTGTAACAGGTTTTAAAGATTAAGGCACATTTATTTTTTCCCTTCATGTTAGACCCATTGTCATATCCTTGGCTTCTACAATCATCTAAGTTCAATTGAAAATCATTCATTAATTGCTTTTTTATCTCATATAATGAGTGACCTGTTGATTCTTCAATTTCTTGGTAGCTAATAAAATGCTCATTGATTTTTAAGTCGCTGACACTAATATTTACAAAACGTAACGTAAATGAAAGTTGTTCCTTATGACTAATATCAGAAGTACAATCTAAAATAATACTAAAATATTTCGCTTTACGGGTACGTTCCAAAATATCATCACGAAGAGAAGATGCCAATAATGTGATTATTACATTTTGTATTGTTTTACTGCAATAAGTAATTGATGTTGCATTTGATATTATTCGACGAACATATTTACTAACAAGTTCAACCAACCCCTAGAAATTTCCATTATTTTTAGCGAAAAATTGATCGGATGAACCAGGAAAGGCCAAATTGTGTTCTGTTAAATATAACACCATATTCATTAGTCTTTCTAGGACATTGTTACAGTGTTCTCGTTCTTTAACAATAGCTGATTGAATATTTTTATCAATTACTGTACAAGTTCGAAATCTCTTCCGTGCATCAGACCATTTAATAAAATTATTCAAATGTTTAGTAGAATTTTCATGCGGTTTTAAATACTCACTTAAATGTTTCCAGTTAAAATGGTCGACTTGACCTTATCTGTGTAAAATAATTTACAACAAATTCAGAATACCTTATTTTCACTTCTTGAATAAGATAACCATGAACGTAGAAAACGTTCTTTATTTAAAGTTATCCTATAATGCATTGTTTTATTAAAATTACGATTATCCGAATCTCGTGGATACGTGAAATTAGAATCAATTTCTTTTTTATCGAAAAATCAAATGCAAGGATATGATGTCTGTATGTAGAATTTAGTTCAAGTGACCAAGTACCCGGATCATTATATTTAAAATTTTCGTTAAAATTTTGTTCGCTAACGGTAGTGAGTTCCAGATTTGTTTTCGGTTGTTGATTGTTTAGATTTGAGAGTATTTCTTCGAAACTAGATGCAGACGTCTCGCCGAACTCCAGACTCAATTGTAGTTGAGAATTGGTTACAGTTAATTCGGTCTGGGTTTCTTCAGGTTTAAAGAACAGTAGAACACAATCTCTTTTTTGCTTTTTATAACTCCTTCTTCTTCTTGTTGTTTTCTTTTACGATCATGATACCCTGATAATTTTTTTGGAAGCATGTAATAGCCCTTTTAGCCTGAAATTATGTTAATATTATGATTTCTTACCATAAGTTTAATTATTCATTTATATTATTTATTACGTGGATACTTACTTACCGAAATTTATGTAACGTAAAAATAATAAAAATTAATTAATTCCACAATAAATACGTAACAAAACTTTTTTATTTTACTTTAAAGCACGGAAAGTGTTGTTAATGCAAAGTTTACAGAAAGACAAAATTATTTAACCATTAAGGCGTATGACAGACGCCAGTATCACTTTGACTATTCATAATTTTGTTGATATTTGTACAGTATTGCCCGAAATAAACAGTACTGAAATTGTAATTGTTTTGTATATTTAAAAAATACATATTATTGACACTTTATTATAGGTTCTAAATGTGCACCTCCTCGTTCGAGACAGACTTCATAACGATGTTCTAAGTTTCTGGTCATGTTATTGAATAAGGGTTGTCTCAGGGCTGCGAAGAAGACTCTAACGGCATCCTTTAATTCATCGATGGTTTGTGGTGCCCGTTTGAAAACGGCATTTTAGCCATGCCCCAAATGTATGCGTCTGGAGGTGTGAGGTCTGGAGAATGTGAAGGATAAGGGAAGTCAGTAAATCGTGATATGAATTTGCTTGGAAAATGTTCTTGAAGAAATTGACGAATTGCGGCAGCAGTATGGCAAGTTGCCCCGTCCTGCTGAAAAAATTGGTTTCGAAATGCCAAGTTACGTGCACGACAGAATTGACGTAGATCAGGGATAAATCGTGTTAAAATTTGTCTGTACCTCTGTTGATTAAGTGTGACTTGCCTACCATTCTCTTCGATAAAGTACGGACCAATGATTCCGTGTCCGGAAACAGCACTCCAAACACTCACTTTTTCACTATGTAAAGGAACCTCTTGAACCTCATCGGGTCTGGCAAAGCCCAGAAATCGATTTGTGCGACGATTCACATAGCCTGACAAGTGAAAATGTGCTTCGTCTGAAAACCAAACATTTTCAAAAATTCAGGTTTTCATACTGTAACGCGAGAATTCTGGCGCAATATTCCACTCTACTGCGATAATCCCGAGGATGTAGTTGTTGATGTACCTGAATCACATACGAAAATGTACCCAGCTCCTTCAGGATTCTTTGAAAGGAAGTTCTTTTAAATCAAGTTGTAACGCTGTCCTTACCTGGCTGACTTTCGGATTTTCTAAGATTTGCTCAAAAACACGTTCATGGTTATTGTTGTTGTTAACTGTCCTGGGACGCCCTGAGTTTCCTTTTCGTTGGCACAATACACTACCTGTATTTCTAAACTTTTCAATAACCTTCAAAATTACAGCATTACTTGGAGAACGTTTATTAAACCTTTGTGTGAATTGATCAGACACGTATAGCAAACTTGCACCATTACGTCGGCCGATTCCGTATGAACGAAAATAATGCTCTACCAGAAACACTTTCTCCTCTGTACTTAACACCATTTTTAACAATTAGGCCCTACTAATTACTTGTTTGAGGTTTACTTGACAGGTCTATACTAGCTAACTTGAGTGTGACAGCGCACGCATAAAAACACCGCCAACTTAGTTTCAGTACTGTTTATTTCGGGCAATACTGTATATAGGGCCAGGTGGGGTAATTGTATTACCGGGGCAAATATAATACTTCTAATTTATTATTTTGTCTGTTGTGAAACATAATGCGCCATCTTTTGGGCATTGAGAACACGGTTTAAACTATTTTATAACTACCTTTAACCTATATTTTATAGATATTATATAGATTATCGACTATCTGTTGACAATAATAAAATAATTAGCGTTGTGACCTTTATTTGGTATTATTAAAGAAAAGCAATTTATTGATTGCTAAAAAAATCGATGTTTCATGAAAAATGATCAATTTAAATTTATAAAATCTAAAAAATAATGAATGTAAAAAAATATTTTATTTTTATATCGGCGCCCCTCAAAATTTGGCGCCCCGAGCGGTCACCCGGCTTGCCCGCCCCTTTATCCGGCGCTGAGTTCACCACTGTATGATATTCTCTACAACACGGACGGCAATGACTTTCACAACACAACTGTGGAATTCACTCGAATGTTGTAGAGATTACCAGTTTGCGTGGCAAAGGGAATTCTTCAAAACTAGTTTTTGTTGGAAAGGTTTTCTTTATCGTAGGTTGTGAGCAAAATATCTTCTAAAGCAGATCAATCCTTTTGATGGATTAAGCTGCATTATTGAAATATAAGGTTTTCACTGTCGTATCAAATGATACTGTGACGGTTATCCACAATATGAAAAGCGTGTGCTACGTAAATAGACAAATAATGTGTTCGGTTTATTTACAATATGTACATATGTAAGAAAAATAAGAAAACTTATAGGAACGGAAAAAGCAAAATAACTGAGCACTTGTTTAAATTAACGCAGTTTGTTGTATTCCATGATCAATTCCGATTGTGAAGCCCGGAACTTGTCACATGCCACCATGCCAGTTTGATGCTGTAGCAGAACAGGCGTTTAAATGTAAGATCATTGAGCCTGGTAGCAAAATAGTTGGTTGGAAGCTCTCGAATATGGCTCAAGCACAGTAGATTTGGTGATGACTTGGTATTTTCCGTAGTTGATGTCAAAAGCGTTTGTGATCCACAATTTCATCCGAAGTATGGTTATGTCCACCAGTTGAAACCCGAGTATCTCACGGTACTCGCGTGAGGGGTACTTGGTGAGATACTCGAGTAGTTTTTAGAAATGGAACAGAATCTCAAAGCCTGTTTCGCTTTAATTCACTGACGGATTATACATATCCAGTACCATGATGGACTTAGCGATACGTTCTATTCATTTGTCACCTTGTGAGCGTTGGAAATTAAACCTGTCGAACCTCCCTCGATCTGGTGGTTAAAGATAAAGGAATCGTCCTTTTTGCTTGATAACTTGCACATTAGATATTTATGTCGTTGCAGCAAATTTCCATTCAATACTTGTAACGGTTATTTATTAATAGCAGATTTTCCATTAATACTTATTGATAGAGCATTTATATTTTGAAAGGTAACGTGAATTATATTTTGTCCCTCTTTCTTGGATCAAAATCCATAAGTATTAAATTATATTTCCCGAAAACATTAACGGCGTTAACAAACCCAAAGGAGCAAGGATTCGAGCTATTTCTGAAACCAATTGTCTTTTTGTGCAAGTCATATCCACAGAATTTACCACATAAAAGAATTCATTCAATGACAGGTGCCATTGAAAGCCCAATATTTTTTGTAAAAGATTATTTGAATCTTCAAAAGACAATTATGTTGATACCTTGATGATTCATGTACTACTTCAATTGCACTGTATATGCTGCTGTTCCATTTGCGCAATCCGAACACCCCTAAAATGCACAGTTAGTCTAGTTCCAAAACTAAATGCTGAGCTTATTTGACTGATTGAGACCCACTCACCACGTCGTTTATAGATGTCGCACTCCAAACCCTTAGAAGCTAAATAAAAATTTTGATGATTCAATACCTGCCAGTTCTTGGATCACATGCAATGAGAAGAACTTTGCTGATTTGACATTATATGTAACTGCATTTAATAATAAATCTGAAATAGGTTCTGTATGATTAAGCGTCCAAATTATTTTCTGAAATTGACGATGTTCTGGAAAAATCAGTACCTGTCTATACATCTGTTTAATGTCTGCTGTAATGGCAATCGGGTGTAACTGAATATACAAAAGTACCGCCATGAAATTTATCGTAATGGATTTCAAGCAAGTAAATGTTTATTGAGAGACCCACCAACTGGAGTAGTTGATGAACTACCCTTAATTTTGTCGTGTTAATTGCTGGTTTAATAACGGCATGATGCGGAATATAATATTCTGTAGAATGAAGCAATTCGTTCTACGTTCCTTTTGTTTTTTTTATTCGTAATCGTGATGTGTGCGGATCCCTACTTTATTGTTCTTTTTGTCTCTATCTGACCCGTGTGTTTTTAACCTTACAAAGTGAACATAAAATCACGATGGAGGCACTAAATAATTTAAAGATCTACTTTATTGGAATAAGGTCTGATGAAGAGTTTAATGTATTTGTAACACAGGTCACGGAAATAGCTGCAAACACCGACATCGAGGACTCGTTCCCTGAAAAATCAGTTTTTCTGGTTAGAAGAAAAAAGCGTATCTTTACTTATGAAGAGAATTATTGAGGTAAATCCAAATAAAGTATATTTTTGAAAATGACATCATCCTCATTTTCAAACTTAACAATTGTTGTTCGCATATTTTTAACATTACCGGTTACAACGGCAAGGGGTGAACGTTCTTTTTCAAATCAAAACTGAAAAACATAAAAAAATTATTTGCAGTCTTCTATGAGCCAAGAAAGGCTATCAGCTATAAGTAGTTTAGCTATAGAGCACGAACTGTGCGAGACACTTAATTGCAAAATGTTATTAAAAATGTTTTCGAAACAAAAGCGCGAAACGTGATTTTTTAAATTGTGGGGCACTACTGCAATATAAAAATCGTACAATAAAAATAGTGTTAGTGACTCTTATATTGTTATTTTTTTAACCTTAAGGACCTATTGTTGGTGTTGAATGGTGCTTTTCCTCATAGTTTACCCACGTAAGTAGTTTGTGTTTAAAGTTTGCTCCATCCAATCGGTTCACATTTTACAAAATTTAATCTATTTGATAACAAACAAGTTTGTAAAACTAGTGGGTAGGGCGGCAAAAATTAATCTGCACATGGGCGACAAATGATCCAGTGGCGGCCCTGCGTATAGCAACCGTCTTAAAATAGCATAATTAGTTACAGCATCGACACGAGTGCGTGTTTTAATACGAACACAAAAGCAATGAAAAATAGACGTGGAGTTCATTTCGTGATACATATACGGGCTTGACCTACGGAGGCTTGTGCCACCAAAATATGAATTACTGCTTGTGTAATATAAATATAATGAGCAGCTGGGATAAAAATCACGAGCGGATAATGCAGAGTAATGTGGTTGACCAGGATAAAAAATCACTGGTCGTGTGATTTAATTAGCGTAGGAGTGTACGTAGCGTAATACTAGGTACTTGGATTGCAATCACAAGCAGCTGGTGTGTATAGCTTCTTCGGATAAAGATTGACGAGGGCTAAATTTCTGGCCGATACACAGCTGTTTATAAATGTTTACCCTCCGAATTGCAAGAGGGATTATTGTAGTATGGACAAATGAATTATGATCGTCTGGAGTTTTACGACTGTAAGCAAGTTTTTTTGTCTGGTAATACAATTTTTAACGTCTAGTAAAAAAGGCATGCCCTTCTACTCCGCTGGCAGATTTTAAAATAGAAAATTAATTTTATGTTTAGCTTAAAAACTTTTTGGTGTCTTACAGTCTTTTCGTACCTGTGTCTGTTAATCGCTAGACAAAATTGAAATATTTAAAATGGTTTAGTAGGCTCCGACTGTATTGTGGATATTCTCTTGTTTTTATTAATTTTGACAGTTCGCATTTGAATCGAATCTCGTGTCTGCATACGCTTATAAAAGATGGTTCAAGTTGTAAACGAAAAGGTGTAAAAGTGTTTTAAATGCTCTCTACAGGTTGTAGAAAAAAATCGTTACAATAACTGTTGCAGGTGACCTGCTTCAACCCTTATTACCTGCGCCCACTCTTCCTCTCATTGGTACCTGTACTTTTTCAAATACCCCCGGAGTATTTCATACGGTTCCAATGCATTTATTATTCGATTTCGTAAGTCACTGGTGTTGTATTCACTAGAGATTTGAGATGCCCCATAGGAGAAAATCTAGACTATTAAGTCAGGGGACCTAGAGTGCCATAACAGAGGTTCACTTGGTGTCATAGACTTCATTTAAATATTCCGCAGCCAAAATAGAAAAATGTGCTTGGGCGCCATCGTGCATATACCATCTTTGATTTCTCAGTAAAAGTGGTAAGTTTTAGAGTAATTAAAGCAGTTAGTGTTGCAAAAAATACCTGTACAAATTACCAGTAAATCTACCAAGCAAAAAGAACGGACCAATCAAATGATTTTCAATTATACCACCCCATACATTTAATTAGAACTGCTCTTGAAAGAGCGTCTACAATTTCATGTGGATTTTCTTCAGCCCATATGTGGTTGTTGTGGAAATTTATAATCAAGTTCCTTGAAAAATTGGCTATGTCGGCAAAAAGGATTTTACAATTAAATTTTGTTAGTCCTTAAAACCACTTCTAATAGGTTCTTTGAAAGATTAAAACTGCTCGCTCATTAAAATACTTTAATGGGTTGGTTATCTTGCTCGTTTACTGTGAAATTCTGTTATGTTATCTGCACGTGTTTGGTCGCTCAAATTTTATGAAGAGTAATAAAATCGGTCTCCTAATTAAATCATTCGTAATAGTTCCGTAGCGTGGATTGATAGTAATACAAACCTTTATTCATTTCTAAAAGTCAGGCAACGGGTTATCCTTGGCAGTGTGCAAGGTTGCTTATTCGCTTGGGGTTTTCAAATACATTTTGCTTTTCCATGGGAACAACGAAATTCAATGAAATTAATTATCGTATTTTGTCTTCTTTATTGCTTGCATTCTAGGAGTGTGTCACTTATGTTGGCTGAAATATAGTTTTACTTACTTTCGCAAAAGATTTAATATTCTATTGCTGAGAATGATTTTATGTTGCTTACCCTTGTCGTTTTCAAGTTGTATAAATACAAATTCAATTTTTGAAAGCTCTTAGGTATTTGACTCTTCTGTGTTCGATTCTAATGCTATACAAAGTTCTTCGAGCGTTTTAAAGTCGTGAGTTCAAAGTGCGCTTTTGTACATAGTGAGTTAGTATAGTTAGAATAGTTAAGTTGTTGGTTCTAGTCCCCAGCCGTAAACAAACGCTGCCTGCATTTTCTCATCCTAAGATGGTACCAGAGAGAAGCCGTTAGCTTAATGTACAGTGTATTTTTCTGTTTGCTGTACTTGTGTTGATATTTTGGAAGATAGACACTTCTTTTTGATGAATTTCGCAATAAATTGCAGACCGTACGTTACTAAATGCATGCTCACAATGCACGAACTATTATGCAATTATTCTTAAAGCTTGCGTTGGAGCATTTTTTACTGTTTACTTTTCTGTGATCATTAATTTTAACGTCAACAACTTGCTAGTTGCTACTTAATTACGGTGTTTAAAATTTAATGTTGCGTTCTTAAATCTTACGAAATGCATTTCTCAAAGAAAATGTTACTGTATTATTTCTTGTACATATTACTGTGTAATTTCATTTTGTACATAGTTAGGGCTGGAACATAGTGTAAGTATTCTTGCATGTATATATGTACCTATTATTTAGATAATAAGACTTTATTCCTGATATTTTAGAATGTTTAGATTTACAGTGTATTATATGTAAATTAACGCTTTGTTTAAATCACTCAATAACAAACGATTACGTAAATGTGTGTTCTTGACTTTTTTAAGTATTCTTTTGGGACTGTGTGTTGGCAATATAGTTTTTTACTGAGGTTTACAATTTTTTCTTTCTATACCACTCATCCCACTCTACGACGCTTTTGAGCTATCCCGAACTCTACTTCTTTTGGAGTTCGATTCTACCAGTCTGTCCCTGTTTTGTTGCGGTTCTCGGTGAAGGCGATTTTCTTTCCTTACTTTGCTGCTTTCTTTCTTGTCTGCACGGAATATCATAACAAACCTTTGAATGTGGTAGGGGTATATCAGAGAATCACGCAGTATACGCGAAGCACCTTGATGACTAATATTTAAATGTTCACAGATTTTTTTAGTGCTAGTGTCTGGATGTTCTTCTATGTCATTTAGAACAGCTTCTTCGATCTGTGATGTTTTAGCAATACGTGGTCTACCTGCAACATTGGCATTCTTATTAAAAGTCCTGTTTCTGCAATATGCCTATGAGTATTCGAAAATACTCATTGATCAGGTATCGTTTTATTGGGATAGTTCTCTATGTACAGACGTCTGGCTTCTCTTGCATTTCCACTCGCAAGGCAGTAGATGAAATGTACTCAGTCATTTCCAAATTCGTAAAATTTGAAATTGTTATGAGATTGTAACGAATACTGAAAACATTTTTACACCTTATGGTTTACAACAGAAACCTTTAATTTTATAAACATATGCAGGCACAAGTTATGATTTCAAAGGTGAACTGTCAAAATGAATAAAAACAAGAGATTATCCACAGTAATGCCAGAGCCTATTTGAGCATTTTAAAATCTTAAATTTTATCTAGCGATTTACGGAGAATCTTTTTTTTTTTCGGTAATGGTCACAAGTACGAGAAAACTGCGACACCAAAAAGTTTGAAAATAAAACCGAAAATTCATTTTGTATTTTAAAATCTACCAGCAACGCACCGCAATAAGGTTCAGGGCAAAAAAAAAGGGGGTATGACTCAAAAACATCACCCTGTAGGTTCTCACAACCATGTGTTAGGAACAATTTTAGTCTCAGAACCCTTGCTATTCCAAGCAAGGTAGGGATATTTAACGTGCATAACAACACTGACACACGCGGGACCTACATTTTACCTCTCATCGAATGAGGGCGTATTTTTGTGAAAATGCTCGCCTAGCATTTTTATAGTGGACTGTGCCGGAAATTAAACTCTGACCTTGGGTTTAGTAGTCACACCTTAACCATTTAAGGCACAGAGCCGCCGGCGAAGTATTTCGTTAAAAATCCCGTTTCGGTAGAATACTGAAAACATCGATTGTACCAACAGAAATGGTTGCCGATTAATTCAGTAGGACGGGTGGTGTGAGTGTTTGAAGAGAGTCCTGGATTGCTAACGGGTGTGAAATATGTCTTAATCGGGAAGTATCTTAGACGCCACCTAGTTTCGCAGGGTTTCTATGGGAAAACTCCCTTAAAAATAAAATAACAAAAGGATGCAAAAACTTGAGATCGGGAGAGTGATTCTGACTTAAAATTCACCTGAGAGATCGTTAAGTACACTATTGTTTAAACTTAAAGCAAATATTAACCATAAGAACACTAATAGACATATTAAAAACTGCTAGCTGAAAGGAAGGTTTCTAAAATTGAATGTTAAATTTTCAAGAACACCTCTGGGTAATTGCAAAATAGTTTATTGCAGCAAAACTGTAACTATACCTTCACATTAATTGAACAAAAAGACAAACATATACATGTCTTTACATTATTATACACGATTGTGTGTTCAACTGTATTACACACGCGTGTTTTTTACAAATATATGATAGGCATTCTTAAGCAAATATTAAAATAAAATATATCACATATTTGCTTAATTAAATTCTTAATCTAATCATTCAGACGTACTATAGGTACGTTTTATTAGTTCAACGCAATAAATTCTAAATGCTCAGTTATATATAAATTATCTTGGGTATAGTTTCAGAAGTTTTCATAAATACCTGATAAGTGGTTGTTGATTGTAGCTAATGGGTCACTACTAAATGCCTCTATCAATTTTGATTTTGGACCTCTAAACATGCTTATGTTCAATATAAAGTTGTTCATCCGAGAACCAATGTGCCTCTAAAATTGAAAGCAGCCAACTTGGTAAGTTATTATCCGAACATGATTGACCACTTTAAGTCTGTTTGATAACCTATTTTCAAAGGCAGCTAACCTAATCAAGTTTCATGTTGATTATTTCGATGGTAAGTACGAAGTGCTTGCTTTCTAAGAAAGAAATCTTCCCGTCATAAAATAATTCGAGACATTTTCGGCAAATTTTGGACAGATGAAAATATCTTGTGTCGTATCTAATATATGTGTACAGTTTACTTACAAATAGGTTACCTCAGCCAGAAAAGGGTACTTTTTATATCATCACAATTTGCATGTGACTTGTTTTTAAATTCAGACGATGAGATCACATGCGCTCTAGCGTGATACATTATTAATCAAAACAAACGAATCATAAAATTTTAATATTTGAATACAAAGTATGCTGCTTATATCATTTCTAATCTTTTAAAACTGCCATAATAGATTTGACAACCTTTGAGTATGAATAATATATCATGCGAAAATAATTCTACTTTAGATCAAAAATGCATGTAACTTAAAAATTATATTTTTTAAAGGAAATTGTCTAGCTTTATTGGTGAGATTTATACTCATACAGATACTATTGAAATGAGATGATTATAAACATTTCAAAGAAACGTCACACATGTTACACGTAAGTCGAGCGGGCCAGGAAGAAAAGAACAAAATCGATGTCGGAATGTGTTTGGACCAGTGCTGTATGCTACAAAAATTGTGATTAAAATTAATTATTTCATTGCACTGATTGCTATTTATCTCTTATTTGGATCAACTTAGGTTGATCATTTCCATATAACTGATTTACATGTAGTGAATAAAAACCTGCTTGTTGTTGACATTTTATGGAATAATCAGAGCAAAAAAATGTGTACATATAAAATTGACAGACCTTGAATGACATTTCTTACAAACTCTTATTTTGTTACAAAGCACTCTATAAAATAAATTATGATGCAATTAGCAATCTATACATTTGAGAAGCATTAACATGGTTTAATTCAACATTAACACTGAGGCCATTCAAGACCGAACAACCCGCCGCCCTTGAAAGGCTCGCCTTTTGAAATAAACAATGTAACAAATGAAAATTATAACCAAAAGGTTATCACATACATGATATAAATATGAAATCAAATTAAAAACTAAAGCAAGAGTGAATGTGCAGCAACACAAGGATTAACAGCTACACAATTCACTGATCGATGGGCAATAAACACACGTTTTTTGCTGAACGACGTGTTTCACCATTAATTGTCTTGACAGTCACAACCCGAACAATACCATCCGAACCGGGAAAAACCTCAATTATGAGTCCCATTTTCCAATTCAAGGGAGCTTGATTTTCTTCTTTCAATACAACTAAAGCATCCAACTTTAAATTATGATCAGCATTCTGTTTCCATTCGGAACGTTCTTGTAAGGTTGTTAAATATTCCCGACTCCAACGACGCCAAAAATGTTGCGCCATCTGTTGCAAATGTCTAAATCGAGATAATCGATTTACGGGTTCTTCGGCAACGATATCTTGTGGCACTGAATTAAGATAATCTCCAATGAGGAAATGTCCAGGAGCTAAGGCGGTTAGATTATTAGGATCGTTTGATAATGGAACCATAGGTCTGGAGTTCATAGCTGCCTCTATTTGTGTAATAGCAGTGTATAACTCCTCAAAAGTTAAATTTACGTTACCGATTACTCTTTTTATATGAGACTTGGCAAACTTTACCGCAACTTCCCATAAACCACCAAAATGGGGTGAGCGAGGGGGTATATATTTCCAAGTAATACTATTTTTTGATAAAAAACTTGAAACTTGATTATGATTTTGCAATGCTAACTTGAAAATTGCTTTAAATTTATTGTCCGCCTCAACAAAGGTCGTGGTGTTATCTGAATATATGCAATTACACAAACCTCGCCTTGACACAAATCGTTCCAATGCATTTATGAAGGAATCAGTCGTTATATCTCCGACTAACTCGCGTAATCTATTCCGCAAATTTGAAACGGCCTAGTTTGTGTGACTCGTGAAGAAGGAAGTAAGCCCATCTTGTAAGAGGCGTTTACAGGTTTAACCTTAAAACATGTTACACACTTTCTCAAAACATTGCGCACTGCGTTGCGACCATTCAAAGGCCAAAATTTTAACCATACATTTGCCAGAACTGCTTGAGCTCCAGGATGTAATTGTCGATGATGTTCGTCACGTATAACTAACGTTGTAAAAATGTGCCTTTCTGGTAGTGGGATTCGAAATTTCCTATCTTCAGTAATGGACGACCGTGCGAGTCTACCACCTACGCGTAATACTTTGCTCTTATTCAAAAAAGGATTTAAGGATAATAATTTACTCTTGTGCGAAACCTGATTAGAATTTTCTAAATCACGTATTTCTGTCGAAAAGCTCTGTAGCAGAACTAATCTAACGAGTACAATCAATGAATTATCTAATTCGCCTAGAGTCAAAATACCAGCAATTTTATTTTTCCGATTGATTGAGGTTTTTTGACAAATCGTAAACAATAAGCTATCGCCCTTTGTAATTTAAAAAGTGTGGAAAACCGTTCAAAGATATCGATGTCTGATTGAATAGTGAAAAAAGTCAATTTAATTTTGCGTTTTTCTGGAACATTCTCTATAATTATATTGTTTTCATTTGGCGACAAATTGTCACAAAAGTCACTTGATAACCATTTCGGACCTTTCCACCAAAGATCTGAGTTTTCCAATTGAACTGGATCGATTCCGCGTGATATAATATCTGCCGGGTTGTCAGATGATGATACGTGTCGCCAATTTGAAATATTAGATAGTGATTGAATTTGGGCTACTCGATTAGATACAAACGTTTGCCAATTGGATGGCTCCGAATTTAGCCATGCTAGTGTTATTGTTGAATCGGTCCAAAGAAAAATTCTGTTTATTTCAATCTTCAGACAACTTATAACCTTGTCAACCAGTTTTGCTGACAAAAGGGCTCCATTTAATTCCAAGCGCGGAAGCGTGATACTTTTGAGTGGGGCGACCCTGGATTTTGCACATAAAAGTTGAACCAAAATTCTGCCCCTGGAATTTTTTGATCTTAAATAAACACATGTACCGTAAGCTAGTTCCGACGCATCACAAAATGCATGTACTTGTGCATCTATTACCTCATTTAATTGAACATGTCTTGCGATGACTATATTGTTTATACCTGATAATTGATTAAGGAACGAGTTCCACATTGTGTACAATTCAATGGGTACTGATTCGTCCCATTGTAAGTTTAACTGCCAAAGTCGCTGCAGAATAATTTTTGCTCAAATTGTTACTGGACCCAAGGGATCAAAGATTTGTGATATTGTAGATAAAATTTCTCTCTTTGTTACGCGATTTAAATTCGTGCGAAGCCGCTCTACGTTGTACTTAAAAATATCTGAATTAGCGTTCCACAATATTCCCAATGCTTTGGTGTCGTTATTTTTATTTTCTGAAATGTAATATTCCAAAAGTCCATCCTTCTTAGAGCCTTCGAGAATGCTTCCTTCGTTGAAAACCCATTTTCGCAGCTCAAACCCCGATTTACTTAAAAGATTTGTGATGTCATTTTTAATAAATCTCGCGTTTTCGATCGTGTCTGACCCCGTAAATAAGTCATCTACGTAAAAATCATTTAAAATTATTTCGCTAGAAATTGGATGCAATTTTGATTTTCGTATGCAACTTGATGTAGTGCTCTGATCGCTAAAAATGAAGCAAGCGCAGTCCATATGTTACCGTATTTAAACGAAAATACACGATTTTGTTTTCTGGGTTATCGCGCCACAAAATGCGTTGTAGGTCACGTTGATCCTCAGATATATTGACCTGCCTATACATTTTGACTATGTCGCTGACTATCACATAATTATGTTTACGAAATCTTAGAAGAATATCAAAAAGATCATCTTGTAATTTTGGACTGACCCTTAACACATCGTTAAGCGACAAGCCACTTGTTGTTTTTGCCGATGCATCAAACACTACACGAAATTTCGTGGTCAAGCTGTCCTGCTTAAAAACCGCGTGATGTAGCAAATAAAATATGTTTTTCGAATTTAAGCTTAACTCGTTTTCAGATATGTTCGACATATGTCCCAATTCTTGATATTCGTTCATGAAATGCACATATTGATTTTTCAATTCTGAATTTTTTGACAATTTATTTTCGAGAGAACGGAATCTTCTTTCTGCATATAAGTACGAATCACCCAATTCATTTAAATTTTCGCGAACCGGTAAACGAACTTCGAAGTGACCCGATTTATCACGTTTAAGTGTGTCAACAAATTCGTTTTCACACTATTGCTTTTCTTTCGTGTAATTCAATACCACCGACCGAAATTTCTTCCATGACCCAAAATTTTTTCAAATTGCTTTTCAAGTTTCACATTAGTCGAAACATTACACGATGTTGCTTTTATATTAGGATACATGTTGACTGGACCAGATAATATCCACCCAAGTTTTGACTTTTGTAAAATAGGATTTCTCAAACCAGTTTTTATCTGACCCACGCACAACAATTCAAAAACTCAAAAAAACCCCTATTAATAAGTCAATTGTTCCTTCTGGTTGAATGATGGATCTGCCAATGATAAATGTGACTGAATGTTTATATTTGAAGTACTAAAAGATACACTAGGAATATGTTCTGTGATTTTGGGCAATATTAAAAATGAAAGCTTAACTTGTATGCGTTATAAACTTATTTAATAGTTGCTGTAGTACTGCGTGTAATATCGATTTGATTTTGATGTATGCCTATTACGGGCAAATAAACTTTTCGACCTGGTAATTTTAATTTCTCGAACAGCTCCTGTGTCATGAAATTAGACTGTGAAGCCGAATCAAGTAAAATTCGACATTTGAATAACTCTCCGTGATAATCTTCAATATAAACGATTGCTGTGGACAATAAGATAAGTGATTCGTGAGTGTTTGTAGAATAGTTAGTAAGTGGTATTGAATTACTACTTAAGTTTTCGCTCGTTTGCGGTTTCACCTGTGGTGTTTTCTTTTCGTTCAAACTAATATCTATCTTTTCGAAATGCAATAGCGTGTTATGGTGACCTTGACAAGTCTTACAACCACCTGACTTACATTTCGAAGCAAAATGAGTATTGCGCAAGCAATTTATACAAAGTTTTAATTTTTTAACATTCTCTAAACGATCTTTCGCGTTCAATGCACAAAAATTTTTACAATTATAAATATGATGAGCTTTTTTTTACAAAAACTGCATGATAGATGATTTTGAACTGAAACGTGCGTAAATGATTTATCGTTGCTACGTTTTTTTTTCAAAATTTTTATAGATAGGTTTAGTATTATCGTTACGATTGGATGTATCAACACTTTCTAACAACTCACAATGTTTTTGCAAAAAAGTGATAAAGTCAGAAATGGTAAGCAATTCGTCTTTTAAAGAAATTGAATGTTCCTGCCATTTCTTTTTTGTAATGTGATCGAGCTTTGATTTGAACATATAAATTATTAATGAGTTCCAACTGTCTGTCGGTTCACCTAATGATTTTAGAGCTCTTATATTTTTCTCTAAATCATTAACCAATTTTCGCAATAATACGTGTGACTCTTTTGTGATTGAAGCAACTTCAAAAAGAGCCTGAATATGTTTTTCGACTATGACCTTTTTATTTTCAAAACGCCTTTTTAGCAATGACCACCTGATATCGTATTTCTCATTTGAAACTTCGATTGAATCCAAAAGTTGCTCCGCTTCCCCTTTGAGGCAGCTGCGCAGGTAGAAGAATTTCTCTACATTACTGAGGCTTACGTTTTGATCGATCAAGGCCGAAAAAGTGTCATAAAAGCGCATCCACTCGTGATGGCCTCCAGAAAATTCTGGCAGAACTACCGGCGGTAGTTTGACGGTTTTTTGCAATATATTCTGAGAAGTACTAAATGACTGTTGTTATAAAGCACGTTCGCCATCCTTTGCTTTCGCCTTATTCAGTAAAATATGTTGTTTAGCCATAGCTACTGTCTCATAAAATAAATTTTCAAATGTTTCACGTTCCTCTAAGACTGCTTTATCGTCTTCGAGTAAACCTTCAATTTGTGACTGAACTACATCAAATTCGATAAAAACCGAATTAATCGTGTCCAAGCGAGTTTGTAGTTCAATGATTTTGTCATCTTTAAAGGCCTTTACAAAATTTGAAAAGTGTGTTAATCTGCCTTTAATTTGACCGCGTTTAATACTAAGTTGCTTTAATTCCGCTTCCATGATTGAAGCTGCGATAAAATGTAAGCAAGTCTCACACTATAAAATAGTGATGGATTCGAACCGAACCTAGGGCAAGGTTCGGTTTGGTTCGAAAACTTTTTACTCCGGTTCGGTTCGAGGTTCGGTTCGAAAAAATATATTCCGGTTCGGTTCGAAAAAAACGAACTGAACCTCGAACCGAACCGAACCGGTTCGATATTTTGATATTTTAAACAACTAGTACGTTCAACCACAACAATTTAAATGTTTAATGTAGTTTTTATATTTAGTAGCTGCTATTTTCAAATAAACCCAACATTAATATGTTTTAGATTTTAGTAGCATAAATCATATTAATACTATTTGTCCAGGTTTGATTTTTCAATACGTACTCTCTTTAACAAAGCGTAATTACATTTAGGTTAATTGTGAAAACCACCTCTAAAATTTAGCATGTGTTAATAATTGATGAATTTTACTAATGTCATTTTACCGTGAAAGAACGATATCACACGATCTTTGCGATTACTTTTATTTTAGTTTTAGTTAGTATAAAAAGTATCAAGACAATAAATAAGGTGTTGCTGATTTCTTATACAGTACAAACAAAAAGCTGTTTGTCAGTTTATCTTTATTAGTAATATTATTTCTTTTAAAAGACAATATCAGATGGTTCTCGGAAAAAATCGTAAATCTACCTCAAACAGTGTTTACGTTTTTCATAATAAAATATAACAGTATTTATGGCACGGACATTATGTCTGCTTATTATTTGCATTATAGTGTGTTATTTTATGTCGGCATTGATTGAAAAGTTTATGCCCCTATGAGTCATAAACTTCAACCCTTGGTCGTGAGAGAAAGCTTTGGGTCATTCTTTTGGAGTATCGGCTACTTCTAAGGACGTTGGTAATGGCCACAATAAATAAACCGTAAATATTATCGTACCATGCGTTTTGTAACACCATTTGTTGAGCGATTATGTACAAAAGAAAAGGAGATTAGTTTTTGCTACCAGGTCACATTTTTTAATATTAATAGAGAGCTGGTTTTCATATAAAAGTAAAAAATTCAAAATGATGGATTAGTAATACATACTTAATTAAAAATTAAATTGTTTCGTTTATTCTGAAAACTTCTGTAGTCTCTAGACCGTGACCTCGACTTGTATATGTTTAAGATGGTTTTCAACACGACTTCTGTTCATTAAATAAAATAAACTTGTTTTTAAAACCAAATTTTCAAAATCATTTTGAGTTTCTCCAATATCTAATACTAGTTATAAACAAACAACAATTTGAAATAAGGAGCATTAAACAAATCGAACTAATCTAGAATTTTTTGATCTACAAACGTGGCTCGATGACAAAATTTATTAGATATGTATCACTAATACCTATTACATTATTTACCTATTGCCTTAAAACTCGATGACCATGTACATTAGAAAATCGTTCTAATTCTTATATGCTTGCTACTAGAGATTTTTAAAATGTACGTTTGGGAGAAATTAAGATTGACATGTTTTTAGTGAAAATTAAATTTTTAAACTAAATTTTTATTTAAAAAATCGAACCTTTCGAACCGAACCGGACCGAACCTTGAGCTAGGTTCGGTTCGGTTCGAAAAATTTGCCGGTTCGGTTCGAGGTTCGGTTCGAAAATAAAATGTCCGGTTCGGTTCGGTTCGGTTCGAAAAATCGAACCGAACCTCGAACCGAACCTCGAACCGAACCTCGAACCGAACCTCGAACCGAACCTCGAACCGAACCTCGAACCTGTTCGGTTCGTGTCCATCCCTACTATAAAACAGATCAAAATTTTATTAGTGTAATATATTCAAACCCACAAATCGTTAGTTCGCCTTTGTGTACTACTTTCGAGAGAATGAATCGACTAAATTGCTTTTGTTTCGTGTGCAAAATGATTGTGTGCTTAAACTGAAATGCACATATAGTAAAAATCGGTTTAAAATGTGACTGATGTTACTGTTATTACATAATAAAGACAAGACAAAGATAAAATTCGAATGATTCCTATAGGCTCACAGTAATTAGGCTGCTTAACTTCCAGTGGTTGAATTATGTGCTGCCGCTCGTGACCTGATGCTGGGAGTCGTTCCTATTGCTGCAATAACTACGTGGTATGTTCGTCTTGCTTTGCTTAAAATGCACTAAATATCCGATAGGTTTCGCTGAATTCGTAAGGACCATAATAAATACCGTAATTTGCTTGATGTTTCTTTCAACTGACGATACGTGGTTGGTTTTTATTAGATAAAAAATCCGACTAGAAGATTGACCAATGTTTGGACCAGTGCTGTATGCTTCAAAAATTGTGATTAAAATTAATTATTTCATTGCATTGATTGCTATTTGTCACTTATTTGGATCAACTGAGGTTAATCATTTCCATATAACTGATTTACATGTAGTGAATAAAAATCTGCTTGTTGTTGACATTTTATGGAATAATCAGAGCAAAAAAATGTGTACATATAAAATTGACAGACCTTGAATGACATTTCTTACAAACTCTTATTTTGTTACAAAGCACTCTATAAAATAAATTATGATGCAATTAGCAATCTATACATTTGAGAAGCATTAACACTAAGGCCATTCAAGACCGAACAGAATGCTCACTTGAGTTACGGTAATAAAGGGAGGTAGAGAAAGATAGGCTAACACAGTCGGAGATGAGTTGTGGGGGACTAAAGAACGAAACAAAAGAACACATAACTCAACTCGTCCTAAAACAGAATGATTAGTATATATGCGAACAAAGCACTAGTCTGTCCAATACTGTAAAATACAATACTCAATGAATAACAGAGAAATAAACAGAATACCTATGGGGTTTATTAAATTTTTACACATATTTATATATCCCGTAATACGTATAAATACAAAATACCACATATAAATATACATATAAATATGACATTAATCTTATCTACTTAATTACAACTTTCACGATAATAGAGCTCGCTACCAGTAGGATCTACTAAACCTAAGAAACAAAGTATATATTTACAATAGTGGATTTAGGCACAATTAGCTAATGAATAATTATCAATTTTATATATAATTTCAAAATCAATTCACTCGGTTATCCATCAATATAAAAACACAAAACCTAGAACCAATACCTTTATTCTAATAAGAAAAGTATTAAATAATATTTATATAATTTAAGTACAAAATCCACGTACTACAAATGGGTACGACTGTTCACTACCTGTTGCTTTTGATGACATTTCCTCACGTAAGTTGTTAATGGTTATTGATAACTGCAATGTGTACCCATTTCATCGTAATGTAATCTGGATACAGACGGCAGCCAGACGAAATGTGTTGTAACGACAAAGTGAAGCTTCTGTATTAAGGCCAAATAAGTATTGGTTTAAGAAACCTAAGAATGTGGGTTAGAATCCTGGCCAAGATGTGGGTTAAAATCCGGGCTGAAAATATTACAATTTCTATTAAAGGAACGTCACCCTTCAATTACCTAACATTCGCATAAAAATAAATCAAGTTTTTGCCATAAAGATTTTGTAACT
The DNA here is from genome assembly GCA_036346225.1 of Platerodrilus igneus. NCBI lineage: Eukaryota > Metazoa > Arthropoda > Insecta > Coleoptera > Lycidae > Platerodrilus > Platerodrilus igneus. The sequence continues at coordinate 3,344,173 of JARFIW010000816.1, read as the reverse complement.
GCCCGGTTGAGTTTATAATATTTATCACAAGAGAAACCACGCAAACCAACATTTGAAATATAATGAACTAATTCAACAAACGTATTTAAAATTGTTTTCTGAATGGTATGTCACGGAAAACCCCTTACTGAATAGTAATAACTTTTTAGCATATTTCTAGCATTTCAGGAAGATACATTGTGTTTATTTAATTACAATTAAACTAGGTTATTTAACTACAATAAATATTGAATACTAGGTATCATAGACGGCTCCATTCCAAACGCGAAAGCAAATATTAATTAAAACAGGGACTAGAGCGAGTAAAATGCAGAAAGTATTCAAATTATGAAATGGAATGTAACAACCATTTGACCTGCCCAGTGATATAAACCATACAGCGTTACATATATTCCGAATTTGATTCAAGTCTCTCAAAAACTGCAGGAGTTATATAGAAAAAATTAAGAATTTTGAGATTTCAACATCCCGTAAATCACTAAAAAAGTATCTGCGGACCTGTGGTTATATGAATTTTTCATGGAATAAGGCAAAGAATTACACTCTTCTGTATATACCTGAAACTTAAGAACAGCCTGTATATTACAATTTAAAAAATGTTTTTGCATTCCATTTAAAATAAATTACAATAGTTTTTAATATAACCAAAAGGTATAATTTAATTGTTTTTGAATAAATGGCCAAATGGTCCTATATCCACTTACGAATTTTGAAAAATAAGTCATTAATACTCGAGATGTTATGTTAGCTAATTGTGAATCGTAATATGCATGTGTTGAATTATTGAAACTGTCTTTTGATTATGTATATCAATGTTTCACCATCAAATCACATTATGTATTCATTACAATACATAATTCAGGATTATGTATAAGAAGTAGGGATTAACATACCCCCGTGTGACCACAGCATTTTCCAAACATTATATTTATAATCATGTAATCAGATTATTGTACAGTCGACTAATAGCTGTGGGCGAAATTGTGCGTCTTGAAGATAGTTCGAATGGTCCGCAGTATAAGTGCGTCTCAGAACTATACTGTCCAAAACTGTAAAATTATTAAAAATGGAGGTCCAAACTATTCCTGAAGATTGCACGGCTGATAAAAATGAAGATCCTGCCGTTACATATAACATTAACGTAGTATTTAAAAATCTTTCATTCTTTATTCATCAAGGTATATTTTGCAAACGTAAGTATATTTTTTGCAAATAAGGGCACTTGTTATAGTATATACATTAAATAATGCTAATTCCGGTGCTAACGAAATCATTTATTGATGAATTTACAGGATATTTTAGCAAAATACAAGACTTTTAAATTATTTTTAGTTTTAAATATTGACTAAATTACTCAGGTGCTTGAAGTAGACATCTTAAAATGAGAAATGTGTTAGAACCTGTTGTATTTTGCTAGTATTATGCGCCCTAATGCGCTTAAAAATTAATCTGATTAAAAATTAAAAAGCAAAGTTACCAATAAATTGAAGTAAATGGTTTTTTTTTGTATACGACATGAAAAAAGGATAAATCCATGTAGTACGTCTGCGACAAAACTTGCAGCAAATGAGGCTTTACATATGATCTTCTCTGCTTTATTAGCGCAAAATAATACAGAAGGGTTAGTGTACATAAAATGGAGCAATACGGAACAATCTTTTTTTATTTTTCAGGAATATTTTAAATTTGTAAACATATTTTATTATAATATAAACGTACTTTATGAACTTGTACTAAGTAGAGTTCACTAATAAAAATTTTTTTAAATGCATCTGATTATCTAAAAATACAAAAAATAGAGTTATTCCATTTAATCCAAGTTTGGAATTATTTGGAACATTTTATTTTGGTCTTGATTTTTTGGTTTCTGATCCAAGTAACCCTATATAAATAAACAACCAATGTAAGACAACAAACATTTAAAAAAAACAAGAAATATGAAAAATATCCTTATAGTATATAACTTTTAACGATTACATCAAACGTTCAGGCTTTATGTCTTATATTTTTTAAAAATATTACTTTTTTTAGTCAAAAAAGGTTGCTTTATACTAAAATGATTTTATTTTATCACATATAAATTGTTAAAACAAATTTCTAAATAACTAGATACATTTAAAACAAATAGGTTCTTTTCAAACGTATTTTATCTGTTTTAACGGAACATCGATGTTGCACATCACAAAAGGAAATACAAAATTACCGTTCTTTTCACGAAAACGTCTCATGCACAACACTGTAAACTATTTTGTTTTGTTCTGCTACTGGAAGTTTAGCAACAAATGTTATCATTCGGGTGGGCGGCGTCTGAAAGCATGTAGGCTTTGCTTGATTATTTGTTTAATAAATATAAGAAAAAATAATTATAAACTTCATAAATACATAAAATAAAAGTGAAATTGAGTGATTTTAATAGTTTGGGCAGTTCGGAAGTCTTCGGTAATCTTTGGATGGCTTCATGGGTGCTTGTGGAACCATAAATAAACTTAAGCACTAATTGAATGAATGTATGTATGTATAGTTTAACGGGGCGTATAAGTCTTCGGCAGTATTCGGAATGCTTCGGAAGTTGCTTATAAGGCCCAGTGAGAACTTGAACAACGATAGTTAGGAAAAATGTACAGTTTGAAGAGGTCCAGACATCTTCGGTGGTCTTTGGATCTTTTCGGAAGACTTCGTGTTTTAATTGTGGGTCAACATTACGTTACAAAGAATTATGATATAAAATTAAAACTACTAATTTACAATATATACAAGTATAGAGGGTTCAGAAGGTCTTCGGTTGTCTTCTGAACTTTTAGGACGGCTTCGTGGTCTTGGTGCCTTAAACTTCGTCGAGTACGTTGCCGTTGAACTCTACGGGGTTGTCGTTCCGGAGGTAGAGTTGACAGACGTAATCACAATAACAACTTGTCGGTGAAGTATGGAACGGAGCTTAACGTTCATACGTAGTTTGTTAACTATTGATTGATGAGTTATAATGATGTGCCTAGGTACGGTGGCGGACAGCGTCACCGTCGGAAAATACGCAGGCTATAAAGAGCACTACGTGTCGAAGTATAGCAGGCTATGGGGAGCGCTGCTCGCTAAAGGTTTCACAAGCTATGGGGAGCAGTGCAAGATGATTCCTTACGGTATGGTGAGCACTAACGAATGCCTTTCGGAGAATTCGAAATTATATTTATACACTTCCATTTCCTATGCTTCGTGTGTTGAAAAACGTTAATGATGTCTTTAACCAATGGAATTGTGTATTTCGATTTTGAAATGTAAAAGAATATCCCAATTTAGTTTGACCAATGAATGTGCTGATTTTTGGGTACCACAAAAAATAAGTTGGAAATTTCTCGCGATTCTCGTGTACTTTGATATAGTCAACTGCAATTCCTCAGTCTGTTCTGTGTTCAGCACGGGTGCGGTGATATAGTTAACACAAACTGCCCGTTGAACTAATTTTTTGGCCCAAGTTGTATATAAATTCTACAATTGCAAGTTGATTAATTGTTTAATTGTTTTGTTCAACAGCTTTCTTAATACCATAAATTGAAGATTCGATTGTGCAATTACTAACTCCAGCCCTCTTCGTCATTCTTGGCGTCGCTGTTGCTACCGTCAGTTGTGTTCCCTTGAAGGCACCATCTCAGTGTTGCTTAGTATAGGTTCCCGTTGCTGTAAACCTTATACTTTCACAGATCGGCCTGCAGGAACATCAATCTTTTTACACCTAATCTTAGTGGACACAGTATTGCGCAATGGTGCAATAGTATCTATTATTTCAGACAAGGAATTGAGTATTTCATTTGTGTGAACTCTTTATCTTTACGATTTCTATAAATTTTTTTAACCTTTCGGTGGTCGCGTGCAGAATACCATCGCCAATAGTCTCGTCGGTCTCACAGACTGAGGCTATATAATGCATTTTATTATCAACGTCATTGGTAAATGCAAACATGCTAGATTTCCAGATCGTCGTTCAGGTTTTGACAATTGTAGGGTAATATCCCGCTTGTTTTTTCTTATAGTTCCAATTAGTGTAATTTTGTGGTCACGAATTAATTTTTCAGCTAGGGGTACTGAGGTGAACCAATTGTCCATGGTGATGTTGCGGCCAGTTTCAAAAACATGATTGCATAATCTAACACGGTCTCCTAACACAAAAAAACATACACACCGTTAGCCGCAGGAGTAACCGTATTTTACCACGACTAGACTCTGGTCGGTGAGGGGGAGTGGGAATTTGCATCAAGATACAAATAACCTAAGGTCGACACGGTGAACAAGAGTTTTGGAGAGCGCCACCTAAATCGGAACTGTACGCCTCCCGCGAAATCAATCTAGGAAATTTCTCACGCAATCTGTAGATGCTTAACGGACATAAAACTCGACAACAAGAAAATACAAATAACATATAATCGTTTACTGACACAACTTATGGTTTCTAATATTCATAGGGTTGAACATAAACATCAATTTTACATCATAACAAAGCTTAAATGCAAGCGATTGGGTTAATGAAACCAACGTACTTTTCCATATGTACCTTACACTTATTAGAAATTAAATGGCTGCAATATATTTTCATTAGGTTCACTTTGTATAACTTTAAAATCAGTCGAACGCTGCTCGCGGTGGTACCAACGCTTGTGCGTACGATTATGCAGATAAAACACCTATCAACGAATGTGTACAATAATTCGTTGGTTAAATTAATTCCGACGCACAACTGTTACAAAAATAAATTACAATATCAGTTATAAAGTGAGATGGCTCTATAGAGTTATCTGCAGGTGGAAAGCCAGCATGGATACCAGATTAGCGGCACGTACAATCAAAATATAATATGGAAAGATCTTACCAGAACAGGTCGTGACCGCGGATATCGTATCTTGCAGGTACGCCTGAGTTTGTTTCTATAAAATACGTACATAATGTACCAGACTGAAATACTAAGCACTACAAGACTGCAAACTACAAAGCTGTAAAACTGCAAACTGTAAACTGCAAACTACAGCTGTAAAACTGCAAACTGTAGACTGAAAATTGCAAACTGAAACCCGTTTTGCGGTTCCTTTACAAAACGGGCTTAAATCATAAGAACGAAACTCGACGTTATCAACGAGTTTTCAAATGTGTGTCCTCGAACTTCTATAAAATTCTCAAAAGAGCAAAGCAAATATAAAATCTTCACTAATAATTCGCTCTTAAATAACGGATCATCAATTCCCCAAAATTAAACTAATAAGGGCGGAACTACAAATTAGTTCCCAATAAGATGCACGTTACCAAGCGTCGAGGATCAAATTTAGAATAGAACAAATAATCACGACTCGTATTGAAGTGATAAGGATTAGTTATGCACGTTATCAACATACAAGAATTAAAACTTGAATTTATGAACGAAACTTGATAAATTACAATAAGTAAATAAACCATAGGCGTCGTATTTGGGAACGAAGTCTATCTAAAAATTGGGAAACGCGTTACGTAAAATTGAACTGTAACAAATCTCCACACAACATCTTTTGGTTTATTCGAAATCGCATAGGTTCCTTCAGGCTGTGTTCCAACACATAGTTCTAAGCGGCTGGTATAAAACATTCTGGTATCACAAACTGCAAATAGTTTCAATCCATATTTATTTGGTTTAGATGGAATATACTGTTTAAATCCGCAGCGACCATGGAAACCAGGAAGCATTTTATCTATTGTGTAACATATTTCGAATGAGTGTGGCCCGTTTTGCAATTGTCAATAAAAATGTTGAATATATCACGATTAGGAGCTATTATATCAGTCTAGGCACGTTCTGCACGGATATCTTTGCTATCAAATCTTATAACACGTAAAAGAAATCTAAATCTGTGTAGACTCATAGCAAGACGAAATACTTCAATTCATGATCCATCTGTTTTCCATAAATCTTTTGTATTCAGGTGGTTTGCATGGTATACACCAGCTGACTATAGCAAGCCCAACAGTGCACGAATTTCTATCGAATTTGTATGGCACGAGTCCCTTTCACGAGCAAAACATTCGGATATTGAGGATATATATATATATATATATATATATATATATATATATATATATATATCGGTTAGTACTCTTCACTATAGTATCAAAAATTGGTTCAGTGAAAAAATACTCCCAACTATCAAAGATTTCTTATTTATTTTTAGTTAGATGTGTAAGTCCAGGCAAACGTTTTATTATATTTTTTTTTCTGATTCTAACTTTCTTGGGAGGAAGTGGAAGTTTTCGACATACCGTTATCTTTTCCCACATAAATCAAACCACTATTAGCAATTTCTTCTTCTTCTTTCCCTCTGAAACGTCTCGTTCGGATTTAGAATTGACTATTTGTGTTTCAGTTTTAACATCGTAATCATCATCAGTATTCATCATCGAGTACATTTTCTTGTACTTCCTCAAAGACCTCTTCTAAGAACTTCCGCAACCTTTTCTGTTCCTTTTCATAAGGAAGTTCATCAGTATTATAAGAAAACCTTTTTAAAATAGGTTTTATCACTTCTGTTATAATAGTCAGTCAAAAGTTTTAGAATTTAACCTACAACTACAATCAAAAATCAGTAACAAAAGTAAAATAAAAAATCCTTTTAACAGTCACGCCGGTCTCTGAGACCGAATGTTCGAATAAATAATAGCGCACTAACACCTCAACGACCGCACCGGAACTGAAGGTTTGGATAGTAATGTTAATTTTTTATTAATTTTACCTACGCCACTGAACCTTCGCGTATTTCCGTTGGTTTGCTGCAGTGTCTGCTAACCAAACACCGGTACGTTCTTGGGGCCAGTTTTTACCAAAACGTGAAATAATGGGGTCTTGGAACTTTTCACTCAAAACGTTGCGCCCGACATTTAGCGAGTTGCGGGATCTTCTTGCAATCACATGTCTCCTGCATCTTCGCACAAAAAATAATCGTTTATCATATGTCTACAGCTCCTATCACCTATCGTATCATCCGGATCTTCGTCGTTTACAAAAAGTAAGATCCGGTGACGCTGCTTGACAAAATATGCACTAAACAGTTACTTTTTGGGCATATATTGACGGTTTATTAATCGCTTGAGGATTTTTCTCACTCTCATATCTGCAATTTTGCTTGTTAACATAATAGGATAGGTATTACTATCCTTCATAAGGGAAGATTTTCTTTGCAAAATAGGTATCCGCATCAGCATTCTGCTGCTCTATGATTCCATCTGCATAAATTCCCCGCTTTTCATGGTCTCTGAGCTGCAGTTCCGGGATTAACTGATTTTAAACGGGTTTACGTGAAAGTTCTGCCCAAAATGCGCCAAAAGTAGCCACAAGAAAAGTCAAAAACCTACGAATGTGATTTTCCAATGCTCCACCCGAAGGTACTACATTGGCCAGGAAGCGAGTTTTTTTTTTACCTGTAAAATTTGGAATTTTGCCGAACCCTTGCTGTTCCAAGCAAGATAGGGATCTTTAACGTGCATGACAACACTCACACACGGGACCTCCATTTTACCTGTCATTCGAACGAGGGTGTTATAACGGGACGTGGCGCTCGCAATACAATGACAACGAGCAAGGGGGTGTTTCCAATTGAATTCTAATTTACACTAAAATCGCTAATGAGGTAAGCAAGGTAAATGCTTATCGGGGCAGTCGGAGCAATCAGCTTCAATGTACCCTGAGCTAACCCAGTACCGAGGTGGGGAGTGGGGTAAACCATCAACCAAACCTCTTGCCAAAAATGAGCGCCACCTAACTCTAACAGCTGGGCTCCGACGGAACTGAGATAGGAAATTCCTAACGATCACAAATAATACCCACACAGCATACAATCCAGCTAACATACGTTGACACACAGTAATGTAGACCTCATAGCTATTCAATACATTTACTATACAAGAATATATCAAATTAATAACAATAAACACATATACTATAATTTAATTAATAACTGGACTTACCCACTTGTTATGGTGCAACATTAACGATACCAATACATCGGTTGACTAATTCAAATTTTACTTTAAACTCAAATATTAACACAGCCAACAAGGCAACATAAATCTGCGACCATACGGTCGATTTAAAAAGACTATTACGCAAATAAAGGGTTGCACTAGGATCCTAGCAGGATAACCCTTAAGTACTGAGGGTATCTGCAATAATACCTGTAATAATAATAGGCGGGTCGTTGGCTTAGTTTTACATACTCTATTAAGTGTTGTGAATATGCAATGTTCAACACCCTAAATTAATAATATTACAATGTAGTTCACCAGCATGCAAATCAACCAAACGGTTGCGATGGAAAAAAAAGATATGGAACGAACTCACCAACTGCTGATGTGGATGGCGATGTTCCAGCTCAAATGGCGCGGGCAGGTAGAATATCGCCACCAATTATCTCGCATGGGTCCACTGGATCCTTACTTGTAAACATCTTCTCCTTTTCAATACAGATACCACATCTAGAACTCGAAATTCAACATACAGGTTACAACGGTACTAGAACATAGAATAGCAGAACGTACAACGTGGAATGTAGCACGTGGAACAAAACGTAGAACATAAATCTTGAATGGAACTGAAGTAAAACTTGAACTAGAATTTAGAACTAGAACTAGAACCCTAAAATATAATCCCCTAATTACAGTCAATAAAATCGCGGTTTACTTACCGATCCACAATCGGGTTCAATGTGCAAACAAACAAAATGTGTAACAGGTGGTTACCAAATAGCAGTCGAGGACTCAACTTTTTGAATCGCCGTAATCCCAATTAGGCAATAAGGAAAATTATATTCAATTACCTCAGAATAATTTCCTTTCAAATTAATTCGCTAAAATCCCTTCAACGAAGGCGGGCATATATACGAACCCAAAGCATAAATTAAAAGTGTACGATTCAAATGAAGAATTATGTGAAGATGATACCACTAAAGCTGGTCTGCAAACTCGTACCTGATAACGCGCTATCAATATTAAAGTACAGTATTGCCCGAAATAAACAGTACTGAAACTAAGTTGGCGGTGTTCTTATGCGTGCGCTGTCACACTCAAGTTAGCTAGTATAGACCTGTCAAGTAAACCTCAAACAAGTAATTAGTAGGGCCTAATTGTTAAAAAATGGTGTTAAGTACAGAGGAGAAAGTGTTTCTGGTAGAGCATTATTTTCGTTCATACGGAATCGGCGACGTAATGGTGCAAGTTTGCTATACGTGTCTGATCAATTCACACAAAGGTTTAATAAACGTTCTCCAAGTAATGCTGTAATTTTGAAGGTTATTGAAAAGTTTAGAAATACAGGTAGTGTATTGTGCCAACGAAAAGGAAACTCGGGGCGTCCCAGGACAGTTAACAACAACAATAACCATGAACGTGTTTTGAGCAAATCTTAGAAAATCCGAAAGTCAGCCAGGCAAGGACAGCGTTACAACTTGATTTAAAAGAACTTCCTTTCAAAGAATCCTGAAGGAGCTGGGTACATTTTCGTATGTGATTCAGGTACATCAACAACTACATCCTCGGGATTATCGCAGTAGAGTGGAATATTGCGCCAGAATTCTCGCGTTACAGTATGAAAATCCTGAATTTTTGAAAATGTTTGGTTTTCAGACGAAGCACATTTTCACTTGTCAGGCTATGTGAATCGTCGCACAAATCGATTTCTGGGCTTTGCCAGACCCGATGAGGTTCAAGAGGTTCCTTTACATAGTGAAAAGTGAGTGTCTGGTGTGCTGTTTCCGGACACGGAATCATTGGTCCGTACTTTATCGAAGAGAATGGTAGGCAAGTCACACTTAATCAACAGAGGTACAGACAAATTTTAACACGATTTATCCCTGATCTACGTCAATTCTGTCGTGCACGTAACTTGGCATTTCGAAACCAATTTTTCAGCAGGACGGGGCAACTTGCCATACTGCTGCCGCAATTAGTCAATTTCTTCAAGAACATTTTCCAAGCAAATTCATATCACGATTTACTGACTTCCCTTATCCTTCACATTCTCCAGACCTCACACCTCCAGACGCATACATTTGGGGCATGGCTAAAAATGCCGTTTTCAAACGGGCACCACAAACCATCGATGAATTAAAGGATGCCGTTAGAGTCTTCTTCGCAGCCCTGAGACAACCCTTATTCAATAACATGACCAGAAACTTAGAACATCGTTATGAAGTCTGTCTCGAACGAGGAGGTGCACATTTAGAACATATAATAAAGTGTCAATAATATGTATTTTTTAAATATACAAAACAATTACAATTTCAGTACTGTTTATTTCGGGCAATACTGTATGTACAATCTAATACGGAAAGAATTAATATTTAATACACTGCTAAAAATCTAAAGTCGTCGTGAAAATTCCAACCGTAACAGTGTTTTTTTGTGAAAAATGCTCGCCTAACATTTTTCAAGCGGACCGTGTCGGGATTCGAACCCGGGATCTTGGGCGTAGTTGTCACACACATACCACTACGTCACGAAGCCGCCTAACCTACGAATACCGACATCAACCATCAAATTTAATTAAAAATAGAAAACGACTCCAACAATTTGATATTGCTTTTTACAAGGAAGTAACGACCGTATTCTACTAAAATTTTCCTTAATTCAGAAACGTTAATTAGCCAGTCAATACTATATACTAAAGTAAAAATTCTATATTAAGCTTTTATTGTAAACTATATATTCAGAATAAATTTAAATTAAATAAACTCTATGTCAGTTGTGGTTATAATGAGTGGAAGCATATAGGAAAAGGTTACAATCAAACGGGTTAAGCAAATTACATTTTGAACATTTAAAACCGCGATAAGAAATTAATAGTGGTTTAGAACGTGATAATGTCGTTGATTTCTTATCAGATAACTTCTATACGTCAGAATTCAAATATTAGCATTCAGTTATTGAGGGCATAATTTTTATTGTACAATTTTTAACAGAACACACTTAACATTTAGAGAAATTAACAATAGATTATTTGATAAAGACAATGGAAACTTTTCAAAATGTGTTAAAATTAAACAGTTTCAAATGAAAGTACAGAATTCCATGGTAAAAAATACAAAGCAACGTTATGTAGCGGGCTTTTATTAACGCGTTTGCCAATTTAGAACAAGTAATAACAAAAGACTTTATTATTCACTATTCACAACAGTATATGCCTTGTTTATAGATGTTGTCAGTCCAATTAACAATGAAGCACTATCACACTAATGCTATTTACAGGCACTAATATGTTCTTAAACTAAATCCTTAACCATAAGTCTTCTTAACAACACTAACACAACTATAATTTATTTATTACCCTTTTATGTATGTACAAGTTGGCGGTACAATATGCACGTTCACATAACACAAATTTATATTTATTATAGGACCTTCAAAAAGTAAGACCAACTAACTATGAAGACATGATTTATAAACGACATTTGGATAACGACTAACTGATGTACATTCATCACCGATGTTATATATACCATAAAATTAACCAGATGATTCCTAGTCTGGTATTTGCTCGAATGATCTTGACTTCTGTAGAATACACTTCGGTTATGCAACTTGCGTGTTTGACGGGTTGCCTAATAGTTCGTAACAGTTATTTACTTGGTTAAGGAAAATTTGAACACTGCAATTTTAAATGAAGCTGAAAAGCAAAATATTCTTTAATCCGATTTAATCGAGATCACGAAAAAAAACCATCACGTGATTAATTTCTAATCGTCTGATTAATAAAATAATAATATGCTTCGCAGAAGAACTGACACTCTTCATGAATTACATTGCTTTTCATATACCAAAAATGCATGACCTTTGGCCATTATTCTGTAGGTATACAGATGCAATGGGAAATTTAAAAGCGTTGGGTTGGAAATTGTTATAAATATTTCAATTTATTAATGTTTTTGCGTGGGGAGGTTTTATAAATTGGTATATCGACTTATCTCCGCGTTGTTTTATTGTTCTAAGTGTCGTTCCTATTCTTCAACTAAGTGAACTGTATACGAATTATAGTACGTGTTACTTTGCACTTTCACTGAGTTTTTTAGGGGTTTATCGATAAATTCGGCGGCACTATTGACTAACTCACTTTACCGAACCGAACCAACCGTTTCGCTCCGATATCGATGAGAGAGTGTTTTTGTCACTAACCTTACTCCAACTTAATTTCCACGAGCACAAAGGAGGTTTTATGACAAGATATAACGGGACAAGGATGACAGCTTTACTATTAGATTTACAACTACAAATTTACGACTTAAAATTAAACACGACAACGTGCGACAAAGAGACCGAACATCCCGCCCACCAAAACAAGTATGAACTAACTTATTTTATAGTTAAAAATAATTAGAGCTATTAACTAAGAAACCTAAACCGACAACTTATATAAGTGAATATATGTATGTATGCGATTATTAAGTAACTGGCAGTAAACATAGTTTCACCAGAGGACGTTTAACTAACCCTTGGACTGTCTTGACCGTAGCTACCCGAACGATACCGTCCCTACCAGGATGTAAATGTCTTTCATGACAATCTAATATAATAATTTCAGTCAACCGATGCGACCGAGGAAGCAAAATTGGAAATTTGCATCATGCGATAACTCTGAATTACGTAGGCGACCGCCCACCCTAAACAAATCACGACTATCTAGAAATGGACTAAGGCTACGAAGTTGTTTACTAACAAGTTTTCCAGTTTTAATAGTTGCAATCTCTTGGGAAAAAACATTTGTTTGAACTCTTTTAATTAATAAATGTATAGCCTCTTGCTGCTGAGCTAGAGACAAACTATCAGAATATTTTGAACGCAAATCCGCCGGACATTGAACATTACGAATGAAATGACGAATACATGTAATAATCCTACAAATTTTCTGAAGTTTTGAAAATTTATCCAACAACAAATCCAAGAAATTCTCAGACATAACGACTGTTAACGACAGAGTACGAATTTCGACGTCCATCTGAGATGAGTCGATAAGTTTTGACAGTGACGTTACTGGCCAGTTTTCGCTACACCGCACTAACCACGAAGGTCCTGTCCACCATAATGGATGATGAACCAACTCTGAAGCCAAAAGTCCACGTGAGGCACAATCCGCAGGGTTATCCTGGGACTTAACATGAAACCATGAAGATGGAGGAATACGTTCTTGAATATGCGAAATGCGATTGCTAACAAATGTCTTCCACTTATGCGAGGAAGACCGAATCCAAGACAAAACAACAGTAGAATCTGACCACGCGAAAATATTACTAAATGATAAACTATCTGTATAAGTATTTTTGACGAAATCTACTAAATCTGCCAAGAGTACGGCAACACACAATTCGAGACGGGGCAATGAAACGCGATTAGTAGGAGCAATCTTCGATTTTGCGCATACTAATGACATGATAATATTACCTTCTAAATCGAACGAACGAAAATAGATGACATATGCATAGCCGGCTTCTGAAGCATCGCAGAACCCATTCAACTCCACCTTTTTAAAATTATGACATACAATGCGACGCGAAATCTTAATATTCAAAACCGCTGGCAATTCACCCAAAAAATGTTTCCATTTTTCTACGACTTCTAATGGAGGCTCTTGGTCCCAACCGGCGCTTAAAAGTCAAAGATCTTGAACTAAACGTTTAGCGAAAAGTACTAGAGGCGCTATCAAACCAAGAAGATCAAAAATTTTTGCGATAGCAGACAAAATATTACGCTTAGTGCAAGTGCGCTCTTCAGCGTTTAAGTTGTATAAAAATACATCTGTAAGAGCGCACCACGAAAGGCCCAAAATTTTTATTGAACCGCTATCTGTATCTTGAAAGGTAATTGCTTCCGAATGGACAGGGACTCCCTCAAGTTAGACATCACTTCTGGGCAATTACTATTCCATTTTCTTAATTGAAAATCACCACTAGTGCAAATACTATTCAACTCACCAATTAATTAATTTGCAGCTTCAATCGAATTGCATCCAGTGACTAAATCATCAACATAGGTATCGCTTGCCAATACCGATGACGCGAAAGGAAAATTAATCGATTCTAACCTTGCCAATTCTTGAACAGTACGCAAGGCCAAAAAGGCGACGACGAAACTCCATAAGTCACAGTATTTAATTTAAAGTCCATAATAGGATCTGACGGAGAAAATTTCCAGACGATACGTTGATAATCACGATGAGTATCTTTAATCAAAATTTGCCGATACATTTGTTTAATGTCAGCTGTAATTACGATAGGATGTACACGAAAGTGCAATAACAAAACTGCAATGTCCTTTTGCAGAGCAGGGCCAATAGCCAAGCTTTCATTTAACGACTTTCCAGATTGATCCGGACACGAAGCATCGAAAACCACACGCAATTTGGTGGTAGTGCTGTCACGCTTATGTTCACCATGATGGGGAATGTAATACATTTTCTCATGAATATTCAGGCGATTCCACTTGAACCATGTGACCGCTTTTCAAATAATCCTTCATAAATTTTTTATAATTCGAATACAATTCAGGATTTTTTAGCAAACGACGTTCTAATGACAAAAATCTTTTAATACAAATCTATCTCGTACCCACAAATGAGGGTTCAGAAATTTTAAAGGGCAAGGACACTACAAAACGACCGTCCTTGTTACGTCTATAATTTTTCACAAATTGCTTTTCACACTTTTCTACTTCAGGAGAAATGTGTTTCATGGAGGGAATATTTTCTAATTCCCAAAATCGACGAATGTCGCTGTCTAAGGGCTCAACGAAAGCACACAACGACGTAACAGAATTATTCGGGGAAACGACCTTTCCCGTTAAAACTTAACCAAAGGTTGTTTTAATAGCAACTGGCTCGTTAGCGACACCCCAACGAGATTCGTTCAACAAAACCTGAGCAAAGCTTTCCGCTCCGAGTAGCATGTCAATCTTACCAGGAATATTAAAATTAGGATCAGCTAAGGTCAAACCTCGAGTATGCGACCATTCCTTGATCCGTATAGACGACGAAGGTAATTGATTACAAATGTTAGGTAAAATATAACAATCAATTTCATATGCTGAAGACCGTGATCCCGAGGGGCTGACTACACACGATAGTGTACCAGACACCAACAATGAATTCAAGCCAAGTTCTTGAACAGTGACATTGGCTCTCCGTTTCTTAAAACCTAATTTCTGACGGCACCTTTCAGTCATAAATCTTTCCATGGATCCGTTATCTAAAATTACACGAATAGGTTGCAATTTTCCTCTATAATCCAGCACCGACACCTTTGCCGTAGCTAACAGCGTGGTTGTATGTTCTAATGACGTCGAAATTAACGAGCTAGTGGCAGGTTGTTCATGCACAACCGCCGACGATAGATTTTCTTCACTATGTCAACTAGTAGAAGTAAGTCTAGGCGCCGCTCTCCGAGGAGACACTAACCTTTGACGATGAATTTGTCTGCGTGGAGACACCGATTTTTCTCGTTTATCGAAGTGAAGTAACGAATTGTGTGACTGTTAACATTTTCTATACGACCAATCTAACTTACAATTTTTCATCGAATGTGAAGTATTTAAACATTTAATACAAAGGTTTTAAACCTTTACCACCTCAAATCTTTCTTGAGGGGTTTTATCGAAAAACTGCTTACATCTATAAATAGGATGCACAGTTTGACATAAACTACAATTTTTACCATCATTGGTAGCACCAACTAAAGAAGTTTTAGCCGAAGAGCTAACGAACTTTTCTTTTTCCCTTTGTTTCCCGGAATCTCGAGATTTTAAGCATGTTCCTGATGCAATGTCATTTATTTTCAACGCTTTACATTGTTTTTCAATGTACGACCTTAAATCTTTGAACGAAGGAATCTCGTCAGTATTTCCTAATTCGAAACACTTTAAAATGTTTGTATCTAATTTTTTAGATAACAGATTGAACAACATGAAATCTAACAAATCTATTTCCATCTGCTTTGACGCGAATATATTTTCATCAAAACAACTAATTAATTGCCGGAGTTCCGTATCCGAGTCTGAGGAACTGACCTTAGGGCATCTTTCGAGAGTATAAAAATATGTTGAAAGTAATAACCTCTTGGACTGAAAACGATTAGTAATGATTTTATAGGCTTCATCGTATACGCAATCGTTTAATGGCAAATGTTTTATTAACGCACGCGACGACTCATTTAGTGTATCAACGAGATAGCAAAATTTTTCCATAGGGGACAAACCGATATTATCATGAATCAATCGCTTATAAATTGCATGATAACTCTCAAAATCCGAAATGCGTCCTGACAATCGCGGGACAGAAAGGTGTTTTAAGCTCATCCCACAATTTAGTTTAACTTATCTACTAAATATTATCATTCTTATCTTTATTATTATTTTTATTTATTACTTATTTTCTTTTCTTGCCCTGATGAAGCCGCTTACAAAAGTGGGCGAAGCGTCGACCTTAGTTAATAAAATGACACGGTCCCAACCCGGAACCATAAATATTTTTAATCGTACAATTACCTTTGTGATAAACCTGAAATTTGGACCAACTAACTTAATTTTTTATAACTAATTTTCTCATTATTAACATTAGATAATTTAAAGATACACTGGTCTTCGCCTCAACTTTAACTTTAACTTATAAAAAATGTATGAGTATTAAGATCCCAGCAATCGCTTTTTCCCTTCTCTTAGTATCGAGTATTTCCTGCTACAAACATTTATTTGACCTTCATAGTTTACTAAAAATTACGTGTTGGGAATAGTATTTTACCAAGGAATTCATCGGTTTGGGTTAATCGTTTAGGACTTACAATGATTACATCGCGTCTGTTTTTTTTTTGTCCTTGGCGTGTATAGATAAAAGACAGCGCGCGTATAATTACTACTTTCGTCTTATTAAGACTGCATTACGTTAGATATGTAATTAATTGTGAGTTAAGTCAGATGAATTGTCTCCAATTTTTTTAAATATATTTATAGGTTTAAATATGTTCTCTTTATCGGCCGCAGAAATCTTTACTGAGAGTAGTCGGTTATCGCACAAAACAAGTCGCTGAACTAAGAGTATAAAATCGTCATAATATTAGTTTTAATACTACGAACTGGTTTGCGTAAGTTGCTATTGATTTTTGTCGATCGCTTGTAGGTAGAATGCCAGTGTTTAAATTGGGTGCGATGCCATTCAACTAACTATTCATTTTATTTAAAGTAAAAAAAATATATAAGGAGCGTTAAACTGCATACAACTGAAATGACAAAAAGAATCCTGAGTAGATAAAGCCAAGTACTTCCTCAGCAAAATAGGTTAATATGTGCTTAAGGGTACTCCCAAA
Source organism: Platerodrilus igneus (assembly GCA_036346225.1). Lineage (NCBI taxonomy): Eukaryota > Metazoa > Arthropoda > Insecta > Coleoptera > Lycidae > Platerodrilus > Platerodrilus igneus. The sequence continues at coordinate 3,326,837 of JARFIW010000816.1, read as the reverse complement.
AGGATTATTTTGATAAACCCAAATAGGGCAAGTGTTAATAATAATCATCAATTTTATCATTTTAAAATGAAATATTGGTAGTTGATAGTAATGAAAATACGCATATTCTGGCTCGACTTTTTCCGTAGAGTTAATATAGTAGACAAAAAGTTTTGCTATATAAGGTTTCTTTTGGGCAGAAGAAAAATAGTTACGGGACATGGCTTTTTATTCTTGGATGCCATTTTCCCATTCATTCTCATTATTTTTTTTATAAACGTGCGACAAGTGGTTCTTCGAGACTTTTCGCGTGGTATTCAAAATTTCTTTTCTACTCGCTGTTCAATATTGTCCACTTGTGTGAGGTTTATAGTATGTAACGATAATTCTATCACAAACGACAGTGTTTTTACTGTCAAACTGATTATACAAGCCATTTCAACAACTCGCAGCTGCAGTGAAATTTTCTAAAAACTCCCATAACAATCTACTTCCAGCAAATCGCTAACAGTACAAATACTAACTTCTTAACACTGTGAGGCTATTTTGTTAATTACTATAAAAACACTATAATTAGCTATACATGTACTATTGATTAATCTATATCTATCACTACTCTAGGTTAGACTATTGCACACAGATAGTGTTCGAAACTTTTAGCCTATCAAAAGGTTTTTACTTTAGTGTTGAACCTGTTACGCAAAAGACAGCTACCCAACGAATAATCGCATTGCGATGTGGTACTAAATACAATGGGAAAAGATTGATAAGTAGTGTAACAGGACGGTCAGTACAGACTAGACTAAACGAGCATAAGTGATGCTTAAGAACAAGCCAGTACAATCGCTCAGCATTGGCCGAACACCAACATGAAACAGGCCATACCATTAACTTTGACAAGACGAAACTAATTGCCAAAATTCCATTTTTCTACAATAGAAAAATTAGAGAATCCATAGAAATTAATAATAATTCTAATAATCTAAATAAAGACGATGGCTACTACCTTTCCTCCATTTGGAAAACAAGCCTATGTTCACAACAGCGGAACCGTGACGTTCACTGATCCGCTACGACACTCCTCTCTATTCATGATCACTCGTGCATCAAGTTCTCGCCCTATATAAACTACCATTTTCGCCACTTTCAACACTTAATTCGCCACAAGACACCTTTTGGTTTTGAATGGGCTAGTGAATCTGCTAGTTCAGGAGTAACTCTACTCTTTACACTTTAACTTGTCTACTTAGTATTATCATTCTTATCTTATTATTATTTTTATTTTATTACTTATTTTCTTTTCTTGTCCTGATGTCGCCCCTTACAAAAGTGCCTCGTCCAATTACTTTTAAACACAAATATTTGAGAGGTTCTACGAACGAAGTTGTAAATACAAACACACCTTTAGTTTTGACTATAATAAATGATAACGATATCGTTTACATGGCAATTTTGATAGTACTGAAAGAGTCGATTACGTAAAACGGTGGAGTTCAAAAAATTCTTCTTACATAAATTTTTTTCGTCCTTAAGTTATTTTATGATATAACAAAAAAATGTGGAGTGAACAAAACAGACTTCTTAGTCCAGCTGTATCGCATATTTGTTAGATCTAAAAAACGAACTGAATAACAATTTTTATTTTGTTAATGTAACAATAACCAACAGTTGATTACTAAGAAACTAAATTATTAAGAATTCCAAACAAACAACAGTTAAGCCACTTGGGATTTTCTTCTGAAATTGTTGACAGTTTATTTAAATACAAAAGAATAAAAGTTCCTGTTGTTAAAACGTTTCTGTGAGAAGTTCTTCCTTTTTTATAGAGGTAAAAAATTTTATAACCGCTGTGTGGGGCTCTTTCTTGCTAAAACAACGACATACCCACTAAAAATCCACTTTGGTGTCGCCCTCGAGATCTCTTGCCATAGACGTTTATAGGGATCCCATGACTTGCGTACCTAGACTAGGTCCTTTGCCGCCGTCACGAATTGAGAAACAAGGCTTTACGCGCAGTTTATTCCTTTTGAACGTCTGATTTTGATGATGGAGTATCGCTCTAGGATTTATATATCACTGTCGCAAGACATTTTCATGGAAACTCAGGACTTGTATGAGCTGGTGTTCATGATTCTCTAAGGATCCGTAAAACCTCTCTGCGTTCGATGGGAGCCATTCCTTGACGGGTGGCAGGTTTGCTCTGCGGGAAGCTGAGCATTTCTAACAAACCAGGAAGCTCCCAAGACTCCCCCTTAGTGCCTTCTTCTGGAAAACTTGGAGCTTTTGCATGTGCTTTTCTGCTCTGCTACTCCACATCGCTGATGTGTTGGCAAACGTCGGTCTGGTTATCGTCTTATAAAGCCAAAGTTTGTTTGAGGTGTTGAGCTTACTTCGGCGGTTGGCCAAGGGGTATAGCAGAGTCTAACTCCCTTGGCCTTGTTTACTGCATACTTGATGTGAGCTAGATTCGAATCAAGAATCACAACCAGATATTTGGCGACTGAACGCCAAGATATTGGTTCGTTTAATGCTCTGACGTCGTCCCCAAGTCGATGTGATTGACCTCGTCCCGCCAGAGTTTTACCGTTTCTCGAGAGCATGCGTCACCGTTTACCGTCTCTGCATGATGAGATGTGGAGCATGGAACGTGCTGTGTCATCCGCGTATAGCGCCATCCTAGTGTCAGCCGTTTTCGGTAGTTCGTTAATGAAGATGCAGAAGAGTGCCAGCGAAAAGAGAGAGACTTGGGGACAGTCTAGGCCTGATTTTCCGCCACGTCGACCGCACTCCGTCTTGCCTGATGCAAAACCATCTATCGTGAAGATAGGATTTCGTCAGCTGGACGAGAGCGCGTGATAACCCCCTCCCCAGGGTATTGTAGAATAGAGTAGAATGCCATACCTTATCGAAAGCTTTTGATGCGTCCAGGAACACTGCGCCTGTTGACTCTCGCCAGTTGAAGCGTTCCATGATGTTCCCCAGCACTCGCAGTATCTTCTAAATAGTGGACTGCCCTTACAGAACCTAAAATGCTCGTTCTGGATCACGTACTCCTCTATCGCTGCCTGCAGTGTTATTAGGAAAACGGTTTCCTCTATTTTTTCCCAATCAGCAAGCTAATTGGTCGTATAATTTGAGTATGACCGCTACACTTGCGGCCATGATCCCAATGCTCCACACGAAGGTACTACATTGGGTTTAAACGCGAATAATTACGTGTTTCATATAAGTAGTGAGGTAGGGCCGGTCCTACTTCAAAACGCGACAGACGTATTTTCCATGTGTAGAATACGGCTGAATCGTTTTGAATTAGGATCGGCCCTATATGATTTCAATGTAAAATAGTCGTGAAAACATTTCAATGTAAAATAGTTGTGAAAACATGAATTCTTCTATACTTTCAATGTAAAATGCTTGTGGGCACGTTTTGAATTAGGATCGGCTTTATATTACTTTCAATGAAACACACACGTATGTTGAAAAGTGCAGAGAAGAATGTGTGTAGCTGTTTTGAATTCGGTTTTCTATCGAGAAGTTAGACGTGCACCGTTTTGAATTAGGATCGGCGTTATATACTTTTAATGTAAAATGTGAAAACCTGAATTCTTTTCAAATGTAAAATACTTGTGGGCACGTTTTGAATTAGGATCGGCTTTATATTACTTTCAATGTAACACACGTATGTTGAAAAATGTAAGTGCAGAGAAAATGTGTGTAGCTGTTTTGAATTTGGTTTTCTAGTTAGAAGTTATAAAGTATGACAGATGCAAAAAATATCGCATTCAAGTCAATTGTGTTTAACACGTGCACCGTTTTGAATTAGGATCGGCGTTATATACTTTTAATGTAAAATGTGAAAACCTGAATTCTTTTCAAATGTAAAATACTTGTAGGCACGTTTTGAATTAGGATCGGCTTTATATTACTTTCAATGGAACACACGTATATTGAAAATGTAAGTGCAGAGAAAATGTGTGTATATGTTTTGAATTTGGTTTTCTAGCTAGAAGTTATAAAGTATGACAGATGCAAAATATTGCATTCAAGTCAATTGTGTTTAATTAAAGTGGATTCTGATTTATGTTTAGAGGCTGCAAATACACACATGGGCCGGTTTCAATTCAAAATGTGTTCACTCTTGTGATAGGTTGAAAAGTGGGTTGGCAAAGTACGCAGATGGTGGTAATCTGCTATATAAGGAGATTGCTCCTAATATTAATTTAATTAGTCGAAGTTTACTGCATATATTAACATACAAACATGTATATAATCGATATTCAGGGATTTAAATACAAGAAAAACGAGTTTGTGTGCAAAGAAATTGCGGTTTTGGACTTGTTGTTAGGTGATGTTTGGCATCAAATTTTAAACTGCCAATGCAGTCTAGTTGTTTGAGTCAAGATCATATAAAACATAATGACTGGGTGACAAGGAATATTCATGGTCTTTCTTGGGATGAATCTTCAACGGCTGGAATGGTGTCAACATATATAGCGCTTTATTTGAAGCAAATTATCCGACCCGGTGAAGAAGTATTTGTGAAGGGTCTAGAAAAGAAGAAATTGATTGAAACATATATAATGCAAAACTTTGTAACTGATATGCTTGCACTAGGTTGTCCTAAGCTATCGGAGTTAAAATCAACAATCGTTTAAAATATAACATACATTGTTGTAAACACAGCAATAACAATCTGCAATGTGCAAAACAAAATACCTTTTTATTAAAAGAATGGCTTGATAATAATAAAAAACAATAGAAAGATTTTGTTTGTATTATTTATTTTAATATAATTTTACAATGTTAGCCTTACAAAATTCCTTTATAATAATAAAACAATAGAAAGATTTGTTTGTATTATTTATTTTAATATAATTTTACAATGTTAGCCTTATTAACTATTATTATAACAACTTCTAGCAAACATTATTTTTATCGATCCAGCTATTGTGTACGTTAGAGAAGCCTAACCATTTTACAAATACTTTATTTCCACTCTTTCTTAGGACTTTTCTACCAGGTAAATTCCTGGATGTTTAACCTTTGCAACTCCGTTTCATAAAATGCACCTTTGATTTCTTTCTCGTCTTGATCTTCTAATATATATGTTGTCGGATTGGTTACGTTTACCTTTTTAATCTTAAAATTTCATTTGACCAGTTTGGCGTGTAACCTTTCGTAAATGCTTCCTGTGTTTACTAATCCTCACACTGTCTTTAATTGAATATTTTGGTATTTTGGTTGCAAGTTTGATGTGGGTAAATGATGATTTAAGAATAGTTTTTCAATTGATTTATCAACTTTTACAGGTTTGACTCCGATAGTATTGTGAACTGTATTGTTGTATTGTTTCACAATATCGCTTAAATTTTTATCCAATTGTAAGAACCGTTCAGGTTAAACAAGCGCCACATTTTTCCCTTTAAAGTTCTAATTACACGTTCCACAATGCATGCTTTCTTTGTAGAAAAACACTATAATGGTTTATGCCATATGTCCGCATTAAGGATTGAAAGTGTTTGTTATAATATTCTTTACCAAAATCAGACTGCAAATTTCTTGGAGGATTTTAAATTTATTTAAAATTGTTTTCATTGCAGCAGTAACATCAATACCCGTTTTACTTTTTACAGCTCATACGTATTTGGAGAAACAATCAATAACTACTAAAATGTATTTAAATCCTTTGTTTGTTTGCGAATATGGTAGCATTTCAATCAAATCGGTCTGAAGAAGGTCATTTAAACCTTTACTATCACTTTGCGTCTCTTGAAATTTATTCTTGCTGGTTTATGAAGTTCATTTACTATATCCTCTTTCACTTTTGATTGAGCAACTAACATAATACTTTTTCTAATCAGGATTTATTAAATACAATTATTTAAGATACTTCTATGTTTGAATGTCGCGGGCTCCACTTGCTTTGAAAGGAACTTTTAATATAAAATCAAGAAACATTGTGGTATTGTTTATGATAGCACCGCTGTCACGAAAGCTGATTACATCCATACGTTTAAGCAAAAATCCTTGTAACTGTGCAATTACATAACTTTTTCTTTTATAAGAATTTCAATGTCTTGCGGGTATCCTTTAATATTCTCAATGACTGCTTCCTCATAAGGAAATTCATAATTATGTTTAATGTTGAAAATAAGAATGTCTTATCACCGTCGAGGAATGTATTAGAGTAAAACGTTGCTACTACCGTGTAATGTAGCATATGTAACTTATACTCAATCAAGGTTTCAAAACCTTCACTTTTGTTTTCATATTCCTGTTCACTTATATCTATTTTACGGTTATGTAAGTGCCTTCCAAATTTGTCAATTGTCATATCATCTAATTACTTTTGCCTCACGCAATTCTTCAATGATCGAATTTATTTCGTTGCCGTGACCTGTGTGTCCAGCAGTCTGTGATGAAACTAAAAGTCGTAATCTATCAACAAGTTCATTGGGATCATTCCAATATAAATAATCTATTGCGTTATTTGATACTTCCATTGTCATACCGTCTCCAAGACGCTTTCTATAGGGTAATGTTCTAGGTCTACGGGGTGTTTGGGAAGTATGTTTAATGTAGATATTATATTTTGTACTTATATGAAGTATTACCCTGAATTTGTTGTTTCAGAATAATATCTTCTATTAGCATTTGTTCTTTTCACAATATCAAGGTACGACTTTAGATCTTGCTGACTGTACCCGACAGGATATTTTTTAAACAGTAGTTCGTATAATCCAGGAGTACCTGTATATTTCAAATCATTTATTAGAACATTTTCATCATCCAACGCGAAATTCGAATTGCCTATCATAAGACCATTTGAATCAGGGTTAAACCTAATACCATATTTATGATCAAATTCGTTCTTAACATCTTTAAACATATTGTAAATATATTCTCGAGGTAGCGGATGTAGCTGTTCGAGATAATGTGTCATACCAGGTGAATCGGCAAAGCTTTGAATATATTCCTGAGCTTCTTGTGCATTTCGATTAATTTCTGCTTCGTATTCATTCTCAACATCATCATCATTTACCTCTAGGGCATCATTTTTTATATTTGGTATATGCTGTGCAATAACCGGCGAATCAATATAGTCAACGTTCCTTTCTAGCAATGTAGGTTTAATTTTTTTTACACTGGTATGAGGCAGTTCTTCTTCTTCTTTAAATTTTTCTTTCTTTACCACACTTTCCCCATCCAGTTTATTAGCAATAGTTTCTAATCGTGATGTTATGGGTAATATTGATTCCACTTGGACGACTTCATTATCTTTTAACTGACGCAATTTGTTTTTTACAATGTTTCTTTTCTTAATTAAAATTCTTTTAAGTTTTATCGACTCCTTATTCATTGCGTAAAGTTTATTGTAATAAAAAAAATTCTTCGATGCTAACGATACTTGCGTCTCTCAAGGTTTAAATATGTATGAAGTGATCAAAACCTATTCGGTACCTTCCTTGATCTGGTTCACTATCTTTGTCTACAACTAAGAAACCGTATTTGTCTCGCCAACAAGCAGCACATATTTCACGGAATTTATCATACTTCATATCAGTATTGACGTGATCGTCATATATATGTTTTAAGTTTAAATCATCTTGTTTAAATAAAACTAAAAGATTAGCATTATCACGTAGTAAGTGCTTAGGTATACGAGTATAACTTTGACAAAGGTAAAAACTGTCTACTTGTTTATGACGCCCCATACTAAAGTATTCCTAATGATACCTTGTTTATCGCAAGCTACATCATCAAAAACAAATATAGAATTATTTCGAGCATCAGATGGTGATATAATATTATCAGAACTGGAAAATGTATAATATTTGATCCCTTTTATTGGTTGCAGTAGACTTTCAAGGTATTGATACTTTGGTTGATAAAGTGATTTAGAATAAACATATACGTTTTCAAACTTTAAACCATTAGGATGTTCTATCAACCCAATCATAACGTTGGTTTTACCGCAATTTGAAGGACCAACAACTAGACATCGAATAGATGCAGGTAGAAGAACGCTATGTTTTTTCTTTTTAGCTAAAGATTGCGCACCAGTGTCATTATTGTTTATGGTTAAAGGTGTTGATTGTTTCACAACATGCATGTTTGCAAGTACTAAATTCGATTTGTAAAAAAAGTAGAATTATATATATATATAAGAAACGGCTAGTATATAAAGAATCATTAATTCATAATATTTTATTTATTTGCTGCACAGCTTGAGAGGATAGTTGTCCTCTAATGATTACATATAATAATTCTAAAACTACTGGGAACGGACTATTAAATACTGTAATTAACAATTTACCATTCGAAGCGCATATTCCGGGTTACAAATTTTGCGGTCCGGGTACAAAACTAATCGAACGGTTAGCTCGAGGAGACAAGGGAATAAACAAGTTAGACGAGGCTTGTAAGGAGCACGATATTGCATACTCCAAAGAAAAGGATCTATCTAAACGCCATCAAGCAGATTCGAAGTTAGCTCAGTTAGCTACAGAAAGACTAAATTCTGGTGACTCGTCTTTAGGTGAAAAAGTAGCAGCATTTGGAGTAGCTACCGCAATGAAAGCTAAAGTAAAACTTGGTATGGGTGCCTGTGCATCACTGAGAACAAAAAATATCGATAAAATAAGAAAACTGATAAAGAAACGTAAAATAAGAAGTACGCTAGGTATTAAAAGTATTATCAAACAAGCACGTACAGCTTTAAAAAAGTCTAAAGGATCTAATGTTATGGATGCAATCAACATAGCAATTAAGGCAGCCAATACAGCAAAACAAAAGAAGCATATTAAATCAGCTCGTATTATATCAATTCCTAAAACAGGAGGTTTTCTACCACTAATACCAATTTTTGCAGGCCTAAGCGCTCTTGGTACTCTTACTGGAGGTGCAGCTGCTGTTGCAAAAGCAGTTTCAGATACTAAAATAGCTAAGGAACAACTAGCGGAAAAACAGCGTCATAACAAGGCAATGGAGGACATTGCAGTCGGAAACGGCATGTACATCAAACCTTATAAAAAGGTTTTGGTCTTTTTAGCCCCTGCAAAACCTCAAAGGAACGCAACTTGATTTTACCTAATCGTGCACTAAGCAATGTAGAATTAATAGAGTTTGTTAAGCAATTAGAAGTACCATATTTCCGTGGTGTGTTCATGAGAAACAATCTTCCCAAGAAAGTTAATTTTAAAGAATGTGGTATAATTAATTTAGATGGAATAGAAGGTTTAGGCACGCATTGGACCTCTTACAAAAGTACGGTAGTAGCGCTATTTACTATGACAGCTACGGAAACCTGCGACCGCCAACAGAGTTGATAAGTTATTTGAATAGCGGGGTAAATGTAGAATTCTTTATAACATTAACCAAGAACAATCGTACGGTACTGTGTTTTGCGGACATTTATGCTTACAATTTCTAAGTAGCGCATAGAACTGCGTACGAAGTCGTTATGTCGTACACTTTTACTCTAACGGGAAACACTTCAGTTTTAACAAGCAATTTTAATCCACCTATAAACTTGGATAATGATTCGGAGTACGTATTAGGATTAACAAATTTTGAGTCTTATAACACAATTCCAAACATAGAAAAAGGAATAAATAATAAATTTTATTATGGATCTAACGGAGAATTCATAGAAATACCTGAAGGTGCTTATGAGATTAGAGAAATTAATAAATATCTTCAAAAAGCTTTAGGTGATAAAAGATGGCATGGTCGTATGGAACAATCACGAAGCGCTAGAAAGACTCCAGTGTATATAGAAATTACAGCTGACAATAATACACTTAAATGTAGTATTAAATGTAGTCTAGATGTGGATTTTACCAAAAAGGATTCAATTGGTTCTCTACTTGGTTTCAATCCACTAAAATTGCTAGCATTTGTCACGCATCAAGCAGACTACGCAATCAACATTTGTAAAGTGAATGCAGTTTTAATCGATTGTAATATTGCAAGCGGATCCTATTTAAATAGTAAACCAGCCCATGTAATACACGAATTTTTTCCGCAAGTACCTTCAGGTTTTAAAATTGTCGAGTGTCCACCTACGATTATATATCTACCAATCAAGTCACGTATAATAAATGAAATAATAGTTAAAGTGTTAGATCAAGATGGAAATTTAGTTAATTTCAGAGGAGAACTGCTAACTGTAAGGTTGCATTTAAAAAAAATCTGCAATAGCCATGGGTATTAAGTATAATGCACGCAACATGTCAAGAATTGCTATAAATGCTGGAAATTTCAAAGCAATCGACACTCGATTGATTGTTTCAAAACCGCTAACAACACAAAACCGACAGTTTCTACAATCGTTAGGACTGCATTTATTTAATTAAAAAAAAAAGTAGAATGAATAGTGAAATACTGAACGTGCGTGAAAAAGTTTACTTCGATAATGCAATTGTTAATATCGAAAAACATACTCATCAACCTTATGCTAACACATCTTTAAACAATAATGATGAAATTCGAATCCTATACAGCAACAAGATGTATACACCTTACCATCGAAGAGCATGCTGTACATAGAAGGCAAATTAATTAGAACAGATGGAACGCCGTCTCAGACAGCAAAGTTTGTAAATAATGGAATTTTGCTGCTTTTTGATGAAATTAGATATGAGATTGGAGGTATCATTGTAGATCGTGTTCGGAATCCTGGATTAACGTCTATAATGAAGGGATATGTTTCATATAATAGCAATCAAAGTAAACATTTACAAAACGCTGGGTGGTCTCCTATGGATGATTCGCAAATAGTTGATGCCAATGGGAATTTTAATGTTGCAATAAACCTTTCAATGGTTCTCGGATTATGCGAAGATTTTAAAAATTATTTTAAACATACGTCATAAGTTAGTTTTACTACGTTCCAGTTTTGATACTAATGCTATAATTAATCCTACACCCGATGAAGAAATAAAAGTTGTTTTAAACAAAGTTTTATGGAAAATGCCGCATGTAGTCGTTGATGATACTCAACGAATTAATTTAATAGAATGCGTTGCACAAAATCAGGATTTGCATATTCCGTTTAGAGGATGGGAGTTGCATGAATATCAACTTCTACAAGAAACGAAACGTCATACATGGAACATTAAAACAACAACACAATTAGAAAAACCAAGATTTGTGATTGTCGGTTTCAAACCAACCGAAAAAATAGATACATGAGCAACTACAGTCGTTTTGATCATTGCTATTTAACCAACATGAAACTATATTTAAATTCAGAAATTTTCCCGTACGATAACTTAAATTTGAAGTTCGAGAATAAACAGACTGCGTTGTTATATGAGATGTATGCTCAGTTTCAGCAATCATACTACGAAAAGGAAAATGAACCACTTTTAATCCTGAAGATTTACGAAGTATTGCACCATTAGTAGTCATAGATTGTTCTAGACAAAATGAAACGTTAAAATCTGGTACTGTCGATATTAGATTAGAATTTGAAACTAGCAGAAACGTTTTGCCAAATACATCTTGTCATTGCCTTATACTTCATGATAAGATAGTCAAATACAATCCACTCTCAAACAGCATAAGAATATTATAATTACTTTATTATTATTATTACTGTACCTTTACAAATTATGAAAAACAATAAATCATTTAGCAATCACAGTCTATTTATTAATATTTTTACATGCTTTTACAATATCTTTCACATATTATACATTTCTCAAAATAAACTAACTGGTATGTTATTAAGAAACTGGATTTTTAAAAACAGAACGGTTATTACTACTATTTTTCTCTACAATACATTTATACTAATATAGTTCAAACTCAGGTAGATTGAAAGGTATCCTATTTTTAGATACATCCAAAAACGGTGTACTTGTGCAGGTATAAACATAACACTGAAGTTTTATAACTAAAAAATTATATGTTAATCGAGATAAAATAAATTGCATTCTTTATTTGAGCCAGCGGTTGAAGCTTCACAAGTCATTTCTGAGTGTATAGTTATACCCCAAGGTTTAGTATCAGTGGTTGAGGTACTAAGAATTCTTTTATCATCACTTGGATTAAGAACAATTTTGTTTTGTTTAATAGTAAAGACATCATGTTTGACTGATCTAATTAAACATTGTTGTTTCTGTACAGACTGGTTATAAAACAAAGCATTCTTATAATCATCAAAAGAAATTTGCTTAATACTTGCTAAGGAAGATCCCTTTGACTTTTTATTATCCTATCCTGAACTCTGTAAGTGAACATTTTAGATCTAAGCCCTACAAACTCTAGCATGATATCACCATTGTTTTCATCTTTCATAATACCAGGAACTTTTTATTTGATAATGGAATATGATATTTGTTATGAGGGTCGTAATCGGAAGTATCAAATCTATGAATATCTTGTTTGATATAAGAGTAAATATCTTCAACGCTAAACTCGTATATCAAACTATCCGTATCTGTATACAGTAACTTTGCTTTGTTAGCAAATTGCGATTTTATATAACTATAGTGAAATTCATATAAATAGGTTTTGAAATATCTAGAATAGAGAAACCTACATAAATGGGTTTGTTTAAATAAACCTCTAATTTATTCATTTCTATTAAGACTAGATCTTTGTCTAACACAGTGCAACTATGAAAATTAGGCTTCGCTATGTAACTACGAGCTCCAAACCGCCCTTCCCATTTGCTCACTAATTTCACATCTTTCCTTTTCCGTACGTTTTCCATCATTTTCCATAAACCGAATTTATCATATTTTTATAAAAGCATATATCGAAACTGTTTTTGACTGTTGTCTTAATTTCGTATTCAAATCAATGTATTCTTTTAACCAAGGGGCTTGTTTAAATCGAAGTACCTTATGAATTTTTTCAGTTCTAAACCGTAGCTTAAATACATTTTAAATTCTTATAGTGAATAATATAGTTGAGTTTTGGATATAAAGTTGTAAGTAATTTCTTTAAGTTTGATTTATTTGAAGGTACTGGTGGTATCATATGTTCAGGCGCCAAAGGTAAGTCACTGTGTATTTCATGTAAAGATACTGGATAGTGTAAATCGCATTCAAAAATATATCCTACATCAGAATCATCGGGAATATTAAGTATGTCTAAACGTACTATATCTGGACTGGTACCATCTAAAATTCAAAATCTCCATATGGAAGATATTCAGACATTGCAGCCCCATATAAATTATTAACATCAAAATACATTAAATATTTAGAATCGAAATTTGGATCATAATCTGCATTCATATATTTGTTATTTGCTTTAGCATATCTATTCGAACATTGAGAAACACCGCCACGAATTCCCCGTTCTAAAAACATTATTTTTCAATATCAGTAAGCAACTCGAGTTTAACGTTCGTCGTTTTAACATCGCATCTAGAGCTAAACCAGGAGCCGTAAAGTAGTGAAGCGGATCTAACTTATACGTGAACATACAAGTTTTTCTAAAGTTTTCAATTATATCAGACAAGAGCAGTACATCTGTTTTTAAATATAGGTCTGAATAGTCCTCTAGTGTTTTTATATTAAATGTTTGCCAAACGTGTTTAGCATGATTGTAGTCTTCATCTGATATTTCTTCATTGCGTAAACGATTAAAGAATGCTGTTTTACAGGGTAAATCGGTTTCATTGAGTCTATCCCAAGAGTTAATGTAATCATAGGAAATATGCCTTTGCGCGTAAGTAACTGAAACTCATTATCAGTGTTACAATTTTCCCTGGTGATGGATTTTTTATTATCATCTAAGTAGGAAGCTAATTTTTCGATGCTAGATGCCATAAACCTGAATGAATCGATAAATCTAAAACTAACTTTCATACCTTTTACATATTTTGTAAAAGATATGTATTTTCCTTATTTATTGGCAGAATGTTTAACGAACCTGACAACTCTAACGAGATTTTTTTAATAATGAAATGCGAATCGTAGCCTGATAAGTTATGAAAAACTACCGGTATCATATAAGAATTATGATAATTGATGTTGCAATCTTGATGAGCCACTCCTCGAAATTCACCTGTAAAGTGGCAGTGATCGCGAACTCTAATATCATCTATACTAAAAGGTTTATTGCAAATGTGACAGTGAAGGGCAAATTTAAATGTTGACTTTTGTTCTTCCGTTAAAGGATTCATAGGTTTTGGGTTACAGAAAATTTTATTAGTCGTTTCTGAAATCAGTTTCAATTGAGCAACAAACCATTCTATACAATCCTTCCGCGATACAATTGAAATTTGGAATATTTATTATCATACGAGCATTTCAAATAATACGCTACACTAAAGGGTATATGCCTTTGGTAACGAACTGTGTTTAATATTACCTCAGACTCATTGCATGGTTCTAGTATACATTCGAGATCTGCATAAACTACAAATGATACTTTTTCTTGATAGTGGAAATGTTTAAATGTTAGATACTTTTCAGATTCTTCAGGTAATCTTATTGAGCAAGTATTCTGTTTTTCGCAATAATTCGAATGACGCTTAAGTAATGCTGCTGTACTAAAATTATTTAAACATCTATACCAAAAAATTTTTTTATGGTGATGTGAAGACAACTGTTTTGCAAATAATTTTGACATATCCTTAATCCAAGTAAAATGAAAGTGATTCTCATTAGCATTTGTAGGACGAGCATATTGTAAGGAATCATTATTTAAAACTAACAGATTAATAGGTTCAATTTTTTTAAAATTTTCACTTAAACAAAATGGTAGTATTTTAGCATTTTCTATACAATATAGGTTAATTGCGAGATTGTTAAGCTTTTCAATTTTTTTTATGTCTTTTAATGCAATTGGAAACTGAATTGAATTGTAGCGTAATACTGTATCAAAATGCGGATAGCTAGATATTCTATGACTATTTTGTTTAGCAGGAAATAAAGCGGAAACCAAGCTCCAAAGAATGCAATGTTGATCGTTATTTATTACATTTACCACAGCTTTTTCTTTTTATAAAGTCCGGGACCGGTACAAACGTTGAACACCCTCCTTTAAGTGGATCATGATTGTTTATATTTACCTTCAAGTGTAAAACTTCTCGGATTGCCCAACCAGAATCTTTCTCACTAAATTCTTCTAATCGCTTCGAAATCTTGTTCAATACGTTCTCCTTATACCATAGCTTGAGATTGGTATTTATATCGATGTGACGATTTGCAGTAGGAAACGTTTTCAAATCCATTTCGCCAGTTGTAGGCTTAACAAAGTTAGCCGCAAATATTACATTAACTTTCAACATTGACTTTTTTAAGCAAGCAACAATCTTTCGTTTAAAACTAGCGAACGCCTTGTCTAAGAACACTAGAGGATCTCTATAATTTAAATTGGTAATAAGTCCCGTAATTATTCGACTTCCAAAACATGATTGTACATCATGCCAAATCAAATTTTTTCGAGTATGACCTATAGAAAGCGTTGAATCAACACCTTTTCCACGATATTCCAAAGAGCGTTTCAAGTGCCTCAATCGTACAAGGTAGCTTTTAAGATATGCTAAATTAGATTCCAGTCTACTAGGATTTTCTTGTCGATTGTTTTCGTATATCTTATTTCTAATAGCAAGCTTCAATATACTAATATTTGCTTTGATAACTAAAATGTGTTTCGTTATTTCATTCACTGTTTTCAATAAATTCACGCATTTTACAGTTAATCTCAAAATTGCTTCACTAATCTCGGATACGGTTTCAGCATTCATGATTCTATATAAAATCAAAATACACTACTCAATATACGTATTTCTCTATTTAATATTTATACCAAATATCATCTGAC
The DNA here is from genome assembly GCA_036346225.1 of Platerodrilus igneus. Classification (NCBI taxonomy): domain Eukaryota; kingdom Metazoa; phylum Arthropoda; class Insecta; order Coleoptera; family Lycidae; genus Platerodrilus; species Platerodrilus igneus. Next base: position 3,311,066 of record JARFIW010000816.1, on the reverse strand, counting down.
GTAAGCAAAACAATTTCAAAAGGTTCATTCATCTGAGTTTACGGAAAACACGTAAGCAAAACAACTGTAAAAAGAAATAGCATCAAATCAAAATAATTGCATAGCGAATTGCTTTGAATGCAATTGTTAAAAATCTCCTTTATTTACGTTTTTATTCAAGATGATTTTCAAGCAGAGTTTGCATTCAGTACGTAACTATGACAAACAATTCGCTAAGCAAGCATTTCCAGTATTTACAAACTGAAGGCGACTTTGTGCAAAACAGCTGTAAAGGAATTCGCATACAACATCATTTTTCATTCAGTTACGTTTACTATGAAAAAATGTTTTATATGACCTTTGATTTTATGATGTGTATACAGAAAAATACACACAATCATTACAGCGCTATTTTTATGGATACATATGAAAAAATGTGAAAACCTGAATTAGGATCGGCTTTATATTACTTTCAATGGAACATACATAATCATCTAGCGTTAACTACAAAAATTCAGCATGATTCGCACAAATTACTATATCCCTATATATGCAGCGCCTTTTTGCAATTTATTTTCAGTCAATGAATGTAATTCATTATTTCTGCTGAGCAGTACCTTTTAAAAAATTCTTATACAGCGGTAATATAAACTAAATAAATATAATTTAGGGTTTTATTATGTGCATTCATTGCAATTTCTTTTCATACAATGAAACTAATTCATTATTTTCTGCTGAGGTATAATTATATTCGCTTACATACTGTTTTGTTCATTAGAATAGATTACAGAGCTGAATTTTTTTCAGAAAAACGATGCAAATTTTTAATTTTTTCTAACAGATCAGTTTATTACTTGAATGTAATTCATTATTTCCGCTTAGCAGTACCTTTAAAAAATTCTTATACAGCGGTAATCTAAACGAAATAAATCTAATTTAGGGTTTTATTATGTGCATTCATTGCAATTTCTTTTTCATACAATGAAATTAATTCATTATTTTCTGCTGAGGTATAATTATATTCGCTTACATACTGTTTTGTTCATTAGAATAGATTACAGAGCTGAATTTTTTCAGAAAACGATGCAAATTTTAATTTTTCTAACAGATCAGTTTATTATTTAATATAAATACTTCACGTAGATTTACCAACAGTATTCAATCAGATCTCTTGTATAATTATTAGTTACTATTACTAGCAACTTTTAAAAATGAGTAACTTGTCATCAGTCAAAATTGTAATAGTACCAACGTAAAAGTTCTAGAGCAATTTATATTACATTCTGACGAAGACGTGATTAAAGAAGTTTTTGGTTGTTCTTCGGCTCAACTCGATACTGCTGCTATTTTTGATAGTGACGTAATAGATATATCACGGTAAGTGCTTTTCACATTTATACATGTGTTTTTAAAACACTACTAATTTATAAGTTACATTAGATCAAAAAACCATTCTGGAAATTCTGAGGCTATCGTAGAATCGTTGATACACTCTGAACCTCTCAGAAACATCAGGTAGTATACAAAAGAAAAGGTGAACCTACAATAATCTTTTATGTTATGCTCACAGATCAGGCAAAAACATGTCGGCTATGAAAAAGTTATGTACAGAATCAAATATGACTGTTTGCTGTGAAGATGACAAATCCTACGAAGATGATGCAGTAGAGTTGCTTAACGCATTTAAAAAGCGTGGAGAGAAGCTACTGCGTCGTATATATTTGGAGCTAGAAATAATAAAGCAAAAAAAAGATGAACTAGCGGCGAGGGAGCAGCAGTTACTTCAAGAACGTGAGTTAATAAATACTTTTCATTTATAAATAGTTAGATCAAAAATATTCAACAATTTTGTAAAATTAAAAAAGTATTTTATAATAGTTTCTCTTTTGAAACAAGACTTTCTTTAAACAAGGTAGTAAACTCGAAGTAAAACGCACATAAATCAGAATCCACTTTAATTTAATACATAATTTTTTATACAATCGACTTAGATGTGTTATAATAATAAACTAATTTCTTAAATTAGTGACATATTATTCTGAAAATTCTATGTTGACAGTTAGACCGATCGATCCCTTACTAGTTATGTATACGTGTTTGTTCGAGCCAATACTTTCATTTAATTGTTTCACTCCATGTGCTTGAAGGTATTCAAAATATCTCAATGGCAATATACTCTTGAACTCTTCTGTTTCCACTAATACTCTATCTCCATATTTTGTCTTGAGTGTTTCCACTTTTAAAACTTTAAACCTCTTATTCACTATAATATCTTTTGAATTTACATAAGGTTTGCGATATGTGGTTTTATTAAGAGTATTAAAATCCATATTGCTTTTCTTTGACTAATTAAATTAATATTAGAGCAATCTCCTTATATAGCAGATTACCACCATCTGCGTACTTTGCCAACCCACTTTTCAACCTATCACAAGAGTGAACACATTTTGAATTGAAACCGGCCCATGTGTGTATTTGCAGCCTCTAAACATAAATCAGAATCCACTTTAATTAAACACAATTGACTTGAATGCAATATTTTGCATCTGTCATACTTTATAACTTCTAGCTAGAAAACCAAATTCAAAACATATACACACATTTTCTTTGCACTTACATTTTCAATATACGTGTGTTCCATTGAAAGTAATATAAAGCCGATCCTAATTCAAAACGTGCCTACAAGTATTTTACATTTGAAAAGAATTCAGGTTTTCACATTTTACATTAAAAGTATATAACGCCGATCCTAATTCAAAACGGTGCACGTGTTAAACACAATTGACTTGAATGCGATATTTTTTGCATCTGTCATACTTTATAACTTCAAACTAGAAAACCAAATTCAAAACAGCTACACACATTTTCTCTGCACTTACATTTTTCAACATACGTGTGTTACATTGAAAGTAATATAAAGCCGATCCTAATTCAAAACGTGCCCACAAGTATTTTACATTTGAAAAGAATTCAGGTTTTCACATTTTACATTAAAAGTATATAACGCCGATCCTAATTCAAAACGGTGCACGTCTAATTTCTCGATAGAAAACCGAATTCAAAACAGCTACACACATTCTTCTCTGCACTTTTCAACATACGTGTGTGTTTCATTGAAAGTAATATAAAGCCGATCCTAATTCAAAACGGTGCACGTGTAACTTCTCGCTAGAAAACCGAATTCAAAACAGCTACACACATTCTTCTCTGCACTTTTCAACATACGTGTGTGTTTCATTGAAAGTAATATAAAGCCGATCCTAATTCAAAACGTGCCCACAAGCATTTTACATTGAAAGTATAGAAGAATTCATGTTTTCACAACTATTTTACATTGAAATGTTTTCACGACTATTTTACATTGAAATCATATAGGGCCGATCCTAATTCAAAACGATTCAGCCGTATTCTACACATGGAAAATACGTCTGTCGCGTTTTGAAGTAGGACCGGCCCTACCTCACTACTCATATAGATCTGACTTCAAAATTAATTAATTGTTAACTTTAATTTATAAACTCAAACTAAAATTAGGGTTTAAATAATGGACCCATAGCGTTGTCTTTAGAGTGCGTCTGATCGATAAGACACTTGAACAAAGTATGGCAGGGGGGGAGATACCGGACAGCAGCCATCGGTTCTGCTTTTACAGGTACGCCCTAATGGCTTGACTTAAAACTATGAAAATCTAACTAAATTAGTATTTACTATTGGGTTCGAATTTCTAAACATACGCTAAATTTATTAATAGCAAATCCAGTTATTTGTTCCTACTCCATAAATTTACAATATCTTCTGCTTAAATCTGAGTAATTTATTCTAACTTCAGTCTAAATTCGTCCCTAACATTCACTATCAATCCCTATTTGACTTATTCTAATTTCAATCTTTCTATCTATAAATATAATACCACAAAAAATAGGCAAAACGCCAAGCAAAAAAATAAAGTGACAGAACAATAATATATATATATATATATATATATATATATATATATATATATATATATATTGCTGTGATCCACACCCAAAATTCGGGAACTACGGTTTTCGAATCGAGCCCCAGCGTTGGGCCGTCATAAAATGCTGTGAAACCTACAAAAAGCCTCACCAGAGTAAAAAAAATATTCGAGCCTCTCGAATTGGGCACCAAGATTTGCTGTGATTCTCGCCCTGGTGAATCTCTTCTGATAATCGCCTCTTTACTCTTTCCGCCTCGGCTGCTCACCTAGTTAAAACATTCATCCACATTCATAAAAAAAACACATTCCTACCACAAACATCAACGTTAAAGCTATTTACATCAATATTCATAATACATTAAAATTTCAAAATTAAATTTCAGCATAAATTTCAGTATCATAAAATTTCAAGTTCAAATTTGTCATCATTTTTTTTTTAATTTGCATCCAGAATTAGAGTCCTTGTAGGATGCATACTAATTAAATAAACAATATTTGCAGACCTGAGTCTGAATAAAAGGGAGCATCTCCCACCCCTTTACGTTAATTTAACAGGTTAGTCTAATTGAGCTCAAAGACAGACCCAAATTTTCATCATAATCCAAAACCTAAACTTGATAAATACTCCTTTCTACTTATACAAGAAAAATGTTACCTTAAAATTCAAAATTTGTTGTTTATACAAATTCAGTACTGTCCATTTTTTAGCAAACAAATTATAAAGATATTCAACACACTCCAAAACATCTAAGATTGAACAACAAAGCATAAGTTACCTGAAGGTTAATGCACTCAGGGCTCCAATGTACATCGTCCTTGCTAATCACACCATTCCAACTGGGTTATGTTTACGTCCTCGGATTTCTAGCCGCCTTTTAAAATTTTTCTACACCACCATTCGTCTAAAAAGTTTCAGGGCTTCTCAGGAACGCATCTATGTATATCTAAATCTTGTTTTGTAGATCCAATCACGTTTACGAATAACACTTGATTACTCACTCCCGAACAAAATAGCAAAGAAATTCATAATTCGTTCACGCTATACTAAAAACTGCATACTTCAATGTATTTATTTATCGTTACTAATTTGGATAATTGGTACAGTAATACCCGCAAATATAACTAGACTTTATTACCTTATCTATCTTCTCTAAGTGCACTAATGCATAATAACTTGTATCGTAGCACGTATTCTGCTTGCAGTATCGAATAAAATCAAAAAATAAAGAGAGCGCAACTCCTATTAGCACGAGTTTATATAATAGCTCGCTTGCAAGTCGAATTTGTCCCGCGACGGACAATTTTTAAAAATTCGCATTCTATTTTCCCTTTCGACGGTCCGGCACAGCGATTCTACTAAAAAACTTGCCCTCATTCAAGTTGAAATTTAAGAAATTTTCACACGACTCGCAACGCGTCCACGAACAACTAATTAATTTTACATAGAAATTGTTATGTTTCCACCTCTCATATCTGCATCTTATTTCAACCAATCGTAGACCTAGTGACGTTTCCCAAATCCGGCCTTCTATTACCAGTGTCTCTGCTTGACGCGTTTTATCCGTCCCTTTCTACCCTGGTCTGAGTGGTACAAATCGATATTCTTTACTACCGGCTGTCTAAAATACACGTGGACTTGCGACGTGACTTTTAAATAAACGCTGTTTTGTATTTCGTGCTAAAGCATTCACCCGTTCCAATCTATGTAGAATCTGCATGTTTATCAGCTCGAATTTATTAGAACGTGACATTTAAACGTTTGCAGGTGTGCGCTCCTAATGAATGTTTTAAATATAATTCTCCGAGCTTTATTTCATGGTATTTTAACCAACCTTGGATTTTCACAGGTTTTTATGCCTATTATATTCAATTAACTCCAATTAAAATAAAAATGAATGGCATTGACTTCTACCCTTTAATTTTTAGCAAATACTAATTAAATATTAATTATTATTTGTACACTTTGTTTAATACCCGTTACTTAAAAATTGAATTAATTAATATAAATTTCGCACGTAATTTCTATTTGTTTCTTTATACAGGGTGATTAAAATTATTTGATGTCGTTAATTAATTTTCTACCCTGGTCTAAATTTGAGTAATATATATATATATATATATATATATATATATATATATATATATATATGTATAATGCACGTATAAAATGTAAATGTATAAATATCTTAACCAAGTATTAAGCATGTAACAGTGCATAGGATAGCAGAGAAGCATCTTTTATATTATGTCGGTTAACACCATCACACTAAAGCGTGCTCAAAATTAACTACAAATCAATGTTTATGCGATTACAACCGCCACAATACATACATACCTCGAATATGAATTACTCCAGAATCCGATGATCTGGTCATCTATATATACCTAATTACCTTTTACTGCTAATGGAAGAAGGATATGCACTGTTAAAGTCCTGCCGTGTATGCATTAAATGTCCTGGGGGATCATCGCAATCACCATGACTTTTTAAGTCCTGGAGGAATGCGTAGTTTCACTCAAATTTAATTTCTTAGTTTAATTGACTTATATAGTTGGTTTAAGTTAATTAGGAAATCTGATTTAGTTTTGTTGATTTTTAGCCTGGTTTAAAGTTTTGAACTAATACTCGATGCATTTTCCGCACGCTTTAAGAAAGACAAAGACAGGGACTGATTTAGTGTGTGAACCTAAAATCGGTAGTTCTATAGGAATGTCGCAGATTTTCCTGGTTTCCGGAGCACTACGACGTCCGCCGTCTTTCACAGAGTTGGGAAGTCGCGGAGCCTCAGCATGGCATTAATGATTCCGGTTAACAACTTGATGGTGTTTTCCGATAACGCTTTCAGAACTCAGTTGGAGATTCCGTCCTGTCCAGGAGCCCTTCTGACTCTTAAAGCCTTGATAAGGTCCTTGGCTTCTTCAACTGGGATGGTATCAATTATGTGAGGGTCGTCATCTTTTAGCCACCTTCGGACGTTGCGGTTAACCCATTCGATATGCCGAAGGTCTGCATGAGCATAGTTCGGTTCAAACTGGCATTCCATGCTGTCTGCGAAGACTTCTATACTTTCAGAAACTGAATAGACTAACCCTGTTTCGCCATGGATAGGAGACATTGGGGACGCTTTGTTTCTCAGTACATTCGGCATCCGCCACAGAGGTGTCTTCGGCTTGGTGTTCTTCCAGTTTGGCTTCCCAAAACTCGTTTCGGTGCCGCCGAATTACTAATCGCATTTTGGCGACCAATCGATTGTACCGGAGTCGTTCTGTATCTGCTACCAGTCTCGTCGAAATGGCTTTACTGACACAGGTCTGTATGCTTCCTCTGGCGCGTCAGCTGTCAGGATATCGTTAGACACGCTATCCACCGACACTGCCAGACAGGTATCAAATTCCGGCCACAAAATCTTGCGGGTTTCGTTAATTTACGAAGATCACCCTTCTGAGATTGGGTAATGTCGGGTGTGAAATGAGGTACGGCTCGATTCTACTTGTTCGGCGTCATATAGTAGTGTCGCGACATCTAGTACGTCGGGCCTGCAGCGATTGCCGTAGTGAGTGGGTTCTGCTGGTTCGAAGACCCCGACCTCGTCTCCCAGCGAACTCTCGCTGTATGCGTACATTGTAATTTGCTGCAAGACTGCAGACGTTTCAAACCGCTCTAGGTCTGGCGAGTTTATCACGTAATGTTTTAGGCTTGCCTTGACGTACTCCGCCGTACCTCCACCGACGCTATCTCGATCGTTTTGAAACAGCCTGTAGTTGGGAATCCCCGGCTCGTCCCGTGCGCTGAGGTACGTCTAGGTGTGTATCAACGTAGACTCCAGCAACTCAAATCGTTTTCCCGTAAACCCTTGCACGTTTCAGAACGCTATCTCCAGGGTTCCTGGATTTTTGCGGCGTCTATCCATTAAAATAGAAAGGTACGTCGAGATCTTTTACGCAGGCAAAAAGCCCATGATTAAATCATCGAAGTTTTTGGTTTCAGCGATTATCGGCAGCAGTTTTCTGGCGATCGTACTCATTTTTTGGAAATCGATTCCAGCGAAGAGTCCGACGAGTGAACTCCACAGAGCGTCTCCACCAGATGGTGTATCTCTGGCTGCCTCACGCCGCTGTGGGTGGGTGCGGTTGACTGGGACTGGCGTTACCTCACCTTGCACAAGAACTGGGCTCTTAGCGGTTGATGTAGAGACGACCGTGGGCGAGCCTTTGGCAACGGTGGCGTAGGAGCGGTCTCCCACAGTAGCGATTCCTGGCGTCGTCTTTGCAGGACGACTGTTGACTGTCGCTTTAGGTGCCGCCATGTGCTGCCGTTTTGCAACCACCCTTAACTTGGGGAATGCAAAGCATTCCCTATAGCTTGTTGGGTTTGCGACGCCACAGTTGGCTTACACCGCTGGAACTTCCCTGCTTTTGAGGCGGGTGTCGCTGTGGTGGTTTTCGGCGCACTTGACACGCTTTGGTACGGTTTTGCAGTTAGTCTATGTGTGCCCGAATCGCCGGCACCGATGGCATTGTCCTACCTCGGCGCGTTGGTGCAGTATTTTTACCTGTACTCGCAAGTACGGCATATGCTGTAGCTCAAAGATTCACTTCGCCTTCGTGGACTTAGTCAAAGTGACCATTGCCAGGATCAAGGTTCGAACGTCCAAGGCAACGATATCTTCCGGGCTACCTCTCAATACCACCTTGATCGGCTTATCGTCTTAGAGGTGGACTGTATGAAACTCTTCGCCTCGCTCAGGTAGAAAAGCCGTGATCTCAGGGTAGTCTGTCGGGGTCGCCTGTGTTATACTATTTCATCCTGCGTAATACGCGCCTTTGTGAAGTGTAGTCTGCAACGACCTAGCTCCGCCGCAATCACCACCACACTTATACTTCTTGCAAAGATCGAGGGGAGGGGGCGCACCGGCTCCGAGCCAAGTCAGGGTTCTTGCTCATGTTGGTATCAGACTCCATATCTTCTGGTTGCGTAGCGCTGATCCGTTCAAACCGATTTGTCGTGGGCAGGTGCGGCGGTCGTTTTGGGTTGCTTGCTGGACTTCCTCTTCCACACCGTAAAGCCGTCGTCGCAGGCTTCCTCCAAAGCGTTGTCAATGGTGCGCTTGCGGGGTCCTTCGCTTCGGCCTCAGGTGCCATGGTGGCGTCTTTAGTATCTATTGTTTCCTTAAAAGACGCGGGTGGTAGTGCAAGCACTACGCCCGCGCAATGTGACAATAGCGTCCCTCCAAACGCGCGCAATAGGTGTGAAGTTCTAGAACACCGAAAAGATTAAAACCATAACTAAGACCTCAACGGACTGCAAGATACGACGCTGTGGGTCATTGGTTAAGTTTGGATGCTAAACCTAGGAAATGTAAAATGAAAAATTGTAAGTCAAGATCCAGAATAAAATGCGAAAAGTGTAGCGTTACTCTTGGTTTTATAAAATTTCATGTTAAATATCAATGTTTTGAATTTTTACTAAATTTCTTGTCAAGTTTGTATCAATATTATTATAAATAAAAATACTTTCCAAATATGTATTGTCGTTATTCTAATAGTCCAATACACACGTACCCTATTTTCTTGAAAATAATAAAAAATAGTTGTTTATATTTATAGATTTAGCACTATTTATGCTAATAAAAGTAAAAAAAAATTCCCTTCCAAACAAAAATTCAGGTCCAAAGAGCTAGGCAAGTAAAACTGAAAATATTTCTTTTTAGAAAGTGAATTTCTGAAGTTAATTTAAAAAATTATAATAAAATTCGATCCATATACTATAATAAGCACAATGAAATACAAGGTTAAAAAATGTTATATCTTTAGTATGCATCATCAGGGTCATGCTGATCAACGATGATAGATTAAATGCTACACATAACCAACTACAATATACTCACTACCGGAATTCTTTAGTAAGCGATCTCATGATCCATTTTCCCCACTCATTTTTAACCTTTCTAAGTAAAGTACTTAATTTATAGCTATTTATATACCATTATTAATCTCTACATGTCTAGCAACAATAGCAATTAAATAAAGTGTTTAACTGTAGCGGCAGTCGGAAAGAATGTATTGCCCACTGAGATGTTTTAAAAATAGACAAAAATTGTAGGCTCGTCAATTGATTGACTGGGTAGTTAATTGAAAATTATATGGTTACGTCACAACATGCAAATGTATCGTATTGGAATATTTATCACATTGCAGCAGATAGAAGGTATAATAGGAAAATGTGTCATGGTACTCGTATACGGTAGATTTCTGGCCGTGTTAATCTTTGAGGAATCTTTTTATAGGATAGTTATGCTGAAAATTCTTACAAAAAAACAATCAACACCAGAAGAAAACTTTGTTCGGGTTTTTCTTTAAAAATTCCAACCAAAATTTCGAAACCGTTTATATCAGAAATGTATACACCTTGTCTGGGTGGGTATATTTGCGGTGTAGCAGTTCTTTCTAGATTTCAGAAAAGCCAAATTTTCACAGAAATCGAGGGGAAACTGTATTATAAAGTTCATCTCATATTTTTATAAAAATCACGCATTTGTATAGCAGAATGAGCTCTTGCTTATACTGTTTCATTTTGCACGTAATCGGAGCGTATCTCCCTTACTATTAAAGCTAAAATAATACATTTACAGGGAAGTTCGAGTCATTAAATTACACATTTTAAAAATATTTACCCGTATACAAATCGTTTATTTAAAAAGTGACAAACTAAACTTGGATTTTTTTGAATAAAACGCCTTGTATATTATTCCATTATTTGGTTCGGTATTTTAGTTCCAACCAATCTGAACTACGTTTGTTTTCCAACAACCAAAATTTGTCTTTTTAAAATTATTTTGGCATTTCAAATTTTATGTTGGTAATAGTTTTAAGATAGAAGCTTCATATTCCTAATAAGATATGCGTATGTTGTAACAAAATTGGTTATATTTATATAATGTGTTTGCATTTGGGCAAACTATCGAGCATATTTGGAACTGCTGTCTTTTTTAAAGGGAAAAACCTTTATATAGTGCAAGACTAAATGTAGAAATACTTTCTCTATCGCACTCCATTGGGTTAATCCATACCGTTCTCCTGTAATTTTTGAGTTTATCAGGTTATCAGCTGGCGACCATTATTATCCCTAGATTGGGCATAAATTATAACGATAGCCCAGTGCATAATTTATTACACCCAAAATTACCGTTTACGTATTCAGGTAGATCAGGGTTTCGTGAAGATTCGCTTCTTATGTTTGGTCCAGTTTTGGAGCGAAATGTTATAACCTACCATCTTAGGAAACACCAGGTATTATTTAGAAAATTAGTGGAACATTGGGGGAATGCAAAAGGTACACTTCACTGCATTTAGCGCGCACTCGCGTTTAATAAATCGATATCGTACGATAGTTGACGGTCAAAGCCCGTCTAAAACGCGCCTTTCCCGTGAATTCGTTGTTGCCACCGCCATAAAAATGCGATAGCCACAAATTCCTTTGGCATGGGAAAATTGCGTGCTAAAACCATACACACAATAAAATTGTAAGTTATTTACCTACGATACACGAGGACTGGAAACTGCAATTTTATCGTAGTATACATACAATAATAATTATGCTAATAGTTATTTATTATGCAAAGGAAAAAAGTACTAGATTTTAGCTTCGCGTCGGGAGACAAAACACCGAGAGTTAAAATCTTACATTTTTGCCCGTGTATAATACACTATTCCGTGACAGGCAAAACGATGATTTAATATTGAAAAAAATATTACAATATATTAAAGTCAAAAAATCAATCGATGTCAAATTTGAAGTTTCAAACAAATAATCAAATATCTGTCAATTTAATTCTGAGAGTGGTTTCAAATATTGCTTACTTAAGTTGTTTATATCGGTTGTTTGGAACGCGACGAAGTTATGATAGGATGTTAGGTTACACCCGAATGTTACAAGTGTGGACCCGGCTTTAAATAAAATATCTTCGTGTTTTTACTTATTTGCACATACCCAGGAAAAAGTACGCATTTTTTTCCGGGGAAAAAAATCAATTTATAAAAAGTAACATTTTGTTACCTGTCACAGAAAAAAAAATTTCTCTTTCAGATTAAAATATCCCTACACCTAAAATTAAAGCAAAACTTTGTGCAGCCAAAGAGACGTAACAAGATATTTTGAATTGTCTAATTTCCTTCATGTTTTATTTAGTATGGTTTAACTCAATTTAGCACGATTTTTTTTTAAAGCTTTTGGTGCATTAAATTAAAATTAATAGAATATTTATTATGATTACTTATGTAGATATTTATGTAAGGAGTACATACAAAGAACTTTATTAGGCAAAACACAGTTTATGGTACAGTAAGTGCTACTAGGGCTAATAAAAAAAGGTGATATGAATGAACTATGTTTAATAATATCGAACTAATATTAAAAAAATATAAAGTCACTGCAAGATTTACAACGTCTACCTTAGAAAAGCCATAGGAAAATAGTTATTCATAATTATTTGTCGTAAGAATACATTTGAGATACTTTTACAGTAACATTAAGAATTTTAAATTACTAATCATACAGTCGAATTTGAGGCACGACCAGCTAGTTATTTGCTTTGACAAATAAGTATAACAGATGTTTAAACTTATTTCCATTTAGGGGAAAACATGCTAGAACTCTTTTATTTCCAATTAATGCAATTATAATAAATATTTCGTTAATTTCAATTTAAGAGCAGTAAATATAAGGTTGGGGAAAAAGAAATCCATTATCTTTTTGGTAGATGGATGTAGTGATCGATATCTCGTAAAGAATCAATCAAACAACTTCCGATTTATGCTTGTTGTCAATGTGACATTTCACACTAAAAAAATTATTTTGCTGTTTTTATTGGTTTTTCAGTTGTGAGTTACATGGCGTTAAAATGGAAGTCGACAAATTCGGTACATTTTACAGTTTTTCTTTGATAAAGGCGAAAATGCAAGCCAGGCGGCTGAAATTGTGAATGGTGTTTATGGTCCCGATACTATAACAGCTAATTTCGTGCAATATTAGTTTCGTCGATTCCGTTCAGGTATTTTTTATGTTAAAAATGCACCTCACACAGGCAGGCCCGTCGTCACAAATGTCGATAAAATCACAGAAATAATCGAAGTTTATCGGCATGATACTAGTCGTAGCATCGCCCAGAAGCTCAAGATCGACCATAAAACAGTTTTAAACCATTTTCACAGAGCTAGGATTCAAAAATAAGCTTGATGATGGGGTGCGACACCAATTAACATCAAAAAACATGATGGATCGAATTTCCATCTGCGAAGCCTTGGCCAAACGGAGTAAAATCAACCCATTTCTTAAACGAATGGTGACTGAGGGATCAAAAATGGGTCACATACGACAATATTGTGCGACAACGATCGTGGTCAAAGCCCTGGTGAAGTAGTTCAAATGGTGGCCAAACTAGGACTAACGGCCAGAAAGGTTCTGCTGTGCATTTGGTGAGACTGGAAAGGAATCATTTATTATGAGTTGCTTCCATTATGGCCAAACACTAAATTCGGATCTGTACTGTCAACAACTGGACCGTTTGAAACTAGCGATTGATCAGAAACGGTCAGAATGGGCCAACAGAAGAGATGTTGTGTTCCATCAGGACAACGTATGGTCACACACGTCTGTAGTGACTCGCCAGAAACTCCGAGAGCTGGGTTGGGACGTTTTAATGCATCCACCATATAGTCCGGACCTGGCACCAAACGATTACCACCTTTTTCTCGCATTGCAAAACTTCCCTAGTGATAAGAAATTGGCATCAAGAGAAGATTGTGAAAATCGATTGCTAGAGTTTTTCACCAATAAGGACCAAGACTTCTATGAGGGAGGCGTTATGAAGCTACCTTTAAAATGGCAACAAATTATAGAACAAAACGGTGAATATTTGAGCCAAATTGGACAATCCGAAACATGTTAAATAAAGTATTGATGTTCACGCAAAAATAATGGATTTCTTTTTCCCCAACCTTTTATTTCCTAAAAAGTTCATGGATTGAATAAATCTTATAGAAATGAGATAATTTACATTTAAAACATCTTGCCAACGAATTAGTCCAACTAAAGCGTAGTGTTATGGAAACAGTTACCGCAATATACATATCTAGAGAGTAATATATAAACGTCTTCACTTAACCTAAAATGTCAAACTCTAATTCAATTCCAGTGTTTTCAGTAATCTTTCAGATGTACATAGCGTAACACACCGCATTGGTAAACTCGTACGAAAGCACTGCTACATTTTTCCTGGCCAGCCTCACACATGGGTGCTAGTGAAACGATATTTTCTTATCCCTCTATATTTACACCAGCTCCACGAAGTCTTCCGACGTAGCTAGGGGTCTATTCCTGGGGTAGAGCAATGAGCAATGGGGGTAAGTCGAAATCTATGGAGGTTACACTTAACAAAAAAACAAACAGGCGCCACCAAGTCCAAATTGATTTATTTTAGGGGCATAGCAATTTTCTAAGGGCGGACTTGGAGACCCAAAAAAGAGATCGCCTTCGTTGATACACAAACTTGTCTTAACAGAATAAGACGCTGTTCCTGTAAGAAAGAATAATAATTAAGTCACATAAAAATGGGAACACTATTTGCGTCCCTCAAGTATACCTAAAAAGTATAGAGAATATTTTCTGCATAATGGGATCATAAAATTTAGTTCTTATTGCTTTTGTTTACCAAGTCTGATCAGACTAGATCAGAATAAAAAACTTTAAATGAAGAATATTAATTTACTAATAAGAATTTTCTTTGTTTCAGTAAATAAAATATCATTGTAATTAAATAAAATAAAAATTTGAAGTACTTGCAAAATGGTAGTAAGGGTTATCAACTGATCCTTACTCAAATATTTTATAATTCTATGTAACTAAAAATGCTAGAGTTTCTTTATAACCCAATCAGATCTGTGTGAGTCATTTACAAATGAATATACGAAATTTTCTCTTTAAGTTAACAAACTTAAATTTAGTTTGAAGTCAAAATAATCACCAAGATATTCTCTAATGTTATCAATAGTGGTTGTACTAAAATGCTAAACATGTGTTAGCCATTGGGCAATTGTTGACAATAGTGATCAAACAAACAGGTGATGTAATAGCAGCTGTTAAATTACGTTGAAGCCACGTGTGGTCACATATTTACGAAGCTAAGTGAAAGCAAATTTGATACTGGGGAAAACCAGCTTATTTACAGGTAAACTGAATAATAATTTTGTACGTCTAACAAACAAAATGAAATAATGTACTTTCAGAAGGAAGTACTCAGGAAATCTTAATTCTATTACGAACCCAAGAGCAGCTGTTGTCCTTGGATGTAATGGAAACTACCTCGCAGCGCGGGAACAGCAACTAATTATACTTGCTTTCCATGCTTTAACACAGGTGTAGGAGCAAAGCGGATTCCTTACTTGGATCACGGCAGCATTACTTCGTAACGTAATCTTCCGTTGTCTAAATTTATTTACTAATATAATTTTTCATTGCGTAGCCAACAAATTAAGGTTTCTAAATTGTAACTTCAAAGGGATCATGTTGTCTCAAATTTTACAGTTGCGATTTTCGACGTGGCGTGCGATATCTACGTTATCCATGCAGTTTTCTAATTTCTCGTTGGGATTTCAGATGTGTCGTTGCGAGTTCAGATGTGTCGTTGCGAGTTCAGATGTGTCGTTGCGCTAAATAAATTTTGTAAATTAGCTAATATGATAACGAATATACAAAATGTGGATTAGGTACTAACCGTTACTCAGGAAGTGTTTCACAAACATAGAGCGACTCGGAGGTCACTCGCCATTCTTTTAGAATGCATCTTGACGCTGCTTTTAACTATCGACGAGTGCGCTCGCTGCTTTCTTGCATGGTGGGAGGTTCCGGATTTTAGTTCTCGGACCTCTCACGCGCGCGCCAGTGGCTGTGAAATTACACCGAACTCGGAAACAACTCGACTAATAATCCTTGATATTATAATACTATAAAAGTTTGATTGTTACTCAAATATTTATTTTAATTAATAAAGGTATTTTAATATTCATTGTACGTTTAATGAATGGATTCTCCTACTGCAAAAATAAAATTGTTACACTACCTCTTTCCTAAAAGAAAAAAAATTTTTTTTTTTTTTTAAGAAAAAACTTCAATATAACTAATACAAAAAAAATTTTTTTTTTACAACAATACTAGCCTTTCCTATCTTCCTAACCAACTATGCAATTTTATAAATTTATTCAAATGGGGGGGACCTTCATTTATAATTGAGAGTGTGTTGGTAACTACGTGTACCTGACGTCCATCGGGAGACGAAATCGGGGAGTCACAATCGGTAATAATCAAAATTGGGAGGGGGTCAAATTAGAGAGTCAAACACTCCACGGGACAAAAGAATTTAAATTTACAAAATTTCTTGACTTGAGATTCCTACTTCTAATAAGGCTAATATTTCTGACCTAAAATCAAACACTTACAATTTACTTCTAATTTCAAAAAAAAACTTCACTTCCAGGAGCTCATTTAGCTCTATTTACAAAAAAAACAGGAATGCTTCCTCATCAGAACAGCATTACCATTCAAAATATCATCACTATAAGGTGAGAATCAAAAGAAATACCCTACTAATAGGTCTAAATTTAAGCATCATCACTAGGTGATGATCAAAACAAAGGTAACCTAACCAAAAGGTTACTTACAAAATTCAAATTCAAAAATATTATCATCACAAAGTGATAATCAAAACAAAGGTAACCTAACCAAAAGGTTACTTACAAATCTCAAATACAAAATATCATCACTTCATCGCAAAGGGATGATCAAAACAAAGGTAACCTAACCAAAAGGTTACTCATCAAATTCAAATACAAATTATTATCACTTTATCGCAAAGAGATAATCAAAGCAAAGGTAACCTAACCATAAGGTTACTCATCAAATTTCAAACCCAAAATAACCCAGTTAGGGTTGTAGAATCCTACACCCTACTGATCATCCTATCACTAATTGCTAACGAACAACTGATCTCATTAGTGATGGACCTAACGGTGAAAATCACCAAGTCAACTTTGACCTTATCAAATCTAAGAACTTCCAACGGTCAAAAGGAACAAGGAAAGAACAATTCATTCTTCCACCTTGACATGTAGAAATCAGGACCAATAGTTAAATAGCCCACCTACTTCTACATTGTAAGGATATCTGTCAAAGACATCCTCCAAACACATCTCCGAGCAACGCGCGAGCAAAACGACCAGCGTGCACCAAGGCACACCTCAAACTTACAAAACTTACAAAATCTCAAACCACTTACTTCACTCCTCAAACAAAATACTCAATATTAGTGGACCGACACTAAATCAAGAATTGGAACAAAACAAAACAAACCACTACGTCATTACTTAATATCAAAGAGATGACCGGACCGGAATTAATCGTCAAAATCATCATTTTCATTTGGATCTGATACTCCAATTGGTTTCAAGTCCTTTACGTGCCATTTCCCTGCTCTTGTTCCATCTTCGTTTTCTAACTCATATACTAAACTGGAATGTTTTTCCGAATTTTACTCATAACGAACTTAGGAGCTAATTTAGCGGAAAATTTATCACTAGCACTCGAGAGGACCTTATTAGTTCTCCAAACATACTCTCCGACTCGGAATGAAATGTCTCTTCTCCGAAGATTGTAGCGTTTACACGAACGTTGATAAGCTACATGCAAATTTTCACGGACATTTCCAAAATATCAAACAAAAGTTGACGATCCAAAACATAAGAAGGTCTACTACTGGAGACGACATCAACATCCTCACCAGGTATAAAATTATCATTATAAGCTTTTCCACTTAAAGGTACCTGACGACCAAAAACTAAAAATTTGGCGAATAGTTGGTGGACTCATGTTTTGCTGAGTTGATCGCGTATTGGATCTTCGATATCTCAACATCCCACGTATCATGTTCTTCTACGTATGTACGGATTGCTGTACCAACTGTCTTATTGATTCTTTCCACAAAATTGCATTGGGGAGCATAAACAGCGTTATACCAAATTTTTGAATTTCGTACCTTGCACACAAAGCTTTAAAATACGTCCAACTAATTGTGGACCATTATCACAAATAACAAATTGTGGTACTCCGTAGACAAGAAATACCTTTTCTTCCAAAAACTTCTCGATCAAATGTGCGGTAGCACTACGTAAAGGTTGCAAAATCGAATACTTCGAGAACCAATCACCAACAACTAAGAGCCATTTATGTCCGCGTTTGGAACGAGGAAACGGACCCATCAAATCTAATGCAATGGTTTGGAATGGTAGTCCAACTTCTTTCTCCTTTCCCATCATTCCAAGGGGACCTCTATTGGGTGGTTTTGAGCACCACAAATCAAACATTTCCTACAAAAGTTACGTACGTCAAAGATCATCTTTGGCCAATAATACAATTCTTGGACTCGAGACAAAGTTTTAAGGAACCAAAATGTCCTGCTGAAGGGGGTCATGACATGATTTAATGACATCTACGCGCTGAGACTTTGGCACCAAATATTTCCACTCTACAACATTCGCCGAATGCGGTAATAGGAAGGTATAAACTTATAAATAAACCCATCTTCCACTTTCCATTGGGGTAGCTTTTGGGTGATAACAAAATTTTCTTCCTCAAAGACTCATACCACAAGTCTACTGCATCAAGTTTAATTTCTACTAAGTTAACTTCTGGATTCTCTAAAGGAACACCACGACTAAGACAATCTGGAACTATATTGAACTTTCCTTTTCTATGCACCAAATCAAATGAGTGTTGCCTTAATCGAACTGACCATCTGGCGAGTTTTCCAGTTGGATTCTGAAGATTACTCAACCAAAGTAACGAAAAATGATCGGTGACAACGGTGAATCGAACTCCTTCTACCCACGGACGAAATTTCTCAATTGCAAAATAACCGCTAAACACTCTCTTTCAGTGGTGGAATAATTGCGCTCAGTACGGCTCAGGGTTTTGCTTGCGTACGAAATCACACGCTCTTCTCCGTTTACATTCTGAATCAAGACAGCTCCTAACCCAGTGTTGCTTGCGTCACACTCAACGATAAAGGTGCCGAGTAGTCTGGCTGAGAAAGAAGAGGTGCAGAAACTAATGCTTGCTTGATTAGCACAAATGAATTTTCTGCTTCCGCACTCCAGTTTACAGTTTGACCTTTTTTCTTACTTTTAATGAGGTCATTAATAGGCGAAACTAAAGACGAAAAATTCTTTATAAAGCGCCTGTACCAGCTGCACATTCCTATAAACCTTTTAATTTCCGTTGTGGTTTTCGGACGGGAAAGTTAACCATCGCCGACACCTTATCGGGATCTGTACGAAGTGAGTTCGAACCTACTATATAACCCAAAAATTTAAGTGTTTTTAAAAATTCACATTTACTTATATTTATGGTAAGGTTAGCTTCTTTTAAACGTTGCTTAACCTCTACTAATAACTTTAGATGTTCTTCAAAAGATGACGAACATAATATTATGTCGTCCAAATAACAAAATACATGGGGTTCAAAACGTGGACCAAAAATTGCATCTACTAAACGCTGTTGCGTCTGCGCAGCATTCTTCAACCCAAATGGCATGCATGTAAATCTATATTGTCCTCGTGAGATAACACTGAAGGCAGTCTTATCCTTAGACGATTCACTAAGAGGGATTTGCCAAAACGATTTTCTCAAATCCAGGGACGAAATGTAGTTCGCACCTCTCAACATATTGAGAATTCTATCTACGTTCGCAAGGGGGGTACGAATTATGAACAGTTAAGTCGTTCAGGGTTCTACCATCAAAACAGAAGCGATATTCTCCATCTGCCTTCTTAACCAACAAAACTGGAGAGGACCACGGACTAGTACACGGTTCTATAACTTTAAGTCTAAGCATGTCGTCCAATTCCTCATTCAATATCTTACCCATATATGGTGACATGACATATGGTTTCTTGTGGAAGGGTTTGGCATTGCCTGTGTCTATGTCCAATTCGATTAGGTGAGTTCGTCCTAATCTATCGTCGCTGCTAATCTCACTAAATGAACTTATTAACTCTTGTGCTTGCGCACTTTGAGCATCTGAGAGGTCATGTAAACCACATAAAGAATCTTCAGTGTTCAAAGGGATGGAAGACGGACCTATATACCCTATGTCGTTCCCAACATTGCTTTGGATAAACCAATTATTACTTCTAAAGTCAGCAACTACACCAAATAATTTTGCAAAGTCACTACCGAAAATAAATGTATGCGGTAGGGACGGAACCACTAATGCATTAAGGATGCGGCAATCATTACCTATACAAATTGGCAAATCTACTGAGCCTACAACAGACTTTATTGAACCATCAGCTGTAGTGATACCTGTTTTGCTGAACTAAAATTTTCAAATCTAATTTTCTAACTATAGAAAGTGCTAAAGATCCTACCACTGAGGTAGTGCATCCCGAATCCAGAAGACCGGTAATGTCTCTATCTATTAATTTCACCATAATGTAGGGTCGATTATCACACTGCTTCTCAATGAACAGAGTATTATTCTTAGGCTTCGGAGAGTCCTGACAAAATTTTTAACAACTGTAAGCCATCTCGACCACTCGTCTTTACTAAAGTATTTTTCTTGTTTACAAATCATAACTGTAGCCTTATGACGCGGAACAGGATACCGACCACTATGTACCTGCCGCCTTACTGGTTTTTGAACAACGTGGACATGACGTTGCCTTAACGCCTTTTCGACCACATCCAAAACAAAAATTTTTTGTTGCTCTACAATCTCTAAACCAATGTCCACTACGGGAGCAATTCCAACAAACAAAATGATTCCTCTTATCGGGACTAAAGGAATTACAAACCGAGGACTCTAAAGAGCTCTTATCCGCTACTGTTACTTGAGGATTGACTAATTTATTCTGAAACACCCTACTCTTAACAGCATAAACTTTCTCATTCAACCCAGGATGTTTGTTCTCATATGGATGCTTAGAGGTTGCAAATCTTGTTAGGTTTATTAGAAGACGCCAAAACCGAGTTTAGTTTCATCAAAGAAGCTTCTTCTAACCTTTACACAAATTTACTAGGGTCGACAAATCTTGAATGTCCGACAATGCAAGTGCCGAAATATATTCAGGAACCAAATTTCTTCTAATCATTTTAACTTTAGTAACTTCTGCTGGCTCGTTGGTCAGTCTACTAAAGAGGGTTTGCATATGCGCGACAAATAAAATAATCCTTTCGTCTTTACCTTGACGACGATTTCTGATCTTTTCCCAAATGTCATCATCCGAAGAACCAGGTAGAAAATCTTCTCTTAAACGTTCTAACAAGGAGTTCCAGTCTCGCAAAGAATTTTTCACTGTTCTAAACCAAACTAAAGCGTCACCCACAAAAGTTCACATGCTGATCCAAATAAATCAGCTTCGGATACCTTACGAGATTGTGCCAAATCACTAACTCTATCTAAAATGAATGTAGTTGTTTGGGGTCACCTGAGAATTTTACAGGCCATGAACCTATAGGTACTGAAGGTGTTACATACGAAGTCGAATGGATAGGTGCACTAACTAAAGGAGATACTACAACGGACCGATCTAAATAGGTGGACTCTGTACTTTTATTGATTTTATCGTACAACTCAGCTTCAAGGGTTAATATCGTTGCTACGGTCTCATTTCTAAACTTAATTGCTTCATCGGGATTTATTGAAGGAATTTTCATACGCTTAGCTCGTCCCGAAAGGTGGTTTAACCTTGAACAAGCTCTTCTAAAATTGAGTCTGATAAGTCGCCCTCAAACTCGGACACAATATTACGAACTGACTCGACTGAAACTGAAATTTCTTTACTTTCCGTTGCAAAATCTACTTCATAACACGAAAGGTCAATCAAACAACCAGGCTTATCTATTTCTTTAGCTAACAATCTACTTAAAATTTTCCGTTTCTCCAACACTGGCCTCTCACTTACCACTCCTCTGATTCTTAGTTCATACTCCAATTCTTCTTTAAGTAGACAAACAATTTGGAATTTTTCCGACATGGTTACTACAACCTAATGGAATCAAACCGATAAATCTAACTAATCCGAATCTTACAAAAGCTATCAAAACAAATTCGTACCACTAAAGGTAAAAATCAAAAATGTTTTTGGTAAAATTATTTTGCCAAAACAATATCAAAAAAATTTAAGGGTCAAAACAGAATTAAAGTCAAAAGTAAATTTGACCAAATTAACGAATTGAGTGTATGGGGATTACCGTTACAACCAATCTTTTATCAAAAGCAAACAAACAAATCTAAATGTCAAATAAACCTTAAGCAAACAAATTTCGAGCAAAATAATTTTGGACAAATGGACTTCAAAGGAAAATAAATTTTGAGCTAACAAACTTCGAATCAAATTAAATTTAGAACAAATAAATTTCGAAGCAAATTAATTTTAACAAATAAATTTTAAGGTAAATCAAATTATGAACAAACAACTTTCGAGCTAAATTAAATTATGAACGAACGAATTTCAACAAATTACTCGTTGAACAAACAAATTTCGAGGCCCCAAACGTTGCCGGCGCCAGTGCTACATTTTTCCTGGCCAGCCTCACACATGGGTGCTAGTGAAACGATATTTTCTTATCCTCTATATTTACACCAGCTCCACGAAGTCTTCCGACGTAGCTAGGGTCTATTCCTGGGGTAGAGCAATGAGCAATGGGGGTAAGTCGAAATCTATGGAGGGTTACACTTAACAAAAAAAACAAACAGGCGCCACCAAGTCCAAATTGATTTATTTTAGGGCATAGCAATTTTCTAAGGGCGGACTTGGAGACCCAAAAAGAGATCGCCTTCGTTGATACACAAACTTGTCTTAACAGAATAAGACGCTGTTCCTGTAAGAAAGAATAATAATTAAGTCACATAAAAATGGGAACACTATTTGCGTCCCTCAAGTATACCTAAAAGTATAGAGAATATTTTCTGCATAATGGGATCATAAAATTTAGTTCTTATTGCTTTTTGTTTACCAAGTCTGATCAGACTAGATCAGAATAAAAACTTTAAATGAAGAATATTAATTTACTAATAAGAATTTTCTTTGTTTCAGTAAATAAAATATCATTGTAATTAAATAAAATAAAAATTTGAAGTACTTGCAAAATGGTAGTAAGGGTTATCAACTGATCCTTACTCAAATATTTTATAATTCTATGTAACTAAAAATGCTAGAGTTTCTTTATAACCCAATCAGATCTGTGTGAGTCATTTACAAATGAATATACGAAATTTTCTCTTAAGTTAACAAACTTAAATTTAGTTTGAAGTCAAAATAATCACCAAGATATTCTCTAATGTTATCAATAGTGGTTGTACTAAAATGCTAAACATGTGTTAGCCATTGGGCAATTGTTGACAATAGTGATCAAACAAACAGGTGATGTAATAGCAGCTGTTAAATTACGTTGAAGCCACGTGTGGTCACATATTTACGAAGCTAAGTGAAAGCAAATTTGATACTGGGGAAAACCAGCTTATTTACAGGTAAACTGAATAATAATTTTGTACGTCTAACAAACAAAATGAAATAATGTACTTTCAGAAGGAAGTACTTAGGAAATCTTAATTCTATTACGAACCCAAGAGCAGCTGTTGTCCTTGGATGTAATGGAAACTACCTCGCAGCGCGGGAACAGCAACTAATTATACTTGCTTTCCATGCTTTAACACAGGTGTAGGAGCAAAGCGGATTCCTTACTTGGATCACGGCAGCATTACTTCGTAACGTAATCTTCCGTTGTCTAAATTTATTTACTAATATAATTTTTCATTGCGTAGCCAACAAATTAAGGTTTCTAAATTGTAACTTCAAAGGGATCATGTTGTCTCAAATTTTACAGTTGCGATTTTCGACGTGGCGTGCGATATCTACGTTATCCATGCAGTTTTCTAATTTCTCGTTGGGATTTCAGATGTGTCGTTGCGAGTTCAGATGTGTCGTTGCGAGTTCAGATGTGTCGTTGCGCTAAATAAATTTTGTAAATTAGCTAATATGATAACGAATATACAAAATGTGGATTAGGTACTAACCGTTACTCAGGAAGTGTTTCACAAACATAGAGCGACTCGGAGGTCACTCGCCATTCTTTTAGAATGCATCTTGACGCTGCTTTTAACTATCGACGAGTGCGCTCGCTGCTTTCTTGCATGGTGGGAGGTTCCGGATTTTAGTTCTCGGACCTCTCACGCGCGCGCCAGTGGCTGTGAAATTACACCGAACTCGGAAACAACTCGACTAATAATCCTTCATATTATAATACTATAAAAGTTTGATTGTTACTCGAATATTTATTTTAATTAATAAAGGTATTTTAATATTCATTGTACGTTTAATGAATGGATTCTCCTACTGCAAAAATAAAATTGTTACAGCACAACAATAAAACCATTTATAAAACTGTCACTAAAATTGCTGTTGGAGTTTCCTAAATTATTTCGTATTCGTAAAATCTTCTTTATTTTCAATAAGATTAATTACGTTCAAAAATGCTCTATTATTATTTCTTAGAGCATATTAATGTTCAATTCTATGTAATAGCCTGCCCTACAGGCAGGAAGATAACCTTGAGCACGTGCAGCGCTCACCTGCCTTGGTTTTAATAGACAAACAATAGAGTTTTGCTTCAACTTTCCTAGTTTACAGACGTATTCGCGCGGGCTGTTGTTATTCTATATGCTAAAACGCTGTTCTAAATTATTTCTAGTGTGCAAAATTGTAATGAATCGTTCCTATCGTAATAGTTATTGATTAACTGAAATACGAGGCGATTATTATGCGTAATAATTTCTATTCTCTCAACACAGGTGCGTGTCTTTTCCGGATGCATGTAAATTTCTTACTATCGTCCAAGTTATTGATTCTTTCGGTTATAATAGTAAATAATAACCATTTTTCTTAATCTGGTATCACGACAAGTTATCTCGTGCTTGCGTGGTATTAATGCAATGACCCTTTCCATTGACGTATCATACAAAATACGTTTGTGAACTTGATACGCGGCATATGTATTATGAATTCCTAATAGTGTGATAAAAGTATTATGTTTATACAAGTTCGAATAATTCAGAAATTTAATATACTGTAAATTGTGCTTTTCGCTGTATTTCTTATTCTTATTGACGTTATAATATATGATCCTCTTACTACACGGTGTACGATTAATTGTTTAATTTACTCACTCTATATAGTTCACCAGATTATCGTTGTGAGTTGTTATATTGCAATAGTGTTCATTTTCTAAATCTCGGTCCTTCGTATCTTCGCATTTATTCCACTAGTGTCCCCCTCGACGATTACAGTTCACTGCTCCGGGAGGTGGAACTTCAGGGGTGCCTACTTCGCTCCACCTTCCCTGAGTTTCCCGCTCATAAAGTGGTCCTTCGAGCCGGATTTCCTGGATATTCCTGGAAGCCAGCCTTTCTATTGGAAAGAAAACACTAGTTCCTGAACACACATTGTCAAGGTCGCCTAGATTTCTGGAAGATTCCTGGAAACTCAACAACAAGCAGCGATTAATTGGGTGAGCTTATTCCATTTTACTTTTCTATCTGTTAAACTGTTGTGCAAAAAGTGCATGATATTTTCTATAAACATTAATTTCTAAAAAATTCAATATGAGCTTAGAAAATTTAAAAAAGTCTAGAGCTTCGGTCAAAGGCTCCTTTACACGAATAGAGTCGTGGTTCGCTCAAAGTGCGGACACTTGTAACACACCACTCGAATTTGAAATCAGATTGCAACGGGTGCATTCTTTGTTTAATTCATACGAAAAAGTTCAAGATGAAATAGAAATTCTCTGTTCGGAAGAAGTTCTTGACGTAGAAGACAGATCCGTCATAGAAGACAAATATTTCTCTCTAGCAAGCAATATTACTCAATGTATTGCCAATTTAAGAAGAAAGCAAACGGAAGCCATTGAAAATCAAGATGATAGTTTTCAATCCTCTTTAAGTAATCCTCAATCAACGGCAGTCAAGTTGCCGGAAATCAAAATTCAAACTTTTTCGGGAGATATAAAAGAATTTGAATCCTTTTATCAACTTTTCGATGCTCTTATAATAAAAAATTCTCAATTATCAAACATTCAGCGCTTAGTATATCTTAAAAGTTATTTAAAAAATGAACCTCTGCATTTAATTGATTCCTTGCCAATTACAAATGAAAATTTCCATATCGCTTTAAATATTTTGAAAAGTAGATTTGAAAACAAATTTGTTATAGTCAATTCTCATTTATCAGCAATGTTAGAATCTCCAATCATGACAAAATGTAAGTCAAGTTCACTGCGTGAATTCGCAGCTACCATTCAGAAAAATATTCAATCTCTCAAAATTTAAATTTTTCTTACGAAGATTTATGGAATATTATTTTAATATTTCTTTTTAAAAAAATTGGATTTCAATACAAAACGTGCTTATGAAATGGAAAGAGATCATTCTATAATTCCCAATTTGGAAAATTTTATAAAATTCTTAGAAAAAAGGAGTTCTGTCTTAGAAAATATTGATGTTGCAAGTCCCAAATTGCAAAGAAAATCAATTTCTGTTTATCACTCTGCTCCAGTTGCCAATCACGAAAAATTCCAACAAGTTTTTAAGTGTTCCTTTTGCAAAAAAGCAGGTCATAGAATCTACACCTGTATTTCCTTCAAAAATCTAAGATATCAAGAAAAAGTTGACTACGTTAAATCGAATAAGTTGTGCTTTAACTGCTTAGGCAAGCACAATATTGCAAATTGTTCTTCTACCCAAAAATGTTCTTTTTGTTCTAAATCGCATAATTCTTTGTTACACATAGACAAAGGATTGGGCGATCAATCTCTTCCGATTACAAGTTCTAGTTATAAAAGTAACTTCTCTCCTAAATCTAATTTCCAAAATAAAAACTCACAAACAAACAAGAAAGTTCCGAGTTCGCAAAATGATGATTCTTTCACACAGCAAGAAAATTCTTGTGCACCAATTTCTAAAGACGATGCTAAGCATATGTCTAATTTGATTACCCATTCAGCCCATTCGGTAAAATATTGCCATGTCCTCCTAGCTACGGCCAAAGTAACGCTCTGCTCTAAATACGGAGAAATTATTTCGGCCAAGCTGTTGTTTGACACTGGTAGTCAAAACTCATTTATCACACAAAAATTAGCTGATCAACTACCGTGCAAAACTCACTACACAACTATGAATATTTCTGGCATCAACGAAAGCTCTACTATCGCCGATAAATTGGTGAATATTAAAATATTCTCTAACAAAGATCTAAGTAAATCCTTCAAAATAACTTGTGCTGTTTTACCTAATATAACGTGCAAGCTTCCTCAAACTCAGATAATGAATGACAAAATAGAAATACCTAAAAATATTTTCTTAGCTGACGACGAATATCACATGCCGTCAGAAATTGACATTTTGATAGGTCTAGATTGCTACTATGATATAATTCTTGAAAATATCATTAAACTAGGTAAAAATCTTCCTGTTTTACAAGAGTCCCATTTGGGATGGATTGTAGCAGGTACAGTCCCAAAAAACTACACTCATTCTAATATGTCTCTGTCTGAAAACGAAAATTCAGATAAGTCAAAATTTTCCTTTCTTGCGACTTCAAAAGTTGACTCTTTTCTAAAAAAATTCTGGGAAATGGAAGACATTTCCGAAATATCTATTCCTTCTGAAGAACACCAATTATCCGAACACATTTTTACTTCTACAACAAAAATATTAGAAAACGGCAGATTTCAGGTAGATATTCCACTAAAATCTTCGTCAGAGCCTAGCAAGCTCGGCGATTCCTTTACCATTGCTAAAAAACGCTTTTTGAGTTTAGAAAAAAGACTCCAAAAAATAGTACTTTATTTCATGAATATAAAATTTCCTGCAAGAGTATGTCTCTCTTGGACATGCTAAATATGTTCCTTAATATTGCAAAACTGCAAATTAGAAAATAAATATTTCATTCCTCATTTGTGTGTTATTCGTGAATGTAGCACATCTACTAAACTACGCGTTGTGTATGACGCAAGTTGTAAAACTTCTTCTGGTTACTCCTTAAATGACATCTCTCTTAAGGGTTACCAAGTTCATCCGGATTTATTCGACATTCTTTGTAGATTTAGAATGTTCCTTTGTCTTCACCACTGACATACAGAAAATGTTTAGACAAATTTTAATCAATCCCGAACAAACGTTCTTACAAAATATCCTCTGGCGTGAAAACCCTGAGGATGATCTGAAATGTATTCAGTTAGACACTGTTACCTACGGCACTAACAGTGCCCCCTTTCTCGCATCTCGAGTGCTTAAAGAAATAGCATCTTTGAGTAAAAATGAATTTCCACTTGCTTCGGAAGCAATTTCTTCTCAATTTTATATGGATGACGGTTTGTGTGGCGCGCAAAATTTAGACATTCTTTTCAAACTTCACACTGAGTTAAACGCCGTTCTGAACAAGCATGGGTTTGAACTTCACAAATATTGTTCCAATTCCAAAACTTTTCTAAAAAATATCGCTAAAAAATCCGATTCCTTGGACTACGACATTAATTTGCAAGATGCTCCAAATAAAGTTTTAGGGCTAAAATGGAACCCTAATACTGATTCTCTTTACATTTCTACAACAGAAAATAAGCAAATCTTCCCACTTACCAAAAGAAAAATTCTGTCAGCAATAGCCCAGTGCTATGACCCTCTTGGGTTAATAAATCCTGTTATAGTAAAGGGTAAAATATTAATACAAAAGTTGTGGATTCTTAAACTGGACTGGGACACAATTATCTCAGATTCAAAATGCTTGACGAATTTAACAATTTCTACAAAATCTTTCATTGCTGAAAGAACAAAACATTCAAGGTTCTATTTCTTAAATAAAACCATTTCAAAACTGAACTTCATGGCTTTGCTGATGCAAGCTTAGCCGCATACGGTGGCTGTGTGTATTTACGTGCTATATATGCAGACGGCACCATTTCCTCTAAGTTAATTTCTTCCAAGTCAAGGGTAGCTCCTGTTAAAACAATTACACTTCCTAGACTTGAGCTTTGTGCTATGCTCCTTCTTTCAAAACTCGTAAGATTACTATTAAAATTTTCAAAATAAAATAAATTTTGACTCGGTAAATTTGTGGACTGACTCATTAATAGCCTTAGCCTGGTGTAAAAGTCACGCCAGCAGATGGTCTATTTTGTTTCACATCGTGTTTCTCAAATACAAGAAACAACTTCTGATTTTAAGTGGCGACACGTAAAATCGTCCGAAAATGCAGCCGATCCTTTATCACGAGGCTTGTCTGTCCGCGAGATTCTTAGTAATGATTCGTGGTGGCAAGGTCCCAAGTTTTGTTAAATCCTTGTCTAGATCTAACAGTAGATCAATCTCTAATTACCTTAGAATTGCCTGAAGAAAAAATCGCATCTTGTGACTCACAATGATTCACAACTCCTAACTTACATTGAAGAAATTTTCTTGCGTTTTCTAATTTCTCTCGTTTGCTACGCACCTTTGCGTACGTATTTCGTTTTATTGATATTGCCAAAGGCAATCGAATCTCCGGTGCCCTAACACCTCAAGAACTAGAGGTATCATTACAGTTCATTATTAAACAAACACAAAATAAATATTTCTCAAAAGAACTGTCGGAACTCTCAAAAATAAGCAACTGTCGAATAAACAGTTGCATTCTTTGTCTCCCTTTTTAGATTCCACTGGACTTCTACGAGTTGGCGGTCGTCTAGGAAACGCTAACATTTCTTATCAACAAAAACATCCATTACTAATGCCTTCCAAAAATCAAATAACTAAATTGATTCTTATGTATGAGCATAAGCGTTTAGGACACGCAGGTGCTCAAACAACCCTATCAAACGTTCGGCTGAGATTTTGGCCACTTAATGGTTTACGAGAAACCAAAAGGCTAATTCGAAATTGTATTGCTTGTTTCAGATTTAGCAATCAGTTTTCTAAACAAATAATATCAGACCTCCCTCAAGACAGAGTCAATGTTGCGAGGCCCTTTCACAAATCAGGTGTCGACTTCGGTGGCCCCTTTCTCTTAAAATCTTCTGGGCTGCGTAAAGCTCCCAAAATAAAAGCCTATATAGCAATATTCGTTTGTATGGCTACAAAAGCTGTACATATCGAAGTAGTTACAAGTCTATCTACTGAATCCTTTTTATCTACATTAAAAAGATTTATTTCGCGACGTGGAAATCCGTCAACAATCTATAGCGATCACGCTACAAATTTCTCAGGTGCAAAAAACCAACTCAAAGATTTTTATGATTTTTTCAAAAATAAAAATAATTCTCTGATTATTTCTAATTTTCTTTCTCAAAATGAAACCTCATGGAAATTTATTCCTCCAAAATCCCCTCATTGGGGTGGTATATGGGAATCCGCCATAAAAGGTGCGAAATACCACATGAAAAGAATCATAGGTAACCAAGGTTTCACCTATGAAGAATTTCTAACAATATTATGTCAAATAGAGGCTATAATGAACTCTAGACCTCTAAGTCCCTTATCTAATGATGCTTCTGATTTGAGCTGTTTAACCCTGGACATTTTTAATTGGTTCTGCATTAACTTCTTATCCAGAAAAGATGTCTCAAATATTTCTGAAAATAGACTTTCACTTTATCAAAAGATATCACAGATTCAGCAAATCTTCTGGAAACGTTGGTCTGTAGAGTATCTCAATCGTTTGCAAAATAAACCAAAATGGTTTGAAGAAAAAGAAAACTTAAAGGAAAATGACCTAGTGTTAGTCAAAGAAGATGACACTCCTCCTCTTCAATGGGTTCTCGCCCGTGTCTTAGCGACAATTCCTGGCTGCGACGGAAAAGTTCGTGCTGTCAAAATTCATACAACAACTGGCGACTACATAAGACCAATAACTAAATTGTGTCTTTTGCCAAATCAAATTCATTTTTCAAGTCAAGATTCGACTCGTGATCCCTGATCCGGCTCGAATGAACAAAACATTTTCTTCTTTCTTCCTCCTTCGTTGCTCTCCTTTCTGTTCTGGTTTCTTTTCTTGTTGAAGCGTAGCTTCAACGCGGGGAGTATGTTGGAGTTTCCTAAATTATTTCGTATTCGTAAAATCTTCTTTATTTTCAATAAGATTAATTACGTTCAAAATGCTCTATTATTATTTCTTAGAGCATATTAATGTTCAATTCTATGTAATAGCCTGCCCTACAGGCAGGAAGATAACCTTGAGCACGTGCAGCGCTCACCTGCCTTGGTTTTAATAGACAAACAATAGAGTTTTGCTTCAACTTTCCTAGTTTACAGACGTATTCGCGCGGGCTGTTGTTATTCTATATGCTAAAACGCTGTTCTAAATTATTTCTAGTGTGCAAAATTGTAATGAATCGTTCCTATCGTAATAGTTATTGATTAACTGAAATACGAGGCGATTATTATGCGTAATAATTTCTATTCTCTCAACACAGGTGCGTGTCTTTTCCGGATGCATGTAAATTTCTTACTATCGTCCAAGTTATTGATTCTTTCGGTTATAATAGTAAATAATAACCATTTTTCTTAATCTGGTATCACGACAAGTTATCTCGTGCTTGCGTGGTATTAATGCAATGACCCTTTCCATTGACGTATCATACAAAATACGTTTGTGAACTTGATACGCGGCATATGTATTATGAATTCCTAATAGTGTGATAAAAGTATTATGTTTATACAAGTTCGAATAATTCAGAAATTTAATATACTGTAAATTGTGCTTTTCGCTGTATTTCTTATTCTTATTGACGTTATAATATATGATCCTCTTACTACACGGTGTACGATTAATTGTTTAATTTACTCACTCTATATAGTTCACCAGATTATCGTTGTGAGTTGTTATATTGCAATAGTGTTCATTTTCTAAATCTCGGTCCTTCGTATCTTCGCATTTATTCCACTAGTGTCCCCCTCGACGATTACAGTTCACTGCTCCGGGAGGTGGAACTTCAGGGGTGCCTACTTCGCTCCACCTTCCCTGAGTTTCCCGCTCAATTGCACAAATCCTACCAAAGGCTTCGAAAACAACCGTAAGTCTCGGGTTTATATAACAGACCTTGTAGCTGTGTTATGGTATATATTGGAAAACATGGAGATCGGTACAGACCTGAATAAATGAATAGGCTCTGCTCTAGTCAGTACTGTTGTTCAGCAACACGAAACATGTACCATTAAAACTTCGACCAAATAAAATTTGTAGTCGAAATTCTTCTGCTTTACAATAGAAAATTCAGAAACGCCATGGGAATTAGGAAGAATCCCAAAAATATTAACTGCAATTATAGTTACCAATGTCCGGCTATGGGAAGTACACTGAGTCCACCGATACGCACACCGCGCCTTGCACTCAAGCATAACTATAACAAAAATCAATTTGTGTTGTTCACCATGCTGCAAATGAGTACTCTTATGTAAACTGCGACGTTTGTTCCTATATTCTTCAGTTACTTTGCCACAAGACACCTTACGCAAGAAAGTTAAAGAACAATAGATTGAGGAAATGTGCAAAGAGATATAAGTTATGATGAAAATAGGAAAAGCAGACCAAGCGTACCAACTAAGTATACAAAGAATTTTATGGATATAAAGTCGTACGGCAAAAATATGAGACGTACGAGCAGGCATCATTACAGAAAATGTAGAGAAAGTGGTTAGATGGCAAGAATATACCGGGTGTAACAAAATAAGTGTAAAACATTTCAGGGGGTGATTCCTCATCGTAAAAGAGATAGGGTCTTTCATATAAAGAAACTTCATTGGAGCATCCCTTGTTAAGATACAGCCCCTTAAAGGGGGTACATAAAATTTGTTTTTAATTTTTTTTATAAACACTAAAAAAGTTACAAAATTGAAATTAAGGTGACATTTTTTACTGTCAAAAATACACTTACTCAGTAATTTATTTGGTTTACTCCATGGTTGTAAGGTGTGGAAAACGCAACCCTTAAAATTTATGACCAATGTAACTTTTTGTTTTATTATTTATTTGCCATTTAAAAATTTATTTCCAATAGCTTATTTCATTCTAAACAAAAAATGTCTCTTGAATTTTTTGCCCAAAATTAACCAGTTCGCAGAAAAAAATTATTTTACAAACAACTACTGAGATATATTGTCATAAATGCCAACTGGATTATTATTGTTATTTTGTAGTTACTACTTGCATTAAAGTATGATTAAAGATGAATAAACAAAACTAATTTATTAATAACAAAACATACAACATGTAGAAATCATAGTAAATGTTCAATATGTCCACCTTCAGTCATTACACATGCGTTTAGACGTCGGCGCATTGAGCCACGTATTCGCTCAAATATTCCTGGAGTCTCTCTAATTACCCTGCACGCATCGATGATGTGGTTTCTTAAGTCCTCTACATCGCGAACAGGAGTAGGATAAACCAAACTCTGTAAATGGCCCCAAGTAAAGAAATCGAGAGGATTCAAATCCGGGGATCGAGCGGGCCAATTCTGCGGTCCTCCTCGACCTATCCAATGATTTGGATATGTTTGAGTTAAATGCTGACGTGCTGCTTGACTAAAATGGGCTGGAGCCCCATCATGCATAAAAAACATAACCCTTCTGATACCACAGGGAACTTCCTCCAACAGTACTG
This sequence comes from Platerodrilus igneus, assembly GCA_036346225.1. NCBI lineage: Eukaryota > Metazoa > Arthropoda > Insecta > Coleoptera > Lycidae > Platerodrilus > Platerodrilus igneus. Next base: position 3,277,390 of record JARFIW010000816.1, on the reverse strand, counting down.
GATGCACTTCTCTTAAAAATTGAGTGTATGCCTCACCATTTAATCGAGGAGGTAGAAAATGAGGCCCAATTAAATAATCCCCAATAACTCCGAACCACACGTTAAGACAAAAATGTCCTTGATGGTTAGCTTGGACAATAGCGTGAGGGTTTTCATCAGCCCATATGTGGTTATGAAAATTAATAATGTTGTCCCGAGAAAAGTACATTCCTCTGTGAATTTGATCGTCTTTAGAAAGTCAGGATTTCTTCTAATCATTTCCAGCATCCAATTGGAAAAGTGCCTGTACTCGTTGTAGATGGTAGAGGTATAAGAGTTGTTCCTTTAAAACGAAATACCGTGATATGATCAACATTTAACTCGAAAGCAATCTTTCTAGTACTGCTAGTGGGTTGTTCTTCAACCAAATTAACTACTACTTCTTCAAGCTATGGCGTTCTAACTTCTCGATGGCGACCACAATCCTGCGTTCTTTTTTCGAATGAACTATGTTCTCGTAATCGTTGATGAAGTTGGGCAAATATTCTATGCGAAGGAAGCTGCCGTTGAGGATACATTTCAGCATCCTTTCTGCAAGCTTCTAACCCATTATCCTGCGACAGACCGTAAACGTAATGCATATCAGCCATTTCCGCATTTGTGTATACCATTTTAATAACAAGTGAATTATTAAACTAACAAATTAAGAACAGAACAACGACACACAATTATTAATTCAATTTAAAAAATTTACAAACTGACAGCGTGATAACAATTTAATTGTCACTATCACTAATAGCGGCCAACTAGATAAATTAGTTTCGCATTTTCGTCTTATGACGATGTATCTCTGTAGTTGTTTGTAGAATAATTTTTTTCTACGAACTGGTTAATTTTGAGCAAAAAATTCAAGAGATGTTTTTTGTTTAGAATGAAATAAGCTATTGGAAATACATTTTTAAATGGCAAACCAATAATAAGACAAAAAATTACATTGGAAATAAATTTTAGGGGTTGCGTTTTCCACCCCTTACAATCATGGGGTAAACCAAATAAATTACTGAGTAAGTGTATTTTTGATAGTAAAAAATGTCATCTTAATTTCAATTTTGTAACTTTTTTAGTGTTTGTAAGAAAAAATGAAAAACAAATTTTATGTACTCCCTTTAAAGGGCTAAATCTTAACAAGGGATGCACCAGTGAAGTTTTTTTATATGAAAGACGCTATCTCTTTTACGATGAGGAATCACCCCCTGAAATGTTTTACACTTATTTTGTTACACCCTGTATAGAGAATTTATATGCAAGACAGGAACTACAAGCCCTAGAACAGGAATCAGACATTGAAAAGGATAACTTGGAATATTCTATTCTTAGTAACGAATTTGAATTAGCATTAAACAGCGTGAAAAATAATAAAATACCGGATACAGATGTGCAGGCAGAAACTTTAAAAACCGTTTAATGCTAGTTCAAACTTGTCTCTAAGCGTAGGATATCTCAAATTATCCTTTTCAATGTCTGATTCCTGCTTGTACAAAGAGCAAACAGCTGTAATAGAATTATGACAGGAACGTAGAGAAGTAAATATTAAGAAAGGCATGAGACAGGTATTTACGCTATCTTCGTTAATTTTTAGCTTGTATACCCAAAAGGCAATGAATACTGTCAAATGCAGAAAGACGATTGAAATTATTATGCAGGGACAAACGATTAATATGTTCAGATTCGCAGACAATACAGCAACAAAGTCCATTATGTAAAGAAAAAGAAAATAATTCAAAAACCAGAATACAAATAGGAAACAAGAATTTCCAAGAGGTTATGGATTTCTGCTACCTAGAAAGCCAAATAACGCAAGATGGAAAAAGTGCAAAAAATATAAAACAAAGATTAGCACAAGGCCATGTGGCAACTACTATATGTTCAACAAACATGGAAAAATGAATAAGACTGTTGGAAGTATATATGTAGAGCACAGCACTGTACGGCTGTGAAACGTGGACAGTAGGAGAAGCGGACAGAAAAAGAAGCCTTTAAAATGTGGTTGTACAGACGTATGACGAAGACATCATGGATAGACAAAGCTGCGAACAGAGAGGTACAATATACGATAGCGGAAGAAAGAAATTGTGGAAAACTGTAAAAAAAATTAGGAGAGATAGGACGATAGAACACGTTGTAGGACATGAGAGAATAGTGCTGGATATATTAAGAGCAGAGAAAGAAAAAAGAGAGATAAACCTAGACCAAGATTAGATTATTGCGTAAAGATAGTGAATGATGTTAGGATTGTTAGGTGTGGAAATTTCAATGAAATATGTAGGTTATCTCAGAATAAGACTCAATGGAGGTCGCGCCCATCCAGTTCCAGGATTGAAAGCTTTATATAGATGATGTATAGGTTAGCTCAGAATAGAAAACAATGGAGGTACGTGTCCTACCAGTTCGAGAACTGATAACCTATTGTTGCAGCTTATCTAAATTGATGTGATAAGTTTTTTTATCAAAATTTACTTCAGTATAGATATGATCTTCAAGAACACATATGAATAAAAAACGTACGTTGACACTTAATAAGTGCTATGTGTATGCCAGATAGTTAAATTTTATTTTTTTAGTAGTAGCGAATCAGCAAATTTCATGTCGCTCAAGGAAAATTCACCTACTTGTAAAGTCAATAATTACGATATTCAAGTAAACGTATGTGAACCGAAAGGATCTACGTCTGACGGTATTGAGTTAATTCTGCTATCTGGGTATTACGAAATTAAAGACCTAAATAACTTGACTAATTGAGCTCCTACAATATTATTTATGCTCCGTTTCATTAAGCAATTGTAGAGTTATTGAACTAACCCTAGACCTTATTTTTTCAATTGTAGACAATTTTTATTCTCAAATATATTTTTTAATTTGAGGGAAAGGGGTTTCTTTCGGAGTTACAGGGACAGTTCTAATATAAATTTTTTTTTAATTTAAGGTCCCAGAAAATAGTACCTCGAATATTCATTTTACATCGGCAAAAATCGTGTAAATAGACGAGTTGGAGGTTTGACCGGTTTGAAAATTTTTAATAAAAAGCCGGTGTAGGAGTATTAAGAGCCAAATTTTCTTTAAATGTTCTACTTATGGGTACAAACCAAATGGTGTTGTCGATACGTTCATAATATGAGTGTAATTTAAGATTTAATCTAACGTAAGTTTCACCTTTGTACAGAAAGGCGAATGCCTTTCTCCTTTTTTTGATAGCATGTAGGTACTTAAAAGAACCGCTAGAAACTAGTAATGTGTAAAAATGTCTTGTTTGTGTGGACGAAATTATGTAATTTATTTTTCACACTTTTCGCGATAAGATAGGATTGCAACTTTGTACTGAACGCGTAGCTTAGTGTATTGATCAATGACAATGGAAATTGGCATTATAGTCAGTCATATAACAAAATTCATTGATTGCAAATTCTATTGTGTATCAGTAGAATTATCACGGTGCGTAGTCTAGGATTCATCTAGAGTACATATATTTTGTTTCACTTTCATTAAATATGAAGTGTTTAGATTGATTTATTCACATGGACAAAATCGCTTTTCAAGAATAAGCTTCTACCGGAATCTTCTTTCTATCAGAATCTATGAAACTCTAATTCTGTTTTTTAAGCAATGTTTTAAATGGCCGCCCTTATACAGTAAGGAATCAAGCGACTCTGGAGTGAAACTGAGAAAATGAGGGTCAAAGTGTTCTGTGGGTCATAAATTCCTGAATCATCTGCGAAAATTTACTTTTGTTTCTATGAAACATTAATATGTAATGCGATTAATCACATTATTTTTATAAACCTACCTAGTTAGGTTTTTATGTTATTGATGAAAAAGGTGCTTGGTCACTTTCCGTTTATTGTAAATAGGGGACAGTGTGATTTAACAAAAAAGATGTATTTATGTGTTTTTGGTTTCATGCTAGGCGTTTGTTTAATCATTTAGTTAATTTTATACCATATTAAAGCGTTTGCAACTTAAAAAATAGAGTTAGTATCAAAATAAGGGTTTTATTTGTCTAAATTATGTTTATGGTAACAATATAATGTGTGTATGAAAATGTTTACATTACACAAAATTGGCAATAACCCAGCATTAAACTATAGGCCTACCAGGAAACCTTGTTTTTAGCACTTGGTGAGTTCAACATCAAAGTCTATTCCACCATTAAAACCTTCAATGTCATCATGAATATTCCTGTCAACAAAAAATAATTTGTAGAAATTTTTTACGTCACTCGGAATCAGCTGAAGTAGTGACTTTAGGTCCTTCATTTTCGGCTCAGATATGCCTTTTCCATCTGGCCACAGTGTAGTCAAACTTTTAAAAAATACAGTAATAGCTGACGATGGTCTGCCCTTAGTAGCCCTCTTGAAAATATTAACTTCTTGGTGGGGTTGATCCAAAACAGTTTTTGCATAACGGGAAAAAGATTCATATTTTCGAACCTCCAATTCACGAAATGTAAACCAGTTCAGTTTTTGTTTGCTTTTGTCAGTTTTTCTGTTGGTAATGTTTTTTTCGAGTAGGGATGTGCTCAGCAAGTCATCTTTTAAAATTTTTATAACAATGAATGGGTTTCCTTTTTCTACATGTTTTCATTATTATAATGTAATCCTCATTCGTATAAACTCTCTGATGGGTCTTTAAGTGATTTTCTTTAAAGTAGGATGACAAGCTAGGATATGCTTTAACATCAAAGTGATTTTAATGTTTCTATTCTGCCCCCTACAGGAATCAGACCACTACATCAACTCTTCAACATCTGTACAATTTTGCATCACATACTTCTTAAGGCATGACCCTACTTCTTGGGCTTCTCTTCCTGCTGTTCCTACCACCCAAACATAGAAGTGGTCTTTGTTGGTCTATCCAGAATGCACACCTCAGTTGTACATCATGACTTGTTTCTTGTAGTACACTATATTCGCCGGAATCTTGGGCAAAGGCAAAGACTTTTGTAAATCAAATGTTAGTGTTTCCTTTTTAGCTTCTTTTCCGGCACACTTCAAATCCTTGTTAAAATTTATCCTTACAGACTCAACTAACTTTAGACGTTCCCCATGTTTATTTTTAAGCTTTTCCTTTGAATTCTCATCTTTTATAGAATCCAGTTAAGATTTAAAAGAATCGCATGTAGAACAAGTTCATTTTTTAAAGGTTTTATTCTAAGATTAATTTCTGTGTAGAATTTCTAATTATACTTAGACTGAGAGACCGGATTTGAAGCTTCCTGTTTGTACAACTCATAAAGTTTTATTAGAGTAAATTCGGAAGAGATAAAACAAGACTCTGTTGTAGTACGGCAATAATGGGATTTGTATTTCGGTATTTTTTATTGTGATTTCTGACTTCCTCGAGCTTTTCTTCACTTAATTTATTGTTAAGGTTTGTATTACCTCTTTGGTCTGTTAGGATTTGCCTTTTAATTTTGTTTAAGGCTGTGTTGAATCTTTTTGTACATACCCGTAATTAGTGCATAAAAAGGTTTCAGCATACAACTATATTGTTTAATGTACATTCTCGGGTAAATTTTCGCTTTTCTGAATCCTTCATCCTTTTTCGTTCGATGGGCCTTTCATAAATAACAGAAGAAATGAATAGATTTTGTTTGTCATAATCTCCCATGCTCCAAAATTTGTCATTGATGCTTTTTCTTATTTGTAAAGCAACCTTATCGTTACATTCACATCTGCAGTGAAAATCACGCAAATTTTTTGAATAAACCTTTTCACCGTTACAGTTAAAATAAGATTTGCTGCCGTTCTTCCTAATTTTTCTTATTTGAACATCTTGCATTGGGTGTTTTCTTTCCCTCCCTTTCTTGGGTCTTCCCTTGTACACTAGCTGGCTGCTCTTGGAACTGCAATCACTTAGACTTTTATCATCAGCTCCTCTATTTTCCTCCCTAATCTCTTGTACTTCTGGATGTTCAATCTGGGTATCCTGAGTATCATCTATAACGATTTCATTTTCCGATCCTATTTCAATTAGGGCTATCATTTGAGAATCATATTTTTTGCAGTATCATTTTCTTGCAGTTTTTCATTTTCTGATTAGATATGGTTTTTATTAACTCCAGTCGCCATACCAAAAACAACATCCATGTTTTCAATACCAAAGAAGTTAGTTTCCTAAAAAAAGTATGTAAATATGACTAAGATATTTTCGCTAGGGTAACTGAAACATATTGTAGACACTAACTTAACTAAACCAATACTGAGTTAAGATATAAACAAGTCTGATTAAATGTTGTAAAACATTTATTCTAATTTTAGGAAACTTACCATAATATCTTCTACAGTATTTGTTTCTAAAACTTGTTCAGCACCCTTGTCTTCAAAGTTATATAATATTTGATTTGATTCCTCATTGTTTTGACGCCAAGAAACTCGAAAATCTGTCGCTCACCAGTTTCATCCACATTTTTTTACTCAGTTATAACTTCGAAATTTGCTTCAGTAATTTCATTATAACTGTCATGAGGACATCCCAAAATGACGTTTCCCTGTAAAATAAATACTCCTAAATATTTCAACTTAGTGTTATAACTGGTTTAAATGTATTTGATCCAAAAGTTACAGATTGATAAACTTTAAAACAATCATACAGTTTCATAAAATCCTAGACTCTCATAAATTCAACAAACAATCAACACTTACCTCTGCATTAATAGGCTCACTGTTGGTTAAAGATTCAACAGTATTAGAGTTTGCTAATTGCTCTAACAGTTTGGTTCTACTGCTTACATTTAAATGCATGTTTTCCTACTAAATTTTTAGTTAAACACAAAAATTATTACATCTATATCCTGAAAAATAGAGATGATAATCACTATTCTCAGAGACAAAAAGTACACTGGCTAAAGGTTCCTTTCTGATAAACTAACACAGGGCATACTAAATGGAGAAAAAAGAAATATGGCGCTTGGTTCCTTATTTCTGTTTAACAAACATTAGGCGTATTGTAAAATACAAGTAGAGAACCATGGCGCTTGCTTCTTTATGTGTAATTTGTTAACTGAGTTAAACAAATACACTCTTTCTGGGGAATTTATATTTAAAAAAGCATTCGCAGTACAGCAACGGTTATTTATCACAATAGTAATTTAAACATTCTCTGCAAGGTGACCGTGCTAACTCAATTTAGCTAAACTTGGCGCTTGGATCCTTTCGGTTTATAGTCGTCCAAATGTGATTATAGATTCAATCAAAAATCCACAATTATATATTTTATTTACTATTATGTAAATCTTTAATACATTTTAAGTATTTGGTTATTAGACAATAAGTAAAATGCGCACAATAATTCAATTAGGAATCCAATTTTCAGTGTAATTCTGTTGCTATGTTCAATGTTTTGGTCCCTAAAAGATACTAATGCGCTGTTAGATACTCGTGTTTTATATCAATAATTGTTTAAATTAGTGTACGTCTCGTCGGAATTTACAAATAAAGTTCAATAAAACTAAAGTTTAAGGGTCAGACAATAATTGTGTGGATTATTACATGAGCAATTTAGAGACTTATGACCTACCTACACCGCGGTAAATGAAGCAAACTAATTTTGGCAAATATACTACACCTTGTTACATTGTACTTACTTGATTATTTTTAGCAGTGATTCAGCTTAAACGGATATTAGCAAAAAGATAAGCAAAACTACAAATTTTAGTTTTATAAAAAAATTTTACAAGTTATTTTTAGAATATACAGCGAAATGCGTTGTATTCGGTTTAGAAACAGTTCAAGAAAATTTAGTAAGCTAATCAGAAATTCTCGATGATAATTGATACATAAAGATGCTTATAAAGCATTTAAATTACTAGTAACTGTCATTGAGCAAAGGTCTACAATGAGGATATAGACATTCCACTCTACTTATCAAAATTTCATTTTATTATCCGTATATAGGTTAATAACCCTTTTAGAGAAAAGCTGTCGTAAAATTTTAAGCGTCTTAGTCTTTTAAGTTAATTTCTTTTGATACATATTTTTCTATGACAAAGGCACTAAACGTTTTCTCTGATAATTAGAGATAGTGTGTAGAAGATATTTGCTTAGTTTTGATAATAAATCTAAAAATAAATAAGATTGAAGAAAATTTTACAAATGGAGAAAATAATGAAACGCTTTGAATAGATTTATAAATGTCTTGAAAAGTTCCGAGAACGACTTTATCAATTCATATTTATTTGATTATTCTATTGTGGTTTGTTTTTTGTCCTTGATCACACACGTGGCTGAAGTATTACAACTGATAATAATAAGACGACTGATTTTGATAGTACTTGACAATACTTGATCATTCAGTCAACTGTGCGGTTGGAAATATACCTGTTATTTTTACCGTTTGTTGACTAGGACACCCGAACATAGGGATTTAATATGCAAATTCAGATATGCGATTTCCTGCTCCCCAAATTATTTTGCAAAAAAATTCTTCAAATAAACGTTTTGGGGCACACTTTATTACATCCAAATCAATTACCAAAATATTTTTTGGAACCTACGTAACGTCAGGAATTAGTTTACAATTGCAGATCCAACTTTGATTTGGAAAAACTCCAAATATTTTTCGCCATTAAGTTTCCATCAATGAAAAAAGGTCTAATCAGTTTAGCTCCACAATCCAAACATTAACAAACAGTCCCTCTGTATTGGGAATTATTATTTGAAACCAAATCTTGGTTGCTTTCACTCCAATATCGAACGTTTTGCTTATTTGGCTTTCCATTTATACTGAATGTTGTTTCATCCGAGAAACAAATGTTCTTTATAAAATATGTAATATTATTGCTCATATCCATAATGGTTTCACAAAAAAAAACCGATTCGCTCAATCTTGTTTTCTTCAAATATTTCTTGATGAATCACAAATTTAAAAAGCTTAAATTTGTTTTTCTTAAGTTTTTAAAAGCCGCGGTGTGATGAATCCCCAATCCAGACCCAATTTCTGTTACGCTCCTTGGATTGTTCGCCACTGCAACCAAAATTTAATTCCATTAGCTCTCAGCTTCAACCACAAACAGTTACGGGTTTAATATTTAAGTGCTTGGTTGTGCGAATTTTGCATGGAAGGAAGACTGAATCGAATAGCACTTGATTTTGTATAATACTGTAGCGGGCTATTACTACCGCGTTTCACTAATTTAAAACAAGTAATAACAAGAGTCTTTATTACTCACTGTTTACAAATCTAATTAACAGTATATGCCTTATATATAGATGTTTTCAGTCCAATTAACAATGAGGCACTATCACACTAATGAATTTACAAGCACTAATATCTTCTTAAACTAAATTCTTAACTATAGGTTGCATGTACATTAGACACGTTCACATAATATAACATTTATGTTTACTCTTGGACTTCCAAAAGCTCAACTATTTAACTTTACACGATATAATTTATATTCGACATTCTGATATAGACTAACTTGTTACATTTATTATCGGTGTTATATATACCCTGAATTAAAAAGGATGATTCATTTTCCAGTATAATGCTAGAAAATTCTAGGCTTCTGTAGCATATACGTTGCTTACAGCGCTTGTGTGTTTGACGGGTTGCCTAATAGTAGCTCGCAACACAGCCCCCTCTTTAAAACCGATAACCGATGACGGTATCGGCAGCTATCTCCTCTGGTGCATCCACCGCGTCGTTAGAAATAACAGTCAACAATCTTTTCTTGGTCTTGGTAGGCAACCGGTTGATAACAACAAACAAGGACCTGAACGTTGGTTCCCTGGAAAACTACTTCTAGCATATTTCGGACTATCCTCCAATCTAAGCGATCCAGTCCACAGCCTAGCTTGGGCACCGCTAGTCTCGTTACTCCATTTTCCATTATCTTAGTCTTAAGGCTCAGTAAAACCTCCCATAGATGTCTATAGCTAGGTTTCTGCCATGAAGAATTTTTGGTGACCAGATAGTAAACGTAACGATTTTTATCCTGAAGGACCAAAGCTTTTCCTACAGTTAGCTGCTGTTGTACTAATTCATCCACACATCCAAACTTTTCTTGAAAACAATAGCTATCCCTCTTGATATTTGCAGGTCCTGAGCTACGTAATGTGCAAGGGAATACTCTTCTGGTGATTTAAACAGATCTTGCTGTTTTTCAACAACAACGCCAAATCTCGCCTTAGCGGAACCACCATACGCCGCCACGAAACTCTAAATCTACATTTGGCTCACGATTAATAACTCTTCGTACACCATTCTCATTACTCAAGTCCCCCTGGTTGTTGCCAGCATAAGATGTTAATCGGTCAAAGTGTACCACTTTCGGTTTACCACGGGGAGATCTTCTGATCCGGTACACTACATCATTAATTCTTGTTAACACTTTGTACGGGCCTTCCCATTGTCTTTGTAATTTTGGCGACAACTCACGCTTTCTTTGTATATTATACAACCACACTAAATTTTCAGGTTGATAACCACCTTCTTGTGCTCTCGTGTCATATTGTGATTTCATTCGATCGCTTGCTGCCTGGATATTCTTTCGAACGTTTTCGTAAATGCTATTTGATCTTTCACGAAGCTTACTAACGTAATCTTCACCTGCGATCTCTTCTCCAGGTTTAAATCCAAACTGAAGATCACATGGTAGCCGCAATTCACGTCCTAACATTACGCAAGCGGGAGCGTATCCTGTGCTAACATGTACTGAAGATCGGTACGCCAATAGGAACAAATGTAAATATTGATTCCAGTCTCGTTGATGTTCAGAGACAACTTTGGCTAGGTACTTTCTTAACGTTCTATTCATTCTTTCAACCACCCCATCCGATTGAGGATGAAGTGGCGTGGTTCTAGTTTCCCTGATTCCAAGATGCTAGCAGACATTTTGAAACAACGCTGATTCGAAGTTTCGTCCTTGATCGGAGAGTAATTCCAACGGAACTCCAAATCGACAAAACAACTCCTTCACTAGTATATCTGCAACCGTCTCGGCTTCTTGGTTAGGTATAGCATATGCCTCCAGCTATTTGGTAAAACAATCCATTGCAACCAAGATGTATTTATTTCTTTTCTCTAATCAATGGCCACCCTCTCAAAAGGATTCCCAACGTTATACTGTCTCATTGGGGCTTTCCGTTTTGTGACCGGGCCATTTGCAGAGGCACACAACACACTTCCGGCACCACTCCTTCACATCTTCTTTGCAATTCACCCAATAGAAGCTTTCTCTCACTCTTTTGAGAGTTCTTTTCACGCCAAAGTGACCTCTGGAAATACCATCGTGTAAGTGCTGCAACACTTCCGGCAATCTGCTTCTCTGCACTATCACTTGGAGTCTCTCAGTGCCATCTTCACATTCCAGGCGTCCTTTCAAGATTCTATTCACAAGGAGTCCCACTGTGCCCAGTATGCCTTCAGGCTCCTAGTTGAAATACTAATTTCTTCCCAAGCTGGTCGTTGTCCTTTACTTTTCAACCAATAATACGTCCGAATTCGGCGTCATTCTCCTGGTTTTCTCGCATTTTTTCGGGTTGCCAAGCATCATCGGTTACCGTCATTCTATGGATGACACTTATTTTCTTTTCCATCTTGGAGCAATGATTGCAGTCTACCGGACAAGGTCTCCTTGATAGAGCGTCTGCATTCCGATGGCTAGTTCCTACACGATATTCTGTGTCAAAGTCATATTCCTGCACCCGCTCCATCCACCTTGCAACTTGACCTTCAGGATTTCGAAACTGCAGTAACCATTTTAGTGCAGTATGGTCTGTTCTCAACAGGAATTTACGGCCGTATAAGTATTTATAAAAGTGCTCTACGGATTTGACGATGGCCAACAGTTCCCTTCTTGTCACACAATAGTTCCTTTCTGGTCGCGACAAGACCTTGCTGAAATACCCAATAACTTTTTGCACTTGAGAAAGAAAGCTTCCTCTAGCTGTGTTACTGGCATCGGTATCCAACACAAATTTCCCCTCCATCCGTGGATAACTCAAAATTGTGCTGTAAATAGTAGCCGTTTCAGTTATTTAGATGCACTGTGGCAGCCGTCATTTCAATCATATTCTTGTCCATCTTCGGTTAATTTCGTCAACGGTTTGGCAATGTTTGCAAACCCAAGTATAAAACGTCGGTAATATGTGCACAATCCTAGAAAACTGGGTAGTTGGTGTATATCTGCTGGTGTAGGCCACTCTTGTACCGTTTTTATTTTATCAGGGTCAGCTCTTATTCCGGTCTCCGAAAAGACATGTTCTAGGTATTTCAACTCTTTTCCAAATAGGTGACACTCCTTGGGGCTCAATGTAAGGTTTGCCCCGCGTAATCTATGGAATATCTCCTCTAGGTTCTTAAGGTGTTCTTCAAAAGACCGGCCTAACACTATCACGTCGTCTAGGTACACCAGACATGTTTTCCAGGACAGTCCACACAGTATCGACTCCATCAAACGTTCAAAAGTAGCAGGGGCATTGCATAATCCAAATGGCATGACCTTGAACTGCCATAATCCAGTTCTAATTGTAAACGCAGTTTTCTCTTTATCGTTTGGCTCCAAGCCTACCTACCAGTATCCGCTTTTCAAGTCCAAGGTCGAAAACCATTTAGATCCGGATAGAGTATCCAAGGTGTCATCAATTCTGGGCAAAGAATAGTTGTCTTTCTTTGTCACATTGTTAAGCCGCCGGTAGTCTACACAAAATCTTGTCGACCCGTCTTTTTTCTTGACAAGCACAACCGGGGATTCCCATGGACTATTCGAGGGTTCAGTCACTTCCTATTCTTCCAAATCGGTGATAATTTGCTCGACTTCCTTACGTTTTGCCAAAGAAAGCCGCCCGGGGTGTTGTCTTATCGGTTGCGCATCTCCAGTATTGATCTTATGTTGCACAACATTCGTCTTTCTATTCTCACTATGATCCAGTGCAAACACACCTCTATATCGTCCGACCAGTTCTTTTACCTTGCCCAGTGGGTCGCCGTTTAATCCTTGACACGAAGGTATCAACATATCCAGCAATTTCTGTGAGCAACCGTTGGCTGGTTTATCTTTCGTGTCGTCCACACATTGTTTAATATGGCATACTAGAATGCAATTTTTCACAATCATGTCTTTCTTCAGGGTCACCGTATGCGGATTAATGTTTAGCACCCTTACTGGTATCATCTTCCGAAACTTTACCAGCGTTCTTCCAATCAGTAATCCCTCCTGACCCATTCCCGATTCAGTTGCTTTCATCATGCATACTTGTCCTTCCCGGAGCGTACAATTCGGGCGTCCCATTACTATCATTTCCGCCTTCTCGGCTATTTTCATATCACAAATCATTCGCACTTGCATCGTCTGGTTACTCGTCCCTTGAAATGGAATCTCATCATCTATCCGTAGCACATTGTCTTTCATGTTTACATGAAACCCATATTCTCTCATGAGATCCATTACCAAGATCACTTCTTCTGTGATTTCAGCTACCAACACCCGATGATTAATTAGTTTGTCTCCAATTCCCAACGTTATAGCAGTCTCTATGTAAGTAGAAATTTTCTCACCACTTGCCGTTGGAAGACATACCGATACAGATAGCACTTTTTCATGACCAACCAAATCTGGTCTCACAATAGTCCTTGTTGCTCCTGTATCCACGAGTAATCGGACAACCCTACCATTAATTCTTCCATCAATATAAATGCTGTCCAGACTTCCCATCGACGATGCAGCACGGACGATAATCTTCGGGGCACTACGTTGTGCTGTCGACGTTTGCCCCCTTACATTGAACTGCTTTAACTCAACCGGTTGTTTCTTTGGTTGAGTACAGCATCACTGTATATGGCCAACTTCACCGCAGCTCCAGCATCGCAGACGCCATCTCCGCGGTCGTTGTCTTTCCAGCCTTTCCACCACACGGTTGATTATTTCATCTATGCTGTTCTGCGCTTGACCAGGTTTCTCTAAGGCAGACCGAACTTTGTGACTCACCCTGTGTGATGTTTGCTTAGCTGCTTCAAAGTCAAGCGCATGGGCCAGTGCGTCATCTAACATTTTTGGCCGTGCTAATCTTAGCGCTTGCTGTATTTCGCAGTCTTTAACGCCATCCACAAATGTTTGAATAGCCAGTTGTTTGAGGAAACTATCTGATGCCGTTGGATATGCCAATCTAACTAATCTGGCAATGTCAGCTTCGAATTCTTGCATGCGAGCGGTTCTTAACTTGTGCATGGTAAACCTGTTGAAGATGAGAGTCTCCATAGCTCATCTCAAGCTTCGACGTTAAGAGGCCGTAATCATTCTGCTGGTGATCGGGAATCGTTTGCAAGATGTTAAGAGCTTTCCCCCGTAGGGCCACTATTAAGGAGATAGCCTTCTCTTTGTTACACCAACTGTTGGCTATTGCAGCGGCTTCAAATTGTTTCAAATATGTGGGCCAAGGTGTTTTACCATCAAATGTGGGTAGTTTCACTTTAAATTTTGACGGTAATGACTCGCTTCCTTCCATGCTTCTTATTTCTGGAATATTCTGATTTACAACTTGGTTTACTAATTCAAGTGGCCGCGTTGTTAATGGAATTACTTGTTCTTGCAGCCTCATCACATCTTCTATTTTCATCAATTTAATGTCCAACTTCTGCTCAACTGTTTTTGCCTGTTGAGTGAAATCTTTCAATGCAATGGAGCTTTCCATTAATCTTTGTTGTAACGTGGTTGTCTTTTCGTTCAACTTTTTTTCCAATTTCGCAACATTTTCACTAAACTTTTCTTCCATTTTTTCAGCATTTTCACTAAACTTTTCTTTAATTTTCTTAGCATTTTCACTTAACCTTTCGGTAAGGTTTAATTCCAGTTAAACTGACCTCACTACGTTTTCATTTAGTGTCACTTCTAGTTTAGCCGACCTCTCCTCCATACCGGATTTAAAATCCTTGTGGAAATTCATTAAAGTTTCTGCCTCAATTTTACTTTGGCTTCTTGAAACTGGCATATACAAACTACTCAAATGTCTTTAGACTTAATTAATCACTCAACACAGCCTGACACCGGTGTAGCGGGCTACTACTGCGGCGTTTCACTAATTGAAAACAAGTAATAACAAGAGTCTTTATTACTCACTGTTCACAAGTCTAATTAACAGTATATGCCTTATTTATAGATGTTTTCAGTCCAATTAACAATGAAGCACTATCACACTAATGAATTTACAAGCACTAATATCTTCTTAAACTAACTTCTTAACCATAGGTTTATTAACAACACTAACACAACTATTTATTTATTACACTTTTGTCTATTTATGTATTCTACAAGCTGCATGTACATTAGAAACGTTTACATAATATAACATTTATGTTTACTCTTGGTCTTCCAAAAGCTCAACTATTTAACTTTACACGATATAATTTATATTCGACATTCTAATATAGACTTACTCTTACATTTATCAGCGGTGTTATATATACTCTGAATTAAAAAGGATGATTCATTCTTCAGTATAATGCTAGAAAATTCTAGGCTTCTGTAGTATATACGTTGCTTACGGCGCTTGTGTGTTTGACGGGTTGTCTAATAGTAGCTCGCAACAATACTTTGAATTGTCGATACTGACGGAATTGGTCTTTCTGGATATAAACCGGAAAATAGATCGCGCACTTCCCTTAAACTATTTCTGCCATAATATAGCTTTAGAAACTGATTTTCTTTTCACTGATCGTGTAATTATTGGCCATTATTTTCAAAAAAAAATTTGACAGAAGCAAGATAACTAATATAAAGCATTGTAATATACGTTTAGCATATGTTTTATTTTTTGTTCCAATACCACGACCACAGCAAATTTTTAACAAATTCAGATCTAATTCCTGAATTCAGTAAAGGTCTAGGAAATAATTTGATAATTGATTTAGCAATAAAGTGTGCCCTAACACGTTTATTTGAAGAATTTTTTTGTAAAATAATTTGGAAAGCAGTCTGATTTTACATGTTAAATCCCCATTCGGGTGTCCTAGTCAACACACGGTAGATATCTACTGTTCAAAATTACTCAAATACAATAAATTTAATAGTATGTAGAATTTATCACTCTTAATTTTAAATAACTAATAACAATCTCTGACTTTATAAATTTCTTGTATCAAAATTACTGTGGTAATTATTTAATTTTTTGTCTGAGAAGGAAACAAACCAAATTTCAAGGATAAAATAAAATTTTGTTGATCGTATATTGCTATACAGTTGATGACTCATAACTGTATGGATTTAAAAAATACCTTTATCAGAAAGTCATTATTTTAAAACTTCTATTACAAAATAATTTTATTGGGAATGTTAATGCTTTTATGTAATAAATTCGCAAAGGTTTTAAGTTGTACAAGAATTTTTGTTGAAATAATAGATTGGGAAACATTCAGATTAAATTCTTGTATTATAATTATAAATCTGGAAATTTTATTTTCAAACGTAAAGGTGCAGAGATAGAACTTTATCAAATTCCCAAAGCTATAAATTAAAGATAAGATCCCAAGAGAAATGTTATTTTAATTGGATAACAACATGTTTATAAATCACTTGTAGAACGATAACAAAATTATCTATTAATTATATATTTTTCATGGCTTTTTCTAGGGGCACTCCAGGTAAGGATTTAAAAATACAAGCTAACTGGATGTTTTTGAGCAAGTTTTGAGATGCAAGTGCTGGGAAAATTTCGCAAACAACTTTATTTCTATTTTATATACGTCAAACGCTTGGGAACGCGTAATATCTTGTTAAATTCATATTTTCTCAGATAAAGAGAATTAGACAAACCTAATTGTAATGTTTGTAGTAGGGAATATTATGAATTGGATAGGGTGTTATTTTACATACTTACGGTCAAAGTGTTCTAAAAATATAAAATAAAAAAATTTCAAGAAAGCTCTACCCTCTCTGTTCTTTGCTTTTTCAGGTAATTTGTAATATGTCATTTGGCCTAGGGCAAATAGCCATATTCCAGCTAAATAAACTTTTAAATTTTACTTTAGCTATTTCTCTCTTACCTAAGTTTATTCTACACAATACTTCTTAATTTGCTTAAATTAAAATAAATTTAAGTCAGAATTATGTTCTATCACGTTTAACTATTTAATTCAATTCACATAAATCATTTATACATTTGGCTTAGCTGTAAGTTGCTTTAATTTCATTAGCAGTGATGTTATCCATTCACAATATGGGTGGATTTGAATTCTGTCAAATCTATTTATCATTACAATTTTCATATCACTGTTTTTTTTTACTTTTGTGATATCTGTATGCTGACCGCATGGTTGCCTTAGTTCATTTGATCTGATTAAAGATGATCTGGCAATATTTGGTCTTTCCGAATTTTCTAAATACAGGGCCGTTAAAGACATTACATAAAAAGAAATTTCTCCAAATCATGCTGCATTGAACTCATTTTTACACTAAAAACCGGGTCTAAAGGCACCACGGATGATTACCTTTTTGTTTCTTTCCCTCAAGCACTTGGTGATCTAATGTTAATTTAAATCCCAGATCAAAGTGGATCAACGGCACCATGAATAATTACCTTTTGGTTTCATTCCCTCAAGTACTTAGTGTGATGCTATTTTAAATCCCTGATGAAAGTGTCAGCATAAATGTTTGGTTATAAAACTTAAATTTAACTTAGTACATAAATTTCTTGGAACAAGTACTTGAAAATTATTATTATCTTTGATTTGGAATGCATCCTGGGTGTATATGTCTTTTTACTTGTAACTACACGCTGATATAATATTTTCTTAGTCAAGATTTTATTACCTGAAAGAGCAGCGAATTCTACCAGTTGATGTTTGTTTGGTAAGAAGACTTCACCATTCCACATAATGGCATCTGTTACTTCAACAATAGAAAATAAATTGGGATAACACTTATTACGAATTAGTTACCTTACACACTGGTATGTTTTATTTCTGTTTTTAACTAGGCACATATCAAATTTTTTAAACAATTAATGACTCATCTAACTGAGCTATATTTAATTAACCTTATAAATATTTGAAAATTTTTGAATGAAATTGTTTAAATAATCTAAGACAAAAGTTTCATGTAATTCTCCGTCA
Source organism: Platerodrilus igneus (assembly GCA_036346225.1). Lineage (NCBI taxonomy): Eukaryota > Metazoa > Arthropoda > Insecta > Coleoptera > Lycidae > Platerodrilus > Platerodrilus igneus. Next base: position 3,259,309 of record JARFIW010000816.1, on the reverse strand, counting down.
AGTACTATCTTACCTATTGGTTATTTTATTTCAATAATTTTAGCAAGATATAAATATTTAGAATGTCATTGTTCAAAGTATATTTAAAGAGTTTATTGTAATTTATTATAAAGACTTATAGAAGTGACAACTGTTATTTTAATAATTATTGCACTACGTTTGATTATTATCAAATGATAAAAAAAATTTCATGCACATCAAATTATCGCTTTGTTTTATATAAAACAAATGTTTGGTTATAAAACTAAAATTTAGCTTTGTACATACAATTCCTGAAACAAATACTTGAACACTATTTTTGTCTTTAATTCGGAATGTGTATATATTTTTTTACTTTTAACTACTAACTGATGTGATATCTTGTTGGTCAAGATTCTATTTCCTGAAAGAACAACAGATTTTAGAAGTTGGTATTTGTTTGATAAAAACACTGCGATTCCACGTTATGACCTCTGTTACTTGAACAATAGAAAATAAATTGGGGTAACAATATTTACTAATTACATACTTTACAATTAATGACTCAGCTAATTGTGCTATATTTAGTCAACCTTAAAAATATTTGAAAAATGTTTAAGGAAGAGTTTAAACAATGTAAGGCAAAGGTTTCATGAAATTCTCCGTCAAGTACTATCTTACCTATTGGTCACTTTATTTCAATAATTTTAGGAAGATATAAATATTTAGATTGTTATTCTTTAAAGTACATTTGAGTTTATTGTAATTTATTAAAAAGGCTTACATATGGGGAAGTGACAACTATTACTTTAGCAATTATTGCACAAAGGCTGACTATTATCAAATGATAAAGAAAATTGCATGCATATCAAACTATAGCTTTGTTTTATATTAAAAAACAAATGCTGGAACTTATTCACAATTACCTTAATTTTTTTGTTGAAGCTCTTAATGTACTTGCATTAAATTACTTGTTTAATTGTATATCAAGTAACTTGTTCTAACCAAGTGTCTTATTTCATTTACAGTGCCTTTTATTGTTTTAACTGTATTTATACCTCACAGAGATATATTTTTATGTAAGTCTTTTGCTTCTCAGCGCGATCTGTAACGGTTGATGTTAGCTGTGCCAGACTGAAATTTAACACTCTGTTCTGTACATATCGTGTTCATACCAGCTAGTAAAGGGTAGGTTGTACGTGACGCCCAACGTATTCTGTCTTTGTTTCCAATATTACTATACGTCACACTGTATACGTCGCCCAACATATCTTGTGTTTGGTTTTAATTTTGCTCTTTCTCTCCTTCCCTCGTTTTATCCCTCCTCTCTCTCTCTGGCAAATCTTTCCCTATTTAAATCCTACTATGTACAAACGTTTAGAAATTAAAACGGATAGTTTTAGTACCCCCTTCCCCCTAAATCAGAATCGATCAAACGTAGCTGATCAGTTATGTTCATTAAATCTTATTATAGTGGCCAAACTTACAGAAGTTCGACCATCCAATTTAAATTATTCACTTGCACACAAAGGTTTTACACACCTAAATATTATGTAATTTAACCTACTTAAATTATAAAAAGAATGTCATTTTAAAGATTTTAAAAAGCGAAGAGATTTTTGTTTTTCCGTTAAATTATGCTGATATCCCTTTTTCCATATCGTAAACTGGCATTCATGTCTATTAAATTCTATTAAGCTTCATACATGGTTTTCAAATCCATATACCAATATCGCTCAATTCTTTTAAAATTAATTTACCATTAAACGCATTACAAAGTTCAGATACCATATAGTTCTATTGAAATTAAAAATTCATCTTGCCGTAATTCATCATTGTTTATTCATTTAAAATCCAGTTCAATTATTTACTTCAAAAATCTTACCTCTTTAGAGAAGCCATAACTTACAAAGTCGTTTACTTATTACATTACACGTTTAAAACGAGTATTCAACACTTAACTCATTATTAGCTACCGAATGACTTTTTTAAAAAGTATTAAAATACTGACTATTGACTGCATTTTTAATTGGTTATATAGTATCAAATCTTTCTACGTCATAAAATCTAGAAAGATCCAGAAGCTTTGGGGCGCTGCTTCTACATTTTCATTCGGGTATATGACGCAATTTCACGCTCTATATGCTATCTTTTAGATTAATAACTTCATTCTCTCACCTTTACGACCCTTACTTCTTGATCTATCACTTTTTCTAATTGTTGAACGAACGTTTAAATTTCTTATCTTATATTACGGACAATGTCACTTACTTAAGATTTTTCTCGAAGAATCGCGTTGTTCAATACTCTTAATATGAAAATTTAGTTTAAAATACATGTTCCTCGTCAAAAACACGACTATATGTTTTGCTTTATTATAGACGCTTTTTAATACTTTTAATCTGGCTATAAAAGCGAAATGAAATGAAATGCCTGCAGACTGTAAGTCTTGTAGAACGCGTATAAATAATGTTTTAGAATGTTTCCTCATCTAGTATTTCAATAGCAAATTTATAATAGTCGCATTTGCTCCTTGTGTACCTTTTTGATGAGGAGCGTTTTCAGAAACGTATTTAATACTTGACTTATAGCCGTAATTTTGAGCGTTGCTTCCTGTCTATAATTGACATAAGTCAAAATCTTGACAATGTCAGATATGATTGACTAAAGTGCTAAACATAATTGAAAGTTATGTATAGTTGTGTACACGATTTAAATTTGTAAATTTTCCAATTATCGTCATCGGTCTCGGTGACGTAATTGGAAAACGCATGGTCTCGGAAAGACTAAAATACAGGTTCAAGTCCTGTCCAAGACCTTATTAGTTCCGTCTTTCAATTACGAGCTCGAATTGAAATGTTCATTTGAGCTTTGCATAAAAGTTTAAGTTATTATTTCATCTTATTAACTGTAATACGTTAGTATTTATTAACTTACCTTGTGTAAAAAACTACCTAATATATATATATATATATATATATATATATATATTATGCTGTGATAAAGGGTTGTTTAAGGGTGTACTTGATAGTAAAGGTCGTTTAGAAATGAGAAATTACCATAGGAAGCAGAAAACTGCATGTATTTAGTAAAGAATTGAGAAATGGACATAGTTTGTAAATAGTATGCAGTCAACACCCTGTATATAAAGTATAAATAGTTTTAAGCAACGCAGATAGACATAGGAAGACGCATAGTTAGCGTAGGAATAAGTAAGACATGCATTAAGTAGATAGTAAATATTTAACACCCTGTAGATAAAGTTTTAGTTAATTTAGGTAAGGCTAATGATGTTTTTCAGTGGTAGCACGCGTATTTTGTAAGTAAACATAATAAAGTGTAATTAAACACGCATTCAAAAGAGTTCCAAACAATTAGGTTAATACGGAGAGAAGAAATAGAGCTTCAGGAAGCATATAAATGCGTACAAATAGTTAACCATTTTTGATAAGAAAGAAGATTAAAAATTGCGTAAATAACATGCAGATATAAAAATTAAAAGTCGAATTGCATCAGTTGTTTATGGAAAAGCAATTAGATTCATCAAAACACCGCATGTTTGATAACGAAGACAGCTGCGAGCAGGTCACAATTATTTGAAAGCATAGAAAATTACATCAGAAACTACTTTAAATGCAAATATTTGATTGGTTAAAATAAGCGATGAGTTTGTAGACCATACCCACTGACGGAGTAGGGAGCAATGATATATTAGCAGGTACAGTGATAACGAACTCAGTTTTGAACTCAACAAAGGCCGAGGTGCGCCAGTATGAAATAAAGTGATACGTAATAATAATTCAAAGTGAAAAATTGTATAAGTGCAAAGATGAAAATTACGATTGCCGATTAAACGTAAGTAGATTTTGGGGAATTTTATTTTAAACTAAAACATATTAATAATAGGGCTTCTAAGTCCGGGGAAAAAAACCACGATTTTCGAGCCGGAGAAAATAAGCGATATTCTGAGAATAGATGGTATTCTAAGTTTGGGGAAATTGATAAGAAGTAATAAGTCTAAATGAGATGACAATAAATTGGGGTGCATAAGTATAAGTTAATAATGGTAGTCCAGAGGGTGATGGCAACAATTTAAATGCAATGGTTCAAGCGTGTGGATAAACAATATTTCGAATGGGCATGTAATAATCCTGAATTGGGGGAAAATAATTTTTATTCAAATGGATGGCTTAATGCATGGGAAATATTAGCTGATTATAGATGCGTCAATGCGAGGAAAATAGACCAGGTTAGATTTTTAGTTATAAAACATTATTTTCTATATTTTTTATTTGAATATTGAATTTGCTTAATATAAATGAATGTGAAAAAGTCAACAAAAAGAGGATTTGTATGCGTGTAGAGTGCGTGATATAAGAGGTTTAGAACGTTCCACACTTCTTCTTTTATAAAGATAATAGGTTTTTTGTGACTTTGGGTTTGATTAAAAAGTATATGATTTTTAATAAATGAGATTTACAACATTAATTAATTGAAAAGTGTATTGTAAATAATTTACAAGAACTGCACATAATATTTGTTTCATTATATAGAATCGAATTAACTGAATTTATAATTCCAAATAAATGCTAGTCGAGGTCATAAGATAAAGTTAATGGGAGTGATTTGATAATTTAAACAATCAAGGAGGAGCTATAAGTTGAATACGAAATTGATAACAATTAAGGCGGTAACATATCAAATTTTGTTATTGGTCGACAAGGTAGGTTCAAGATAAAATCCAGTTAAGTCCTGGAGGGAGTTTATAGCAATAGAAATAAGACAGACCAACGTCGGAGATTGAGAATTCGAATTCTTGTTTAAACATAGCGATATAAATATGGTCGCCCAAACGATGGGGCGCGAATAATTTAGGGAGCATAGCAATAATAATAACAGCCCAACGTAGGGGCTCGATAATTCCAGTAGTACATAGCAATATATATATATATATATATATATATATATATATATATATATATATATATTGCTGTGATATCTTTGTAATTACTCTCAAGTACCTCTCGAAAGTTACAAGATATTTTCTGTATTATTCAAATTCTCAATTGACCTTTTTGTTGAGCCTTATAGATATATAGTATATAGCAAATATTAAAATTGAAACAGTCTTTAACAAGTGAAAAATTTAAGATCTCTAACCTGCCTGTTCCTTGCTTGGCACTGGAATTGCCTCAGTGTATCTGTGGTCAGCAGCCCTTGATTGTTACAGTTTGACTTGCTTCACTTCTTGGCCAGAATGATGGATTAATGGTTGCTTGTATTTCTCCCCTTGGATCTCTGGTGTAACCTTCAGTATCTTTACGTTTATTTCCTTGTAAGTATTTTCGAAGTATTTTTGGATTTTCATTTATAGGTACATCTAGATATACATTTAGATCTTTAGATATTTGTTTTTTTTACATTGAGAAGGAGCTTTATTCGGATCTTTATTCGGATCTTTATTCAGATCTTTATTCAGATCTTTATTCAGACCTTTATTCGGAGCTTTATTCGGAGCACTAAATTTGTTAAATATTTAAAATAAAATTCAATTAATAGTTTATCTTACGTTTACGCGTAGAACGGCTATTCTTCGTTGCACATATTGGCATTTTCAATTTTTCACTTTTAATAAATTATGTACTTTTTACTAATTGTTACTGGTATGTAATTTTCACTTTAAATCGACGTAGTTCGTGCCTTGTTGAAGATATACTGTTTATTTTCGAGTTTCCTATCGTATTTATAAGCTCCACCTTTCAACGTTTTAATTGGTGTGTTCGTCGATCTAGGTCTGTACTTTGCGCCTATGATCTCTTACAGAACCCGATATTTCTCAAAATTCCCTGGCTTAATTCTCGATAAAATGCTCTGCCAATCACGAAAGCATTCTGTATATTACAGTATATTCTTAGAATTTCCAAATAACCATTGCAGTTTTGTCACGTCTTTTATATTTGTGTCGTTTATAGTCCAAAGCTTATCGTATAACGAACCGCCTGTTGCTTATTGTTTGTTATTTCAAATATGTTGGATTGACATGTAAATTTGACATTCCACTCACGTACTCATCTTTCTAATAATGATGTATTTGAATGCGTTTTCTTATTTATGCGTTGACATTTTTAATGAAATTCTTATATAGCTAGAATGCCAGGTTGTTTATCTTTTCCGATTACGTGTTTATTTTTATGAAATTTGGTGTATTTAAAACATTATCTTGGCTCGTTTCTTTAACTTAAAGCGTACACATTGTCACTTTAGCTAAATATTATCTAATTATTGCAGGATGAGCTTCTTTCTTATGCATTAAATTAAATATATTTTATATACAGTGTGCTGGCTATTGATCTTTTGTAAAATATTCGATTTACTCCTATTTAATGGTGGAATTTTTTTGTTTTCTTAAATATAATTATATTTACAGTTATCTTACGACCCCTATGACTTAGTCTACCCTTAAACTACCTTCTTATCATAGCATTATATATATATATATATATATATATATAATAATAATAAAATGTGTAAAAAGAAATCTTCGAGAATTGGTCATGATTCTAATTATACAGAAGCCCAAACGATTCTCTTATTTAGGGAGCAAAATAGCGAGAATTAGTGATAAAAAAAAGCTATATGAAATAGGAGATCACGGCAGTTACTATTTAGATCAAACTGTATAGGGAAAGATTAGAAGACACTAAACTACTTAAAACCTTTCGCCTGAGTTGTAACTTTATTTGATTGCGAAACCTAGACTATGGACATAGAAGTGAAAGCAGAAGTTAGAAGAGGGTTAGTTGAATAGTTAGGCCAATCAATGAAACTATTTTATGTCTAGTACAAAAAGAAAAGGCAATAAGTAGAATTATATGCAAAAAGTAGGTATAAATTAATATATTATCGATCGTTTCCTGCATTTAGAATTCGTACGATTAATAAAAACGAAGGAAGAGCATGGGGAAACTATAGAGGTCTACGAAGATTAGAATAGATCGATCAGATTGAGAATGATGATGTAGTGATACGCTTAGTAAAGATTTAGAAAAGATGGAGATTTGTACCATTCATGGTCATAATATGGTCTAAGAACTAAGAACCTAGTTTTAAGTAGTTTTGTAAAAGGATAAATTGGTAAATAAGAAATCGAAATCTAAAGCCACGTTGGAAAGACAAGATTTATGCGTTTAATGTCGACACAGTTTTTCGATTTTAGATTATACTATAAACTAACACTCAAAGTTTTAAATTTATTTTAAAGCACTGTGTTTATACCGCCATAATACACGTACTAAATACCACTTAAATTTTAAGGAAGCTGTAGTACCAATAATAGTACTATATCATATCAATATAAACCATTTCATAACATTTCATATCATACTGTACTATGTTGTTTAACGACAGACCGATTAAAATACATTTACGTTTTGTTTCAGGAAGAAAAAAAATCCTCAAACAAGTTAGTGGCAATTTTTATGGAGGAGATCTGACTGCAATTATGGGACCTTCAGGTTGTGGAAAAACGACTCTCATGAATATACTAGCTGGCTTTACGTAAGTTTGTTGTAAAACTTTGTTTTAGATAGTAAAAGAATAGAGGTGCGTGAAGTTGGCCGCAACATTTTTGAATTTTTCAAAAATATTTATGTCATAATTAGGCGCCAATTAGGCGCCATTTTGCGCCGCTAAATCTAAATTTTGCGCCGTCTTAGCAAACAAGTTATTAATAAAAGAAGATTTTTCCGGCGAATTTCACGAAGCCACACTTTTTCAATTTTCAGAAAATCTTTATTCCATAATTTAGCGCCACTTAGGCGCCATTTTGCGCCGTTGAAACGAAATTTTGCGCACTCCTGTGTAGCAAGTTATTCGCAGTAAACTATTTTTCTGAACTACCTAAAAACGTGAAGTTGGCCGCAACTTTTTTGAATTTTGAAAAATTTTTGCACAAAATTTAAGCGGTAATTAGGCGTCATTTTGCGCCGTTAAAACAAAATTTTGCGCCCTTCTGTGTAACAAGTTATTCGAAAAACAACTATTTTTCTGAACTACTTAAAAGCGTGAAGCTGGCCGCGCCTTTTTTGAATTTTGATAAAATTTTTGTACCAAATTTAAGCGGCAATTAGGCGCCATTTTGCGCCGTTAAAACGAAATTTTGCGCCCTCCTGTGTAACAAGTTAATCGAAATAAACTATTTTTCTGAACTATCTAAAAATCTGAAGTAGGCCGTGCATTTATATTTCCAATGCTCCACCAGAAGGTACTACATTGGCCAGGAGGCGAGTTTTTTTTTTGTTGCCTGGAAATTTAGAATTTTGCCGAACCCTTGCCGTTCCAGGCAAGGTAGGGATCTTTAACGTGCGTGACAACACTCACACACGGGACCTCCATTTAACCTCTCATCCGAACGAGGGCGTAATTTTTGTGAAAAATGCTCACCTGGCATTTTTCAAGCAGTCGGCCGTGTCGGGATTTGAACCCAGGACCTTGGGATCCGTAGTCTTACGCTTACTACATTGATCTACGGTGACGCCTCTGAAGTAGGCCGCGAATTTTTTGAATTTTGAAAAAAAATGTATACCAAATTTAAGCGATAAATAAGCGCCATTTTACGCCGTTGAAACAAAATTTTGCGCCCATCCGTGTAAGAAGTTATTTAAAAAAACTATTTCTCCAAACTACCCAAAATCGTGAAGTTGGCCGCGACTTTTTTGAGTTTTGAAAACATTTTTGTACCAAATTTAAGCGGTAATTAGGCGCCATTTTGCGCCGTTGAAACAAAATTTTGCGCACCCCGTGTGACAATTTATTTGAAGTAAACTTAATCTGGCTATCTTAGACGCGTGCCTTCAATGTTGAAATTACCGTTCTTTACAATAAGCATCGTAGTTGAGAGATAACTGTATTATTTTAAAACGTTACATACAGGGAATGTGCTATAGAAAATATTATTGTAGTCTAAACAAATAAATACATTATAACTAGTAGCGTCTTGCATTTTGGTGAGTAGACAAGATTTATTTAAGTATATTACAGAGCCAAGAATTAAATAAATAAAAGTGAAATACAATTCGCTGCTGACTTTCACAAAATGTCAGTTAGAGATATTAAAATCGGGATTTAGGATCTTAGTCTTAAATAATAAAATACGCGTATAAGCGTTTTTTAAGAAACCTCTTAAGCGTGTAGAATAGAGAATGAAAGTGGCTATGAAAATTTTATTTCCTGTTATTAACTTGAAGCTTTATAAAAATATATTATTAATCAAGTATTTAAATGATGTAAAACTACTCCTAACCAGGGGGTGTAATTCCATGGTAATACTTTCAAATATGATAAAAAATGATATGCAAGTTACGAATCCTTCAAGCATGAAGAGGCGGGCGACAGCTAATTTCTGATAAGAGGACACCGCTGGTGGCCAACTATATTATATTCGCTTACTAGATGTGTCCGTTAGTTCTAGAATTTGGTATAAATCAAGATATGAATGTGTATACAGTTCGGAAAATGGTTTTTTTTTTCAAATAACTTGTTACACAGGAGGGCGCAAAATTGCGTTTCAACGGCGCAAAATGGCGCCTAAACCGCTTAATTGTGGTACAAAATTTTTTTCAAAATTCAAAAAGTTGCGGCCAACTTCAGGATTTTGGCTAGTTTGGAGAAATAAGTTTTTTTTAATAACTTTTTACACAGAAGGCCGCAAAATTTTGTTTTAACGGCGCAAAATGGCGCCTAATTACTGCTTAAATTTGGTATAAAATTTTTTTCAAAATTCAAAAAAGTCGCGGCAACTTCACGATTTTGGGTAGTTTGGAGAAATAGTTTTTCAAATAACCTGTTACACAGTTGGGCGCATAAATTTGTTTCAACGGCGCAAAATGGCGCCCAATTACCACTTAATTGTGGTACAAAAATTTGTTCAAAATTCAAAAAAGTCGCGGCCAACTTCACGATTTTGGGTAGTTTGGAGAAATAGTTTTTTTCAAATAACTTGTTACACAGGAAGTTTCTATGGCGCAAAATGGCGCATAATCACCGCTTAATTGTGGTACAAAGATTTTTTCAAAATTCAAAAAAGTCGCGGCCAACTGCACAATTTTGGCTAGTTTGAAGAAGTAGTTTTTTTAAATAACTTCTTACACAGAAGGGCGCAAAATTTTGTTTTAACGGCTGAAAATGGCGCATAATTACCGCTTAAATTTAATATAAATTTTTTTTCAAAATTCAAAAAAGTCGCGGCCAACTTCACGATTTTGGGTAGTTTGGAGAAATAGTTTTTTTCAAATAACTTGTTACACAGGAGGGCGCAAAATTTCGTTTCAACGGCGTAAAATGGCGCCTAATTACAGCTTAATTGTGGTACAAAAATTTTTTCAAAATTCAAAAAAGTCGCGGCCAACTTCACGATTTTGTGTAGTTTGGAGAAATAGGTTTTTTCAAATAGCTTGTTACACAGGAGGGCGCAAAATTTCGTTTCAACGCAAAATGGCGCCTAATTACCGCTTAATTGTGGTACAAAAATTTTTTCAAAATTTAAAAAAGTCGCGGCCAACTTCACGATTTTGGCTAGTTTGGAGAAATAGTTTATTGTAAATAACTTGTTACACAGGAGGGTGCAAAATTTTGTTTCAACGGCGCAAAATGGCGCCTAATTACCGCTTAATTGTGGTACAAAATTTTTTCAAAATTCAAAAAAGTCGCGGCCAACTTAACGATTTTGGCTAGTTTGAAGAAATTGTTTTTTTTAAATAACTTTTTACACAGAAGGGCGCAAAATTTTGTTTTAACGGCGCAAAATGGCGCCTAATTACCGCTTAATTATGGTACAAAATTTTTTTTAAAATTCAAAAAAGTCACGGCCAACTTTACGTTTTTAGGTAGTTCAGAAAAATAGTTTATTGCGAATAACGTGTTACACAGGAGGGCGCAAAATTTCGTTTCATCGGTGCAAAATGGCGGCTAATTGGCGCTAAATTATGGAATAAAGATTTTCTGAAAATTGAAAAAGTACGGCTTCGTGAACTTGGCCGGAAAAATCTTATTTCATTAATAACTTGTTTGCCAAGACGGCGCAAAATTTAGTTTTAGCGGTGCAAAATGGCGACTAATTTGTGCCTAATTATGACATAAATATTTTTAAAAAATTCAAAAATGTTGCGGCTTACTTCACGCACCTAAAGAATAGCATGTTTATTAAGTCTTCTATACAATATGACTAAATGTCCAAGCATTAAATAGTAAACTACATACTTAAAAACGTTGGTGTTTCACAACAGTATATTGAAGGGTTTTGCCAACAATATAAAAAGTGGGACTGATTTTCCCACTATTGTGTTCATATAAAAAAGAAATCGAGTTCAAAGTTTGAATTGTTCGTTCTCTTTAGCATGCAAGAATGATTTTTTTATGTTATTAAGATCGTGAGCTCCTTATTGAATTATATGTTGTGAAATCAGCAATCATTCCACACGATTAGGAATTCAAAGTGAACCCTTAATAAAAATTTAATTAATTTTTAATCTCTGAGGTTGAATTTCCTACAAGGCAAATTTGTATCAAAAATTAATCTCCATCAGTAATATAAAAACCACTATTTGTGTATCTAATTTAACTGTAAAAATAGAATTTAGTTGTGATAAGTTAATTTTAGAGCCCTACTTCCAAAGAGGAAATTAAATAAATAATACTTTAAGTCGCCAGCGGAAATTAAATAATATTAGAAAAGTAATTTGAAACAAATTAAATAATATTCTAAACTTGAAATGGAAAAGAGTAGAAATTAATTTTCAGCACAGTTCTAAATATGAAGTTGATGTTAGTTTTGAACACATGCTCCTACTTTTGATTGCCATTTTGATGTGTACGTTGGAACTTGGACTTTCAATTGATTTTGGGATTATCGGTGCTGATAGTCGAATGTTTGGATTTTGATTTATATTAGATATTAGAAAAAATAAAAGATTACCAAATTGGAAAATTTAGTAAAAGCTATAGAATTCTCCCAAATCTTCAATCGGATTTTGGAAAAGGATGCAGCTGTAAAATCGCAGTATTAAACATTACAGATAATCATCCACTGCGAGCGGCAAACCATGATAATTTAACGTCACTCCCATTGCTAGACTACAATGGAGACTTTGAAAATATTAATCATAGCATTTTTCTTAGGAATTTAAAATATATCAAATTCGACAGTACGTTCATCCAGTTGACTAATCGATACGTAAAAAAACGCCCAGTCTTGGTAAAAATAAAGGAAGCATTTTCTGATTCTGTAATTGTATATAAAAGAACTTCGGGGTCAATTCTTGGGTTTTTGATTTTTAGTTTATATACACTAGCTTCTGCAGATCTTTAAAATATCTTGGCTGTCACCAATATGAAGATGATGCAGAAGTGTATCTCTCGTTTCCACCAAATTAGGTGGTAGAAGCAAATCACTGTATAAACTGCAAATGATGATAACAACAATATATTGAAATCTTCAAAAACCCATTCACTTTTTGTAAACGCAAATAAAACAAGGGGTATATTGATAGGTAGCAATTCTTAATGTACATCGTTAGTCGTTAGTATCCTTGCTTACAGTACCCGTTAGGGTTGAACAAATTGAAGTTACAGCTGCCGTAAAGAATTTTGATGTTATTCTTGATAACAAATCAACTTTCAGTGCGCATGTTACTTTTCTAATTAAATCACCATATTCTACAGTGATTTTAGTGCTACATAAGAGTATACTTGCAATAAGAATTTAAAAAAATTTGGCTTGTGAGAGTTTAGTTCTCTCACGATTTAATGTGGCAGATGTTCTTTATTATTCTTTTTTAAATATTTATGACTTACGTGTGTAAAATTGCTATTTGTAATATATATTTAGAACAACAAACTTCCAAAGGATTTCTCGTACATTAAAAACAGCAGGGTGGTTCAATATTTGCAACACAAGAAAATCACACACTACATGTCTATTCCATAAAATTGTAACCACGGTTTATTCTGAGTACGTTTATGTCAAAATCGTACTTAGATCTGACATCCATACAGTTAATATACGTAGGAGAGGTCGTTGACTAATCCAATGCAAGTTACGTTTCAGGTCTTGACAGCGATCTTTTTAAAAACTTCTTTCAAAACTTCTTGTAACAAATTTTATTTCTTAAACAGAAATTACAATGGAATTTTGACAAACTTGATTAATTATTCTAAGTCGAAAATTAAATAATAATTGAATTAAGATTAGGGCGAGTAGCCTAAGCAAACGGCAATGTTAAAGCTGAAATACTCAAGACTGACTGACTGATCTGGGGCTCCCGGGTATTTACGTTGTCCCTACCCCTCACATGTTTGTGAGAACTTGCAGAGCTCATATCTGCTTATTTCTTAATTCTATTCATTATACAATGTAACAATCTTAATTTCTAAGTAATTGCGGTTTCTTAATCGTCTGTGACTTGCACCTGCAGTACACTTACATCTGGAATACAATGTATTACATCCGTTCTCACAACTTGCTTGTGAACTTTTAATAACCTTCCTGATTTATCCTTGAATTTACAAGCATATAACTTAAGTTTTCATTATAATTTTCTAATAATTTCTATTTATTTGTACATATTTGGATTGGGGGATACGTAACTTGCATAGAAAAGAAAAAATTCAAATCTTGCTTCACGTATCAGATATCCTCGATATATAATAATCTGCCACCAACTTTAGATACTGTGTCACCAACATGTTTTAAATTTTTGTAAAAGGTGCATTTGGTTGAGGAGTAGCGGCGAACGTTAGTATGGGATAGCTCTACTTATACTTTAAACTTATGTAAACTATAATGTGTATGCGTTAACTAGATTGAAATTTATTGTTTATTCTCATTATGTAACTGCAAGGATAAGTAGGAGAGCAGCAGTGCATGTACACATATGCTGAACTTCGCCTTGTGTTGCGATCTATATATGTATTATTTGTTACTTTGAATATTTTTTGCGTGATTGTATATCTATGCATTTCATAACGATAACGTAGTGTAATATGTATTTACATATCTTGTGCTTGGTAGATTTATTTAAAATAAGAGTCGTGGATAAGTTTTGTGAATTATAAATGTTGATTTGAGTATACTCACACAATTATGAATTAAAGGAAGCGTGCGTGCATGCGTGTGCGTGCGTGAATGTGTGAGTGTTCGTAAGTGAGTGCATACGTGCGTGCATGTGTGTGTGTTCGTGGATGCGTGCGTGTGTGCGTTTGCAGGTGCGTGCGTGCGAGCGCGCATGCGTGCGTGCTGTGACAACACTTAGGGTTGCGGGTTATTAAATTTTATTAATGGGGATGTAATAGAAAATTCTGGAATTACTATCTTACCTTTCTCTTCTTTCTTTTATCTGTCTAGCTCAAAGGAAGTTATACTATGGAATTTACAAAATGAAATAAAACACAGTAATCTCAAGAAAACATCTATACATTCAAAAACATTTTTCTTTCATACAAAACAGTTTATAATACAATTCACAGTTGCAATTCATACGGAAAATAATTAATTTCTAATCTTTGCTCCACCCGAAGGTATTACATTGATCAGAAAGTTTTTTTTTACCTGGAAAATTTGGAATTTTGCCGAACCCTTGCTGTTCCAAGCAAGGTAGGGATTTTTAACGTGCGTGACAACACTCACACACGGGACCTCCATTTTACCTCTCATCCGAACGAGGGCGTATTTTTGTGAAAAATGCTCACCTAACTTTTAATGCGGACCATGTCGAGATTTGAACCCGGGACCTTGGGCATAAACTCCTTTGTACCGACAGTTGCTAAAACCTGCAAAGTTAAGTGAAACAACACGAATGCACTAACTGCGAGCTAGATGACGCTATACTTCCCATAATGTGTTCGTGTTAAATATTACAACTTTGCTATTCCTGTCCTGATGTGCCCCAATAAGGCGAAGCACGTCGATAGGATGTCCTTGTGGCTAGCATTGAGTCACTTGCCGTTAGAATTTCTTGTTTGATATTAATTAAAAATGTATTAAATTTACTTTATGTTTATACAACTTTTGGCTATGGAAAAGGCAGTTGAGCCGGAATTCCTCCGTGCTGACAGTTGCAAAAATCTGCAAAGTCAAGTGAAACACCACGAAGGCACAAACTGTGAGCTAGGTGATGCTGCACTTCCCATAATATGTTTGTGTTAAATATTTCAACGTTGCTACTTTTATCCTGATTTAGATTATTTGGGCTTTGCATAAAAGTCTAAGTTATTGTTTTATCTTATCAACTACAATACGTTATTATTAATCAACTTACCTAGTGTAATAGCTACCTAATATATTCATGTGATAAGGAGGTCATAAAAGGTCGTTGGGCACCACATTCTGTGAGAAAAATTTAGCACGCTCTAAGTACATATAGTGTTGACAAGTCTAATCCGTGAAAATACAAAAGCATTCATTTTATTGAGAAACCCGTGTGTAAATATTTATTCTCTTAAAAAATATAAGTTAAAAACAAGTTTCATTGTATTTATGCAAACCCGAAAGGCCGTAAGTGGCTTCTGATGTAGAAACATTCATCCTCGTTAAAAATACCATTTAATACGTTATTTAGTCAAAAACGAAAAATACTGCATTTATTCGCATTCTTTTAAATAAACCCCTTTTGTGAGTGTTCTCAAAAGTCATAAATCATTTGTAAATTATCAAATGATAACTAATGATCTACCGTGAAGAAATACACGACAATTCGTGGAACGCGATAACACTGGCAAACTCTAAACCAGATAAGATAAGAAGCTTTAATTACTATGAATTATTATAGAAGCTCGTAAAATTATAGTAGGGATAGAGATAGCCAACTATTAATTTCATTCATACTTTCACCATCTTTATTGGTGGCTGATTATGGTCCGCTACCTGTTCTAAAAATATTATTTATAATAATAATGTAGAAGCCATTGTACTCCACTATTTGTTTTTTAATAAGTGCAAATTCCATAATAAACTTGTTTTTGTTTTAAAAAAAATTAATTATTCTAGTAAAAGAATTAAAAAGTGTCAGTTTATGTTGTATACAATGGTTTCGTTTACTGGTGTATCAAAATTATATATCTTTAACTTCTGTTTTCAATTTTTTAAAGAATTCAACACTGAATTTGAAAGTATCGATCATCATCATCATTAGGTCTTCAGTCCTAGAGCTGGTTGGACGCGTACCCTCATTGTTTCCTAGTCTGAACCAACCTACACATTTCCCTGAAATTTGCACAGTCTGCATCTATCACTATCTGTGTGCGAAAGTATGATCTCGGTCTACTCTACTTCTCGTTTCCTATCACTGCTTGTAATATATCCCATACTATCCCCAGAAATGCCTTAGAGCGTATCCTGTCCTTCTATTTCTTCTATTTTTTTTTGTTTTCACAGATATCTTTATTCCTCTACTATTTCTTCAACTTATTTGTTATTAACTTTGTCTGTCTATGCTACCATCCTCATACATCTTATGCACAACATTCCAGTAGGCTTCTATCTCTTTCTGTCTGCTATTCCTACTGCCCCTATTTCGTAGACGTACTTTGCTGTGCTCCATACTAGCTTTAAACAGTTTTCTGCTTGAATATATGTTCGTTGTCTTTGAAAATAGCTGCTGTTCTTTCTTGTTTGATGCAGTTCGATCACCTTCCATTGTTTTACCCTATTTCCCCGATATTCAGTGGTATGTAAAAGTGGGTATGCAGCCCTTGGCTGTCAAGTTCCCCCAGCACTTGAACCTTTGTCGAATTAAAAATTTTTCCAATTTATCCTTTCGCACAATCTACACTAGTTGAAAATGTTTTACAACCAACACCTGTAGTTGTTTATAATAATCATCAGATTTAAGGGCACTTATTTTTTCGTAATTGGGTTTTACGTGTTGAAACTGGTCGGACTTGTACCTCAGCTTATTTATGCTCTGAGCTAGCCTATACAGTTCCCTGCAATTCTCACAACAGCCTATACACAGCTCGATTCCCTTCTATTGTTTTCTAATTATATGCCCTATTTTACCGAAATTCAGTGGTATGTCAAGGGGAGGCGGCTCCATGGCGTAGTTGGTATGCATGTGACTACTACGCCCAAGGTCCCGAGTTCGAATCCCGACACGGTCCGCTTGAAAAATGTTAGGCGAGCATTTTTCACAAAACTACGCCCTCGTTTGGATGAGAGGCAAAATGGAGGTCCCGTGTGTGGGTGTTATCACGCACGTCAAAGATTCCTACCTTGCTTGGAACAGCAAGGGTTCGACAAAATTCAAAATTTTTCAGGTAAAAAAACTCGCTTCCTGGCCAATGTAGTACCTTCGGGTGGAGCATTGGAAAATCACATGTAAGATATGTGAAGGGGGTTAAGCAGCCTGTGGCGGCCAAGAATCCCCAACACTTAGACATTTGCCGTATTAATGTTTTCCAGTAAATCTTTTCGCACAATTACATTAGTTGAGAGTATTGCAAAACCAATATTTGTAGTTGTTTATAGTAATCACCATGTTTAAGTACAGTTATTATTTTTGTTATTAGTTTTTTCATTTTGCGACTGATTGGAAGCGTACCTCTATTGATTTTTTTCTGAGCTAGCCTACACATTTTCCTGAAATTCTCCCAGCCTACATCCACTATCTGTGTGCAGTAGTCTAACCTAGGTTTACCTCTACTTCCTTTTTTTCTATCTCTGCTTCTAGTATATTTCGCACTATTCCCTCATGTCTTAGTATGTGGCCTATCATTCTATCTCTCCTATTTTTTACTGTTTTTCCCTACTATTTCTAATACCTCTTTGTTCTTAACTTTGTCTGTCAATGATATCTTCATCATACGTCTGTAGCACCACATTTCAAAGGCTTCTACCTTTTTCTTGTCTGCTTCTCCTACTGTCCAGCCTTCACAGCCATGCAGTGCGGTGCTCCACACATGTGTTTTAAACAATTTTTTCCTTGTATCTATGTTTGTTGAATTTGAACACAGTAGTTGCTTTTTCTTGTTAAATGTAGCACGACTTTGTGCTAATCTGTGTTTTATATCTTTTGTGCTTTCCCATCTTGCGTTATTTGACTTCTTAGGTAGCAGAAATCCTTAACCTTTTGTAAGTCCTCTTTACCTATTTGTATAATTGTTTTTGATTTATTTTTGCCTCTTTTACATACTAGAACTTTAGTTTTATTTTTGTTAATTTTCATATCATATATATCCGTTAGAACTGTTTCCATTTCATTAAAAGCAGCTTCTAGCTCTTCTTTGCTAGATGCTAATACCGCTATATCATCTGCTAATCTAAGCATATCAATCTTTTCTCCCAGCGTAGTTATTCCAAATGTCTTCCTGCACTTGACAGTATTCATTGCCTCTTCAATGTACAAGTTAAAAATTAACGGGAATAAGGCACATCTCTGTTTCACCCCTTTCCTAATATTTACTTCTCTACTTTCTTTGTATAAGCAATGCATTATCCGTCTATCCCTAAAACTAATTCCAATCTTTTTGAGTATTTCGAACATTTTTTCCATTTTACATTGTCGAATGCTTTTTCCAGATCTACAAACCTTATATATACGCTATCCCCTTCTCTATTGTTTTCTCCATTATCACCCTTAGAGTTAAAATAGCCTCCAGTGTCACCTGTTTCGCTTAAACCCAAATTGCTCTTCTCTCAATATTTCTTTAGCTCGTTTTTCCATTCGTCTTTTACAATTCTAGTTAATATTTTTGGAATGTGTGCTGTCAAACTTATTGTTCTAAAATTTTCACATTTATCCGCACCTTTTTTTTGGTATAGTTACTATGATGTTACGTTTGAAATCTTTGGGTATCTCGCATGTCTCATACATATAGCTTACAAGTCGGAAGAGATGTTCTGTTACTATTTGGCCAGCGGCTTTTAGAATTTCTGTTTGCACCTTATCTATACCCGGCGCCTTACTATTTTTCAAACCCTTTAATGCTAATTCAAGCTCATCTCTAAGTATAGGATATCCCAGATCATCACTTTCAATGTCTGATTTTTGTTCTAATGCTGTTAGTTGCTCTCCTGAATATAAATTCCCTATATATTCCTGCCATCTAGCTACTTTCTCTACATTTTCTATAATGGCGTTTCCTCCCGCGTTCCTTATATTTTTGCTATATGGTTTTATATCCCTAAAATTCATTCTGATTAATTTGTATGCTTCGTCTGTCTTTCCTATTTCCATCTTAGTTTGTACCTCTTTGCACTTTTCATCAATCCATTGTTCTTTAGTTTTTCTGCATTTGCGAATAATTTTCCATTTTATGGCTTTGTATCTCTGTTTTCCTGTTTCGTCTGATCTATTTTTGTATTTACCTCCTTATTCTATTAAATTCAGGATATTCTTTGTTATCCATGATTTCTTATTTATATTTTGTGTACATCCCAGAATATCTCTGGCTCTGGGATTTAATGTTATTCCATTCTGTTTCTACTTCCTTAGTATCAGAAATTTTCCTCATATATTTCAACAATTCATTTGACCTTTTTTCGAATCTTTCGTGGATATCCTTATCTTTTAGCTTCTCATAGTCAAAGTGTCTTTTTCCGTTCCTCTTTTTCAGATTTTTAAATGTAAGTGCGGTCTTCATAATTTCGATGTTGTGGTCAGTGTCTATATCTGCTTCCGGTAGCTTCTACAGTTTTTTACTTGATTTCTAAATTGTTGTCTAACAATAATGTAATCTATTTGATATATCTCCTGGCATCTTCCACGTGTATCGTCTTGTGGCATGATATTGAAATAATGTATTTGTGATTGTTAAGTTGCTCTTGTCGCAAAATTCTATTAGCCTATTTTTCCTGTCATTTCTTGTGCCTAAACCAAATAAACCTACTATCGCTCCTTTCCTACCCTCACCTACCACTGCATTAAAATCCCTCGTAATTATTAAATTTTCATGTTTTTTTACGTATCATAGTATGTTTTCGATATCTTTGTAGATCGCCTGTACCTCTTCGTCACTGTAGCTAGAGATGGGCATGTATACTTGTATTATTACTGTGTTTACCGGTTTAGATTCTAATCTAACCATGAGTACTTTTCACTCCAAAACTCCCCCGCCTCTGGTCAGCGGACTTCGCTGATTCCTACTATGTCTAGTGCTAACCTATCCATTTCGAGTTTCAGGTTCTCTAGCTTACCTACTTGTTTTATACTTCTGACATTCCACGCTCCGACTTGCAGAAAGTTCAGGGATCTTTTTCTATATTTTCGGATTACATCTCCGAAGTAGTGCCCTCCCGGAGATCCGAATGGGGGACTATTTTACCTCCGGAATTTTTTACCCCAGAGGATGTCATCATGTTTACTAACAATTTCTGTGCGCAGTGTACTTGGGGGCAAATGTGGTGGTTTTCCGTTACCTTCCACATCGTAGTAGTGTGTCTTAGAATGTCATACCGACCCCTATGGTCTCTGCCACTCTAAGGACCGAAAAAAGCTGCGCCCTCTTTCGGGGACCTATCTTAGTCTGGTTCCTCACTAAAGACTCTACTACTTTGGTTAAACCTATAGTTCGACTCTTTAGCTCATTGAAACGCGCAAGCCGTTCTACCTGTTCTAGTATTTTAGAACTTCGTCAAGGTGAAGGTCCAATCAGAATGGTTGAAAGTATCCAAAACGGCAAAAATGATATCCACGGACCTTAGCCATACTCTTAGAAAATGTTCAGAATTCTCTTTCATTTCAAACCACGATATATATAGTATGATAAGTTGTTTTGCATTGGAGTTCCGTTACATTGTTTTTACAACTTATGATACAGGTTCGATGATGCACAAATGTAAAGAATTTTTCAGGAATAAGTTGAAAAAATTTTGATGGGATGTTGGGAAGGAAAACTGAACCTGCATTTAGGCCTTGTGTGCAATTTAACTAACTAATAATAATTAAGTGTATTTACATTTTGATTTTGCTCATTGAACCTTCAACTTTCAATCTGTCCTAATTTAATTTTCCTTATTTTACTAGCATATGTTAAGTAATTAATATTGGTGCTGTACACGACAGGAAGTATTATTCTAGTTTGCTGACAATATAATCTAATAATATTCATTACATTTAATAACTAGAGGTAAACATTTAATTGTAGTTAGTGCTTCGTAGATCAATTTTACTAGGATGTTATAATATTTATATGAATATTCAGCATTAGTTTAAATACCTTAGTTGAAACTGAAATAAAATATTCTTAAACATGGCCTCATATCGAACAATAAATATACAATTGGCTAATCAATTATTGAAATGTATTGAGACAGATGTTTAAGCTTACTTGAACCGATTGTTTGCCTATAATCTTTTTAATTTACTTGAATTCGAATGTTGTATTGTATGTTCCTTATTTGCAATAAAGTTCAGCACATCTGTATAGAGGGTATACAGAATGTGTTACAATGACAGGTCGCTGATTGTTTGTGGTGACGTAATAGGAACTAAAATCTAAAAATTTCTACATATAGTGTAAATGCGGCGGTTGTCGGCCCGCTTACGTAAGGTTATACACCTTGTAAGCTTTACAACTAACGTTTTTGTATGTATACAATAATGTTCCAACAAATTCTTTATTAGATAGCTACTTTCTCATACTTTTGAAGAAATTAATTTTAATGATTTTAATCATAAACATGTCAAATTTTTGATGAAAAACAAAAGTTCCAATTTTCCTGTTGTTGGCCAGTGATGCCCTAATGCGCGGCCATTGGTGTACCAGTTCCTGACCAGGGGCAATGTATACGGGTATAAATGTGCCATTTATCGAAGACGGGTCAAATTGGCCCCCCACTTTCTGTTTTCAATTTTTTTTCTTCCTCGCCAATTTTGCTCGTTTTGTGTTCAATTGTGCCGGTGTTTGTTTAAATTGTGCTCATTTTCTTATAGCGAAAAAATTGAAAACAAATCCGGGGGGTCACGTTGACCGCTAGCCCCCCGGGTTTTTTTACTTTTCTAATTTTACCTCAGTCCATTGAATTGTGCTCGTTTTGTGCTCAATGTGCCTGTGCTTATTTGAATAGTGCTCATTTGCATATAGCGAAAAAATTGAAAACAAATCCTGTGGGTCAGGTTGACCGTGCATTTATATTTCCAATGCTCCACCAGAAGGTACTACATTGGCCAGGAGGCGAGTTTTTTGTTGCCTGGAAATTTAGAATTTTGCCGAACCCTTGCCGTTCCAGGCAAAGTAGGGATCTTTAACGTGCGTGACAACACTCACACACGGGACCTCCATTTAACCTCTCATCCGAACGAGGGCGTAATTTTTGTGAAAAATGCTCACTTGTCATTTTTCAAGCAGTCGGCCGTGTCGGGATTTGAACCCAGGACCTTGGGATCCGTAGTCTTACGCTTACTACATTGATCCACGGCGACGCCTGGGCCAGGTTGACCGTTCATTTATATTTCCAATGCTCCACCCGAAGGTACTACATTGGTGAGGAGGCGAGTTTTTTGTTGCCTGGAAATTTAGAATTTTGCCGAACCCTTGCCGTTCCAGGCAAGGTAGGGATCTTTAACGTGCGTGACAACACTCAAGGGGCCAGGTTGACCTTACATGTGATTTTCCAATGCTCCACCCGAAGGTACTACATTGGCCAGGAAGCGAGTTTTTTTCCTGAAAAATTTTTGAATTTTGCCGAACCCTTCCTGTTCCAAGCAAGGTAGGGTTCTTTAACGTGCGTGACAACACTCAAGGGGCCAGGTTGACCTTACATGTGATTTTCCAATGCTCCACCCGAAGGTACTACATTGGCCAGGAAGCGAGTTTTTTTCCTGAAAAATTTTTGAATTTTGCCGAACCCTTCTGTTCCAAGCAAGGTAGGGTTCTTTAACGTGCGTGACAACACTCACACACGGGACCTCCATTTTACCTCTCATCCGAACGAGGGTGTATTTATGTGAAAAATGCTCGTCTAACATTTTTCAAGCAGACCGTGTCGGGATTCGAACCCGGGACTTTGGGCGTAGTAGTCACACATACCAACTACGCCACGGAGCCACCTAGGTCTTGCATACCTTACATGTGATTTTTCCAATGCTCCACCCGAAGGTACTACATTGGCCAGGAAGCGAGTTTTCTTTCCTGAAAAATTTTTGAATTTTGCCGAACTTTTGTTGTTCCAAGCAAGGTAGGGATCTTTAACGTGCGTGACAACACTCACACACGGGACCTCAATTTTACCTCTCATTCGAACGAGGGCGTATTTTTAGTAAAAATGCTCGGTTAACATTTTTCAAACGGACCGTGTCGGGATTCGAACTCGGGACCTATGGCGTAGTAGTCACACATACCAACTACGCCACGGAGCCGCTTAGGTTTTGCATACCTTACATATGATTTTCCAATGCTCCACCCGAAGGTACTACATTGGCCAGGAAGCGAGTTTTTTTTACCTGAAAAATTTTTTAATTTTGCCGAACCCTTGCTGTTCCATGCAAGGTAGGGATCTTTAACGTGCGTGACAACACTCACACACGGGACCTCCATTTTACCTCTCATCCGAACGAGGGTGTATTTTTGTGAAAAATGCTCGCCTAACATTTTTCAAGCGGACCGTGTCGGGATTCGAACCCGGGACCTTGGGCGTAGTAGTCACACACATACCACTACGCCACGGAGCCGCCTTCAACTTAGCTACAGCTGTTATTGTAGGGACGACGGCAATTTCTTGACTAGAATCATTTAAGAAAGCAGGAACAGGTAAAATTTTGACAAAAACGGCAGGAGACATTAAAGATACAGGTCTATGGACTTCCGGAGGACCATGGCAGGCGATTGGAAGTTATGGTCATTACAGCGACCTTTGTGCTCGCAGACACGACAGAGAATTCTTTAGTAGAATTGTTTAGGAAAGCGGGAACAAACTCTTGAGAAGCTAGCTGCAAGTCACTAATTCGTAGCATGGGTTGTAAGCGTGATGGAGGCACATTTTGGGGTGAGAGTGTATAAGTAGGGCGAGCAGAAGAAGGAGTAGAATAGGAGACAGAACTAGAAACGGAGGAAATCTTGTTAGAAGCTATATTTGCCGAGTAAAAGTAGGTTTTGATAGTAGGAGCGGGATGTGGTACCGAAGAGAAGGTAGAATGAGAAGTAGAAGAAGTTAGGCAACTAGAGGTGAGGGCAGAATTTGAAGGATTATTGGAAGAGCTATTAGTAGTAGGATGACAGTTGAGACAGTTATGGCGAGTAACTCCCTTATATCCGCAACCATAACAATGGAGTACTTTAGGACGAGTACAACGGGTCGAAACATGACCAGGTTTGTCGCAATTAAAGCATACGACCTGACAAGCAGTAGTAGAAGTAGCAGGAAGAACAGTAGAACGTACGGAAGAAGTATCGGATCTACTCGTAGGCGTAGGAGAAACCTTAACAACTCGGTCATGTGAAGCAAAAGTATATTTCTCAATAGTAGTAGCCTTAGAAATAAGCTCGTTGCGTTCAAAATGAAGAATTAGTAAATTGGACAACGACTTCCAGTCAGAAAACCTATCCCGAAAACCACGATACCAACGTAAAGCATCAGCCTCGAACAAATCCACTGCGGATTCAAATAAATCAAATTCGGATACATGATTAGCTCGTCGGAGTTTTTCGACTCGCTCCAAAAAATCACGTACAGTAAGAGTGTTCGGGACACCAGAAAATTTCAAATTCCACTCCCACACTGGGAGACCGTAGTAGGAAGCCGAAAAAGAAGTCATTTTGAATACAAACAAGAAAGAAATGGGTAGAAGGTAACGAAATAAAGGCTAACCGTAACTCGCTAAAAGCTCAAAAAAGAAGAAAATTGTTGCGAATACAGGACAATTTAAAACATATCCGACGGATAAACTTTGGGAACACCAATAGGAGCGAAACAACAAAATAGAAATTAGAATAGGGCTGTAGAATAAAAGAAAAATCGGAGAAAGAAAATACTAACTCTAGACGTAACAAGGAGAACAAAATATACAGAGAGGGAAGAAAGGACTATTGGCGAAAACACAAGACCAATAATCTAAAATTAACCAACCAATAGTATTAAGCGTAAGGGACAAAACATAAGTACTATTAAGCCGAGAAAATGCAGGTCATGTAAAAACTTAGAAAATAGCAATAATAAACAAAAAAAATTGAAGCAAAAATTAACTAAAACGAACTTCGAGCCAAACTAACTAAAATAAAATCGGAGCCAAGGTTACATGAAACAAAATCGCAGCACAAGAAAATTAACGAAAACTAAATCGCAGAAGAAATTAATCACAAAAAGAATAGGAACAGAAGTTAATTACAAAAAAAGTCGAGCCCCAAGCCAGGGCGTCAATATTTTATGCTACGTATATTGACGTAACATAAAAAAACCCAAGAAAAAGAAAGAAAGGAAGTCCGGGCTCAGGCGGCGAGTGGGCGGGGTCTTATACCTATAGCTAAATTAACAGGAAACCTGCAATAAATAGAAAAAATTTATATAAACACTCACTCATTCTCACTCAGAACAAAACATACAACGGAAAAGAAAGAACTTATAATTAAAAAAATATTTACACAACATAGTAAAAAAAAAATTATTCATGAAAAGGGGCGAGCTGTAATTTTAGGTAATAACCCCCTGACAGAATTTATTAAGAAAAGAAAAGAACCAAACGCAACCCTAAAAACCACAGCTTTAGATCATCGTAAATGTAAACTTAAACTAAATTTACAAGCATAATGGCAACATTTTCAATTGTGCCAGCAAGTCTTTAAACAATTTTTTTTTTAATAAGTAGT
Organism: Platerodrilus igneus; assembly: GCA_036346225.1. Taxonomy (NCBI): domain Eukaryota; kingdom Metazoa; phylum Arthropoda; class Insecta; order Coleoptera; family Lycidae; genus Platerodrilus; species Platerodrilus igneus. The sequence goes on along the minus strand of JARFIW010000816.1, from coordinate 3,233,560 downwards.
AAGTTTTTTTTAGTTATGTAAAACAAATAGTAAAGCATTCATCAAAAAAAGAAAAAGCAGTAAGTACCAAAATAGTTCAGTAATTTTTAATCGATAATAATTAAATTTAGAAATGCCATCTCTGACCGGTAACACCCCAGGCGTTCTAGTTCCGAGATCAGAAGCGCTTACCAAGAAAAGCAAAAACAGAACTCACCCTCGAGTTACTGGCATCAGGGTGGAACCAGTCGCTGCTCTGCGTCAGCGAATAGGCAAATTTACGTCCAAGCGGAGCGCATTTGACTTCGCAGTCCCCCAAAAGAAGCGCAGCTCAAAGGATTAACGTGTCCCCCGCAGGAAGCTAGAATATTTACGGACAATAAATTAATTTAATGAAGCCGAAACGTATTGTTTTATATAAACTCCATATACTCATCACGCTAAATTATGCGTGCCGGAAATTCACATAAAGATAACGAACGAAGCCAAATAGAACGTGCTTTCTTGTGGCTATTTGAACAGCAAATGAATTGTTACATTCGTTAAAGCACCAAAGCAAGGAAATAAACCAGGACAACCCTAATTTTATTAAAATAAATTCGCCGAATTCTTTAAAAAGGGAAAACACACCAGCATTTAATTATTAAAATACTTGGAAAGTCGCCTATCTAATTAAGGCGTAAATCCCACGGGACGAAATTCTTAGAAAGGATATTTATTTTCTAACGAAGCACAAAGATTTATCAACTGACATAGATAGGATATTTATTATTAATTACCATACAAATTTTAATACAGGAAAGGGTTATTTTTAATTAACGGAATTAATTTTTGTGTTAAACGCCAAAGGAATTTAAGATAAAAATTATTGTATATAACTAATTAATGATTTACGAAAATGAACGTAACACGGTGCTTTATAGTGTTCAGATCATACAATTTTATTGCAATTCTCATCATTTTCAATTTTGACTGTCTTCTTAGTTTTTGTATACTTATATTTTGCCGCTTTAATTTTCAACATTTTGTCCTAAATATTTAAATAGATATAACAAGTTTATGTAGCAACAATAAGTTTTTATTCTTTTTTAAGAATTTTATTAAGATCATTGAAACTACTTTCAACGTATCTGGAAGAAGCTGTTCTAAATTGAGAGCTAAAGCATTTATTGCAGACCATAAAATAAATTTTCTACATCCTTTTAAAAAATTTCTGCTATTTCTGGTTGAAAGTAAGGGCTAATTCAATCACCATGGGGCATGTATTGTTGTTTTTTGAGTTGCAGTTTCTTTTATTCTCTTTAACCGTTTTGTAGTACCTGTTGCGGTGTCGTTCACATTTCCGTCTTCATGTGGAACTTCAACAAGGAACTCTTGATTTTCTTCATTTGTTGCATATACTTTAATTATCTCTCCATAGCTTCCTTTAATGCAATCTGTTTAAAATCTTGAACCCTCTTCCATAGATGATTCGTTGCGATGAGTATCCTTTAATTTTTACGGGGAAATATAAACAAGCTTCCTTATTGTTTTATCAGATGTGACGTCGCACGTTTTGTTCGCTTGGTTTCAAAAAGTATATTTTAAGACAAACACTCTGTAAGGATAAAGTGGTTTTATTTAAGCTATCTTGGTTTTTTAATTAAGACAGAAAATATTTCACTGTTTCAAGATGTGTTAACAAATATCTTAACACTTTTGTTATCAGAATATGAGGGCATAAATGATCACTGCAAGTCACTTATGGAACAGAGTTTAAGATTTTTAGTAGGTTGCATTAAAGGAAATGATAGAGAGATAATTGAGGTACATGCATCAGATAAAGAAAATCAAAAATTCCTTACTTACGATCTATATGACGATGAAAACGCAAACGACGCCGCAACAAGAATTACAAGATGGTCAAAGAGAATAAAAGAAGCTGCAACTCAAAGAATAATAATACATGGTGACAGAATAAGACCCTACTATCAACCAGAACTAGCAGAAAATTTTTCAAAAGTATATGGAGATTTTGTTTTATGGTTTGGAGTAATGATTAATCGTATTAATTCTCCATATAGAACAGCTTCTTCCAACTACGTTGAAAGTAGGTAGAATGATCTTAAAAACAAAATTCTCAAAGGAGAATCAAAACCATTGATGCTTCATACATTTGCTTCTATCCATTTAAATGTTTTGAACAGGATGTTCAAAATTAAAGCGGTAAATTATAATTTAATGAAAACTAAGGAGACTGTTAAAATTGTAAATAGCGAAAATAGCAATAAGACTGTAGGGTCTGAACATCACGAAGAAGTACCCCTACATTCGAGTTTCCAATGCTCCACCTGAAAGTACTTATATTGTTCAAAAAGCGAGTTTCTTTACATGGAAAATTTCTTATTTTGTCCAATTCTTGCTTTTGCAAGCAAGGTAGGAATCTTTAGCGTGTGTGACAACACACACACACAACACAACACACACACACAACACACACACAACACACACACAACACACACATACAACACACACACACACAAACAAAACACACACACACAACACACACACAAACAACAACAACACACAACAACAACAACAACAACAACACACACACACACACACAACATACACACACAACACACACAACACACACAACACACAACACCCACACACACAACACACACATACACACACACACACACACACACACACAAACAACAACAACACACACACACACAACAACAACAACAACAACAACAACAACAACAACAACAACACACACACGGGACCTCCATCTTACCTTTCATCCAAACGAGGGCGTATTTTTGTAAAAAGATGCTTGCCTAACATTTTTTAAACAGATCGTGTCGGGAATCAAACCTGGGACCTTCGGCATAGTAGTTAAACACATGCCAACTACGCCGTGGAGTCGCCTCATGATGAAGCACCAAAAGATTTATCAAATTTAGAAAATTGGAAATGTCTAATAGGAATTAAGAGAGATGGTTCTAGTAAAACTAGTGCAGAATCCCCTGAAGTTCTGGCATCACCGAAAAAAGGAAAGAAGAGGAAGACAACTCCAGATAATTGGATAGCAAAAAGGGCCAAGAATCTCAGGAATTCAGGAAAGGCTGATTTATCAACATCTAAATCAAAGAAACAGATTTCTGCTAGAAAAGAATTGTGTCGCAAAGAAAAGGATTTGGATAAAAATAACCAGGTTGGTTTGTGTTGCTACATACGACTTGCAAGCTGTGATACCAATTCCAAAGGGTTCGGTTTCTTGTTTTTATTACGCAAGTAAACTGAGCTGTTTTAACTTTACCATAAGTGATTTGCGGGCAAGAAATGTCGAATGCTACTTCTGGGATGAGACCGAAGAGAAATGTGGAGCTGTGGAAATCGGTACCTGTGTTGTTTATTACATTAAAACGATGGCAGAAAAGGCAAATAAATCTGATATTGATATTATTTTATATTCAGACAATTGTTGCGGACAACAAAAAAACAAGTATTTACCTGCAGCGTATGCTTATGCCGTAGCTAACTTTAATGTCCGCAGCATTGATCACAAATTTCTAATTTGTGGTCACACTCAAAACGAAGGAGATAATGTTCACAGTGTGATAGAGAAACAAGTGAAGAGGTGCCTTAAATCTAGTTCACTATACACCCCAGATCAGTATGCTACTCTAATCCGTACGCAAAGAAGAATGGTCGCCCATATGAGGTACACGAAATAACTTTTTCAGATATTTTGATTTAAAGAGTCTTCAGGAAGAGTGGGGTACTAACTTTACTGTAGACACCTGCGGTAAGAAAGTAAAATGGAACGACCTAAAAGTCCTCAGAGTCCAAAAGCATGAACCACGAGCTTTCTTTTACAAAACATCGTACAAAGATGAAGAATTCAAAAACTTTGCGTGAAGAAAACAAGGACCCAACAAACTTTTGATGTAGACTTACTTCCAGCTTATGAAAAAAACTTTCCGTTGACTAAAGTAAAAAAGAAGGCACTGAAGTTTTTATGCGATAAGAAAATAATTAAAACAAATTTTATGAACAATACTAGAAAAACATTTTTGAGTTACACTAAAGCTTTTAAGATCCATTTGTTTTTCTTTTCATTCATCTTTGCACTTTTCTATGTTTGTTAGTAATATTAAAACAATTTTTAAAATATTAAAAGAGTGTTCTTAATTTATATCCCACTCCCGAAAAAGTCTCAACTCATAAAGAAAATCTTATACTCTGTATACTGTAAGTATACTAAGGAACTAAAACATCTACTAAAGTGTCTTAAATCAAAATAATTCATTGTTCTATTGACTGCAGATTCAGCAAGAACGACACAAGTCTTAAAATTTCAATTTTTCTAGTTTCTTAAAGAAAGTAAAATAAACTAAATTTTGTTTGTATAATATTATCGTACGAAAGATAATAGAGTTTTAAAGTCTCATCCATATTTCAATAAAAGGTATCGACATGATGGAAAAACGTTTTTTTCGCTTCCTGAAAATGACTTTATTTAACTTGTGTCACTTTTGTCGCAAGGGTGCGAAATGTCAAAAATGGTGAAACAAACCTAAACAAATGCTAAACAAACTAACGGTATGGCCAGTTTTTAAATAGGTGTCATAGGCGACACCAACTTTACATACTTTTCAACATTTTAAAAATTACTTTATACAGTTCCAAGGTGACTGCAATTTTTTTACACAAAATCTGTTCAACCAGTTATTCCAGGTTTACATGAACTACATTTTAGCATTTCAATTAGCATACATGTTATGCTTCTTCGAAGTGAATTTATGCAGTTGTATCATCATCCAATAAAAGTACAAGAATAAAAGAGTTTTATAGAATTTCAAACAAAGGTTTCAGAACTGCTAGTTCGTAGTACATTTCAACAAAAAAACTATAAATCAAGCGGTTCTATTTTAATAACAAATATAGCAGCCGTTTACCTGTAAACCTTTTGTTTTGTATAAACAATGAAATTCAGTACCTTTCAGATAAAAATCCGAGATAATGTCTATGTATAAAGAAAGAGCAGGCGATGAATACGTTTAAGTGCACGTGTACTTAAGCAAAACAAGTTTAGTGCAGATGTACCGAGTCGACTGTGTTGTAATGAGTTCACATGTACCTACCACATCCGCTTATTTAATGACAAATTTCTTTATCGTTGTTAAACAAAGGATGCAATTAAGTAAATTACATAAACAAATATTAAATTATTTTTCTACAAAAATTGGACTTTACAAAATTAGTGCTCAGCTTAGGGACTAATAGCACAAAAATTATTACTGCTGTTGTTTAAATAATACGTTAGGCAGTATGAAAATGATAGTTTTGATATACTGATGTAACAATTCAAAATGTACCTTAACCTTGAAAAATACTAAAATCTTAGGTCATTGAGATAATAATTATGTATTACCAGGAAACTGCTTTATTTAAAAAAGGTTAAACTGTTGTTTTAAAAAAAGCTTGTAAATAATGCGATTCCGGTACCGTATACTGTTGGGGTAAATGGGGTCGGTTGTTCTATTTTGCAAGATTGTAACTTGAAAACTATTGACTGTAATAAATTGCTCCATTGCTTAAAACATATATAAACATAAAAATTTCAAATGCTTCTTTTGTTTTTGTACAAGACGTATTCTTATATTCTTATATTGTTATCGGTCTCGGTGGGGTAATTGGAAAACGCATGGTCTTCGAAAGACTAAGATACAGGTTCAAATCTTGTCCGAGACCTTATATTTTCCATCTTTTATATATCTATAATGCTATGATAAGAAGGTAGTTTAAGGGTATATTAAGTCATAGGGGGTCGTAAGATAAATGTAAATATAATTAACGTTAAGAAAACCAAACAATTCCACGATTAAATAGGAGTAAATCGACTATTTTACATAAAGTCAATCGCGAGCACACTGTATATAAATCATAAGCAATTTAATTCATAAGAAAAAAGCTCATTATTCAATAATAAGATAGTATTTAGCAAAAATAATAATGAGTAGGTCGTATAATACGTTCTAAGTTAAATATACAAGTCTAGAACTGGAAAGAAACGAGCAAAAATTAGGTTTTATACGCATCAAGCTTCATCAAAATAAACACGTAATCGGTGAAAATATATCAACGCATAAATAAGTAAACGCGTTCAAATACGCCATTATAAAATATGAATACGTGACCAAAGACATTGTATTTCGATAAAATCCAACATATTTGGAGTAACAAACAATAAATAGCAGGCGGTCCGTGATATGGGAGGCACCGTGGCGTAGGGATATGTGTGTGAATACTACGCCCAAGGTCCGGAGTTCGAATCTCGACACGGTCCCCTTGAAAAATGTTGGGCGAGCATTTTTCACAAAAATACACCCTCGTTCGGATTAGAGATAAAATGGAGGTCCCATGTGTGAGTGTTGTAACGCACGTTAAAGATCCCTACCTTGCCTAGAACAGCAAGGGTTCTGTAAAATTCCAAATTTTCCAGGTAAAAAGCTCACTTCCTGACCAATGTAGTACCTTCGGGTGGAGCATTGGACAATCACATGTAAGGTCCGTGATATGATAAAGTTTAGACTATAGTCGACGACAAACATGAAGACATGACAAAATGCAGTGAAAATTTGGAGGTCCTATGAAATATGCCACACAAAATTGAACGTCTACGTGTGAAATAAAGCGTCTGACCAAGAATTGGAATAGGGAATTTTTAGAAATACCGAGTTCTGCAGAGATAAGCGCAAGGTACAACGCCTTCATCAACAAGCACACGATGAACGCCAATAGAAAAAATAGATAGGAGGAGTCTATAAATACTATGGGGACCTCATAAACATTCAGAATCTTTTCGACCAAGGCACCTACCACGTCAATTGAAAATGAAATACTACGTAAAAGTAAACTTAGTAAAAATTAATAATTTATTAAAAAAGTGAAAATTAAAAGTGACAATTTATACAACAAGAAGTAGCCGTTTTGCTCTTGAAACGTAAGGTAAACTATTAATTGAATTTTTTTCTAATATTTGAGCATTTAGGGCTCTGAATATACCTCTAAATATTCATCTGAATGTACATCTAAATATTCGTCTGAACGTACCTCTAAATATTCGTCTGAATGTACCTTTAAATATTCATCTGAATGTATCTCTAAAAATACTTCTAAATAAGCTTACAAGGAAAAATAAGATAAACGTCAAGATATTCAAATTAAATTACTAGTAAACTCCAAGTTATTATAAAATCCGAAGGGAGAATTTGAGCAACAATCATTCGCCCTAATTGGGGCTCATCAGAACAGCAGTAGCAAAGTTGTAATATTTAATACAGACACCTTATGGGAAGTACAGCATCACTTAGCTCACAATTTGTGTCTTCGTGTCGTTTTACCTGACATCGCAGGTTTTACCAACAGTCGGCCCGGAGGAGATCCGGCTCAACTGCTTTTTCTATAGCCAAATGTTATAATTTAAAAGAAATTTAAAAAGTAAAACGACGCGAAGACACAAATTGTGAGCTAGGTGATGTCATACTTCCCATAAGGTGTCTGTATTAAATATTACAACTTTGCTACTCCTGTTCTGATGAGCCCCAATTCGGGCAAAACGCGTCGACAGGATGCCCTTGCGGCTGAATTTGAGTCACTTGCCAATAATTCCTTTTTACTTTGTATTGATTTAAGACTCATTAAACCTACTTTTTTTTTAAATTATAACTTTTGGCTATGGAAATAGGCAGTTGAGCCGGATCTCCTCTGCGCCGACTGTTGGTAAAACCTGCAATTTCAGGTAAAACGACACGAAGACACAAATTGTGAGCTAGGTGATGCTGTACTTCCCATACGGTGTCTGTATTAAATATTACAACTTTGCTACTCCTGTCCTGATGCGCCCCAATAGGGCAAATCGCGTCGACAGGATGCCCTTCTGGCTGAATTTGAGTCACTTGCCAATAATTCCTTTTTATTTTGTATTGATTTAATACTCATTAAACCTACTTTTCTTTTAAACTATAAACTTTTGGCTATGGAAAATATATATATGTATATATATACAGGGTGTCCACGTCCTCCGTGAAAGTTCTATAACGTTTATGTTATTTAAGATATCAACTTCTAGTTTCCATGGCCAGGGTGCACAATTTAAAAATATTTTTACCTATATACAGGATGTGCCAATATGGTTTCCAACCCAAAGTTATGTTTTTTTTAATGAAACACCCTAGATTTGATACCATATTCTAAAAGCTCTTTTGATGCTGATCAAAATTTTACAGAGGTACTATAGGTCTACAATGGACGGTTTGCCTTTTATGAGTAATTTTATGTCAAAATCGTGCCAACTTTGAAAATTTGCAGAAGTTTTCATATTGAACTTGGAGAGTTGATTTTTTTACGACATAATTTTCCACATCCTGTCGTATTATTATCCATAGCGCGATGTGCTTATTTTTACTTTTTATTGTACAAGGTGAAGCAAAACGCAAAATAAACAAAATGTCAATTTTTTTAAATGGCACCCGCCATATTGGATTTTGCCATTGAATAGCGTTTTTTTGGAGCTTTCTATTGACATATAATTTTTTATAGGTTACATGAGAAAAAATTCTGAAAAATTAAAAAATGAATTTCTTTTACGTAGTTTTCATCATTTAAAAAACAAGTAGGCTACTGTCATCAAATCTGATATCAAATATCCAGTGCCAAAAGGGCACAACAATAAATAAACTTTATTCATTAATGGCAGACAAAAACAAGCTTTAGCAATTACTAAGCGTGGAGAAACAGTATAATAATGTAACGAACAGGAGTAAGTTGACTACCACAAGTGTAGAAAAATATTACCATTTTGTTCGATGCAGATTGCTAGTCTTCTGATGAACGAAATTCGTACTCGGGTCAACATTCCTTCGTCAATTGAACAAAATGCTTCTCTTATTCTATTCTTCATTTCATCAGGAGTGGTTGGACGAATTGTATAAACTTTTTCCTTAACAAAACCCCACAAAAATAATCCATCAGAATTAAGTCAGGAGAACGTGCTGGCCAAGCAATAGCTTCACCTCTGCCAATCCACCGATGAGGATAGTTTTCATTAAGAAAACGACGTACAATTGTATGGTTATGTACGGGAGCACCATCGTGTTGTATCCACATGTTCCTTCTTGGTTTTAAATCGACAAAATCCGTGTGTAAATATTCTTTAAAACATGTTTCATTTAGCATACGGCAAGTTTATTGCTTATCCAGACTGAAGAATTAGTCGTATCCACTATAAAGTACTCAAAATAACTCTATTGAAAGCTATCTTCTTTAGGATATGCGAAGCTAAACTCCGTACTTTGCTAGAATGAAAATCAATTTTTAAGGATGTCACAATAAGCGTTGTTTATTGAAAACGTAATACACTGTATTTATTGAAAGAAAAATAGTCCAGAATTTTCGAATATTTACGTTACCTTAATAAAAGAATACGTCATTTTCTTCGATAAATGTTCTCAAAACTATTAAATTAACAAATTAATTATCTTGTATGAATATGCGTCGATTCGAAGAATCGCTACTACCAAAAGGCTATAAAATATATAAGATAGCGTGTTTAATAGCTCTAATTATATTAGAGAAGTCGTGGAAGAGAGATAGCAACGAATGGTTTTTAATGAATTAAGCAAGGATGCGAGACGTTTTACGACAGGGTTTATAAAGGTATAGGTAAGAAATTAAGCCATGGTTACCAGAAAGCAAAATTAACTCTGACTTACCTAAACGAGAGGAGCATTTTCAAGTTAGAGATTCAGTTTGACACCGGAACTTTATTCTGTCAGGTGCAAAAAATATTTCAATGCTAAATTAGCACCAACATTTGTAGGACCATTTTTTATTAAAAAAAAAAATCAACTAATGAAAGAGGGGCCAATAGTGGTCGCTGGCACGGCAAAGATTTCAAATTAAATCTTGTTGATTAGCCTAACCTCTCCTCTTCATTTGTTCCTTATGATTAAAAATTTGTTTTCTCGTATAACAGATGTTCGATTGAATTATTTTAAATTTTATATAATTTTCATCTATATTTTACACCGATTTTGACATATTTTCTTCTCTTTTCTTGGGAGTGCTTTTTGATCAAAGTCAGGAGGTACTGATCCCTATTATTTTGGGGAGTTTGGCTTCATCAAAACATTTTATGAATCGTGACCATAGGGTTGCCGCGCAGAAATATATTTGCCTTAGGTTTTCTCCCTTTTAAAGGTAAGGAGGAGGACACTTCACGACCTCCCACCTTCCGTGGCACCTACGGCATAGAAAATTTCATCTAGGTTAAATTTAACATAGACGTACTTACACAAACACACATACATTCATTTACTCACACACAGTTTTCCGATTTATTTCGGAATTTTAGGTTGATGCCTTGGTGTCCGTTTTTCACTATTTATGCTGATTTGTTTTAATTCACTCAAGATTTTTGGAAAAATTTTGATTAATTAGAGGGGATGTGACATTCCTTAAAAATATGTATAATCACATTTCATTTTAACAGTTTCTATATTAGTAAAATCCACCAATAGGATTAAGTTATTTCTTTTAAGAAATATAATTTTTAGGTTACTATAATTTTGATCTAAGGTAAAATTATTTTGTATCATATATGAACCATACTCAATGGTTGTCAAATTCATGTCAGTGTTTAAGGGGTAGAGATGATGTCATTATTGTAATTAGTACAGTCGTGATTCAGTTGTTTTGATTATTAATGAATTATGCTAGCGCCAGATAATCTTATCATCTGAGTGTAAAGACAGGTCATATACGGTATTGTGCAGAGTCAAATAATTGAAAAGTCCTTCTTTATGATTCTAGGTCCACGATACGTAAATTATGGAACGATAAGTCAATCAACCGTTATGTACTAAAATAAAAGAAAAACTTCCGAAACTATTTTAGAGTGAAGATTTGTAACTAAATAAACAACCATAATTTAATGCATGAACTGACGGAACGTACCTACACGTCTTTGTTTAGATTTAGCTTTCAGTTAAATAGATATGCGGTATATTTGATTCTTAATACTTGTTTAAAACTATAACGTATTTGTAATGAAAACGTAAATGTGCTATATGATTAGAAACAAGTCGTATATAATTGTGTAAAGGCATGTGTATATTTGGTTTTTCTTCATTATTATAACGATATGGTTAATTTTGCTGTAACAAATTGTTTTGTGATTACCTTGAAACGTCATTGAGTTTTCCAGGTCATCAAACGTTTGCTTTCAGGCACCTTCTTTGCAGTAGTCTTAAATAGGTCTACGTGTTTTTAGAGTCCATATCTGTTTTAGGTTTAATGTAATATTGTTTTTAATAAATTTTCAGTTATATTTTTAAGCCAGAATCACTTTTCTGGTCTCAAATTTTGGCACCTTCTTGTTATTCATTTTAGCGTTTTTCCCTAGCAACCCTCGAGATCAGGTGGCGTTCAAGGTATTTCCCGATCAACACCATATTTCATACCCGATAGTATTCTGGAACTCTCTTCAAACACTTCCACCACCCGTTCCGCTGAGTTAGTCTACAACCAACTTTGTTGAACAGTCGAGATTTTCGGTATTTTACCGAAACGGGATTTTTATCGGAGTACTTCACCGAATTTTCTGTGGATTACCAGTAACGATTTATATAAAGTCTTTATCAAGATCAAAAAATTAAAAGCAAAAACACAGTCATTAACATAAATATAACAAAAAAGCTTACACAAAATTTGATATTAATGCATGGACTGCTTTAACACGAAAAGTAGACTAAACAAATAGTGATAACTTTTAATGTAAAAATGTAATTAAGACAAAAAACGGCGTTGTAACATGGACGAACACACTAACATGTAGCAAGTAAAGAAACTTCAACAGCAAAGTAGTTTTTATAGAGACAAATGTATTACAAATTCTACATGTTGATTATTACAAATCTAAAAGCATTTTAAAGTAAATTTAAAACCTACTTAATATATATATATATATATATATATATATATATATATATATATATATAGAATGCTGTGTTTCCCTGTATTAGAATCGAGCCTCACGAATTGGACGCCATGTCTGCTGTGAATCCTACAAAAAGCTATTCATTACCTTAACTGTGTTGGTCCATTGACTTTCTTCTGTTAATCGCCTCGGCTGCTCCTCTAGATAACTTACATCCTCAATCATAAAAAAAACAAACACATTCCTATCACAAACATCAACGTTAACTCTATTTACATCAATATTCACAATACATTAAAATTTCAAAATTAAAATTCAGCATAAATTTCAGTATCAGAAAATTTCAAGATTAAATTTGTTATTATTTTAAAGTGCATCCAGAATTAAAGTCCTTGTAGGATGCCTACTACTTACTATAACAATATATGCAGACCTGAGTCTGAGTACAAAGGAGCATCTACCACCCTTTACGTTAATTAACCAGGTTCGTCTAATTGAGCTCAAAGACATACCCAAATTTTCATCATAATCCAGAACATCAATACTAAATACCCTTTCTACTTAAACAAGCAAATTTCACCTTAAAATTAAAATTTTATTGTTAGTACAATTTCACTACTGTCCATTTTAAGTAAATCAATTATAAAGTTATTCAACACACACGAAAACATCAAAGTTCAAACAAAATAGTATAATTTACCTGAAGGTTACTGCACTCGTAGCTTCAATGTACATCGTCCCTTTTGTTAATCACACCATTCCAACTGGGTTATACTTACGGCTTCTGATTCTCAACGCTTTTAAACTTTTCTCCACCACCATTCATCTAAAGTAGTTTCAGTGCTTTTCCGGAACTCATTTGTGTATATCTGAAGCTTGTTTTGTGTATCCAGACACGTTTACGAACCATTTAATTATTAACACCCCCGAAAAATAGCAAAGAAATTCATACTTCTTTCACCAATATACGCCAAAACTGCCTACTTTTGTGTATTCATTTGTCGTTGTAAATTTTACTAATTGGTACACTTTATTACCTTGTATCTTCTTTTCTAAGTGCACTAAAGTACATTCATTGTAGCACGTAAAGAACAAACTGTTTTAAATCACCAAAATATACGAGCAAACTTTTAAATTATTCTATCAAACTCGGAAAACTAAAAAGCACTGTTTAACGCATTGAATCAAGTCGCAGATGTAAGAGAGCTTGTTCATATTCACCTGGGTATATATAGAGGTTAGCCTGTCTGTCGGTCGAGTCCCCAAAACGGACAATTCTTCAGAATTTCGCATGCTAGGTTCCCATTCCGCAGCCCGGCATGCGATTTTTACGAAATCTGCACTCGCACCAGTTAAATCTCAGAAATTTCGACACGGCTCGCAACGTCTGGAAATAACTAACTAAATGTTATTTTTACCTCTCAATTTTGCCTTTTATTTTCAACCAATCGCAACCCAATGACGTTGCTCCACTCACGCCTTTTACTATATGTGTCTCGGTCTTGCGCATATTATCTGTCTCTATCTACCCTGTTCTTATTAGTGCAAAATTAATATTCTTTATTATCGATTATTTTCAGTCCACATGGACTGTTATCTGGGTTAAAGAACCCCGTATCTAGTCTTCCCGTTAATATAAACGACGGTTTCTCCAACATTCTCTGAACCCATTTGTTATCTGCAAATTTTACGCGGAACAAGCTTTTTTAAAAATACGCAGGTGTTCTGTATTTCGTGCTAAAGCATCCGACCGTTTCTAATATCCGTAGAATCGACATGTTTATCTAAACAAATTAAACTGAAATTGCCTTTTAAGAATACGCAGGTGTTCAAACATACTATTAATTCTCAGAGCTTTATTTCATGGTATTTTATTGGGTTTTTACAAGTTTTTATAGATATTATCTGTTACTAACGGTTCAATTAACTCCAATTAAAATAATACCCTTTAATTTTTAGTGACTCCTAATCAAATATTCAATTATTATCAGTACATTTTGTTTAATACCGGTTACTTAAAATTGAGTTAATATAAATTTTGCACGTAATTTCTATTTGTTTCTTACGTAGAGCTTTTTAATACTGCTTCCTTTTTTTTTTATAGCAAGCGTCTTGTACATAATTTATCTCCCTTATTTTTAATGAAACGAATGAATTTTTATGCTTCACGCTTTTATTTAATAACGCGTACCTTTTCCCAAAGCTTCTACATGGTGATTAAAATTATTTGATGTGATTATTTAATTTTCTACCCTGGTCTAAATATGAGTATTTTCCCCCTATTTGAATACAAATAATCCCACTTATTTGAATTCAAATATAAAATATTTAAACCGCAAACAAAATTTACAAAAAAAATGCCCATCTCTCTCTACCCTTATCTATCTAACTTACCTACCTTATCCAATCAAAAAAAATTATTTACACCTATCCTATATCCCTATCCTATTCCTAACTTTCACCTAATTTTATAAACTGAAATTATCCCTAACTTCATCCTACTTGTCCATCTAATCCTATATACATCCTATATACCTATCCTATTCCTAACTTTTAACTAATCTTCACTATACTTTACTTCCCCCTACCTAATCCTATATGCCTATCCTACTCTTACTCTATTCCTAACTCTCCACTAATCTTATATGAAATATCTATACTTAACCTATCTTATTTTCTTCCTACATTTACTCTTTATTCTCATCCTAAACCTATTTCTAATTATCTCCCATATTTATCCTATACCTAGCTTTATTTTCTATACACACCTACTTCTACTCTTCTATATACATACTAAAATTCACCTATCTCTATCCTTTGTTCATCAAGTTATTTAAATCTAACTCTCTTCTTGACCCTCCAAGTCTTTCTTCTCACCAACCTAATACTCTTCATCCCTATTTCTCCCCCTTCTATATCTATACTTATCATCCCTATTATCTCACATAAAATAAACTTATCATCCCTATTATCCTGACTCTTAAATACTGCTTCTTCTTCAGTCCCTACACTTGTCTGTTTCTCATTTACTATTATTTTCTTCTCTGCCGACAAACCAAACGATACTACCTTACAATTATCGATTTTTCCCTCTACGGAAAATCCTATGTACCTTCTAAAATTCTTGTGTAATGGAATCCGCCAGAATGAATTCCTTAAATCTACTTTATTAAAAATAAACTTGCCACTTAATCTCGTTAAAAGTGTGTCCATGGATGGTGGACAATGGAATTGCGGTTTGGTCCGTTGATTAATTTTTCGTGCATCTAAACATAAACGAATGCTATCATCCTTTTTCTTAACTACCACCAACGGATTTATGAAATGAGTGTTTGATACCTCTATTATGCCATCTTCCAACATTTTATTTAATTCTGCTTTTACCTGCTCCCGATATGCTGCTGGAATAGGATAAACCTTTGCGTTGAACGGTTCTGAATTATCCACTTCCAATATGTGCTCATAGCCTAACGCTGTGCTTGCTTCTACCCCCACTAATTCTGCATGTTTTTGTAATAAAGCTTGAACCTCTACTCTCCTATCCTCTGGACATCTTATTGTGTTGATCTGTTTAACCTCATCATCCTCTACCTCTACTACATTAATACTTAACCCCGTGTCATCCTCCGTGACTTCATAACTGCCCTTCCATGGCACAACCCTATCCTTAATCCTTATTACCTTCCGTTCCATATCTATCAAAACCCCTAACTTCATCATACAGTCAACACCTAAAATGCTCTGAAACTTCAGTCCAGGTACAATTACAAACTCCTGTTCACAGCTTAAACCTCCTATATCTATCCTAAGCACCACAACACTATTTACTACAGCAAACTTCTTTTATTTGGAGCTACTAAATGGCTACGCTTTATAGGCATAATTCTATCACAAACCTTATCCCTAATTTTGCTGACGAATTCCTCCGATATTAAACTCGCCTCTGCCCCTGTATCAAGTAATACTTCTACATTATTCTCAAAAATTTCTAAATTAATAATTGGCAAACATAATTTTTCCTTAGTTTCTGGCTCTACTTCCTCCTCAATTTTGAAAAATTCACGTGGATGTTCATATACATTTACACTGAAATCTAGTGGTCTGTCGCGTTCTAAAAATCCTGTCCAGGTCTGTTTTCCCTACTTGGTCCTGGTCTAGCCGTCACCTCAGCGTATGTCCTAGGCGTTTCCACTCGTTCCGTGTCTGTATTAGCAGTCCCCTCATGTCCGGTGAACTATTCCTTCTGGTAGGTTCCGGTCTCTGTGCAGGTCCCCTTCCTAAACTATTACTTCTAACGTATGGTCGTCTCTGTTCCCAATTCTGTCGCTGGTATCCGTAACTATTCCCCTTCTAGCATAGTTGTCCCGTCTATTGTCAAACCTAACTGTGTTGATCTGTCTTTCCCTATTATCCCGAGGTCGTCCAATACTTACGTCGTCGTACCTCTGCAGGTATTCTAAAACATTTCTCTGTCCACTATGTTCTGTAGTGCTACGTGTTGTCTTACTTCTACCTCGAAGTGTCGTGATAAATACTTGATAATTTGTCGGTCCGTCAGTGGTGGGTTCAGTTGCTTTGCTATGCTATACTTGCGTATAGCATATTGCTCCTACTTCCTGAAAATTCTCCTTAAATTTCCTGTGATTAAGTCGTCTCGTACCTGGTCTTGTCTGTGGTCACTCCAGTAGTGCTTTAAAATCTGTCTTCAAAGTCTATGTAGGTGTCTATGTCCTGTCCTACTAAATTGTACCATGCTTCCGCATTGTCCTTTCAATAAAGCCTTTATCGTATTCAGTTTAGTCTGTTCGTCAAATAAATTTCCCACTAGATTTCTTACACTATTAATAAAAATTTGTGGATTTACCCTGTTATCGCCATAAAACTTCATGTGTTGGTCCAATGATACTCCACCTGTAGAAAATCTGGGACCATCCCCCGTTAAACTTGACATGTTGTATTTGATACTACTAACTTCGCGTTCTACCCTGCCTAACTGATCCCTACATGAGTCCGTCACTTCAGTCATTTTATATTAATCTCTTCTTCACAAAAATGCGTACTTCGGACCTTAAATGTCCCATTTCCTGTCGAAGACCTGTAATATCACGCTCATTTTTTTCAACCCTATTTTCTACTTCCCCCAGTTTCACGGTAAGACTATTTTTAAATTCTGTAAATTCTTTAGTATTTTGTTCAATTTTCCCGCTTATCTGCTCTAATTTTTGGTTGGACTCCTCCCTCGCTCTATTCGATTCTTCTCTAGCTCTATTAGATTCTTCCCTAGCTCTATTAGATTCATCGCTTAGCTGTTCTAATTTTCTGTTGGACTCCTCCCTAGCTAATCGCATTTCCTCTAACATTCTCATCATTAACTCATTTCCTTGTTCCCCTGATTCCGTCCTCGACTGATCTCTACTGCCTCCAGCTTCTTCCATTTTCGAATTTTTCCCACACAATGCACTATCGTCACTTCCAATTTCCACTCCTTGACTCCTTAACCACTCCTTTCTCTGCATACGTTCTAATCACTCTCACACACTCTAAATTACTCTTAAATTTATACACACACAGAAACTCTCTCTCTCAGATCGCCAGTTTCATGGAATAAAATCACAAAAATTTTATTTGGAACTCGAGCCCCACGTTGGGCGCCAAGAATGCTGTGTTTCCCTGTATTAGAATCGAGCCTCACGAATTGGACGCCATGTCTGCTGTGAATCCTACAAAAAGCTATTCATTACCTTAACTGTGTTGGTCCGTTGACTTTCTTCTGTTAATCGCCTCGGCTGCTCCTCTAGATAACTTACATCCTCAATCATAAAAAAAACAAACACATTCCTATCACAAACATCAACGTTAACTCTATTTACATCAATATTCACAATACATTAAAATTTCAAAATTAAAATTCAGCATAAATTTCAGTATCAGAAAATTTCAAGATTAAATTTGTTATTATTTTAAAGTGCATCCAGAATTAAAGTCCTTGTAGGATGCCTACTACTTACTATAACAATATATGCAGACCTGAGTCTGAGTACAAAGGGAGCATCTACCACCCCTTTACGTTAATTAACCAGGTTCGTCTAATTGAGCTCAAAGACATACCCAAATTTTCATCATAATCCAGAACATCAATACTAAATACCCCTTTCTACTTAAACAAGCAAATTTCACCTTAAAATTAAAATTTTATTGTTAGTACAATTTCACTACTGTCCATTTTAAGTAAATCAATTATAAAGTTATTCAACACACACGAAAACATCAAAGTTCAAACAAAATAGTATAATTTACCTGAAGGTTACTGCACTCGTAGCTTCAATGTACATCGTCCCTTTTGTTAATCACACCATTCCAACTGGGTTATATTTACGGCTTCCGATTCTCAACGCTTTTAAACTTTTCTCCACCACCATTCATCTAAAGTAGTTTCAGTGCTTTTCCGGAACTCATTTGTGTATATCTGAAGCTTGTTTTGTGTATCCAGTCATGTTTACGAACCATTTAATTATTAACACCCCCGAAAAATAGCAAAGAAATTCATACTTCTTTCACCAATATACGCCAAAACTGCCTACTTTTGTGTATTCATTTGTCGTTGTAAATTTTACTAATTGGTACAGTGATACTAAACTTTATTACCTTGTATCTTCTTTTCTAAGTGCACTAAAGTACATTCATTGCAGCACGTAAAGAACAAACTGTTTTAAATCACCAAAATATACGAGCAAACTTTTAAATTATTCTATCAAACTCGGAAAACTAAAAAGCACTGTTTAACGCATTGAATCAAGTCGCAGATGTAAGAGAGCTTGTTCATATTCACCTGAGTATATATAGAGGTTAGCCTGTCTGTCGGTCGAGTCCCCAAAACGGACAATTCTTCAGAATTTCGCATGCTAAGTTCCCATTCCGCAGCCCGGCATGCGATTTTTACGAAATCTGCACTCGCACCAGTTAAATCTCAGAAATTTCGACACGGCTCGCAACGTCTGGAAATAACTAACTAAATTTTGTACAGAAATGTTATTTTTACCTCTCAATTTTGCCTTTTATTTTCAACCAATCGCAACCCAATGACGTTGCTCCACTCACGCCTTTTACTATATGTGTCTCGGTCTTGCGCATATTATCTGTCTCTATCTACCCTGTTCTTATTAGTGCAAAATTAATATTCTTTATTATCGATTATTTTCAGTCCACATGGACTGTTATCTGGGTTAAATAACCCCGTATCTAGTCTTCCCGTTAATATAAACGACGGTTTCTCCAACATTCTCTGAACCCATTTGTTATCTGCAAATTTTACGCGGAACAAGCTTTTTTAAAAATACGCAGGTGTTCTGTATTTCGTGCTAAAGCATCCGACCGTTTCTAATATCCGTATAATCGACATGTTTATCTAAACAAATTAAACTGAAATTGCCTTTTAAGAATACGCAGGTGTTCAAACATACTATTAATTCTCAGAGCTTTATTTCATGGTATTTTATTGGGTTTTTACAAGTTTTTATAGATATTATCTGTTACTAACGGTTCAATTAACTCCAATTAAAATAATACCCTTTAATTTTTAGTGACTCCTAATCAAATATTCAATTATTATCAGTACATTTTGTTTAATACCGGTTACTTAAAATTGAGTTAATTAATATAAATTTTGCACGTAATTTCTATTTGTTTCTTACGTAGAGCTTTTTAATACTGCTTCCTTTTTTTTATAGCAAGCGTCTTGTACATAATTTATCTCCCTTATTTTTAATGAAACGAATGAATTTTTATGCTTCACGCTTTTATTTAATAACGCGTACCTTTTCCCAAAGCTTCTACATGGTAATTAAAATTATTTGATGTGATTATTTAATTTTCTACCCTGGTCCAAATATGAGTAATATATATATATATATATATATATATATATATATATATAACTAACAATACACTATTAAATCACATATGTCTATTGAAACTGTGAAGTAACGCATAAATAGTAAACAAATTGTGAATGTCATGTTTTTTGTTGATACATATGACCCGATGTTCAATTTGGTAAAACTAGAAAAGTCTTTGTTTGTAACAATTTTCTTGTTCTAAAATTTCAACCTCATTGTAATTAGGAGAGTGGTGAGTTAGGTAGACATGTGAGAACAAATTGCAACAATGGTGTTGGGTTGTTAGGCTTGTCCCACATACAAGCTGTTACAACTACTAGTAATCCTGTAGGCAACATTACTGACTAAAAATTATAGAATTTTGTCTTTAAGAGGAATGAACATTTTTTAAATAGATTTTCAATGCTGGCAAGCAATGGAAATACTACCTTTAATTTTTTGGTACTGCGATGGGGTCGCC
The DNA here is from genome assembly GCA_036346225.1 of Platerodrilus igneus. NCBI lineage: Eukaryota > Metazoa > Arthropoda > Insecta > Coleoptera > Lycidae > Platerodrilus > Platerodrilus igneus. The sequence goes on along the minus strand of JARFIW010000816.1, from coordinate 3,213,234 downwards.
TTTATCTCCTATCAATGCTCAGTTGGTCGTGGATCATTTGTTGGATTTAATTATCTCCAATTTGTCTTTTCAATTTCCTTTTTGGTCAAGTTTGTTGACAACATCCTTTGTTCTATATTGATGAGGTATTGATGGTGTTCAATAATTTCAACATCCATTTACAATTCATTGTCGAATTAGCAATTAATATGTCATCACAAATGATGATAATCGGTTAATTTTCGACTGTTATCTGAGAGATACATCAATTACTTTACTGGCCATTCTTTTGAACACAAGAGTAACACCATTCTGGTATTAAAACACAGAATTGATTCGTTATGTGAACCTGAATTTAAAAAGAATAACTACATGGATCTAACTATTATTCTACTTAATAATGGCTACCCTAAACGATTAATTTTGATTATTTAAAATGAGTGGTGTAGAGGTGCATATCAGGTAACCGCTGCTATAGTTCCTGTTATAGTCGACTACAGCTTTTTGAAATATGTACATCAAATATTTAGTTTATATACCTACGCTTTTTAGTTGTTTACATATGAATTTAGCTGCAATTAGTCACAAGTGACAATTATCAAATTCTTAGTTTCTTAATATTGTACAAAGAGGAAAAAACCATTGATGATAACCAAAAAAATTGTTCGAACGCGCTATGGTAGAGATTTATTGAAGAATAATAATAAAATTTTGCAGGTCTTGTTACGTTAAATTTCTGAATTGGGGCGATTTCTGCATCCTACATAAAAATTTTAATCTCTAATTACTTTATTTACTTGATGTTAATAAACGCTTTTTATAAATTCTAATCCAAACGACGGTCCGGTTGTTATGCTATTTTAATTAAAATGAATATTTAAAGCCATCCTGTATAAAAATTTTTAAGTGTAGAAATACATGGAATATATTTTAAAACCACGCACACTAGCACTATAGGTAGAGAGCACAGTTTTATAAAGGAAAGTTTCTCTTCCAGATTACGTTCTCAAAGATGGCCTTTTTGTCCTAGCGAACTAATTAGTATGAATAATCTGAAGGTTCCCAAACAGTTTGTGTGTGAACAACACACTGAGGTTGAGTTTGACGATTGTTGCAATGCTTACATGCACATCTATGATGCACGAACTTTCTTACAGTCAAGAGATACGTAAAGTTTGTATAATGTTAACTTCCTATGTTCCAAATCTAAACTTTCACCTTCCGTTAACTATTACCAAGTTGGAGCTCTGCTGAACCTTTGAAATAGTTCTAAAGACATTATTGTTAAGAACTGTAAATAGTTAATAGTTGGTTGTGTTACTATAGCGTTTATTATTATTAGAAAGTTTATTAAAAATAAGGATCAAGGAAATAAAAAGTCAAAATTTCAAAGAAAAATTTAATTAATTATTTTTAACAAGCCAAAAATATCGAATCGTATAGAAATCTTGAAGGGTTACACGTGGTTTTGCAAGTAATTGTTAAAGGCCACAATGTAAGTGTATCCCAGACTAGCTATTAGCATGTATTAAGATAATATTTTTAGGAAATTTATAACGCTACTATAAACTTGACATTTTATGTGGAGTGAATAAAACCGTTCATAAATTAGTGTTTTTAACAATAGTTTAGAACCATGGACAGCCCATCATAGAGAGCCAATCCTACATGTTGTGGTAGAGTTGCGACTTTGTGCATCAACCGCAACTGGCCGTAACAATTATATTTGCAGAATACTCACTGCATTTTCTAATCTGATTCAGTTATTGTTCTGTGGTCCATTCTAAATAAGAATAAAGTAGAGGGCTCTTGCTAGCAAGGTGGATTTACACTGCATACAATGTATTTTAAATGTGGTAAATTTCAAACTTATGGATATAAAAGCTTATTTGTAAACAACATCAGCTGATTTCTTCTGCACAATAGCAGAAGCTAGTAACAACATCTAGGTAAATTTTAGAGGAGCATGAAAATGCACTTTAGGTATTATTATAAGGATTCAAATGGCAAATACAATAACTCTGTTAACGGATAGTTAGCTTTTTTAGCTATATGTTACATTTCACGATATTTTTCTAATTTAATCTTCAATTTAAGAAATAATAATGTATGTACAACTTTTTTTCTACAAGAAACACAACCATTTTGCAAAGGAAAAACATGGTAAGTTGTTATTTAAGAACTTTTAGAATTTCGTAAAAATCCAATGGAAAATCATTGTATAATGCGCTACTAAAAAACAACTGTATCATAATAATAAACGTTACCTTGAAGAGATGAGATTTGAAGATGTGATTATGTTTATAGCACAAAAACACTTATTTTATTTATGCATCTTTATAACCTCCTGTCCAAAACAGAAACAAAATAAAACTACCAAAAGAATCTTTAATATGTGGATTAATTGATATAATTAAATTTCAATAATAAACCCTAAGTGCTATGTTTTTCCTAGAGCATATCGTTCTGCATATAAAAAAGGGAAAGCTAGTAAATTATATTACTAATTTTTTCCTTTTTAAACATTCAAATATTATTTTAAATATCCACTTTTATTTTAAACGTGCTAGTTTTTTATGTAGGATAGTACATTAGCATATATGCTGTTTTTCCACTTTGAACAATTACAAAAATGTACTACTAGCAAATTCCACTGGCCTTGCTGTGTTTATTTATTGAGATATCGCTACAAAATGTATACCAGTAGAGTGGAAAAACCTAACAGATTCCGAAAGTGCACAAATCACATTTTTAAAAAACTGCAAGTTACTACATTTTGCCATTGTGCGGAAGATTTATCCTTTTATTTTACATGTCTCAATTTGTTTAAAACATTATTTGTTAATATTAGTAGATCAGTTGTGCCACTGTAAATAATTAAAGTAAATACAGTAATTTTTATCAATATAACCAGTAAGTGAATAAGAACAATTTCTATTTTATATCAGCACAATATCCACTTCCATATGTCTGTCTGCTAATTCACCATCTGTTAATTCTTCGTTTGCACTTTCCGCTCCTAAATTGATAACAATTGATTATGTGGTCAATGCAATCTTTCAATCACCCCGTAGTTACTGTAGAAATAGCTTGATTTAAAAGCGCTTTCACATCAGCCATTTTAGATGTGGTGTTGTTACAGCTATATAATTTTTATTTGTTTCCATATCAGCTCGATTGGATTTAAAGTACAGTGATAAGGCGGCAAATGTAACATAGTTCATCCAGTGCCACTCATAATTTCATCGATGACATAAAGAGTTGAATGTGAAAGATAATGTTGTTTGGCCAATTCCAATAATTGTAACTTTAATAAATACTCCTCAGTTAGAATGTCTTAGCTATGAAGTCAATCGATAATGTCATTTTTCTTCCAACTTTGTATTGGTGTTTTCTCTGATTTGTTGCTATGGTACAGGACATTATCCATCACAATTACAGAATTTTCCTTTAACGTAGGTAGGTACAAAACTTTTGAGTTGCTATTTAAAGACACTACCATTCATGTTTTCATGATAATCCCCTAATAATTACAATACAGTACTTATAATAAAAACACAAAGTATATATTATGAATCTTAGTAGTTTCTTTGATTCAAAGTTTAATAAGCCTCCATTAACAAATCCGCAGTTACTACCAATATGAACAATTATAATTTGTTTTCCTGTACCTGATGAATCTTCACACTAGTAGAAACTCCTTCAATTAAAGCTTGCCTTACAGTTGTAATTGTTGTATCATGCCAAACTTTACTTTTAAATATAGAATTGGTTGTGTACACATTAAAGAATTAAAAAAAGTTTGAAAAAAATATAATGATCAACGTTTATCAAGTTAAAAACAAAGCGCTTTTGACTACAGAGAATAGTTTTTGCTGTATCATGAGTACTTTTTATGACTACGTAACAAAACCAATGTAAAATTTCACTGTTGTATTGTAAAATGATAATTTTCTAAATTGTGCATAAAGATTTCTGCCAAAATTTGTGACAAGCAACTGCCCATAACTAAGAAATCAGGTTGGTGATAGGAATTATTATAAATGAAAAAAAAGTCTGTGACAAACAAAGATTTAATATACTAAGAAAGTTAATGACAAAGTCTTCATTGAGATTGTGATTTCTCAGAATATTACCTAGTAATGGAAGGATTTCAGATATAGGTACTTGATGTAAACAAGTTTGTAACATCAAAGGAAACCATGATACAATCTTTGAGTTAGAATAAGGATTATAATTTGGTGACTAAATCATTGGTATTCTTAATAGAAGTGGTGGGTTTGAAGCTAGTCAACTTACTAAATTTAGTAAGAAAGACACTATAATTGATACCTGAGTATTGTAAAACTGACTAATGGTCTTATTGGAATTTCTGAGAAATTACGATCTAAACACCAAAGCTAATTTGAATAAACCTTGCTCCTTGCATTCCTATATATAAAAGGTTAAACTAGTTTTTTCTTTATAGCCTGCAAATCTGGTATCCTTTGACTTTATCATTTTACTCATTTTTCTTACTTACATTAAAATTACACTTGTTAACTATTTCCTTGTTTTGTTTTGTATCTCCTTATCATATTTTTAATATGGATCTAGTCTTAATTACATTTTTGTATCATACATTTTAATAACGTACAGCTTGTGATATTACATGTCTATATGACAATTGACATGTTTTAATTTAATTATTTTAAATATTGTTGATGGTATATTTCTTTCCTTCAAGTAAGCTTTTATATTTCACTTTACAAAAATATTTTTATTTTAACTTTTTATGCTCGTGTAGGGAACAAAAGTGAAGGATGACTAGTCTGTAGTCGAAATCGCTCTGTTTTTAACTAAATACACCTTGACCATTACATTCTTTTCAAACCTTTTCTAAAACTTTACTTTTAACATGACCTACATTTAACCATGTTCCATCAGTGTAATACATTTTTTCCTCTCCATTGCGATATTTTTTATTGCAGTTAAATATTTCCTTCGACAAAGAACTATTTCAGGCTTTTTAGTTAAAATAAATTTCTTTGTTTTTTCATATTTAAAGACAAATTTCTTCAATTCGCTATACAAGTATGAACGACTAAAGTTTGGTAATGAATCATCACTATTAACGACTGTTAACACCTTTGATACATTTGGCAATTCGTTGCAAAAATAGAATGCATGCACATGTCTTCGAATTCTCATTTTCTCAAAATTGTTAAGCTTTTAAAAGACTGTTATGCATCTTCTATTCTTATTTGGTGAACGTGGAATACCAGACCCCTCAATTTCTTTAACAGAATTCCATACTGTGTTTTACCCAATACATGTGTCCATATCAGTAAGTTTCACAGCAGCAGTCTTACTGACGTCGATTGCGATATATTTTAAGTAAGTGTTATATGCTATCAATTTCTGACCATTATGAATTATCCCTCTACTCGGATTTCTAAAAAATTGTTGTTCAGTCATGCTTCAAATCGTGTGCTAAAATAATTATTATCTTTTCTTAACCTGTAATGAATACAAATCAATAGTCAGTTATAAAAATGAAAGTTATAATTCTGATAAGAACTATTGTTTAAAAAACTAAAGAAAATGATAGAATACAAAAATAATAAGGCAACCACAAACTCAACAGATATCAAAGATTAAATGACTATATATCAAATTGATGGCATTATTACCTTGGAAATACCATCAGCATTGTCGGCTTTTGGCAGATTTCTCTCTCCCTAAGGGTAGGTTTCCTGTTATCCATTTGCCTATTGACTAATTAATTTTTATTAAAAATAACTGAAATAAGAAGGTCATGTATATTTTCCTCCCATTCCAAAAGTATTAAAGCAACTAAAATTCGTCTTTGCATTTATTTCTTTTTGATTTATTTGACAAATGCATATAATGTTTAATGGAAAGCAAGAAACCACTTGTTTTGCATTCATCTGTTGACAGACCAACGGAAACATACCAACGGAGAGCAGGAAACCTAGCGTATCTCGCATTTTAAAATTTAGTTGGTCAATTAATTTGAGTGAAAATAAATCAACATTATTTTACTTAACCTGTTTTTATTGTAAAACTTACAACGGCATTATTCACATATTTCAACACAAACGTACTTATTTTAAGCTGTGTAATCCTGCTAATGATGTAACCGATCAAAGTGAAGTTGAAACCTACCTTATACTTTTTATCGCTTTATTCTTATTTGGCACGGATTATAGGATAGTTCAAAACCAATTGTATGATTTTTGGATGTAATTCGAAAGCTGGAGTTAAATTTCTCTCTGAAATAATAACAAACGAAAAAATATAAGGTTTCTACAACGTGTATGCTACATGTTGAGGTCTCATTTCATTAAGCCTGCATAAACGAAATTAGTATTAACATCGTAATGTTTGCCACAGAAAATATGAGATATATGCTAATACCTAAATGGATACGTATCTAAAATTTTACTTGTTTTGGTCTAAAATTTAAATACTCTATAATTTACATTCATGACTACTCATTTATATCACATTATCAAATTATTGAAACTGGATATAATATTATGCAGGCGAATACTGAAACGAAATGTAGATAATTCTTTTAAATTTATGCGATTTATTTTTTGTACTATATGGATTTGCTCATTTCCATTTTAAATAAGGTTTTATTTTTAGATGCATGCTTGTGCCTGCAATAACAAGTCATTTGCTCCTTTTTTTGTTTTGATTCAAGGTTATAATACCAACTACTCCAATGCATGATTTATTTTTGTTTCAGAAATATTAAATTGTTGATTTTTTTTTTCATCACCAAGGTAGCATTAATAAATAAAATGCTAAATCAAAAGCTATATGAGTTGAACTGAATGATGAACATAAACTTATTATGCTATAACAATTATTTACGTAGCTAGTCCAGAAAATGGTCTTTAACTAAACATTTAAGTAAGTTTCAGAACAGATTGAAGGCGAACTAGCTTGGAAATCTGAAACTCCAATAGAAGGCTTTACGAATGCATTGTGTGCAAAATTTATTATTCAACCACCAATTAAAAATCAACCATGTTAGTTATAGATTTATTTTAGAGCATTAATATTAATTTTACGGTTAAACAATGACATTTTTAACAGAATTTATCAATTCATTAAACCATTTGGGATTATTATGGCAATAGTTGTTGTTATGTCCATGATCAAATTATTTGGACAGTGCTCTCCTTTTATGCTTGCCCAGTACTTTATTTTTTAAATTCATCATCATCATTAGGTCTTCTGTCTTAAAACTGGTTGGACGCATACTTTCATTGTTTTCAATTCTGAGCTACATTTTCCTGAATTTCTCACAGCCTACAACTTTCACTATCTGTGTGCAATAGTCTAATCTAGGTCTAATTCTACCTCTTCTTTTTTTTCTCTGCTTCTAATATATTCCGCACTATACCCCATCTCTTAGTATGTATCCTATCATTCCATGTCTCTTATTCTTAGTTTTTTTCCACATATATCTTTCTTCTCCTACCATTTCCAGAACCTCTTTGTTTTTAAGTTTGTCTGTCCGTGATATCTTGATCATACGTCTGTTATTAGCAGATATCATTAACCTCTTGTAAGTTCTCGTTTCCTATCTGAATTCTACTTTTTGACTTATTTACTCCTCCTTTACATACTAGTACTTTAGTTTTATTTTGTCAATTTTCATACTATATCTCTCTATTAGTATTATTTCCATTTCATTTAAAGCCGCTTCATACTCTTCCTTGATAGATGCAAGTATCGCTATATCATCTGCAAATTTGAGCATATCAATCATTTGTCCCTGCATAATAATTTCAAACGTCTTTCTGAATTTGACAGTGTTTATTGCCTCTTTGATATACAACTTAAAAATTAACAGGGATAGGGCACATTCCTGTCTCACCCCTTTCCTAATAGTTACTTTTCTACGTTCCTAAACTAATTCTATTACATCTGTTTGATCTGTATATAAGCTTATATACTACCCATCTATCCCTATAACTAATTCCTATCTTTTGAGTATTTCAAACATTTGTTCCCCATTTTACATTGTCGAATGCTTTTTCCAGATATACATATCCTATATACACGTTTTCTATTTTTCTATTGTTTTCTCCATTATCACCCTTGAAGCTAAAATAACCTCTCATATTCCCGTTTATTCCAAACCCAAATTGATCTTCTTCTAGCATTTCTTCAGCCAATTTTTCCATCTGTCTTTGTACAGTTCTACTTAGAATCATTGATACATGTGCTATCAAACTTATTGTTTCAAAGTTTTCGCATCTATTGACACCTCCTTTTTTTGGTATAGTGACCATGGTGAAACGTTTGAAATCTTAAGGTGTCTTGTCTGTTTCATACATATAGCTTTCAAGTTGGAAGAGACGTTCTGTTAGTGCTTGTCGAGCGGCTTTCAGAGTTTCTGCTAGTACCTTATCTATATCTGGTGCCTTATTATTTTTCAGACTCCTTCAATACTGATTCAAACTCATTTCTAAGTATAGGTTATCCCAAGCCTTCCTTTTCGATGTCTGTTTCCTGTTCTTGTGCTTGTAATTACTGCCTGCATATATATTCCCTGTATATTCTGCCATCTAACCACTTGCTCTGCATTTTCTTTATTGATGTCTCCTCCCACACCCTTACATTTTACTATACGGTTATATATCCCTAAAATTCATTCTAATTAGTGTGTATGTCGTCTTTCCTATTTCCATCTCAGTTTGTACCTCTTTACACTTTTCATCAATCTATTGTTCTTTAGCTTTCTTGCATTTGCTAATAATTTCTCATTATATGGCTTTGTATCGGTGTTTTCCTGGTTCGTTTGGTCTGTTTCTGTATTTTTGCCTTACTGTTATTAAACTCGGAATATCCTGGTTTCCTTATTTTTTTTTAGTTTATATCTCAGAATATCTCTGGCCACCATAACTAAACTGGATTTATCGTTATTCCATTCTGTTTCTACTTACCTACTATCAGAAATTTTCCTGATGTCTTTCAGCAATTCACTTTACTTTTTTCAAATCTTTTGTGGATATCTTTATCTTTTAGTTTGTTTTTTACGTTCCTTTTTTCAAATTTTTAGATTTAAATACTGCTTTTATAATTACTATGTTGTGGCCTGTATCTTTTGTTACTTCTGGGCAACTTCTACAGTCTTTTACTTGATTTCTAAATCGCTGTTGAACAAGAATGTAATCTATTTGATTTCTTTCTATATATTCTAGCATCTTTCAAGTGCATCGTCTTTTAGCATGATGTTGAAATAATGTATTTGTGATGGTTAAATTGTTCTTGCTTTTCAATTATTTTGAGAATATTTATTTCGTCTCTAATGTTCAAAGTAATCCTTTGTGGTTCTGATTGCCAACAACAATAGAACTTGAGCTTTATTATGTTACTACCACCTTCAACAAATAACATAACCGATGCTTATTTTGCAATCAAGGGATCCCGTAACAATATAAGGGTGCGTCGACTAACTGCAGTGATGGGGGAGTGGGTTCTGATGGATAAATGATAAGAGAAAATAAAAGAAATACAAAATAATAAATAATGGCTTAAATACAAAAAAATTATATTACATTAACACTTACCTGTAAGGTTTTTCTCTCTCAAAATCGAGAGGCGACAAAACGTTGGTTCCAGCAATTTTTATGATGTCATTTTATACAGAAGACAATTTTTCCACATAAATCTCCCTCGCTTTGGTACCCTAAATTTTATGGCTTCATATTTACTTTGCTCAAATATAGCTTAAAACTTATCAATTTTGTTACATTTAAATAAACTTGTAAAATACAATACTTTCCTTGTAGGTTCCATTACTGGGGTAGCTGGATATCCTTTACAAATCACTGACTTTATCTACCTCCTAAATAAATTGAAATAAAATTCAACCTAGACCTAAACTTTATTTGCGGTAAATAATTTCAATGTTACAAAAAAATAATTTCTTAACCTTAAATCTGGCCAGGTATTGCTAAAATAAATCCTAACGGAAAACATTAAAATACACGGTATCACTAAACAAACCCTAAAGAAAACATTAAATTACATCCAACAACAATGATTCATTTCAAACTTTCCCGTTTTCTATATGAATCATGTGACATTATATATCTCAATCTGGTCAATAAAGTATTTAATAATACCTGGAAAACAACCTTTTCGTTCTACTCTATCATTATTCATTCCAAAAATGTTAAGTTTTATACTTTTACTAACCTAAATTTCACTAATAAATTTGGTATTTAAAATCACTATCTCCTTCTTCCATAGTTTTTTACTCCAACCAAATAACTACTTTCATGTTGGATTAATTTCCTATATTATAAATACCAATCCAGTTAAATTCAACTCTCATATAAAATAAACAATATAATCATAAATACAAATTTTACTCACAGTTATCAAAACTTTCAGGTTGTCCAAAGACCTCCAGTGTCTCATTGTTTGAATGTTTTTATTTTGTGTTTTAGTCTTTAAACTGCAGCTCGCTTAACACATCACAACCAAAAATTTTAATTTAATGGCGGGATCAAATCATAGCGACATTAATTTTACCTTCAGGTGAATAAAAAATACCGCGCCCCAAATGGGAGTAAGTTTACATATTGTATCGTGTGACGCGTTCTTGTTGTCTCTGCAAGATATGGATCTTTATTTTTCGTTGAAGCTACATTCTGTTCAACTTTTTCCGAACTTTTATCTTGTTCTCGTACCATCTCATATAGCAGAACACCCCACCTGCGATCTTATGTTTTTGTATCCCCAAGTATTCGATGTTTTCAAGTTACCGATTCTTATATAACTGACTTTATTTCTTTTTTTTGCATTCAACAAATCTAATTTACTCCCACTGCAATTTATATTAATTATTATCAGCATCTAGTTAATTCAATGTATCGAATTTAATCTATGCATACTACCCTAAGTTCTCATGCAACAGTCTATACAATGTATTTATCTATGGAAACTGTATATGCAAGTGTTTATCATATTCCAATATCTGTATGTGGTTTTTTAATGTCATCGTCCTTCATTACGATACAATGTGAGTTTAAGAATAAATTTTTACTTCTTATTTGAATTATCTTTATAAAAACAAAATTTGAAATATGATGTTTAATTAAGAATAATTATTTACGAAATCTTTTTTACAAAACGCGTTCATATATTTTGTCTCTTCACAATTAAATTTTCTTTCTCTCATATCTAATTTATTGTTAGCGTAACGCAACGCGTTACAAGACTTGCAAAAGTATGTACACCAACAGGTTGAACTATGCCTTTATTGTTTTTGAAAAATACAAAGAATATCATGTGGTGTATGCGATGAAATTATCAGTAAACATTTCTTGTACAGCAATGAATTTTTTTCTCAACAACAAAGGTTCTTTGAATATTTTTTTTGAAATATAGAATTACAATAACCAACGTATTACTTTTATACTCTATATCTTTGAGTCTTAATTTGTTAAATTCTTAATGCAGACAAGTAACTGTTTCACGAATAGCTACTGCAAGTCACAACTAACTATCAGTAGAGAATTCACCAGAATCTCAGATAGTGATTTGTATTCGGTATACCTAGTCCACAAAAGAAAAAATAGTTTTATTTAGATTTAGCCTCTCAGAACTAGATTAGTATTGCTGTGTTTTATTTAATCTTGATAACATTTCTATGAGGTTAGTTATAAAACTGTCTTGTCTCTGCATATAAAATTTATTAGATTACTTGTAAATCTACAAATTTTTGCGCATTTGTGTTAGTTCTTCTGGTTTATTCTGTTACGTTTGTGGTAAATTCACTCCTAAAACTGAAAAAGTCAACTTCTCCACTGAATGAGAAGTGTTATCAAGCCTATCTTAAAACTGTTGTAAAAATCAAGACAAATCGTGTTTAAAATCTACAAATATTTGATGGGCTTAGTACAATGGTAATTCACCCGATACATAAAAAGTTTTTCAAATGCAAAAAAGAATCTGTTAGAATAATAGCTAACACTTGTTTTGCAGACTATTGCCAACCTTTATTCATAAGATTTGGTATTATGTCATTGCCCTGCGTTAATCTTCTACATGAACTTCTATCAATTCATAATAACTTCGATAATTCTTCACAAATGCATGGTTTTACAAACACAATACCAGACATGGTCACCTGCTAAGGCCAAAGTTTTATCGCATTTTAAAGTGTAGAAACAACTCAAAAAACCTAAAACTATCTTATGACTTCTCTAGTGTTAAATGACAACCATATTCAAAGTTTAAAAATTCAGTTGTCATATCTAATCAGTAACTGCTATTACTCTGTAGAGGAATATATGGCTATCTCGCCAAATCCGGAACATTTTAGTTGAAGCTCTGTTTTATTAACCTAGCTTATTTCTATTTCTATTTCTATTAATTTATTGTAATGTCTAATCATTAGTATTCTAGTCATATCTATTAATTAAATTTAGCATATATTTATTAGTTACTAATACTGTTATCGATTTCGAATGGACTTGCACCTTGCCGAAGTTCTAGATTACTAGAACAGGTGAAATGGCTTGCGTGTTCTAATGAGTTAAAGAGCCAACCTACAGGTCCAATCAAAGTAGTAGGGTCGTTAGTGAGGAACCAGACTAAGACAGGTCCCCGAAAGAGGGCGGCGGTTCTTTTGGTACTTAGATTGGCAGAGACTCTAGAGGTCAGTTGTTACATGCCAAAAATTGGCATTGTAAGTTTTTAATTTGCGAGTGAATTCGCGCCAATATTTTAAAAACTTGTGCGTGCATTTCCTTCACTTTAGACAGTTGCGTCGACGCCAGAGAATGCGCAGACGCGGAGTGTGGAAGGAAGTGGCGATTTCCGTCACGTCATGGACTAGTGAACGAGACGTCGAACAGTGTGGTTATCTGTGGTGTGCCTTTGTTTTCTCTTTCAGGTAATGTAGGTTTCTTGTCGTATCTTTGCCCTGTATCGTTCCTCACCTGTATCCTTTATCGTACCGCTACACAAGAAGAGAGAAGACAAATTAATTTGGTTTCAACAGGGGGAAGACCAAACCACGCCCAACTAACACCGAGGTCCTGCCGCCAAAATAGCTGCAATGTCATGAAGAGCTCCACAGTTTACGGGAGTACATTTTATCGTTTTCTATAATCCCAATAAACATTTTTTGCATGTGATACAATAATTTGAAACGTAAATCTGACGTAATATTTCGTGGCGCAATATTATGTACGTGTTTATTATATGTATTGCCAACTGTCGTAGTGGCTCTTATCAATTACGCCGAGACTTTAACGAGTATACCTTAGATTAAAAAGTCAGGAGTATAACACGGTATGGTTGTGTAAGGGCCGGTTGCACAAATGGCCGTTAACTACTTAATGATCGATTAAATATTTAACAGTTGATTATCTATAAGGAAGTGTTGTTGAAAACTTTGATTAAATATTTGATGAACTGTTTACTTAACGACCGATTAACTATAAGTAAAGGAACGTTAAATCATGTAAAGTGTTGCACAAACGCCGATTAAAGTTTGACAGCTCGCTAAATATGGGTTAATCAACCATTAACTTTAATCAGAGAAATTTGGCTGATTAAAGTGACAGTTAGAGGTAATTTTATTTTTATAGTATAGCTATCCATACGAATTCAGTTTTAAATAAATTATTATTGAATTATTACAATCACAGTACATAATAATAATAATATATTACTAACAAATACTAAAACAAGCTAGTCCTAGCCCATAATTTTCGAGGAAATGTTTGGTTTTGATACTTCATTATTGTCACTTAATGAAAATGAAGAACTCCTAAAAAAATTCGTACTATTCGTAATCGAAACAATGCATTTGAAATGTATGATAATGTTGAATTTAAATTAAGATTTCGTTTTTCTAGAGAAAATGTTATGGAATTACTACATGCATTTGGACATACTCAAGAATCATTTACAAATCGTAACAAGTCGATCAGTGCTTTAAATCAGTTATTAGTGACATTACGCTATTATGCCATGGGTGCTTTTCAACAGTTGATTGGAGACACTATAAATGTACACAAATCAATGGTATGTAGAATTATACATAAAGTAACTCATGAAATAGCCTCATTAAAAAATATGTACCTGTATATGCCGAGAAATAAGGAATTAAATGCAGTACTGTTGAATTTCTACAATATAGCTGGTTTTCCACGTGTACTGGTTACTCTGGATTGCACGCATATTAAAATAGCATCGCCTGGAGGGCAGAATGCGAAACTGTACCGAAACCGTAAAGGTTTTTTTCTACTACGTACAGGTAATTTGCGATGCGAAGTTAAAAATACAACATATAATTGCCCGTTGGCCAGGATCTGCACACGATAGTACTACCTTTAATGATTCCCCAATCGCAGCACAATTTGAAAACGGGTTCTTTGATAGCAACTATATTTTAGGCGACAGTGGTTATCCTTGCAAAAGATTTTTACTAAGACCATTTCTATATACATAGACAGCAAGTGAAGATGCAAATAACAGAGCACAAATTTGAACTAGAAATACAGTAGAACGTTGTTTTGGAGTTCTGAAGCAAAGATTTCCATGCTTGTATTTGGGAATGTCTATAAATATTCATCACGTTCTTCCAATTATAATTGCGTGTGCAGTGCTGCCTAATATAGCTTTAAGCTTGAATGATGAAGAACCTCCAGAAGAATTTCCGTTTGCAAAGGACTTTGCTGATGCAAGTGAGGAATTGGATGCTGCCGCAAGGATTAATGAAAATACTGTAGTTAGACCAGCGTTATTAAAGACAGTATTTGCGAGATAAACTATTTATTTATGTACAAATATTATCAACTAAAAATAAATTATTGACATTGTTCTTTTAATTTCTTTAGCTGTAGCGTGTAAATTGTCATCTGGATGCGATGCTCTGATAACATAATTGTTCTTTGAAGTCGAGTGTTAGCTAATTTTGTTTTAAAATATTGTTGCTTTAAATTTTCTGCCTTGTTTTGATGGCGTCTTCTTATTGGATTTGCACGTATAATGTGTTTGGACGGTTTGGGAACAGCAGCAATTTTCACGATTTTCGAGTTCAAAGGTTGCGCTTGAATCGGATTTTGTGCCGAAATTTCCTCCATATTTATATCATTGCCTTATCTTATTTTCTTCCATTATATACTAGAAGTATCAACAAAATAATATACAAAACGCAAATTTTTAAATAAACGTCAAGTGGCTTCTGTCAAAATAATCAATGATTAAAGATAACATTAAAATGCTTACTTTTTATTAAAATTGCTTTGTTGCCAAGTCAAAATCACCGAATAGCTAATCGTCTGTTAAAGTGGCAGCACATAACCTTTGGGAAACGCTACTAGCATTTAATCGACTGTTAAAGTTAATCATCCATTAGTTAATTAGGCGATTAGTCTATTTTTGTGCAACCGGCCATAAGACTACCGCGATGTGGAGGGCAACGGGAAACCACCACATTACCTCCCAAGTGCACAGTGTACCTAAATTATAATAAAATGATAGCATTATCTAGGGCAAAAGATTCCGGGGTTAAAATAATCCCCCATTCGGATCTCCGGGAGGGGACTACTTCGGAGGATGCGATCGGAAAGTTAAGAATAAAAGTCATGAACATTTTGCGAGTCGGAGCGTGGAATGGTAGAATTATGAAACAAGTAGGTAAGCTAGAGAACCTAAAAATCGAAATGAATAGGTTATCACTAGACATAGTAAGGATTAGCGAAGTTCAGTGGCCAGAGGCGGGGGATTTTTGGAGTGGAGACTTCAGGGTAATTCATACAGGAGCATAGGAAGGAAATTTGAGTGTGAAGATAGTTATGCGGAAAAAGATAGGATACTGTGTAGAAAATTACTTACAAAAGAACGAAAGAGTACTCATGGTTAGATTAGAATCTAAACAGATAAACACAGTAATAATACAAGTATACATGCCCACCTCTAGCTACACTGACGAAGAGGTAGAAGCGATCTACAAAGATATCGAAGACATATTAAGATACGTAAAAGGACATGAAAATTTAATAATTACGGGGGATTTTAATGCCGTGGTTGGTAAGGGAAGGAGCGGTAGTAGGTTTATGTGGTTTAGGCACGAGAAACGACAGGGAAAATAGGCTGGTAGAATTTTGCGACAAGAATAATTAATCATCACAAACACCTTATTTCAACATCATGCTAGAAGACGATATACGTGGAAGATGCCAGGAGATATAGGAAGATATCAAATATATTACATTCTTGTTAGACAACAGTTTAGTATTCAAGTAAAAAACTGTAGAAGCTACCCAGAAGCAGATATAGATACTGACCACAACATCGTAATTATGAAGACCGCACTTAAATTTAAAAATTTGAAAAAAAGAAATGGAAAAAGGCACTTTGACTTAGAGAAACTGAAAGATAAAGAGATTCAAGAAAAAATCGAAAAAAAGTCAAACGAATTGTTCAAAGATATCGGGAAAATATCTGCTACTAAGAAAATAGAAACAGAATGAAATAACATTAAATCCAGCCTATACATGGCGGCCAGAGATATTCTGGGGTATACACAAAAAGAAAATAAGAAACTATGGATAACAAAGGATATCCTGAATTTAATAGAAAAAAGACAAAAATAAATCAGACGAAACAGGAAAACAGAGATACAGAGCCATAAAATGAGAAAATGCAGGAAAGCTAAAGAACAATGGATTGATGAAAAGTGCAAAGAGGTACAAACTAAGATGGAAGTAGGAAAGACAGATGAAGCATACAAACTAATTAGAATCAATTTTAGGGATATAAAACCGTATAGCAAAAATATAAGGGAGGCGGGAGGAAACGTAATTATAAAAAATGTAGAGAAAGTGGGTAGATGGCAAGAATATATAGGGAATTTATATGCAGGAGAGGAACTAACTGCATTACAACAGGAGTCAGACATTGAAAATGATGACCTGGGATATCCTATACTTAGAGATGAGTTTGAATTAGCATTAAAGGGTCTGAAAAATGGTAAGGCACCGGGTACAGATTAGGTGCAAGCAGAAACTCTAAAGGCCGCTGGATAAGCAGTAACAGAACGTCTCTTCCATCTTGTAAGCTATATGTATAAGACATGTGTGATACCTAAAGATTTCAAATGTAACATCATAGTAACTATACCAAAAAAGAAAGGCGTGGATAGATGTGAAAATTTTCGAACAATAAGTATGGCATTACATTTGATTTTCCAATGCTCCACCCGAAGGTACTACATTGGCCAGGAAGCGATTTTTTTTACCTGGAAAATTTGGAATTTTGCCGAACCCTTGCTGTTCCAAGCAAGGTAGGGATCTTTAACGTGCGTGACAACACTCACACACGGGACCTCCATTTTACCTCTCATCCGAACGGGGGTGTATTTTTGTGAAAAATGCTCGCCTAACATTTTTCAAGCGGACCGTGTCGGGATTCGAACCCGGGACCTTGGGCGTAGTAGTCACACACATACCACTACGCCACGGAGCCGCCTAATAAGTATGGCAGCAAACGTGTCAAAAATATTAACTAGAATTGTACAAAGACGAATGGAAAAACGGGCTGAAGAAATACTAGGAGAAGACCGATTTGGAGTTAGGCAAAACAGGGGAACACGGGAGGCTATTTTAACTCTGAGAGTAATAATGGAGAAAACATTAGAAAAAAGGGAAAGCGTGTATATAGGGTTTGTAGATCTGGTAAAGCATTCGACAATGTAAAATGGAAAAAATGTTTGAAATACTCAAAAAGATTGGAATGAGTTATAGGGATAGACGAATAGTACATAGCTTATACAAAGAGCAAACAGCAGTAATAGAAGTAGAGAAAAAACGTAGAGAAGTAAACATTAGTAAAGGGGTGAGACAGGTATGTGCCCTATCTCCATTAATTTTTAACTTGTAGATTGAAGAGGCAATGAATACTGTCAAATGCAGGAATTCATTTGGAATTACTATGCAGGGACAAAAGATTGATATGCTTAGATTTGCAGATGATATAGCGGTATTAGCGTCTAGCAAGGAAGAGTTAGAAGCTGCTCTTAATGAAATGGAAACGGTTCTAACAGAGAGATACGGTATGAAAATTAACAAAAATAAAACCAAAGTACTTGTATGCAAAGGAGGGGAAAATAAATCAAAAACAAGAATACAAATCTGCTACCTAAAAAGCCAAATAACGTAAGATGGGAAAACACAAAAGATATAAAACAAAGATTAGCACAAGGTCGTGCTACATTTAACAAAGTAAAAGCAACTACTGCGTTCAAAGACAACAAACATAGAAACAAGGAAAAGATTACTTAAAACATTTGTGTGGAGCACAGCACTGTATGGCTGTGAAGCCTGGACAGTAGGAGAAGCGGACAAAAAAAAAAAGGGTAGAAGCCTTTGAAATGTGGTGCTACCGACGTATGATGAAGATATCATGGACAGACAAAGTTAAGAACAAAGAGGTATTAAAAATGGTAGGGGAAGGAAGAAATATGTGGAAAACGGTAAAAAATAGGAGAGATAAGATAATAGGCCACATACTACGGCATGAGGGAATAGTGCAGAATATATTAGAAGCAGAGATAGGAAAAAAGAGAAGAAGTGTACACAGATAGTGAAAGATGTAGGCTGTAGGAGTTTCAGGGAGATGTGTAAGCTAGCTCAGAATAGACATCAATGGAAGTGCGCATCCAACCAGTCCCAAGATAGATAAATTAATGACAAAGAAAGTAACTGTACTTAAACATGATGATTATTATAAGCAACTACAAGTATGGGTTGGGCAATATTTTCGAACAACGTTAATTATGTGAAAGGATTTACTGGAAAACTATTACTTTGGCAAATGTCTAAGTGTTAGGGGATTTTGGCAGCCACAGACTGCTTAACCGCCTTTACTGAATCTCTGTGAAATAGGACATATAATTAGAAAACAATATAAGGGAAACTGTGTTGTATACACGCTGTGTGAGAATTTCAAAGAACTGTGTATGCTAGCTCAGAATATAAACAAGTGCAGGTACGTGTCCAACCAGTTTTGAGACGGAAAACCTAATGACGATAAAATAAGCACACATAAATCTGATGATTATTATAAACAACTACAGGTGTTGCTTATGAAATATCTGCAACTAATGTTGACTGTGCGAAAAGATATATTGGAAAAAATATTAAATCGGTAAATGGTTAAGTGCTGCGGGAACTAGACAGCCACAGGCTGCTTACCCCCCTTCACAACCACTGAATGTCGGAGAAATAGGGTATATAATTGTAAAACAATAAAAGACCGAACTGCATCTAACAAGAAAGAACAGCGCCTATTATGAAAGACAACAAACATAGAACAGGAAGAGAATTGTTGAAAGCATATGTGTGAGCACAGCACAGTAAGCCTATGAAATACGGACAGTCTGAAAAGCAGACAGAAAGCGGTAGCAGCCTTTTAAAATGCTGTGCTTCAGATGTATGAGGATGATAGCATGGACAGACAAAGTTAATAACAAATAGGTTATAGAAATAGTATAGGAAAAAGGATATCTGTGGAAAAAAATAGGAGAATTAGAAGAGCAGAATACGTTCTAAGGCATTTTTGGGGAATAGTATGGGATATATTACAAGCAGAGATAGGAAAAAGAGGTAGATGTAGACCTAGATCAGATAGTGATAGATGCAGACTGTGCAAATTTTAGGGAAATCTGTATGTTAGTTCAAAATAGGAAACAATGAAAGTACGCGTCTAACCAGTTCCAGGACTGAAGACCTAATGATGAATACTGTTATACCATTAGGTATTATTACTATTGTCTATTTTGTATATATTGATCGACCACATAGTGTAATAATTGTTATATAAGGAATAAAAGATCTATCTATCTAAAAAACCTATATATAAAAGAGTTGACTTTTGGTGTGCCATTGCAGTGACATGAACCCAAGTTACTTCTGTTTGACAAAATTGAAGAGTTTAAAAAAAAATTTAAAAGTCCAGTGAAATATAACACTGTACTTACCATCAATATCAACACCATTACCTCATTATGCAGAAATTCCACTACCGAAGCGTTGTCAAGTTTATCTATGTAAGAAGATTGCAAACCCGGCCCTTTTAATGCAGGGGTATTTTGAGATCCAACTATTAAATAACCACATATCATTAGTCAATCGGAACTAAATGACGTCAGAAATTTAGATTGATAAAAAAAATTGAAACTATTAGGATCGAGATTAAAACAGTGGAATCTTTTATGAACTGGTATTAAAATTACAACTTACGAGAAGAGCCATACTTTGTTAATTAACTTTTATTCAAAAGAGGATAATTTAGTTTTCTGTAACAAAATGGGCCCAAGGCTATAGCGCCTTCAGTTGTGATTTAACCTTTAACAAACCTACATATTTTGAAATGAGGCAGTCAGTCTTAGCTACAACTTGGTGAGGAAATCTTTTTTATGGACCTTCATTTGTTTGTAGTAATGGCATCGTTATTTTTTTTTCAAATTGGTTAGTATAATTTTTGTGTATTCTTGTAGGTATTCAGGTAGGCCTTGAAATTAAATTTTATATAAAAATTAGTAATTAAAAACAACCATACAGCTTTAAAAACATGTTAATGACTAATAATAATGATAACACAACAAAACGAAAACAAAATAAACCGAATTGAATTGTTCAAACTGTAGGCCATTATTGTCTACACACAATTGACATCTTCGGTTTACAATATTTACTATTCGGAATAACACATCTTTGTGAATATCCCTGATAGCCTGGCTAATGTGGTCTTTTAGTTCGTCTACGGTTTGAGGTAATGTTATAAAAACTTTGTCTTTTAATTCATCCTATAGAAAAATATCTGGGAAGTTTCGATCGGGGGAACGAGGGGGGTCCTTTAGTTGGGCCATTAGTACCTATTCAGTTCTGTCCAAATATTTTGTTTAAACAGATTTTACTAATATTGGCATTGTGGGCAAGAGCATCATCTTGATGAAAAAATATATTCAGTTTCATAATCAATGAAATTTCGTTCAGATATGTGGTTAAATCATTCGCAAGAGAATACCTATAATGTTGTGCTGTTAGTGAACCATCGATAAAAAACGACCCCACAATACTCCCACCAATGGTATCGCACCAAACATTAACACTAAACCTTCTCTCAAAATTGAACTCTCTCACTTCTCCTCGGTTTTCATGACTCCGACGACAATGTTTGTTTTGATTAAACACGCCATTGTTGGTAAAGGTGCATTTATCGGACCATAGAATTTTTAAGGCAAGGCAGGATCTTCTTGGCACGAGTTTAAAACAGATCACAAACCATTAGTAAACATACTTAAAAAATCTTTAAATACCAGTCAGGCTCCAGTAAGTAATGTTACAATTACAGAAATTTGATTTTAAATTAATTTATAAACGATTAATTATAACAGACGCTTTGTCTAGAGCATATTTAACTGAAACAAATGACAACAGTTTTACCGACAAAGTTGAAGGACAAATTTGTTTAATACAGTTACAAATAAACGTCAGGATAAAATGTTGGAATAAATAAAAGAAGAAACTGAAAATTACCCAGAATTGACACAGTAATTTTAGAGACCTGGCCAAAAAACAATAAATAATTCCCTGAAAGAATTAAGTTATATTGTAAATATAAAGATGAACTAACAATACAGGGTGGGATAATTTATAAAAATCGAACAATAATAATTCCTTCAAGGTTACAGTGGGAAATGCTGAGACGAATAGATTACACTTACTTAGGTATAAATAAATGCTTAAGACCGGCTGAAGAGTCTATTCTGGGTACAATGAGGAATGAAATTAAACAGCAAATAGAAAGCTGTACCATTTGTAACACAAATGCAATTCCCAACAATAACAAACCCTAGTATCACATACCCTGGAACAAGTTAGGGTGTGACCTATTTGAAATAAAGGAAATAAAATACTTTTTATCAATAGATTACTTTACAAAATATGTGGAAGTGGAAAATTTAGAAACAAAGACAAGTCATAAAATTATAGAAACTCTCAATCGTTGTTGGCTAGACATGGGATACCAGCAACATTAATTACAGATAGGGTCCACAATTTTCCTTCGAAGAATTCAAAATATTTGCAAAAACATGGAGTTTTCTACATATATTTACATCACCATATAACCCACAGTTCAATGCAATAGTAGAACGAAATGTACAAACCATAAAAATTTAATTAGAAAAACAGTACAAGATGGGAAACAGATTCAACTTTCACTGTTACAATATAGGAATACACCTTTAATTAATAACTGCTCTCCAGCGCAATTGCTAATGTCTAGAATATTAAGAAGCAACTTGCATTGTTACACTCCCGGTCCGCACGTGTGTCCAGAGCCACTTCCACAGTTGGCAACACGGATACTATCCACGTTCACATTATTGCACAACAAAGATATTATGATATAATTTTGTATCAAACTGCATCACATGCCAAATATGTTTACAGTGATACAAGTTGCACCTTAAAAAAAAAGATAAAAACCACTAATTTAAAAATGTGGAACGCTTCACGATTTTTCGGTCATTCTTGTGCAGGGGCCGTGCTGATTTCCGGTTATCTCGTTTGGCGTTGTTTGGGGTGGGTTACGTCATGCCCTCATTGAAACCAGATTTAGCGTCTTCCCTCTTCTTTGTTCGTAGGTAGGACGAAGGAATAAGGTGAAGGCAACGATAGAAGGTAGAGATAAATGGAAATCTACATCCTAAAAGAGAAAAACAAAGAAACGTCACTGTTCGACGTCTCGTTGACTAATACTGACGTGTCACACACCGCGCACTTGCGCCATCACTCCGTGTCTGCGCATTCTTTTGCGCCGACGCAACTGTCCGAGATGGCGGAAATTTACAAGTCTATTTTAAAAATAATGGTGGGAACTCACTCACAATTTTAAAAGTGTACATGTCCAAATTTAAAATGTAACAGCATACAAATACTGTAAATTTTAAGCGTATAATTGTGGATGTAGTGACATAAAAAACACACCAAAAAGGACAAGACGAAGACCAAAAATACTACACCAAAGGGTTTGTAAATTTAAAGCCTGTAAAGGTAGGAACAAGAATATATGTACAAATTACACCACATTCAAATTGGATGAACATGGTAGTCATGTGTAAAATAAACCACTGTAGATATAAAAAACTAGATAGGGGACCGATTCTAGTAAAAAACAGGAAATAAATATATTAGGTAAGACTTTAGCTTTAAGAATGACTAGGATTATAGTGGGAAATTCGGAGATAGGAAATTGGTGCAAAATGCTGTGAAGTCAAGGAAGTGGAAAGGTGTGCTATTCCTATTGATATTGAATTCAAGAGATGATGAGCAAAAACAAAAGAATCGTATAGAACCATATAACAAAGCTGTGACAATAAAAACAAGCTCTAGGCGAAAGGAAATATTTCTACCCCAGAGATTAAATTTGTAATAATTTATGTTATACGTAAAAAAAAGAGACGTCAGGATAGCTACTGTAAGTAAGTACACTTGACAACTCTGCGCCTGACAATATGTTTAAAAAGTGGATCAGAGAAGCCAAGTGTACGTTGGTTGTTGTCATAATAAAGGTGATAGTTGTAAACATTCTTAATTTCTATTAATTTATTATAAAACATACCTATTAATTACAAGATATAACAATGTATAGCTAGTGTAACGCAACGTATCACACAACTTTCTAATATCACATGATTGGTATCATATATTCAAATGTAAAGTCACTTTTCAGCAATTCTGAATAGTACTTCTGTTCTAAATATTTTTGGCGCCTATAATATATTATTAACTGTTTATTATGTAGTAATATTGCAATGTTTTTTAATGGTCGTTTTATATCTTTAGAACCAAAAATGTTAGTGGACAAATTTTAATCAACGATGAACCATGTGATCATAATACCTTCAAGCAACAGTCATGCTATATTATGCAAGATGATCGCCTTCATCCTTTATTAACTGTTTATGAATCTATGGTGATAGCAGCTAATTTAAAATTAAGTACAAATATAAGTTCGAAGGAAAAAAGAAGTAGAGTAAGTATATTGATCCAAGGCATTACTGATTAATACCATTGACATTTTACAGATACAAGAAATACTGGAGTCGTTAGGTTTATGGTCTAGCTGTAAAGTTAGAACGTGTTCCTTATCTGGAGGCCAAAGACGAAGACTAACCGTAGCTGTAGAATTATTAAAAAATCCACAAATTATGTTTTTTGATGAACCAACTAGGTATTTTAATTTATTATACATTGTTACTTTCATTTATGCAAGGTATTAAAACAGCGTGCTATGGAAACTTTGATACATAAGTTGTCCGGCATGTCAATAATTATTTAAAAGCATACATTGACTTGTATTTTCTTAACGAATTTTAAGAAAAAGTAGAGATATTTTATAAATGCATATTGCTTTACGCAGAATTTTTAATCTACAATATTTACAAATATCATTAAATAGTTGCCATATGATAACAAGAACTTACACTAAAATATTGCTTTATTAGTATGGCCTAATAAAGTATACAAACCTGTTTCTGATGTCTAATCAATTAGGTATTAATTAATATACAGATATATTTGACTATTTGGCTGTGATTTTGACACTCAACAGGAACTTCATTCCATAACATTTTATTAGAATCTTAATAAAATGGACATGGCTATCAATCTGACAGTATATAACAAGTACTACTCAAAAAATAATGAATCACTACATGTTTTATATTATTATTATTATATAACAACTATGCATTGGGCGTTTTTTAGACATAACGCCATTCTCCCTTCTAAACTTAATTCAACGAAAATATAATAAATATAATTGTTTTCTAGCCTAATTATACGAAAAATGAGAAAATTGTTTTGGTGGTTGAACCGTACAACCAGAATGAGTTGACACTTGCGAAGTGAAAGAATCGTTGGTTCTCATCTTGCTCTACAACAAATTCAAAGTCATCTCCAACATGCCTTACTGGTTGATTACTAACACTATGTCTACCTGTCTGAAAATCTACATTAGTGTTCCTAGACGAATTACATACCAGACTCTTTCTAATTCGATTAATATGTTCTTTCCGTATCAACTCCCTCTCATTCAATTTCATCGAATAAATAGTTGGTCTAAGCCTTACCATAATCTGAACTGAATTATAGTTATTGCAAAGAAATATTATATGATTAATAGTTATTCTACCTTAAATTCAAATGACAAAATACTCAGTTACAAACAAGGAAATCTAAAATTAATACTTGCGAAATCCAATAGTGCTTTTTGTAATTAACGGTAGTAAATACCTTCTGCTTCCATTTTTAAATTAATGTTAAAAGCGCAGCTTACCAGTTTTGTTCATACAATTTTAAATCTCCACTTATAATCTTAATTTTCAAAGTGCATTTTCTATTTTTAATTAATTAGCGTTAGAATATTTTATGTATTGCAGAATGTTCAATCTTTATAAAACAAATAATACTCCAAACTCCTATGCTTGAAATTATTTAAACGTATAAACTTCATGCAACTCGACATGTTATTTGCCCCTATAATCAAACACGAACATTACGTATCGCTTGCTTTAGGAACGAATCCATTCTCAATTTTTACAAGATACTTAGGAAGACGCAAATTAATGAAATAAATGTTACATTTTACTAGGTTTATGAAGGAATCTTGAATGATTCCCTCTAATAAATTTCCCGCTTTTAAATTAAAATTATTTCCATTCGAGAATTTTCCTGTTCCAATTGGAACATAATACACGCTAATGATGTCATTTTTCCTAGAGTGACGCGTTTCATTACCTAATTAGGGTCAAATGGCGTGATTTATGCATGTAATAAAACGTGCCGTTTATCTTTGTCCAATGCACGAAGTTAAGAGTTTGCGGTCTCTTTCACTAATACGTAAGGCTATTAAATCAATATTGCAGTTTTAATAAAAAATAGTTGAATGTAAAGTAAGAAGTTCATTTATTAATCACTTTCTCTTCACATTCTTTTGGTCTTTATTATTAAAACTGAAATGAAAGAAAAAATAACTATCCAATTTTAAGTTTATCTGTTTCATGCTTTTTAGAAAAATGAAATTTTGTTCAAAGAGTAGCTGTTGTTGAATTTTTATTTTGGTTAATCTTCACACATTTGTAATAATAGTAACATTTATCAGTTGTGAAAAACACTACTAACAATATTTCATTTCAGTGGTTTGGATAGCTCAACCTCTAAACAATCGGTATTGTTATTAAGACAACTTGCTCAAGAAGGCAAGGCAGTAATATGTACAATCCATCAACCAAGTGCACTTATTTTAGAAATGTTTGATCATCTTTATGCATTAACAGAAGGAAGATGCATCTACCAGGGATCAATAAAAGGAATATTGCCCTACTTAGAAGAACAGGGGTTACACTGTCCACCATATCACAATCCTGCCGATTATTGTAAGTTTTCTTGGTTACAGTGGAGCATTACAAACAACTATTAGACGCTCATATATTGATGCAATGCTACTTACCACCATAAAATCATTCAATTGCAGAAATGTTGTAGGATTTTGTTAATTTTTATTACGAAAGTAATCTTTAAATGTGGAAAATAACTAATATTTCAAAGCATGTTGATATTAGTGGATATTTATCACTACAAGGAATTTCAGTTATGCTAAATCAATGCAGTATATTTAAATAGTGTCATAAATCAAACGTAAATCCACATAGTGTTAGTAAATAAATTCTTAAGTTCTAAACAAATAATATTAGTAATGTGTAGTATTAAACTGTGAACTATAATTTTTAAAAGCTCACAAACATCAAAAACATATCTATCAAAGTGTTGCATTATTTGTGACAAATTAGAATTCCTAAAACACATTTGATTTTCAGTATTTACAGTGCTTTCTTTTGATGCAGATCACTATTATATTATAATTGTTGTACATATGTTACTTGATGCCAGAAGAACTTGCAAAACACCGAGTGAATGTTATATAACGCCAGGTCTTAGGTTTATTTCATTTTTAGTTACATTTGCTCCTACCCTGCGTAACTCTGCCCAATTATATGAGCCACATATGGGTATTTGTGGGTATATTGATATTTATTTATTTCTTTATTTCCAAAAAAGCTCACTAACTATGTGTTCGCATGTTAAATTTGATACAATACAAATTTTCATAATGCTATCAATTAGCAAAATGTCAACAGTTTAATATACCTTAAAACTAAGTACATGAAAGTCATACATATAATTCAAATTATAAAATTGAAAAGAAAGGTACATGTAAGACACATGGTCAAAATTTAGATTTTATAAGTTATAGCTAGTATAAACCTAGTTAAGGTCACACACAAAGTTCTCATAGCTATAGTAGGTTTCGTTTATGAGGAAAAGTTTAAATTGTGTTCTGAATTGCTTATAGCTTGTTTCAGCTTTAATTGATTCCGGCAGTGCATTGAAAAATTTAAAGCCTTTATAAATTAAACTGTTCTTAACTAGAGTGGTTTTTGGTGTAATTAGAGGATGTAAGACAAACTTTCTAATTTTATATGAATTTTCAGACATGTAAATTTTTCTGAAATATGATAGATGTGAGTTCAAGTATAGGTATATAAAAAATGTAAGGTTAAGATATTGCACCCTTTGAACAAAGGTTTACAATGGTCTTTAGAATTAGCATCATTCAACAATCTAATCGCCCTCTTTTGAATTTTAAACAAAGATCTGGAAGAGTTCGTTTGAGCAATCTCCCCAGAATACAACACCAAAGCGAAGCAGTGTTTTAAAGTAGGCATAATATACCGCTGTTAATGCTTTTTTTACCTATATTCAAGTTAACTATTTATATACAGTAACATACTGATGCAAGCCTATTTCTCAAGAAACCAACATGTTGGTGCCAATCTAATCTGGAATCTATGAATATGCCTAAAAATTTGAAAGAGCCCATGCATAATAAATAGTCGTTTATTTTAATATTAAGAGAACTTAATATAAAAACATTTTTTTAAGTTCAACTTTATGTAATGGTTTTGAAGCCACAAGTCAATTCGTTTTAAATCATTATTCATTATATAATTCATGCGCATTTTTTTACTCGAATAAATTAATGCCAGATCATCTGCAAATAAGAAAATTTCAGCTTCAACTTCTTGACCAAGTCATTAACATATAATAAAAATAATATGGGCTCTACTACAAACCCTGAGCCTTTGGTTGATAAGAAACGATTTAAATATCTAGCTCCTAGACGTTCCAATACATTAAGAAGTACTGATTGATCAATACAATCAAATGCCTTTGAAATATCTAGAAATACAGCAATGGTAATTGTTCGATTATTTATTGATTCATAAACTCGTGTCATAAATTTAAACAAAGCATCCATATAGCTTGGTTTATTTGGATAAGATGCTTGATCCTTATTCCAGCCCGTTAAACAACTCATTTCTGATAAGATCCTTGAATTTATTTATTAATTGGAAAGGAATTCGTCCCTTGCTGTTATCAAAGACACCAAAAGCAGGACCTCTGTCAATTATTATGGACCTTTTTTTTAATGTGTTCCCACCATTTATATGAAATTTTCAAACTAATAAGTTTAATACCAAAATAAAATCAATTCTGATCGAGAAATCGTTTTATGAAATTGAAGAATTTTTAAATAACACAGTCCTACATTTTTTTTCATGAAAAAGTGTTTCAAGTTTAATAGGTGTCCTATAGTAAATGGTATATGCTGATCACGAATCTGTGTTTAGTTTTTTTTCAGCACGTCAGGTTTTCAGGAAAAGTGTGTTTAAAATTTATTATAGAAACTGCCATACCATTAACTTTGACAAGACGAAACTAATTGACAGAATTCCATTTTTCTACAATAGAAAAATTAGATAATCTCTAGAAATTAATAAAAATTCTAATAATCCAAACAAACACGATGGCTACTACCTCTCCCCTAATTGGAAAACAAGCCTATGTTCACAACAGCGGAACCGTGACGTTCACTGATCCACTACGACACTCCTCTCTATTCATGATCACTCATGCTTCAAGTTCTCGCCCTATATAAACCACCACTTTCGCTATTTTCACCAGTTACTTCGCCACAAGACACCTTTTGGCTATGAATGGGCTAGTGAGTTTGCTAGATCAGGAGTAACTCTTGTATTTACACTTTAACTTGTCTATTTAATATTATCATTCTTATCTTTATTATATTTATTTATTATTTATTTTCTTGTCCTGATGAAGCCCCTTGCAAAAGTGGGCGAACAATCGGCCTTAATTTATAAAATAATGACACGGTCCCAAACCGAAACCATAAATAATTTGGAGACGTTGTTTCTAAGGAAACCGTCTATGACTTCTACGAAAGAACTCCATGCCTCAGATTCATCCTGGGTCATTGTATTCTGGAAATCTGTCCGATTTTAAGGTTCGAATTTCAGGGCCTGCAAAAATTCCTTCTTTAAGTTTAGCTTCAGAAAGTGCAGGAAATTTGTCGCACAGGTATTTAAAGCAGTGACCTTGTTTATTTAAAGCTTTGACAAACTGCTTCATCAATCCTAACTTTATGTGAAGGAGAGGCAAAAGAACTAATTTAGCACATTTTTTTGTCCCGGTACAATTCTTTCTCTGAGTGGCCATTCTTTCTTAATGTAATGTAAATTTCGTGCTCAACTGTCCCACTCGCACAAAAAACATAGATACTTTGTGAATCCAGACTGCTGACCGAAAAGCATGGATATTATTTTGAGGTCCCCACAGAGTTACCAACAATATTTGCTATGCTTTATTGTATTTTGCAACAGCTCAACATTCTCATACGTGAGCAACCGGCACCGAGGCATAAGTATTACAATTGTGCAACAAGACACCCTTCAGACTTCTCTTAGAAGAATCAATAAATAACCTCCATGATGTGGAATCGTAATTGTCAGCTCCCAGTTTCATGACTAAAACAGAAATATTATTACAATACACCAATGAGCCCTCTTGAGAGAAATATTCCGCGAACTCTTTTTCACGATGCCTATATCACGAAAATGTGGTTTCTGGAGCCAACAGATTTTAGTCTTTCAGTAGTGATCCTAAGGTTTGTACAGTATCCTTCAATAGGCCCAAGTCTCTCACTAAGTCATTTAGTTCGGCATGGATAAACTGTTGAGGTTGGTCTATATCAGGATTGAATTCGTCTTCATGGGTTTTTTCGTTTGAACTTTCATCTGATGATTGCTGTTGGATGGTGTAAAGAAAAAGTGGAGGAATTACTGGTCCATGAGCTACAGGTCGTTTACCAGATGGTAAATCAGGATACTGAATAGAATGTTTATTTTTCGAATTGAGACCCTTGACTTCGCAGGAGCAAAAGTCACAGTCGTCTCCATGGGTTTTTTGTTCCCTCCATACCATAGGAATGCCAAAGGGCAAAGAGCTACGTGTATTTTTTGTCCATTTTCTCAGTAGCTCGACACACTGAAAGCACACTTTGTGTGGAGCCCAAGGTTTGTCCTGATCACCAAACTTTACACCAAAGTAAGCGTGATAAGCTTTTTTGATAAATTCTGTTATGTTTCGTTGATGTTTTGCTATCGTTAAATCACCACACACGTAACAAAATATATCAGGACTGTTTTTGCATTTTCTTGATGACATAATGATGCACTAAACACTTCGAAAACAAAACACAACTCGATGCTACAAACAACTGACGCTAACTAACTATTTTATAAACAACTGCCGATGCCATCAAGTGGACCTTAACACATGCGGAAATGAAACAGTGTTGTCATTGAAATGAAATAAACATAAAATTATACTAAAATATTTTCTATCGATGTATCAAGTATTTTAAAGAAATAATTTTTATACAATTTAGGAAATATCATAAAGGTACTTCTTTGCTCTTGTACAAAATATCTCACAAGGGTTTTTTAATTTTGTGAAATCTTGATGTGCTGGGCTCAAACCAAATTCACATTCAAAATTAACGTACCCGTATTAGCTAAGCACACATCAAATTCAAAACACCAAAAATCATGTCGGCCTGTGATAATTAATGGTTAATGGTTAGTGTATTTTACGCAAGAATTTTTAAATTATAACTTTGTTTTTATTAATTAAGGTTAATGTTTTAGTTATTTATCTAATGAATATATACTATCTAAGTAAACAACTTGGTATCTAGTAATAAGCTGTAGTTTATACTGTAGAAATTGTGGTAGTGCAATGGGTTTAGGAGTATAATTGTTGTTCTATTTAAATTCAATTGACGTGTGTAAAACTTATGTATAGTTGATAGCACAAATCAATTATTATTATTAAAAGTAATTATTTGCTTGTTCTTGAACCGATTCACACTCTTATTCTATATGTTGTCTTTAAATGTGCATTTTCCATGTTATTTCTTACTTTAACAAGCAATTATATCAATCCTTTCTTCATTACACTCCTTTAGATGTATTGCTCGTTTTTTGTTTTGTTTATGGTCTGTTGGGATCTGGTTTGCCGTCTACCAGTTTTTTGATAAAGTTTCACATGGATAGCTCCTGTAGTCCTTAGAGCTGTTTGTCATTCCAACTTGGCGTTTATTGAAACTGATCAAATCCTAATTGTGAAACTCATACTAGATAAGTGTTTGAAGCTCGAACTGTTTTACTAACTAATATCGTGGATTCTAAAACTTTTTAAGGTTTTCACGATATTATTTATTACTAATCCACTATACTTATGTGCAGCTTGTATAATTGAGCGAGTTATGCAAGGTAGGAACGAATGTAACTGAAAACTGAATGTAGCGTGATATTTAATAGAAGTATATAGAAATATGTGAGGTAGGTAAATAAATGTAACACAGGATTAGGTTACATTCGTTATACTAGTACGATTTGTTATAAAGAGCACTTGCAAGCATGCTATATTTAATCAATGTTTGGTTATTCTTGTAATTGTTGCATATATTACTTTATGTCAAAAGCATTTGCGAAGCACCGATGGATGGATGTTAGATTATGCTGAAATTAAGTTACTTATAATTATTGCACTTAAATTACTGAAGTGTACTTGTGCATTCAGACTACTATCGCAATTATTATACTAATATTGACCTGCAAAGCTTATCTGAGTTAAAATATTGAGTAAAAATCATATTTCTCATGTAGTTGTTCTGCTAGTAATCTATCATATTTGTTACGTCACTTCGAGGCAGACACGTTGGGCGCCAAATTTATGCTACGTTGGCTCCTAGCTGTGCGTAACCCAAAGAAAATCAAAGAAATGACCGGGCTCAATCGGAGATTAGGGGGGGTTGCAGAAAGCAGACCAACATACAATGTACGCGGCCGTAAGGAGTTAGTAACAATACCTGCAATAAAAAAAATTAGAATAGTAAACCTGCAATAAAAAAAATTAGTCCTGCAAACCTGAAATAAAGAAAAAGCATAGCATGCTGATCGAGCATAGATTGTTCAGTACTTTGTAGAATGAAAAAAAAACTGTTTAGATAATCTATATAATATAACAACGGTAAAAGCAATACAAAAATTTTTAGTACAAAGTGAGGTAATATTGGGGAGTAGCAGAAACGTTTCCTCACACACCAATTAAATATAGATCAGACAAAATTTTAACAAAAGATAAATAGGTAAGCACAATTGATATGAGTCATCTAGTATTGTTTTTTTTTATAGCATGCAAGTCTATGGTAAAAGGTATCAGAACGACAAAGATATGGCAAAACAACGGATAGATATTTAAAGTAGTAACAAGTAGTAAATAGTTCAACTTACAAAAGGTCCTTCAGTAACGCTTCCTTGCCATTGAAGTGTGGGATTCACGATGTCCGGCACTTACGCAGCACTTTACCTTTGACTGTAAGGGTGTTGATAGAACTTATCACACGTTACCCTAATCACACCTACGTATTTCACTGGTGTTAGCAGCAGACATTATCACGCGACGGAACTCTGTAGCATTGATAAATTTCTTGTTAATTCTATTTCCTGAGACAATAATTTCGAAATATTTTGTAGCACTAGTTTAATTTCAACTGGGACCAAATGTATATTATTTTCATAAACATCCAAAAAGCAGTGAGAAACTTCAACCAATACCTTTGTAAACCGGTAATCGGTTATATTTCGCAAATAACGAAATTTGCGCAAGCAATGATCTATTTTAGATACTTTGGGTTGGAAATTCAGTAACTACAGTAACAACTGTATTTGTATAATCCAAAGTATGCACTACTCTGATAAAAAAGAAAAGGACCGCGAAACTAGATCGCACACACAGTTTAAATATCAAAAGACAAAGCACCAACAAAAAAACACAATGAGTAAAGCACGTGTATCACTAGAGTAAGTCCGTCAAAATGTTCCGTAGAACACGCGTGCAGGTCGAATTTAACAAGTTCTACCACTTTTATTTCCAACAGAAAATCAACTAAAAACACAATTAGTAAGGCACGCGTAAGCTATAAAACCGTCCGTCAAATGTCCTTAAAACACACGTGCGTCGACCAAACACGATCGCCTATAAACCATACTACTTTAATCGGAATTAGCACTACATTTACTACAGTTAATATACAACTTTTATATCACAAGAAAAACAACTAAAATCGTGTCGTGCTTGTTCATGAACAATTCGAAAATTCATACCGTATTAATTCTCACTATTTTCAAAGCAAAACGGAAAGCAGTATTTTTACCGTAATTAATATATGGGAACAAAGAACAAACTACAACTGCTCATCCGTTTATATCAACTCGTTGCTATTACAACGTCTTATCGTCTATTATCTAGACTTGAATATCCACATAAGGAACAAAATTTATATGCACGGCAAGACAAGAACGATGCAATCCACTCGTTATAATACGACGCATTCGCCCAAGGAGTTAATAAATATAAAATATAGAAATAGTAGTTACCGAAATGTATTTACTAATTGGGAAAAAGCGTAAAATGTTAAGCTATAAAAATGCACGTTACATATTGAAATGTTTATGACATATTTACTAGTATATCATTGATACCTATCATATTGTTGTATAATTTTTTACTATAACGTGAATAAGCTTTTGTTTATGTTGTATTCTTGAATCGTAAATATTTTAGATAGCCTACATAATTCGCTAAGCTAAGTAAAATAAGATTCTCGCAAAGATCCAACAAGAAATGTGCATTATCTGTATATAAAATATGATCTTTGAAGACTTCTGATTTAACTCTGAACCCTAACTTCAATGGTGCGATCGATGAGACTATGGTGGGAATGTTGTTAGACTATGCCACTAAGAGGGCTCAGGAGCCTTAGGCATTAATTGGCGTTTCAACAGCAAAAAAGTTCAACTTTAACAATATTTCTAGACACAATTCCTGACATAAAATATATATACAGTAAATGTGGGACAGCAATTTACATCTCAAAGCAAAACTACCAATTTAAGCAGAAATAAAATTATACCCAATGATGTTTCAGGACCTTAAAGATTCTCTACTCTAAAAACAAATTCAGTGTTCCTTACCTGTAATAATTTATTAATAAGTAGTTTAAATTAATTCTTAAGAGGTTTTTGTTCTGTATGCTTTCTTAGTCAATGAATCTCAAATAAAATTTGTTTATATAACTAAATGCATCTATTTTTACAAAGAAAATATCACTCTTGTTATGAAGTTTAATTATCTACAAATAACAGCTGGTTGGATGTAGTATTTCTTATCAAATAACACGTGTTTGTTATCCATTAAAGTTAAGCAATTAATATAACAAATTTTATATTATTTTAAAAACTACCTTTTTTTAGATCTGTCAAACACTTACAAAAATCTCTATATTACAAGGAACAAATTTAAATTTATTAACGATTCAGATGTCATATAAATATACTTGAAATATTTTTAATAAAGTTTAAAAGATCTTATTAGATGCGAATTAAAGGTAATTTGCGACGCAACAAAAAAAACATTTACTCATTACTTGATTTAAAAACAATAAGAGCACCCTCAGTTGACAAAAATTTTCCAAATCTAATTTCAAATCATAATGAGCTTCAACTTTGCATCTCACTAAGTTGATCAAATTTTATTACCATAAATCTACAATATTATAATAAACTTGAGGGCATTGAATTTATATTAACCTTCCATAGATATAAAGACCAAATAATATGTTCACAAGAAATAAAGCTTGCACATAAAAACTCACCAAATAGCGACTTGATCACCAAAAACACTACCAATGATTTTACGATGACTTAACAAATTATCCTTGGTTCGATACATGTGAAGATATTGCAATACTTATCAGATGCTGTGACTATAGCTGTACCTTAGGGGCATTTTCCTCAAATGTAATCTGAGATAATTTATGGTATTATAGATTAATCATACAGTTGTTCGATATTTGAATAGTTTTATCATCATTAGGTCTTCAGTCCTGGAACTTGTTGGAGGCATACCTACTCTTCGGTTCTGGAACTGGTTAGACGCGTATCTCTTCATTGTTTCCTATTAAGCTAATCCACACATTTCCCTGAAACGCACACAGCCTTCATCTTTCACTATCTGCATGCAATAATCTAATCACCCTCTACTGATCTATTTTTTATCTGTGCTTGTTATATATCCTGCATGATTCCCAATGCCTTAGAACATGTCATATTCTTCTACTTCTCCTATTTTTTTGTTTTCCACGTATTTTTCTTCACCTACTATTTCTAGAACCTATTTGTTTTTAACTTTGTCTGTTCATGTTATCATCTTCATTTATCTTAAGCACCATATTCCAAAGGCTTCTACCCTTTTCTTGTCTGCTTCTCCTACTGTCCTTGTTTCATAGTTGTACAGTGCTGTGCTTCACACAGATGCTTTCAACAATTTTTTACTTGTTTCTATGTTTGTTGCCTTTCTTGTTAGATACAGCACGGCTCCCTTTTTATAGTTTAATAATTACATATTTTTATAGATCAATAGTTGCATAGTTGAATAATAGAATAATTTAGTACTTTAATAATTGCACTAAAAAGGATTACAAATATGAATAATTATACTTAAAAGCTGAAAATATGCATCACTATGTGTTTGCCTGTTTACTAAGTACTTTTCACCAAGACAAAGGTATGCTCTTTATTGTGAGTCTTAAGTTGGCCTTAGAGAGTGAAATTTTCCACATCTTGGCTCACTGAAAATCTGAAGGCAACTCCTTATGAGTGACAATTTGTCTTGGATCGGTGAGTTACAAAAACGGTTTCGGAAAATATGTCACCTGCATATTGAGATTAAACTTGGTATTTGCATGTGTGTGTTAATTTAACCTCTGGACAGTATTCTTCAAATAAAAGATATACGAAAACAACCACATGACGAATTGCAAACAGCTTTCTTTCATAGCTTTAATTATACTTAATATGGCTATTTATATAGGCGATTCTGAAATTTTAAAAAATCACCATATAGGTATTTTTATATTTTAATATAGGTAAAAACTGCTTCGGTATTGTGTAAAATTTCTGTGTTTAGGTTATAAAATTATTCAGCCTGGATCGACTAATTTTTGGGGTCTAGATGTGACACAAATTAGAGACCAGCAACCTTTAAGATTAAATTTAAAACAATATATTATTGCTTCAGATTTTTGTAATTACATTTTTATTGCACATATGTGTGACACACAGCACTATATGGCTATGAAATTGGGACAGTAGTAGAAGCAGATAGGAAAAAGATAGAAGCCTCTTGGAAGGTGGTGCTTCAAATGTATGATGAAGATAGCACGGACAAACAAAGAGGTTTTAGAAATGGTTGGGAAGAATGATATCTGTGGAGAACATAAAAAATAGGAGAAATAAACGAACAGGACACATTCTAAGATATTTAGGGAATAATGCGGAGTATATTACAGGCAGAGATAGGAAAAAGTAGAGGTAGCTGTAGACCTAGATCAGACAGTGAAAGATGTAGGCTGTGCGAATTTCTGGGATATGTGTAGGTTAGCTCAGATAGGAAACACTTACGTGTGTAACTAGTTCCAGGACTTACAACCTAATAAGAAATCTACAAACCTGAGTTGTTCAGAGCATGTATCACTCTTCACCTTTTCATCTAGAGCTTCATGATGATGATAGAGTTCATCATTTTGTTTTCGACCTTACTTAAGGTCGGTTTGACGCAGCTCTAACTTCTTTTCTATTCTGTGCTAATCTAAAAAGCTCTACATACCCTTCACAACCTAAATTTCTAATAATTTGACTAATATAGTTTGGTCTAGGTCTTCCTATATCCTTCTATCTTTTTCCTATCCACCTGGCTCTACATAGATATTAGCAACCTGATGTTTGTTAAAGAACTCTAACATGGTTACATAATTACCATTTATAAGGAAATGAAATATAACCTGGTTATCCGCTTCAAAAAGGAAAAGTGTTAAATTATATGTTATGGTAAGGCTTAAGCAACGAAACGCTACCAACATGCCAGACCGCTAACTAATTGTGAGTTATGTCATGGTGACATTTAGTTACCTGATTTTTATTTTTTTTGTTTGGTTTTTGAACTACTTAAAGTCGGTTTGACGCAGCTCTAAATTCTTTTCTATTCTGAGCTAGTCTAAAAACGTCTGCATACCCTTCACAACCTAGATCTCTAATAATTTGACTAATATAGCTTTGTCTAGGCCTTCCTACTCTATTTTTATTTGGTAGTCTATAATCTAAGACTTTACTAAATAGTCCCTCATGTCTTAACTGGTGGCCTATCATTCTATCTCTCCTGACCTTCAATTGTTTCCACATACAGGGTTCCTGACCTATCCTTCTATAAACTTCCTCGTTTGTTACTCTATCTGTCCAACTAATCTTTAACATTCTCCTATAACACCAAGTTTCAAAAGCTTCTATCTTTTCCTTATCTACTTCTTTAATTGTCCAAGTCTCACTACCATATAGTAGAACGCTCCATACGTACGACTTTAAGAAACTTTTCTATTATCTAAACTAATACTATTAGCTATTAGTAAGTTTTTCTTTTTAAAACATTTTTCTAGCTTGAGCTATTCTAGCTACTATATCCCTTCTGCTACGTCCATCCTTTGTAATTATACTACCTAAATAGCAAAATTCATCTACCTCCTCTAACTCGGTATTACCTATTTTTAATTTTGGTTTAGAACTAGGCTGTAACTCACTTGTCATTATCTTTGTCTTTACTGAGTTAATTCTCATACTATAGTTACTCTGTAGTATCTCATCTAAAATATTTAAAACTCTCCTAACTCTTTTCTAGACTCTGCTATAATGGCTATATCATCTGCAAAACGTAACATGTCTACTTTCTGTCCCTGTACACTAATACCTATCTCTTTTCTCTCTAGCTAAGTTTAAAGCTTCCTCAATATAAACATTAAAAATCAAGGAGACAGTATACAACCCTGTCTAACACCATTTCTAATCTTAGCTTCCTTTTCTATTTCATCCAATCTAATTACTACGCTTTGGTTTTTATATAGACTGTAAATAATTTTTCTATCCCTATGAGAGATTCCTATTTTTGCAAAACCCTGAACATAACAATCCAATTAACCCTATCAAATGCTTTTTCTAAATCTACAAACGCAAAATGAGTCTTTTATTTTTTGTAACCTTTTTCGATAATTACCCTAATCATTAGTATCGGTTCTCTAGTCCTCTGTCTTTACGAAAACCATATTGGTCTTCGCCTAAATAATTCTCAGTCAAAGCTTCTACTCTATTTTTAATTATTGTTGTTAGTATTTTGGAAGCATGAGAAGTTAAACTAACCGTTCTAAAATTCTCACACCTATCAGCTCCTGACTTTTTGGGATTGGGATAATAATATTTTTTCGAAATCTATTGGAACCTCACCTGTGTCATATATTACTTTTATTAGTTCATATAATCTATCTAAAGTTTTCTGACTAGCATATTTTATTAATTCTGCGGGAATATCGTCTATCCCTGGCGCTTTATTTAGTTTAAGATTCCGAACAGCTCTATCAAATTCCTCTCTTAATATTGAGAACCCTATTTCTACATCCTCTTCTTGGTCGTTCTCTAACTCATCTATATCGTCTCCCTTATATAAATCTTCTAAATATCTTTTCCATCTATCTGCTACCTCAACTTTATTTATTAGAAGCTCATTATTCTCGTCTCTAATACCATTATATTTTTCCTATCTTCCCAAAAACTTTTTAACTGCCCTGTAAGCCCTGTCTGTCTTACCTACTCTCAAATCATCTTGTATTCCTTACAATTCTCCTCCATTCATTTATTTCTAGCTTTTCTACACTCATGTACTATCTTATTTCTAACTGTATTATATTTTGCTTACTTTCACTATCCACTTCTCTGAAAGGTTTAAGCTTTCTTCTATTCTCTATTAAATCTAATATCTCCTTTGTTACCCAGGGTTTTCTCGCTTCTATTTTTTTCTTACCTATAGTCTGTGTTGCTGTATCATGTACAGTCAGTTTTATTTCTTTCCATCTATTTTCTACATTCCCTCCTACAGCTATCTCTTTGCTCTTATTATCTAATACTTGTTTATATTCCTCTTTGACCCTACTATCATTAAGCTTACTTAGATCCCATCCCTCTCTTTTAACTTTTCTCAATTTTTTGAATTTTAGTTTACACTTCATTTTAACTAAGTTATGATCGCTATCTATGTCAGCCCCTGGATAACTACGACAGTTTTTAACTTGATTTCTAAATCTTTGTTTAACTAAAATATAATCTATTTGGTATCTAGCCCTATCACCTGGCGCTTTCCAGGTATATCTTCTCCTAACATGTTGTTCGAATAGGGTGTTTACAGTTACTAATCTATGTTCCTGGCAAAACTCAACTAATCTTTCTCCTCTATCATTTCGTCTGCCATACCTAAATTTTCCTACCATTTTTCCCTCACTACCTTCTCCCACTGACGCATTAAAATCGCCCATAACTATTAAATTCTCATCTCCTTTTACTTTTCTCACTATACTATTTATATCCTCGTATACCTTTTCTACTTCCTCATCCTCGTACTGAGTTGTTGGCATGTAAACCTGTACTAAAACAGTGTCTGTGAGTTTTGTATTCAATCTAACCATAATTATTCTATCACTAAATTGTAAGTACTCTTTAACTTTATGCCCTAATCTTTTACCTAACACTATTCCTACCCCTGCCTGTCCATTAGTTGAAGAAGTTGTAATTATTCTATAATTATCTTTCCAAAAGTCATTACTATCTGGCCATCTCACCTCACTAATACCTAAAATGTCCAGCTTTTCCTTTCTCATTTCGACTAATAAATTCGTTAACTTATCTACTCTAAGTAATGACCTAACATTCCAAGTCCCTATCACTAAATCAAACCGTTGTTTTATATTCTTATGATAACGAGCCCCAAGTACCCCCTCCCGGAGATCCGAATGAGGGAATATTTTACCTCCGGACAAGAATTTTACTTGTGAGCTCTCCATCATATGTATTTCGTGTTTTAGGCCACGCACACCTGGGAAATATTGTGGTAGGCTCCCATATCTTTCCACAACGCAGTTTTTAAAGATTTTAGCAGAAAGCCGTATCCGTCACGGCCAACCCCCAACAAGCTTGTAAATTATTGAGGATCGCCCGAGATGATAGAGTTGCAACTACAAAAAGAAATTATTGCTAAACGTGAATGACTATTACTTGAATCTAGCATACACGTACATACATTCAAGGGTGTACTAATTTCCCTACGAGTTCAAGTGTTGGGGGATCTTGGTAGCCACAGGCTGTTTAACCCCCTTCACATACTACTGAATATCAGGAAATAGTGTATACATTTTGTTACGTGCCAACGGTCACTTTAACATTTTATGTTAAGTTTTTGATATACGGAAGTTTCCCGCCATAATTTTCAAATACGCGGTACGCGGGAACTTTTAAATGAACTGGGCGGTACTTCCGTATGTCATGGTAGTGAGTTTGCGCAAGAGTGCATATCCCTATAGGGGTATACGAATACTAGACAAGGGGTTGGGGTGACGCGCTGAATCGTGGCTATTTTGCCTTTGATCGTGAAGTTATGGGCACGTGATTGTCTGGTAACGTATCTTAGGGTTTACCTATGTAGAAATCCCTGCCTAATTATCTTTTTTGTCTACCTCTACCTCCTTCCTGTCCAAACCCTACATAGGTAAGAATTGCCGCCACCTAAGGACTACCGAACTTCACGCCTGAGGAAGACTCATGATTACCTTGGCTAGCCGAGCTGTTCCTTACGCATTTGATGGCGTCGACGGATGATCTCTAATTCCGCCGGGAGGAGCCCGATGGACTTCAGAGAAGCGAACTGTAACGCAATCCCGCCGGATACCGGATTCCTTATGTAAGTAATCTTTTACTTATTTTGTGTTAACAACGGAGTAATTTGTTGTTAAAATGACTCTCGTTTATCTTTAATTGTTTAATTTTTATATTGCAAATTATTGTGCAATATCGATGACATCATCAGTAGTTGACGCGCCGAAATCCGTATAAGAGTTGGCGCTGCCAACTGTGATAGTGTCTCTTACACCACGTTACCGGTGTAGTAATTATCGAACTTTAAATTTTAACTACGGTTTATCATATAAGAATTTATAAACAATAGAAGAGAAACCGATTTGCATCTAACAAGAAAGAGCAGGGGCTATGTTCAAAGACAACAAACATAGAACGAAGGAAAAAATTGTTGAAAGCGTATGTGCAGAGCACAGCACAGTACATCTATGAAATAGGGGCAGTAGGAGAAGCAGACAGGAAAACGATAGAAGCCTGTTGGAATGTTGTGCTACAGATATATGAAGATGATAGCATGAACAGACAAAGTTAATAACAAAGAGGTTATAGAAATAGAAGGGGAATAAAAATATCTGTGGAAAACAAAAAAAAATAGGAGAACTAGAAGGGCAGGATACATTTTAAGGCATTTTTAGAGAATAGTATGGGATATATTACAAGCAGAGATAGTGAAAAAGAGGTAGAGGTAGATCTATATCAGAGTATTGTGCACGGATAGTGAAAGATGCAGACTGTGCAAATTGCAAGGAAATGTGTAAGTTAGCACAAAATAGGAAATAATGAGGGATACATGTCTAACCAGTTGCAGGACTGAAGACCTGATGATGATGATGAAACAAAGTTTGTTTTATTTAACGATCTTAATATCGATATAATGTTGTGCCAGGCATGCCTAGTTACCTATAATAAATATTAGTACTTCTCTAGTATAAGTTACCCCTTTACTGTTCTTGCTTAACCATGCCTTACATTACGGCTATGACATAAATGTGAATGATATTGTATTAAAATAAGGTTAAAGGTGTGAGAAGTATCTTATGTATGATGGTTTGGCGTCGTACCTCTTATGAAACGCTCTGTCTGGTGAAACTGGTGAAAGAGAAGTGATAAATAAGTGGAAAATCGAGTTTAGTGTTTGGACGGTCGAGCAACTCGAAGCATGAAAAATCCATTTGGAGGCAGACAATTAATGAAGTGATTAAATGAAAGCTGAACAAAAAGAATTGTGCGATATAAGTCGAGTGTTAGAAGATACCACCTGTTGCCATTAAGGTAGGATCCAACCATTTTAAATAGTGTATGTCTTTAAAAGAGTTGATTACTGGTTAATAGCGCTATTGCATAACCCCAATAGCTGCATACAATTTTATGTGGGATCCGTTCAGGCGCTACACCAGAGTGTAGGTACAAGATTCTCATCCTGAAGTTGTTTTCAAAGATTGTATAGTTGTGTGCATATCTTAATATGTAGTAAATGGACTGTTACATAGTTTAGTACAAATAAATTGAAACCCTCTATGTATTTTAATATGTAGATTTAAGTTTCCGTTAAATCATGATTGATTACCTTTCCCAGTCAATGTGTTAGGTTTGCTTGTTCATATTTCCTAACCCTCGATTATTATGGGTATTCTTATTTACACACTTGTCCGTATTTCATTTATACGACTGCTCATCACAAGTCAAGTCAAGGTCTCCGCTTTTATCTGAACCCACCCTGAATTAAACGGCAGTAAAAAGGTGGTTGACCAGTGTTTTGACATTTTTCTTGTGAAATTTTATATTTTTGATAGTATTCGTACACAGAATGTTTTATCATATTTACAATATTTGTTTTTCTTTGTTTACTTTGAAAATTTTACCTCGAATAAAAAACAGATTTATACTGTAGAAACTTTTGTTATTTGCTTAAGAGTGTAACGAAATAATTTACTTTGATTTTTAACGAAGTTGCTGTACTGTATTTCGTTGGTTCGATGAGTTTGATTATAAATATACCTTATGCAACAAAAAATTGGTATCTTTTAGATTGTTAAATTCAAGCATCATTGACTACTGTGTGATTAGCGTACAAGGATGTTACATGAACATTTGGCAGTGATGATGCTGTGCACAGGTTGGAGTCTGCATCAGTTAACGATAGCTCTAAATAGCTCACTTGTTTGAATGAGTCAAAAAATATTCAAGAAGAATATAACGATCTTGCACCCAAAGAAGTGTATAACATCATTAAAGGTGGCATACCACATGGAATTGTCAGTTTTCGCCTGAAAAATGCTAATTTGAGCTTTAGGTTTTTCAAGATGAAGTAAAACTATAAAAGTTCACCCACCGTCTTCCTTTTTCAGAAAAAGTGAACATATCCAAGTCATGACTTTACAGAATTGTAGACCGGTGAATTCTGATTAGTATATTACCATTTGCTTACTAGAAGTCTTCAGGAAAATAGGAATGAACAATGCGAGACAGCATATCGTTGTCCACCATGATAATACACGTTCTCAGACATTGCCTTAAACAGCTAATTATTTGAAATGTTGAAACATCAAATTAATAGGTTATTCATTATTCGCCCCGGTTTAGCATCACTTTGTTTTGATCTCTCAACTGAAAAGCAAACTGCGTGGTTAATTACCTTTCAAATTAAAAAATGTAATTGAAGCATTTAAAAATAAGCTTTTGAAAATATCAACTTTAGATAAGAACAACTTTTGAAAATTGGTTTCAGGATATGCGGTTGTGCATAAATCTTCACAGACTATACTTTGAAGAACAACAAATGACTTTCAAACAATCAACAATTGTTTTTAATAGATTGTTTGTAGTTATAC
The DNA here is from genome assembly GCA_036346225.1 of Platerodrilus igneus. Lineage (NCBI taxonomy): Eukaryota > Metazoa > Arthropoda > Insecta > Coleoptera > Lycidae > Platerodrilus > Platerodrilus igneus. The sequence continues at coordinate 3,169,032 of JARFIW010000816.1, read as the reverse complement.
ATATTGAGCAACACCCATATAATCAAGTAGCAGAAGAAAACTAAAACTGATTAACAATATAAAAGGATTTATAGTTAGCTTTGCTCAAATAACTCGATTTGATATTTGTACTCGTGGTCTATGACGTTTAAGTAGTAATATATCTCTCCTGGTCAGAAGCCCATATGTGCACCATTTATTTATCTAATATATGGAGCCTGGAAGTATATTGGCTTGAATTAAGGATATTATAGTAGCAACAGAATGGTGATACACATGTATCCCATAACAATCTTTTCGAAGTCGAATTATATGTCATTGTCACTATTTTTCTGCATAGTCATTTGCACAACTAGCCAGTAATTATGTTTCATTGATTTGTACACTGTATCCAGGCCTTTATAGTTGAAATACATCTGGGCACTGCAGCAATTCTCAACTATCATTTTCCCGAAAATACTGGACTTACTGATTTATAACTTTTTTTAATGGCCATAATAAGGTTCCATTATTATTCAACAATGATTTGAAGTGTTGGTACTCGTGTCGTTCTCAACACCACTGAACGTATTTCAATTTACACATTTTTATTTTGCTAAAACAAGTCTAATTATTTATAAATATTTATGGAGGATCCTTAGTTTACTGGAAGCCACTACAAGAATTTATAACTGTCATTAATTATTAACAACATTTACATTATATTTATAGCTGAGCCAACTACATACATTGATGCAGTCTTATTTTATTTACCAAGCATTAATAAACTATCTGTTGTACCATATAAGCTAAGCGTATTAACAGACCAATAATATATTTCAATTACTTGTAGATTAATATGCAGACTGGACTGAACTGACCAATATGAAGGCAATATTTATTCTCACAGTATGTCTTTGATCTTGTTCTGTAAACTGCAAGATGATACTCGAATTATCCCTTTTGTTCCTCTTCTATTGGTGCTTTAAATACATCTTTGTAACTGTTAATCATGCTATTATTTGCTTAATGGCTTTATTCCTTTCTTGTTTGCATGATCTGACGACAATGTTACAATACGATGGGCATAAAAATAGCTTACTAAATGATTAGGTCCTAATAACAACACCTAGCTTCGGTATCAAGAGTCACTTTTTAGTAAGTGCAAATACGTACGTTTGTTAATACTTCCACAGTTGTAATCAAAGTAACGAATAAAACTGACTATGTTACTGTGTTTGATTTTTTGTAAATTATTTTAACACATAAAATTTACAGCAACCTACACAAGCATGAGCCATTGTATTAGGTTTATTGAATGCATTGTATTCGACACCACTGATTCCTTACAATTGCTAACGAACACCGTCCTTTTTCGAAAGTGGAAAATAGATTCAAGATCCAAGTAATCCAGTCTTTCAAGTTTCTTTTTTGCTTACTTTAATTCTTTTTAATAGTCTGTAATGCTCCACTAGCCCTGTCATTGTTATTTGTGTATTTAAGATTAATTATTTAATTTTTAGTACTTGAAGTAGCTACAGGTGAATATGGTCATTACACTGAAGAATTGGTTATAAAATCGGAAAATGGACAAAATCCGGATTGGCGAAAGCATCGTAGAGATACGCTACATTTACAGTCTATTGGTCATATTGGTAGGTTGCAATTTGCAGGAATGCATTAAATAGTTGACATAGAAAATTTCAGAGAAACTTATGAATAATGGTGTAATTACACCTGTACGAGCTCCATCAATATATTTTCCGACTAATACACATACCAGTATACAGACTGACAACTTAAAAGCACTTCAGTGCCACTTAAAACAACAATACCAAACATCCTTCATTAGTCAACTTGGTACACTATTAAAACGATCCTTCTGGATTGCAAGTCGTGATAGAATGCTTACATATTCAAGAATTTTTACTCATACCATGGTAGCTTTAATTATAGGTATTTTATATTTTGGAATTGGACAAGATGCTAAGAATATGCAAAACAATGCAAATTATTTATTTTTTACGGTTATGTTTTTAATGCTCACTTCGTTTAATTGTGTTACATTAACATGTATGTTATACAATGAATTTAAACCTAAAAGACTAAATGTACGATTTTAGTTCCTTCAGAACTGCCAATTATTGTTAAAGAAAATTTTAATAGATGGTATTCAATTGGTTCCTATTACTTATCAGTAGTTATTGCTGATACACCAGTTCAGGTAAATAAATTAATCAACTAAATATTATCAAATAATCTATTAAGGAAATTTTAGATCATATCAACTGTATCTTATGTTGTAATAACATTTTATATGACAGCACAACCACTGGAAAGCTTTAGAATATTTTTCTTTTTATTTATTTGTATTTTAGTTTCCTTTGTTGGACAAAGCTTTGGTCTACTCATAGGGGCAAGTTTGGATATGAAGGTAAGCACTTTGCATGTTATAAAACACTGCAAATATATATATATATATAGAGTCGATCTGCTTTTTTGCTGTTGATTTACTTTATTTTTCAACATAATCTCTTGCACCTTATCCGTTTCAAGGTGATGTGAAAAGGGCAGTTGTATGACAGAGTGTAGATTACACTCTGGCACAGCTAACATCAACCCTCACGGGCCCCGATAAGAAGCAAAATATTAGAATGTCTTCAGGGAGCTAAAGCATCCACCTTTAACCACAGCTAGAAATATTAAAAACACAAACATGTAATAAAACATTGACAGTACCACCAAAGATGTTTGATATATTGTAACAACGTAAAAAACTTATTGGGAGTAAAATTTAAGTAATAACAAGAGTAACTGTAAATCGAACCTAATAAGGTTTTGATATTCTTCTATTTATAAAATTTTGCTGAAGGCATAAAAAGAATCTAATTGTCTTTTTTAGAGACGTGTAATGCTACAGCAGTTGATCTGATCAATTAATGCCAGACATTCATAGAATGTAGATCCAAATTATATTCGATTTCATCAAAAGTTTTCCATTCCAATTGGACACCTTTTTCATTCCAACAAAATGAATATTTGAAATGGTAAGGACATCTCGCTTGTCTTTTTATTTATAAAGGGTGATTCACAACTTCATAGAAATATTTTAACTGATGCTTAAGACGGGGACGTAGATTCATATTTACACAAAAAAAGATTTTTTCTTAAAAACTAAAAACCCAAAATTTGAACTGATGTTTTTAAGAAAGAGTGTACATGTAAATGTACTGTAGGGAGGCGACACGCACAGTTTCTATCAGTAGTTCATTGTATCCTACGAAGTCGTGATTCAGGATGTTCTCAACTGTATAGGGATCCGTTAACTAATGGTAATAATAGGGACATAGAGGAGGATTTCTGCAAATAGTGCGAATTCCTAAGTGACTGATGACCTTAGGCTATGCTTGGTAAACATTGAAAGGGTTGGTGGCATTAAACGGCCTATAATTAAAGAATCAACTGCTTTGCACTGGGGTTATAAACTTTAAATCGTAATCCCTATCCTATACAAGCTTACCTAAAACATAAGCATGTGGCATCGTTTCAAGAAATTTACGATGTTGGTTAGGTTTAGTAGCAATAGGTGTAATATTATTCTACGCATTATGGTACAACGAATTAAATGCTCTTGCATTATGTATTGTGTTTTTAGTCAGTTAGAAGCAGTTGCTTACAACAAACGTTGTTAAAGTCAATACCAAGCTTTGTAAATCTCATAATTAATATTCAATAATTTCAGCACATTTCTTGATTTATAACTATGGATGGCTTTACTAATCTGGAGTTAATGGATATTGTTCTAACGTATGATGAAGCCGGACAAAATGCTGCAGCCGCACGTGAGCTGTACAGAGTACGTTAACTTCGTCGACGGCTTCCAAATATTCAAATGTTTATAAATACGGTGCAACGTGATAGACTTCTTTCTGTGGGGTGCTTTAAAAGATATCATTATACTGTTAATGTAAACATTGATACTATGGAGCAGTTACGCTGACGCATTTGTGATTCGGTGGAAGAAATACGAAACTATGAAGCAAATGTCTATCAAAGTATTTTGCAAAACTGGCTCAGAAGAGCATGTTTGTGCATTCAACAAAATGGAGGGCATTTTGAACACCTTCTATAAGCAGTATAACTTGGTTGAATTGCTACCTTAATTTCAAAGTACAGTAAACACATTGCTGTATACAGTAGTTTTTTTTTAAAAAGCCTTTTTACTTAATACTATCTTTAAGCTCAAGCATCAGTTATCATATTTCTACAAAGTTAAGAACACTGCGTGAATCACAACTTCATACGGTACATTGAACTTCCAATAAAAACTGTGGTGGGTCGCCTCCTTATTAGATGTGGTATGTCGCCTCCCTACAATACATTTACATGTACACTCTTTCTTAAAAACATCCGTTCAAATTTTGGGGTTTTAGTTTTTAAGAAAAATTTTTTTTGTGTAAATATGAATCTACGCCCCTTTCCTAAGCATCAGTTTAAATATTTCTATGAAGTTGTGAATCACCCTGTATACAGCAAGAGGACCATTTTTGCTGCCAAAAACTTGATGGCGTCGTGGCATAATTGATGTGCATGTGACTACTATGTCCAAGGTCACGGATTTGAATTCTACGACGGTTCGCTTGAGATAAAATGGAAGTCTCATATGTGAATGTTGTCAACGCGCGTTAAAGATCCATACCTTGCTCGAAACAGCAAGGAGCCGGAAAAATTCAAAATTTTTCAGGTAAACAAAAACTTGTTGCCAGCCAATGTGGTATCTTCAGGTGGAGCATAGGAACTTCAAATTTAGGACCAAAAACTCTCCCTTTTTTTCAGTTTTCGATTCACCACTACTCTGGGATTCGCCTTTTTGTTTTTTCGTAGAGTGCCATTCACATAAGTTTTTCGAGTAGTTACTAACTTCGTAAGAGCAACAAAATTATATAAAATTATTCATCTATACTGTATATCCGTTATTGAGATTGTCCTTATGTAAGTGCTCCTCACATTTCCCGCTGTAAGCTTTTATTTTCATAACAACATCATAGGATTGGCATAGCTTATACAGCTCGACATAGTATTTGTGATTTTTACTTTTATATTCTATCGGAAATGCAATCTTCCACGCCACAACATCATTGATTCGTCGATACAAATATTTTTATTTGGCACATAGTTTTGCCGCATAATTACACTGAAATTTTTTGGTATAGGAGGCACCATGTATAATCTGTCGGGAAATGGTATTATCAACAATGTGAAAATACCGCACTAACAATTGGAATCTGTTAGAAACTGCTATTAATCAAATGGAAACTTCTAACAGTGAGATACGGTATGAAAATTAATAAAAATAAACCTAAGTACTAGTATGCAAAGGAAGGGAAAATAAATTAAAAACAAGAATACAAATAGGTAATGAGAACTTTCAAGAGGTTAAGGATTTCTACTACCTAGAAAGTCAAATAACGCAAGATGGGAAGAGCACAAAAGATATAAAACTAAGATTTGCACCAGGTCGTGCTACATTTAACAAGAAAAAGCAACTACTGTGTTCAAAGATAACAAATATAGAAACAAGGAATAGATTGCTTAAAACACAGCACTGTACGGCTCTGAAACCTGGACAGTAGAAGAAGCAGACAGCAAAAAGTAAAAACCTCTGAAATATGGTTTCTACAGATGTATAATGAAGACAGTTCATTTACATTTCCAATGCTCCACCCGAAGGTACTACATTGGCCAGGAGGCGAGTTTTTTGTTGCCTGGAAATTTAGAATTTTGCCGAACCCTTGCCGTTCCAGGCAAGGTAGGGATCTTTAACGTGCGTGACAACACTCACACACGGGACCTCCATTTAACCTCTCATCCGAACGAGGGCGTAATATTTGTGAAAAATGCTCACCTGCCATTTTTCAAGCAGTCGGCCGTGTCGGGATTTGAACCCGGGACCTTGGAATCCGTAGTCTTACGCTTACTACATTGATCCACGGCGACGCCTGTATAATGAAGACATCATGCACAGACAAAGTCAAGAACAAAGAAGTAAGTAGGGGAAGAAAGAAATATGTGGAAAACAATAAGAAATAGGAGAGATAGGGAGGTAGGTCACATGCTAAGGCATGCAAGAATAGTGCGGAATGTATTAGAAGCAGAGATTGGAAAAAAGAAAGGTAGAGGTAGATCTAGGTTAGACTATTGCACACAGATAGTGAAAGATCTAGGCTGTGGGAATTTCAGGGATTGGTGTAGGCTAGCTCAGAATAAAAATAAGTGACAGTATGCATCCAACCAGTTTCAACACAGAAAATCTAATGACGAAAACATAATTACCCTTAAATCTGATGATTATTTTAAACAACTACAGGTGTTGGTTTTGAAATATTTTCAACTAATGTTGATTGTGCGAAATGATATTATTGGAAATATATTAATTCGGCAAATACTCAAGTGTTGGGGATTTTGGTAGCCGGATGTCTCTTAACCCTCTTCACATACCCTACATGTGATTTTCCAATGCTCCACCCAAAGGTACTACATTGGCCAGGAAGTGAGTTTTTGTTTTACCTAAAAAATTTTACATTTTGCCGAACCCTTGCTGTTCCAAGCAAGGTAGGGATCTTTAACGTGGGTGACAACACTCGCACACGGGACTTCCATTTTACATCTCATCCGAACGAGGGCATACTTTTGTGAAAAATGCTTGCCTAACATTTTTCAAGTGGACCGTGTTGGGATTCGAACTCGGGATCTAGAGCGTAGTACTCACATGCATACCAATTACGTCACGGAGTTGCCTCCACTTCACATACCGTTCATTTACATTTCCAATGCTCCGCCCGAAAGTACTACATTGGCCAGGAGGAGAGTTTTTTGTTGCCTGGAAATTTAGAATTTTGCCGAACCCTTGCCGTTCCAGGCAAGGTAGGGATCTTTAACGTGCATAACACCACTCACACACGGGACCTCCATTTAACTTCTCATCCGAACGAGGGCGTAATTTTTGTGAAAAATGCTCACCTGTCATTTTTCAAACAGTCGGCCGTATCGGGATTTGAACCCTGGACCTTGGGATCCGTAGTCTTACGCTTACTACATTGATCCATGTGACGCCTCCACTTCACATACCATTCATTTATATTTCCAATGCTCCACCCGTAGGTACTACATTGGCCAGGAGGCGAGTTTTTTGTTGCCTGGAAATTTAGAATTTTGCCGAACACTTACCGTTCCAGGCAAGGTAGGAATCTTTAACGTGCATGACAACACTCACACACAGGACCTCCATTTAACCTCTCATCCGAACGAGGGCGTAATTTTTGTGAAAAATGACAGGTGAGCATTTTGGCCGTATCAGGATTTGAACCCGGGACCTTGGGATCCGTAGTCTTACACTTACTACATTGATCCACTACGATGCTATCACTTCACATACCACGGAATATTGGGGAAAGAGAGTATATATTTGTAAACAATAGAAAGGGAACCGAATTGCATCTAACAAGAAAAAGCAGCGACTATGTTCGAAGACAACAGACATAGAAACAAGTTTTGTTTTCGTTACTTATTTTTGATACATATAGAGCACCCCTCGCATAACTCCACAAATATCAAATTGACATTTGATGCAATTTTAAAAACGTGCCTTTTAAATGATTTGACGGTAGCCTCCTACAATCCACCTAATATGGACCTTTTAGAATATTAAAATAGAATTCAATAATACGAGAACTAGATTCCCTAAGAAGAGTATTCCGAGTAGCATGGTCCTTTAAAAAATCGTTTATTTTGCACAATTCATTGGCCGTGCCTATATAGTTTGTTTCATTATCACAATAGATCTTTGCAGGCAAACCAAACTGAGCAATGAATTTTAAGTGAAGGAATTGAGCATATCTGTCGTTAGATTTTCAACAAGTTCACTTTGGTCAGCATGCATATAAATATGCACCTGTAGACCATAATTTTCTGACATTTTCGTGAAGCTTCCTTAAAGGAAAAAGGACTGAAAAGGTCAGTCCGATCCTAGCAAATGGACGGGGCCATAATCGGGATACTGGCAAATCTGCCATTTTAGGCTGGCATTTTATGGGATTGTACCTAAACCAAAGAACAAAGCATTGAACAATTTATATCATGGCACTTCTGCCGTATACAGGTCAATATTTCAAACGCGTTGCTGCCAGTGTACCTTGTACTGTCACTGTGTAAGCTAGCTTTGCAAGCCTTACTAATAATTAGATCATAAAGCAATTCCCTTGGGTGTTTATTATTGAATTCTAACTCAGAATTTCGTAGGCGTCCACCTCCGCAGAGAATTTTGGCATCGTCCAAGAACAGATAAAGCAAAAGTATTTTAGAATCATGTTTTATTTGTTTAGAACCCATCAATTGATTTGTTTAGTATGAAAATTAATATTCGGACTGAGTTTTATTATGGCGTTTTCTGCGTCGTTTATTTCATTGACATTAAAGTAAGTAAAATGCATGTTGACACTGGAATTATATACAGGCCACCAAATAGTACTATCTCCTCAATAGATTAACTTGAATCTGCACTTTCTCAAGTCAGCATCATATGTGAAAATATAATACTCATGGGTGATGTAAATATTGAATTTCTACAAAATAGCACTAATAAAAATAGGATAATTTCATTATTCACTGCCTTTAATCTTATGCAACATGTAAAAGAGCCTACACAAGTTACAGCTACGTCTTCTACACTTATCGATATTTTGTGTACAACCAAAAATATCACTACTGCATTATGTGACACTATTGACTCAAATAATCTAACTGATCATAGAGTGGTTGTCTGTAAATTAAGTATTGCGTTACCAAAGTTCCAAAACAGAACAATTACTTATCGGGATTTTTGATATTAACGAATTTGAGTATGACATACATCACATACACTGGCAATTCATCAAAATTGTACCTGAACTTAACAGCAAGGTCAACTTGTTTAACCGATGCGTACTGTTAACCATAAAAAAGAATATTCCATCATATATTACTTCAACAATTCGACAAATGATAAAACTACGTGATGCGGCTTATTACAGATACAGAAAACAAAGGACCGATGCAAAGGACAACTATTATAAGACTTTGAGGAATTATATTGGCCAGACCATTAAAAATGAGAAAAAAGCTTATTTTGAACATCAATGCAGACAAAACATTAATGCTCCGAAAAAACTTTGGAAGGCATTTGATAGATGCAAAAATCATTCTACAGTGAAACACCAGATATCACCAGAAATTAATAATCCTGATGTTATAAATGATTATTTTGTTAATTCCATATCGCATCAGAAGGTAGAAAACACTGAGATCAATCAGCATATGCATAATTGTCTACCCAGCATAAATAAGTTTACTCCTTTCGCAACTGTAAATGATGATGTAGTTAAAGCATCTATAAAACGCATAAAATCCAATGCCTGTGGTGTTGACGGTATCAATCTTAAGATGTTATTACTAATAATGCCCTACTGTATCGAAATAATTACATATCTGGTGAATTTATCACTGCAAGAAGGCATATTTCCAAATTCTTGGAAACGATCTGTCGTTGTACCTATCGGGAAAAAACCATCATCCTGCTCACCTTCCGATTTACGGCCTATTCGTATACTGCCAGTGATGTCAAAAGTCATTGAGCATATAGTATATACACAAACGTTGGAACATATTAATAGATGTAGCATCCTACCTGAACTCTAGTCTGGATTTAGAAGCGAGCACAGCAGAGCTATTGCATTGACCAAGGAGTTAAATGATCTATCACATTCAGCAGACTAATCAGAGGTTACATTGCATTCATAGACTTCAGTAAGGCATTTGACATTATCGTGCATGACCTACTAATTGCGAAACTGCACTACTTTGAATTTGATAAAACTACTCTTGAATGGTTCACTAGCTATTTAAATGACAGATATCAGAATGTTATACTAAATAATAAAACCTCACAATCGCTACATGTAACTCAAGGTGTTCCTCAAGGAAGTAACCTTGGACCTTTGTTATTTGTAATTTACACAGCAGATTTACCGCAGGTCTTAATGCCGACTTGTAGATACCACATGCATGCAGATGATGTATTATTATATACGTTGTGTGATACTCTAACTGTACATTCTGCAATCAATCTACTAAATAAAAACCTGGCTGCTGTTAGTAGATGGGTCCAACGTCATGGACTACTTCTCAACGTCTCCAAAACGAAAGCACTGCGTATCTGTTCTCAAGAAAATTAAACAAGAGTAGAAGAAGCTCAGATAAATAGTCTTACTATGAATGGTGCAACAATTAACATTGGAAGTGCCGTTAAATATCTTGGAGTAGCATTAGACAAGCAATTAAACTTTGAAAGCCATGTCAATAAAAAAATCGGACTTTGTTACTATAAGTTGCGCACCCTATACAGATATAAACAATTTCTAAGCCCCAAAGTAAAGTGGAGAATATGTAATAGTCTAATTCTATGCCATCTGGACTACTGCAATGTAGTACACTACAGGTATCTAAACGAACGAATGAAACGTAAAATACAAGTCTTACATAATACATGCTTCAGAATTGCATATAGCGTACCTTATAGACAGCATATCATACCATTCTACAACTTGCACTGCAAGCTTAAATTCGAACGACAAGCAACCCTATTTTTAGCTTCCTTCATATATGCTATTATCATCTCCCGTACCCCACTTTATCTGTATGAGATAATGAAACCAAGAGCTAGTATGCACCTACTAAATTTAAAAAATAACAATGACCTTTGTATCATAATCTTTTATGAAATTTCAAAAGACAAATTTCACAAGAAGCTTATGATGTCCTACTATATGAGCAATCACAAAGCTAGGCTGATGGAAATCTAGGAAACGCTGGAATCCTTTCCTCTATTTATCAATTTTACTTAGTTTGGCATATGTACATTGTGTTTACCTATTACTTATATTGTTAATTTATAATTATTATATTTCTTAATTTCTAGGAGGAATTTAAAATCAGCTTTGCTGAATTCCTCACCTTTGGGATATACCAATAAATTTTTGATTGATTGATTGACTGTTAATTGAGTTAATCTTTTATTTAATTTGTTTTTGCAATTAAAAACACATTCATTTGCATATGGCCACTACTCTTATTAATTTATCAAAATCAGAGTATTTTGAAAACATATAATTGGCAAAATTTTTTGAATCCTTGTTGGGTTTACCAGAAATTATTAGTTTTAAAGTACACGCTTCTGGAATAGAGTTGCTGAAAGTAAATTCAAATATTTTCGGCTTAAACGTTACTTTATGTAAAATTTGTGAGCCTGGATCAAGCAGGGCTCTAATATTACTAGTTGTCAGAATTATCTTTAATCAATTGTGCAAGCAGATAGTACTACATTGCACATGTTTTTCAATGTGTAAAACGCATGACCCCGAGCTTTTGAAGTTTCAATGGCATGTTCAAACGTATTTAAATTTGTGTTAGCAACTTCGACAATTTGGTTGTTATTGTAACAATTTTCTTAGCGATCATTTCCTCTAGATCTAGTGGTGTCCAAGTGTAGCATAGCACTGTGTAGCTTGGAGCACTTTTTACAGCGTGATGACTTACAACCTGCGCTCGAATGTCCACACCTTAAACAGTTAAGATATAAACCATTAGAACGAGCATTTTTTATATGGGCCTCCCTGCTTAGTTTTAAAAATGGCAAACATTGGTTTGTAAAATGATTGTTTTCTGAACAGTAGTTTCAATTACCTGGTTTATTAACTGCATAACACGGGCTTGTAATTCTGTTTTTGTTTGTTAGAAAAAACATTACCTTCACGAGAGCAAAATTTTTGAACAAAAAATTTGCTAAGCCTTTTGTAAGTGGATAAATTAGATCATGTTAATTTATATTCCCATTTGCTCCTGGTGGAAATCAGGAACTTTGAGGTAATCAAATACACCAACAGATCATTCCATTGCTTAACGGGCCTGCCCATCACAGCAAGAGAACAAATATGTTGTGCACCAATATCCAAAATTATTCGAAAATCTTGATATGACCCTTTATTTAATGCATTTAATTCAAAAAGTGACCAAATATGATTAGTTACATTCACTTACTAGTTTTCATACCTTTCATGCAAAATTTGTCTAGCGTGTTTGTAATTTTGAGAATTAATTTCTAAACATTTAATGGCATCAGCCCTACTCCTATCAAACTGCTTTTTAAATATCCCATTTTATCGATAGGCGTTAATGACTCATCTGAATCAATCAATGAATTGTAGGTCTCTCAATTAGAAATGTTCTATTATGCAGTTTGAGGGGTGTTGGACGAGTCCATTATTGTTTGAAGGGTGTTTTAAGCGTGCATCTGCATCCGTATTGGTCAATTAGTTAGGAGTATGGATCGTTGCATGCTCCTACGATATGTATACATAATGATTATGTACAAATATAGCTATTTTATATGTTATTTAAACATTATTTTTCAATTTGTACTAGTGACTGTACAATTCACTGGAGCTATCTGTCAATATCAATGCCATAATTTTTAATGTTTTGATAAGGCATGAAATTTGTTATAAATTATCATAATTAGTTTATCAAAATTAATTAAAGATCAATTCAGAATAAAATGGCAATGTTACCTGTATTTTCAATTCTTGCCAACAATTAATTAGATGTAGGTATGTATCGATATAATCGGTACTACCAGTTTTTACTGGATAATCTGTATTTCCATATAATTTATTATGCTTGCAATATTTAATATTCATATTAATACAACTGTATTGTTTTATATTTAGTTATTGATTTCAGACTGGTGTAATAGTTGGTCCATTATGTTTCTTACCGTCTACAATATTTTCTGGATTTTTCGTACAATTTCACGATGCACATCCTTCCATGCAATGGCTGTTCTACATATCATACTTAAAATATGGTTTTGAAGGTTTAATGCTGGCAATATTTGGATATGAAAGAGGTAAACTTCCATGCTCAGAAGATTATTGCCACTTTGTATATCCAAACAAATTCCTAGGTGAAATGGATATGGAAAATGCAGATTATTCTCACTGCATATACTTTTTAATTGGGTTAACAATAATTTTTCGTATAGTAACGTATTTTATTCTACTTTTTCGAGTTAGAAGATGATTACAGACTAGTTACTTAAGACTCTAAATGTGATCATAATATAGTTTGTAATAGCATTTTTATCTCACGTTATGTGTTCAAAGAGTAGTGTTATAGATTATATAATTTAGTAAACTGTGTTATTACTGTATAGTGTTGGTGAAAAGCCATATTTTTATAGATTTTTTTATTGTAATTCAAGTAGTAAAAGAAGTATTGTGTAGATTTATTTATTGATCTTTAATTGACAACCAGTAATAGTTTTGTCTTCTAAATAATAAATATAGGAAATTAAAAGAAACTCTTAATTGATTTTGTTGGTATATAGTTGAGATCAGGAAAGAAGACCATCATGTGATCACGTGCTTTTGTCTGAATCGATATGAATTCCTGAAGTTAAATAACCATACATTTATATTTATTGAAAAGTTTTATCCATTTCGAATGGACCTGCACCTTGCCGAAGTTCTAAATTACTAGAACAGGTGAAATGGCTTGTGTGTTCTAATGAGCTAAAGAGCCAAACTACAGGTCCAACCAAAGTAGTAGGGTCGTTAGTGAGGAACCAGACTAAGACAGGTCCCCGAAAGAGGGCAGCGGCTCTTTCGGTACTTAGATTGGCAGAGACCATAGGGGTCGGTATGGCAGTCTAAGACACACTACCGCGATGTGGAAGGCAACGGGAAACCACCACATTATCTCCCAAGTACACAGCGTACCTAAATTATAATAAAATGATGGCATTCTCTGGGGTAAAATATTTCGGAGTTAAAATAGTCTCCCAGTCGGATCTCCGGGAGGGGACTACTTCGGAGGATGTGATCGGAAAGTTAAAAATAAGAGTCGGGAACATTCTGCGAGTCGGAGCGTAGAATGTTAGAAGTATGAAGCAAGTAGGTAAGCTAGAGAACCTAAAAATCGAAATAAATAGGTTATCACTAGACATAGTAGGAATCAGCGAAGTTCGGTGGCCAGAGGCGGGGGATTTTTGGAGTGGAGACTTCAGGGTAATTCATACAGGAGCAGAGGAAGGAAATTTGGGCGTGGGGATAGTTATGCTGAAAAAGATAGGATACTGTGTAGAAAATTACTTACAAAAGAACGAAAGAGTACTTATGGTTAGATTAAAATCTAAACTGGTAGACACAGTAATAATACAAGTATACATGCCCACCTCTAGCTACAGTGACGACGAGGCAGAAGCCATCTACAAAGATATCGAAGACATATTAAGATACGTTAAAGGACAGGAAAATTTAATAATTATGGGGGATTTTAATGCCGTGGTAGGTGAGGGTAGGGAAGGAGCAGTAATAGGTTTATTTGGTTTAGGCACGAGAAACGACAGGGGAAATAGGCTGGTAGAATTTTGTGACAAGAACAATTTAATCATCACAAACACATTATTTCAACATCATGCTAGAAGACGATATACGTGGAAGATGCCAGGAGATATAGGAAGATATCAAATTGATTACATTCTTGTTAGACAACGGTTTAGAAATCAAGTAAAAGACTGTAGAAGCTACCCAGAAGCAGATATAGATACTGACCACAACATCATAATTATGAAGGCCACACTTAAATTTAAGAATGTGAAAAAAGAAACGGAAAAAGGCACTTGGACTTAGAGAAACTAAAAGATAAAGATATTCAAGAAAGATTAGAAAAAAAGTCAAATGAATTGCTCAAAGATATCGAGAAAATATCTGATACTAAGGAAGTAGAAACAGAATGGAATAACATTAAATCCAGCCTAGACATGGCGTCCAGAAATATTCTGGGGTATACACAAAAAGAAAATAAGAAACCATGGATAACAAAGGATATCCTGAATTTAATAGAAGAAAGACGAAAATACAAAAATAAATCAGACGAAACAGGAAAACAGAGATACTAAGCCATAAAATGGGAAATTATTCGAAAATGCAGGAAAGCTAAAGAACAATGGATTGATGAAAAGTGCAAAGAGATACAAACGAAGATGGAAATAGGAAAGACAGACGAAGCATACAAATTAATTAGAATGAATTTTAGGGATATAAAAGCGTATAGCAAAAATATAAGGGACGCACAAGGAAACGTCATCATACAAAACGTAAAGAAAGTGGGTAGATGGCAAGAATATATAGGGAATTTATATGCAGGAGAGGAACTAACTGCATTAGAACAGGAATCAGACATTGAAAATGATGACTTGGGATATCCTATACTTAGAGATGAGTTTGAATCAGCATTAAAGAGTCTGAAAAATGGTAAGGCGCCGGGTACAGATAAGGTGCAAGCAGAAACTCTAAAAGCTGCTGGACAAGCAGTAACAGAACAGCCTCTCCAACTTGTAAGCTATATGTATGAGACAGGCGAGATACCCAAAGATTTCAAACGTAGCATCATTAGTAACTATACCAAAAAAGAAAGGCGCGGATAGCTGTGAAAATTTTCGAACAATAAGTTTGACAGCACACGTGTCAAAAATATTAACTAGAATTGTGCAAAGACGAATGGAAAAACGGGCGGAAGAAATACTAGGAGAAGACCAATTTGGGTTTAGGCGAAACAGGGGAACACGGGAGGCTATTTTAGCTCTGAGAGTGATTGGAGAAAACAATAGAAAAAGGGGAAAGCGTGTATATAGGGTTTGTAGATCTGGAAAAAGCATTCGACAATGTAAAATGGAAAAAAATGTTTGAAATACTAAAAAAGATTGGAATGAGTTATAGGGATAGACAAATAGTACAGAGCTTATACAAAGAGCAAACAGCAGTAATAGAATTAGAGCAGGAACGTAGAGAAGTAAACATTAGGAAAAGGGTGCGACAGGTATGTGCCCTATCCCCATTGATTTTTAACTTGTACATAGAAGAGGCAATGAATACTGTCAAATGCAGGAAGACATTTGGAATTACTATGCAGGGACAAAAAATTGATATGCTTAGATTTGCAGATGATATAGCGGTATTAGCGTCTAGCAAGGAAGAGTTAGAAGCTGCTCTTAATGAAATGGAAACGGTTCTAACAGAGAGATACGGTATGAAAATTATCAAAACTAAAACTAAAGTTCTACTATGCAAAGGTGGAGAAAATAAATCAAAAACAAGAATACAAGTATGTAACACGAACTTACAAGAGGTTAAGGATTTCTGCTACCTAGGAAGCCAAATAACGCAAGATGGGAAAAGCACAAAAGATATAAAACAAAGATTAGCACAAGGTCGTGCTACATTTAACAAGAAAAAGCAACTACTGTGCTCAAAGACCACAAACATAGAAACAAGGAAAAGATTGCTTAAAGCATATGTGTGGAGCACAGCACTGTACGGCTGTGAAGCCTGGACAGTAGGAGAAGCGGACAAGAAAAAGCTACAGACGTATGATGAAGATATCATGGACAGACAAAGTTAAGAACGAAGAGGTACTAAAAATGGTAGGGGAAGAAAGAAATATGTGGAAAACGGTAAAAAATAGGAGGGATAGGATGATAGGCCACATACTACGGCATGAGGGAATAGTGCGGAATATATTAGAAGCAGAGATAGGAAAAAGAGAAGAAGAGGCAGACCTAGGCTAGACTACTGCACACAGATAGTAAAAGATGTAGGCTACAGGAATTTCAGGGAGATGTGTAGGCTAGCCCAGAATAGAAATCAATGGAGGCACGCATCCAACCAATCCCAAGATGGATAAACTAATGACGAGAAAATAACTGTGCTTAAACACGATGATTACTATAAGTAACTACAAGAATTGGTTGGACAACATTCTCAAATAATGTTAAGTGTTTGAAAGGATTTACTGGAAAACCATTATTTCGGCAAATATCTAAGTGTTGGGGGATCTTGGTAGCCACAGGTTGCTTAACCCCCTTCACTGAATCTTGGTGAAATAGGGCATAAAATTAGAAAACAATAGAAGGGGAACGAGCTGTATACACAGTCTTTTGAAATGCTGTGCTTTAGATGTATGAGGACGATAGCATGGACAGACAAAGATAATAACAAATAGGTTATAGAAATAGTAGGGAAACAAGGATATCTGGGGAAAAAGATAAGAGAAATAGAAGGGCAGAATATGTTCTAAGAGATTTTTGGGTAATAGTATGGGATATATTACAAGCAGAGATAGGAAAAAAGAGGTAGATGTTGACCTAGATCAGATAGTGATAGATGCAGACTGTGCAAATTTCAGGGAAATCTGTAGGTTAGTTCAGAATAGGAAACAATGATGGTACGCGTCTAACCAGTTCCAGGACTGAAGACCTAAAGATGATGATGATGATGAAAAGTTTTATAGGAAAAAGCAGCACTGCTAATTCAATTTTATTTGCAAACTCATAATTGTAGAATTTAGAGCTAATAACTAACCTGCTTTCATTTAATTGTAATAATTGTATTATATAACATACCCATAACTCAAGTTTTGTTATAAATGTTTGTATATATATATATATATATATATATATATATATATATATATATATATATATATATGAAACAAGGTCCAAAGTATAATAACGGGTTTGCTTTATTTTTATGCAATACAAAGCATTTGCATATAAGCATTATTAAGGAAACAGACATCATTTACATGCTTTTTTTAGTATACTCATAGGAGAATTAGTACTTTTTTGAATGTATACATGTATTCTAGATTTAAGTAATAGTCACATGATGGTCTTCTTTCATGATCGCCACAATAGGCAACAATGTTCTTTAATGTTATTTTAATTAAAGTGAGATTTTATTTTACAATTGTTCATATATTAAAGATCTGTATGCAGTACAGGTGTGGATACTAGGGAAGAGGAGGGATTAGACTCTCCATTCGCTTCAAGAAAAGTATGTACAGATTTGTTTTATTTTAGTTGTATTTGCATGGGTCTATTTACATTGTTTTACAAAAAATTACGAAGCCATTTACAAACATTTTTAATTTCAATTCAATAACGAAGTAATAAGAATTTCGTATATACATCTAACAAATTGCATTCAATCATTTGCTTCTTTAAGATAGCCCTTTGCATAAATTTCATTTTGATATATAGACGTACTACCCCATGCTACCTTTGATTTATATAAAATCTTCTTTCATGGCAGATCCCATAATTTTATATTACATAAATTTCACCTATCATATATTAGTAAAATGCATTGATTCACAAAGCACCCACAATAAACTGAATATGTAACTGAACTGTACTCTTCATAACAAAACTCCTACAGCAAAATGGAAAATATGTAAGTTTCATAAAATTCTCAGTTGTCATCATCAGGTCTTCAGTCCTGGAACTGATTAGACGCGTATCCTCATTGTTTCTTATTCCGAGCTAAACTACACATTTCCCTGAATTTTCACAGTCTGCATCTTTCATCATCTGCGTGAAATGATCTGATCTAAGTCTATCTCTACCTCTTTTTTCCTGTCTCTACTTGTAATATATCCCGCACTATTCCCCAAAAATGCCTTAGAACGTATCCTGAACTTCCATTTCTCCTATTTTTTGTTTTCCACAGATATCTTTATTCCCACTATTTATATAACCTCTTTGTTATTAACTTTGTTCATACTATCATCCTCATACATCTGAAGCAATACATTCCAAAAGGCTTTTACCGTTTTTCTGTCTGCTTCTCCAACTGTTCCCATTTCATAGACGTACTGTGGTGCTCTACACATTTGCCTTCTACAATTTTTTCATTGTTTCTATGTTTGTTGTCTTCGAACATAGCCGCTGCTCTTATTTGTTAGATGCAGTTCGGTTCCCCTTCTATTGTTTACAAATTTATACCCCATTTCCCCGATATTCAGTGGTATGTGAAGGGGTAGTTCCGTGGCATAGTTGGTATGCATGTGACTACTGCACCCAAGGTCCTGGGTTTGAAACCCAACACGGTCTGCTTGAAAAATGTTAGGCGAGCATTTTTCACAAAAATACGCCCTCGTTCGGATGAGAGGTAAAATGGAGGTCCCATGTGTGAGTGTTGTTACGCACGTTAAAGATCCCTACCTTGCTTGAAACAGCAAGGGTTCGGCTAAATTCAAAAATTTTCAGGTAAAAAACTCACCTGCACAATTTAGTACCTTGGGGTGGAGCATTGAAAAATCACATGTAGGGTATGTGAAGGTAGTTAAGCAGCCTGCGGTTACCAAGATCTCCCAACACTTGAACATTTGCCGAATTAATAGTTTTCCAATATATCCTTTCGCACAATCAACATTAAGTAAAAATATTTCAAAACCAACACCTGTAGTTGTTCATAATAATCATTAAATTTAAGTGCAATTATTTTTTCGTCATTAGGTTTTTCTTCTTAAAACTGATTGGAAGCGTACCTTCACTTATTTCTATTCTGAGCTAGCCTACATTGTTCCCTGAAATTCCCAAAGCCTCGATGCTGTCCAGTTCCCCTTCTGTTCTCTCCTAATTGCCTTATTTCACTGAAATTCAGTGGTATGTGGCTACCAAGGATTCCCCAATACTTAGACATTGCCGAATTAATAGTTCTCTAGTAAATCCTTTCGCACAATTAACACTACTTGAGAATATTGCAAAACCAATATCTGTAGTTGCTTATAATAATCATTAGGTTTAAGTACAGTTATTTTTTTCGTCATTAGGTTTTCCATCTTGGAACTCATTGTACGCGTACCTCCATTGATTTCTATTTTAAGCTAGCCTGCACATTTACCTGAAATTCTCACAGCCTACCTCTCACTATTTGTGTGCAATAGTATCCTATCTCTCCTATTCTTTACTGTTTTCCATGTATTTCTTTCGTTCCCACCATTTCTAGTGCCTCTTTGTACTTAACTTTGTCTGTCCATGATATCTTCACCATACGTCTGTAGCACCACATTTTAAAAGCTTTTCTATCTTTTTCCTGTCTGTCTCTCCTACTGTCCAGGTTTTACAGCTGTACTGTGCTATGTTTGTTGTCCTGTGTCCTCCTGTGTTCCCATGTTTCGCTTAAACCCAAATTGGTATTGTCCTAGTATTTCTTCAGTTCGTTTTTCCATTCGTGTTTGTACAATTCTAGTTAACATTTTTAACAAGTGTACTGTCAAACTTGTTCGAAAATTTTCACATCTATCCTCTTTTTTTTTGTATAGTGACTACGAAGTTACGTTTGAAATCTTTGGGTATTTTGCCTGTTTCATACATAAATACATATTACAAGTTGGAAGAGATGTTCTGTTACTGCTTGTCTAACGACTTTTACAGTTTCTGCATGTACCTTATGTGTACCCAACGCCTTACAATTTTTCAGACCCTTTAGTGCTAATTCAAACTTATCTCTAAGTATATGATATCCCATGTCATTCTTTTCCAATGTCTGATTCCTGTTCTAATGCTGGTTCTTCTAATGCTGGTTCTTCTAACCACTTTTTCTACATTTTCTATAATTACATTTCCTCCCACGTCCTATATATTTTTGCTATATAGTTTTATATCCCTAAAATTCATTCTAATTAGTTTGTATGCTTCATGTTTTCCTATTTCCATCTTAGTTTGTACCTCTTTGCACTTTTCATCTATCTATTTTTTTTTAGATTTTCTGCATTTGCAAATAACTTCCCATTTTATGGCTTTGTATCTCTGTTTTCCTGTTTAAACTGATCTATTTTTGTATTTCCGTCTTTCTTCGTTTAAATTCCGGATACCCTTTGTTATCCATGATTTCTTATTTTCTTTTTGTGTATACCCCAGAATATCTATGGCCGTCATATCTAAGCAGGATTTAAGGTTATTCCATTCTGTCTCTACTTACTTGGTATAAGAAACTTTCCCGATATCTTTCAGCAATTCATTTGACTTTTATTTAAATCTTTCGTGGATATCTTTATCTTTTAGTTTCTCAAAGTCAAACTGCCTTTTTCCATTCCTTTTTTTTCAAATATTTAAGTTTAAGGGTGGCTCCAGAAGTACGATGTAGGATCAGTGTTTATATCTGCTTCTGGGTAGCTTCTGCAGTTTTTTACTTGAATCCTAAACCGTTGTCTAACAAGAATGTAATCTATTTGATATCATTTTTATATTTCCTGGTATCTTTCACGTGTATTGTCTTCTAGCATGATGTTGAAATAATGTGTTTGTGATGATTAAATTCTTGTTGCAAAATTCTACCAGTCTATTTCCTCTATCGTGTCTCGTGCCTAAACCAAACAAATCTACTACCGCTCCTTTGCTACCCTTACCTACCACCATTAAAATTCCCTGTAATTATTAAATTTTCATGTTCTTTTACGTATCTTAGTATCTCTTCGATATCTTTGTAGATCGCTTCAGCCTCTTCCTCACTGTGACTAAAGGTGGGCGTGTATACTTGTATTATTACTGTACTGGGTTAGATGCTAATCTAACTATGAGTACTCTTTCATTCTTTTGTAGGTAGTTTTCTACACAGTGTCCTATCTTTTTTCTTATAACAATCCACACACCTGAATGTCCTTTCTCTGATCCTGTGTTAATTACTCCAAAGTCTTCGCTCCAGAAGTCTTCCGTCTTTGGTCACTGAACTTCGCTGTTCTCTACTATGTCTATTCCAACCTATCCATTTCAATTTTCAAGTTCTCTAGCTTACCCACTTGCTTCGTGCTTCTGACATTCTATGCTCCAACTCGCAAAATATTCCCTGCTCTTCCTTTAAACTTTCCGATCACATCCTTCGAAGTAGTCCCTTTCTGAAGATCCGAATAGGGTACTATTTTAACTCCAAAATCTTTTATTCCAGAAGATGCCATCATCTTAAAACAATGTAAGTATGTTGTGTACTTGGGAGATAATGTGGTGGTTTCCTGTTGCCTTCCACATTGCAGTAGTGTGTCTTAGGATGACATACCAACCCATATGGTCTCTGCCAATCTAAGAACCGAGAGAGTTGCTGCCCTCTTTCGTGGACCTGTCTTAGTCTGGTTCCTCACTATAGGTCCCACCACTTTGGTAAGACCTTTGGTTCGGCGCTTTAGCTCATTGGAACACTAAAGCCGTTCCACCCGTTCTAGTGATCTGGAACTTCTTCAAGGTGCAGGTCCATTCGGAATGGTAAATTCTCAGTATAATTTTATAAGGCACATGCATTTTTTGCATTAATTATTTAATAATGTAATTAACATTAATAACAAGTTGAAAATGCAAGGCATTGTCGCAACGAACTTCCAAATGTAGACTTACTTTAAAACAATTTAAAGAAATTAAAATTATTATGTTGTAATAATTATAAGTATTCGTGGTCAGATTTTGTGGGGGGTACCATATTTCGACTCAGCTATGTTAGGGGAGTCCAAATATGTATCGCACATTAATTTTGGACCTATTTGAAATTTTAATTTTCCCGACGGAATATCGCGGGGGCACGGCGTCCCCGTGGCCCGATTTCAACTGGCATCAAAACTTAAGCTCAGGACACCGAGCTGAATCGATTGATGTATCACACATTGATGTCCGACTATTAGAAAGGCCTCGGACGGACAGACGAACGACAAATCGATTTCATAAACGAACGAAGTTCGTTGATAAATAAAATTACTACAATAACATATAACATCTGCATTGCGTAGAGTTGGTGAAAAACATTCTTAAAAGTAACAGACTGATTTATTTCCAAGTGTTCAGGTCAGAGTAATATTTTATGTTTGTTGTTTTAAAATAGGTAAAGATTAGGGTTAGAAGTTTGAGAAGATTAGGATAGGTGCACAGCAGGTAATTCGATGGTCTTGTTTCAAGTACAAAACCATGCATGTTATGTCAATGTTTAAATGATAAAAACCCCTTCAAAATTGAATACTATGCATTTTTAGGACTTTGGTATTTGTTGTCGAAGTGTGTGCTTGTGTTTTTGGCTGCGAATTACAAGTTTGAGAATACCTACCACACGAACCAATACCAGGACTTCTATATTGAATAATTGAAATACAAAGTTCAAATTTTGTGAAAAGTGAGTAAAGTGGACTACTGCAGTAGATACTAATTAGATATAGAAACATTTTATATCTTATATGTATATGATTATTATAATATCAGATTATTAGAAGAAATTTCCATTCTGAACAGACCTGCACCTTGAAATAATTTATAAGTTATTTAACACACATTCACAATGTCCAGTAATTGTGTATAAACCTTATAGAAAAACTGAAAAAAAAATGTATAACAAAAATTTATATATCAAAAATTAATTAATACCTTTTATAAGGTCTTCAAATCTATCGTTAAAAATATCCGAATCATTGAAGTATCTGTTATGTTAGACACATTGCTGTGGCTGGAGAGTGCAACAATAAATTTGTTCTACTCGTTTGAAGATAAAAAGTATTGCTAAAACGCACATATTGACGAGGCACTACCAATGAAATCTTTCCTAGTAGATAAGGGCAATGTATTTCATTGTTTAATAATTTGTATAAGAATCTTATATTTATACTTTTTCGTCTGCATCAGAGTAACCTACAATTAAATCTTTGAAGTAAAGCCTCATGGTCGGACCCAATAGGTGGATAGAATCCTTCACAGGTGAAAGATATATATTTTAAAAATTTCCTTTGAACTGCTCCTAAGCTATCGCTATAAACTTTATAAATTGGTTGCCATATCAGAGACCCATACTCAAGTTTAGATCTAACAAGAGTGTTAAATAGTAGTTGTAATGTATTAAGAAGTTCTAAAATACTATAACAGGTAGAATGGCTTGGGTGTTTCAGTGAGCTAAAGAGCCGAACTATAGGTTTAACCAAATTAGCACGGGTGTGTGTGTGTGTGTGTGTGTGTGTGTGTGTGTGTGTGTGTGTGTGTGTGTGTGTGTGTGTGACTTAGTGAGGAACCAGACTGACAGGTCACCGAAGGGCAGCAGCTTTTTTGGTACTTAGAGTGGTAGAGAGCATAGGGGTCGGAATAGCATTCTAAGGCACATTACTGCGATGTGGAAGGCAACAGGAAACCATCACATTATCCCCCAAGTACACAGCGTACATAAATTTTTATTAATGATGATGGCATCCTCTGGGGTAAAAAATTCTTGAGTTAAAATAGTGACCCATTCGGATCTCCGAGAGGGGACTACTTCGGGTATGTGATCCAAAAATATAAAAAAAGAGTTGTGAACATTCTGTCAGTTGGAGCGTGGAATGTCAGAAGCATGAAGCAAATAGGTAAGCTAGAGAATTTGAAAATTGAAATGGATAGGTTAGCACTAGACATATTAGAGATCAGCGAATTTCGCTAGCCAGTGGCAGGGGATTTTTGGAGTGGAGACTATAGGGTAATTCATACAGGTTCAGAAGAACGAAATTCAGGTGTGGGGATAGTTATTTGAAAAAGATAGGACAACGTGTAGAAAACTATGTATAAAATAACGAAAGAGTACTCATGGTTGGATTAGAATCTAAACCGGTAAATACAGTAATAATACAAGGATACATGCCCACCACTAGCTACAGTGAGGAATTGGATTGATGTTAAGTGCAAAGAGGTACAAACTAAAATGGAAGTAGGAAAAACACACGAAGCATACAAAGGAATTAGAATGAATTTTAGGGGTGTAAAACCATATAGCAAAAATATAAGGGACGCAAGAAGAAATATCGTTATAGTAAATGTAGAGAAAGTGGATAGATGGCAAGAATATATAGGGAATTTATATGCAGGAGAGGAACTATCAGCATTAGAACAAGAATCAGACCTTGAAAAGGATTACACGGGATATCCTATACTTAGAAATTAGTTTGAATTAGCCTTAAAAGGTCTGAAAAATGACAAGGCACCTGCTACAGATAAGGTACATGCAGAAACTATAAAAGCTGCTGGACCAGCCGTAACAGAACGTCTCTTCCAACTTATACGCTACATGTATGAGGCAGGCGAGATACCCGAAGATTTCAAGCGCAACATCATAGTCACTAAACCAAAAAAGAAAGGGTGCGATAGATGTGAAAATTTTCGAAGAATAAGTTTGACAGCACATGTGTTAAAAATATTAACTAGAATTGTACAAAGACGAATGGAAAAACGAGCTGAAGAACTACTAAGGGAAGATCAATTTGGGTTTAGGCAAAACAGGGGAACATGGGAGGCTATTTTAGCTCTGAGGGTGATAATAGAGAAAACAATAGAAAAAGGGGAGATCATGTATATAGGGTTTGTAGATCTAGAAAAAGCATTCAACAATGTAAAAGGGAAAAGTGTTCGAAATACTCAAAAAGATTGGAATGAGTTTTAGGGATAGACAGATAGTACATAGCTTATACAAAGAGCATACAGGGTAATAGAATTAGAGCAGGAATGTAGAGAAGGAAATATTAGGAAAGGATGTGCCCTATCCCCATTAATGTTTAACTTGTACATCGAGGAGGTAATGAATACTGTCAAATGCAAGAAGACATTTGGAATTATTATGCAAGGATAAAATATTGATATGCTTAGATTTGCAGATGATATAGCAGTATTAGCACCTATCAAGGAAGAGTTAGAAACTGCTCTTAATGAAATGGAATCAGTTCTAACAGAGGGATACAGTATGAAAATTAACAAAAATAAAACTACAGTACTAGTATGCAAAGGAGGGGAAAATAAATTAGCAACTAGAATGCAAATAGGCAATGAGAACTTACAAGAGGTTAAGTATTTTTACTACCTAGGAAGTCAAATAATGCAAGATGGGAAGAGCGCAAAAGATATAAAACAAAGATTAGCACAAGGTCGTGCCACATTTAACAAGAAAAAGCAATTACTGTATTCAAAGACAACAAACAGAAACAAGGAAAAGATTGCTTAAAACATGTGTGGAGTCAGCAATGTATGGCTGTAAAACCTAGACAGTAGGAGAAGTGGACAGGAAAAAGATAAGCCTTTGAAATGTGGTGTTACAGACGTATGATGAAGATATCATTGGCAGACAAAGTTAAGAATAAAGAGGTACTAGAAATGGTAGGGGAAGAAAGAAGTATGTGGAAAACAGTAAACAATCGGAGAGCTAGGATGATAGGCCACATACTAAGGCATGATGGAATAGTGCGGAATATATTAGAAGCAGAGATAGGAAAAAAGAGAGGTAGAGGTAAACCTAGGTTAAACTATTGCACACCGATAGTGAAAGATGTAGGCTGTGTGAATTTCAGGAAAATGTGCAGGCTAGCTCAAAATAGAAATCAATGGCGGTACGCATACAACCAATTCGAAGATGGAAAACCTAAAGATAAAAAAGGTAACTGTACGTAAACCTGATGATTATTATAAGCAACTACATGTATTGGTTTGGCAATACTCTCAACTAATGTTAATTGTGCGAAAGGATTTACTGGAAAACTATTAATTTAGCAAATGTCTAAGTGTTGGGGGATCCTTGGCAGCCACAAGCTGCTTAACCCCCTTCACATACCCCTACATATGATTTGCCAATGCTTCACCTGAAAGTACTAGAAAATTTTTTAATTTTGCCTAGTCCTTGCTGTTCCAAGCAAGGTAGGGATCCTTAACATAAGCAGCAACACTCACACACGGGACCTCCATTTTACTTCTCATCCGAACGAGGACGCATTTTTGTGAAAAATGCTAGCCTAACATTTTTCAAGCGGACCGTATCAGGATTCGAACCCTGGACCTGGGCCGTAGTAGTCACACGCATACCAACTACGTCACGGACCCGCCTTCCCCTTTACATACCATTGAATATCAGGGAAATAGGGTATATATTTATAAACAGTAGAAGGGGAACCGAAGTGCATTTAACAAGAAATAGCAGAGGCTATGTTCGAAGATAACAAACAAAGAAACAACTAGGAACTTGTTAAAAGTATATGCGTGGAGCACAGCACAGTATGTCTATGAAATAGGGGCAGTAGGAGAAGCAGACAGAAAAACAGTAGAAGCCTTTTGGAATGTTGTGCTTCAGATGTATCAGGATGATAGCATGGACAGACAAAATTAATAACAAAGAGGTTATAGAAATAGTAGGGGAATAAAGATATCTGTGAAAGAAAAATAGGAGAAATAGAAGGGCAGGATACGTTCTAAGGCATTTTTGTGGAATAGTATGGGATATATTACAAGCAGAGATAGGAAAAAAGAGGTAGATGTAGACCTAGATCAGACTATTGTGTTCAGATAGTGAAAGATGCAGACTGTGGAAGTTTCAAAGAAATGTGTAGTTTAGCATAGAATAGGAAACAATGTGGGTACGCATCTAACTAGTTCTAGGACTGAAGACCTAATCCAGAGAAGAAATTTAACAATTCACAATAGACAGGGAATCCCGTATATTTGATCTAATAATAGTACATTTTTAAAAAATCTTCACTCTAATTAAAATTTGTCGACTTTTTATAGTATGTGTTTTATACACTGGCAACTACTTCATGCATAATATTGTTGTTTTTATTAAACAGTAACCCATATAATAATAGATCAAAAACGAAAAAATTCAATTTGGCAATAAAAAAGCAACAAACAGATTGCAATTCAACAATTCTTGAAATAGCATCCCAGTTGAAAATTGAATTGAAATCGGCAACAGTTCCACAACCCGTTGAATTAGAATCAGTAAAACCATAACTTGATCTTAAATCAGCATCTATGTCCTCTGCGTAATATTAGCATCAATAAAGAGTTAAATTTGTATGTAGATTTCGGCGAAACAGGGAGTGATTGAGCCCTCAAATAGTCCATGGGCATCCCCGGTAGTGCTTGTCAAGAAAAAAGACGGGTCGACAAGGTTTTGTGTAGACTTCTTGTGGCTAAACAATGTCACAAAGAAAAACAGCTATACTTTGCCCAGAATTGATTACACCTGGGCTACTCTATCCGGATCTAAATGGTTTTCAACCTTAGACTTGAAAAGCGGGTACTGGCAGGTATGCTTGGAGCCAAATGATAAAAAGAAAACTGCGTTTACAATTGGAACTGGATTATGGGAGTTCAAGGTCATGCCCTTTGGATTATGCAATGTTCCTGCTACTTTTGAACGTTTGATGAAGTCTATACTGCGTGGACTGTGCTGGAAACATGTCTGGTGTACATAGACGATGTAATAGTATTAGACGAATCTTTTGAAGAACATCTTAAGAACCTAGAGGGGATATTCCAAAGATTACGCAGGGCGAACCTTACCTTGAGCCCTAAGAACTGTCGCCTATTTGGAAAAGAGGTAAAATACCTAGGACATCTCGTTTCCGAGACCGGAATAAGAGTCGACCCTGACAAGATAAAAACGGTGTAAGAGTGACCTACACCTGCAGATATGCACCAACTATGCCGTTTTCTGAGATTGTGTACATATTACCGACGTTTTATACTAGGGTTTGCGAGCATTGCCAAACCGTTGACGAAATTAACCGAAGATGGACAAGAATATAATTGGAATGGCGACTGCCACAGCGTATTTGAATAACTGAAACGGCTACTAGTTACAGCACCGATTCTGAGTTATCCACGGATGGAGGGTAAGTTTATGTTAGATACCGATGCCAGCAACACAGCTATAGGAAGCGTTCTTTCTCAGGTGCAGGACGGTCAAGAAAAAGTTATTGAGTATTTCAGCAAGGTCTTGTCGCGGCCAGAAAGGAACTATTGTGACAAGAAGGGAGCTGTTGGCCGCTGTCAAATCCGTAGAGCATTTTTATAAGTGCTTATACGGCCGTAAAATCCTGCTAAGAACAGACCATGCTGTACTAAAATGGTTACTGCAGTTTCTAAATCCTGAAGGACAAGTTGCAAAATAGACAGAACTGCTGCAGGAATATGAATTTGACACAGAACATCATGTAGGAACAAGCCATCGGAATGCAGACGCTCTGTCAAGAAGACCGTATCCGGTAAACTGCAATCGTTGCTCCAAGATGAAAGGAAAATAAGTGTCATCCATAGAATGACGGTAACTGATGATACTTGGCAACCCAAAAGAATACGAGAAGATCAGGAAAATGACGCCGAATTGGGACGTATTATTAAGTGGAAGAGTAGAGGACAACGACCAGCTTGGAAAGAAATTAGTATTTGCAGTAGGAGCCTGAAGGCATACTGAGCACAGTGGGACTCCTTGGTGATTGAAAATAGAATCTTGAAACGACGCCTGGACTGTGAAGGTGGCACTGAGAGACGACTTCAAGTGGTAGATGCCGATACCGTCATCAGTCATCAAATGGGCGTTAAAATGTTTTTACAGTTACGGGACGTAACGGTTTTAAAGAGGGGGCTGTGATACGAACTATTAGGCAACCCGCCAAACACGCAAGTTGCATAACCTAAGTGTATTCTACAGAAGTCTAGAACATTTGAACAAACATCAGACTATGAATCATCTAGTTAATTTTTGGGTATATATAAGGTCGGCGATGCGTGTACTTCAATTGGTCTATATCCAAATGTCGTACATAATTCATATCTTGTATAGTTAGGTGGTCATTATGTTTTGAAAGTCCTATAGTAAATATAAATTTGTGTTATGTGAACGTGCATATTGTACCGCCAGCTTGTACATAAATGGACAAAAGAGTAATAAATAAATTACAGTAGTGTTAGTGTTGTTAATAAGACTTATGGTTAAGGATTTAGTTTAAAAAGATATTAGTGCTTGGCAATAGCATTAGTGTGATAGTGCTTCATTGTTAATTGGACTGAAAACATCTATAAATAAGGCATTATACTGATAATTAAACTTGCGAATAATGAATAATAAAGACTTTTGTTATTACTTGTTCTAAATTGGTAAACGTGTTAACAGTAGCCCGCTACACTATTATATAATACAAATATATTAAATGTCAGACAAATTTATCTTTTAACATGCTGTATTACTATTCATAAAAGAAGCACAATACAAAATTACATAAATCATAATTATTAGACCAGAGCTAACATTAATAAAAATTAAAAAAAACGTATTACAAGAGGAATCCTAGTCAATGCATTCTTAATTATATTGCAATTAAAATATATAGAGACCCACCAAAAACAATAAAACCTGAGTAACATAATGATTTATGTAAAAATTATATTTATGACAACTATAATACTTATTTTAAATGGTTTTAAATCAACTATAACTGTCAAATACTCGTAATAATTGTCTGTCACTGAATTTGATTACACATTACTCAACATATACGGATCTAGGAAACAATTTCAATAGAAATGTATGCATAATACATCGGTCTTCTTAAGTTAGAATTTTTATGTACAACATATTTGCTAATATTGGATCTTACAGCAAGACCCTAAATAAGAAATTTATGCACACAATGTAGTGATCCGTATTGTTTCTAAGTCGATTTCTCATTGGTAAATAATTATTGCAAATATTATAGTGTACATTTCGATATTTGAAGGTATTTGTTAGGATAGCTCAGTAACCACTTGCAGGTTTCTGAACGCATTTGGTGACGTCAAAATTTACAATATAAAAAACGCATGTGTAGGAATGATTGAGCTAGTCGACAGGATTAAAAGACTTTGTTTTTAGATTTCAAGATTGCAGGTTGAAAAATTGCACTTGGCGGTTTTTTATTAAAGGTAATGTTGATAATGTAGTTGCTATTTAAGGTAATCTGATTACATCTGGTAATTTCAGCTTTGTTTTGAGTGCGATGTTGGTACTTATTGTAAAACCGTTAGTTATTTAATCATTGAAGGAAATATTTATGTGTAACCTGTTGCTTTTGGCTTAGAATTTCATGCCGGTTTTATTGAACGTTTTATGTATAGATGAGTGTGGTTTGGTTTAACAATCGAAAACTTATACGTATTTATTTATATGAATTGTTTATTTAGTATCTAATCAGAGTAAAACTAATATTTGTTTATTGGAAACAATGTTCATATAATATTTAATACAGAGTTCGAACTTCAATTGCATTGCGCTTGTTGCAGAATTAATAGCAGAGGTACAATTACTGTAATTGTACGACAAACAATGAAAAGTACTGACATCATATTAAATCAAGTTTTTGGGCAAGCTGGAACCTGAACAGTATTATATTTCTATGTTATCTTTGTTTGATATTTGTGATGCAGTTGACATTTTATTTATGTTTTATTGTTTTATTTCAGCATATTAATCACATTTACAACTACACTGCTCACATCTGGGTTTAACCTAATGATATGTTTCTTGTTTTGTTTATCCTATTTTCTGGCCGATGTTCCTATATAATTAACTAGTATTTAACGTTTGTGATAGTTGTTGTGATGTAATTAAATTGAACCTCTGGTATGACCGACCATCTCGTGCCTTTCGCGTTTGCATTTATGACTATGTTGAAGATAGTCTATTCAATAATAAGCGCCTTTTTAACTATACGCAATCATACAGTAAGTTTATTTTAGCGATTCATGTCGTCTTGTCAATGTACTTATAGTTGTACTGTTGCAAATAGTAGGAAGTCGGCTAGCCTTTGCGAAATATTTTGTAACACGGACTGGAAATTGTTAATGCATGTATGTGGGCGCGTGTGCTCGAGCCTTGTTGCATATTACTAACGCTTTATGTCCGTGCGGGGGGGGGACATTGGTAGTCAAGGCAGATTTTGCCTTCCTGGTGTCCCCCCTTCTTCAACTTTAGCTGGGTAGTATTGGTTATCCGACCTTAATACCTACCAAAAAAGACTAGCTGGTGTTTACGCTAACGTTTCTTCAGTTATCATGTGTGGTATGTCTGGGTAACAGTTGACATCCCGTTAAATTCATCGTGGGTGATCTGCGTACTTGTACGTTACCAGGTCGAGATGTGTCAAATACAGTTTGAAGTGTGAGGGTAGTTTGTGGTTCTCTCTGCCGTGCTCTTTCCCCAATCGCCCAGGTTGAGTGCGGCACTGTTTGCTTTAAATGTCAATTTCCTATGCTTTCATGCGGAAGACCTATTTCTTGATTATTCTTTTGATTAAAAGTCAAGTTAGGTAAATGCTATAGTTTTATATCAAACCTTCCTGCTTTAACGCAATTTTCCCAGTGTGAATTTGGGTCACATGATAACAACACAACGTAGGAGTCGTCGAACCGCTGCCACTGGATGTTAGATCATGAAGCCCGGTGTGCTGTTTATAGAAGGCGTTTGGGTCAGCTTTCAGGTCGGGTACATTACAACACAGGTGATTCGCATCTAAGTACATAGTAATAATATATGATACAAAGATGTATTATTACATTTTGTTACGGCATATTATATAAGTATCAAATACTTACTGCAAGTTTCATGTAATTTGTACCATTAGAGATTTGTTTATGAAAAATAATCTGTACAAATCTTATATAAATATGATTATATAATAACTTATTACATTAAATTAAATAAATTATAAAATTTAATGTATCTAGAGAAAACATAATTTTTAGAGATTTTCTAAAGTACACAGCTTGACAAATCTCTTTGCTGTGGTTGTTGCAATAAGCATCCCAGGAAAGTGCGGGATATAATGTTACCCCCCAAAAGCTGATATTTTGCTCCTTATCAAGAGCACAGTTTTTTAAAGAGAAAGAAGTATTACAATTTATAGATTAATTTTAAGAACTTGGTGCTCATCATTTTAAGCTGAAAATTTTTCATCAATTTTCTGGCTATTTTCTGGTAACTAATATTTTAGCTGAATTATCAAGCTCTAGGATGTTCACTAAGTTGTTTATTTTTATAATATTTATGAGTTAAGTGTTTATTTTTTGTATATTTTTTTTTAATTCATAAGGTAGTGTAAGTTTTGATAACTAAAATTAATATATATCACGTCAACAATCAGTAGAATGTATGTAAATAGAAAGTAAACATTAAAAAACGGTTGTTGCTTCTAAAATAACTAAAAAAGTTGAAAAATTGATGTGTCTAAACCATTCAAGGTCATCAAAATTTTGACGATTATCTACTTATTCTATAAGTTCTAGAAATTGATCAATAAATTGTGTGTAAAACAGCAATTAGTAACTTTTTGCCCCTTGCCAAAATCCGAATGGAGACAACGGCTTACTGAAGTAGTATGTGATTTTAAGACAATGACTCTACCCACATGCGTAATTCAAGTGTTAAAAATCAAGTTCATGATGTTAAATCGGTTACTGTGGAAAATAAAACACCATGGTGGTTTCCCTTTTTGTGTCCACAAAGGGTACTTTATTTGTAAAAGCGAGACCTAACAAAGATAAACAAACAAGTTTTGCACATAAATAGTGGTTTATGTATTCGGTTTGTCCCCGCATCCATACATCATCAATAAAAATTAAAACATCCTAATACACAAAAAACGAGTCTTGTGTTAATTAGTATAGGAATTCCTGTATAGATGGGGAATCCTGAAATTAGCGGTATGCGAAAAAGTTTTATTTACAAACAGTTACAAAGTGTTCAAATGTAGATGTAAAATTCTTATAAAAATACTAATCAAAATAAACCTTTGAACAGGACCAAAAGCTCTTGATGCATACGTGTTTAATTATAGGTGGAAGTATCCGGCAATTTTTAAAATTACTTTTTATTTAATAAGGTTCAGGAAAGTGGATTGTTTTAACATTTAGAAAAAAAATAGATAAATTTAATATTAACATGTATGTACTAAATGAATATATGCATACGTCGTACTTATAAATAGAATATAACAAATTTAATAAAATAAAATGATAGTATGGGTTGATATTCTTATAAATAAAAACCACACCAGGGCCCCCTTACATGTGATTTTCCAATCCTCCATTCGAAGGTACTACATTGGCCAGGAAGCGAGTTTTTTACCTGGAAAATTTGGAATTTTGCCAAACCCTTGCTGTTCCAAGCAAGGTAGGGATCTTTAACGTGTGTGACAACACTCACACACGGGACCTCCATTTTACATCTCATCCGAACGAGGGTGTATTTTTGTGAAAAATGCTCGCCTAACTATTTTCAAGCGGACCGTGTCGGGATTCGAACCCGGGACCTTGGGCGTAGTAGTCACACGCATACCAACTACGCCACGGAGCCGCCACACCAGGGCCCCCGCGAGATCAAAAGCCGCCCGTATGGCACTCCATAATTTTGCGTACTCTGTCGAATGGGGTACACGAAAAATGCAGTAGCGTCGGAACCTTTTTTTGAGGGGGGGGGGGAGTAAAAACCCCGCCTGATGTTAAAAGAAATATTATGAAAATAATAATAATGTAACAGGTTACTACTACCGCGTTCCTTTAAATTATAAAACAAGTAATAACAATAGTCTTTATTACTCACTGTTCACAAGTCTAATTAATTGTATATGCCTTATTTATAAATGTTTTCAGTCCACTTAACAATGAAGCACTATTATACTACTGAATTTACAAGCACTAATATCTTCTTAAACTAACTTCTTTACCATGGGTCCATTAACAACACTAACACAACTATTATTCAATCCAAGCTCTATCTATTTATGTATACTACAAGCTGCATGTACATTAGACACGTTTAGCTCATATAACATTTATGTATATACACTCTTAGGCTTCCAAAAATCTCAACTACATTCACTAAACACGATATAATTTATATACGACATTCTTCTGTAGACTGGCCCTTACATTCATAAGCGGCCTTATATACAGTGTGTACAGTATAAAATGCAGTATATGGGGATCTTGGAAACTGTAGCAGATACGATCTTGGTTAAATGGGACAAAAGTTGCATAATCATGAGGGTATCTCAGATCGGTTTTCAAATTTCAAAAAAATTTTGTAGGTTACTAGATAGAGGCAAAAAACACAAAATTGACGATTTCTTTATTTGCTCGTAGTTAGTCTACTAATTAAAATAGAATGTTCAAATTTGATACATCATGGTAATTCCACATTGCGCTTCACATTTTCAACTTAGATTTTGTCTAGCGCACCTAGATTTTGCGTGACGATGTTCAACTTTTTATTTTTAAATAGCCGTTATATTGGATTTTTACATTTTTGAAATGCTGACAAAAAACCCTTTCCAAAGAGGTGTAACATGGCTATGTTTGATTGAATCAAAACACTAAAAATCACATAATTATGTTTTGGTGACAAAGAGAAACAATTGCTCTAAAAATTTTAAACTCAATTTTTAGTGGTAATAAAAGCAGTAAAAAACGTAGAAAATTGAAAATAAATTTGCATTAATCAGAACTTACATAACTATGCATTAACAAAGAATAAATACAAACTAGCATTGAATACAATACAAAATATTATTTAAGCTGTTTTTAGTTGTCATTCATGTTCAGACAATTGCAAATTAACAATCAAGGAAAAAGATTTAACAATAGTCAGCCACATGAATTAATTATTTATTTTAAATGTTCAAATAACCCCCATTTTGTTGAACACAACCGACACCTTTTATAAACATCTTTACAAGATCGTCTTATCATAGTTGGAGTTATTTTATTTACGGCCTCTTGGACTGCTTGTTGTAATTGGCCTACATTATACGTTTTTGAGTACACACGACTTTTTAAATGGCCCCATATAAAGAAATCTAGAGGAGTTAAATCCGGTGATCTCGCCGGCCACTTAATTGGTCCCCAATTTCCAATCCAGTTTTCATTATACTCAGAATTAAAAAAATTTGTAATAATCAGAGCATTGTGGGGTGGAGCGCCATCATTTTGAAAAATCATATTTTGCAAAGTAGCGAGTGGAAGCTCCATTAGTCTATCTGCCACATTTCTCTGCAATAAATCTAAGCATCTCGCAGAGTTTCAATTTGCATCATAAAAAAACGGACCTATAATGTACCTTCCAATAATACCAATCCAGACGTTGAATCCCCATTTAACTTGATGTCTAACTTGGCGGTTCAAATGTGGATTTTCATCTGACCAAAAAATTGTATTTTTGCGGTTGAACATACCACAATTCGTAAATCGACTTTCGTCAGACCACAAAATTGTGTATGCAAAATTTGAATTTTCGTTGCACTTTCTGATGTACCAAGCACAAAATTCCATTCTTCGAATTTGATCTTCAGTACGCAATCCCTGACATGGTCATTCATGATATGGATGGTACTTGAAACGTTTTAAAATAGCTCTTGCCGTAGAATGAGCAACACCTGTTATATTCTGAATTTGTCTAAGAGAAGTACGAGGATTTTCGACAACTGTTTGTAAAACGTTGTTTTCATTACCTTTTTTAATTTGCCTATTTCTCTTAGACAAGCCAAAACTACCATAATTTATTAAATTATTTTGTAATCTCCGAAACATACATCTGTTTGGTTGATGTTTTTCTGGGTATTTATTTAAATAGAATTCAGCGGCTTTAACATCATTCCTTCCAGAAAGAATAAAACATTCTAACATTTGATATTTATCACGGTTAGTAAAGCGATCCATTTCAAGCGCAAATGCTTTGCTTAAATTTCTATGTAAATTAATTAACTGTTTTTTTAAACTGCACTACTTGAAACATAAAATAAAGGACAAACTTTGACGTTTCTCAGATGTTGAGCAATTGTTTCTCTTAGTCATAATAGAAATTAAAGCCTACTACGACCAAAACATAATTATGTGATCTTTAGTGTTTTGATTCAATCAAAGATAGCCATGTTATACCTCTTTGGAAAGGATTTTTTGTCAGCATTTCAAAAATGTAAAAATCTAATATGGCTGCTATTTAAAAATAAAAAGTTGAACATCGTCACGCAAAATCTAGATGCCCTAGACAAAATCTAAGTTGAAAATATGAAGCGCAATGGGGAACTACCATGATATATCAAATTTGAACATTCTATTTCAATTAGTAGACTAACTACGAGCAAATAAAGAAATCGTCAATTTTGTGTTTTTTGCCTCTATCTAGTAACCTATGAAAATTTTTTGAAATTTGAAAACCGATCTGAGATACCCTCATGATTATGCAACTTTTGTCCCATTTAACCAAGATCGTATCTCCTATAGTTTCCAAGATCCCCATGTACTGCATTTTATACTGTACACACTGTATACTCTGAGTTAAAGATATGAGCCATCCTCTAGTAATTACGAGAAGCTTCCCGGTCTATTGAGAATAAACAGTGCCGGCGGCGTTTTGTGTGTTTGATTGCTAGAAGAAATCTCGTATGCTAAAAACTATGCAGAGCCTACAGCGCTTGTGTGTTTGATGGGTTGCCTAGTAGTAGCTCGCAACAATAATGTTTAATAATAACGCATGTATTTCTACTAACCGGAAAAACAGTAAATGAAAAACAAGATTTTACAAAATATAAGAAACTGATTTCAATTTTTATACAACTTATTAAATTATTCCAAAAATGTTTTTACGTTCAGAAGTTCGGCTTACAAATTCTTTTAGGACGGTTTTCAAATCAAGTGCAGCTGTTTTTTCTTTATGTACTGCTAATATTAGAAGGTGAGTAAGCCTTTCTTGTGACATTGTGTTTCTAAGATACGTTTTCACGCTACGTAATTGACTAAAATCCCGTTCATCTGATGAAACTGAAGCAGGAAGCGTTAACACTAATAAAATTATTTTAATTACTTCGTTAAATAAAATTTTTACAATCAGATCTCTCATGAGCAAAAATTTTCCTTAAATCTTTCAGTGACCTGGGTGATACTACATCTGAAATATAGCTGCATTGTTTGACCATATTAAGTTGCGTGGCAAAAACATCGATTCGGAAATCAGAAGCATGTATCCCTAGGTTAGTGATTAGCTCACTTTCGATTGGTACAACACCAATCATAGCATCTAATAGGATTTTTTCGAGCTCTATTAAACTGTGAAAACCTTGTTGGTCAAATCTTCTGTCTAATTCATTAATAAATTGATCTAGGACTGCAAAATATTCTTTGTGTAGTCTTTTCTTAGATGAGAGTGCTACAGGTGCTGCCGCGTCAGCTTTAAACGCAAACCTCTTGGGAGTCGAAGTCAATTTTTTTAAGCTTCTTAGAATAACCTCTTAACCTCGCTCGTCTGTTATGCGCAATAGCATGTTGGCTTGAATTAGATAAAATTTCATCTAAAGTAGACTGTACGCGACTATAGTTCTCCTCAAATCGTCGTAGTGAATTTACTCGAACCGTCCATCCAGTGGGACACAATGGAAGTAAAGGTTTTACATTTACTTCCAACTGGAAATGAATAGCTTGTCGTTTAGATGACTCTAAAATTGCATTAGAAACATCTTTGACTATGGAAATGGTATTCCCTATATTAGCCGATTCTTTTGCTATTTCCTGCAATACCAAATCACGGAAATGATTACTACAATGTACAAATAAATTCTTGGGATTTTAATTTTTAGTACGCCATTTAAATGACCAACCATGTTTGCTGCCCGATCCAAACAATGACCTCTTAACTTCATTATATCGAAATTCATTCCGACAAAAACGTCCTTAATGGTGTTGTGTAAAACCTCAGCTGTTAATGAGAGACTGTTGTTCATACTTATGATTTCTTTTGCACTCTCTAATATATCTGTAGATAAATAACGAATATGGAAAGTAAATTGTCCACATCCAAAAATGTCGGTTGTAGAGTCGGCAATTAAACCAAAAAATAAGGAACCATTAACTATACTCATTATTTCACGTAATACGGAATGGGCCATTATTTGCAAAACTTTATTTTGTATATCGGCGCTTAACCAATTGTTTTGCTTACTTAACCAGTTTCTTAAAACTGGTGCTGCCAACTGACGCTCCTCTAATAAGCACTCCAAGTTACCATCTCCCGATCTATGACCTCTTATAGCACTTCCGGTGAGTAATAGGATTGGTGCATTCTGGAACAGCGCTGCCGCCGCCGCCTCTAATCGCTTTTTAATCAGTTTTCTCATTAAAAACCCATTAGCATTAATCGCTTTTTAATGGGAAACTCATTAACGATGTAATCATTTTTCCTTACGTCAGATTCACCTTATAGGATCCACTACTCGGAGCGTTTTTTCTTAAAGTAAGATACATAAGCTTGATCTAGAATTTTCTGGGGAATTCGAATCTGCTGGAATTGTTTAAATCAAACCACCCTTATAAAGTTTTCTGCGGGATAATTTTAAAAAAACCTAATAAAACGCATAGACTAAGTTTAGAAATTTCCTCACTCATTTCCTCCTGCCTTCCTAGCTCATCTTTCCAGATAAATCTATCTTGTTTGGTAGTAATTAATATTAGATTTTTCTCGGATCTACTCGATCTACTTTTTACATGTAAATTCCCATAAGAGGATCTGCTAAGTCTTACTTTTATGGGATTTCCTCCTTGCTCCCTCCTTGTGGAACTACTTGCTCGGACACTTCCACATCAACCACTTTGATTACGTCACACTCCCCCGCCTTCTTTTCACCCGCGAGATAAACCTTTCTTCACATTTCCACCCACGATATAAATGTACATTGTTTGGTATCAATCAATATTAGATTTTTTCTCAGCTACCTGAATTTATAAATTTTTTTTAGATAGCATCATCCCCCAGGGAGCTACTCTTATTTTAAGATTTTTTTACCAGCAGCGATTTCTGACTATTTTTATAAATTGTTTAGCCATGCGACACATCAAATTAATCTGAAATTTTATGCAGAATTTGAATCTGCAAACAGATTTAAAATCCGACCACCCCTTACTGTTTTACACACATACCTTCTGCGTGATAAATCTTTCTCCACATTTCCACCCACGAGATAAATATACATTGTTTGGTATCAATTAATATCAGATTTTTTTCAGCTACCCGAATTTCTAGGAATTTTTCAGATTGCATCATCCCCAGGGAGCTACCCTCATTTTAAAAATTTTTTACCAACTGGTGTTTTAATCACCCCCTATATACTTTTTAGGGGTTCGTGATACGGATTCATCTTACTGTTTTACACAAAATCCGAATCTGCAAACAGATTTAAAATCGGGGCAACCCTTACCGTTTTACACACATACGCTCTAGCGAGCATATAAAGGATTATTTTTGTTTCTTTCGAGGTAAATGTACCTTATTCTTAAGCATTATAGAGAAATTCAAAACATGTTTTTTAATAAAACATTCTAAACTCAATACACTTTATCAAAAACATGGGAGACTTTTAAACAGGGTAAAAATTTTATCAATTTCCTAGCTTTACATTTTAATTTCTAAATACATGTCATAACATAATTATGTAGTTAGGTCAATACTAAACTATGTACATTTAATCTATACAACTTACAACTAACACCTAACCTATATCTTTATGCCCCCATGCATAAATGTATTATTAAGGATGAAGTACCTTTTATCATCCTCGCCCGACAAACTAATTTTATTAGTTAATTGGGTATAAAGTTGGTGTTTATGACTTCGAATACACATCATGCTATGCATAAGGGCACCAGAATTATTATGTACAATGTCCTTAAAAGTATTTACATTAATATTCTTAATTATAATTCGTGAGACCCCTTTAATCTTTTTAATCGTGTCTTTCGCGCTTACAATACAGTAGGACTTAGCCCTACTACCAACAAATCTAATACTAGATCCCCAATTTACATGAAAATTCCCATAAGGAGGATCCCAATGGGTGAATCCCATAAGGTGGATCTGTTTTCGGATCATCCAATCCTACTACTCATTTATCTTAAAAGAAACAAAAAAAATCTTTTCTATGCTTGCTAAAGGGTATGCGTGTAAAACGGTAAGGGGTGGTCGGATTTTAAATCTGTTTGCAGATTCGGATTCTGCGTAAAATTCTAGACTAATTTAATATGTCGCATGGCTAAAAAATTTATGACGGTCAGAAACACGTAGTAAAACGTGCAGCCCTTACAGTTCCATTGGATGATATTGTTCATTAATGGATTAAGTAAAAAATACTTCTTTTTAATTTTGAGAAAATTGTGCCGGGTCTTTCAACAAGAGGTGTCATTTCAAATCAGCAGAAGAACGCAGTATTTTCGTGAAAAGTGGCGATATGTTTATTTTAATCCAAAGTACAAACTCTGAGGTTAATAATAGAACACAAATATAAATGTCTGCCTCGGCTCTTTTTAGAAGTGGTTATTCTTTTGATGAAATTCTTAATCGCGTTTTTGCATGATAGTAACGTTATTTCGTCAAAAACACCTCTAACATTGTCTTGAGTGTGTAAGTCACCGCTGAAGCATTTGCGTAGGTTGCCCCAGACCCCGTATTCCCCTGCTATGGCCCCATGTGATTTTTATGTTTCCTCGAGTCAAACAAGTCGTGAAAGGAACCCATTTTGTGTTTGTAACTGACTTTCAAACATCTGTGACAAAGGTACTCCACGGGCTGCCAGTAGTAATGTTCCAGAAGAGTTACAAAAATGAAAAAAAGCACTGGACCTAATGTGTAGCTGCCCAAGAGGAGTATTTTGAAGAGGATCGTATTGATGTACTTTAGTTTTTAAATATGCGTGTTTTTTGTCAATCAGACTCATTACTTAATTGCCACCTCCTAGCTGGGCGAAAACATGCTTGATAATAACCAAAAGCAGTACAAATATTATGAACCGTCATCGCAATATCTTTCACTATATTTGTACTGAATTTTTACTATGTGAATTCCTTGTGCGAGTATATACCGATCCACATTTAAAAAATACAAAGTTTTTACTTGTCAAATGTCTTCGAAATGACGGTTGTATGTTGACAGTTCAAAAATGGTGCCAAATTTTAAATGACACTTATTGTTGAAAAGCCCATTATATAGGGTGACGGGTAACTTATGCAGTTACCTAAAAGTGCTAATAAAGGAACCTAAACTGAACAATTTTTCTTAGTCAACTAAATGATGAAACCCAATAATAACTAAACTACAGGATTTTAAAAATGATTACCCACTTTTTGGAAAACCACTGCTACTAGTTCGCAATTTTAATTAATAAAGTTAATTTTTCTGTAGGTAAATCAGAGTGCTTAATTGGAATCAGCGAATGTTTGTTGCAATACCGATTCTTGTTTTGATAACATCTATCAAGTGAGTCACTTGTCCTGCCGTAAGTAATAAATTTTAAATTTCTAGAATGGAAAAACGGCATTGCGTGGTACACGTTGGAGTGTATAAAAATCGGGACAGCTCCAGAACGTTTCCCAAAGCGTAAAGCTTAGCAAATGGACTGTAATTGTATGCAATTGGAGGTAAGGCGCGAAAAACAGTAACATAGGTCAAACCGTAATTAATGCTTGCTTACCTTGCAATGTTGTTCATCAATTTATTCCCGCGAAGATAGGTGTTGTTTACCGGTCGACGCAACTTGGTCGGGCAGCAGCACTTATGCACTCGCAGTTATAGTTATTAGGTGTTGAGTCGGTGAAGAACGATACGAGAGTGTCTCATGTTGGTGAAGCGAAAAGGATTTATCGCTCCGCCATATGTGTTGCACAACAACAATATACGATAACGCCATCTATACTGTCAATCGCTGACCTCCAATTGTATGAAGTTTTAACAGGCATTACACCAGTGAGTGGTATTGTGACATGTTAATCGCTTATGGTAGGGCTAATGAAACGCAGCCACAGCAAAAGAATTGTATTCGAAAAGGTTTTCCTGGCGAACAATTACTGATGCGGCAATCTTTCACATACTAGTGCGCCGAACTTGAATATCAGGATCTTTGAAACCCACACAAGGACGTGGTGGTGGTAGACTGCATCGCCATGGTGTAGGTGTAAAAGAAGACATTTTGGATATGATAGATGCTGCACCGTGTGTTACGTGCCAATCAAATTGACCCTTAAACCTGTCTTAGGTTAATTTTGGTGTGCGGAAGTTTCGCGCCACAATTTAAAAAGACTAGGCGCGCATTTCCGTTACGTCACAGTGCGTTGCGCCAGATCGCGCGACGCGAGTGGAGTAGGGGAAAAAGTGGTGAGAAGTTTCCGTTAGACGCTTGAACGTGGCTTTTTCGCCCGAACCTTCGAGTGGTGTGGACGCTTTGAGGTATCGTATCGTGCTTATCTTTACCTATGTAGATATCCTGCCTAATTATCTTTGTTTGTCGCCCTTACCATGTTTCCTTATCCGATCCCTACATAGGTAGGTGACAATTTGCAGCCACCTAGGCGAACCGTACTTCACGACCCTGGATGATCGATCTCATGACTGCCGTAGCTGGTCGGAGCGCTTGAAGGAACGTTGGCAGGAGTCACCATCTTTAACTACCTCAAAAGGGCCTTTAGTAGTCTGATGGACTTTAGAGAAGCCAACTTTACCTCAACTCCGCGGGACGCCGGATTTCTGAGTGAGTATTCTCTCTGTTAATTTGTTCGCTATTAACATTTATTATTTTAAATTTATATAAATTTCCGATTATTGCGCAATATAAGTTGTACATTGGTGACGTCATTGGCAGATGAGCGCGCCCAAAATCTGTATAAGATTAGCGCTACCAACTACCGATGGTGTCTAGTAAACCCCGCTTGCGGTGTTGTAATTATCGAACTTTAAAATGTAATTATCGTTTTTAAATGTAAGACGTGTTTAAGTAATTAAGAAATTTTACGGGACTTAAGAGTGGATGTCTTGGAGAACTTTAAGAAAGGATGATTTACTATCATATCCAGGGGATTCAAAGGTTAGTGGCAGTTGATTGTCCTCTGCCCAATCTATTCTGTGAATGACTGCTAACTCAGCATACCCGAAATCCAAATTTTCCAAAA
Source organism: Platerodrilus igneus (assembly GCA_036346225.1). NCBI lineage: Eukaryota > Metazoa > Arthropoda > Insecta > Coleoptera > Lycidae > Platerodrilus > Platerodrilus igneus. The sequence continues at coordinate 3,125,381 of JARFIW010000816.1, read as the reverse complement.
ATGATGTTAGCGGCAGGCGAATCGTGTTTACCATGGATGGGACCACAACATACACATATGGGCTGAAGAAAATTCACATGCTATTCATCAGAGTCGGTTACAACAACGGTGTACATTAACCTACAGGCCGGCAGTGTTAATAATACTCTAATAGGTTCATATGAAATGTCTGCTCGTTTTAATGTGGAATCCTGTTTTGCTTCTCTATGAGATGTGCTACAAAAACTTTTAGAAGAGGTCCCTTTAAATTTGAGCCGAGATATGTGATTTAAGCATGATAACTGTCCTACTCATGTTAGTCGTACTGCACGTAATTATCTTAACGCCAAATTTCGCAAAAATTGGTAGGCCGGAGTGAACCAATTCCGTGATCTCCACGCAGCCCGATTCAAGTCCGGTGGACTTTTTCTTTTGAGGTTACATCAAACAGCGCGTGTATGCCACGGAAATGAACAATGTAGATTAACTACGTGAACGAATTAACCTTGCAGCAGAAAATCAACGTATACAGTTTCCACTGTTATCCCAAAACTGAATTCGCCGTGCAGAAACTAACGTTGAAGTGTGCAGTGAACATTTTGAATCTCTACCGTAGAAACAATCGTATCAGCTGTTACTCATTTGTGTTTTGAGTTTTTTTACAACCTTATAATTAAAAGTTGCTTCTTTAAGTCCTCCAGTAGATGTACTTGTACATTTTCCCACACATTTGGACCAAGTTTACATGTAAATTCCCATAGGGAGGTTCCGCTGTGAAGGAGCAAGGAGAGATTCCTTCCTTGCTCCCCTCCTTGCTCGGCCACCTAAATATCAACCATTTTGATTACGTCACACCCGTCTTCTTTCCACCCGCGAGATAAATCTTTCTCCACATTTCCACCCACGAGATAAATCTATCTTGTTTGGTATCGATTAATATCAGACTTTTCTCAGCTACCTGAATTTCTAGGAATTTTTTAGATAACATCATCGCCCAGGGAGCTGCCCTCATTAAAGAACTTTTACCGGTAACATTCTGAACTAAATAGCTTCGACTAGCCATTTCATCTTTCGCGATAACTCTATCTTGTTTGGTATCGATTAATATTAGATTTTTCTCAGCTACCTGAATTTCTAAGAGTTTTTTAGATAACATCACCCCTCAGGGTGCTACCCTCATCTTAAGAAATTTTACCAGCTGCGGTATCTGACCGTCCTTATAAATTTTTTTAACCATGCGGCACATCAAATTAGTTTAGAATTTTACGCAGAATTCGAATACGCAAACAGATTTAAAATCTGACCACCCCTTACCGTCTTACACACATACCCTCTTCGAGATAAATCTTTCTCCACATTTCCGCCCAGGAGATAAATGTACCTTGTTTAGCATCAATTAATATCAGATTTTTTTCAGCTATCCGAATTTCTAGGAATTTTTTAGATAGCATCATTTCCCAGGGAGCTACCCCAATTTCAAGAATTTTTTACAAGCAGCGATTTCTAATCGCCTCTCCTTTTTAACATCTAGAATCCTTTAACCAAACACTTAGAGGTATTAACATATAGAAATTAAGCACACAGCTGTTTTAGATTTCTCGGGAAATTGTTGATTAAAGCGAATGTCTTGGGTAGCGAAAGAAAAGGTTTTAAAGATGGAATTAAATATAGATCGGCAAAAATTAGAGGTTTGGGTCTTTAAAAGGCGTAACTTTGTAAGGGGTGGTTCTATTTAAAATCTATTTACAGATTTGGGTTCCCTAGAAAAATCTAGTATTAGTAGATACCAAACAAGATATATTTATCTTAAAAGAGTGACTACCCCGCCGATAATAAATACAATATACCGCTTGTCAACAAAAAAGTTGTAGGGAAATTCAAAGACGAATTTAATTGGTATCTAGTATTAGAATTTGTTGGTAGTAGGGCTAAGTCCTACTGTATTGTAAGCGAGAAAGACGCGATTAAAAAGATTAAGGTCTCACGAAGTGTAGTTAAGAATATTAATGTAAATAGTTTTAAGGACATTGTAATAATTCTGGCGCCCTTATGCATAGCATGGTGTGTATTCGAAGTCATAAACACCAACTTTATACACAGTTAATTAATAAAATTTGTCGGGCGAGGATGACAAAAGGTACGTCATCCCTAATAGTACAGCAACCTACGCTTGGGGGCATAAATATATAAAATAGTAGTTTATATATGTATATATTTTATTGTGTATGTATGCAGTAGCATGTAAGTTAGTTATAAGACATACCCACCATCCCCATCCTTAATAATCCCCTCTCTCCCGGCGGCATGTGTTTACCTCCATGCGGTGTCGCTGAACGGTAAAACATATTGTTAGATTAACGACGATATGTCTTATTGACCGAAAACACGTTTCCTCTCTTATTAAACAACACATTTTTTGTTACAGGTTACTTTCACTTACTTGGATTCGGCTACACGAAGAAAATAAGATAATGTTATACTTTGCAATGTAAAAATTGTATTCTATTAGTTTATTAAACTGTAAATCGGATAAAATAAATTATTAAACTTTTGTGCGCTTAATTTCTTTGTGTTAATACCTCTAAGTGTTTGGTTAAAGGATTCTAGATGTTAAAAAGGAGAGGTGATTAGAAATCACTGCTGGTAAAAAATTCTTGAAATTGAGGTAGCTCCCTGGGGGATGATGCTATCTAAAAAAATTCCTAGAAATTCATATACCTGAGAAAAATCTGATATTAATTGATACCAAACAAGGTACATTTATCTCGTGGGTGGAAATGTGCAGAAAGATTTATCTCGCAGAGGGTATGTGTGTAAAACGTTAAAAGATGGTCGGATTTTTAATCTGTTTGCATATTCGGATTGTGCGTAAAATTCTAGACTAATTTGATGTGTCGTATGGTCAAAAAAAATTATAAAGACGGTCAGAAATCGCTGCTGGTAAAAACTCTTAAGGTGAGGGTAGCACTTTGGAGGGTGATGCTATCTAAAAAAAACTCCTAGAAATTCAGGTAGCTGAGCAAAATCTAATATTAATTGATACCAAACAAGATAGATTTATGGCGAAATATGAAATGGCTAGTCAAAGAAAACTATCTGGTTCAGACTCTTACCGGTAAAAGCTCTTAAAATGAGGGTAGCCCCCTGGTCGATGATGCTATCTAAAAAATTCGTAGAAATTCAGGTAGCTGAGAAAAGTCTGCTAATAATTGTTACCAAACAAGATAGATTTATCTCGTGGGTGGAAATGTGGAGAAAGATTTATCTCGCGGGTGGAAAGAAGACGGGTGTGACGTAATCAAAATGGTTGATACGAGAGTTGTCCGAGCAAGAAGGTGAGCAAGTAGGGATTCTCTCCTTGCTCCCTCACAGCGGATCCTCCTTATGGGAATTTACAACTAAATTTGGTCCAGATGTGTGAGGAAATGTGCAAGCTGGAGGAAATGTGGCGCCAGTTACACCAATAAACATCTACTCCCTCCTCGTAGAATATAATTTCCACTCACCCTTTATATGCAACACTAAGTATGCTCTGTTTTTGGATTTGGTGTTGCTCGAAATAATGTTGGAATGAAGAATCATTACTTCTAAATTAAACAATTCTTTGAAAGGTATTAAAAACAAACAATATTTATGTGTGATTGAGGTGCGCCACAATGAAATTCGCTTTTGCTGCACAAATGCAATGAACATCATATAGTAGAATGTTTAATGTTCCCAGGAATAATAAACAAAGAATAATTCTAAATATAATACTAAATGCAGTATGAAAAAGGTCTCAGATAGTGGCTTTTACATATCTGTGTTTAAAAATAGACATTAGAGTGTAGGTTTAAAATACAATCATCCATCCACTTGGAAACTTGTAGTGAATTCCAGGAAATTGTTAACTGTTACGCATTATATACGTCGTGCGGTTTTACAATTCATGCGTATAAAAATACATTGTAAGATGATTTCATGGATTTATATATTAGATTAGCATTATTTTCTTCTGACACATATTTACGTCATTGAATTCTCTTACAGGGTGGTGAATTTAAAAATCTATTTCCCACATATTTCTGTATGTAGTATATTTACTTACTCTTCGTTTGTATTTAAAGAATCTAGTTATTTTTATGTAAATTTTTACGTAACATTTACAGAGGTTATTATCGATGTCAAAGTAAATTAATGAAATCTTTTGTATTACGTAATAAGAATTAAGATAACAGGAACTAGAATCATTTTGTGTTTAATCATAAGGGCTATTATTGATTTTTCACCCGATCCGAAGAAGTTACAATATTGTGCAAGCGTTGTTAATATTGTGTGCTTTTTTTAATCAATTTTAAAACACTATAACCATCTCAGGCTCCATGCTTTCATTATATCCGTATAAAACCTGTTACGGGTGAATGAAGCGTTAAATTGTAGAATTTAAGGTTACTTAAAAGGGATGGGAATCCCGGCTAACTACAGTCGCGCGGACGTGGGTTCCTATAACAATAAATGGAAGAAAATAGAACAAAATTGAATAATAAAAAAATTTACCTAGATGCATATCAAGCTACGTTACTAATAGCACGCACCTTGAATGGTCCCACTCTCAAATTTATGGGCGCTAACTTCGTCTAGTCTAATAAGATTCCCTCTGGATGACGAGTAACCCAGGAGACTTTAATAATGGCGTCCTCCTGGTGAACGGGAGTTCCTTTTTACAAAATACTACCTCTATGTGTAAACAAATTGACAATACTTTTCACTTACAATTTCATATAAATCTATTTTAATACAATATTATTCTATCATTCCTGCAAACAGATATACATCAAAAATTTTAAAGGTACTTACATTAATTTATACAAACGTAGTAGAACAACGCTATGGTAAACAAATACACACACAAAATTGTAAAATTTGATATTCATTTAGTTATAATTTTAATGATTCAATGCTAATAACTTACAACATGTCTCAAACATTTACTTAAAATGTAACGTGCTAATTTTCATACAATTCAGTCTCTCCTAATTTAAAATTATTATTAGATTCGTTGGACCTGTCACTCCATCTCTTGGCTTACCTTCACTTCACGATTTACCTTGTAGGTACCTTACAGTCGTTTTACTTGTAGTTTATTGGTTGTTGGTATTTATCTAACGCTCGCAATTCAATTCTAATCTAAAGTTGATAACGTTTATGAAGGCGTTTGTTCTTGTTTCATTCCATGGTGAACTCGTTGTGTTAATTTTACACCTTGTTAATGGGTTCTGTCAAGTTTACTTACTACTAATTAATTCTTTACTTATTAAAAAAAAGCAACTTCGTTATATTCGTATTACACGCATTATTTGTTATCGTCGTTGGTATGTATAGTAATGCTATAATTACTTAATCCTAAACGATATTGGTTTCAGCCTATACAATCCTACTTTATGCCCTCTACTATACATTCTACTTTTTATTTTGTTTCTCATATATCTCGAAATTTATGGTAGTTTTTCCACAAGCTGTTCGATTCATCATAGTGGATGTCAGATGATTATATTACTTGGAATGTTCCACATCTGATAACGCTTGGAGTTTTCCACGTAAATATTGAAGATTAACCCGAAATTAACCAACGTCGCCTTCATTAAAATTTCTACTTGTTGGCTGCTTGTTAATTTCATCTAACTAACCTACTAAATCTTTTGGTTGTAAGGTGTACACGAAATATAACTGGTACTTGACCCATGCTGTAAGAAATAATTATATTGTGTAAACCCACAATTAACAGTCCTGTCAGGACACTTGTTGCAGAGTTAATTTAATAGTCAATTTTTTGTAGCAATAATTCACACATCTGTAACGCGTGAATTTAACATTAGTAATTTAAGAAATGTGCGTAAGAGGCCTCTACGATTAATTCTAATATATAGTGTGATTTTGATGTTTAAGAATTGGTGCATTACGCCATTTTAGTTTATCTTGAGCACTTTAATCCTTAAGTTAAATTAATTCATTTTATCTCAACTGTTTATTTGCCAATGCCTCATTATATACCAAAAAATTTTAAATCCTGGAGTTTATTTATTTTAATTACTAATATTTTCTTTCAGCTAGCGTTGTCCTTCGATGACCACTATTTTTCTATTTTCTGTGCTTCCTTCCCCCGCAGTGGTGTGACTAGGTACCTACGCGTCGCAGTGGGATCGCGACGTTGGATTTTGTTTCTACGGCGTCCCTGGCGCCTTTTAAGTTTCCATTCTTTCCTTGCGGTTGGCAAATCCCACCTGGCCTCCGCCACGACCCATTCTCCACCCCATTCTCCGCAAGCAGCTAAGCCGTATAGCAGGGCCGTACTTTTCTATGAACCGGTATACCACTCGACCCCATACAATTTCTATCTTTACCTATATATTCTTTCGCTTCAATTATCTATTCATCTGTTTCAACCCTTTTTTTTCCTTTCGTACGATGCTTTTGGGAACATTTTCCCCCAAATGACTGTTACATAAAAACTGTCAATGTTCACATCTGGTAATTTTTCTATACTGTGACTAAGAGTGGACGTTGTTTAGTGTTATCAAAATATTTTCACATAACATCATGAATAAATGCCACAATAAAATCAAACAACATAACATAGTTGGATATGACTTACAATACATTTTCAGGTGGCCAAAAGAACTCCATAGAGCCCAGAGTTGTACATTAGTCTGCCAGCGACGTTTCTTTATTTCCAAAATTTATTTATTTCTTTGAAGCAATTCGTCTAAATTTTTTTCTTTTGGTTAAGTAGAAGGTCCTCGGGAACTTCCCACGTTACCGTCCATCTGTTAATTCATAACTACAGGAGTGTAGGTGGTTAACTTTTTTCACGGTCAGTTTTACACGTGTTTTAGTTTATGACTGGTAAGTAACTATCTTGTGGTTTTCTTGCACTGTCGACCGTTCGTCCGTCCTATACTTTATTTAGTGGGAGTTCAATATATCACATTCCTATTCTACGTGACTTAGGCATGACTTCGTCTGATTCCATCGCGCATTAAACCACGTGTTCATGAATTGCATTTTTTAAATCAATCTGAATACATTGTGACCCTTATTATACTGTAGAGAAAACTATAATTATCTGTATTTAATATGGGATGATTGCAAACCATCTATGAATGCGTTTTGAATATTTTCATCTCTATTAATATCTGCTGTGATAGCCTCAAAATTACGGGCTTTTGCCAAGCGCTTTAGAACCTCAATGTACTTGTCAACTGTCTCTCCAGTTTCCTTGCGTCGGATCTTGAGCTTGTCATGCAAAAACTTTGTTAACTGGTTTAATGTAAATGTTTTCACATTCACTTATATTGGGTATATTTTCTTACTAGTAAACCATTCCTAACAGTAATCTTACCTCGACACTACATTCTCACATGTAGCTGTTCGAGTAGTTTTTTAGAAGTTAAGCATTCCTAACAGTAGCCTAACCTCGACAATATTTTCGCACATGTAGCCCTTCGATTGTTTCATGGTAGTAAAACATTCGTAACAGTAACTTTACCTTAACACTATTTTTGTACATGTGCCCGTTTGGGCATTTTTCTTAGTAGTTGAACATTCTTAATAGTAACCTATTCTCAACACACTTTTCACCCATGCAGACGTTTCGATATTTTGTCTTAGTAGGAAAACATTTCTAACGGTAATCTAACCTCAACACTATTTTTGTCCATGCACTAATTTGGATACTCTGTCTTAGAAGGATTAATTCAATACGTCTATTTAGGTATTTTTCTTAGTATTAGAACATTCTTAACAGTAACCTATCCTCAACACGCTTTTCGCCCACGCAGACGTTTCAAAATTTTGTCTTAGTAGCAAAACATTTCTAACAGTAATCTACCCTTAACACTATTTTTACCCATGCATTAGTTTGGCTACTGACGGTAACCTAAGCTCAACACTATTTTCCCCCACACAATAGTTTGAGTACTTTGTCTTAGTAAAAGAAAATTCATAACAGTATCACAACTTCAGCACTATACTAGCACCTGTCCGTTTGGGTATTTTTTCTTAGTAGTAAAACATACCTAACAGTATCCTAACCTCAACACTATCTTCTCAAATGCAGTCGTTGGGTATTTTTTCGTTGTATTAAAACATTTCTAACTGTAACCTAACTTCGACACTATTTTTGGCTATGTACAATTTTGGATCTTTTGTCTTATCAATGAAACATTTCTAACGGTAACCTAACCTTATTTTTGAACATATACCATTTGTACAAACAAAGAAATTTATTACCATATTCCGTGCAAGCAAGAAAGAAAAGTAAAGTAAGCAAAGAAAATCTCCCGCACCGAATACCGCAATAAAAAGAGGAGAATCCAAAAAATTAATGCTGTAATAGCTAAAAACGTCGTAGAGTGGGGTGTGGCCACACAGAAAGAAAAATAGGAAATTTTTGAAAGTAGATCTATTACGAACGTTTATTAACAAACATGGTATCAAAAGGAATACATATAAAAACCAAAACGAACATTTACGTAACGTCCTGTTAGGACATGATATAAACGAAAACGTCAACTCGCATATAATAACAACATAACTTCAAAATATATAAAATATAAACAAATATCAATTGGAGATTATTTCCCAGTAATATCGATTCTTAAAATATAAGTAATAAGTACATGAATACTTACACAATATTTCCAGCTCTAATTAAATACAAGAAGGAAATTAGACATAATATATATGGTAATACAAAGCTATTTACCTGTTACTTACTGAAATGGATTTCCTAAAGGTAATAACGTAACTCTAAACTGAAGGTATGTTTTATTGATCACCAAGTGCTAAACTTATTCTAACTTATAATTAGTAAACAATTTGTTGAAGTTAGTATTTCCTAAATCGTAAGTTAAAGAAAGCAAAATTGCTTCAATGCGAGCTTATATTTATCTTAATTGTGATCTGAAAGCAATCGCGTAATCACTTTGGGCACTAACATTTGATAGTAAATTATAGAAACGGAGTCTGTAATTTATTGTGCCATAACCACACGTAAAAAAACTAGAGCACTGGCGTGCTTATCAACCATAAGAAAAAGAATTAACCAGGTTACATATAAAGCATCGACAAAAGAACAGAGTATTTATACCTTAGTGCGCTGGTGTGTCAAAGAGGAGTAACTGCCTTCCGAGGGAATATTCGCTCAGTATGTACCCTATCATACATCGCCAGCTTGCCTCTGGTACCATCGTAGCACATCTGAAAGTGAGTACATACAATTATCAACGGACCCGATACTTTTATGAAACAATCTCACTGGTTCCAGAACATTACTAATTTTTTCCTTTATAAAACCGAAGCAAAGCAATGCTCTTATAAGAGAACATCTGAGGTAACGTCGCGACTTCGCAAGTCTCTTTACGTGAAAGGACACTGCATAGAATAGCATCCTCTCTACCGCAGTTCAACTGGTATATATAATTAGAGATAAGCCACAAGGTGGTAACGTGTTTTCCTTTCAAAAATATTTCCCATCAACCAAACAACCATCTGCAACGTATTCTCAAAACACCATCTACAAGGTATTCTCAGAACATCACCTGCAAAGTATTTTGAACACACCACCTGCAGATAAGCGCAAGTAGGAAAGCAAATGGCCTCAATACAACATGAAGAATTTCACAAAGTATGTCCGCGTGAGAACCCTGCTTGGCAGTATCGAAACAGCGTATGTTCAATCTGTTTGGCATATCTGCAACTCATATTACATAATCATATGGTTAAGTACATGACAAATTGTCTACTGTCTGTATCAAACCATAGAGATTTACTATTTCGAATAATAGTACCGGAAAAAGATAAACAGGTAGACAATTTCCATTGTTTGTAGTGTGTGTCCGTGAATACCTGTTTGATAACGGAATACCGCATTTTAACGCGATAATAGTATTTTATAGTAACTGTATTGATAACCAACATTTCCCCACTTTAAAGCAAAACACATTCAACGTATTTTCAATCCATAGGTTCATAATTTATATACGAGACGCAGGTGTACAAGCTTATTTGAGCGAACCCATATTCAAGAATTTTTAGTCTCGATAACCAAAGCAAAGTTCCTTACCTTGTTATAATAGAACCCTAGGTTTAGCACGTTATCAACATAGAATAGATTCAAGATATTTAACGTTGAAACTGAGCTCTTAATGAGATTTTATAGGATGTTTGAATAAGTAATCATTTCAATTTGAAAGGTAGTCGATACTTGCTAATGAAAATTTGTTTGATCGTGAATACAATAAAAAATGCAAAATTTTAAAAATTGAAGGGTGCAGAAACTGTATGTTATAAACTGAGTTTTGACGCATTTTCAAAAGAATGATTTATAGTAACTTCCACATATTAGTTAATAATTATGATCACATCAATAGGAATTCTGTGTCGCCAAACAGCAGGCCCTAAAACTAATTCATTTCTTTTAGTTGAGCTCAACCATCAAAATTTTATTACAGAATTTTCCCAGTAAATTTAATATTGTCAATGTATATATCACAAGCAATACTTCTGGGATAAAAAGCTAACAATTTATTAACATGGGGTTACCAAAACTATCTGGATAAACGCGTACGCATGTATACCGTGCAACATATTTTTGAATCTGTAACAAAATAGTGTCCATAGTTGCTGGAAGTACTTCGTTCATGAACTACATATCCCTTTTTTAGTTATGTTAAAACAGGGCAAAAAAATAACTATCTACGTTTGTTACGTTTATTTTCAACATACATTAAATACCCCGTTTTCCCTTGTTAATTCAATACCCGCTCGAATAAATTCCGCTTCTACCTTTTAAATCCTTCAAACTAATTGATGATAACTACGCTTTCTAATAATTCTTCAACTTAAATCTACTTGCTTGGAAACTACAGGTTTATGCTATAATTAAATAGTTTATATCCTGTTTTAGGTATTCGTTAACTTGTTATACATTACGACCCCGTATAATTGCTTTCTCTTGGGTTTCCAATCTCAAGACGCGTCGAACCTTGGTCGCGTACTATATTTGATAGCGTGTTTTCCAGTTTTAATCGCATTTGATAACGCGGGGATTGTATTAAAGCCTTGCTAGAAAACGATTCATTTACTCGATTCTTTCTGCACTATGACAACTTTAACATTTCCTTTGTTGTTATCTCCACAATTTCGTGCACACACTGTGTGGTGAGTATTTTATATTTAAAAAAAGGATGTACTTTTCGGTGTAAATAAATTAATCTTTACCGGTAATTATTGTAGCTTCTTCCATCGATCTACCTAACTAGCCGTGGATTGCGACCCCTTTTTGTTATGGGAGAACACCACTGTGTGCTTTTGCTGTTGGACAAGATGGTCTGATGTGTTGCCGACCCTTTTTGGTGTAGAAGGGTGCACAGGTGGCGTGGTCCCAGGCAGGTACCATATTGGTTCGTATCTATGTATATCTAAACATTACTGGACTATGTTAGAATGTATGGCCGTAATAATTGATGCATTGCTTTCTGCAATGACCCAGATTGGTGGTAACAAAATGATTATTTTCAGTGCGGGGGGTATGAGTTGGTAATATTCACGTAGTTAAAAAATTGGGTTTTCTCTTTGGGGGGGACAATTTAATACGTTAATTTTATGTTTACGGGCTGGGATTTCAAACCGGTGGTTTTTTGTTAAATTTGTCAACTGGGGTTAATTAAGAGATATGTGTTGGTAACATTCAATTAATTAAGAATTGGGTTTTTCTTTGTTTGGGATTTCAAACTGTTGTTTTCTTGTTAAATTTGTAACTTTATTTTTTAATTAAGAGATATGGGTTGGTTCGCTATAATTATTTAAGCATTTTAGGTATGTAGCTTTAGGTTTACTGTGGGAATTACGAGCGGCTGTTTTTAGTGTTAAATTTGGTTTTTTGTTTGTGCTGTTGTTATTTCAAGAGGGTAGCGACCTAAAAATTGCAGCTCGCCATTTTTGACGTACTTTTGTTGTTCTGCCGAACAGATGTATATTGGGGTAATTGAATTCTTTTTTTGGGGTTTTGGGGAATACTGTGCTTTGTATATATTTTGTTTTAATTAGAGGTTGTATGATCATTTTTATGAGTGTGATTTTTTTTTTATTTCAGGCCGTTCTTTAGTTTTTGTAGGTATTCTACCCCGCACACTCGCCGATTGAGTCCGGTCATTTTCTTTCATTCTTGTTCTTTTTTTTTTGGCTACGTCTAGGCACGTAGCACGTTGTTTCATATATTCCAAAGATTCAACAAACAAGTAACCTCAAAATGGGGTACAAAAACCATATTTACACACAGAAATCTATTAAAAAATCCTCATTTTTTCTGTTGATTTGTTATTTTGGACATGTACAAAGCGTTTACCACAAAGTAGGAGTCTCGCGTTCTCGTCAAACTCTTACTTTAAAGACCTACCTACTGAAAATAGGTTTGTGACAATAATTTAATTTTTTTTCAGCAATGTGTAATGTGCCTCTAACGGTACGCAAGATAATGCAAAATCATTTTCATTTGTAAGGTTATGGGCCAAACTCAGAAAAACATAAATAATTACTATAGAAAACCTAAAAATCCGGATTTTGTCAAATGATTATTTTCTATTATATCGCTACGGATCGTTTAAATATAATATATATATATATATATATATATATATATATATATATATTACTCATATTTAGACCAGGGTAGAAAATTAAATAATCACATCAAATAATTTTAATCACCGGGTAGAAGCTTTGGGAAAAGGTACGCTTTATTAAAACCGTGAAGCATAAAAATTCATTCGTTTCATTAAAAATAAGAGATTTAAATTATTTACAAGACGCTTTATATAAAAAGAAGCAGTATTAAAATGCTCCACGTGTAATATAATTATTCCGAGTAAAGAAACAAATGGAAATTACGTGCAAAATTTATATTAATTAACTCAATTTTAAGTAACCGGTATTAAACAAAATGTACAGATAATAATTAATATTTGATTAGGAGTCACTAAAAAAATTAAAGGGTATTATTTTAATTGGAGTTAATGGAACCATTATTAATAATATAATAAGCATAAAAGCTTGTGAAAACCCAATAATAGTCAAATCGTAGAAGGGTTATTTAAAATTTGACGTTTGAACACACCTGCGTATTTTTAAAAGGCAATTTCAGTTTAATTTGTTTAGATAAACATGTCGATTCTAGGGATATTGGAAACGGTCGGATGCTTTAGCACGAAATACAAAACAGGGTTTATTTAAAAAGCTCTTTCTGCGTAAATTTTGCAGATAACGAATGGTTACAGAGAATCTTGGAGAAACCGTCGTTTAATATTCACGGGAAGGCTAGATACGGGATTATTTAACCCAGATAAGAACACACGTGGACTGAAAATAATCGATAATAAAGAATATCAATTTGCACCAATAAGAACAGGGTAGATAGAGACAGATAATATGCGCAAGACCGAGACACATATAGTAAAAGGCGTGAGTGGAGCAACGTCACTGAGTTGCGATTGGTTGAAAATAAGAGGCAAACTTGAGAGGTAGAAATAACATTTCTGTATAAAAATTAATTAGTTATTTCCAGACGTTGCGAGCCGTGTCGAAATTTCTGAGATTTAACTGGTGCTAGTGCAAATTTCGTAAAAATCGCATGCCGGGCTGCGGAATGGGAACCTAGCATGCGAAATTCTGAAGAATTGTCCGTTTTGGGGACTAGACCGACAGACAGGCTAACCGCTATATATACCCAGGTTAATATGAACAAGCTCTCTTAGATTTTCGAATTGATTCAATGCGTTAAACAGTGCTTTTTAGTTTTCCGATTTTGGATAGAATAATTTAAACAGTTTGCTCGTATATTTTGGTGATTTAAAACAGTTTGTTCTTTACGTGCTAACAATGAATGTAATTTAGTGCACTTAGAAAAGAAGATACAAGGTAATAAAGTTTAGTATCACTGTACCAATTAGTCAAATTTGCAACGACAAATGAATACACAAAAGTAGGCAGTTTTGGCGTATATTTGTGAAAGAAGTATGAATTTCTTTGCTATTTTTCGGGGGTGGTAATAATTAAATGATTCGTAAACGTGTCTGGATCCACAAAACAAGCTTCTGATATACACAAATGAGTTCCGGAAAAGCACTGAAACAACTTTAGATGAACGGTGGTGTAAATTTTAAAGGCGACCAGTAATCCGAGGACCTAAACATAACCCAGTTGGATTGGTGTGATTAACAGAGGACGATGTTCATTGACGCCACGAGTGCAGTAACCTTCAGGTAACTTATGCTTTGTTGTTGGATTTTGATGTTTTCGTGTGTGTTGAATAACTTTATAATTTATTTACTTAAAATGGACAGTAATGAAGTTGTACTAACAACAAATTTTTAATTTTAAGATGAAATTTTCTTGTTTAAGTCGAAAGGAGTATTTAGTATTTATGTTCTTGATGAAAATTTGGGTATGTCTTTGAGCTCAATTAGACGAACCTGGTTAATTAACGTAAAGGGGTGGTAGATGCTCCCTTTGTACTTAGACTCAGGTCTGCATATATTGTTATATTAATTAGTAGGCATCCTACAAGGACTTTAATTTTGGATGCACATTAAAATGATAACAAATTTAAATCTTGAAATTTTCTGATACTGAAATTTATGCTGAATTTTTAATTTTGAAATTTTAATGTATTGTGAATATTGATGTAAATAGAGTTAACGTTGATGTTTGTGGTAGGAATGTGTTTGTTTTTTTTATGAATGAGGATGAAGGTTTATCTAGGGGAGCAGCCGAGGCGATGAACAGAAGAAAGTCAACGGACCTGTTAAGTTAATAGCTTTTTGTAGGTTTCATAGCTTTCTTTGACGCACAATTCGTGAGGCTCGATTCGAAAACCGTAGTTCCCGTATTTTGGTGGATTCACAGCAATATATATATATATATATATATATATATATATATATATTACTCAAATTTAGACCAGGGTAGAAAATTAATTAACGACAGCAAATAATTTTAATAACCGTGTATAAGAAAGCTTTGGGTAATAATACGCTTCAGTTAAAGGCATATTGGATAAATTCGTCATTTACTTCTAAACATAGGGTATATATTGTTTAGATAATGTTAAACACCGTGTATATTAAAGCAATGGAAAATAGAACGCTTAATTAAAGGCCTACTGTGTAGATTTAAATCATTCAATTAGAATGTAGGGTTTGTATATAATCATAATCAACGTGTAGAAGAAAGTAATGTAGAATTTCATTAGATAATACGCGTTATTAAAACCCTGGAGCATAAAAATTTATTCGTTTCATTAAAAATAAGGGGTTGAGATTATTCACTGGACGCTTTCTATAAAAAGAAGCAGAGTTGAAAATGTTCAATTTGTATTTAATTTAATCGTTCCAAGTACTCAAACTATCGAGAAATTATAAAAGACATGGGAAAGTCATGTAAGAACCTTCGGCGTATTAGAACTCGGAACACCTGCAGAAATAACGATGTATATGATAGTTGATAAGCGTCAAGCTATATGAGTGCAAGTAAGAAAGCGAGTTTGTGGTATAAATACAAGCGACATGGAATGCATTAGCAGTTAAATGAGGGGGAAAATGTAAAACAAGCGCACAGGTTTTAGATAGAACGAACAGACTAGATTGGCGATTAAGATTTAAATAAGATGCAAACATGAGAGGGGAAGCATATCAGTTGGTGTGTAAAATTAATTAGTTGTTCTCGGACGTGTTGCGAGGCGTGTGGAAAATTCTTAGATTTTCAACTCGGACGAGTGCAAATTTCAGTAGAATCAGTGTGCCGAGACATCGGTAGAGAAAATAGAATGCGAATTTCTGAAAATCGGCTGTCGCGGGACAAATTCGACTTGCAAGCGAGCCATTATATAAACCCGGGCTAATAGAAGTTTCGCTCTCTTATATTTTTGATTTTATTCGATACTTTAAACAGTTTTGCTCTTTATTTTTTAATTATTCGATACTTTAAGTAGAATACGTGGTGATTACGTGCTACAATAAAAGTTATTAGTACACTTAGAGAAGATAAATGAAGGTAACAAAGTCTAGTTATATTTGCGGGTATTACTGTACCAACTATCCAAATTAATAACGATACATAAAAAAATAGAAGTAGGCAGTTTTTGGTATAGCGTGAAAGAATTATGAATTTCATTGCTATTTGTTGGAAGTGTTAGTAATCAAATGTTATTCGTAAACGTGATTGGATCCACAAAACAAGATTTCGATATATCTAGATGAGTTCCTGAGAAACCCTGAAACCGTTTAGACGAATGATGGTGTAAAAAAATTTTAAAGGCGGCCAAAAATCCGAAGACGTAAACATAAACCAGCTGGAATGGTGGGATTAGCAAGTCCGATGTACATTGAAGCCACGAGTGCATTAACCTTCAGGTAAATTATGCATTTTGTTTGATCTTAGATGTTTTGGTGTGTGTTGAATATTTTTATAATTCATTTGATAAAAATGGACAGTAGTAAATTTGCATAAACAACAAATTTTGAATTTTAAGGTAAAATTTTCTCGTATAAGTAGAAAGGAGTATTTATCAGGTTTATGTTTTTGATTATGATGAAAATTTGGGTCTGTCTTCGAGCTCAATTAGACTAACCTGTTAAATTAACGTAAAGGGGTGGAAGATGCTCCCTTTTATTCAGACTCAGGTCTGCAAATATTGTTAACGTAATTAGTATGCATCCTACAAGGACTCTAATTCCGGATGCAAATTAAAAGGATGACAAATATGAACTTGAAATTTTATGATGCTGAAATTTATGCTGAAATTTAATTTTGAAATTTTAATGTATTGTCAATATTAATGTAAATAGAGTTAACGTTGATGTTTGTGGTAGGAATGTGTTTGTTTTTTTTATGAATGAGGATGAAGGTTTTAACTAGGTGAGCAGCCGAGGCGGGAGGATTCAAGAGGCGATATTCAGGTAAGAAATCGAATATCAGAGGAGATTTCACCGTAGTAACGAGAATCACAGCAATCTTGGCGCCCAATTCGTGAGGCTCGATTCTTATAACACAGCAATATATATATATATATATATATATATATATATATATAAAACAGGTTATTTGCAGTCCGCAATAAGAAATTGTGTAGAACAATATATAAAATAAGATGTATCTGTAAACAAACTCTATGAAAATAATAGAGTCTATTGACGAATACAAATCGGGCTGGTAGTTATATAGCCATTAACAAAACATTAGCTTATTACTTCATAGGGGAGGAAACATCCACTGACCGACGGTTTCGGCTTTATTAAGCCTCCTCAGAGTGAAATAGTCTCCAAGAACCCTATGAAGTAATCGAAGCTATTATACTGGTATAATTTCGAAACAATCTCTGTACTATGGCAAAAGTAAATAAAACCGCCATCAGGTGATAAAACACCAACACTACTAAAGTGTGGAAGTACGGAATTGAACCGAAACTACATAGTAAATCCTATTGATGGCTATACAAGTACGTGTGGCCATTTGAGATTTGCCGAATGTTACAGCAAAATTTATTTGCAAACGTAACAAACCTTCTCGCGGCGACACCCGGATTCATGCCCCAAGGCAAATCAACTAATAAAAGACAGGTTATTTGCAGTCCGCAATAAGAAATTGTGTAGAACAACATATAAAATAAGATGTATCTGTAAACAAACTCTATGAAAATAATAGAGTCTATTGACGAATTCAAATCGGGCTGGTAGTTATATAGCCATTAACAAAACATTAGCTTATTACTTCATAGGGGAGGAAACATCCACTGACCGACGGTTTCGGCTTTATTAAGCCTCCTCAGAGTGAAATAGTCTCCAAGAACCCTATGAGTAATCGAAGCTATTATACTGGTATAATTTCGAAACAATCTCTGTACTATGGCAAAAGTAAATAAAACCGCCATCAGGTGATAAAACACCAACACTACTAAAGTGTGGAAGTACAGAATTGAACCGAAACTACATAGTAAATCCTATAGATGGCTATACAAGTATGTGTGGCCATTTGAGATTTGCGGAATGTTACAGCAAAATTTATTTGCAAACCTGTCTTTTATTATTTGATTTGCCTTGGGGCATGAACCCGGGTGTCGCCGCGAGAAGGTTTGTTACGTTTGCAAATAAATTTTGCTGTAACATTCCGCAAATCTCAAATGGCCACACGTACTTGTATAGCCATCTATAGGATTTACTATGTAGTTTCGGTTCAATTCTGTACTTCCACACTTTAGTAGTGTTGGTGTTTATCACCTGATGGCGGTTTTATTTACTTTTGCCATAGTACAGAGATTGTTTCGAGTATACCAGTATAATAGCTTCGATTACTTCATAGGGTTCTTGGAGACTATTTCACTCTGAGGAGGCTTAATAAAGCCGAAACCGTCGGTCAGTGGTGTTCCTCCCTATGGTAATAAGCTAATGTTGTTAATGGCTATATAACTACCAGCCGATTTGTATTCGTCAATAAACTCTCTTATTTTCATAGAGTTTGTTTACAGATACATCTCATTATATATATATATATATATATATATATATATATATATATATATCTTAAGTTTCTATCTGCAACCAATTTTCCATATTATAGCCGAATCTTTTTTAAAAATTTTCAAACCGGTCACCGTGTTGCGCCAAACACTTGAAGGTGCTTTTTATATACTTCACTGGTACAACTTTTATTCGAGGTTTCGATAACAGCTGAAACGTATTTAGAGCTTTGGGTTTCGGAAGGTATTGCATTCTGGTAACCTTGATTTTAGATATAAACTTATAGCTGTTTTATACACAACAATTTATTAATCAATTTATAGAACTCGTTGACCTTGAGCAGTAAATGACTCAGAAGTGTGTATTACATATAACAATTTATAGATCAATTTCAGAAACTTGGTGCTCATCAATTTAAGCCGACTTAACACAAGTTCTAATTTTTCATCAATTTTCTGGCTATTTTCTAGTAACTTTAATATTTGAGCTGAATTGCCAACCTACAGAATCTTCACTACCTTATTTATTTCTATAATAATTAAGAGGTTAAGTATTTATTGTTAGCGTTTTTGTGAATTACTTAAGGTAGTGCAATTTTAGTTAACTTAAATTAAGATAAATCACGTCTACAATCTGTAAATAGAAATTAAACATTGAAAAACGGTTGCTGTCTCTTAAATAACACGAAAAAAAATTGATAAATTGATGTGTATAAAACCATTCACGGTCATCAAGATTTTTGGTAATTTTCTACTTATTTTTAAGTTCCAGAAATTGATCAATAAATTGTGTCTAAAACAGCTATTATGCAATAAAATTGAGTGGAGGTAAATCAAATTGTCTAGCTGGGCATACCCAAGGTCTTTTAAACCCATACCAGGAATGGTACATCGCTGTCAGTTCTTGATAAGAATCATTCGGAGAATTTGTAGACGCTTTATCCATTTAGTACCAAACGTTGAAGAGCAAATCGTCCAGAATAATAAGAAACGGTAGTTCTTAAAGTTTCTGGGAACTTTTAACTTGTTAACGGTTCGTCGTATATTTTAAATTCCAGGCGATTGTTCATGACAAGACAAACAACATATACGCTATTTTTTTAATGCTGGTTCTCTGCAGCTCAATAATATCAATTCTGCCGATTTATAATTCTCTTCCTGTAAAGTTTTACTTATTCGGTGCAAATAATTCTTTTTAAAAACTTAAATTTTTTTTTAAATTGGCTAATGTGTAATAAGTATTGCGTCTGAGCGAAGTGCCTAAACAGTTAAAAGTGAAAAAGGTTGTTATATTTTTTTTAATTGACGACCTAAATACCACTGTCTCGAATGTAAAGCAACTGGAATAGTTTTTCAATTTGCTAAGGTATTGTCTGTATCCTCTTAGGTTTCCAAATGGTACAAGAACTTTCTTCCATTTTTTTGAACTCGGTGTCATTCATGAACGCAAATGCGGGCTCTTTCATAAGATCTACTAGTTTTTTCTAATTCTGCTACACACTCCAGAAATATAACTTACCTTCAAAATGTCCTAGTTTGAATACTCTTTATCATTCTCCATTTTTAAGAACACGTAGCATTAACGGAATGCGCATTAGCAAGGGCGCGTATGCTCAGGGGCACGCATAGGATGAGATGCGCATGCTCTGAAGTGCGCATGCTCTGAAGTGCGCATGGACAGTAGTGCGCATGCTCACGAACACGCACGGGCATGGGTGCACATGATCTAGAGTGCGTACGGGCAGGAGTGCGCATGCTCACAAACGCGCATGGGCATGGATGTGTATGCTCAGGCACACACCAGCCCATGCTCTCCTGAGCATGCGCGGCTCTGCCCATGCGCACTCCAAAGCATACACACTCCTGCCCATGCGCGCATCTAAGCACGCGCACCCTTATCCATACGCACTTCAGAGCATGCGCGCTTTCGGGCATGCGCACTCGTGCCCATGCGCAGTTCAGAGAATGCGCACTGTCCATACGGGTCCCTGAGTATGCGCACCCCTGTTCATACGCACTTCTAAGCATGAGCACCCTGCCCATGCGCATTCCTGTAATGCAGGTATATAGGGAGTATTATTTTCAATTTGAATCAGTGTAAACTTATATTTGAAAGATGTACGTCAATACCAAGATGTACCTATTTTAATTTTTAAAGTATGTAATTAACTTTAAAGTTTATTTCAAATAAACAAACAAAAAGAAGACTATTCCAGAACGTGCACGACTTATGAAGTACAAAGATTTATCGGCTGTCGAGATTTTAAATCTTAAAAGTCGTTACAAACCAATTACAGCAGCACAATTGAAACAAGGAGCCTCTAAAGGATACTAAGCTAAACGTGACGTATGGACGATTCCAACGCCACGTGTTGTAAAAATCGCCAAGTACAGCTTTTTAATATAATGTCTATTTTTTTATTAGACTTGTTTGAAGTCCTTGTTAATAGTTAGAACGTTTTATAATTGCATCTTTATAAATGTACTTCCATAAAATTAAATCTTTGCTTGAATTAACATATAATAAAATATGTATTTAAAGCACATTTTTCAAATTATACTTTAATTATGTACATATTCTCTCTAAATAACGCTAAAGAAAAACGAAATTACCACAGGTATGATTTAATAAATTACTTACTATTTGATGGATCAACAGAAAAATTTTTATTTTAGGTCATATTCAAGTACCTTAAACTTCACCTCTACTGGCAATTCTTAGATTAGCTTTCCCTCCAACAGACAGCAACATCTTGATACCAAGATTAGGGAACGCTAACTATCGAAGACCGATAGCGAAAACTACACTGTCTAAATTTCCATACGTATGCAGGTTCAAGAGCTAAACTTAAGGTCATGTGTAATATTATTACTGAAACGTTCCTTTGGAAAATCTAAGATTATTTTTATTCACATTGAAACTTTGTATGTATATTTCTTTAACCTTTTTACATAGTGATACTCGATATCGACAACATTATAGATACGAGGGCCGTCCGGAAAGTAGTACCCGTTTGTACCGAGTGGAGCGCTGGTGAGTAGAGTAACATCCGGACTAGTTATAACACGTTTACTTATATCGCAGCTCTCTATCTGCAAAGTTACGTCTCGCTGGTACTGACTGTGTTCTTTCTGTGAGTGTTGATAATGTTCAAAAAAATAGAGAACGCCGCCAGTTGTGAAATTAGGGCTGTGATTAGATTTCTCAACGCAAGAAATGTGAAACCCTGCGATAGTCATCGTCAATTAAAGGAGGTGTATGGACACAATGTTATGGATGAGTCATCAGTTCGGCGTTGGTGGCGTAATTTCAGTTTGAGCAGAGACAATACCCATGATGAAGAGCGTTCCGGACGACCGTCAGTAATTACGGACAAACTGCCGAGTTTAATTAACGAATTCGAGAAGGCCGATCGGCGCTTAACAATTGATGAGATCAGTGAAAATTTCAACAATGTTTCACGAACAGTTAGTTATTCATGAAATTGTTAAGGAAATCCTTCATTATGCGAAGATTTGTGCAAGGTGGGTCCCTCGCATGTTTACTGACGAACACAAAACCACCCGTATGGTTGCAGCACTGACGTTTTTGGACTGTTATTCTCGTGAAGAAGACTATTTCTTGACTCGCATAGTCACTGGTGACGAGACATGGGTTTGTTATGCAACACCTACAAGTAAAAGGCAATCAATGGAGTGGCATTATGCTCATTCACCAATCAAGTCGAAAATATTCAAAACGGTCATGTCTCCGCAAAAACTCATGGCAACCATTTTCTGGGATCGGCGAGGTGTACCGCTCATTGATTTCATGCCCCGTGGGGACATATAAATGCTGATGCATATTGTAGGCGGCTCCGTGGCGTAGTGGTATGTGTGTGACTACTACGCCCAAGGTCCCGGGTTCGAATCCCGACACGGTCCGCTTGAAAAATGTTAGGCGAGCATTTTTCACAAAAATACACCCTCGTTCGGATGAGAGGTAAAATGGAGGTCCCGTGTGTGAGTGTTGTCACGCACGTTAAAGATCCCTACCTTGCTTGGAACAGCAAGGGTTCGGCAAAATTCGAAATTTTCCAGGTAAAAAAAAACTCGCTTCCTGGCCAATGTAGTACCTTCGGGTGGAGCATTGGAAAAATCACATGTAATGATGCATATTGTGTGACATTGAAGAAATTACGGCAAGCAATTGAAAATTGACGGCGAGGTCTGTTGTCTAGCGGCGTCCTACTCCTCCACGACAATGCCATGCCTCATACTGCTCGAATAACAGAACAACTTGTTCAACGATTCAAATGGGAAACTTTTAACAATCCACCCTACAGCCCAGACTTGGCACCCTCAGATTTTCATCTGTTTACAAAAATCAAGGACTTTTTGGCAGGAAAGAAATTTGAAAGTGATGATGAACTGAAAGCAGCTGTGACTACATATCTTAATACATTAGCGGCAGAGGAATACGAAGCTGGCATACAAAAACTCGTATCACGTTATGATAAATGCTTAAATTTGCGAGGCGACTATGTAAAGAAGTAGTGTACGGTTTGTTCTTTTCAAATAAAACATTAAAATTTGTTAAGATGTACTAGTTTATTTTTTATTCAAAAACGGGTACTATTTTCGGACGGTCCTCGTACATTTACTATCATGAAAGCAAGAAAAGTTTTATTGTACAGTGAAGCAGAATTGTATTTTCTTTGTGCTATTTTAGTTTTCAACGTATAACTAGAAACTAGTGCTGGTTCCTTTAATTAAAGAAGTATTGAATTAAAATTGTCTTGCTAAATTGCATTTCCTTGTTGTTCCAATAAACATAATTTGTGATTTATGCTTAAGTAAATTAAGTTTGATAGGAAAAGATGGCACCTCGTCGTTGTCTTCAGTCCTGGATCTGGTTAGACGCATACCTCCATTGTTTCCTATTTTGAGCTTACCTACATATTTTCCTTAAATTTCCACAGTCTGCACCTTTCGCTATATGCGTGCGATAGTCTGATTTAGGTATACATGTATCTCTCTTTTTCCTACATCTGATTGCAATATAGCCCGCACTATTCCCCAAAAATGCATTAGAACGTATCCTGGCCTTCTATTTCTCCTATATTTATTGTTTTTTTACAGATATCTTTATTCCCCTACTATTTTTATAACCTCTTTATTATTAACTTTATCTGCCTATGCAACATTCTAAAAGGCTTTTTCCTTTTCCTGACTACTTTTCGTACTATCCTTATTTTATAGGCGTACAGTACTATGCTCCACACATATGCTTTCAACACTTTTGTTCTTGTTTCTACGTTTCTTGTCTTCGAACATAGCTGCTGCTCTTTCTTGTTAGATACAATTCGATTCTATTGTTTTGTAAATATATACTCTATTTCACCGATATTCAATGTTATAAGAAGAGGTTTAAGCAACCTGACAGCTATCAAGATCCTCCAACACTTAGACTTTCCAATAAATCCTTTCGCACAATCAAGATTTGTTGAAAAATATTGTGAAAACAACACCTGTATGTGTTTCCAGTACTCATCGGGTTAAGTACAATTACTTTTTGTCATTAGGTTTTGCTCTTGCAACAAGTTGGGCGCGTATCTCCACTGATTTCTATTCTAAATTAACCTACGCAGTTCTCTAGTATTCGTATGGCCTAGATACACCTCGGTTCCCCTTCTATTGTTTTCTAAATATATACCCTATTTCACCAATATTTTATACATCGGTAGCGCCACATTTCAAAAGCTTCTATCTTTTTCCTGTCCACTTCTCCTGCTGTCCAGGTTCACAGCCGTACAGTGCTGTGCTGTGCTCTACATATGTTTTAAGCAAGCTTTTCCTTGTTTTTGTGTATGTTGACTGTTCCGTTTATATTGTGAATTTTACTGCTAATTTTATTAATGCATCGAGTTTGTTGGATATTTTAAATTCGCCGCGGTATATTTAAATTTATTAGTGTGGAAGCCCCATGTGTTTACTTAAGCACGTTAACCAGTGCCGTGAGTGATAAACGACTACTCCGTATGTGCGAACAGTATCGATTGGAAAACACACGAAGCCAAGGCAGAGTCTCGCTTCGTCGGTCGACCATTCTTCATCGCGAGTTTACACGCTCAACAGAAGAGTTTCTCGTTTCGTTGTTAAAACAGTTAGTTCGCATCGCTATTGTGTATGAACCGCTGTGTTACGTCGGTCAAATACACCGCATCGAGTTTACACGTGCTGTATAGAATTAATTAGATGAACTGCTTTGTTACCCGCCGTCGCCATTTATAATAATTATTACACTTATGAACCGCTTTGCTAAACCGCTATCGTTAAAGGTGCTACGCTACATCCGCAAAAGGAAGTTGTATTTGTTCCAACGTTTTTTTATCTGCACGGCCGCATTATTAACAAGGTGAGTGCTCATAGTAAATGCTTTTATTAATTGATTTGTTTAAAGACATTCATTATCTGTTGCTTGTAAAATATCCTTTAAATTTAATACAATCCACTTTTTCTCTCCTAATTAGCTATCGAAATTTTACACCGCAATTATTTTACATTTTGGTTGACTTCTCGTCGGATTTGAGTAAACAACAAGCTCAGATGTTTTATTATACCGCTCATCAAAGCTTTGACAGACAATTAGCATAATTTGTATCGTTGAATTTACGAGTATTTTTTTATCTGTTGTGCAATTAGGTTTACGTTTGTTAATCGCCGCTAAGCTATTAAAAATCGTCAAATTTTCGTTATTATCTGCTCTGCGTTTGTTTTGTATTTATATTTGACTATGGAAGAAAAGCTAAAGCATAGTTGTTTCTTACGTAACATTGCAATTAATTTGCTAGAAGAAATGTTTGAGATTGCTCAAAAATCTACCGTCGAATCCGCTTTTTTAGATATATTTCGCGCTCAATATGAATCGTTGGAAATCGTTAAAGAGAATTTCGTTACACATCACAATTGGATTGTGGGTGCAATTTCTTCAGCCGGTGACGCTGATGAAAAATTTGATTTAGAAGAGGTTATCCGTAGACGTTTTGACAACAACTATTTCCAAATAAAAGCGCTATATTTCAAGCTTTTACCAGCCAATCTTCACTTCAGGCCGAAGTGTCCCCGCCACCGCTAGATAACTTAAGGTTAAAAGTATCATTACCCCCACTGACGCTGGCTACGTTTGATGGGAAAAGTTATCTGTTTGAAAGTTGGTTTGCAAAAATTAGTTGATACCTTTGTCGATAATTTACAAGCGCTCAAAAAATTTGATCTGCCCGTAGAGCAATGGGATTTTATTCTTGTACAAAAGATATTAAACCGCTTGGATGTACACACTGCTCGTAGTTTTGAAATGCACCAAGATCTGACCGCTATCCCATCTTATAAAAGTTAATTGCTTATCTGGAAAATACGTGTAAATCCTTATCGAATTTGTCGTTAAATCATAAAACTGATTTAAACAAAGTTATTCATTCTAGCAACCCGTCTAAACTTCGCTCCGCCGTTTCTATGTTAGTTCAGACAAAATCTAGTGTTAATAATTGTCCGCTTTGTAAACAAGATCACAATCTTTATCGCTGTGATGATTTCGTTAAACTTTCGTCGCAAGATCGCTACAACTTTGCAAGGAACCAACATCTGTGAATTAATTGCCTTAGTAATTTTCACATTTTAAATAAATGTAAGTTTACTTTTTCATGCCGCCAATGCAATCAACGTCATCATTCGTTCTTGCACTTCAATCGCGTTTTGTCTAAACACGATTTCGCTGCTAGCAACCAGGTTCGCTTGAGCCCGGACACCGCCGCCCCTAAGGTATCACCGCGCACTATTGCCGCTAGTCAAGACCGCTACAAGCCTTCCGCACCTCGTGCCTCTGAGGAATGATCGGATTCGTCGAGCTGTAGTGGTCCGTCAACTTCGAATGTCGTTTTATTTAATTCTTTAGCTAAACCTTCTGTTGTTTTACTTTCCACCGTTCAAGTAGAAATTGCTGATTGCTTTGGTTCTTTCCAGCAATTTCGCGGTTTACTCGATTCGGGAAGTATGACTTCGTATATTTCGCAAAAGAGTGTGAAATGTTTAGGTTTCGTACTACTCCATTCTCTTACCCTTAGTGGTTTAGGTTCCATACGCTTTGCTGCTCCGCATGGCACTGTCGCCGTTTCGTTCAAACCAATAGGTGTTTCTTCACCGATTATTAATTTTCAAACTGTAGTACTTCCCAAAATTTGTGAAAATTTACCTACTTCTAATATTTCTTTACAACATTTCAATCATCTGACTAACCTCAAGCTAACTGATCCGTTCTTTGCTCAATCTAGACCCATTGATTTTTTACTTGGTGCGGATATTTTCCCTCAAGTGTTATTAGACAGTCGCATCCAAGGTGATAGCGATCAACCTGTTGCTATTAATACCATTTTCGGATATGTTTTAATGGAAAACATACCTTCCTCGCCCGCTTCTGAAATAACTAGCTTGTTTTGTATGACAGATTCTACTTCCCCATTGGAAGACATCGTCGCTAAATTCTGGGAAGTCGAAGCTGTCTCCGCCGCTCAACCTTTCACGCCTTAAGAAACTCTTGTTGAAAAACATTTTGTCGATACATTTCACCGCAATGAACAAGGTCGATATGTCGTCTCACTGCCGTTTAGAGATCAGAAACTATTTTTTCCCGGTAGTCGTGATCTTGCCTTACAACGATTTGTCGCTTTAGAAAATCGTCTACTCAAGCAACCTCGTGTTTACGAACAATACGTCTCGTTTATGCGTGAATATCTTGATTCTCAACATATGCAGTCTGTTGTTATCGGGTCTCATTCTGACTTTTCTTATAACATTCCGCATCATTGCGTTGTGAAACCCGAAAGCGTAAGTACAAAATTACGAGTTGTTTTCAACGCTTCCGCTAAAACTCTGTCTCGATCGTCCTTAAACGATCATTTGTTTGTTGGGCCGAAGTTGCAACCCGATATTACCGCAATTTTGTTACAATTTCGTTTGCATCTTTATGTTGTCACTGCCAATATTCGTCAGATGTACAGACAAATTCTTGTTAATCCCGCTCAGTGTGAGTACCAACGAATTGTTTGGCGCTTCTCCCCTGAGGAGCCCATTCAGGATTTTAAATTAAATACCGTTACGTATGGAATCAATTGTGCTCCATTTCTTGCCATACGAACGCTTCAGCAGTTGACCGTGGACGAAGGGAATTCTTATCCGTTAGCCGCTTTTAGATGAGATACTACAGAGTAACTATGGTATGAGAATTAACTCAGTAAAGACAAAGATAATGACAAGTGACAGTTAACTAAATGTCACCATGACATAACTCACAATTAGTTAGCGGTCTGGCATGTTGGTAGCGTTTCATTGCTTAAGCCTTACCATAACATATAATTTAATAAACGTCACCATGACATAACTTACAATTAGGTAGCGGTCTGGCATGTTGGCAGCGATTCGTTGCTTAAGCCTTACCATAACATATAATTTAACACTTTTTCTTTTTTGAAGCGGATATCCAGGTTATATTTCATTTCCTTATAAATGGTAATCATGTAAACATGTGAGAATTCTTTAACAATCATCAGGTTGCTAATATCTATGTAGAGCCAGGTGGATAGGAAAATGATAGAAGGATATAGGAAGACCTAGACCAAACTATATTAGTCAAATTATTAGAAATTTAGGTTGTGAAGGGTATGTAGAGCTTTTTAGATTAGCACAGAATAGAAAAGAAGTTAGAGCTGCGTCAAACCGACCTTAAGTAAGGTCGAAAACAAAATGATGATGAGCCGCTTTCGCATTTCGCTACCATACTTATATTGATGACATCGCTACTGGTGTAGATTCTATTGAATCAACCCTGGCTCTACGTAATCAACTAATTGCTTTTATAAAACTTGGTGGTTTCGAACTTCATAAATGGTCAAGTAACCATTCCCAATTATAAAAGATCTTTCCGCTACGTAGCAAGTCGCGCAACCCCGCTCCTTTGAGGATCCTGATACTCAACCCCTCAAAGTTTTAGGTCTTCAATGAAATCCTACTTCAGATAATTTTTGTTTTCTAGTTCAGCCACTAAGAACCTGCTGTACCAAACGCAACCTACTTACTAACTTAGCTCGTATTTTCGACCCCATGGGACTTTTATCCCCCTTTACTTTTTTGGTAAAACACTAAATTCAGCGTTTATGGTCGTTAAAATTAGATTGGGATGTTCCCCCTCCCCCGGACCTCCTCCGTTTGTGGGAGAGATACTTGCATGAGTTACCGCTTCTTTCGGATTTCGCTTTACTTCGCTTGCTTATCCCGCCACAGTTTACTACGTGTGAAGTTCACTGCTTTACTGACGCTTCCGAACGTGGCTATTGTGCTGTTGTTTATTTTCGCTTTGTTACTCCTTCCGCCGTTGAGGTTCGCTTAATGTGCGCTAAGTCAAAGGTCGCACCCCTTCGTCCAATCTCTTTACCTCGTCTCGAATTGTTGGCCGCCACTCTGGCATCAAAATTATTAATCTTTGTCCTCAAAACTTTTGATTCGAACCTTACTTTTCATAAAATTTATTGTTGGTCTGTCTCCATGGTAGTACTTTTGTGGATTCGTTCCCCGCCGCAGCGTTGGAAGACTTTCGTCGCTAATCGTGTTGCTTATATTCAGGAAAACACGTCTCGCGCCTCTTGGCATCACATCCCTTCCACCAAGAATCCTGCCGATGTCGGGTCACGTGGTTTACTCTTTACCGACTTGTGCCAATGTTCTTTATGACGGGCGGCTTCACCAGCCTTGTATGGTTTTTTCGAAAACTACAGCCCATATATTCCGCCTTCAGATATTCCTGAGGTTCTCACTGAACAACGCTCTATTGTTTTATCCGTTGTCGTAACATCCTCTTGGATTCAATCAATTCTAGAAAATCACTCTTCCTTTCCATTCATTACTCGCATTGTTTTGTTGCTTGGATTCTCCGTTTTCGTCATAATCTACGTCATCCACTCGAAAGGCACTCCGGACCTTTGTCATCTTTTGAGTTGCACAATGCTCTGATCCCTTTGCTTGTGTATACTCAACAATCTTATTTCACTATCGAACTTGAAGCCATTCATTCTGATTTCCCTTTAAAAAAGAACTTTTGCAAGTTGTCCCCTTTTATTCGTGATAGAATCTTGCGCGTCGGAGGTCGCCTGGCTCACGCGCCTTTGTCCTTTAGCCGTAAATTTCCCGCTTTGTTACCTAGCAAAAGTCAATTCACCGATCTGTATGTTACTTACGTTCATTTAAAATACTTCCACGCGGGTGCTCAAATGGTCCGTTTTCTCGTCAGTCAGCACTTCTGGATTATTTCTGGAAGGCGATCTATCCGTCGTATTTTGAGTCATTGTTTAACGTGCTGGAAGACCAATCCTGTCGCATTGCAACCGCCTATGGGCAACCTGCCTTCATGTCGAGTTACTCAAGTCAAACCTTTTTTATGTTTGGGCGTCGACTTCGCTGGTCGCTTTTCTATTATTGTGTCAAAGCTCTGCCCTTTGCCCGCAAGGTAGAAAAAAGAATTCTTCTTTTTTTTTGTTTTTTGTAATTTATGTGTCATTTCTTTTACGATAGCAACAAAAGAATATTTCACTACCTCTTTTATGCCGTACCTTTTGCAATAGTAAGGTAGTAAGAGCACACCTCTTATGTCCTTTCTTTGCTCTAACAATATTGTTTTATTATAGGTTAATGGGATCTCAATGTCTGTTCGCCGTCGTCGCCGCCGTCGCCGTCGTCACCGCCGTCGTCCGTCGCAGGGTTCCCGTGATGTTATAATATATATAATATATGAATCTTATTAATTTTTTTACGCTGATTACGAATATGCTATACACTATTCGATATCTCATTTACTTTTCGAGTTATTCGACTTTAAAATCGAAATTTTACAACCAACGAAAGTTTTTGTTAATAAAAATAATTATAACTTAAATTCAATTTTTATTGGAAATGTGAACTATATTTAATAATAGAATATTCGTAAGTTTGGTTGTGAGCCGTACATGCGGCGCAAATTTTTGATAACTGTGTTTACACAGTGATACGATATTTTTCTCTGAGGGTTTCAAAGTTCTCCCTTAGAGTACATCTTGTTGGGCAAGATTACCAAAATTCGTTTCACTATTTAAAACAACCATATAATGGTGCTCTTCTGATAGAACCGAAAATGTCACAATTTTCAACATATTTTCATTAAATAGATCCCTTTGACTTGTAGAAGTGTACGAAATTCACACCGATATTTTTTCAGTTTTCTATAAGCTTCTAATGAAGGCTAAAAATCAAGCGTAAATAAGTTTACAGGTATTTGTTTATCATAACTACTTTTTCACTATTTATAAAACATTCTAAGTTGATGCAAACGTGTTTAAGAATTATGCAACTACATAATTTGAAGATTTTTTTCTACAGTTACCAAATTTCTATTTATAGACATTCACGTGATTATTAAATTGCCAATAACAAACTCACTTTGATTTTTCTTAGAACACGTAAATAAATCATACATTTAAATTTAAATCATAATAGCACCGTAGAGGTTTTATTGGCAAAGGTGTAGAGAACTTATTTTAAGTTTTTTTCTGTACATCCTATAATGTCCATTAAGTTGTCTCATTCACACGTCCGTTTACAATTATAGTAGTTTCTCAGAAGTGACGTTCAACATGCGCATTTCAAGAATTTTTAAGCGGAAAATATGACATCATATTGGTACATCAGAGGATTTGCTTTTCGCATACTCCAATGTTATTGTTACCTACCTTATGAGGATTTCAATTTACGTCATTAAATCCTATTACGGTCACGGCATATTAAAGAACTAAATACGAAAGGCCTTGATATCGGCGATTCTCCCACGTAATACAAAAGTATCTATCACTTGTCTGTCGCCTGTCTGTATGGAAATAAGATCCGGTATAACTTTATTTGTTTATAATTTGCATCTTAGGTCAAGTATCGCTGTGACGCTGTGACAATACGCTTACGGAAAACTTTGTTAATCCTAAATGCTACTTAAATAATATACGAGCATCGTCTATAATTTATTAAAGTTTACATAATTTACAAGCATACAATTAAAAGTAGTAATTTATTGTCAGTGAGAAGTCAATCGGCCACTGAAGCTATTAACGGCATAACAGTTAAGTCCAGGCAGGAGGTGTGTGTGAAGTTAGCACGACGTTTTAATTTAAAAAAAAATACCAGTTCCAGTAGCACTTTACATTGTTCTATAGTTCCTGATTAAAAGAAAAAAGTGTTGCGCATTTATAATACCAGAAAATCGAAAATGAAAAAATATCGTGCTAACTTCACGTTCTAGCACGACACAGCCTTCTCTAAAGTACAAGAAGCAGATGCGAAATATACTTTACGACGAGCGTTCTCGTTAGTCCTAGACTACTTCCATAATAATGAAGCATTTCAGAATAAAATTCCAACAATTAACAATTTTGTATTATTTTAAATATTTGACGTAAGCACAACACTCGGCAAAGATGTGTCGTGCTGACGACTTTCTGCATTTCCGATGGTAGTTCTGGCTTGTTCTACTCGAGTTCTATATAATTCATCCAATTTCAACTATTGTTCCGTCGTATAACTATTTTTAAATAAATTTTAACTTTTGGAGCCAGCACGACACTTTGCAAAAGTGCGTCCTTCTGACGACTTTCTGCATTTCCGATGGTAGTTCTGGCTTGTTATACTCAAGTTCTATATAATTCATCCAATTTCAATTATTGTTCCGCCCGTTTAACTATTTTTAAATAAATTTTAACTTTTGGAGCCAGCACGACACTCTGCAAAAGTGCGTCGTTCTGACGACTTTCTGCATTTTGAACCAGCTCCCTCAGAAAGATCAGACATTCCAGGAGGCGTGGAAACGAGTGGTTGCCCTTGCAGATGTTGGCCCCGGGCTAGCGGCAACCCCTCGCATGCGGTATTTTCGTGATCCTTTTAGTTTTACCTGTTACAACCTGTGGATATTTAATAATAACTCGTAGATGGATTTATGTAGTTTAATGACTTGTAACCAATGTCACAAAATAAAACAAACAAACACAGCTAAATAAAAATTACTGCAGCACGCACCGTAACTACAATGCGGCCAGCGGCGTTGCCATTAAAAAAATTAAACAAAGGAAAAAATACTACAACTATAACTTATCTGTAAAGTACAATCCAACTATCCACATTAGCGTCAACTATCACTGCCACACTCTTACGGATCAATGTATAATTTAATTTCAACGCAAAGTTCACAATTTAAACTAAGTTCTAAAACACCCGACACGCGCTAGGATAAACGTGCCGCACTCTCTCGCACGCTTAACCCGACTGACTTTTACCTATCGGACCAACTTAACCCTTACGGCTCCTTCTAGCTACTATTATAGGGGGCGGCCTAGTACAATTTCCGATGGTAGTTCTAGCTTGTTCTACTCGAGTTCTATATAATTCATCCAATTTCAATTATTGTTCCGCCGTATAACTATCTTTAAATAAATTTTAACTTTTGGAGCCAGTACGACACTTTGCAAAAGTGCGTCGTGCTGACGACTTTCTGCATTTCCGATGGTAGTCCTGTCTTGTTCTACTCGAGCTCTATATAATTCATCCAATTTCAATTATTGTTCCGTCGTATAACTATTTTTAAATAAATTTTAACTTTTGGAGCCAGCACGACACTCTGCAAAAGTGCATCGTGCTGACGACTTTCTGCATTTCCGATGGTAGTTCTGGCTTGTCCTACTTGGCTTTTATATAATCCACCCAATTTCAACTATTGTTCCGTCGTATAACTATTTTTAAATAAATTTTAACTTTTTGCGCCAGTCTTCCCCTTTCCCCCGTCATTCGACGAAAATCTGAGAACATGTTTGGTTTTGTAACTTTTGACGTTTCTGATACATTGTATCTCCTAAGTTTAATTTGGCTGATTGTAATAAGATATTTTTCGAATTAACCCTAGACGTACAGTGTGAGATTTCCGAGATTTTGGACGAAATTTGAAACTGTACATTTGGTAGAATTAATAAGTAAAGGGAATATAACCGTCTTGGACAGAAATATTTTTCATGTATTTTTAACAGCTAGCAGCAACTTCTGAAGCAATCAATTTTCTGTCGATTATGTTATAATTTACTTGTAAAATAATTTCGAGTTCTCTCGAACAACAGTATGTATTTCGTGTTACTTTCTGTACACTTTTGCAGAGTGTCGTGCTGGCTCCGAAAGTCAAAATTTATTTAAAAATAGTTATACGACGGAACAATAGCTGAAATTGAGTGAATTATATAAAACTCGAGTAGAAAAAGCCAGAACTACCATCGGAAATGCAGAATGTAGTCAGCATGTCGCACTTTTGCAGAGTGTCGTGCTAGCTCCAAAAGATTAAATTTATTTAAAAATAGTTATACGACAAAACAATAGCTGAAATTGGGTGAATTATATAAAACTCGAGTAGAACAAGCCAGAACTACCATCGGATATGCAGAAAGTCGTCAGCACGACGCACTTTTGCAGTGTGTCGTGCTAGCTGCAAAAGTTAAAATTTATTTAAAAATAGTTATACGACGGAACAATAGGTGAAATTGAGTGAATTATATAGAACTCGAGTAAAACAAGCCAGAACTACCATCAGAAATGCAGAAAGTCGTCAGAACGACGCACTTTTGCAGAGTGTCGTGCTGGCTCCAAAAGTTAAAATTTATTTAAAAATACTTATACGACGGAACAATAATTGAAATTGGGTGAATAATACAAAACTCGAGTAGAACAATCCAGAACTACCATCAGAAATACAGAAAGTCGTCAGCACGACGCACTTTTGCAGAGTGTCGTGCTGGCTCCAAAAGTTAAAATTTATTTAAAAATAGTTATACGACGGAACAATAGTTGAAATTGGGTGAATTATATAAAACTCGAGTAGAACAATCCAGAGCTATTATCGGAAATGCAGAAAGTCGTCAGCACGACACATCTTTGCTGAGAGTCGTGCTTACGTCAAATATTTAAAATAATACAAAATTGTTAATTGTTGAAATTTTATTCTGAAAGGCTTCATTATTATGGAACTAGTCTAGAACTAACGAGAACACTCGTCGTAAAGTATATTTCGCATATGCTTCTTGTAGTTAAGAGAAGGCTGTGTCGTGCTAGAACGTGAAGTTAGCACGACATTTTTTCATTTTCGATTTTCTGGTATTATAAATGCGGAACATTTTTTTCTTTTAATCGGGAACTATAGAACAATGTAAAGTGCTACTGGAACTGGTATTTTTTTTAATTAAAACGTCGTGCTAACTTCACACACACACTGGCAGGAGTGGGTTTAAAAGAAAATAAAAAAATTCAAAATAAAATAATAAAAGAATCAAAATAATGAATAAAATGTCCGAAATACGAAAAAAACTACGTTACAAAATCAGTTACTAGGGTCACAAACTGGCTGTCACAGCAATTCCTTTTGATATTATTCTTTATACGGGAAGCATTAAAACATTATAACCCTGCATCTAGTCAAAGGGCGTGGTAAGTCGACCAATTATAGTCGTTGTCCTATATTCCGGGTTATGATGTTATATTGGGCCCTGCAGTATAAGGGTTAGAATGTTGAAAATGTCTCTTTGCAGATATTAATGTGATTAATTTGTTAAAACAACTTTTTCTGTTATTAAGCCTTTTATTGGAAGTGTAAGGTACATAATAGTGTAACAACTTTTTGTATCCTAATTCCTGGGTGTGTGTGGGTGCGAATGGTCAGGCTGAATTTTTGAAAATGCCCCTTTGGCAGCCAAAACACTGTTCCGTGTAGAAGAAACCATTTTTAAAAACAAGAAAAGGGCATTATTTTGATTAGCAAAGGCATTTTCTAAAATTCAGACTAACCATTCTCATACACAGTCCACACTGGCACAGAAACAGGATACAAAAAAATTAGAACAACAAATACAACAGAAAAAAAGTTACAGCTTCCGCTTTCCCGGCAGAAAACATTCCAAATTATATTATAAGTTGATTGGGATAACAAAAAGTGCATTAATGTGATGAGCCATATTTTATGGCATTAGGAATATTTGCTGTGCCTCAAATTATGATGCCTTTTTGGTCTTCTTTTCTGAGGTTTACTCCGCGCTGGACGACCCGTAGGAGCTCTTTTACACTCCCTAATAATACCTGGCTTGCGTCTAGATACTGCTGTTGGTTGCATGTTACAACTACAGATTTTCCTTTAAGTTTTAAGGAGCTATTGCTTCAGGCAGTATTTAAAAAATTCTCCCATCAATTTTTGGTTTTAATTGCTTTCAGTCTTGCAACAAACCTCTTAAAGCTTTGGACACTAGTGCCAAATGCTTTATTACTTTCCTTCATCAAATCAAGTAGTGAGTCATATGAATCATCATTTAGAACTTCTTCCGTAAGAGAAAACGATGTACTAGGTAATGACTGTTCTAGACTCTGACATCTCTCTTCTCTATTTGTAATTGTTAAGCATAAATCAATTGGTATATTGAAATGTTCTGACATATTTTGTTGTTGATCGGTAAATGGCACATAAAAATCCATCGCCTGGACATTTTTTCCAAATGCTAATTGGGCCATTAAACACCTTGATTCGGTGTTGTTACTCGGAGCATTTAAAGGTATACCTGGAAAATAATGTAAAACAGCTATCTGATGCTTACAAACAGAGCCTAGCCTTCCAATTGGACAACTGCAAAATCCATAAATGTCAACATCATACAATTCTTCGATTTTTTCACTAAGAACAGAAAATAAATTATAACTGATTGATATAATTTTTTTCCAAATATTTTATTTTTCCAAATATCTTGTTAAAAGAAACCTACATGTTGCATCTCTTTGGTGAATGAAATTTTTTATTCTTCGCACGTAATATTCCTCCATTGCAGTGCAACAAAAATCTACTAGTGCTACTGCATCATATGCTTTATTTCTTGAGAGTACTGTATCCTTAAATAATCTAACACTTGTTTCGCTATAATTGTTTGTTTGATGGCCATGAGTTGTATCTCTATAAGCTAAACACCAATCGTCTTTTCTATTCCAGTAATCTGTTAAATACTGTTTCCACACAGGCAAAGAATCGGCAGCTAGAATTGCTGAATTAAATGCATCTGTTGCTTGACTTTCTTTAGCGGCGACTAAAATATTTTGAAAATCTTTACACAAATGTTTCCAAAGATTTTGTGGAATGTTGTGTCTTTTCTCCCACAATCATCGCTGTACAGATTGAGATACGTGGAACCGACAAAGTAGAGTTTTTGAGCTGCGCCATACAGCTTTTAATGCACTTCTTTCAGGGTTAGAATCATCTGTAATGAATAATTTAGGAAAGCCTTGATTACAAAAGGAGTCTGGCACCGTGTCTTTAAAAAGTTGAAATCCAACTTGGTAATCGCTTACTTACCTGCAGTTATTATGACTGCCAAAGGCACAGCTCCAAGTTAGGCAATGATTTAAGGCATCGCAAGATGAAGTACTGTCCACAAATACAATATTTTTGGAGAAAGGCAAACTATGTACTCTTTGCATCAATTTAGTTACAATTATAAGAGTGAATGAATTTTTGAAAATTTGACAACGATTCCTTCTGGTTCATACGCCTCTTCTTTTTTTGATAGTTATCCGAACCCGGTGGAGTGGAAAGCTTTTATAGTCAAAGTGTAGGACTCTCCTGACGGCATACCCACTAAAACCACTCCCCCTGGCGGGTGCGTCTGCCAAACGGCTCCGTCGCACTGCAGCCTAAAAGGCTTATTGTGCTAACCCTGGTTAAGTACTATACCCAATCTGCAAAGCCTGCACCCCGAATTACAGAGTACATGTCCCTTGATGAGAGGGTATAGACTTCCTTCGGGTCTAACTTTGGTTATCCGAATAGGCGCTGTCTCGTTCTATCCAACGCCTCTAGATGGTGTTGATGTGGAAGTCTCTGAACAAGGTCTTTTACTGCCCTCGCTCTCCTTCTGCACCGACACCTTTGTGGACAAGTGTGACTCCTTCCAAGTCTCAGCTTCGACTTTCTTGGCTTGCCTCAGCTTCTTACGCTGAGCACCCGAAAGCCTCTTTTCTTGCAGTCTAGTGCCTGCAAGTTTCTTTATTGTTTTTTCCGTGTCTGGTGTATCAGACACCGATCTATCAAGCGGACTTGCATCCCGGGTCTGCTCCACCTCCATAGATATGTTTTGGTTACCTGAGGGGTCCCCCAATACTGGTTCCACCTCTTCAGGTTCTATTTTACTTATGGTACCAATATTATTCATAATTGTTCCCATGAGTAAGGGGGGTGTAAATGGTCATCATGCCAGGTGCCACCTGTTGGCATGGAAAGCGTGAAAAAAACTGTGTGCCACCCGGTTCCCCGACCTCTGGACTGATTAAGACTGGTCAACTATCCAGCCACGCATCCCTTGGGCTCAGTCCTTTGCCACAGGATTTAGGATTTTAATAAGTAAGCAACTCACGTCCTTTGTTGCGTTTTCGCAATACTTTTTCCACTAAATAAGTATCTGGAGAATTCGTAATCTGCAGCTCCTCTTTGTAGAAAGACCCCAAGATTGGTTTATCGTTTAAGTCCCTAAGCAAATAAGTGATAGGCTTTGTCTGTTGGACTTGTATCACTTTAAATAATTCCGTTGACCAGTTGGGCAAATCACCCTTATCAAAGACTTATATTTAGATATACATACTACATCTCCTATTTTAAGCAAATTGTTTCGGCTTGTAGCACCACTATTTGCGAAAAGTTTAACTATTTCAGGATGTTTTTATGCTTCGATTGGGCTCAATCCAGTCGACCGGTGCTTGATATTATTATA
This sequence comes from Platerodrilus igneus, assembly GCA_036346225.1. NCBI lineage: Eukaryota > Metazoa > Arthropoda > Insecta > Coleoptera > Lycidae > Platerodrilus > Platerodrilus igneus. The sequence continues at coordinate 3,086,984 of JARFIW010000816.1, read as the reverse complement.
TTCTTCAATAACTTTAGGTAATATTTGTAACCATCTATAACTTCCTTGTAAATAGAATCTCTGGTACAATTTGTATTTTACACTCCTAGTTAATCATTCCGCCATTCTGGCTTTGGTCACCGCATGCGTAGAGTAATGGTTTACTTTATATTTGTGAATGAGTTTCTTAAACGATTTATTGTAAAATTCCTTGCCTTCATCTGTTTGCAAATTAATCTTTGATGCAATATTCGTATTGCGTAGCATTGTTCTCAGTATAATTTTCATTGTGTTTGTAACTTCTGGACCGGACTTATTTTGTAACGGTTTAGCAATTGCGTATTTCGTAAGGCAGTCCAGCCCAATTAGAATGTACTTGTAACGTTTATTAACAAGAGCGTATGGTTGAAATTCTGCTAAGTCAAATTGCATGAGATTGTTTTTTATATGCTTAAGCACTGTGTCGACGCAGAAATTTTTCCGCGTTGGCTTAAGCAATTCTTCTACGATTACTGCTTTACTCATGTCTGGGGCAGTACTAAAGCCAGACTAAGCGATCCATCATTTTGTAATTGTATCTTTGGCGTGAGTTCAAGTTTTGGATTGTAATACTTGTTCCTAACATCTTTTGGTGACGCATTATAAGTCGATGAAAGTGCGAGACTGTGTTCTTGATCGTTTGTTGCGGATGTGGTATGCAAATTCATAAACAACTACAAATACTTTTACATCGGATGCAAATTTATCAAATTTTTCATCTTTGTGCTGTTTGGTTACTGCATCAGATTTTTCAATAGGAGAACTAAGCTGGATGATTCGTTAATTCCTCGCATTGTAAACTACGGTCTTACGACGAGCATCTTCTATACTTCTTAAACAGATGGATAATGTATGGTTTACGAGTTTAACTGCAAACATTTTGGTGCCCCATCATTGTTTTCCTTAGGTTCAAGTACAATTACCAATCTCTTACCGCATAAACTAATTTTTTCCTCTTCTGGTTTGAACACGATGGTACTTCTTTGATCAACGATGGTTTTTTAATGAGAAAACCTATTAAAAAGCGATTAGTGCTAATGGGTTTTAATGAGAAAGCCCTTTAAAAAGTAATTAGTGCTAATGGTTTTTTAATAAGAAAACCCATTAAAACGCGATTAGTGCTAATGGGTATTTAACGAGAAAACCCATTAAGAAGCGATTAGTGCTAATGGGTTTTTAATGAGAAAACCCATTAAAAACAATTAGTGCTAATAAGTTTTTAATGAGAAAACCCATTAAAAAACTATTAGTGTAGGTTGTGGAGGTGAAGGGTCTAGCTCCGACTTCCTCCCTCTACTTATAACAGACTAAAAAAATTCCAACTGTACAAAGTGTTCCAAGTTGGGTGCAGTTCATTGGTAACAAAGCCTAAGATCCTCGCTGGTCGCTGGATTGCAGGTATCAATATCAGTTAAAATTATTTTCTCTTACTTTTAAAAGGGACTTTTGTCATAGTTGTTGTAACATCACAGTCCATCTGACCACACACTGCAAGGTAAACTACATCACAAACACAACTCAAAAGTGCATACAATAATTGATAAGGTATTACAAAAAAGTTGACGTGAATTCAAATTCGTCGAAAAATAATATTTGAAATGTAGAGCATCAACTTTTTTGGAAATTATTTTTAATCTTGGTAAATGTCTCCGTTCTATTAATACTTAAAAGGATGCAGTGTAATAGTTCATTCTACGCATACAATTGAACATATAAAATTCCCAACTTTTATTTTTAAAAATAACGTCCAGCATGTAAAAATAAGAACTACTAGAATATGGAGCGAAAAAATAAGGGCTTTAGAACAACGAGGGCTTAAATAGTTGTCAAAATTCTTCGAAAGATTAAATTTAAAATAAGTATATGCAATGTATTTTTTGTAAATATTTTGCTAAACTATTTGTTGAGAAATAATTAGAGAAACTGAAAAGTCACAAATCGATTTTTCAAAATGACATCCAACACGACCAACTTATCTCAAAAATACAAAAATTACAAGGATTTATGAAGCGTGAAACAAATTAGAGTAACAAGAGTTATTTGCAGATTTATAGTTACAGTTAAAGATCTAAAAAACTGATCTAAAGCCGTTTATCTTGTGCTCAAGAAAGTTTCGGGAATGGGAATGGCAAACACCGAACAAAAGAGAGCATCCTTGGATGTGAGGAGTCATATGACTCTTATTCCACGTCTACTTTATATGGCACTATTTAATTTTAATTACTGATTTCAGATAACAAACCTATTTTGTTATTGTTAAACATGCGTGAACATCATAAATTCATTATAAAACGAAATTAATGAGCGTGCAGTCTTCTTAGCCAATTTAGATAATAACCAATGATACCAATATTAAGTTAAGTACCTGATATTCCATACAATTTATTTGTTTTACCAAGAACCAAGTACATTTCCTAAAAGATTTGAATCAACGTTAGCCATCTATTGTTATATTCGGGCATACATACAATTCAAGGTTGTTGCTTACAATTCCTATATGTAAATATAAATAATTAACTATATTTTTCCATTGTTAATTAAAATACCAACTAAAAGTAAAACAAAATAGTCATGAAAATATATAAGTGGAAGCTAAACATGATGTTTATTTTTCTCGAGAAAGCAAATTATACGTGTTTCATCGAATTTTAATTTCTTGGACGTGAGGCAACCCAATGCTAGCCCTAAAGATTCGTTTTTTTAGCGATACATCATTCCAGAGAAACTGAATTACTCATTTGAGAAATGCCATGATAGATCAAACTACAAACTATTCAAAAACAGAAAGCAGAAGTTATAAAATTTGAAATTTTTGTATATTCTAACATTATCTTAAGATGTGTTAATTTTGTTATTACTTCTACGACAGCCAAAACCAAAAATATATTTAAGTTATATTTTTATCAATAAATTTATTTAAGTCTAATCTTATTATCTCAACTTAGGTTAGATAATGGGAAAAATTGATAGGTTAGGTCAGCGCCCGCACAGACGTTGACCTAACCTACCGATTTTTCCCACTATCTAACCTAAGTTCAGACAAGACAAGCTAACTAACATAACTCTAGATAACACCAACTAACTTAAGTCAGACAAAGTGAACTAATCTAAGCCCTTCTTCTTCTCCCTAGTCTCTCAACCACCCTCCTCTCGTATCCTCCGTCAAACAAGATCAACTAATTCATCTCCCCCTTCCTGCCTTTCTCATCCTGACCTCCTCCCTAATCTTCCTAACCTATCAATTTTCTCTGCCAACTAACCTTAGTCCAGACAATGTTCTAGGTGTCTAGGTGTCCAGACAAAACCAACTAATCTAAATCCAGACGACAAGTCCATACACCTAGAACATTTTTAAATTTTATAACAGGTTATGAATTCGAGCACGTTCTAGATTTTTTTTTAACTTTAAGCTTAAATTTCAAAGTCCTTTTTTTAAATGTTTTCTATTACACCAAGAAAATCTTGGCCGACAAACAATAGCGATCACCCGGTGCGCATAGATGCAAAAATTTTCGAACAATAGGTTTAACAGCACACATTTCAAATATATTAACTAGAATTGTACAAAGGCGAATAGAAAAATTAGCTGAAGAAATATCAGGAGATGATCAATTCGGGTTTAGGCGAAACATGGGATCACGGGCGGTCATTATAACTTTAAGAGTGATAATAGAGAAAGCAACAGTAAAAGAAGAAAGTGTGTCTATAAGATTTGTAGATCTGGAAAAAGCATTCGCTAACGTAAAATAGAAAAACATGTTCAAAGTGCTCAAACAAAATTTTTCGAATAGGGATAGATTGATAGTACATAGGTTATAGAATAGCACACGGTGATAATAGAATTAGAGCAAAAACGCAGACAAGTAAATATTAGGAAAGGTGTGAGACAGAGATGTGCGCTATCCTTATTAATTTTTAAGATTTATATTGAAGAGGCAATGAATACTCTTAAATGCAGGAAGGCATTGGAATTATTGTGAGAGACAAACAATTTATATTCTTAGATTCGCAGACGATATAACGGTATTATTATCTGGCAAGGAAGAGTTAAATATACCTCTTGATAAATGAAAACAGTATCAACAGAGAGATATGGTATGAAAATTAACAAAACTCAAACTAAGTACTAGTATGAAAACAAGAAGAAAATAAGTCGAAAACCAGAATACGAATAGGAAATCCGAATTTACAAGAGGTTATGGATTTCTACTACCTAGGAAGCCAAATAACTCAAGATGGAAAAAGTGCAAAACATATAAAACAAAGATCAGCATAAGACCGTGCTGTATTTAATAAGCAATAAGCAACATCAAACATGGAAACAAGGAAGAGACTGCTAAACGCATATGTATGGAGCACAGTCTCTACGGCTGTGAAACGTGGAGAGTAGAGTAGCTAACAGAAAAAAGATTTAAGCCTTTGAATTGTGGTGCTACAGACGTATGTTGAAGATATCATATACAGAAAGTTAAGAACAAAGTGGTACTAGAAATGGTAGAAGGAAGGAATATGTAGAAAATAGTAATACATAGGAGAGATAACATGATGGGATACGTTCTAAGGCATGAGGGAGTAGTGCAAGATATATTAGAAGCAGATAAAGGAAAAAAGAGAGGTAGAGATGGACCTAGATTAGACTATTGCACACAGATACCGAATAATGTTGGCTTCGGGAATTTCAAAGAAATGTGTAGATTTGCTCATAGGAAACAACAGAAGTACGCGTCCAACCAGTTCCTGAACTGAAAGCTATTGGTGATAAAACTAGAATCAATGTTGCATATAAAGAAAATTCCATCCGCAGTATAATACAATGTAAAAATCCAGACCGCTAATAATAAAATTCAAAGATATCAGATTGCAGATATAATTTAATCCTTTCCCACAATATAGTACAATTTATTTATATTGCAAAGACAGACAAAAACACGATTGTTAACTTAAGTAAATCACATGCTACCACCATAGTTACCAGAATATTTATTTCATAAACCCAATAGGAAGGTTGTACTATGACAAAAACTCTGAACTGAACATAAGTGGAAGGGAAATTAAATGACAGTAATTATAACGAACGATAATCAGAATTAATTGTCCTCGAACAATTAATTCAAAATCGTCGAAATGTAGACATACGCAAGAATAGTAGGGAGAGGAGGATATATTTTGGGATGTGAGAACAAACACGGTTTGAAAATGAGAGTATAGATTTCCCGCAAGGAAAAACGGGGTGTGCGACTGAATTTATTTGAACTTATCTTGTATGAACAAGGTAAAAGGTTTCAATTCACGAATTCATGGAATTATCGTCGTCGCGACCGATCATATGGGGTTAGGACCTTACCCCTGAATTAAATTTAAATTTAGTAATGTGTTGATTTAAGAGACTTGTGTTAGTTGGATAACCCAAGTAATTGTCGCAAGAAAGACTGATGTTGTAAATCTTAGAATTTTAGACAGTGAGTAGTATTATGAACTTTTACATTTAGAATTATTAATTATGCATTTTTGAACTGAAAATGTCTATTGCTAGTATTTGTGTTACAGATAATTAAAGTGGAAGTAACTGTTTTGTTAGACTAAATTAGCCATAGAAGTAGTGTATATTGACTTTGAGTACAAATTTTATTGGTGAAATTTAGTGTTAGTTAAAGCATACAAATTTAGTAGTTTGGAATGAACAATTAAGTGCTGCAACGGAAAGTTGGTATATAACTGTTTTCCATATTTGTTATTAACGTCATTTCCAGAAATTGAAATTTATAAATGAATGTAATGCACATTGTTGATGAATTAGATTTCAGGTATTTTAAAAATTTCTGAGGATGGTAGCATGGACAGACAAAGTTAATAATAATAGGTTGTAGAAATAGTAGAGGAATAAAGATATTTGTGAAAAACAAAAAAATAGGAGAAATAGAAGAACAGGATACGTTCTAAGGCATTTCTGAGGAATAGTTCGGGATATATTACAAGCAGGGATAGGAAAAGAGTGGTAGAGGTAGATCGAGATAAGACTTTCGCACACAGGTAGTGATAGATGCGGACTGTGCAAATTTCAGGAAAATGTGTAGGTTGGTTCAGACTAGGAAACAATGAGGGTACGCGTCCAACCAGTTCCAGGACTGAAGACCTAATGATGATGATGAAAGATGTCTTTTAGCAATACCTGCCCAGAGTGAGGTTAAAAAGTTTAGGTTTTCCTTTTAAGGAGAATACACTTTAATTTATTTCATTGAAATTATTTTATGTTAATAGAGCTTAAGTTTATGTTGAATTTTTTGTTGAATATATTAAAAAAAACTAGATGAACAGACATATTTGTAAAGGATATCCAGTTACCCCAATGATGGTATTTTATTTGGAAGACACATTTTATATTTCAGTTTTATTTAATTTGACAAGAACTTATTAAGTGTTTAAAATATTTGACAGGAAAGTAGCGTATAACGTAGTAAATTTAGAACACCGTAGCAAAAGAAACTTATGCAGAATAACCGGTTTCTGTGCAAGGAGGATATCGAAGAAAATGCTGTGGCAGACGGTTTAGCGTTCTTCAATTATGACTATAGATAAAGCCTTTCAGGGTAAGTGATAATATAACGTAGCTTTTTTTTTGTATTTCAGCCATTTTATTTATTATTTTTATTTCTTTATTATATTTATTTCAAATTTTTCTATTTTTTTTTTATAATTTTTTCTATAGAAACCCACTCCTGCACCATTGTAGTTAGCCGACGTACCCTTATGTGGTTACGGGGTCCCCACCCCTTCAGTGTGCAAATCAAAATTTAATAATACACTGCTATTTTTATCCGTAACAGTTGATTTCAATTTTGCAAGGTGCGCAACTAAGTTCGTGGTTTTTTTGAGTAATAAAATATGGAAAATTTCAAGAGAAATATGACAAATGGTTTATTCAAAGTATCGTTTTTCGCTACGTTCACATGTTTTCCATTTCTCTGATAATTCATGAATACCGCGACGATAAAACAAGGCGTTTTGGACTGAAATCATTTGTCCTACTAATTTTGCAGTTCTTCGAAATTAGTCAAGTGTAACTCAGCCGTCATGCGCCATCGACCGGAACAAGTAACAAATAATAATCAGAAAAGGTCAGGTCTGGCAAATACGTTGGGTGCGGTAGCAGATCCTATTTCAGCGTTTTGATGGTGTCCTAGACGATGGAGGTACAATGTATTGTCGTTCTGAAATATCACATCGTTCGTGTCTCATGTCCAATTCTGACTGTTTTTCAAGCAATGCATGGTTCATATTGATCAGTTGTTGCCGGCAGCGATGCCCATTGACAATTTTGCCCGGTTTCAGCAGCTCATAGTATAGGATTTCTTTCTGGTCCCACCAAAAGCAGAGCATTGTCTTCTTTCCGAAGCAATTTGGCCGTGCTGTCAATGTTGATGCTTCGTCAAGTGAAAGCCACGATTTTTTGCGTTTTGGATTCTTAAAATATATCCACTTCTTATCGTCAGTAACAATTCATTGAGGAAACTCTTTCTTGCATGCCGCAAAACAACATTTTGGAAATGGCTGCTGCGTTGTCCATCTGTCTCTCAGTCAACTCATGCGGCACTCATTTTCGTATCTTTTAAATTTTTATCATAGCATGTAAACGTTGGGATTGGAAATACCTTGGCGAGTTATGTTTAATGCCTATGCAAGTTGATCTTGTGTTTGTGTATTATCTTCATTCAATAACTTTTGCAGATCGGCGTACTCATTTGTTTTTGGTCTACCGGTGCGTTCCTTGTCCTCAGTGTTGAAATCGCTACTTCTGAAGCGTTTAACCCAATCGTCACGGTAGTATGTGGTGGTGCATGTTCGCCGTAGGCCTCAAGCTAACGACGTGCTTCAGTGGCTTTTTTTAAGTTAAGCAGAAAAGCAAAACTTTCCACAGATGCTGTTTATTTGGCACTAAACTCGACATCTTTGTTATTAGAAAAGTTTTTTTACGTTACGATGTGTGTTGGTATTACGACTGTTTATTGTTAACCGCTGTCGAAGCTATTTAAACGCAACTTCGGAAATGCATGTCAGCTTTCGTTAGCGCCATCCATGTGTGAAACCCGGAAATGTAATTGCGCACCTTTGCAGTTGGTTTACGAGTTAAAACTGCGTTTTTTGAGAAAATAATATATGCAGGGAACCTATAATTCTATGGCGAAAAATTTTAATAGAGGTTAATGTTAAATTATTCATACAAAAATAATGTTAAATGAAACCGAAAGCAAAAGGCCGTATTTATGCAAGTTAAAATTTATTTAAAGCATGCGTAATTTGCAATTCAGACGATATCGTATCGGTTCTATGTAATTATATGCTCAGTTAAACAGTGCCAAAATTATAAGTTTGCTAATAAATATTGATACTATGGGGTCTTTCATACTAACGTTTGATTTGTAGTATCAATTAAAAAATAACTGTTAAAGTGAATCACGGAGAAGGTTTTGCTCTGTGAATTGCCACTTGTAATTGCTTTTTATCTGGCAAGCTTACACGTCTGGGACGAACTATAAAACTTGGTTATACATTGTTTAGATCTATTTTATAAACACACCCAACATTTCATATAGTCTAATAGTAAAACACTCGACCTAAATTGCCGTGTTCTTTTGTTCGTTTACATTATATCTAGATAGCGGCAGTTTTCACTCACATTTTTTACATAGCTAAGTCATCTTGACATGAATATTAATCTCGTAAATTTATTATCTTTTCGTGCTGTTCAATGCCTACTTATTTCTGGCTTTGTCTTTGCTTATTAACGTGCACTCCCAACTCTCCACTTGCCATTATACTACTTTCTCTGGCATTTCCTACATTTACTACTATGTGCAAAGTAAGTATAAGCACATCTTTTATTCTCGTAAATAACCAGATTATTACATAAAGTTATTCTTTCGGTATACGAATGTAATTTTAAAATTTCAAACAGAAACACAAGAAACTGTTACGCATATTTAATCCAGATGTCGATTTTGCATAAATGTTTCAACAAATTTTTTGTCAAAACAATTGTACCTAAGCCTTAAATTTTTCACGTTGAAACCAAAAAAAGAACTCATTCCGTGAAATTATAACAAAATTATTTTTGCTGAACCGTGTGTAAACTGGCATTTTCATGAACATAGTCCCATGCTTCTCAGAATAAGCTACATAGTAAAATTTCAAACTCACTCTAACGTCTACGTCTGTGAAAATTGAAGTTTAATGTTGCACATTATCATCATCATTACTAGGTCTTTAGTCCTGGAACTGTTAGACGCGTACCCTCATTGTTTCCTATTCTGGGCTAACCTTCTTCAAGATGCAGCTCCATTCGAGGTGGTGCATATTATCAGCTAATAACTAATTAAATGACTTGGATTAGTTTTCAAATTTGAGCAAGAACTTACGTATAACTAAATACTGCATACCATTTGGCAACAATCATTTTTTAGTGCTTCAACGCAACAACCGGCACATGACCCAATGCATTGAGAAACAAGGTAATTATTTGCAAACGGCAATTATTATTTTTGAGTTGATTTCATTTTGAATGTGCTTAAAAGTTAACGCCTGCACGTTGAAGCGCCGCTAAATGAGTGATATGACAACGCCTGTAGGTAGGAACGTCACTAAAGTGCTGTCACAGGTAAAAAAAAATGTAAAATTTATTATTACTAACCTACCTTCCTTTCTAACTCTTCTCTGCCTGGCTAGCTTAATGGAAGTAATGAAATTTACAAAATGAAATCAAACACAGCAATATCAAACCGCACGTATACAGTCAAAAATATTTTCTCTGATAGAAAAGAATATCGAACATTTACAGCATAGCTTCTTTCAAACATAAAATTATTCCTAACAAATACCTATTTACTTAATTATCAAAATGTTCCTCACCTAATCTTGGTTAAAATTTACAGAACTCAAATTTCTTTTCTTGTGGATAGTTTACCTGTTTTTTTACCACGCTTGTACGGTTGTTTGGTCAAAAAGTCCTTGACAGGTAGTATAAGTCAAAGTGTTTCAAACTCTGACCACAAACTTTCTGGGAAATATCCTTACAAAAATATTATATGATTAAGACTTATTCTACCTTAAATTCAAATGACAAAAATACTGAAACCTCAGTTACAAACAAAGCAATTTAAAATTTTATACTGGTGGTTATATGTTAAAGAGTGCTTATCCAAATCTTCTTTTCATTATACTCAACGGTATTAAATCCTAGTTGTATTTTAAATTGACGTTCAAATCCAAGTTTACAAAATATTCGCTTAAATTTCCATTTAGAACATCAGGTACCAAAAGTGCATCTTCAATTTAATTATTTAATTTAAAGTAGCGTTTGTATCGAAGATTTTTCAATTTTCATGGTATTTTACAAATAATCATGTTTCACAAAATAACTGCATTCGATATAAATCAATGTATAAATTTCATATGTGAACTCTGAATGTTATTTTAACGTCATAATCAACGTTATTTGTACTTGGTTGACGTGAAATTATGAATGAATAATTACATTGTCGATCGCATACATCGAAATGAATCGAATTAATGAATCTTTAATATACCGTTAATATAAAATTTATTTTGACTACGTCACGCTTTCTAGATTTTATAGGATTCCGTTCGAAAGATTACACACCTACATGACGCAAGATTTCTGGAACTTTCACAGTTTATTAGCTAATTAGCGTCGAATCGCCCTTTTACTGTTTGTCCTCTAACACAAAGAGGCTAATAGTCGCGTTGCATTCCTTCACTAATACGCAAGGCTATTAAACATCGTTCTTATCAATTTTACATTTTTCTTACATTTTAATGTTCGCGCTCTTCTTAAATTAAACGTTTGTTTATTAAACAGTTAATACGACATTTCTTATTAAATGACATGTTCTTTTTCTTAATCTCGATGCTTCTAGAACATGTTTTATTTAAAATTGAATTTATGTTATACACACACGGAGTCAATCTATCTAATTAATTAAAGCTTTAATTGCTTTCCCAACGGGTTTTGCACATGCAAAGGATTTACATCTTTAAAAACATATGTAATGCGTTTTAAGATACCTCAAGAATAATTATTTTTACTTATACCGCTGAAGTTTGTACATACGACTGTATTATTGATTTAAAATTGGGGGTTTTAAATACACGGGAAGTGTGTTTGCTTTTATCTTAATGGCTAGGTATTTACAATACGCGTATATTATATCAGGTGGAACAATGAATCTTAAAAAATTTCTATTCTTTCCTGTTTCTTTTATTTTTGGTAGGCTTTTAGTTTCAATGACTTCTCGTGACCCCCTTATCACGTAAATATATATATATATATATATATATATTGCTATGATAATAGGGTATTTTAAGGTAGACTAAGTCATTGGGGTCGTAGGATAAATATAAGCAACTTTAACTTTAAGAAAGTCAAATAATTCCGGAAATTATAAGAGTAAATCGGTCATTCTACATAATGTCAATTAAGAGGACACTGTATATAAAATACACGGAATTAAATGCATGAGAACATAAATATGTCTAAGTATAGTTTACAAATAAAGATAAGATTTTACAACTCAATAAATGGCATCAAAATTAAATTACCGGGAAACATAGATAAATTGGCATTGCAAATATTTAACAATTGCGTCAAAAATATCAACGTAAACGCATCCTAAATAATTCAGTATTAGAAAATCGTTACGTGACTAGAGAAGACACATTTGTTCAGAAAACCAATATTCTGTGGAAAACAAATAAACACCAGTCGATTCAATTATATGATAATTGAACAAACTTCGAATACGTGGGTTAATGTGAAGCCAAAAGTTAGAAATCCTCGAATAATACTGCCATATGCTGAATGCGGACGTGATGAACAGCGCATTCGTCGAAGATTTAAACTAAGTAATTTCTAAAACTTTTGGAGTTCCGCCAGATAAGGCAAAAGTACCAGCCCAGATTGTAAACACGCCAATGAAAACAGTTGGAGGAAGGGCCTATATATACGATAGAAACTGAACGTCATTTTAGTATATGTTTAACTGAGTAACAACTATGTTTGAAGGTGTTAAAAACTTACACAATTAGTGAAATAAAAATTAAAAACAAATGAGATTTAAAAGTGCGAGAATTTGTGCAACGAAATATAAGCCGATCTATAGATAGACGTAAGTTAAACAACTTTATTAAATTCATTTCTAATATTTACAAAACAGGGCTTTAATTTGGGACTTCTAATTTTGGTGATACTTTGATTTGGGACGTTTAATTTTGGTAATATTCTAATTTAGACACATTCCAATTTGGGATGTTGGATATCTAATTTGGGACGTTTAATGTTGGATGTACTGTAATTTGGTACGATTTTAATTGGAAACAATTTATGGGAGGCGATTCTTATATGGGGCCGGCATAACAATAAGCAAAGCGGACACAACAAGGGGATGCAGATCATAGACTAGGATGGAACTCCAGAACCCATTCCAGGTTAGCAATTTTTAATACACTGTATTATTAAAAGATTGTTTTCAATTTAATATTTGCTATGCATTGTATATTTGTAAGAGTAATCAAAAAGGTCACTTAAACAATATGAAAACAGAGGAAGGTATCTTGGAACGTTCCAAGGTCTCTGAATATAATTAAAAGATATTTTTGCGGGTTTTCAGAAAAGCATCAATCTGGTATATGTAGATATTTTGTACAAAAAGAAAAATCTTGAGTGTTGTAAATATCATCAATTATTATAGTGTGTGTTCTAGAATTGCTTTATTTGATTCAATAAGATTTATTCAGTAAGCTAGTCGGGGTAAAAAAATTAATATTAATATTTTATATAAAAAAGGGAATAACACAGCAATAAAATAGGGAATATCACGGCAATTTTATGGTACGACCAATTGTGGGGCAAATATCACAGAAAATTTATGACGCCCAACATTAGGGCTCAAATAATAAAGGAATCAGGGGCTATATCATAGCAATATATATATATATATATATATATATATATATATATATTGCTGTAATATCCCCTAGTGGGTCGTCATATTAATTCTGTAATATCACGTGTCCTTACGTTGAGCGACCTATTTATTTTAATTGCTATAATACTAAATTAAATTATTGAACCACCATTTTAATCTTTCCTACAGCTTGTGATTATTTCCTCCTCCAGCTGTTTCTTAACGTTGCTATCAACTGGAGTTTATCATAAACAACTTTATCGACCAATGACAAAATTCAACAAGTTACCGCCTTTGCGGGTTATCTCTGCCCTACTTAATTTGTGGCTCCTCCTCTGTACTATTTCAATCTTATGACCTCGGCTAACATATATTTGTAATTATAAAAATTCAGTAAGTTTGGATCCCATTTAATGAAACTAATGCTTTATGTACAGCTTTGACGTTATTTACAATACATTTTCAAATTAATTCACCTTTATAAATTTCATTTATCACCAACCATTTAATTTGTACTAAAAACCCAAAGTCACCAAAGAAAACTCATTATCTTTACCAACAAATGTAGAATATTCTAAATCCGTTTTCTTATTATTATTTCAATACGTATTCAACCCTTTGTTGACTTGTTTACAAGCATATAATATTTAGCCAATTGGATATTAAAAATAAAATAAAATTCTTGTAGAAAAACAGATGCCTTATAACTAACAATCTGACCTGGTTTTATCTTTTTACGACGACGCTTCCATTAAAATTAATCTTCCCCAATTTTCGATTCCATTCAACTTATCACCATTATGGACCAACACCATTAAATTATAATTTTATACTTTAATCATTCTTGCCATAGACTTCAAATTGTAATTCGTTCACCCTATACTTCAAGATTATGTTCTTCTTTTCGCCTCGACATTTAAATTGTTTTATTGTAATCTTTCTTAACATCAAGCATTCTGGCCTATTTTCCTCAGACCTCGAAGCCCTATTATTTTTATGTCTTAGTTTACGATTAATTCATAAAATAATCCTACTTACGTTTTAAACGGTAATTTTCATATATACACTCATTTATTTCACTTTGTACCACTTGTTACGTATTATTCAGTATTACTGGCAATGCACTTGGGCCTTCATTGAGTTCAAAACTGACTTTCTTATCGCGGTGCTTGCTAATATAATTTCGAATCCCACTGCATCCGTGGTGTGGTCTAGAACCTGTCGTTTGCTTCGGACCAATCAAATAATTTCATTTCGAATATTTTCTGATGTAATGCTCTGCGTTCGTTCATAATGCCCACCTGCCTGCAGGTGTCTTCACTATCAACATGCTGTATTTTGATAGAATAGTCGCCTTTCCATAAACAACTGATGCAATTTTACTTTAAACTTTCATTGTTTACATGCGATTCACGCAATTTTAATCATTTCTCTTATCAAAATGGTTAGATCTTTATACGCATTATATTAGCTACATGAAACTCTATTTTCACATCCGTATTACTTAATCGTCTGAGACTCTTTTCTTAATGCGTGTCTAATTATACTTTATCATTTATACGCGTGCTTCCACTGAAAAATATTCTTATTCGCTTTACTTATATCAACTGAACACTATCTACAGGGTATTTAATCTTTACCATCCGTTTAATACTCGTATTTCTCATTCCTACGCCAACTATGCGTCTTCCTATGTCTTTCCTGCGTCGCCCAAAACTATTTCTACTTTGTACACAGGGTGTTGCCTACTTACTATCTACTTCTATTTCTTACTTATTTCCTAAAATAACTACAATTTTCTGCTGCCTATTCTAATTACTCATTCTCTAGTGACCTTCACTATGTCGTGCACCCTTAAACAAACCCTTATCACAGCAATATATATATATATATATATTGCTGTAACTGTAGGGTTAATTTAGGGGTAGGTTAAGTCATAGGGGTCGTAGAATAAACGAAAGAAACTCCCAAGTAACAAAAGCACATAATTACAGATATTAGAAGAGTAAATAAGTCATTATAAATATTATTAGTTGAGAGCACACTGTATATAGCAGTACAAGCGATTAAAACACATCCAAGAGTAGCTACGAGCAAAGATAAGAATTTAAAAATGTAACAAAACGCATTGAAATTAAATGAGTGAAAAACCTGCATGAATTGGCTAGATAAATATTCAAAAATTGCGTTAATATATCATCTTAAACGCACGCAGAAATTATGCATTATATGAAAAACGTACGTGATCTATCAGTATCACGTATGTTCAAAAATCCAATTTATTAGGAAATAAACAAACACCAAATTTATTCCATTCAGATTAAAATAAGGCCACAACAATAGTACGTAATTTGTTGGACGAAGATTCCTGGGATTTCTGAATTAAATGTGAGGTATTATAATAAATTACGTGACTTTCTTAGCATCGCTTCATGCAATTGAACTAAACAATTGGTAAAGTTTCCAAAATAACAAGAGATAAGACACTTGATCTCGCCCAGCACGTGAAGTCAACGAATCGCAAACAAAAGGGGCCGATCCTATAAATATCATGACAATTGAATATCGAGTTAGTATACTTTAGAAACTGGGCAGTCACTATACTTGAAAGTGCTAAATATTTACGTGAATAGTAAATTAAATTAAAGTGAAAATTAAAGAGTGTGTAATTGTGCAAGCGAGTCGTACTTCTAAAGACGTAAGTAGATAAGATTTAGTGAAATTATACCATTTCTAATAATAAATAAAACAGGGCTTTTAATTACCATCTTAATCAACATTTTAATTAACATCTTAATTACCATCGTAATCACGATCTTAATTACAATCTTAAATTACAATCGAAATAACGATCCTAATAAAGATGCTACCTGTTCAAGCAATTTGATAATCTCTGAAAATGGTAAATATTCTATTAGGGAAATGAAAAACGTTTCATTTGAATAAACTCACCAATAACGATTTGGATACCAATTTGGTTGGATGTCGACTTCAATTCTTGGGAATGCAGAGCACCTACTGAACCACTTCAGGTTAGATATTTTGATATGATTTATTTTAAAAACTGTTTTTATCTCAATAATAATTCAAAGTGTAAGAGCCGACAAATTGGGGTTTCTTGTATAAATTTATGAAAAGTAATAGACATCTTGAAACGTTTCAACATTTCTCTAAATGTAATAAAAGCTCGTTTTGCTGTCTTGATTTTCTAAAATCTGACATGCAAATAATTTAAAAAGGAGAAGATAGTTAAAAGGTTGTAAATATTTAATTATTATACTGTGTATTGTAGAAGTGCTATATTTAATTGAATCACCTAGTCGAGGCACAGAAAATTATATATTAACAATTCTACAAGTGCTTGAGTAATAAAAGAATAAATCACGACCTAAATAGCTCAACCCAATCGTGGGCCTAAATATTAATATAATAACAAGGGGCTGCGAGTATCACAGCAATATATATATATATATACCGAGTGTTTTTAAGAAAGTTCAATTTTTTTTTATGAATTATTACAAACTAAAATTATGCTTCTATAGACTAATTATTCTTCTCAACAAATATATATATATATATATATATATATATATATATATATATAAAATAAGATGTATCTGTAAATAAACTCTTATGAAAATAATAAGAGCTTATTCACCTATACAAATCGAGCTATTATTTGTATAGCCATTAACAAAACAATAGCCTCTCCACTTACCGGTTTCAGCTTCTTTAAGCTTCGTCAGAGGTAGATTATTTTCTAACAACCCTATGAAATAATCGAAGCTATTATACTGATATAATTTCAAAGGAATCTTTGTACTATGGCAAAAGTAAATAATATCGCCATCAGGTGGTAAAACACCAACACTACTAAGCCTGGAAGTACAAAAATTGATCCAAAACTACATCGTGGTTCTGTAGATGGCAATACAAGTAAGTTTGGCCATTGAAATTTGTAGAATGTTAGAGCAAAATCTATTTGCAACAATAACAAACCTTCTCGTGGCAACGCCCGTTTCTTGCCCTATAGGCAAATCATAACAATAACAAGACAAGTTATTTGCAAGTAGTACAAAGATACCTTTGAAATTATATCAGTATAATAGCTTCGATTACTTCATAGGGTTATTGGAAACTAAACTACTCTGATGAAACTTAAAGAAGCCGAAACCGTAAGCGGATGTTTCCTCCCCTTGTGAAATAATAAGGCTATTGTTTTGTTAATGGCTATGCAACTAATAGCTCGATTTGTATAGGTGAATAAGCTCTTATTATTTTCATAAGGGTTTATTTACAGATACATTTTATTTTTTATTGTGTTCTACACAAACTCTTGATTGTGGACTGCAAATAACTTGTTTTGTTATATATATATATATATATATATATGTGTGTGTGTGTGTGTGTGTGTGTGTGTGTGTGTGTGTATGTGCGTGTGTGTGTGTGTGTTTGAAAAACCGACATTTATAAAATTTTGTTTTAAACGTGAAAGTCCTAGTGTATCTTTTATTTATTTATAAAAAATTAAAAATACATTAGTTATAAAGGAGACTGACTATTCTATAAATTAACTAAGTTTGCAAAGTCGATTATAAAATATAAATGTTTTCAAAGATACAATTGGTTGAAAATTTCACACGTGCCATTTTATAATTATGATAACTAACAAGCAGCTCGATTGAAATTCTCAGTAAATTTTTATAACAAGATATAATCAACAAATGTTATTTAATAAATTACAGGAACTAATTAATTAAAGAATGCGCGTGCTAGAAACAAGAGAGGGAGGTGAACATCAACTCCCAGTAAAGTTTAATTTTCGAGTGTCGACAAATCACAGCTTGATTCAAAATCTCAGATTTTTAAAACATAGATGGGTGGTTATAATTAACAATTATAAGCAAAATTTAGAACTCAATGAATGTTTGTTTACGACGTAAAATTGTTTGAACAAATTTAAAGCGACGTTTAGATTACACTTCTTTTCAAATTTTTCAGCATTGAGCTTACCTAATTTTCGTTAGCCTTTGATTGTTAGCTGACAATGTTAAAAGTGTAAATTTTTAACAACGCTCAGTAAAAGAAATAAATAATAAAGTTATAAATTATGGAATTCAATTAGTTTGAGCACCTTATTTAGAATGAAAGGAAAATTGCGGTATTGATAAAATAGAAGAAAGAATACTCATGTAATAAAATTAAATTAGAAATTGCTGTAATTCAGGTCACTGGCTTCATTAAAAAATATGTAGCGAACAAAATTATTTGAAGCTACTATAGCAGCAGCAATCAGATTTTTCATTAATAGGGCACTTCATGTTATCTAATTTTTAATTATGAACTAAGGGTGATTGGCCCTTGATTTTATGTTCTAAATAGTTAAATTTCTGTTCAGCAGACACGGTACTTTGATTTCAAATGTGACAAGGATAAATTGTTATTTGCTTTTGGGGACAGAACCTATAAAATTCACAGATATTTTATAATTTACCTTATAGTAAAACTTTACATATTTTGTTCTAAACCACCTGTAATGACCTATTATAAATTGTGTATAACGTTAGTCTTTGTGTCTGTTAAAATTTACATGATATCTTTGCAATCACAGCAAAATATAAATGCTTGTTTTACGTGGAATTAAAATTACTGTCTGACTTAAAACAACAACCCTACTACCGAACTAGAATACATCTTTAATGTAGTAATTTAATAATTCTCCTTCGGTATTAAAACAATAAAAAACGTAATTTTCTCGTATCTAGACTGCCTTTTTAAAGAAATAGTTAATGTTTGAGCCTTAATATAGTTAGTGAGTGAGTTAAATTGTGATTTATTTGCAAATAACTTAATGTAGCTTACGTTTCTTCGAATGTATACCTTAAAAATTTTGTACCTAATAACGCTTTCAGATCTCGTGTCTAGCACGTAACCTATAAATAAGTTACTTTTGTAAGTAGTCATGCATAGATTAACAAATTAATGAATACCACAGTATTTGTGTTAATATTTTTTAATAAATGTCTGATTTAGTTGCAATTTGTCGTTGCTGAATAATATTTTTTCTTTTCTAGATTGAATTATACTTTTCGTTTATGTAAATTTTTGTAAGATAAATATTCTTAATTTTTAGTAAGTTTTAATACATCTACAGTACATTGATTTTCATTTATCCATTTGAATGGAAATATTTTTTATTTCGATAGACGACTGTAAAGATTTTCTCTTTGCATATTTGTCTACTTACTTATGGATTTAACCTTATCTTTTGATAAGTTGTGAGTTGATTTTTTTAGAGTTATTTGAAAATTAAATTTAAACTTTTAAAATGAATTATCTACCTTTAGAAACAAAAACGAATTGTTTAATCTGTTGCAGTTAAAAAATATTCTGTAAATTAGCTCCAAAATTTATTTTATTTAGTTCTAGTTTCTGCTTTAGTTTCCTTTTGCTTGGTTTTTTTCCTTATCTTACGTCAACAACCTATTCTAGCTTTGATATTTAAATAGAAAAAAACGCTTTAGTTTTTCTAAATTGCTTTACTGTTCTCATAAATTGCTCAAATTGTTTTTGCTTTTATGATTTCAATTTCTTGTTTGTACAATTTACCTTTACTCTTTATTTTTTTTTTTGACTCCATAAAGATCCAAGGTATCTTTAATAACTTCTTTTATATTTTCCAATATTTTTCAATCTTGACAGTAATGAAGACGTGTTGGGACAGATAGAGGTAATTTACATGAAATGACACACTTCAGTACCAGGAATTAACGAAAGCGGTTTTGCTTTTTGGGGTGCCGTTACCGTTTGTGTAAATGTAGTGTCCTAATTATCGTTCAAACCTTTCTTTTACTTTTTCGTAAGGCATAACTGGGAATTAGATGCAGCAACGCAATCGGCAATGTGAGAAAACCAAACCATAAGGACCCTGTTACGAACAGTTTGCCCCCCCCCCCAGAATATCTAGCCGGTATTCACAAAAAATTCGGTGAAGTACTCCGCTAAATATCTCGTTTTGGTAAGATACCGAAAACCTCGACTCTTTTAACAAAATTGGTTGCCGACTAATTCGGTGGAAGGGGCGGTGGAAGTGTTTGAAGAGACTACCAGAATATTATCAGATATGGAATATGGTCTTGATCGGGAAATACCATGGACGCGATCTAATCTCGCAGGGTTGCTAGGAAAAACACTAGAATTGATCACTAGAAGATACCAAAATCTGAGATAAGGAGAGTCATTCTGACTTAAAAATATATCTGAAAATTCATTAATGCCAATATTACTTTAAACCTAATATAAACATGAAATCTGAAAACACGTAGACCTAATTAAGACTGCTAACTGAAAAAAAGGTTCCTAAAAGCAAATGTTAGATAACCTAAAATACTCAATCACGCTTCTAGATAATCACAACAATTTATTGCAGCAAAACTGTAACTATACCATTACAATAATTGTTCAGGTTCACGTGTTACAGACTTCAACATAATCAGATTATAATTGTATTGTCTTTTTGGAAACCTTCAAAGCAACTGTATATTCATGGAGCAGTGATATGATATTTTGTACGGGCGCAGTAGGACTTATTTCGTTTAAATCAACAGAAAACAATCAACATTTGTACATGTATATTACTATAAAATCTCCAATGATAACATTTGTATAGCAGGAGCAAAATCCAAGCTTCAATACTTAATTATTGGGAGTAATTACTTACTGCGAATGCGCGGTTTATTAATGGAAGCTTTCAAACCTGCACTCACTTTGGAAATATTATTACATAGTTTGTAATTTAAATTAAAGTCAAGCTTGCTTAAAAACAGCGACAACAGGCACCAACAACGAT
Source organism: Platerodrilus igneus (assembly GCA_036346225.1). Taxonomy (NCBI): domain Eukaryota; kingdom Metazoa; phylum Arthropoda; class Insecta; order Coleoptera; family Lycidae; genus Platerodrilus; species Platerodrilus igneus. The sequence goes on along the minus strand of JARFIW010000816.1, from coordinate 3,066,140 downwards.
GATTGAAGAAGGAATGTGAATAAGCGTGAGGGATGAACTCGTAAAATCATATTACCTGCAAGAAGTTAAACGGATGGTAGGTAATATCTTACAACAACCTTTCTTTTTTTTTAAATAGTGTAAGGGACAGCAGGTAATATTATTGAATAACTGGCTGGAGAGAGAAGTGACGTTACAAAATAAAAACTGTTAGGAAGTAAATTCCAACAATAATGAAAAACAAAACCAATTATTTACATATCTATATACCTCTACATAATTATATACTTGTTTCTAATTATGTAGCACACTTACGTTTTCATTACGAATACGTAATACAGTGTTACGCAAGCTTTAAAAATCAAATATATCGCACAACAACTTAAACCAAAAATTTAATCCAAACACATAGACATACTATCGATACATTCAGTCAGTTCATGCATCATCATAATTAGGTCTTAAGTCCTGGAACTGGTTAGACACGTACCATCATTGTTTCCTATTCTGAACTAAACTACGCATTTCCCTGAAATTTGCAGTCTGTTTCATTCACTATCTGATCTAGGTCTACATCTACCTCCTTTTTCCTATCTCTGCTTATAATATATCTCATACTATTCCTTAAAAATGCCTTATAACGCATTTAGCCCTTCTATGTCTCCTATTTTTTTCTCCACAGATATCCTTTTTCCCCTACTATTTCTATAACCTATTTGTTATTAGCTTTGTCTGTCCATGCTATCATCCTCATACGTTTGACGCACAGCATCCCAAAAGGCTGCTACCGTTTTTCAGTATGCTTTTCCTACTGCCCGTATTTCATAGGCATTCTGTGCTGTGCTCCACACATATGCTTTCAACAATTTTCTTCTTGTTCATGCATTAACTTATAATTGTTTATTTACAAACCTTCACTCTGGTATAGTTTCAGAATTTACTTCTATTTAAACACCTGACAGGTGATTGACTTATGTCCCATATTATGTTACTATTGACTTCGTCGGCCCCAACATGGTTACTTCCACCACAAGGGTCGATTATATGGGAACCAATGTACCCCAAGTAGCAGGAAATTATCTAAACGTACTTCAGACTAATCAACAATGTTACATAACTTCTAGTCAAGGTAACTGACCTACCAGAACGGCATGTTGATGATTTGGATATTAGGCACGAAGTGCCCTATGAAAAATGAATCTATTTTTTCTAAATTATTCGAGACATCCTCGGAAAATTTCCAGAGGATGAATTAAATGTACAAAATACACATACCTTGCGTCGTTTATATATGACCTGCCTTTATCCTCAAACGATGAGATCATCTGGCGACAACATAGTTCCTTAAGAATTAAAACAACTGAATAACGACTGTACTAATTACAATGATGACATCATCTTTAACCATTAAAAACTGACATCTGAATTTGACAACCTTTGAATATGGATCATATATGATACAAAATAATTTTACTTTAGATCAAAATTATAGTAACCTAAAAACTTATATTTCTTAAAAGGAATGATTTAATTCCATATGTGGAATTTACTAATACAGAAACTATTAAAATGAAATGCGACAATACATATTTTAAGGATCGTCACAACCCTCAGAACAGTTCATCGCCGGAGGTCCTGAACTGTAAGTAATAATCTTGTAGAACTCTTAGATATGAATTTGCATAATTAAATTGTAACAGTAAATTAAGTAAGAGATGGGGTATAAATAATGTTGTGTGACTACTACGCCCAAAGTCCCGGGTTCGAATCACGACACGGTTCGCTTGAAAAATATTAGGCGAGAATTTTTCACAAAAATACACTCTCGTTCGGATGAGAGGTAAAATGGAGGTCCCGTGTGTGAGTGTTGTCACGCACGTTAAAGATCCCTACCTTGCTTGGAACAGCAAGGGTTCGGCAAAATTCCAAATTTTCTAGATTAAAAAAAATTCGCTTCATGGCCAATGTACTACCTTCGGGTGGAGCATTGGAAAATCACATGTAAGGTATAAACAAAGTATTGCGTGCCTATATTTAAGATTGCCCTTTCTTTTTTTAAGAATTATTTTTAATGTATTATGTGGCTTGTTTTATTGGCGTTGAATAATAATAAAATATTATCATTTGTAAATAAGAACAAAGGTTTTTTATATATTGGTCCGAACTTTACAGAAAGCTGGTGTTTATAAAAAGAATTAAAATCAGTGGTCACTGTTGGAATTGGGACTAACTGCTACAAGCGTCAGATTCGACATCCTGTAATACGACACTAATGAAGATCAAATCGGGTGATTTTGATTACTAATTAGATGGCACGTCTTAAGGCATGCAGAACAACAGAACATCGGCTTCAACAAATTTATAGAACAGTTTAAAATGAGCGGTGGCCGCTGTTATTAGTTCTCATTTTAAAAATTTTCATTTTTGGGATTTGTAATTTTGAAATTGAATTTGTTTACTATAGAAATTTTGGATTGTAGGAATGATTTGCGTCTAAAGAGATTATGTGGAAATATTACACCACTTGAATTAACTGCTAGACCCCAAAACCTGCAAGAAAAATGAACTTTTAACAAAAAGCGTTTATTGGATTGGAATAATAAATAATTTGAAAACTGTAAAAAAATACTCCTGAATTACAGGTCGCAGTTATTTAGTTCTGCAGAAACTATTCTTAATTATATTTTTTAGTAATAAGGATATCTTTTTCAAGCATTTGTACAAGAACTAAATCATAGAATTAATATGTAACCAATAAATCTCCCAAAACAAACGCAACGCATTATTTAACCGACGTTTATGTAAATACTGTGCGCAATTCAAATAAAAATGAAGATACATATTTAAAAAATTAAAACGCACTTTACGCAAAAATAGAACAGAAAATCGTAGTAATTCAACGTGCTAACCATATATAACTGTGAAAATTGTGAATTTGGTGTTTATTGACGTAACCCAAAATCATAAATAGTTTGCAATGGGCTTATTTTTCAAGTATAAACGTCATGTGATAAAAAGTACAAATTAAGAATCTACAAATAATTCTTTATTATCGAGAAATAATCACACTTATTTGGCTACTTCAAGCAATAAATTTATAGTTTCAGTCGCGAATTATGAATTCATGCGCTTGCGATAAAATGAAAACGAAGAGCATTGCAAAATGCATCATCTTACGGATTCGTCTTGGCTTTCTCACGTACCGCTTGCACCAATAATAATTTCAAAAAGTACGTAACCTTAAGAAAAGAAGAGACGTTATGCACGGGTAAATTTTTATTACAACTACGTGCATGCTAGCAACACTGACTTAAGATTATCAGCTTGTAGCAGTTGAAATCCTTCTTGTGCACTATTGAAATTCCATTATCTACTCATGTTTATTGTGTCAACTATGTCGTTTTCCCGGGACGAACGTGTGTTTAGTATTGAGACTTATTACGCGTTTACATCTTATAAATGACTGAAAGACAAGTTTCAATTAAAATTTCCTAATTCAGTAATTTCTAATAAGTCGAGTGCAACTGAGAGTGTATATTATCGAATAAGTACAAGTCGGTCTTTGCTGTAAAATGTGGAAACCTTGGAGGATGTGAAGACCGTTAGACTTCTTCAACCATAAAATTGCTTTTTAAGGACTGGCCTTTCACTACCTACTACTTTCAAAGCTACTAACAAGTTACATTTACATACCTAGCGCATCCGTGTCGTCATGAACCGAAAGAAATAGACCACAGAAAACGTTTACAATATTGTCGTTGGTTTCGTTTTCGTGTTTATGAAAACAGTATTGAATTGTTGGCTCGTGTTTATTTTAACGACGAATCGTGGTTTCATTTGGATGTCACACCAACAGTTAAGAATCGCCTAATATGAAACACTAAAAATTCTCACGAGTTTCATAAATAACTACTACACTCACGTAAAATTAGTGTTTGATTTACGATTTCCAGATTTCATGTTATAAGACGTTTATTTTTTGACAAATCTGTTGATGGTGTAGTTATCACAAGTTAATCCACAGTTTATTGCAATATTGATTCCAACAGGATAACATAACGTGTCAAGCTACTAATGAAACGAGGTGGCTTCATGGTGTAGTTGGTATGGGTGTGACTACTATGCCCAAGGCACAGGGTTCGAATCCCGACACGGTCCGCTTGAAAAATGTTAGGAGAGCATTTTTCACAAAAATACGCTCTTGTTTGGATGAGAGATAAACTGGAGGTCAAGTGTGTGAGTGTTTGTCATACACGTTAAAGATCCCCATCTTGCCTAAAACAGAAAGGGTTCGTCAAAATTCAAAATTTTCCGGTAAAAAAACTTGATCCTGGCCAATGTAGTACCTTCGGGTGGAGCATTGGAAAGGAAAATGAAGTGCTAATGAAACGGGTGACTCCGTGGCTTAATTGGTATGCGTGTCACTACTAAGCGCAAGATCCTGGGTTTGAATCCCGACACGGTTTGCTTGAAAAATGTTAAGCAAACATTATTCACAAAAATATGCCCTCCTTCGAATGAGAGGTAAAACATAAGTCCCGTGTGTCTGTGTGTCTGTGTGTGTGTGTGTGTGTGTGTGTGTGTGTGTGTTGTATGTGTTGTCACACTTGGAACAGCAAGGGTTCGACAAAATTCAAAATTCTTTATGTGAAAAAAAACTCGCTTTCTGGCCAATGCAGTACCTTCGGGTCGAGCATTGGAAAATCACATGTAAGGGTGTCATTCTTTCGGCGGCTGCGTTGTGTAGTTGGTATGCATGTAACTACTATACCCAAGGTTCCGGATTCGAATCCCGACACGGTTCGCTTGAAAAATGTTAGGCGAACATTTTTTACAAAAATACGCCCTCGTTCGTAAGAGAGGAAAATGTAGGTCCGGTGTGTGAGCGTTGTCATTCACGTTAAAGATCTCTATCTTACTTAGAACAACAAGAGTTCGGCAAAATTCAAAATTTCCAGGTAAGAAATACTTGCTTCCTGGCAATGTAATACCTTCGGATGGAGCATTGGAGAAAATTTAATGTAGTGCTAATGGAACGCTAGATATGCTAACCGGAATTTTTAACCATCGTTTGATATCGAAAGTGTTGTAAATTTTTTAACGTTAATATATTTGTATTACATTCACGACATCAAAGAACGGGTTGCATCATTTTGAAACACCCGTTGTAAGAAAGGTCATTCATTCGTTCTAATGTCAGTAAAATTGAAACTAGCTGACTTGCTCCTTTAAATGCTCAAAAGATGGCACTTCTTTAAGTAAAACGTTGTTACACCTGTTTTTTTTCTATGTAACTACTCCACCTTATAGGCGGCAGAGTCACCACACAACAAAGGAGGGGTTCCTGTTCTAATTCAGGCCGAAGGTATAATGTATGGGAAGCGGCTTTTTGTACAAAAGGACCCTCGAATAAGATCTTCCAGCCAGCTAAGTTTCTTCAACTTAAGGCAGAGCTATGAGCTAGGGTCGTAGGTTGATATACGATAAAGAAGAGAATATTATGGACGCCACCGTATCTTAATAATAGCTGTATTGTCTAACAATCCGAAAATAAGATACAGAAATCTGAAAAAAAACATCTTCTGAACAACTATAACGTATAAACATAATACTTACTTACCTTTAACACTGCAAGCTTGAATTGGAACAATGATCTCGTACTGTCTGAAAATATAACCACCTCAAGAAATTCCTAGAACTAGAGCTTCACTAGAGCATAGTCAAATTATCACAAAAGATTTAAAAAATTAAAATTATTAATTAAAGAAATATAACTCTAAAATATCTTACCGAAAGAATGCTGATGGCCTTTCTCTCTATACTCATGAATTTTGTGAATTTGTTTGTACCAACCGTGAGAAACTATGATCAACTTCAATAAAAATTAAATTTATAATAATAAAATCCATTTTCTATTTTGTTAAAGAAATATATATATATATATATATATATATATATATATATAATATGTAAATTTTCTGACCATATAACTTTATCTTCAATATATATTGCTGTGATAAGGGGTTGTTTAAGGGTGTACTTTATAGGAAAGGTCACTTAGAAATGAGAAATTACCATAGGCAGCAGAAAACTGCATTTATTTAGTGAAGAATTGAGAAATAGACATAGTTTGTAAATAGTAAGTAGTCAACACCCTGTATATAAAGCGACGCAGATACACATAGAAAGACGCATAGTTAGCGTAGAAACGAGGAACACATTCATTAGGTAAATAGAAAATATTTAATACCCTGTAGATAAAGTTTTAGTTAATTTAGGTAAAGCAAGTAATGATATTTTTCAGTGGAAGCACGCGTATATTTGTAAATAAGTAAACGATAATGTGTAATTAGACACGCATTCAAAAGAGTTCCAAACAATTAGATTAAGACGGAGATAGAAATAGAGCTTCAAGTAGCTAATATAAATGCGTACAAATATCTAACCATTTTTGATAAAAAAAATGATTAAAAATTGCGTGAACAACATGTAAATATGAAAATTTAAAGTCGAATTGCATCAGTTGTTTATGGAAAGGCAATTAGATCTATCAAAACACAGCATGTTGATAACGAAAGACAGCTGCAAGCAGGTTACAATTATGGGGAATCGTGGAGCATTACATCAGAAACTGCTTTAAATGTAATTATTTGATTGGTCACAAATAAGCGACGAGTTCTAGACCATACCCACTGATGGAGTGGGAACGGGATAATATATTAGCAAGCACCGTGATAACGAAGACAGTTTTGAACTCAACAAAGGCCGAAGTGCGTCGTTATGAAGTAAAGTAATACGTAAATTTTAAAAGTGAAAGATAAGACAAGTGCCAAGATGAAAACTATAATTGCCGATTAAACGGCTTCGAAATCTGAGGGAGATAGATTACGATTTCAATGTCCAGGGGAAAATACAGTAATACAATTTTGATGTCCGGAGGAAAAGAAGAATAATACAATTTTTAAGTTTGAGAAGTAATAAGTCTGTTATGAAACGACAATAAATTGGGGGGTGCATAAATTAATAATGATAGTCCATAGGGTAATGGCAATAATTGAAATGTAATCCTGAATTGTGGAAGATAATTTTTATTTCAAATGGAAGCGTCGATGTGAAGAAATAAACCAGGTCAGATTTTTTAGTTATAAGTCATTTTGTTTTTCTATATATTTTTTTATTTTGAATATTGAATTTGCTTAATATAATATGCTTGTGAAAAGTCAACAAAAGAAGTTGCATATCTATAAAATGAGTAATATGATAACAGGTTTAGAATATTCTACACTTTGTTGATAAGGATAATAGGTTTTTTTTTGGTGACTTTGGGTTTTGAGTAAATAGGATATGATGTTTAATAAATGAGATTTATAACATGAACTAATTGAAAAGTGTATTTCAAATAATTTACAAAAGCTGTATGTACATAATATATTGGTTTCATTATACATAAAATCGAAATTAACTGAATTTTATAATTCCAAATAAATGCTAGCCGAGGTCATATTTAGTTCAAGGAGGAGCTACGAATTGAATGGGAAATTGATAACTAGTAGGCGGTAACGTATCGAATTTTGCTATTGGCAGACAAGGTTGCTTCAAGATAAAATCCAGTTAAGTTGTTAGCAATATTAATAAGACAGCCGGAGGAGGAGATAATTACAATCTTGTTTATTCATAGTAGATATTAAAATGGTCGTCCAAATGATGGAACGCGAATAATTTAGAGTACATAACAAAATTAATAAGGCGCACAACATAGGGGTTTGATAATTTAGAGAGAGCATAGCAAAAATAATATAACAGCACAACGAAGGGGCTCGAGAATTCCAGTTCATAGCAATATATATATATATATATATATATATATATATTGTAGTGGTTTCAAAGAGCTAAATCTACGTATAAACAAAGTAATTTCAAACACCCTGTATAAAGGAAACAACCAAAATTTACTTGCGAAATTTACTCCAGTTAGTTCATTTTTAAGTATCAGGTATTAACAAAATTTTACAAATAATGAATAAAATTTAGTGAGGTTTGTAGAGAAAAGAACGTTAGAAGCCAATGCAATTAATTTATTAATTTAATTGAGTTTAATTGAACGGTTATTTACGTATAATATGCATAAAAGCGTGTAAAAATCCAATAATACCAAGGTGAAACGCGTTGCTAAACAACAAATATATCGGTGGGGTTGAAATACGTGGAAAATCCAACTCGTAGAAGTGTTATTTAAAACACTCGTTAAGATTAAACACCTGCAGAATTTTAAATGTCAAGTTCCATTTATTTTGTAGATAACAAACAAGGATTCTAAGGATTGTACAAACGGTCGGATGTTTTCGCATGTAACGCTAATGAGCGGTTATTTAAAGCACGTAAGTTTGGGGTCCACGTGGGTTAGATAGCAGATGATCTGGAATATCGATTTCTACCACTCAAGCAAGGTAAGAAAGAGACGTAAAATATGCATAAGCAAGGGACAACGTTAGTATAGGCGGGATTTGTGAAACGTCAATGCACAGTCTATTGGTCGATATCGTTAGTCGCACATCATACCAGACTATGGAATATTGAATATTAATTTTCAGAAAAGATCGTAACGACGCGCTGAATTTCGAGGATTTACAAATCGGTTAGAAACAAAACTTTAAGAACGTGTTATTTTAAATTACATTTTTTACGGTAAGAGGGTCTGGAGAGGTTACAGTGGAAGCATATAAATACTTGACGAATTAGCACGGCTCGCTCTCTTATTCCATCGTGGCCTTAGTATTTTTAAGCGTCAGATTACGTACCAAAGTTACCACGAGTTTGTAAGTATAATAGAAATTATTTTAAAATTATATTGCATGGTGATAGCCTCATAATTTGTACGCGATTTGTGCCGAGTTTACATTTTTTATTTCAGGTAGCACATACATTTTTTTTTAACAAACTCGTGTGGTGACGTTAAGTAACGTGGATCAAATTAAATAATTATGAAAGAAGTATAATTCATTTGGATTTGGAAATTGTATACACCGTGGAGGCAGCGCAAGCAGCTCTACTTGGATGGGGTTCTTCTACTAATAGCTAGAAGCAGCCTGCAGAGTAGAGAGAAGCAAATACACGGCATCGTCAACGGAGCATAGATCTTCTAGAAATTCCAGGTAACGCTTTGAAATTGTGTTGCTATAAACTATGAAACTATGAATATTGGGTGACGTATGAGAGTGATTTTGAAGGTAGTGTGCATTATTTTGCGTATTGAACATAATACGTATAACTAACTTTATTATGGTATTTAAATAGAAATCTGAAGGTGTATATAAAGCTTATTAACGTTCCATTAGGAAGTTAAATTTGTAAAGAGTACATGGGTTTGTTTTTTTTGTTTATTGTAAGAGTATGCGAAGTATAAGGGCATACATTATTTATAATTAACTGGGTTATCATGAGCTCACCATACTCCAGAGTTTACGTAGATTTAAAATAAATTGAAAAAAAAAGAATGAGAAAGAAGGTATTATTCAGGGCCCATTTACTCCGGGTACATTCTATGTGTTTGATAATTTAAATTAAAATACAGGACATTACAAAATAGGATTTATTGAGGTGTAACTTGATCACTGAAATGTGGATAATATTGAATTTTGTTTGTAAATAGTGAAAAATAAAAGATTGTATGTTTGTTGTATTTTGTGGTTTTATTGGGAGTGTGCGTGAACGATAGAGAATATGAGAGTGAATCTAGATATCCAAGAGGAGGTCCGACTGATCTAGCCCGAAGCAGTTGAAGAAAGCAATTCAACCGAGGAAGAGAGGAAAACGGGTAAGAAATTTATTTTTTTTAATTTTTATTTTTGGTGAAATTTTCGAGTATTGAAAATTTAATAAAATTTTCGAATATATTTTTGTTCTCTGGGCATTTACCCGAGAACCACGGCAATCTTATGACGGCCCAACGTTGGGGCTTGAATGTTTTTTTTTCTGACGAGGAGATTTACAAGAGAACCACGGCAATATATACATCTTTTATGCAACTATACACTATTGTCACTACATCATTATTTCTTTTTAACACTTTGTGCGGGCCTTCTCATTGTCTTTGTAATTTTGGCGACAATCCACGCTTTTTTTGTGAATTGTACAACCATACTAAATCTTCAGGTTGGTGACCACCTACTTGTGCTCTCGTATCATATTGTGATTTCATTTGATCGCTTGCTGCCTGGATATTCTTTCGGACGTTTTTGTGAATGCTATTTGATCTTTCACGAAGCTTATTGACGTAATCTTTACCTGCGATCTTTTCTCCAGGTTTAAATCCAAACTGAAGATCACATGGTAGCCGCAATTCATGTCCTAACATCACGCAAGCGGGAGAGTATCCTGTGCTGTCATGTACCGACGATCGGTACGCCAGTAGGAGTAAATGTAAATATTGGTGCCAGTCTCGTCGATGTTCAAAGACAACTTTGGCTAGGTACTTTCCTAACGTCCAGTTCATTCTTTCAACCATTCCATCCGATTGGGGATGAAGTGGAGTAGTTCTAGTCTTCCTGATTCCAAGATGCTTGCAGACGTTCTGAAACAACGCTGATTCGAAGTTCCGACCTTGATCGGAGTGTAATTCCAACGGAACTCCAAAGCGACAAAACAACTCTCTCACTAGTACTTCTGCAACCGTCTCGGCTTCTTGGTTAGGTATAGCATACGCCTCCGGCCATTTGGTAAAATAATCCATTGCAACCAAGATGTATTTATTTCCTTTCTCTGATTCAGGAATCGGACCAGCTATATCAATGGCCACCCTCTCAGAAGGTTTCCCACGTTATACTGTCTCACTGGAGATTTACGTTTTGCAACCGGGCCATTTTCAGAGGCACACAACTCAAAATTCCGGCACCACTCCTTCACATCTTCTTTGCAGTTCACTCGATAGAATCTTTCTCTCACTCTTTCGAGAGTCCTTTTCACACCAAAGTGCCCTCCGGAAATACCATGGTGCAAGTGCTACAACACTTCCGGTACCCTACTTCTCGGCCCTATCACTTGAAGTCGTCTCTCAGTGCAGTCTTTACATTCCAGGCGTCGTTTCAAGATTCTATTTTTAATTACCCAGGAGTCCCACTGTGCCCAGTATGCCTTCAGGCTCCTACTTGAAATACTAATTTCTTCCCAAGCTGGTCGTTGTCCTCTACTTTTCCACTCAATAATACGTCCTAATTCGGTGTCATTCTCCTGGCCTTCTTTCAGGTTGCTAAGTATCATCGGTTACCGTCATTCTATGAATGACACTTATTTTCTCTTCCATCTTGGAGCAATAATTGCAGTCTAGCGGACAATATCTCCTTGACAGAGCGTCTGCATTCCGATGGCTAGTTCCTACACGGTGTTCTGTGTCAAAGTCATATTCCTGCAGCCGTTCTATCCACCTTGCAACTTGTCCTTCAGGATTTCGAAACACAATAGTTCTTTTCTGGCCGCGACAAGACCTTGCTGAAATACCCAATAACTTTTTCTTGACCGTTCTGCACTTGAGAAAGAACGCTTCCTAAAGCTGTGTTACTGCCATCGGTAGATGTCAAACACAAACTTCCCCTCCATCCGTGGATAACTCAGAATTAGTGTTGTAACCAGTAGCCGTTTCAGTTGTTCAAATGTGCTGTGTCAGTCGTCATTCCAATTATATTCTTGTGCATCTTCGGTTAATTTCGTCAACGGTTTGGCAATGTTTGCAAACCCAAGTATAAAACGTTGGTAATATGCGCACAATCCTAGAAAACTGCGTAGATGGTGTATATCTGCTGGTGTAGGCCACTCTTGTACCGTTTTTATCTTGTCAGGGTCAGCTCTTATTCCGGTCTCCGAAACAACATGTCCTAGGTATTTCACCTCTCTTCCAAATAGGTGACATTTCTTGGGGCTCAAGGTAAGGTTTGCTCCGCGTTATCTTTGGAATATCTCCTCTAGGTTCTTAAGGTGTACTTCAAAAGACTCGCCTAACACTATCACGTTGTCTAGGTACGACATGTCTTCCAGGACAGTCCACGCAGTACTGACTCCATCAAATGTACATAAGTAGCAGGGGCATTGCATAATCCAAAGGGCATGACCTTGAACTGCCATAATCCAGTTCCAATTGTAAACGCAGTTTTCTCTTTGTCGTTTGGCTCCAAATCTACCTGCCAGTATCCGCTTTTCAAGTCCAAGGTTGAAAACCATTTAGATCCGGATAGAGTATCCAAGGTGTCATCAATTCTGGGCAAAGGATAGCTATCTTTCTTTGTCACATTGTTAAGCCGCCGGTAGTCTACACAAAACCTTGTCGACCTGTTTTTTCTTGACAAGCACTACCGGGGATGCCCATGGACTATTCGAAGGTTCAATCACTCCCTGTTCTTCCATATCGGTGATAATTTGCTCGGTTTCCTTACGTTTTGCCAAAAGAAGCCGCCTAGGATGCTGTCTTATCGTTTGCGCATCTACAGTATTTATCTTGTGTTGCACAACATTCGTCCTTCCTTTCTCACTATCATCCAGTTGAAACACACCGCAATATCGTCCGACCAGTTCTTTTACCTTGCGTAGTTGGTCGCCGTTTAATCCTTGACACGAAGGTATCAACGTATCCAGCAATTTCTGTGAGCAACCGTTGGCTGGTTTATCTTTTGTGTCGTCCACACAAAGTTTAATATGGCATACTGGAATGCAACTACCCACAATCATGTCTTTCTTCAGGGTCACCGTATGCGGATTATTGTTTAGCATAAATCGTACCAGTGCGATTTTAGGAACCGCACAGAGGTAGGATTTACGACACTGTACAATATTTATTAAATTGGCGGTTATTATAAGAATAAGTTTTTTGACCTATAATTTGAAGTAGTATAAATATGTAATCTTGATACACAAGCTTGAACTAAACATACACATAGAGACAATTGTGGTATTTTCATAGGCATAAGGCTTAGCAACGGTTGATAAAATATTACATCAAGCTAACCTGATTTTTAAACTCAGCTTTTATTCGCTCATCAGACACACACACACACACAAACACACACACAAATGTACACACACACATACAAAAACACACACACATGCACGCACGCATGCACGCACGCACGTACGCACTCACGCGCGTCCGCACGAACGCACGCATGCACCCACACACACACACACAAACACACATACAAAAACACACACACACATGCACGCACGCATGCACGCACGCACGTCCGCACGCACGCACGCACGCATGCACGCACGCATGACCACACACACACACACACACACACACACACACACACACACACAACACACACACACAAACACACATGTACGCACGCACGCACGCGCGTTCACACGCACGCAAGCACGCACGCACGCACTCAGCCACACACACACACACACGTGTAAAATTTTGGTTATGTTATGAAAACGTTCAACTCAGTATCAAAATATACCGCTAGATAGCATTTTTGTATTTATTTTAAAGGAAAATTGCATAAAGTACGATTTAGGTGACTTGTACAATATGTGCAACTCTCGCCATGTCTTCGATATCTTCGAATCTGTTAAAAATATATTATATAAGTAAGAACGAAATCTGTTTTTTCATCATTTGAGATTTTCTTTTTACTTTGAGAAAGTTTTATAATGAGATTTTTTCAGAGAATAGACTTTTGTTGAGATCCAAATTCAACTAATGTACATCGGTTGGCATAAAAATAACAGACTTATTTGCAGAAACTACAGCGCCTTAAAAGTTAATCATCGCGGCGCCAAATACCTCTGAGATGGTTCTGATGTATGGTTATTAAAGACCTTGTACATTTACCAATATTCTTCGTCATATATAAATATTCTTATACGTTGCATAATTCAATGTAAATGTAACATTATTTTTCTAGAATTTATTACTTAAAATTATGTAGATCAATGCCTGTCTAATCTAGTTACTAATTTACAAATATAGCTCGAGTACTAATCAAACCGCTATTAATATTTACTTGTTTCTAAAAGCCAAGCTAATTCGTAAAAATTCCTACACAAGAACTCGTTTTAATCGTAATCAGATATTGGAGGGGTCGCCACCGTCAGCTGTTGGTGTGTTACTCCGAATGACTATGCGCACAGGTATAAATACAACCCGGTTACACGTTTACTCATTCAAAGTTCAAATCGAAGTTGAAGTTGTTACTAACGTAATAAACTGTATTAATTTTTTTGTAATTCGAAACAGGTTAACTAAACAGATATAAAATGAAGGTGCAATATTTTGTGGTTGTGTTATCGGCAGCTTTAGGGTTGGCGTTGAGTTTACCCGGTAAGTTTTACTTCCTAGTAATCAATAAATTCATACGACCTAGGTCACGGTTTTGTAAGTTTGTTTGGAAATTGGGATTATTATTTATATCAAGCACTGATAAACCTATGCTTTTCTAGCAAAACAATGCCGTATTGTTTTTGAGTACAATAATAATTGTTATGATATTGTAACAAAATTTTTGTTACATTTCATATCTATAAAGAAAAAACAGTTCTAACTGCTATTATTTTGCGAATCTGTCATTTAGCGTGTAATCATTAATTAATTTAATGAACTATAAAGAAGAACAACTTTTTCCGTTTATGTTATTTTTACCTATAAGGAGTATTTAACAGACTTCTATACTTTCAATATCGAGGATGCCTTGAGCGTGGTTTGTGTTGCATATATTGCGGGCGTTCTGGCGTCCACTAGAGCGTTGTTAAACATAACGCCTGCGCGAAAATGACGCGAAGGCTATGAGCATCGACAAATAAAGAATACGGCCATCTTGCAAGCAACCGTGGGTACGTAGACTTCACTTACAAGGATGGTGAATTCTGCTTGTAAGTGGAAGAGGAGGATAGCTCTAGACACGTGCACAATTTGAGGAACACGCTAAGCTATGGTGTTGGATTTTGGTCGAGCATTGGGAAGTTGACTGTTTTGGAGCGTCCGAGGAGTTGCGGTTAGTGCAGGCCTGTTTTGTGTCTTTCAAAATATCAAACAGATGGGAAGTAAAGTGTCCGAGCTCATCGATTACATTCGTCAACATCGTTGCTGTAAAAAAAACTAAATCTACCAGGTACTTATGAACCTTTTTGCTGAAAATCAATTTCGTGTGCTGTTTAAGGTTAAAGCTTTAAATTACTATTTATGAAATCATGAGAAACCTTCGTTAAATAACGTAAATTTCAATTTTGTTTGCTAAATGTATTTATGCTTATATACTACGTAAAAATTTAGTTGGAAACATAACCTAAAATTTAATTAGTCAAATATTTTTCATTCGGAACTAGATTGCTTTATAAGAGAATTTTTTAATCTTTAGATGCTCTAAAAGTTGTTATTCAAAGTGCTTTTATGATGCACTTGTCAAGTGATAAAAACATGTATAAAATCCACCTTTGGATGAAAGGTGTTTTCTAGCAATTTGTTGTAATTAGTAGAAGAACTAAGCTGTTTTGACATATGTTAATCTGAGTTTATTATTTTCATACTTAAACCATATGAACTATTTATGTAACAAGTTCCTTAGATAAAAATCTTGTAAGCCAAAACAGATCTGTTTCATGGATGTTTAAGAAACTAAACTGTATTAACTAACTTATAAATGCTAATACCTCTCTATGTAGAGAAGTATATTCAGAAACTTCTGTAACTTATTTAATGTTGATTATTTTGATTATAGAGGAACACTCTAAGAAAAGTTTTAAAGTTTATATATTGATTAATGAAATTTATTTACAAGTAATTTTGCAACAAAAGAGATATATATTTAGATTAAACATTGAATTGATACCTTTGTCTTTTATTTCACTTATTGAAATTAACATTGATCAAATTAGACCAGAAAATTTTGAATGTGGAAAAGTTGATACAATATCAGGTAATAGAAATGGAATAAGTAATTTCCAGTAGAGTATTTTCTCATACGTAAGGTGTTATTAAGATTTTGAATTCAGGCTAATCGATCTATAAAGATCGAGATATTTTGTTGCTGTAAGACACAAACGGTGTCTTATATTTTATTTTTGTGTGACATCTTCTTGCAGGTCCGACATCGCGGAAGCTAAAGCAGAGATTTCAGAGGTATTATATATTGAGGTTTGTAAGTTTTTCTTGTAATCATTTATATCCTATAGGTTTCTGCGTCTTCCTGTAGGATACTTTAGTCTTGTTTATTGTCTGTATAGATGCAGTGGCGTCCATTTATTTTTTTTGTTCCGTTAGTAGTCGAGCCCACCATATACCCACGCCCAAACTCATTGCTCACCCTTGGGGTAATTCCCAGACTAGACCGCGAATATAGTAAAAAGAGAAAACTTCATTTTCAAATAAAATGATATTTCATAGGCGCCGCAACGTGAGGCGATATAATTAAAGAACATTTCACTGGCGCACAACGTGTGAGGCTCGATGGTCGCTCGTTTAAAAAGGGTTTGCTCGATTAGTAACAAGTTGTTACAACATCGTTTAACTATTGGCTTGTGGTAAACTCAAAATAGTTTGGTTAAAATTTTTTTATAGTACTCATGTCGTGTCTGGAACCTCAAAGTTTGTTTGATAGTCGTCTAAATGTTGTAGCAGGTATAAATTCGTATTAAAGTAAATTTTTTCGTTATTTCAGAGTTGAACTGATTAAAAAAGGCAACAATGATGATTTGTGAGCAGAGGAATTATTTTAGTAAGAAAGATTGGTCAGATTGGTTAAGTGTAGTAAAATTTTTTTGTCATACTAATTCACAACCCAAGACTAATTCATTATTTATTGAAAAATCTGGTGATAATTGACCATGTGTGATAGTAAAGTTGTTTGATATAGATTGTATAGGTTTATTTGATTCTGGATGTACTATATCGATAGTAGGTTCATCTTCCATTCTTATTAGTTATAATAGTTGTTGTCTTAATTTCTTGATTTAAGAAATAATGATTTAAGTATTTGGTACATTGGTGTATACTGTTGAGGTATTGTTTGAAAATTTGCTCTTGTGCATCGGCACACTTTTGATTTGATTCGTTTTGGTAGCAATTTTTTATTTATATCCGCATTGCAACGCAGGATGTTGAGAGGTTTGTAAGTCTAAGCGAAATTTGTCGTAGTAGTTTGTCGGATAGCGGTATATCAGTCTAGACGGGACTCGTGGAGAGTTGGCCGCTCAGCATTACATTAGTCTAAACGAGACTCGTGGTAAGTTTGTCGCTTTAGCAATTTGGTCATCATTATTGGAGGTTAGTTATGATGTAATTTTTTGTTAATTAGTCTAGGTGAGGCTCACAGAGGAGTTTGTCATGCTAGCAAGTTTATGCGTTGTGAAGCACTTTAGTTTTTCTTAACAGTTTGATTAGGAGTATAGTGTAAGAGTGTACCAAAGTATTTAGTTATTGTTATTCTCAATGGAAGGTTGAAAGCAATTTGATGTATAAATTTTATTAAGTCTAAAGTTATCATTGTTTGCGAAGTACATAGAAAGAGTAAAGTTAATGTTGATCCCGGTTGTCTTAGTCGTGCAATTCCAGAACATCATATCATAAATTTAATAGAGGTCTAGCTTGATAATTTAGAAAATTTGTATGTGTCGTTACGTGATAAGATTTTGATGTCACCTGAGAAATACCCTCAAAAAGAGAAGAAGTCATTAGATCGTGTCATGACCCCTCAGTTGCAGGACATTTTGGGTTCTCGAAGACAAATGCTAGAGTCCAAGAACATTATTATTGGCCCAAGATGAATTTAGATGTGTTGAAATTTTGTCGTGCATGTTTAGTGTGTGGTGCAAAAATCTTCTAATGCAGGTCCTTTAGGCTTAATGGGAAAGGAGAAAGAGGCCAAGTTTCCATTTCAAATTATCGCGTTAGATCTTATGGGTCCATTCCTCGCTCAAAATTAGGATTTAAATGGTTGTTGGTAGTAGGAGATTGGTTCTCAAAATATACAATTCTACATCCTCTACGCAGTGCAAAGTCACATGTCATAGAACAGTTTATAGAACAGAAAGTGTTTTTAATGTTTGGAGTGCCCCAATTTATTATTTGCGATAATGGTTCAAATTTAGCTGGTCGAATTTTAAGTCATTATGTAATAGGTTTGAAATTCAAAAGATATGGTATAATGCTGTTTATGCGCCACAATGTAATTTTGTTGAGAGGATTAATAGGACGGTAGGGACAGCTATTCGATCCTATCTCGAAGAACATGATACCTGGGATGCTGAGTTAGCGCAGATTCAGTTTGCTATTAATTCTGCTAAGCATGAGTCGACGGGTTATACTCCGAATTTTTTAGTTTTTGGCCGACACGTCCCCATGTCCGGTAAATTTTACGGTAGTGGATTTATTCCTGAAGCTGATGTTGAAATCGTTCCTGGTAGCCGCCCATTATATGCTTCAGACCACCAAGGTATATTTAAAGTATTTGAAGACGTTCGTGCGAAGTTGCATGTAGCTTATCAAAGGTCAAGCAATCGATATAATCTAAGGAGGAGAAACATTTCTTTTGAGGTTGGCAATAAAGTGTGGAGGTCCAACAAGGTGTTGTCGAGCGCGGCTAATAAATTTGCTGCTAAACTGGCTCCAAAATTTATTTTGAGTGTAGTCAAGAAGAAGTGCTCGAATGTGGTGTACGATCTAATTAATCTAGATGGATCAAAAGCAGGCAGGTGGCATGTCAAGGATCTAAAACCCTATTCTGTCGTAGATCCAGAATATGTACCAGAGGACTGATTGGTTATCTTTAGTATTTGTGTCGTAAAGAATATAGTATAAATTTGGTTATGGGATAGAGTGGTGAAGACAAATTGAAGGCTTTTGCCAGTATATCGTTGCTGGTAGAGATTGAAAGTTTCTCAACTAGTGTTGTTTTAAATGTGCACTAATGGATTATTCAAAAAAAAAAAAGGTTATTTTGCCGTGTTGTTGTTATAGCCCGAAGTGGGAGTGAGGCAAATGTTTGTTGCTTCATGTTTGTGGACGTGTTTTGATCGCGTCATGTGTTGTTGTGTCTAGAGTAAGCGAGGAAGGTAGGTGCTGTTTGTTGTCGTAGGTCGGAGTAACCTAGTTGGTGAGACCATTGTAGTATTGAGTAGTTTTGGTTCGAGATGTTTGGTGTGGCCACAGTAGAGTTGAGGATTTTTTGAGACTGGAGTGTCCCAAAGAAAAGAGTAGCGATTGGGCTATGAATAGCTATAAGCTGAAGAAGCCAAGTATTCATTAGTAAGCTACAATGAGTAGTGGCTTGACGAGCAGTTTATTTTTGGTAGAGGCAATAATCAAATTTTGCTGAATGTATTGAGCTGGAATTTTTGAGACCAGCAAATACATAATCATTGTTGGAGCAGTATTGATATTTCTGTATATAGGTGTGAGTTTTTGTTTTGCTATTAACATTAGTAAGGTTGTCATGTCAAGGGTAGTAGTAGGAAAGTAAATCTTTTTGTTGTTATTTTGCGATAGTTCATGTCAGGCTTTTTGTTTGAATTTCAGTTTATATTTTAAGAAGTGGGTTGTTTTTTTTGGTCCCCCGTTTGGTTGCAACTCGAGTGTTAGACTACAATATTTTGACTTTTACCGATTATGACTTTTTACCGATTACGACATACCTATATTGACTCCTGACGGATGTGTGGTACGCAGAGTTACCTACACACTCATTTGGTTGCACCCCATTTTCCTTTTCTTAATCCAAGAGTTCATTCATGATTTTTTTAGTTCAGAAATCAAAGTGCAAACTTACTTTGTTCATACTTCGATTTGTTGTAATGCTTTTTTTTGTATTTATCTTTTGGTTAAGGCGATAGTTTTCGTCCATATAAAAAAAAACTTCTCGGTTATGTATATATTAAGATATAATTAACCTCAAAGTTTTTTTTCTTTTTGATCGGAGGCAGTGTAACAAAATTTTTGTTACATTTCATATCTATAAAGAAAAAACAGTTCTAACTGCTATTATTTTGCGAATCTGTCATTTAGCGTGTAATCATTAATTAATTTAATGAACTATAAAGAAGAACAACTTTTTCCGTTTATGTTATTTTTACCTATAAGGAGTATTTAACAGACTTCTATACTTTCAATATCGAGGATGCCTTGAGCGTGGTTTGTGTTGCATATATTGCGGGCGTTCTGGCGTCCACTAGAGCGTTGTTAAACATAACGCCTGCGCGAAAATGACGCCAAGGCTATGAGCATCGACAAATAAAGAATACGGCCATCTTGCAAGCAACCGTGGGTGCGTAGACTTCACTTACAAGGATGGTGAATTCTGCTTGTAAGTGGAAGAGGAGGATAGCTCTAGACACGTGCACAATTTGAGGAACACGCTAAGCTATGGTGTTGGATTTTGGTCGAGCATTGGGAAGTTGACTGTTTTGGAGCGTCCGAGGAGTTGCGGTTAGTGCAGGCCTGTTTTGTGTCTTTCAAAATATCAAACAGATGGGAAGTAAAGTGTCCGAGCTCATCGATTACATTCGTCAACATCGTTGCTGTAAAAAAAACTAAATCTACCAGGTACTTATGAACCTTTTTGCTGAAAATCAATTTCGTGTGCTGTTTAAGGTTAAAGCTTTAAATTACTATTTATGAAATCATGAGAAACCTTCGTTAAATAACGTAAATTTCAATTTTGTTTGCTAAATGTATTTATGCTTATATACTACGTAAAAATTTAGTTGGAAACATAACCTAAAATTTAATTAGTCAAATATTTTCATTCGAACTAGATTGCTTTATAAGAGAATTTTTTAATCTTTAGATGCTCTAAAAGTTGTTATTCAAAGTGCTTTTATGATGCACTTGTCAAGTGATAAAAACATGTATAAATCCACCTTTGGATGAAAGGTGTTTTCTAGCAATTTGTTGTAATTAGTAGAAGAACTAAGCTGTTTTTGACATATGTTAATCTGAGTTTATTATTTTCATACTTAAACCATATGAACTATTTATGTAACAAGTTCCTTAGATAAAAATCTTGTAAGCCAAAACAGATCTGTTTCATGGATGTTTAAGAAACTAAACTGTATTAACTAACTTATAAATGCTAATACCTCTCTATGTAGAGAAGTATATTCAGAAACTTCTGTAACTTATTTAATGTTGATTATTTTGATTATAGAGGAACACTCTAAGAAAAGTTTTAAAGTTTATATATTGATTAATGAAATTTATTTACAAGTAATTTTTGCAACAAAAGAGATATATATTTAGATTAAACATTGAATTGATACCTTTGTCTTTTATTTCACTTATTGAAATTAACATTGATCAAATTAGACCAGAAAATTTTGAATGTGGAAAAAGTTGATACAATATCAGGTAATAGAAATGGAATAAGTAATTTCCAGTAGAGTATTTTCTCATACGTAAGGTGTTATTAAGATTTTGAATTCAGGCTAATCGATCTATAAAGATCGAGATATTTTGTTGCTGTAAGACACAAACGGTGTCTTATATTTTATTTTTTGTGTGACATCTTCTTGCAGGTCCGACATCGCGGAAGCTAAAGCAGAGATTTCAGAGGTATTATATATTGAGGTTTGTAAGTTTTTCTTGTAATCATTTATATCCTATAGGTTTCTGCGTCTTCCTGTAGGATACTTTAGTCTTGTTTATTGTCTGTATAGATGCAGTGGCGTCCATTTATTTTTTTTGTTCCCGTTAGTAGTCGAGCCCACCATATACCCACGCCCAAACTCATTGCTCACCCTTGGGGTAATTCCCAGACTAGACCGCGAATATAGTAAAAAAGAGAAAAACTTCATTTTCAAATAAAATGATATTTCATAGGCGCCGGCAACGTGAGGCGTATATAATTAAAGAACATTTCAATATTGTAAATAATTCTTGGTGAAAGCATATTAGAAATTTTTTGTATCACATACAGTTCGTGACTGTAAATTGATTTATTAAATACCGAAACCAAACCAGTTCAGTATAAGCACATTTGTCGTAATGTTATTTTAAACTACCCATTTTAGATTATAGTGTTTGTAAATTCATTGCTTTAAGTAATACTTCCTGAAAAGTAAAGGAAATAAACAATAGGAAGTCACATGTAACACAGTTGATTTTAATTATAGTTCAGTAGATCTTAAAAACGTGCATGAAATAAAGTTTTATCATGTTAAAACCGCATAGATTATTTAGCCAGCAGTCGGCCAGTTAAATCTAACTGCTTTAAGTAATAAATAAATCATTTAATAGCATCAGAATTAATAAAAAAAAGGGATGTATATGCAGTAGCATCTCCTTATAGAAAAATCCCGATAGCACCAACAGTAATTATCATATACACTGTGAACAAGATAAGGATGTCATAATTAGGATCTCAGAAATCATATTAGATCCAGTTTTGGTTAAATGGGGGAAAAAGTTGCAGAACTAAATGACCACTAATATGAAAGTATAAAATTTTCAATATTTTTTGGTTTTTGAGAAATTAAAAAAAATGAAATTTTTCGATTTTCTCTTTCATTTCTTTCTGATGTTATTATTAGAGCTAGGACAAAAAGCAAAACATTTCATCACACCTACTTTTTATAGACATTTGCTTGATAATGTCAATTTTAGTGTACGACGTTTTATTCTCGAGAAATCATCATCGACGTAACTTTTTAAAAATACAGATTTTGAAGTATTTTTAATTCTATATACAATGATATATCACCTATGATGGTTTAATTACGTTTTGGATCTCTTTCAGCCGTCATTCAGAAAATATATTTTCAAGTACGGATATGCATTATAAAAAAAAAACTAATTGGAAGTAATCGTTCTAAAGCAAAAGAAAACTGAAAAGGTATACTTATTTTCCTATCGGGGCGAATATATAAATAAAACATGTGACATGAAATTAATAACATATTTAATACCGACGCTTACAATAAATAAACCAAAAAAATACTAATATCTAAATCATAAAAATTGTTCGAACAAATGTTCAATATTATGTTAACATAAATAACATTTTTTAACCTTAGAATGTAAAACTTTACGCAACATATCTGAAGTTTCTAGAACTAGCCTGCATTGGTCTTCTTCAGTTTCAAAAATATCACGCAAGACAATTCTTGATGAACTCTAGAAAGAAATCCAAAGGTGTACAGGGTGGCTAAGGAAATGTTGACTGGGTACCTATCCATTTTTTAGATCATATATTTGAAAGATATTCCCGGACGACCCCGACATTGTACGCGGGCGCACATCTTTTTGGAACCAACACTTTTGGTAGTCTGCAAGTGGAATGGTTTCCCAAAGCTTCTCGCGATTCGCGCTCAAGTAAGTTTGAGTAACGTTTTGCGGTAAGTGAGTGGTGGCAGCTCCGTGGCGTAGTTGATATGCGTGTCCCGGGTTCGAATCCCGACACGGTCTGCTTGAAAAATGTTAGACAAGCATTTTTCACAAAAATACGCCCTCGTTCGGATGATAGGTAAAATGGAGGTCCTGTGTGTGTGTTGTCACGCACGTTAAAGATCCCTACCTTGCTTGGAACAGCAAGGGTTCGGCAAAATTCAAAACTTTTCAGGTTAAAGAAAACATGCTTCCTGGCCATTGTAGTACCTTTGGGTGAAGCACTGGAAAATCACATGTAGGGGTAAGTAAATAGTTATAAAAAAGTGTATTTTATTTGTGTGTTCAAAGTTCCAATCCACATGTTTCATCCAAAACGATGTTCGAAACTGATTGGGGTTGTTTCTTGACCAATAATGAGTATTTTGTCTGTTAAAAATGCCATTATAAGTTATCATGCTTTCGTCCGACCAAATAATTTTATGTGTGGAATTTTCGACCTCTTGACACTTTCTTATATACCATTCACAAAACGTTCCTCGTCTGTCTTCATCACACGTTCGAGTTCTTGGCAAGTTTTAAATTTGCGAGCGGGGGAAATTTCTGTTTTCTTAAAATAAAATGGGCAGTAGATTTAGCTGTTTCGGTTGTTCGCTCAACTCGAGGTGGCTCCGTGGCTAGTTGGTATATGTGTGACTACTATGCGCAAGTTCCCGGGTTCGAATCCTGACACGGTCAAACTTGAAAAATGTAAGGCGAGCATTTTTACAAAAATACGCCCTCGTTCGGATGAGAGGTAAAATGGAGGTCCCGTGATAAGAGTTGTCAAACACGTTGAAGATCCGTACCTTGCTTGGAACAGCAAGGGTTCGGCAAAAATTCAAAATTTTTCAGGTAAAAAAAACTCTCTTTCTGGCCAATGTAGTACCTTCGGGTGGAGCATTGGAAAATCAAACGTAAGAGTAAGTGAATGGTTATAAAAAAGGGTATATTATTTGTGTGTCCAAAATTCCAACCCACATGTTGAATCCAAAACGGTGTTGATGTGAAGCCATTCGAAACTGATTGAGGTTGTTTTTGACTAATAGTGGGTATTTTGTCTGCTAAAAATACCATTATTGGTTATTATGCTTTCGTCCGACCAGATAATTTTATTGTGGGAAATTTTCCTTCTCTTGACACTTGTATACCATTCACAAAACGTTCTTGGTCTCTCTTCATCACCACGTTCGAGTTCTTAACAAGCTTTAAATTTGCAAGAGGGCGAAATTTTTGTTATCTTAAAATAAAATGAGCAGTAGATTTAGCTGTTCCGGTTGTTCGCTCAACTCAAGGCCGTTCTGTGTCGTAGTTGGTATGCGTGTGACTACTATGCGCAAGGTCCCGTGTTCGAATCCTGGGACGGTCCGCTTGAAAAATGTTAGACGAGCATTTTTCACTAAAATACGCTCTGGTTCGGATGAGAGGTAAAGTGGAGGTCCCGTGTGTGAATGTTGTCACACACGTTGAAGATCCCTATCTTGCTTGGAACAGTAAGGGTTCGGCAAAATCCAGAATTTCCATTAAAAGAACTCGTTTCCTGGCCAATGTAGCACCTTCGGGGGGAGCATTGGAAAATTAAATGTAGTGTTTGCTCAACTTGTCTAACAGATATTCAAGGTTTTCTGTTGCAGCTTACACTACATTATTTTCTTTTAGTTCGTTACCACGCTTATTTCTGGTTAACAATGGTTTTGTAAACGACCCATACTGCTTAAGGTTTGCAGCTAACCGTCCGAAAATTTTAGTCGGCTGTCTTTTTTCCGCGGGTTGGAATCCCGACACGGTCCGCTTGAAAAATGTTAGGCGAGCATTTTTCACAAAAATACACCCTTGTTCGAATGAGAGGTAAAATGGAGGTCCCGTGATAAGAGTTGTCAAACACGTTGAAGATCCGTACCTTGCTTGGAACAGCAAGGGTTCGGCAAAAATTCAAAATTTTTCAGGTAAAAAAAACTCTCTTTCTGGCCAATGTAGTACCTTCGGGTGGAGCATTGGAAAATCAAACGTAGGAGTAAGTGAATGGTTATAAAAAAGGGTATATTATTTGTGTGTCCAAAATTCCAACCCACATGTTGAATCCAAAACGGTGTTGATGTGAAGCCATTCGAAACTGATTGAGGTTGTTTTTGACTAATAGTGGGTATTTTGTCTGCTAAAAATACCATTATTGGTTATTATGCTTTCGTCCGACCAGATAATTTCATTGTGGGAAATTTTCGTTCTCTTGACACTTGTATACCATTCACAAAACGTTCTTGGTCTCTCTTCATCACCACGTTCGAGTTCTTAACAAGCTTTAAATTTGCAAGAGGGCGAAATTTTTGTTATCTTAAAATAAAATGAGCAGTAGATTTAGCTGTTCCGGTTGTTCGCTCAACTCAAGGCCGTTCTGTGTCGTAGTTGGTATGCGTGTGACTACTATGCGCAAGGTCCCGTGTTCGAATCCTGGGACGGTCCGCTTGAAAAATGTTAGACGAGCATTTTTCACTAAAATACGCTCTGGTTCGGATGAGAGGTAAGTGGAGGTCCCGTGTGTGAATGTTGTCACACGTTGAAGATCCCTATCTTGCTTGGAACAGTAAGGGTTCGGCAAAATCCAGAATTTCCATTAAAAGAACTCGTTTCCTGGCCAATGTAGCACCTTCGGGGAGCATTGGAAAATTAAATGTAGTGTTTGCTCAACTTGTCTAACAGATATTCAAGGTTTTCTGTTGCAGCTTACACTACATTATTTTCTTTAGTTCGTTACCACGCTTATTTCTGGTTAACAATGGTTTTGTAAACGACCCATACTGCTTAAGGTTTGCAGCTAACCGTCCGAAAATTTTAGTCGGCTGTCTTTTTCCGCGGGTTGGAATCCCGACACGGTCCGCTTGAAAAATGTTAGGCGAGCATTTTTCACAAAAATACACCCTTGTTCGAATGAGAGGTAAAATGGAGGTCCCGTGATAAGAGTTGTCAAACACGTTGAAGATCCGTACCTTGCTTGGAACAGCAAGGGTTCGGCAAAAATTCAAAATTTTTCAGGTAAAAAAAACTCTCTTTCTGGCCAATGTAGTACCTTCGGGTGGAGCATTGGAAAATCAAACGTAGGAGTAAGTGAATGGTTATAAAAAAGGGTATATTATTTGTGTGTCCAAAATTCCAACCCACATGTTGAATCCAAAACGGTGTTGATGTGAAGCCATTCGAAACTGATTGAGGTTGTTTTTGACTAATAGTGGGTATTTTGTCTGCTAAAAATACCATTATTGGTTATTATGCTTTCGTCCGACCAGATAATTTCATTGTGGGAAATTTTCGTTCTCTTGACACTTGTATACCATTCACAAAACGTTCTTGGTCTCTCTTCATCACCACGTTCGAGTTCTTAACAAGCTTTAAATTTGCAAGAGGGCGAAATTTTTGTTATCTTAAAATAAAATGAGCAGTAGATTTAGCTGTTCCGGTTGTTCGCTCAACTCAAGGCCGTTCTGTGTCGTAGTTGGTATGCGTGTGACTACTATGCGCAAGGTCCCGTGTTCGAATCCTGGGACGGTCCGCTTGAAAAATGTTAGACGAGCATTTTTCACTAAAATACGCTCTGGTTCGGATGAGAGGTAAAGTGGAGGTCCCGTGTGTGAATGTTGTCACACACGTTGAAGATCCCTATCTTGCTTGGAACAGTAAGGGTTCGGCAAAATCCAGAATTTCCATTAAAAGAACTCGTTTCTGGCCAATGTAGCACCTTCGGGGAGCATTGGAAAATTAAATGTAGTGTTTGCTCAACTTGTCTAACAGATATTCAAGGTTTTCTGTTGCAGCTTACACTACATTATTTTCTTTTAGTTCGTTACCACGCTTATTTCTGGTTAACAATGGTTTTGTAAACGACCCATACTGCTTAAGGTTTGCAGCTAACCGTCCGAAAATTTTAGTCGGCTGTCTTTTTTCCGCGGGTTGAAATCCCGACACGGTCCGCTTGAAAAATGTTAGGCGAGCATTTTTCACAAAAATACACCCTTGTTCGAATGAGAGGTAAAATGGAGGTCCCGTGTGTGAGTGTTGTCACGCACGTTAAAGATTTCTACCTTGCTTGGAACAGCAAGGGTTGGGCGAAATTCCAAATTTTCCAGGTAAAAAAAAACTCGCTTCCTGGCCAATGTAGTACCTTCGGATGGAGCATTGGAAAATCACATGTAGTGTCTTCTTTCCGGGTAACTATTAACATATGCTCAGCTTCAAAAGCATTACTATGACGCACGTTGTAACATTTCATCATGTCAAACTTTTCCTCAAGTGAAAAATTACCTTCCATTTTAAAGAATAAAGCTATAAAATCAGAACATATTTTTAAATAAAAAAATTATAACTGTGACAGTTTTAAAAAATGATATTTAGTTTACATTCAAATAGTTCCAAAGCCTAGTATTTAAATTCTACTATTTAAAGTAAATTATTCAAAAGTGGTTGTATTTACAAAATCAAAGAAAAACTTCGAAGATTAGTGTTATTGGGGCTTAGAAGATGTTATTCGTGTTTTGACGATAATTCACATTTATACGAACAAATCTCATTATTTAAATATGTATCTAGTAGTAATTTTTTTTAATTACTGTGCGCGCCAATACCAAATAGGTTATTAATTTTGTTTTACTTATTTTTTGGATTATTCAAGTTTTGCCCAATGATAAAAATTATTTTACTCTTTCATTTTTCTTTTGCTTTGAAAGATTACTTCTAATTGGCTTTTTTTATAATGTTGGCCCTTACTTGAAAATATTTTTCTTAATAATGGCTACAGTTTCGAAACTTAATTAAACCACCATTATGTGTATATCACTGGATGTAGAATTAAAAATACTTCAAAAATAGATATTTTTACAAACAGGACCATGTTTTAAAAAAAATTAGTTGGTGATGATTTCTCGAGAACGAAACGTCGTACAGTAAAATTAACATTATCATGCAAAAGCCTACAAAAAGTAGCTTTTTTTTATTTTGTTCTAGCTTTAATATTAACAAAAATGTGTAAAAGAAAATCGAAAAATTAATTTTCTAAATTTCTCAAAAATCAACGAAAATTTTGAAAATTTTATACTTTTATATTAGTGACCATTTAGTTCCGCAACTTTTCCCCATTTAACAAAAAATGTATCTATTACGATATCAAAAGTCCTAATTATAGACATCGTTATCTTGAACAGTGCATTTAAATATACTCGAAAATTTGAGTTTGTGTAAGCGACAATTAAATATTATTATTTATTTTCTTTAAAAAGCATCTATAGTTTACTTGTGTATTATATCGGGTGATTTTATTTAACCGGGAACTTTTAAATATCTCGAATAATAAGCACTCTACAAAAAAATTGACCATAATCAAAATATAATCAATTTGCAAAGGAAATACAGCAATGCTAAAATTACTCCCCCTTCAACCGTTCTTATAGATAGTGGCGAGAGTAACTTTGAAGTCGTAACTAGGAACCCCTATTTTTTTATGGCAGATTTAAATTCTACGGCCAAAAATACATATAATTAGTCTGAAAACTTTTTCGATTCACGATAAATAGCGCTAAAATGGATGAAATTCTATTCCAAATCAGTCTTAAAACAATTTTTGTCTCACATTTTCAACTATAGTAAGTGCTCAAAATGGCGGCTTTCGACTTCAATGCACTTATTAATCCACATTTCAAATGACTACACAATTAAGAAGTGTATCGATTTGAATTTCGGCACAAGCATTTCTGATGCACTCATATTTTCGTGTGTTGTTGTTACTCATTTGTAAACTTTTATTTGCGACATAGCCCCACAAAATAACAATCGCACTAAGATCTGATGATCTAGTTTACTGGAGCCAGTTCTACCGATCCAGCGATCACTAAAACCACGTTCTAGTACTTCAGATGATACCACTAAATGGTGTGCTGGACAACCATCATGTTGAAATGAAACCACATGTTCTGTCGTACTTCTAAACTCGAATCTTCAAGTAGTGTTGGCAGTTCATTTTCCAAAATGTCTCGGTGCATTGCATTTAAGTTGCTTTCAGTAATATGGGGGCCAATAAGTTTGTTACCAATTATTCCATACTATACCTTGACAGTCCAATGACGCTATTATTCAACTTGGCGAAGCCAGTGCGGATTTTCAACACTCCAGTACTGCATGTTGTGTCGATTAACCATTCCGTGTTGTATAAATGACGACTCCTTCGAGAACAATATGTAACGAAAAAATGGGGTTCTGTTGTATTCATTCACATGCCCACTGCCAAAAAGTTGCCCGATTTTGGAAATCAACACGTTGAAGATCTTGGTATAAAGAAGCGCGATACAGATGATATTCATTATGTTTTAAAATTTTCGAAACACTGGGGACAAAGAATCGCGAGTTGTTTCTCGTGTACTTAATGAGGATTAGCAACTACTGCAGCTAATACAGCCTTTCATTTTTTCCAATGTCTGTTGTTCGATGAGATCTTTTTTTTCAATTGAACATTTTCGTCAGTAGTAAATTCTTTGGCATTGCAATTAAATGAAACACGGGCCGAATTCTATCCGGAAAACACTGAGCATAGTGATATAAAGAATTATCAATAGCCTTGCCAACTTCTAAACCAAAACCATTCCATTTTTCTCTTGTACAGTTTATCTAATATATTTTAACGTATCGTTTAACTACCAAATGTGTTTATGTATTTTTCATTTTGTGCAAATTCGAAAGTCTTGTTTGTTAGTTCTAATTTATGAAGTTTTTTTATATACCTGTCACTTTTGTTTTATTTTAAACAATCACTGTCTAATAATTATAAAAATATATTATTTTATACACACACAATTTTATATTTTGAAACACTAAATAAAATTCCTAAGATTAACATATTAAATTATGTGTCTTTTTATACAACACATACGTAATCACAGTTTTTTAAATATTAATCAAATTTTGTATAAAGTGTACAGTTAATCGTTTAGTTGTTGTTAAGTTAAATAGCATTGCTTGAATTATCTAAATATAATAATGGCTTTATTCTAATTACATATAACGTAAAACACTGTTGATAACAGAAACAACAAAGTCTGTATTATATTTTCATTTTATTTGTAGGGTATCGATGCTTTGTTTTATTCGATTCTAATATGCATTACTTAAGTATTTGTCTTTTTTTCATTTATTGCAATAGGGTTTTTGCATTGTAAATAATTTCAAGAATTTTCCGTTTTCTTAACTCAATGGATGGGGATAGAAATCGACCGAGGAAATGCAATTTCAGTAATAGGAACTTTCCCAAGCTTGGAACCACTGTCAGAGATTTTTGTATCCGTTCTAGTTGTTAATTTTTATATACGTAATTTCATATGTCTGAGAAATAGGGTATATAATTGTAAAACAATAGAAGGGGACCGACTGCATCTAACGAGAAAGAATAGCGTCTATGAGGAAAGACAACAAACATAGAACAAGAAGAAAATTGTTGAAAGCATATGTGTGAAGCACATCACAGTATGCCTATGAAATACAGGCAGTCGGAAAAGCAGACAGAAAAATGGTAGCAGCCTTTTGGAATGCTGTGCTTCAGATGTACGAGGATGATAGCATGGACAGACAAAATTAATAACAATAAGTTATAGAAATAGTAGAGCAACAAGGATATCTGTGGAAAAAAATAGGAAAAATAGAAAGGCAGAATACGTTCTAAGGCATTTTTGGAGAATAGTATGGGATATATTATAAGCAGATATAGCAAAAAAAAGGTAGATGTAGACCTCGATCAGATAGTGATAGATGTAGACTGTGCAAATTTCAGGGAAATGTGTAGGTTAGTTCAGAATAGGAAACAATGATGGTACGTGTCTAACCAGTTCCAGGACTGAATTTCATACACACATGTATACCATGTTCTAATAGATGATTCGGTATTTTGTTTGCTTGTATTCAAATTTGCACGGTTTGCTTTTTATGTTTGATTAATTGCAGTAATTTTATCTTTATTTTCTAAAATAAAGCTTGTTATATTATTATAATTTAATATGTTGTTACGCCTTGGGTTGCGCAAAGTTTTCGTTTTAATATTAAGAATAGGGGATTTTATAATCTGAAAGGGAAAGCTACTTTCCATCTTTAATTAAGTTACTACGATAATATTGCGGTTTTCCGTTCTTGCGTATTATAGAATGAAACAAAAACCCCTAATTTATTGATGTGTTCGTCTAGACATGCATTTATTCAGGCCAAATGTAATATGTGGTCATCGCGCTTAGCGAAGGAGACGTTCTACTGTGGGAACACCAACGAGTTCGTGAAAACGACGCGTTGTAAACAAGGACTTGACTCACAACTACCAGATAATATCCAAGTAAGTGGGCCTTTTCCATTCCCTTTCCTGTCTAATTACCTTAATAATATCTTGATTTCCCTATAAATGTAGATTCGACATACTTTTGACGGCAATAAATTGCAACCAAATTTGGAGACGTAATAAATTACGGATGGAGTTAAGGTAATAATTGATGCCTAACGGGGAAAGCAATAATGCATAACAATATTAATCTTAAAAATTTAATTTAGTATTTTAAAAATATAAAATTGTACTAGTGTAACTTAATAAATTTTTGTAAATATTAGGTAAGCGATTGTTTAAAATAAATAAAAAATGACGGGTCTATGAAAGAGACTTCATAAATTGATACTAACAAACATAATTTTTGTATAATTTCTGTAAAAACATTTTCTTTTAGATTTGCATATATTTAAAAGACGAAGATCGCCGTAAAATTTGATACTAAATTTGGTACTAAAAGAGTGATTGAATTGATTTCGTTTTATTCAACACTCGTCGATCTTTTTCTTTTTTGTTGGACGGATACCATTACACTCACTTGGCCATTCGTACAATTCCTGAAAGACATTGTCACTTTTATGGATTCTCTGAAAAATATTTAAAGTATCAATCATGTTTTTACCACAGTACAGTACATCAAAAGCTCTTGTTTGTAAAATATCGTATAGATCATTTGCATGCGAATCTATCTCCTGCAGAAAAAATATATTTTCAAATTGTTAGAGGAGAAATTTAATGTTGTGTTTGAAATTCCAATGGCTGCAAATTTCAATATAATATGAAATAATGCGTTTAGTTGAAGTCCGTTGTCCTTATACAATATAGGTTAGTTAAGAAGTGAAGTTACATGAAGTTTTCATAACAATTGAAGCTTTTTGTCCAACATAGTCTGAGCAAATGCCACTAATTAAACTATGGTTTCAAAAAATGGACATGGTTGAATGTTGTTTAAGGGCTTCTGCAAAACTGCATGTGCATAGCAATGTATAAAAATGGCATATGTTTATTACATCTATTTATTGCACTATTAACTGCTCTGATCAAATCCTTTCCAATTATTCGAGAATAACCCCTAAATATCGTTGAAGTTTGGCGAAAACTATTTAACAAAGTATCAAATATCTTGATAGATTCCAAATATTTCAGAAGATAGCTTCTATTTAAAGGATTTTTCGATTATCAGATTTACGTTTGCTTTACTAACAAAATGTTAAGAAATATTTTGCAATGTTTGACTTTTTTCGTACTTAATACAGAGCCACTAATGAATGGCTTGAAATCCGATAAACGTTCTCTGCTCCAAATATTCTTTTTAAATTCGGCCTTAAAACGTAAGCACCACCTACAAAACAATTTATTTTTAGTTAAATATCTTGCCAACCAAATTGTGTTCTAGTTGCGTAGGTCAGTGTCTAGAGTAAACATGCAGTTAGTTTTTACAGGGTATGCTTTATAGTGAGATTTACCAATTGTGGACGAGGACAATTGTCAACTCATGGCATTTTCTTCGAAAAATCACGAGAAGAACGGACTCATAGGCAATTGTTCTATATAGAACTCTATCGTTATGTAATATTAAAATTAAATATAAACAATTACGTAAACATTAAAAAATATCAATGCGTTAAGAAGTCCCACTACTAAGTAAAATTATTCTCCAACACTTATAGTAATTAAATTGTTTAAGCCAGGTATGCAAGTGTAATAAAATAGATCAACTCGTATTAAACTGTTTATTATACCCTCGATCGTAAGGTTTTTAATGCACTTAATACATTTAACATGTTATTTAAAGTTTTCTACTAACATAATAATCTAGCATAATAATACTAAGATACAGGTTCAAGTCCTGTCCGGGACCTTATATTTTCCATCTTTCAATTACTAGCTCGCTTTGAAATGATCATTTGGGCTTTGCATAAAAGTCTAAGTTACTATTTCATCATATTCACTGTAATACGATAGTATTTATCAACTTACGTTGTGTAAATAGCTACCTAAAATATTTATATAAATATATTATGCTATGATAATAGGGTTATTTAGGGGCATATAAGGTCACAAGGGAGGTATACTTTATGTAAACAACCCAAAAATCAAGAGAACTAAACACTTGAATCATAAAAAGTACACAATTCGTTAATTATGCAAAAAGTAAATGCCAAACACCCTGTACAAAATCAACAACTAACTACAGGCAATGAAAAGAAGCTCCTTCTTTAATAATTTAACCACATTTGGTAAAATAAATAACTCAGTTCACAATCCAACTCAGTTTAGAAACAGTAATACATTTTAAATAAATACACAAATTGGGCGTATCTAAAGTAAAACAAACGTAAAACGAATTTTTTTAACTGGACACATTAATGTAAGAAAATAAATAATGCGTGCTTATAATGAACAGGCCTTTCGAAACAAGCATATTTCATAACGCAAAAAGTCAATAAACGCATTTAATTTACGGTGTATGTAAAGAATCCCATTATAAAATTTAGCCTACGTGATGTTTTAAATGTAAAATCGCCAAATTCGAATAAAATCCAGCATATGAGGAAAGGAAAATATGGAACCATACGTTTTGGCGTACGTACAAGATTAAATATAATAGTTCATAAATCCCTGTACAAAATTACAATTACGTGATGCTAAAAGGTACAAAACTTATTGCCTACGTGATTTTTGAAGCATATGAACGATGCATACAATACATAACGCCAAAAAAATCCAACAGGCTACATTATAAGCGCAGTGCAACGCCTTTACCATCGTGAAATGATAAGATAAAGAGCGGTCAACCAATAACAGCACGTGGGATGGCTTGTTTATATAATACACATCAAGCTGATAAGTCATTGATTCCTTAAACCGAAGCGCGAGCTGTACTGATAGAAAAGTATTACGCAAAGTTCAATTGTGAAGTGAAAGTAACAATAATTAAAACTTCGAGTAAAGAATACAGTCAAGTGTGCGTTCAAACATACAAGTGTATAAGAAATCTGCCGTTGGCATATAACGGCACTAAGCAATTCAATAATAAATTCAACTAAACAAAATCAATAAGAAATCTAGCTAAATACGGATCTAAAACTCCAATACTCTAAGTATTAAATATAACAAATGCGAAAACTCTAAATCAGGTCGTTAAGCTCAAGGGAACACGAAGTCACTGGTTAACTACATGCTGCGGCAGTTCATTGGAATCCACTAATCTAGCAAGTGATTCAAACCAGGAAGCTCCCGTAGGAAATCAATCGGAAAAACACCAGGTTAGCAATTATATTTAACTAACAGCATAAATTTTATTTTTTTGAATATTTGATACTTAGATGTACTTTGATATCTGTATAAAGGGTCATCAAAAATTTGGTTGATACGTAGCAAATACGTTATATGAAAGAAGGTTTCATTGAACGTTCAAAGAAAATACGAGATAATACATAGTTATTTTTGCTGGCTTTAAGTGCTTAATTAGGGTTATAATTTGGTGATAAACAGATTTACTTTAATTTTGATTCAAAGGTTTTAAATAGCAAATGACATTACGAAGGTTGAAGAGTTGTAAATTGTACATATTTCCCAGTTCATTATACAAATTTAAATTTAAATTTAAATTGAATGCTTATCTCTGATTTAGTAATAAATGTTTATAAAATATTATACATAGAAGATTTATACGTTCGGATAATCTAGCACTGTGCGCTAAAACGTATAATATTATACATTAAGAAGGCGACTAATTTTTTGAATTGAGCGATCCAACTGGTAGAGTAGAAATGAAAGTGCGCAAATTTATTTAAGCGTAAAAGTACGTCAGGATTTCATATCAGAGGCAAACAACTATTTTGTGACTGCTTAACTAAATTGGCTCTTAGCATTACTACGATCGCTATAATCCCGTAATTCTTGCGTCGCCGGGTGCATGGTAGATGTTCAAATTTGGGAACGTAGGTTGCATATTGTTAGCCATATCAGCGATCGATAAAAAGTACCCAACTTTGAATTTTCTACCGAACGTGAGATGTTTTTCAGATCAACTGACTGGGCGATAGAAATTTTGTGCGTCCCAAACATCGAGGTATTCATCGCTATGCCCATCCTACTTACACCTTTCAAATCGCAGAAAATGTAAAAGTGCTCAAAAGTAATTCAAAAATTGCACGGCCAATGCGTGTCCTTTTGGGCTAGTCCAAAATAATCGATAATGGCAGTAATATTGTGATTACAAAATAACAGTTAACAAAGGCCGAGATATTTCTTTTTGCAATTGAATGACTTCATGATCTAAAAATGTAATACTAATTAACCGAAATGATAATCCCTTCAAATAAATCTGAAGTCTGTCCAAAATTAACCACGTCGTTTGCCGGCTTGCCATGTTTTATTTTACAAATGTTTATGACAATAATTCAAATTAATTTGCTCAAAACACTGAAATCCTTTTGTGTAAACAATTATTATAATAAAGCATTTTCTCCACATGTTTTAAAATATCTCATTTGAAATATAAAAATTTTAACTTTTTCAAATCTTGCGGAACTTTATTAATCTAAGAAAGATCTTGTAACTTTTAAATTTGACCAATGAAAATTAATATTCACAAGCTGTTCTAAATCCTATCCAATCAAAATTAAGATTATTAAAAATCCTCCAAACTTATTTTTAAAAAAAGGGAAAATTAATAAAATAATTTATCGCCAAGAAACTAAACACAAAGTGTACTACATAGTGTTAACTACTTCATTTATAACTGTTTTCCTGTTGTTTGTGAAACTGTAAAATTCAACAAGCTCGTTGTGCAGCTGAGCATTTCCGACAGATCTCATTTAGTTCTTTCGTTTGAAGATGGCTTTATTTTTATTCGTGGTCCATTATGAATAAACCATAATTATATAAAAGTAGGTATTTACTAAATAAACAACTTGTATAACTGATTGTACTATTCAAACATGAAGGCACTGATTTGGTAGTGTCTGTTCTCGTACTAACGGTACTTACTATAATGTTATAAAGTAGAATACGCAAGAATGACTGCGCTATCTACAGTTCATGCAT
The DNA here is from genome assembly GCA_036346225.1 of Platerodrilus igneus. Lineage (NCBI taxonomy): Eukaryota > Metazoa > Arthropoda > Insecta > Coleoptera > Lycidae > Platerodrilus > Platerodrilus igneus. The sequence goes on along the minus strand of JARFIW010000816.1, from coordinate 3,029,427 downwards.
TATTGTTAGACAGCATTCTTTGTGAAGCTTTTGTTGTATTTGTTCGAAGTTCGTTATCTCCTGGGGCATACACAAGGGGTAACTAACCCTTCCATACTCCCATACCTGAACAACTTGTTATGAAAAACTAATTCTAAAGTATAAAATCAAATTATTATTGCACATGTATTTTGGAGAACAGTGCATTTTATTGGTCTTCTTGGTCGATATTTTATGAAGTACATTTATAGTAGTACATTGAAAATATATTACTAACACAAACTTAACTTTGTTCGATCACACAAATCAAACGCAATTCTTTAGAAGGGCGTTTTTGTTAGCAAAATAAACTTCTTGAGTAAATTGTGTGAACTTAGACTTTGTGCTAAAGTGAACTTGACTATTAATCGAAATTATCTTTATCTTTACCTTCGAACAGGTTGCACATTTTCTGTATTTTATACACAGGAAATAAATAAGAGAAAAAGCACTCTGGTTAATTTTGCACAAAAAAGAAAAAAGCTAGTGGTATTGAAGATTATGACAATGGAATTACTGTTGATCAACATCATTAGGTCTTCAGTCCTAGAACTGGTTAGACACATATCTCCATTATTTTCTATTCTGAGCTAGCTTACATATTTCTCTAAAATTCCTACAGCCTACATCTTTCACTATCTGTGTGCAATAATCTAATCTAGGTCTACCTCTAGTTTTCTTTTTCTGCTTCTAACATATGTCGCGCTATTCCCTCATGCCTTAGTATGTGACCTATCATCCAATCTCTCCTATTTTGACTGTTTTCCATAGTTCTTTCTTCCCCTACCATTTCTGGTACTTCTTTGTTCTTAGCTTTGTCTGTCCATGATATCTTCATCGTTCGTTTGTTGCACTTCATTTTTCCTGTCCGCTTCTCCAACTTTCCATGTTTCACAGCCATACAGTGCTGTGCTCCACACATATGCTTTCAGCTATCTCTTCCGTGTTGATATTAATGCTGAAAACATCCACTTACTTCTATTGCAAATACATATTGGTTCGCTTCTAACTGTTCGAACGAATTATCTATTATAGCTGATTCTTCGCGTTCTGGAGTTCAACTGGATATATAACTTAATGTCAAAAACTAGGAGCCTATCCGACAGTGTTAGGTATCAACTCATAAAGTATGTCGATACGGGTGGGGGTGATGTGATCCATTTTTGACTATTAACTTTGTCCTTTTTAAGAATTTTAATTATCAACCCCGGCTAACATAACCACGGAAACCGCAGGGTAATGGGTACAGGTGGTATTGAAGCAGTTTTTCTAATTATTGACTAAATTAGAAAGCGTCAGAAAAAAATAAAACTTCTCACATGGGCCGGTAGCGACCCGGACCCCAATGTTGTTTACCAAAATAAAACTACCAACGTTCTCGACTTTCAGCTATATCAAACAAAGTACGTTAACAGCACTGAAGGATAAACGTAACCCTTATGTTATAATAAACATACGACCAAATCAATTAATAAACATCAACTTAATCTAGCATCTACATACAAGAATTGCGCAGTCATTGACAGCGGTCAGGTAAATTTCCAGCCTCTCCTGATGACGTTTACGGTTAACAGCACTTAATAGAATATTTCCTGTTAAAATATGTTAGGCATACCTATAATTGACTAATACTTAAACTGCAACTTTTCTACAGTGGCATATATTATAGACTTTAAGCACGCACACCTCTAAAATATAGTGGTGAATAATAACGCTTGGTTCGCACACCTTCCCTTGAAGTCGCAAATGTGTCTAAATTCGTTAAACCGTTTAATAACTTGTATCGCAAGAATACTGTATTAATATTCGGACGTTGTTTTTCTTTAAGATGAATCACGATCAGCATATAAGGTCCAGATGGGAATTTTTGGTAATTCGAACCAGCATAAAATAAATATTTCCTTTATACATTTTCAAATTCTCCTACGAAAGTGCTTCATCTTAAGCGCTTTTTTTAGTACTTTCTTATTACATTCTTAAGTAAATTCTTAATGCATTCCTGCGTACATTCTTACTGCTTTCGCATGATTCGGATAAACACAATAACACGTGCGACGACCATCTACTACTGAAGCATTTCTTAACGGGGCAATACCAGGAGTCTGTATTGCAGCCAATTCATCAATTCAACTGCTATACGCAAGTTGTCGGTGGAGAGGAACATGAGTGACATCCTCTCTCCGCGATAAGAAAATACCAACTTTTCGTAAACGCTATCTAACAGGTTGTCAAGCAAGAAAATCAACGCATGCTATTGGTGCATTCAAATATTACGTTGAGAAAGCAAGATACCACAAACTTATGTCTGCAGGTGATATATTTATAGAATATTTGTTTGATAAAAAGAGAGTCAACTTCGTTTCTGAAGACCATCTTGGAAATTATTCTACATAAACATGATGCAGTTATTTCAAAAGAAAATGTAGGTAAAATAAAACTTATGTTTTATAATGTGTAGGATTTATTATTTGAGAAATATGATTATCATTCGTGTTTTATAAGGGAAAGGGACATTAACATTAAGAATACCTTTTGATGATCTCAAATTGCCAATGGGAATTTTAGATCATTACAAAGCTTAAACAAAATGTTTTGCAAATATTGGTAGCTTGTGAAGTTGGATGGTAAATATAAAAGTTCACCTTTAGAAGTTAGTTACCACTCCATTAACAAAATATTCAAACTTATTCGGTAAAGATGGCGACTTAACTTGTCACAATGACTTGCAACACTACAAAAAGGTCATAATTTCTGCAAAAAGATTTATAGCAGCATATTAAAACCTTAAAAAAATATTAGAATATCATGTATCATAAAATGCAATTGCTTCAAAACCGCCAGAGCTTACGTCGTATTGTTGAAACTATTATTTAATTATGGAAACAGAGTATACCTCTAAGAAGCCATTGATATAGTGGTCCTCTACAACAACTTTCTGTAATAAATGAGTGAAATTTTAGGGAACTGCTAAGTTTCAGAATAACAAGTTGAGACACTGTGTTAAAAAAGCATCTGGAAACCACATCTTTGAAAGCAACTTACGTTAATAGTGTCACACAAAATGACCTTATAGAATTCTGTGGTGAAGAGAGTCGCCGTAGAATTTTGTATCAAACTAATAGCAGCAAATATTTTACTATAATTTTCCATAAGACTACTGATTTGTCCCCCCCCCCCTCGCAGAGAGAGAGATATTGTCGCGATTCGTTGTGTCAATATTAAAGACGATCCACAAGAAAGTTTTCTTGATTTCGTTGACTGTCCCGCAAGTAATGGTGATAAAACCACTGTGAAACCTTATTTAATCGGAAAAGTTCTGGCAAATAGTTTTAATTTTTTTTTAAAAAACGATTTAATTTTGAATTCTGTGTTGGAATAACTGAAGATACATGCAATTTAATGCTGGGTGAACAGAAACAAGCTGTAACAGCACTACAAAAGCAGCTAAAATGCAGTAAAATGATAATGTATAAATCACGCACTGAATCTATCAATTTCAAAATGTATTTCCTTCCAGTCTATAAGAAACTCTTTGGGTATTATTTCTAAAGTTGGTATTTTTTTCAATGCATCTTCTAAAAGATCGTTTGTTCTGAAATCAATAAACGACGAAAAATTTGCATCACTATACGAAACTCCATAGGTTGAGAAACATCAGTCAATACTGCAGTTCAAATGTGTTTTAACAAATATTGTCCAGTGTTTGTCGGTAATAGCTAACTGGGCGGCCCCGTGGATCAGACAGGTTCGCATATGACTGCTGATCCCGAGGTTTCGGGTTCGACTCCCGACACGGACCCTTTGAAAAATGTTAGGCGAGCATTTTTCACAAAAATACCCTCTCGTTCAGATGAGAAGTAAAATGTAAATCCCGTGTGTGGGTGTTGTCACGTACGTGAAAGATCTCTACCCTGCTTGAAATAACAAGTGTTCGAAAAAACTCTAAATTCCCAGGTAAAAAAACTCGCTTCCTGACCAATGTAGTATCTTCGGTAGAGCATTAGGGAGTCAAATGTAGGGCTAATGTAGTACTTTCGGGTGGAGCATTGGAAGAGCATATGTAGGGGTAATAGCTGACTGGCGGGATTCAGAAATATAATCAAAAGTGGCATGTCTTAAAAATGCCCCACGAACCAAACAGTTTTGGTAAGTCTTCACTGTCTAAGCACAACCGTTTGTTTGAATAAAATATCAGTCAGGCCGTCAATCTAAATTATGCACAATCTCTCATCAATGAGATCACTGCAACTTTAAAGCAAAAGAGAGAAAAATCAAAAGAAAACTTTTTTTTTTAACTTAAAATCCCATTTACTATACCACGAACGATGGTAGCATAAAAGAAAAACAGGCCAAACCCCAAAATTGAGACAGTAATATTATAGAATTATAACCTTCATCCTTCTGGCGAAATTTTTAAAGATTTGGTCACGCAACCCAAAAAAAATATTTTGTTTTTGATTTTGATATTTTTTTCCAAATCAACCATGACCAAATATTTCAGGGAACTACGAGGAAACGTAAAGGATGTTGTCAAACTTCTAGCCAAATTGGAAAACGAATTCCAGTCGTACATTTACACAAATATGGAGAAACTCAACAAACGAAGTCCCAGACCATATTGGTTCAGCTTACAAAAAAATGCGATAAAAATATTTTCCGTTACATTAAGAAGGCCTTAAAATAGCGCTAATGTACTCATCCAGTGTAGCTACATCGGAAAAGTTTTTAAGCTCTGAGGAGACTTGAAACTTGATCTCGATCGAACATGTCAGACAGTCGTTTCAAAGGTTTATCTCTTCTCCATTTTTGTGGATATAGAGGAATCGCTGGATGCCGTCAAGGACCGACATGCAAAAAATCGGACAGAAACAAAAAATTAGATTTTGTTGTGTTATTTCTTTATGATTTTTAAACATTAATGATTTCACAAGATAAACTTGCTTTTCTACTAATGTTCTGCGGTTTAAATTTGGTTTGAACTATAAGCGTCACAAAAATGTAACCATCCAGATACAAATTTTTCAGCAAGAATCAGTCTCGTTACTACACACTAATTTAATAGAGCACAAATATTTTTTATCACTCCTGATTATGTCGTTTAATCTTGGAACTCGGCCACTGACTTTTTCTTTTCTTTCGTTTGTACGTATTTGTACCATGTAGTTTTATTCGAACGTGTTTTCAAATTAGAATTTAAGCAAAATTATGCAGTTGTTTTAAATAACAATAAACTTTAAAGCACCTGTATACTTTTTATCTACGGGTTTTCCTGCAATGCCATTTATAAACCCACGTTTTTTAGTTTTATTTTTTGCTTTATTATACCCACATAACATGAGAAATATCCCCTAGAACATGACTAACTAATCAGTAATGTGGGCGATTTCGACCATTAATTACTGCAGTGAAATCGCTTTCTTCCTCATAAAATTTATAGTTACCATAAACGGATCAAAAAGTGTATTTTATTTATGCTATATAGTGTGATTGATAATAATTAATTTCATGTTTACGCCTCACGGAATTTTGGTTCAAGATTTATTATCCTCTGTTTGGACTAACCTCGCATTTTTTACGTGCATCGTATTTAGATAATGTGGCACTCACGACGGTTACTCAAAATGTTCTGTTCTATTAAATACAAATGGTAGACATAACCTTTAATTTAATTAAGTCAAGGTTACTGATAGGAAACCTGATATTAGTGAGATGCTTGTAATTAGTTGGCCCATAAACATAATTACTCAGTCCATAAATATTTAGCCTATCAGTAACATTGTCCATAAAATTCATATTTTATGCCATCAAACTAGTTACCTTGCCCATAGAGAATTTTAATTTTACCAAGAATAAATTGATTCTGTTATTTCTTCAATTTTATAACCCATGACGCCTTATTTGGGGATATAACGTACACAAAAGTGTCATTGTAACAATTCTTGAAAAATCAGTCTTGCTCTCACATGATCTAGTCGTAATTCTTCAAGCAAAATGGACATCTGTTATGCGTCCGGTGTTAATTCTCAAGACCTCACTTTTGAGAGCGATACTAATGTTTCCAATCAGTAGATAAGCTACCTTCGTACGGCCTCAAAAACTGAATTCCCTATTCGATTTAGCTTTAGAAATTCTAAGTACGTTTTGCAAATTCTTGTACTGTTCAAGGTCATTCATTTGAGGATCACGACGTCACTATGAACAGCCTTTCACCTTCACCTTTCAAGTTTGTTAACGCGGGGGTCTTATAATTTTGTATATCGACTTACCTCAGCTGTATTCTATTGTTCTATGTGTCGTTTCTACTCTTCAACGAAGTGGACTGTATAGCTATTTATTGGACACTATCACTGTGTTTTTAGGGTTTATCGATAACATCACATTCAGAGACACTAATGACTTAACTCACTTTACCGAACCAACAAACGTTTCTCTTCGATGTCCATGAGCAAGAATCTATCACTACCCCTTTAGTCCAACTTAATTTCCATCGGCACAAATGAGGTTTATGACAGGATATAACGGGACAAGGGATGAGAGCTTTACTATTTGATTTACAACTACAAATTTACGACTTAAAATTAACCACAAAAACGTGCGACAAAGAGACCAAACATCCCGCTCACCAAAATAAGTATGAACTAACTTATTTTATATTTCAAAATAATCAGAGCTATTAACTAAGAAACCTAAACCGACAAACTTATATAAGTGAATATTCGATGAATAGAATTTTGTAGATTTAAAATACAAATAGCTCATTGGACCGAGTATACGTACAATTCTACTAGTCGAACCTAGGCGCGGTATGAAAATTCTCTGAAATTCTCCGTTATCGGAACTAAGTTTATAAATAATAGTAAACGTACTAGAAAATCCTACATGTGATTTTCCAATGCTCCACCCGAAGGTACTACATTGGCCAGGAAGCGAGTTTTTATTTACCTGAAAAATTTTGAATTTTGCCGAACCCTTGCTGTTGCAAGCAAGGTATGGATCTTTAACGCGCGTGGCAACATTCACACACGGGACCTCCATTTTACCTCTCATCCAAACGAGGGCGTATTTTTGTGAAAAATGCTCGTCTAACATTTTTCAGGCGGACCGTGTCGGGATTCGAACCCGGGATCTTGGGCATTGTAGTCACACGCATACCAACTACGCCACGGAGCCCTCCGTACTGGTAGGCGATGATTATTGATCTTATAGTGAGCTAGTAAATTGAAAATACATAATGCGCCACATTTAAATAACAAGTAAAAATAATTATATGTTGAGAAGTGAAAATTAAGTGTAATTTGACTTTTCCTTGTTCAAATTGTTTTCGACAAACTGAATTATTATAGGGCTGCTGTGTACCACCCGAGGAATTCTTCAACACCTCCATAAAATTTGAAATGATCATTTGGGCTCTGCATAAAAGTCTAGGTTATTATTTCATCTTAATAACTATATATTGCTACGATATCGCCGAAACTCGCGGTGCATTTATAACGCTCAGCCACCTCTCTGTGCCTCTAATTAATCTAGGCTAGTTTTAAAATCCACACAATAAAATTTATGCCTCGACTAGCTCAGTTTTACCTTGCACAGAGTGAACGACGATATAATAACAAAGAATTTTTGCCCCTTTCCCTCTAACACTTCATACCTGAATAAGATAAACGAATTTAACCAAAATCTGTATAATGAACTGAGAAATATGTACAATTTACAACGCTACAACCTTCGTAATGTCGTTTGCTATTTTAAAACCTTTGAATCAAAATTAAAGTAAATCTGTTTATCACAAAATTATAACCATAATTGAGCACTCGAAGCTAGCAAAAATTATGTATTATCTCGAATGTTTCTTGGAACGTTCAATGAACTCTTCTTTCTTTCTTCAAAAATCACGTAGACAATAAGCTTTACATTATGAATTTTGTTGGCAATTGATACTTTGTACCTTCTAGCATCACGTAATTGTAATTTTGTACAGGGATTTATGAAGCATTATATTTAATCTTGCACATACGTCAAAACGTATGATTCCATATTTTATTTTCCTCATATGCTGGCTTTTATTCAAATTTGGCGATTTTACACTTAATACATCACGTAGGCTAAATTTTATATTGGGATTCTTTAACAGATGTCGTAAATTAGATGCGTTTATTGACTTCTTGCGTTATGAAATATGCTTGTTTTGAAGGCCTGTTTATTATGAGCACGCATTGATTATTTTCTTACACTAATGCGTCCAGTTTAAAAAAATTCGTTTCACGTTTGTTTTACTTTAGATACGTCTGTCTAATTTGTATTTATTTAAAATGTATTACTGTTTTTAAAATGAATTGGATTGTGCACAGAGTTATTCATTTTATTAAATGTGTTTAAATTATTAAAGGAGCTTCCTTTCATTGACTGTAGTTAGTTGTTGATTTTGTACAGGGTGTTTTGTATTTGATTTTTAGTTTGTTTACATGAAGTATATCTCCATTGTGGCCTAAATAACCCTGTTATAATAGCAATATATATATATATATATATATATACAGTGTGTCTCTGAATTGAGTTCACAATAGGTATGAAGAACCAAAAATTTTCAAATTGAATTTTCATATTTTGGGATCCGCCTTGCTTTGTCTGAAACTTATTTTTAGTTTACTTTCGATTTGTTAAAATCAAGTAGGCCTATAGAGTTAGCAAAAATCCGTTATTTATCAATTTCGGTTCAGGTAAAGTACTTTTTCCGTTCATAGTACGCCAAAGTATCACTACGAAAAGTTGTTCAGAACAAAAAGTTATTGCGTTTTGCAATTTTTAAGAATGACCGGCCTACTTTGACAGTAAATAATAAATAATAATAAATACATAAACTTAACTTTCAATTACCGTTGGCATTTTTGTCAATCACATCTGACATTGTCAAGTTTTTGATTTATGTCAGTTATAGACAGGAAGCTACGCTCAAAATTACGGCTATAAGCCAAGTATTAAATATATAAATATTTTGAGTAGTTTTTTACACAAGTAAGTTGATAAATACTAAAAAAATTACAGTTAATAAGATGAAATAATAGCTTAGACTTTTATGCAAAGCCGAAATGATCATTTCAAATCGAGCTAGTAATTGAGAGAAGGAAAATATAAGGTCTTGGACAGGACTTGAACCTGTATCTTAATATTTCCGGTACCATGCGTTTAGCAATTACGCCACCGAGACCGGTGACGACAATTGGGAAATTTAGAAATTTAAATCGTGTACACAAATATACATAAACCTAACTTTCAATTACGTTTGGCATTTTTGTCAATCATATCTGACATTATCAAGTTTTTGAACGCTCAAAATACGGCTATAAGCCAAATATTAATTATATAAATATAAAAATTAGATGTGTACACGATTTAAATTTCTAAATTTCCCAATTGTCGTCATCGGTCTCGGTGGCGTAATTGGTAAACGCATGGTACCGGAAATACCAAGATACAGGTTCAAGTCCTGTCCAAGACCTTATATTTTCCTTATTTCATCTTATTAAGTGTAATTCATTAGTATTTATCAACTTACCTTGTGTAAAAAACTACCCAAAATATTTATATATTTAATACTTGGCTTATAGCCGTAATTTTGAGCGTTGCTTCCTGTCTATAACTGACATAAGTCAAAAACTTGCCAATGTCAGATATGATTGACAAAAATGCCAAACGTTATTGAAAGTTAGGTTTATGTATAGTTGTGTACACGATTTAAATTTCTAAATTTCCCAATTGTCGTCGTCGGTCTCGGTGACGTAATTGGTAAACATATGGTACCGGAAATACTAAGGTACAGGTTCAAGTCCTGTCCAAGACCTTATATTTTCCTTCTTTCAATTACTAACTCGATTTGAAATGATCATTTGGACCTTGCATAAAAGTCTAAATTATTATTTCGTGTTATTAACTGTAATACTTTAGTATTTATCAACTTACCTTGTGTAAAAAGCTACCCAATATATATATATATATATATATATATATATATATACATATTGCTGTGTTAATAAGGTCATTTAGGGGTAGATAGGACCACTAGTATAGTGCACTTCATTAAAACAGCATGAGAGCGCAGAAAGCGAGACATTTCTACGAAGAAAATAATAAATACAATAAAAGCAAAGTTCATCAAATTTATTGTACAAACAATAATTTACGTGAGCTTGAAATGAGAAAATCCAATAGAACCAATGCATTAACTTGAAGTACTACGTGCTGAAAGTAGCGCATCAGTTTTGTGTAGACCGCAAAAATCCATAGAAATACCCAAAACCTGGTATATAAGAATAACGTACAATAGCGTAATCGTTGAACTCTGCGCTTATCAATAGATAGGCGATTCTTTTAAATACGACCGGATTTGTCAACAAATCAGTTCAACATGAATTAAAGCTTAGTTCACATCACTTAAAAGAAAATATTTACGTGAAAAAATTAGAAGTGATTTATTGTGAAGTAATAAATAGTATAATGGCAATTGTAAAAAATTAAAAGCGGTTCGTAGTTTTAACTCTTTAAAAACGTAAGTAACTAAAGGTTATTTTAATTTAAATTATAATATTAACATTAATAAAAAGGACTCTGAATAATTTCTGGATCCAATGAGGAATTTCAACGAGCATTTAATTCAATTATTAATTCCTGGATATGACGAGGAAGTTTAACAAAGGACGCTAAAATAATTCAAAGATATTCTAAGAAAAATGCAGGCCATATCTAAAGCAGATTTGAACCCAACGTTAGGACTATTAAATCACTAAGCTGAATACGAGAGCAGTTGGTACCGGGACTGATTCGAGCTTGAAACAACAGGTTAGCCAATCTGAATGTTTTGTTATTTTATTTGTGAATATTTCATTGTATATTTCTAATTTGAATAATTTACAAATTGCTTTCATGAAAATTTTATGTGAGGGTCAACAAAGATCGTTTTTTATACACGAGATAAATTACGTAAATTTTAAAGGAAGTTTAAGAACGTTTATGGGGTTTCAGATAATAATAGAAGAGTGATTTTTGCTGGATTTTTGATTAATTTTGGGAATGATAATTATTGAAAGAATTTTAATTCAATTATTAAAAAAAAGTTCTATTTAAGAATATTATAGTAATTGTGCTTAATAGTGTTTTGGTTTAAAGAAACAGGAAGTAGAGGTAGAAGGTAAATTTAAAGGCTTTTTTGTCGTATCGTGGCAAGCTCCGTGCGTGGTTAAAACTGAGCTAACCGAGGTATTCAAAATTAAAATTTGACAAAAAGAAAATTTTAACCTTTTTATTTCACGTAGTTCGAATTTTTAAGTATCTTAATATACGTGGTAATGACTGATAATCAGATATTTAAATAAAAAGGCACCGTCCACTGTGACATCATTTTCAGAACCACTAAAATTTCGAAACACTTTGTATAGAAACTTCTGAAATTTATGATTGAAAAATGCTTAACTAACTAATTTATTTTAATTTAAGAAAGTTTAAAATATTACAGAAATTTTAATAAATTTTGAATGATAGTACGATACAAATTTGACATTTACTCAAATTGTGTTTGAATTAGTTTTGCAAGAATTACATCGTAAAAACAGTTTTGGATTTATGGGTACGAAAACCTAACAAAATTTAGATTACTATTTTTATCTTCCCACATCAACGACTTCTGTTTACGCAATACCGACATATACGCACCTAAAATTAGACCGATTTTTTATTTTCTTGGCTACCTTTAATTTACGTGTTTGCCATTACTATCAGATTACACTATTGTTTATTTACTCTTTATGTAAATATTATTGTTAGTTCTGAACAGGTTAAACAACAATGTGTTTCACCCAAGCGACCACAAATATTACCCACAAAAAAAGTATGAATAAATCTAATTGACCTTTTCAGCCCAGCGGGTGCCTCCTTCAGTTACGTCAACTAGGCTTCATCTACTAATTATCTATTCTTCCTAATGATTGATACCTTAATTGTTTGATCTGTTATTAAACAATTATATATTAACTGAGGTGATACAACAGTAAAAATATAATTGAACTTCCTTTTCCTGGCATGCAAATGAGTAACAATTAGAGAATAATAGCAGTCTAAACACCAATTTTCTTTAGAAGACTAGAACATACATTTTTCATTTCTCAAACGTAAGATCTTGGCAATGAAAAATTTTGATTTATATCGGTCGTGCCTGTTTATAAGTATCGCTTGAAGTAGGTCCAATTATCGCACGGTCTGAAGTCTATTACGAATACAAGAGAAGTTTTTGGGGAAATTTTTAGAAACCGGATGAGATACTGATCTGTCAACAATGTCGTATTGCTTTGTAAAAACTTGTCTGCCCTTGGCACATGCTACACTTCGCGATAAGACAAATACGTCTTCAGTGGTGTTTATTTTTGTTTGGCCAAAATGTTTTTCGATTCTTTTGTAGAGTCTACGCCGGACTTAATTATTACCTATTAAACTTTACAGTAAAAATTAGATTATCTTGGAATAACGATCCAAGACGCCATTTATTTGTTGAACAATTACGGATGTAATATTTTTAAAGTTAGTGGCGTTTTTTCCCAAACCAACCTTGAATTAAAAAGTTGTTCTGCTTGTTGTTGGAATACATTAGTAAAAGGTCCGTGGATGACGCATACTTATTAGCAATTCCTCTATGTATATACATAGTTTTATTACGTATTGTTGTTTGTTAGTCATTCAATTATTATTATTTTATTAACTACTGAGAACTGTTTGATATCTACAGCATAATTGAATTTGTATGTTATGCAACTTGTTTAGATTTCAAACCAGGTAGATGCTAAAATTATATATCCGACGTCCTTGAGATAGTCTGATTTAGATTAGTATTGAATTCTTCAACTGTAAAATATAAAACTGGTGTAGAAATAAGTACCCGATTAACCGAAAACATCTCGAGGAACTAGTTTGTAAATAATTAATGGCGTCGTATGCAACTAATTCGGTTTCCTTCAAAACGAATTTATTTGCATTTTAAGCCCTGCTTATCGTTAGGTATAAATAACTGTAAATCTTGGATTGTGTAAAAAGTAATTTACAAACCTTTCCCGTTTTTTTCTTAGAAAAATTGTTCCAGGTGCATTTTGCAACTGTCTAAATAAGTATAGTTTTCTATGTGGGGAGAATAAAGTGATTTGAATAATTGAATAGATAAAGATGCAGGATCATAGGTTTACTCTTATCATAGTTGAGCATCGCACCTGGACACTTTTAATCATTTACTGCAATTAACTTGACAATTGAGCATAACACTTGTATCAATCAATCGGTTGATTTTGTAAGAGAAGTTGATGGAGGCACGATTCCTCTTGAGTCTCGCCAAATACACAACATATCTTTGCTAGAATCTTCTGCTTAGGTCAATTAATTAGTCTTCGTTATAGACACAATATTTGGCCCTTAAAGTTATTGTAAATATTCCACTCTTTTCGTCTCCTGATACAATCCATTTCGAAAATAGTATAGCTACACAGCGCCTGAGCAACACATGAAAAATCCGTTCATAATGACGTATCAGATATAGACACTCCTCTTCAACTTGTCCGATGTCCGATGTTTAGCTGATATTTATTAAGCAATCATAACGCTTTTGTCTTTAATGTCACAAATTTTAATTTTAGGGCGCATTTAGACATCAATTTGACCGCATTAAAAGGACAAAAAATTTTGAAAGGTCAAATATTTGAATAGGCTTGATGTTGTCCGAGTTTGTTCTTAGCATCCACGAAAATTACATTTTTTTGCTTTTAATGATAGATATTTAAATTTGGACTCAACAAAACAAGAAAAATATTAAAAACCTAAATTTTAATGCACACGGTATGTTACACATAAGCGAACCAGGTAGAAAAGAACGAAATCAGTAACAAAATATTTGCCCGAATTAAAATAAAAGAGAAGAGAAATAAAGAAAATGAATGCCAAGCTAACACAGTCGGAGATGGGGGGAAACAAAAAATACCCAACCCAATTTGCCCTGAAAAAAATGATTAATAGATACACAACATGACAGAACGCTAGTCTGTCCAATGCAATAAAATGCAACACTCTGCTAATAACACAGAAAAATAAACAGAATGATTATGGGGTTTATTCCAGCATGTTTATACATACTTATACCCCGTAACACATCCCAATAAAAAAAGACCACATATGAATATAAATGTGACAGGGATTAACACGGTTTCCTAACACAAAAAAAAACATACACACCGTTAGCCGCATGAGTAACCGTATTTTACCATGGCTAGACTCTGGTCGGTGAGGGGGAGTGGGAATTTGCACCAAGATACAAATAACCTAAGGTCGACACGATGAACAAGAGTCTTGGAGAGCGCCACCTAAATCGGAACTGTACGCCTCCCGCGAAATCAATCTAGGAAATTTCTCACTCAATCTGCAGATGCTTAACGGACATAAAACTCGACAACAAAGAAATACAAATAACATATAATCGTTTACTGACACAGTTATGGTTTCTAATATTTATAGGGTTGAACATAAATATCAACTTTACAATATAACTAGGCTTAAATTCAAGCGCTTGGGATAATGAAACCAACGTACTTTTCAATATGTAACTTACACTTATAAGAAATTAAATAGCTGCAGTATATTTTCCTTATGTTCACTTTGTATAAATTTAAAATCAGTCGAACCCTGCTCGCGGTGGTACCAACGCTTGTGCGTACGATTATGCAGATAAAAATATCTATCAAACGAATGTGTACAATAATTCGTTGGTTAAATTAATTCCGACGCACAACTACTACAAAATTAATATTAAAATAAGTTACAATATCAGTTATAATGTGAGATGGCTCTATAATATTATCTGCAGGTGGCAGTGTTAGCATGGATACCAGATTAGCGGCACGTACAATCAAAATATAATATGGAAAGGTTTTACCAGAACAGGTCCTGAGCGCGGATATCGTATCTTGCAGGTACGCCTGAGTTTGCTTCAATAAAATACGTACATAATGTCCCAGACTGAAATAACAAGCACCGTGAATTTAATACTAACAGTATCTTCAACACATAACGGTATCACACCACACAACTGTGAAACTACAAGACTCTAAAACTGCAAACGACAAAACTACAAACTGCAAACTACAGCCCTAAAATGTTGTAATTAGATGTGAATACCCCTACTATTTACTTTACCGTTTTGCGGTTCCTTTTCAAAACGAGCTTAAATCATAAGAACAAAACTCGACGTTATCAACGAATTTTCAAATGTGTGTCCTACAAAGATAACAAATGTATGAAGTTTACGTGTATAAAAGTTATAAATAACCTTACCTCGAACTTCTATAAAATTCTCAAAAAAGCAGAGCAAATATAAAATTTTCACTAATAATTCGCTCTTAAATAACCGATCATCAATTCCCCAAAATTATAATAATAAGGGCGGAACTACAAATTAGTTCACAATAAGATGCACATTACCAAGCATCGAGGTTCAAATTCAAGAAAAGAATAAATAATCACGACTCGTATTGAAATGATAAGTAGTTTTATACACGCTATCAACATACAAGAATTAAAACTTGAATTTATGAACGAAACTTGATAAATTACAATAAGGAAATAAATCATAGGTGTCGTATTTGGGAACGAAGTATATCTAAAAATTGGGAAACGCGTTACGTAAAATTGAACCGTAACAGGATCTTACATACTTACTACGTTGACGATGACGAGCTCGCCCCCAATATAATCTACTAACCTAATACATAAAATAAGTATTTACAGTGACGCATTTAGGCTCAATCAACAGATCAGCACCAACAACTAATCAAGTACCACAGCTGATATATAATTATAACTCTATATATAATTCCGAAACCAATTAACTCGGTTATCCATCAGTATAACAGAAAACAATATCACATAAAACTACATTAAATCCTTATACTGATAACAACAACATTTAATAATCAACAAACGCTTTTTAATACTTTTTAATTTTTCTATAATACAAGTGAAACCCACGTATTATAAGTGAGTAAAGCAATCGTTATCTGCCGACCATTATGATGTTTCCTTACGTAGGCTTTTAAGAGTTGTTAGTAATTGCAATGTACTTATCTCATCACAACTTAATCTGCGTACAACGGCAGCCAGACGAAATGTGTTGTAGTGACAATGTAAGATTTCTGTGTTGAGGCCAAGTAAGCATTAGTTCAAAGAACCTAAGAATATACGTTAAATTCCGGGGTGAAAACATTGAAATTTCTATCAAAGAAAAATCGCCTTCAAATACTACCAATCACTAAAAGGAAAGCGAGTTTTCACCATAAAGATAACTGCCTGGTTAGGTTTATAATATTTATCACCCACGCAAACCAACGCTCGAAATATAATGAACAGTTCGTGGAACGTATTCTAAAATTGTTTCCTAACAATAATCACGGAAAACCCATTTTAGAATAGAAATAACATTGAGCATATTTCTAGCATTCGAAGATAACAAAGCCGCTTTATATAATTGCATTTAAACCAGGTCATTTAACTACAATAACTATCGAATACTAACGTATCATAGGCTGCTCGTATAATTGAACAATTTTCCAAGTGTGAAAGGAAACATATATTAAAATAGTATATAGAGTGTAATATGCAGAAAATATTCAAACTACGAAATGGAACTTAACAAGTGCTAAGAGTTTAGTTAATACTCATCATCATCAATAGGTTTTCAGTCCTGAAACTGGTTAGACGCGTACCATCATTATTTCCTATTCTGAATTAACCTACACATTTCCCTGAAATTTGCACAGTCTACATCTATCACTATCTGATTAGGTCTACATCTACCTACTTTTTCCTATCTCTGCTTATAATATATCCCATAATATTCCCCAAAAATGCCTTACAACGTATTCTGTTCTTCTATTTCTCCTATTTTTTTCCACAGATATCTTTATTCCCCTACTATTTCTATAACCTGTTTGTTATTAACTTTGTCTGTCCATGCTACCATCCTCATACATCTGAAGAACAACATTTCAAAAGTCTGCTATCGTTTTTCTGTCTGCTCTCCCTACTGCCCGTATTTCGTAAACATACTGTGCTGTGCTCCACACATATGCTTCAACAATTTTCTTCTTGTTTCTATGTTTGCCGACTTTGATCATAGGCGCTGTTCTTTCTTGTTAGATGTAGTTCGGTCCCCTTCTATTGTTTTACAATTATATACCCTATTTCTCCGCCATGTAGCGGTTGTGAAGTACGGTAAGCAGCCTGTGGCTGCCAAGTTTCTCCAGAACTTGAACATTTGCCGATTTAATATTTTTTCCAATATATCTTTTCGCACACTCAACATTAGTTGCAGATATTTCACAACCAACACCTGTAGTTGTTTATAATAATCATCAGATTTATCTGCGCTTATTTTTGCATTAGGTTTTCCGTATCATTCATTTAAAAATCTTATGTCTAATGGTTTGCATTTTAAAGCGTAGTAAGGAGTAATTTGGATGCAATCAAAGTTCAAAAAACTTTTTAAAAAGCTGCTTCGATGTGCTTATTATTGGCAATAGTCAAACTGCATTGCGTACACCTTTTTGTTTTTATCTTTGAGCGGTGGGTGTTTAGACGTTTCAGAACGCAGTTAGGGCAACAAAACGGCAAAACAATTTTAAAACACCGAGCGCAAAAGAAAAAACATTTTTCATAAATAATGAATAATTTTGCCTGGCATTGGGGAAAGTAATTCGAGCATAGTGAACGAAAACTAATGTAAATTATTGGTTATTTTGCAAGAAGAAAAGCCCGTGACCGGTTTTGCTGTTCTTGCAGGCAGCTCATCAGATGGACGCATCTCTTTCTGCAAAACAACAAATCAAGTTCTTGAATTATACACAAATCAAGCTATATTTATAAGTACAAAATATTTCTCATGCACCCTCTATGCTCGCATTAGAAATATTTTGCACTTATAAATACACCTTGATTTGTGTACAATTCAAGAACTTAGCTGGTTATTTTGCAGAAAAAGATGTGTTCGGCTGACGAGCTGTAACAACAGCTAAACCGGTCATGGGACTTTTTTTTGCAAAATAACCAACAGTTTACATTAATTTTCGTTCACTATGCTAGAATTACTTTCCCCAATGTCAGACAAAATTATTCATTACTATTTAACTGGAAACTTATTGGTTCCCGTTGACCGATTTCCTCATTTAGCATTGGGTCTAGTACGTTCTTAGAAGGTCTGCCAGTGTTAAGTAGGTATAGTTGGTCATTTGTTTATTTTCATTCTTTATAAGAGTGATTTTTTCCGTGCGGGCCTGTAACTTTTTTTGTACGTCGCTTTTCGTTCTAATACTTCTTGGATTGTGTTCCTTGGTGTGTATAAATAAAAATAAACCGACTAAATTTTTAAAAATGTTTTCTTTTGGCATCTGTGTGTATTTTGCAAGATGGATTAGTTTTGAGAAATATTTTCTTCGGAACTTGTGTATTGTTTATTGTTCTTTTTGTATCGTTGTTCCTGTGTATATGTAGATGAGAATGGACAGTTTGAATTTTTGAAAATTCCCTTGGCACCTAAAATATTATTCTTTTATTATTTTTGACTAATGCTTTCTTATGTTAGGAACCGTATTTTGGCTGGCAAGAGTGCATTTTCAAAAATTATCCGCAAAATACGATACAAAAGGAAATAGAACAAAAACAAAAGATAAAAGTTGTCGGCGAAGCCGAATTTTGTAGCTAGTATTTCATATTTATATCAGTTAGAAATAATATATTACAGCACTTTAAGGAAATTAATATTTCAGATATTCAATATTTCTAATTCCAGAAAATGTGCAAACAGCGGGGCAAGCTCTGGGGGCAAAATAATTTAATTTATATAAATTGTATATGTTGAACGTTATGAGCATGCAAATTGTATCATTTTTCCATATTCGTTTTAGAGTGAGCTCTGGAGCATTTATGAGATTGGCTGAAAGCGTACTTTTTGTGGTTTCAAAATCAATACCAGTCAAAGTAAAAGCAATGCAGTGCGTCGATTTCTTTCTAATTTAACTTAATTTACACTAATGTAAATAAATAATTTTAAGTCGTAATTAAACGTCCAAAAGTGAGAGAAAATGTGTACCTAATTTGTTCATAACTTCAATTTTAGAACGCATTTTGGCGCATTTTGGGCGTAGAAAAACTGTACGTGGAAATTTTGAAAAACGATTTTAATTAGCGTGAAGATGAGAATGAAGTTAGCACGGCTAATTTAATTTGTTTGTAACTTCTTTATTCGTAAAATTACTGTTTTACTTAAAGGCACAATGGGGCATATTCTTGACCGCAACAGACTGATTTTTACGCCCGATGTTGTGGTGACAACTTCACGCACCTGTATTGTTTATACAAAGGAATTTTTCGTATTTTATTAAATAGATTGTGATTTAAAATTTACGAACCTAATCAGTTTATATTAGGAGAAGGCAATAATGTTAATGAGGCCAAATGGCAAAACTAAATAGTGTTTGGATACCACGGACACAAGCAAAACTGTAAAAATTATTATGGATAGATTTTTATATGTAAAAATAAAGCTCTTTTCAGAATCGCTTTTGACCTAATTGAATTTCAAAACGGTTGACTCGTTTAATATTTTAAACCGTTCACGTATTGATTGTGTTTCGTATACTGCATCTACATGCGACCTACTTCAATAGAAATTATCCTGGTTGATCAGTTATACAATTAAATTCTATTTATAAATCTGGTTTTTGTATATTATAATAGAACATTCCATTTTGTACGCTTGTTTGAATATCCATCACAGTAAATAGTACGTAAAGTATTTAGAATTTTATATTTCTGTGTCAAGGTTTATGTATACATTTTTAACGTGGACTACATTTTAATGTCAGTTCAGTGTTAGCTTCAAAATTTGTTGAAGGTGCAGAAATGATAATGCATGCTTAAAATTAAAAAGACCACCATGTTTATTTGTAAAATTAAAATTAATTTGAAAATGCAAAAATTTTCCTTTTTTTTTGCATCTGTTCTACTAACTTTTTCGAATCGATAAATTTAAAAGTCGGTGAAGAACCTAATCGTAACTCTATTTTTGATCACCCGCCGCGCTATATATAAATTCTGGCATTGTCCTTAATTCAGATCAAAGGACTTCATGATAAGTTGGTGTGGTTGCTAAGTGTCTAGCAATTTGTGATGATTTAATACATTTTTTATAATATTCAAATATTTGAGGAGTCTCCTGGGTTTGAAATGTTTTGACATATATCTGAATTTAATATTGATTTCTATCACAATCAAACTCGGGACCTTTTCTTTACACGGTCACTCAATTGCTAGAGCTATAATTTTTGTTTTTCAAAAGGAGGCATATCGTCTTCCATTTTTCCAGGAGTTTGTGACATTTTTTTGAAATGTTCATAATCAAATTTCAATTTAATAGTTTCTATATTAGTAAATTCCGCCAATAGTGTTAAGTTATTTCCTTTAAAAAATATAATGTTCAAGTTACATGCATTTTTGATCCTAGGAAAAATTATTTCTGTATCATGAATTATGTTCATACTCAAAGTTTAAAATTCTTTATGGCGTTTTAAAAGTTAGAAATGATATCAGCGTTCTAAAGTTATTACACTTTTATGATTTACTTGTTTGGATTAATAATGTATCACAGTATCGCCTACGACCTCATAGTTTGGAAATGAAGACGTTTACGTTGAGTCAAAAAATTAAAAATCCCTTCCTCTGGTTTTAATTAACTTTTCCGTAAGTTAATTGTACGTACATTAGATAGAGAATATCGACACAAAGTAATTTCAATTTGCAGTTCTAATTCACCCATCCGAATTCTGCCAAAAATATCTCAAATTATTTTATGGAAGTAAAATAAGTCATATAGTGAACTTCGTATTTACCATACAAACAATTAACATGTAACTTGAATAGATTAGTTAACCTTGAAGAAAGGTATTTAACCCACTGCTATTAGTAAAGAAAGTTCGGATGATACCCTACCAGATTGGTTGCTATCAATTTAAGGACGCCTTGGTTCCCATTAAATTGACAACTTCATGTTGGACAAAAAGTATGTTGATTCAGAAAATCTACTTTTCCTTTGGAAGTTACAGGTTGATCTGGTGAATACAAAATACGTTCAGGAGATAAATGCTTTTAGTGGTATTCGAGCTATCTACAGGCAAAAATCGATAATCAGGTATTTATGATTAAAATGTCCGAAACTATAATCTGCAGTTGCTGTAAAGCACTGAATATTTTCAATTAATTGCACGAGATTTATAAATGCATCCACAGTACGTTCTTGTTTTTAGGTTAAGAATTTAAATAGTGATTTTGATTGTCGAAAATTTTTTCCATTAAGCTAAGTAATTTTTGATAAATTTGATTTTTAATTTTTATGTAAGAATGTCTATCATGTACTTGTAATGGAAGTATAATTGTATAATAAAATTAAAACTTTTTATATGTGTGTTTTTAACAATTAATGTCAACTTAATAGTTTCAGTTTTGTTGTAATAAATTATTTTGAGACGTGGTTTAAAACTTATGTAATTTAACATTTGATTTTAGAAACCTTCCTTTTCAACTACCAGTTTTAAATAGATATATTAGTGTTCTTTTGGTTAACGTTTGTTTTATGTTTATTTTAAGAATAATGTACGTAATGGTTTCTTGTGTGAATTTTAGGACAGAATCGCTTTCTTGATCGCAAATTTTGACATCCTCTTGTTATTCTTTATGGGGCTTTTTTAGAAACACCCTCGATATTAGATGGCGTATAAAATACTTTCCGATTAAGACATATTTCACACACAATAGCATTCCAAGCCCCACTTCAAATACTCACTCCACCCGTTTCATAGTTAGTCAGTAACCATTTTGGTTAGTACAGTCGAGGTTTTGGGTACTTTCTCGAAACAGAATTTTTAGCAGGATACTTCACCGAAGCGATTCCGTGGGTTAGATAGGTTTGCGTATGATTACTAATTCCAAGGTCCGGATCAATTCCCCACACCGACAGTTTGAAAAACGTTGCGCGAGCATTTTTCACAAAGTACTCCCTCGTTCGAATGAAAGTTAAAATGTAGGTCCCGTGTGTGAGTTTTGTCCCGCACGTTATAGATCCCTACCTTGCTTGAGACAGCAAGAGTTTAGGAAAATTAAGAATTTCCAGGTAAAAAAAAACTCGGTTCCAGGCCAATGTAGTACTCTCAGGTGGTGCATTGAAAAGTCAAATGGTACTTCACAAAGTATTTCTGTGAATTACCGGCTAGATTTTCTGGGGCCAAAACTGAACATAACAAGCTACATAAGAAAATTATTAATCATCAAAAGATGGAAGTTCTTTCTCCATTCTTTGGCCGTTTTTAGACATTTAAACACATGCGGCGCAGCCTTTAGAAAATGAACCTTCAAATTTGCACAGAATTAGATGTTATAGTACATCCGCCTTTTCAAATTGTGAACATTGCAGTTCCAAAATGGTGCTAAAACAACCTTTAGCTTAAAACAATTTTTGGAAATCAATACATCTCAACGATTTAATTATAAAATCAAACTACAAATTGTGTAACCTGAGCATATGACCCTATATGTATTGCTGTGAATTATCTGTCTGCTGCTCCAGACGTTGGGAGCCAATAAAAGGTGGTGTGAAATGTAGCGTTTATGAAAATGAATTGAAGTGAATCCTTTATATTGAATGTCAATAAAACCGGTGTGAACTATTGCTTGAAGATGCCTGTATTGTACTGATAGCTCAGATTAAATGAAACAAGGAGTATCCGACAGCAGATTTATAATAACATTAAATAATCTTAAGATGCATAGGCAATTAAATAGGACCCGTATAAGTATTCTGTTAAGAAACACTCACCCGCGCGTCCGAGTTGATGGGTTTGTCAAACCTGCCCCAAGGACAGAAGAAAACAGATGGGCCCAGGTCAACGCAAGCCGTGCATTCTTTTTATTCGAACAGTCGTAATTTACGTACAGTAGTATATTAGGCCTACCAAAAGAAGCGGTAAGTACTCAATTAGTCAACGTAATGAACAGGCAATGCCCACCAGAGGAAGCTGTAACAGGTACGATTAAAATTAGACCATTTACGAAGAAAGGTACTTTTTTTAAACTGAAACACAAACGGTGTGCACGAAATTTCTGTAGTCAACGAAATAATGTAAGGTCAAATATTCTTTGTGGTATAGGTGTAGAAAAAATAAAATGAAGAATTCGTTTTATATAAGAACTAAATTCAATCCCAGCGTTATCAAACACACAGACTTTGAGAGAAACTCGAAACAGACTCTATCAGATAAGTGTGATCTATTATTTCAAAGAGTGTTTAGGATTGGGTATTATAACAATTAATTATACTCTACAGCAATATGTACCAAGACGACGGATAATTAAAACAAGGTACCGATTATTTAAATTATAAAGGAACTTTCCATTTCACAGCAAATACGTTTAAATGGAATTGTAGTAAAGCGTACTTATTGTCGTAATGTCTAATATACTGGGTGGTGTATGAGTATCACAAGCAGAACCTATGCATATAAATAATTAAATAAAATGGTGTAAAGTTTGGTACACCACCGAAAGGTGAACGTTACAACACAAGGAAAAATGTCAGTGACGAACCATTCTTTGTAAAAAATTCAAAGGATATTATTATTGAAAGGAGTAATAGAACTTTTTTAACTAAAATATGTGGTTTTATATTTTAGTAACACATCAAAACTGAAAATAATATTAAAGAACTTTCAGAGATGTTAAAAATAATCGTTGTTACGGGTGTTTGAAACATTAAGTTTTAAATTCGGAATTGCTTAAAATGAGCGGAAATTTCGTAACAAAATCAAGATGCACCGGCCAACTACAGTAATGCGAGAATGGATCCTTATAGCAATAAACGGCAGAAAATCGAACCAAATTGAGTGATGATCAAAATTCTACTTAGGTGCGATATGAATTATTACTAACTAACACTTACCTTGTTAGGTTTTCAATCGGTCAAGTTTAAAAGCGCCAACTACGTCTAGTTCTGATATGAATCTCTCTGGACGATGAGTAACCCAGGTGATTGTTAATTACGGGTTATTCTTTTTGTGAAATGGATTTCCTTACAAAAGGTCACTTGTCTGTTTGAATAAATAAAACAACTCTTAACCCAAATTGGTTAAATTTATTTTAAAATTACATTATTTGGGCATTTCTGTAAACAAATAGGCATAAAACGACTTTTAAGTGTACTTACATTAATATTCGGGTTAGCGACCTAAAGATATTCCTATAACAGAATATATACACTAAATAAAAATTGTAAAATTTGTTGTCCTCTTATTCTTAATGCATCTAACCGTTGTGGTTAAATATCATAATCAATTGCATTTAAACTCGCAAAGTCCAAGCCGTATATTCCTAATAATGCAATATAACGCATTTGGCAATACGTTATAAATGCATCGACCATAAATAAGTAAAATTATACATCTAATTCTACAAAAAATTTACCTTACAGTTCTATCTGAAAGTCACCATGAATTTCATTAAAGCCAAGAGATATCATTTAATCCTTCAAGGCATTAAATGATCATTCACTTGGACCCTCAATTATTATTCTGTAATCAACAGGGTGTTGACGACAAACTACATCTTTTCTTTTCTGCTTAAACCCGCATCTGTTTGTGTTGATAATTTGTAAAGAATTGAATTTTCTTTAGTTCAAGTGGCTGTTTAGCCGCGTCATTATCCTCACTTTTCTGCCTCAGAGGGGTATGCTATTAGTATATACCTAACACGTTTAAGATGCCCGACTGCCAGGGTTTTTTTTTGTTAACCCCGCGAAGCTATTATGTAAATGAATACGTTGTCCTGTATAATGTCTGATTGGTAATTTAATCTCTGTGCGTTTCATTAACTCATTGGTTTTCCTTCGTCTTTAACTACATTGTAAAAACTAGATTTTTATTGCGTCTTGCATACATTGTAACTGATATCTGTATTTATGTTGGTCTATTATTAGGTGAAACATTTTTAATAAACGATATATTTTATGCGAGAAGGGTATTAAAATTTGTTCTCCTTTTATGTGGCTTTTGTATTGTACAGAAATAAAACGATGCTTTAGTTATTTCTAAGTTTATGATTTTTTTTATAGAACTACTCTTCATTGCAATAACTTATTAAACACTATTATACTGAAATCAAAATTATACATGGTCCTTCAATAATAAGTTGTCCGTTTTAAATTACTTTTCCCTCTTTCTCGTCCGATTTTTATTTCCAATAACACCCAAGCGTTAAATGTTTAAAAAAATCAGCTCCCGTAGCAAAAAAAATTAAGCTTTTACGGACACGCGTTCATATGAACTTCACCTCATAAAATTAGACGAGGAAACATCCTGAAACGTTAGTGAAGAACACTGTATGAATTGTCCACACAAATCTCATACAAACTTTATCTTTATGGAACACTATCCTATAATATCCTAGTCATTTTAGGTTTCAACTGGTAGAAAATTTCCAGTTAGCCAAATTTGTTACACGTTTGTTTAGGTGTTAACAAGTAAAAAGTTCCCATAGATATCGTACCGGCGTGCGAGATATCGAAGGTAAAACGTTACGAAAAAAAGTTTTTTCGCGAAAATCTCGTTTGCTATGTCTTGTAGTCAATGAGGTTTAGTATAAATATTGTAGACGATCAAATTCCTTACAACAAAAAAGGTTTTATTCATTGATTAAAATATAAGGTTCTATTCATTTTTTTATTTTAATCAATGGTCTTCCCGATATGCTTAATCCATAGTGTGCAGAATGATTAAACATTGTATTGTGTCATGTACTGAAACTGCTTAATTATTTAAAAAATGTTCGCTCTTGTTGATTATGAAAATCCATTTTATTGTCTACTGGTTCTGTTGAGTTGTTTGTGTCTTCGAACTCGGTATCATTAATTATGTTGATACGCATAGATAAATATCGAGTGGATCAATACCGGGGTCTAATTCAATATCATCGATTTTTTCAATGACATCGGCTTGTGAATTTGAGCATGACTGGCTGGCAGGATCCACAATCTGTAGAACAGAGCAAACTAATTTTTCGACATCCGTCGTTTCCACCACAACCTTTCGAACAATTACAAAATATACTATTTAACACTCCGTCACGCATAGAAATAATCACACAATGACACGCGCAATGGGGATTCCCTCACTTTTAGTCTTTTGTTAACATATTGCTCAAGAAAAGGTTTAGTGCTTAGCAAAAGGCGGTCTATTTTTTTGTTATTAGACTTCTTTTTATGGAAAAATGTAGTTAAAGTATTAACTAGAGTATGAAAAATATTTTTAAAAAACAGATCAGCGTACCATTGTAATTTACAGTTTTAGTTTGTGACGCCACAACACGCATATACCGAGATTCCATCACTAATTTGAAATAGGTTGCAATGGCAAAATTACACAATTTATTAGACTTCACATTTGTTTATTTACATTACGAATTACAAAAAATAATAAAAATCTGTATTTATTTGATAAATTTAGAAAAATTAAGCTGATTAAATGGAGATCGTTTTTGTACTGAATTGCTACCACATTCTAAATCTCTTCTTCATCTTTCTGGGAATTGTAATGGCAATTTATATAAATTGCTTTCGTGTGCTCATGGCAGATAACTTTCTGGCAGGTGTTACACTTTATCTTTGTTTTCTTGTTCTTCTTGAGACAGCAGTAGTAGCACTTTCATCCACTCAATAGTCTTGCCCGTCTCCAGGGTCTTGTCCCTTTCCAGGGTCATCTACTTGCCTTTTTCGTGGGAGTGAAAATACTTTACACATACGCAACTTCTTAGTACAGGCGGCATTTGCAGTGGTCTTTTACTAGTTCTTTGCCTAGTAAAAACATAGTCATTCCTCTTGATGCTCTCTGGCGAGTTATGTAGAGAAATAATAAACGAATTTACCACACACATTTAGCATAAAATAGAATACAGCAAGTGGCCATCTTCTTGAAATTCTTGAAACCGAATACCTTTTTTTGCAGTGAATCAGGAGTATTCCATTCTTGTCTTGGTTTTATTATAAAATGTCACTAACACGGGCTTTAGACTATCATCACTCTCTTCATCAATTTTGTCGTCACCGTGCAATGTTGACAATAGTATAACAATTTTACTAGGTATTGGTTTATAGAACACGATCGTTGATAGTGAAGAAAATCCAAGTATGGACGAAGGTGTAGACCTATTTCTGTCCTTTGTCACAAAAATGGAGGGCTCTGTCCTTTGTTTTTTCGCATGGTTCCTACTATTGTAAGCTTCTTTAGCAACAGATAGTGTGCTACGGGAACAGATGTGAAAAGGTTGTCACAAGTAACATTTTTGCCACTATTTTCAAGATTACTAACAATTCGCTGAACAACAACTGGCATTACATTACTAACACAATGCAGTCCTGGCGGCTGGTTCCTCACAAAAATTTTCATATTGAAAGTATACAAAATTTTGAGGTCGCTACATGCCCAAACTTCCAAACCACATTTGCCTGGTTTGTAACATCCAGAATAAATAAAGTCTGTTTCTTTACAATCCCTCTCACGACTGTAATTCGATTGTACTGACGGTATTTTTGTTTGTGTATTGAACAATTTTATCAATCAAATCTTCTGTAAAAAAACACCATAAAACATTTTAGTGGGGTTTTAGCATTTTTTGCTGGTTATTATGTTATGAGATCTGGTTTGGCTTCTGTTCTGTATTGGAAAATAACTTCAAATCGTTGTCCCATTTTTCCCTAAATATTGTACATTGGGCTGTTGTACATTATCTTCATCTTCACTTTCTGCACTTTCTTCTGTATCACTGTTCAATAGATCATTCTCATTTCTTACCTCCAAATCGTCTACATCACTATGCTTTAAGCCATCATCTTCAATTGGCGGCAGATATTCTTCAACCTCAGAATCCTCTTCTGCACTTTCTTTCTCTAACCCTAAAAGTAAATTTGCAACGCGAGTTTCTTCTTCTGTATTCATATTTACACAAATACACAATAATAAACCATATACACCAAATAGTTACACTACAACACGCGTACACAGGGAAACCCCGCTGAAAGGCAAGAAAACGGTCGTGTACGCAATCCTGGTGTTCAGGGTTAACTGAAAGTGACAAAGTATGGTGCGGAATTGGTAGAGGGAGATGTCATAGAGGTTCAAGTTTGCTTCTCCGCCTGCGAATCCAGCGTCAAAATAATGACTAAGGCTAGAAATATCCGCCATGCGTGTCGTGGAGTGTTAATAATTTGAATGGGGATGTTGTTAATACTGATGTAACTGGTTCAAGTGAGATATTTTTTAATATCCAACCCCACTACTCAGAATCTGTATTTCTTCCTAGCAATGTTTGTACTTGATAATACAACTGATAAATATAATGGTTAGCCGCTGTAGACCTAGGTGAGCGTCGCCGTGGATCAATGTAGTAAGCGTAAGACTACGGATCCCAAGGTCCCCGGGTTCGAATTCCGACACGGTTGACTGCTTGAAAAATGGCAGGTGAGCATTTTTCACAAAAATACACCCTCGTTCGAATGAGAGGTTAAATGGAGGTCCCGTGTGTGAGTGTTGTCACGCACGTTAAAGATCCCTACCTTGCCTGGAACGGCAAGGGTTTGGCAAAATTCTAAATTTCCAGGCGACAAAAAACTTGCCTCCTAGCCAATGTAGTACCTTCGGGTGGAGCACTGGAAATGTAAATGCACTGTAGACCTATGTGCAATTAATAAAAATGTGACTGCAGTTTTGTTAATTTAGCAAAACTTGTATATCTATAATTGTCTAGTGAGTGTTCGGATATTGGACCACCATACATTGCTAATATAAATTGCAATCTAGCGTTAGCAATAACGTCAGGTGAACAATTTTCTTGTAAAAATGTTCCCGCCAATTGTGTAAATTTTGACGTTTTTAAAACATTTTCGTAACTTGGCAGTTTTCCTTTTCCATACATCGCTGAAAGTTGTATCACAATCAGTGATAGCGTGCAAAAATAAAATGCGTTGCCTACAATATAGATAATTGCAGATACTAAACGTCATATTAATTAAACATTCACCTATAAAGACACTAGCATTTTTTAGGGTTCCGCACCTTATAAGGTATAACGGAACCTTTATAAGATCACTCTCGTGTCCGTCCGTCCGTCTGTCACATAGGTTTTTCTCGAAAATTATGTAGCGTAGGAATTTGAAATTTGTGCACAATGTTAGGTCTTTATAACGCGCACATATATCGACAGTCAGAAAATAGAAAAATATATATTTAGATTAAAAAAGCGGGGGTTAATTCGGTCAAAAGAAAAAAGTTTTAATAAATATATCGTGTGAGGTATCATTTGAAAGAGGATTCTAAAAGGCTTCTAAAAATATTTTTTTTATAATTTTCGGTCCATTAGTTTTCATGATATTGAAATTAACTTTTGATTTTCTCAGATTGTCAAGCCACCTTATCAGTGACAGAGAAACATATTTCTAACAAAAGTCGTGCAGAAGATGTTGATTTATCTGTATTAACACAAACTGACTTTTGTAGACTTCCGTACTAACTCTGAACTCTATCTTCAGCGGCTTTTAGAGACTATCAGGGGGGTCGTTAAATAAATACGGATGGGTAGGGCGCCACTGTACTTATGCAAAGTATTCTGTTACTGGAATACAAGATTTTGTAGTCGTAGATGGTACAAACGTTTATCCTGAAATAAAATAAAGCACATTGAATTACATTAGACAGCAGTTTGCGTCTCAAAATAATAAAATCAATAAATCAAACAACTTACATGTACTTATAGATTTTGCTACTGGCCATTGGTGCATGGACACTCTACTTACTAAATTTAAGCACCTTTGGTTCATATAAGATTTATAGAATCCAGAATATGGGTGAGGTAGTATAAACACAACCTCTTAAGTTTCTCTTAAAATGTGATTAACCACTTCTAAAGTTATAAAAAAATTAGACTTGTTAGAGAACAAGACATATATTAACTAAAGATAATTTTTTGTTTCAAACTGACAGGAATTTACTATAAATTTTGTGAGTGCTTAATTAATTTTATCAAATTCTATTTATAGTCTTGATTATATGAAAGCCTCTAAAGTAAATAGGTTTTATTTATTTCATTAACAAAATCATTAGTTCTGTCATTTTTCCAGTACTGATCAAACGACGTACATTCTTAATAAGTTTCTTATGCAATAAGATCTTTCGCTTAGTAATTTTAAGCCTTGTTAAAAAAGTGTCATGTATAAGAAACTACTCAACTGTATGATAAATAATCAACGTGAATAAACAAATGTTAATAATGAAATCTATTCAGTATGATTCATAACCTAAGTTCTTAAGCAGATCGTTTTAGTTAACAATCTTATAAAGCAAGAATTTAATTTAGTGTAAAGTTCAAAGGTCTAAATATTTAAATATGATTATTAAGGTATTAGTTTTCAATAGTTCGAGCTACAAAGATTACAACTTAACCTTGGATATCTTCTATTTCGACACAAATAGCCACTAGCGTTGTACGTCAAACAGATGGTTTTCATAACAAAGTAAAATCGACTTACCGACCTCAAACGTAGAGTGCATATTGATATAAACCCTTTAGTAGATAAACTTGAAACATGTGTGCGCCTCTAATACTGCATAATGACAGCAAAAACTTGTTGTCCACTTTGTTACGGCAATATCCTGAAGATCAGAACCATAAAAATAAGCAGAAAATATAAACGATGATGAACTATCTAACTCATTTGGATCGATTTACTGCATAACTGAAATGCGAGTCGCAAGTTACCGTTTAATAGTAACCTCTGCATCTTATTACAATGACGGTAGAGGGTCGACTCTCGTAGTTC
This sequence comes from Platerodrilus igneus, assembly GCA_036346225.1. NCBI lineage: Eukaryota > Metazoa > Arthropoda > Insecta > Coleoptera > Lycidae > Platerodrilus > Platerodrilus igneus. The sequence goes on along the minus strand of JARFIW010000816.1, from coordinate 2,998,433 downwards.
GTGAACAAAGTGAGCCTCAACACTTGAGTATTCAAAACAACAGGTGCGCATAATCGCTCTAAATTACATCGCCTTGAAATAATTTATGGAATTTCTAACAAGCACGTACGACTTTTAACATAATGTTAAACACAAAACTGGAGTACTTTTAACGATAATTTTGTTTGCTACATAATTAGAATAAAAGGACTATAAATAAAGTGCTTCAAAATTATGATAACTTTCTTTTAATTATTTATAAGTTCTTGACATACGAATTATATTGAATTAAAAAGGGAATCTAAAATTTTTGTAACACCATACAGGATTTATATGCGTTATTGCTGGAGAGGAAAAACAAAACATTACAATATAGCTCAAAATATGCCAAAAATGACCGGTCCCCCCTCCCTGTTCTCCAACATTTCCAAAGCTAAAATTTTGATTTTAATAGGGATAGTAGCTATTGAATCATAGATTATCGGAAAACTGCAGATTTTTTGACAATGTAATAGCTGCTGGGAAAAAAATATTTATACACAGTAATAGACGACTACGTATTTACTAATGTACCAGTACAATGTGGGACAATATATTCATTTTTCAGTTATCACAATCAAAATTGGATACAATTTAAATATACATAAAAAATAAAACCAGCTTAATTTGTTTATTGATTGCTCACTATAGTAATGGTACGGAACCCTAATAGTGCGAGCTCGACTTGCTCTTGGCTAACTTTTTTTTTTAAATTTGTAATCTGCGGTCAACTATATCACGTCTTAAACGAATTTTCACAAATAAAACACTTGTCGGTCATGTTATTTGTGGTTATAACTGTACATTTGAATGTATTATAGCGCCTTGTACTGGTGCAAATAGTTTTCAACTGAGTTAAAATTGTATAACATCCGGTTTGACCCTCTAGCAGGTATATAAGCCGATGGACCGACGATGAACAACAGCACATCTGCCATTCATTATTTGTACTGTGAAAGAGGACAATTTTTGGTATATATCACACTTTATAGTCTAATATATATCTATATACTTTTATTATACTATAATAACGTTTAGTTTGCTGTATTGATTGAGTATGCCCCTGCCCTAGACCATTATGCACTATACAGTATACGAACACACGGTCACTCTTTCGCCGCGCTAAGATCACTAAAACGGTTCATTAAAATAAAAAAAAAACTAATACACTCTTTTGTATAGGATTGAATGGTCTACAATTTTTATAATAAACCTCATTGACCTCCGAGTCATAAGAAACGAGATTTTTAAGAATAACCGTTCGTCGTGACTTTTGACCTCCGATATTTCACAACGCCGACACGATAGCGATGGGGGAGCTTTTGTCCGTAATCATAACATCTAAACGAAGGTGTAAAAAATGGCTAACTGAATTTTTTCGCAGATTGTTTATTTTTTTTAGAAAAAATGACTGGGCTATAAAATGTATTTGGTACGATTAAATTGGTGCTATTAGATAACACTTAAAAGGTAGGCATTGCGCATTCTCGCCTCCTTTGGCATTGTGAAAATAGACAAGCTAGTCGAGTGCAAAATATTATTTTAGGAAGAATTATTATCTTGAAATTTCTTTATGAATATGATTGTTTCTTTTGTACTTTTCGTTCCGGATTGAAAGACTATTCAATCATTAAAGATTGTAGTACGAAACTTTAGTTATATACAGTAGGTATTTCATCCGTATTTGTTCCGTACTAATGTAAAATAATAACACTTATTTCAAGAAATACACGACTTAATCATAATATTTTAAATACCAAAGCTAGTTTGATACTTTTATTGTTATTTTTATTAAAATGAGGACTACTGGTATTTTGCTACGTGATTATTTGACTTTGACTTGTGTATTTTTGTGTGGACGTGCAACGCATTGTTACTACATCCGTATCACCATACTTCATGCAATTAAATTTTAAATTGAAGACACGTACATATTTGAGGTGAATATCCATTATGTTCTAGTGCTGCGGGTTATAACGTTAATTGAATTTTTTTAATACAATAGAAACAAGTTTGATCTTTTGATATTAGAAGCACGTAGCAAAATATGTGTAAAAGTTTTGACTCGAAACTCGTTTTATAATGCTTCACTTTGCATGTGACTATGGATAACATTTCAAATTTTTAGGTGGTTTGTAGGCAATAGAAGCATTTCTTAAAAACAATTTCCTTTTTTTTTATCTCAAAATTGAAATAGTATAAATGCATCAAGGTTTTGATAAGGCAAAACGTGACGTTTTACATTAGAAAGTCATAATTGGCGATTTACATCTTATCCCCATTATCTAACACATTTAACTACCCCCTTTATCCCCTTTCAAATGCCTGATACTTTTACGTAAAGTACCTATTTCTTTAAGGAATATTTTGGTATTTGCCGCTAGTTGATACAATGCACCGTTTAGCAGATATTCATTTTTTATTGTGTTGTGGTATTTAACTATCCCCTTCATCACCTTTCAAATCGCCTGATATTTTATGTAAAGTACCTATTTGTTCAAGGAATATTTTGGTATTTACCGCTAGTTGATACAACCTACCGTTTAGTGTTTAAGGAATATTTTGGTATTTACTGCTAGTTGATACAACGCCACCGTTTAGGAGATATTAATTTTTTATTGTGTTGGGGTATTTAACTCCCCCTTTAACCCCTTTCAAATCTCCTGATATTTTTATGTGAATTACTTATTTCTTTAAGGAATATTTTGATATTTGCCGCTATTTGATACAACGCGCCGTTTAGGAGATTCATTTTTTATTGTGTTGTGGTATTTAACTATCCCCTTCATCACCTTTCAAATCGTCTGATATTTTATGTAAAGTACCTATTTGTTCAAGGAATACTTTGGTATTTACCGCTAGTTGATACAACGCCACCGTTTAGGAGATATTCATTTTTTATTGTGTTGGGGTATTTAACTCCCCCTTTAACCCCTTTCAAATCGCCTGATATTTTTATGTGAATTACTTATTTCTTTAAGGAATATTTTGATATTTGCCGCTATTTGATACAACGCGCCGTTTAGGATATATTCATTTTTTATTGTGTTGGGGTATTTAACCACCCCCTTCATCCCCTTTCAAACCGCCTGATATTTTTATGTAAAGTACCTATTTGTTCTAGGATTATTTTGGTATTTACCACTAGTTGATACAACTCACCGTTTAGGAGATATTCTTTTTTTTTGTGTTGGGGTATTTAACTACCCCCTTTAACTCCTTTCAAATCGCCTGATATTTTTATGTAAAGTACCTATTTGTACAAGGATTATTTTGGTATTTACTGCTAGTTGATTCAACGCACCGTTTAGGCGATATTCATTTTTTATTATGTTGGAGTATTTAACTACCTCCATCCCCTTTCAAATCGCCTGATATTTTTCTGTAAGGTATCTATTTGTTTAAGGATTATTTTGCAATTTATGCCTAGTTGATACCACACACCGTTTGGATGAGGAATGATTTTCCTGTTCCCATCTTGAAGCAACTCCTGGTTTGGAAGTTGATTTTCTTTGCTATATTTGAAGATTAATCTACTCTGCGATTTTGTTTCCGTGTGGATTGATTTAGTGCTACGGCTTTTAGTAGTTTTATGTTTTTTAACATTATAGCAATGGTAGTAGGACATGATTTTAATTTTAAGTTTTTCCCATGTAGGTATTGATTTGGTCCACTGAAACTGGGCGGGATTAAAAATGAATGTGAATATAGATCTGAATGTAGCTTCAGCCACATTTTTTGTACTGTATTTAACGAAGCAGCGCGTTGGTTTAAATGTTTTTTTTTTAATTGGTCTACACAGTTTTCACTCATTGTATTAATATAATTTATTTAATAATTCTTCATTTTACTAATAATCCTTATTGGTTGAATGTGCGTGTTCTACTATTCTTAAGTAGAATAATTTTAATTATTTTTAAATTAATTGTTTATTCAGTCAGGCATTGAACTTTATACAAACTAGAGCGCACGCGAAATAAAAGAATAGCAAGACAAATTTATTTTAATGCGACCGCAACATATTAGTAGTTTCCTCCTCTTTAACATAGTATAGAAAAGGCAAAAACGGTGTACCTTTAATGGCTGTTGGATTTTATTATAATTAAAAAGCATAATTTAAATTTTTGAAACCAAATAATTATTCTTTAATATAAGTAATTGAATTGTATAATTAAGATTCGCGCCGTTGGATATTTTTTATTTTACTCAGCATTTTATGTAAATCTGTGTGTCAGAAGGTGGACAAGGAAAATTAAACACTAGTATTTACAAGATAAATAAATATGTATAAAAATTGCACGATTTAGTAAATAAGGATCTGGGAATATTTTAAAGGTACTAGGAAAATAGGATCCCTTTGCATTTTGGGTTTTTTGGTGTACCCCAGGAACAACAAAAAATTAAGGATTATATAACGGGGTTGAAACTTGCCAAGTTAACAAAAATCACCATTTTTACCAGTATTGAAGTTAGGCATGACTGTCAAGTAAAGGCGTTTCTGTAGGGCTCTGTTATTATTGCCAGATAATCAAACAAATTATTGCTTTAAGTGAAGTATCTTTGTCAGTTCTCAATATGTCGTCTGCTAAAGAAGGTATGGTTGATCTTGCAAATATTATAAAAACATCAGTTCGTGAATTATTACAGGATGATGACTTTCTGAAGAAGATTACTGATAAAGTTCGAAACTTATTTGAGTAGAAAGTACACTTGCTTGAAAATGAAATTAAATCACTATGTAAACAAAATAATGAATTGAAGTCAACGTACATAATTTGGAAAATTTTGTAGGTTAAAATTATGTACGTTTATTTAGTATCAAAGAGGAATCGAATGAGAACACTGAAGTTAAAGTGCTGTTGTTATTCACTGGTCAGTTAAGGGCAAATATATCTCACAATGATATAGTGTTGGTACAATAGCACCTGGTAATTCACGTGGCATAATCATTATATTTGCCTAAAGTTGTTATTTTTAATTCTAAAAAACTACTAAAAGGTATTAATATCGTGATTGTGGAGGATTTATCTAAGGCAAGATATGCATTATCACAAGATCTTCGTAAAAGTTAGTAAAACAAAGGTATTGACTCATAAGGGTAATATTTATATAGTTAAGGACGATAAAAAAATTAAAGGTACTGATTTATAACAGTTAATCAATTTGTGTTTGCATTTTCAGGTTTAATATTTGTATATTCCATTTTGACCTGTTTAATTATTTTGATTATAACGTTTTTTAGTTGCATTTTTGTTAATAAGTGTATCGTGCGATCATTTATCGTTATCTCTTTTGTTAAGACATATATAACATATTATTTTATTATTTAAGTTTGGTTTAATAATAAGGCTCTAAATCCTAACAAGAGTGTTTAAAAATGGTCATTTAAATATTAGTAACTTATGCAGTCATTTTCATAAAACTCAGGGCATAATTGATACTTACAATTTTGATGTGCATGGTTTGCCAGAAATCTCACTAAATGTGGGAATATCATCAAGTTCTGTTAATATATTAGGTAGCACTTTAATAAGAAGTGATATGGCAACTTGGTGTGATGGTGTTGCTCTCTACATTAAAAATGAGCTTCGTTTTTCAGTATTACCATCTGGCGTTGAGATTAAGCAATTGTTGATTAAGTGCATAATTCGAAATACACGTGTAGCAATGGGAATATTTTACAACCCTTATAATAAATTTTATAAACATATTTTTAATCACTACAAAACCTGCTTGCAGATATCATAACTTGGGTTGATTCTGTATTTTATTTGGATGACATTAATGTTAATTTGCCTCAGCTAGATAATCGGAAAAGTAATTATATTCTACAAATGTTAGACAGTATTAGTTTTACTTAAATGTAGAACAACCAACTCAAGTTACGGATACGACTGCAACACTGCTAGACTAATCTTCTAACAAATAAAAAGGATCAGTTTGAATATGTAGATGTAATATATTGTTTTTCGACTAATCGTCATCTAGTTAGTTGTTCTCTTACATTTTCTGTAATTTCTAAACAAGTAACTTTTAAAACATTCAGAGACTTCTGTTGCTTTGACTATTGCATTTTTAATGACCAATTAAGAACCTCAACTTTTGCAGACTATAATTAATTTAAAGGACATTGATGATAAAGTACATTTCTTAGTAACTAATATACTCGCCTTATTGGATATATTTGCACCAATCATCACATGTAGATTTACTAAGAAAAATGCTCCGTGGTTAAACTAAAAATTACGTAGCATTTTTAAAGGCGTGATATGGCATTGACATTTAAAAAACCTAATTGTAAAAATAACTGGTAGCAATCAATTTAGGAATCTCTCTACTAGTGCCATTAGACATCAAAAAAATCTTATTATGATCATAAATGGCTTGATGTGTGGGGAAGCAAGCAAATCTGGTCAATATAAAAAAGTTCAATTTACATTCTAAAAATTTGTAACTGCCCAAGCAATTTAAAGTAAATGAAATAAATAATGATTTCATCGATTCCATCTAACACAGTGATCCTAATACCAATACACTGCAACTTTATCAATAAAATTGCTTTCAAACTAGATTTATCTCTCAAATAACTAACAATAATCTTTGTTATATCTATTGTTTAAACATAGTACATACTTATAGTGAATTATCCCTGTCACTCAACGATATTATGCTAACAATTGTTCAATAAAATTTTGCGACGACCACGTATGAAAATAACAGATTGCACATTATTTATTTATTTAGAAAATGGCATATATCACTCTAGAGTGCGAAAGTAAACATCACTGTAGTGTTGAAATAATTTTCAACTCTAGAGTGATATGATGGATGAGATATTAGTACGTTAATTACCTAGACGACTCAACATGCCCAATGTCAAGAACACGATGTAGGGTTTGTTTGATATTAACCACTAGACGATCGCACGATTTAAGTGAAAGAGCAACAGTGTACGTTTATTTAAAATATGTTTCCTAATCGAAAAAATCATGTACAGTACTCACGTCGAAAGTATCATTTCACGCTAGTAATTTAATATACTATACTTTAAACATTTTTGCCTAATTTTGGCTGATTTGCCATGTAATTCTAAGTTGCACAATCTTAAATGGAGATGAATTCTACATTTCAAAAATACATCAATAATCCTTTTTATTACTTGAATTTCATGTAATTCTTCAGCAAAAAATGCATAAGTAATCGTGTGTTTAGGCAAAAAGATGTCAATTCTTGTCGCAAAATACTTGACAGCTATATTGGTTACAAGTTTTTGATTTTTGATTTTTTTTTATTAATAAAATGCCTTCTTTGCTCTAGGACCGAAATTATCTTTTACAAAAATGTACAATTTTGCACACTAATTAGACGCATGTAACAAAGCAAATAAATCAAACATTAATAAATCTAAGTAAGTCACATCCAATTTATGTCATAAATGTCAAACTTGAAATTTTTATTATTTTGACAATGATCCCAATCATGGATCAAAATGTAAATAAAGACAATTTTACCAACTATGAGTGGTATAATTCCCAAAGAAGATTAATAAAAATACAAAACAAACCACAACAAACATACAGGGAGTATTTAGAAGCTTTCCGTGGTTTATATATAGAGGAGGAAGTACATAATATCGTAAAAGTTTTTGTATTCATTTATCATCTCAGTTTGTTTACAAGTTGCATATAAGTTGGAACAATTATGGTCATTCATATGATACTTACGTCCATTCGTACACATTTACAATCTCTGGATGTATATAATAAATAATAAAATTTCTTTAGTTGCAATTAAAATGAAAACTTCTTGTAGATACCAATTATAATATAGAAGATTATATTGGCATACCTGGCAAAATGTTTGTTGCTACAGTGTCATGCCGTATTGCCATAACGTTGTCTGTTACAGTGCATGTTGTCATTGTGCATTAAATTTAACGTCAGTTTCACCTGATGAGATCAACCCTGCATATTGCTGCTCTTATTTCTACATTTTCTATGATACACACCAGGATGCTGGTTTGAAAAAAAAACAGAATTTTAAACTGTTTTTATAATCGCCAATGCTATTATTTTGTTTTCTTATTAATTTTGGAATGTGATTCACGTATAATTGGTTTTCAAAAACTGTTACATAGCTTATTACAGAAAAAATTTTGTACTCTTACATTAACTTTAAGCAAATTCATTTGAAATGTTCTTATCGTTCTTGTCTTTGTCCCTTGCAACAAATATTCTAGTATTTCCATAATCAGTTACGTGTTTTCAACCCATGCCAAAATTCAACAAAACTACTACCTAAAGAAATTGAAACTAAGCCGCATTTAAATTTACACTGGGTGTTAATAGTCAAAAATTATTTATTTTTAATTAATTAGCGTATTTTCAATAATAATTCAGAGCAGTACTTTAATGGTATTGTTACCACATGCTTATTTAAAAAGCAGACAACCTTCTTTCAGTATGTTGTCATAAATCAGGTAATAGAAAAATCAGTGTTTCAGAAAATTCTATCGAAGATTGTATTAATCAGTCATATATTTTCAATTGTACTATAAAAAATATGACATCAGCTCATAAAACTTTCATGTGATTACAACAGTTTGAAGTAGGTCAAGTTGATTATACATGATGATCATTTGTTTTATAAAACATGAAGTTGAGGCACACTAAACCTTATACATGACATTAACTGCATCGCCACTTTTTGTTCTAGCTTTTATCATATTTTATTTATGTAATCAATTTATAATGTATGATTATATCTGATTAGAAAATGAAAAATTAATTCAATACCTTACTAAAGTATTATTTTGTTAATTGTTTTTAAACATATAAAAATTTAATTTGAAGTTACCTTTTTTATAAATGTGATAAATCCTACCAAAATTATTGTGATTTCCTGCTATTTTAGTTAACACAATTTGTCATCAGAGTCGCACAGAGGAATCTACACTTTGAGATTTGTTCATTCAAGATTCCAGTTACGAAATTTAGTAAACTCTTATTATATGCATATGGAATAATACAGTTTAATATTTATCAGTAGTGCATGTCTAAACATTTTTATGTTTTTGGCACACTATTGTCAATTGTACTTTATAGCAACATAACAATTAAAAACGCTTGACCAGTAGTAATATTACATTCAAATTACATTATATGGTAGATCTTTCTATGAAATAAAACTTATTGAACTAAAATTAACTTTTGTGCATAATTTATCTGAATAATTGTTAAAAAATTTTTCATCGCAAATTGAAAGATCAAAACCTTTTAATTTCAATCTCCAAACATTATTTATAAAAATAATGTTACTGCATTAGTGTTTTGAAATTTCTAATGAGTTTATATATTTGATAGTTAGTTTACATTATACACTAAATTAATTTTTTTTGTTTGTACTATGTGTTTTACATGTTTTTGTAAGCCAAACTAACTGTTGTAGCAGATTCTTCAGTATAAAATCTACATATGGATATGGGTTATATGCAATGCATCGTAATGCTCCGACATTATGTTCTTCATCCATTGCTTATCTACTTGAACGCTTACTTTTACCTTGATGTTTCTTTAAAACTATTATAAAAGTGGTAAATGTATTTTTCTTGGCTTACATTAATGGGGTAGTGTAGTACCTTAAGGCGAAAATGCAGCTCTGGATTTTTTTATAGATTCCTTGTGTGCACAGTGTTTCGGTACATTTTTATTAGAAAATATACATATTTTAATTGAATGCAAAAACATATATCAACTTGTTCCATGGTTTTTTGAATTTAAATTTCATCAAAATGAGGTTGGAATAAATAAAAAAGATTGTCACTGTAAACGCTATAGAAATATTATGAAACAAAAATATCTAGTCTTTGTTTTGTCAGAAAAGCCTAGTGCACCTGATTTCAAAAAGATCATTAATGAACTTCAAACGCTGCTTCTAATCACAAAGGTATCATTTGTTCTCATGTAAAAAGTAACGTATTATTGAGGTTATATTGGTAAAATTTAAAACCGCTTCGGATTAATTATTTTTTTTATAGAGTAACCTAGTTATTTTCCTTTAATTTTTTTACTTATACATTTATCAAAATGCCTGTCTTAGTCTAATCTTATAATAGTTCCGGTATTTAGGGATACGGATTCAATGCCTAGACACAAATGCATAAAAATGTGAGACAAACATTCTTTCCAATAATATCCCTGCTTTAGGATATGAGTTAAAGCATGAAGCCCCATGTGTCAGTGCTATCAACATATTCAAAATCTCTGCCCTACTTGAAACAGCAAAGATTTTGCAAAATTCTACATTTTCAGATGTAGTAATTCTGGTTTCCTGAAATTGTTGGTCAGTGATAGTAGCAGAAATAGACTTACCGAATAGTTATTTATGTTCCAAGGGTATAAGTAGGCTTGAGGTTTTGTAAGTCGCACGAGGGCATAAACATCTATTGATATCTGTGGTGCATTAAACTTTTTGTCATACTAGTTTGTTGTTGCATCTACAATTTAATACTACTGAGAAAAATCCTAAAATTCAGTTTGGTTTTCATTTTATCCTAGCAGCCACTATCGTGGCAAAAGATTACACGTCTTTGCGGCCACATGGTTTTTCAGAAACAGTTTTTTTTTAACTACAGACAGGGTTGCTATACTGTACAGCCAGTGGAAAAAAATACATTTGGAAAAATACCGTTCATCATTGCAAAATATCTGGGTTCGAACAATTCAGAAAAGTTCACAGGTTACTATTTGCAACAAACATCGGCAACTCTTTTGGCAGATGTAGGAGCTAGTATGACCACTTGAAACGCAACGGTGGAAGGAAAAGCAGTTCGATTGCTGAAGAATATTTAGACGAAAATTTATCTTCAAAAAATGATGTTTCAAGGATGTTGGCAGGCACACCTTCTAAATCAGGCCCTTTTCTACAGAATATATAACTATCAACAAATCCTTCCAAACTTGTTGCTTAATATGAATTTGAATAGGTAACGTTAATTAGATAATTACACAATAATTTTCTTTTATATTTTGTAGTTTTATAAATGAAAGTTTTTAATAAATTAACCAACAATTGTTTCTTTTGTGTCTTTATATCTGCACGGGCATGAAGTACACTACTATGTAGTTGGTAATTAAGCAGTAAAAACACAATAATGAACTAGTATAACAAAATAGAATTTATTGCATGTCCTTACTGTTCGAACTAAGATATCCTGCAATACCCAGAAATCAAAGGTTAAAACTGAGTTTGTGAGGCAAACGAAATTTTTATAAATAATACAAAACTCATGACCATTTTTAGAACCGTGTTAAATTGTGCAAACTTAAAATTACATATTATAAATGACCAGAACATTTTAAGCAACCTCTTTTTTTCCTATGATACAGTTTTATGCAGATGCAAATTGACTAAATAAATGCAAATTTTATTACAATTAGAGATTTAAATGTCCTAGAAGTTTTAAGATATCTGAAAGTCATTATTATTTTTAATTGTTAGTAACAGTTTATTTATTCAACGCTAAGCAATATCCATTTATAGTCAATGTTGCAATACTAATTTGTTCATAGTGCATAAATATGTGCAACATTATTTAGTTGTGGGATGAATTCTTTTTAAATGCTTGGAGCATTATTGTACATATCTAACGCCAACTCTAGTGGTGTTATTTATACTATACTTTCCTTGAAAAAATTCTTTTAAAGGTCAGTGAATTATCTGTTACTTCTAAAGTGATGTTTAAGTGGACATCACAGTAACAAAACCAAGAAATGTAATATTTTAAAAAAGTTTAATATCTTGAGCAAACTATTTTGTGGTTTGACTTTGATAAATTCTATCAAAATTCCACATCCTTCTGAGTATCATAAAGGTTGTGATTATAGCTGTAACCTGTTCTATACCAGTATCAAATTGCTTTCCCATGTATGGTCTGATGATGGCTCTGTATAAATTATCTTTAACAACCTTGACTAACTAACTCAATCATTGAATGAGAAGCAATTCCTAGTACTTTCAAGAAATACATTAATGATTTGGCCAACAATTGCAACGCCTCATTTATAAAAATTGGTTTTAAATGATATATTTATAACTAAATTTGTAATTCAAATTTTGTTGAATTTCTAGGACTGTTAGTTATTTTTATTTTTCAACATTACTACAATGATATTCTACAGAACAGAATTTTATTGAAACAATGAAAACAAAACGGTATAGGAATTCTGCTCTCGTTATGTGTATACATTTTGTTTCACAGCCAACTTTTTATTACTGATATTTTACATTAATTTATTATAAAAAAAAGGAATAAATCAACTATATCAGTATTTGACTGTAATTTGAAAACAAAAGAAGATTGCTCTTTTCTGATTTTGCCATTGAATTGATATAAAAAAGTGATCCATAAATACACAAAGTTTGTTTGTTACTCTTTGATTAGGGTACGGATTCTCTTCTATACGTTCAAAAATTAATTCTTGGGTGTTTACTAATATTAGCGAGCGTCATGTGAAATACCAAACGTTGACGTTAAAAACTATAACGTAGTTGTCTGACTTAAAAAATCTTGGTACTAGAAAACGTTTTATATATATATATATAATATATATATATATATATATATATATATATATATATTGCTACGATATCGCCGCTCGCCAGGTGTATATAACGCTCAGTTGCCTTGCTGACCGCCACTCTGTGCCTCTAAATAATCTAGAATGAGTTTAAAATTCACACAATTAAATTTATGCATCGGCTAGCTCAATTGTACTCTGCACAGAGTGAACGACGATATGATTACAAAGAATGTTTACATCCTTCCCTCTTTGAGTTTCATACCAGAATAAGATAAACGAAATTCACCAAAATTTGTATAATAAACTAAGAAATATGTACAATTTACACCTCTACAACCTTCGTAATATCATTTGCTATTTAACACCTTTGAATCAAAGTAAAAATAATAATTCAATTTGCTCTTTACAAAATTATAACCCTTTTTTAATCAATTAAAACCAGCAAAAATAATTATGTATTATATCGAATGCTTTGTTGAACGTTTAATGAACGTTTCCCTTTTAACATATCTTCTACATGTTAAAAAATCTTTTTGATATCCTTTTACATAAAATATTTAAGTACATGTAAGTTTCAAATATTCAAAAATAAGATTTATGTTATTAGTTGAAACATAAATGCTAACCTGATATTTTTCCGATTGATTTGCTGGCTAGATTCGTGGATTCCAAGTTGTGACTTTGTAGCTCTGCGTGCACCCCCCAATACCTCAAACTGCTTCTACACTGCGTGTTGCTACCCAATGACTTCGTGTTCCATATTTTGTTTACCCAATATGCTGGGTTTTATTAGAAAGTGGCGATTCCTACATTTGAAACATCACGTAGGCTAAATTTTATAATGAGATTCATTAACAAATGACATAAATTAGATGCGTTTATTGACTTCTTGCGTTATGAAATATGCTTATTTTGAAAAGATTGTTTATTATAAGCATGCATTGATTATTTTGTTGCGCTAATGCGTCGAGTTTGAAAAAGATTTGTTTCGCGTTTGTTTTACTTTGTATACGCCTAGTTTGCATCTGTTTAAAGTTTATGAATGTATTAATGTTTCTAAAATGAATTGGGTTGTGTCCAGAGGTAGCTATTTTACTAAATGTTGTTAAATAATTAAAGAATGAGCTTCCTTTAATTGACTGTAGTTAGTTGTTCATTTTATACAGGGTGCCTGGTATTTGCTTTTTGCATAACGAACGCATTGTGTACTTTTTATGGTTTAAATGTTTAGTTTTCTTGATTTTTGTGTTGTTTACATGAAGTATACCTACATTGTGGCCTAAATAACCGTTATATACCCTATTATCATAGCAGTATATACTGGGTGCTTCAAAAAAATGTATACACACTTTGAACTTCCATAGAAAATTTATTTACCGTTCTACAAAGTTAAATTTCAGGAAAATAGAAAGCTGAAAGTCCAATGTAAATGAAACATAAATAACAAATGTTAATACTGTTCAAATTGGTGACCTGCAGCATCAATACAATTCTGAGTACGAGTCACCACAGATTCTGTACATCGTATCAAAACGTCCAATGAGATTTCTCTACACACTGCTTGAATCTCATTCCAAAGAAGGTCTAGGTTACGTGGTTTACGTTTGTACACCTCATCTTTTACTGTGCCCCACAAGAAGAAATCCAGTGGTGTAAGGTCTGGAGAGCGTGCTGGAAACTCGATTGGCCCCCTGCGTCCTATCCACTGGCCCGACAAATTTTGATCCAGGTAAGCACGAATGGCAGGAAATATGGAATCAGCAAGCATTGTTAGGTAATTAATACCAGTTACAGTGCCTTCAAATCGAAAAGGTCCAATGAGTCCCCTTGAAGACAAACCGCACCACACATTTACACCAGGCAAATTTACAGCTTTTGCAATTGTAATGTGAGGATTTTCTTCACACCAGTAAACACAATTGTGCCTATTGACAGTTCCATTAAGTTTGAATTGGGCTTCATCCGACCAAATGATGCTACCCATAAATCCCGGTTCACGTATCACCATCTCCTGAATCCATTCACAAAATTGCAACCTTCGATCTGGATCGTCGTCATTTAGCTGTTGCACCAGCCTTGGAATGTAAACACGATACTTGCCTCTCTTCAGAATGCGTAGCACGCTGCTACACTTACATCACTTTCACGTGCCTTGCCTTGAAGATTTGTTAGGGAGGCGTTGAAACAGTTCCAAGACTGTCGTTGATGACTCATCACTTGCAGCTGTTCGAGGCCGACCTGAATGACCTTTATGCACATCACACACTGTTCCATGAACTTCGAATTTGTCTCGTATGCGTGTAATTGTTAATCTTGAATGTGGTTCTGTATCATACTCCCTTCTCCACTGTCTTTGAACTTCATTTACATTCTCAAACTTCCAGTACCACTTAATAACCTGCTTTCGTTCTTCAAAACTCAAACGTACGTCCGCCATGTTGATATTACAAATTCCAACTGATAATATAACATAGAGGGACGATTATGCTGGTACCTGGCGAAGAAATATAACATTAGCCTTGAGGGAAAACTACAATAGTTTAAAGTGTGTATACATTTTTGAAGCACCCAGTATATATATATATATTATATGTATATATATATATATATATATATATATATATATATATATATAGAGGGTTGGAAATTAATTTGCTCTGAAAATGCTTAAGGAAACTGAAACCGGCCGGTTAGAGGATGTTTTCTTCTCTGTGAAGTAATAAAGCTATTGTTTTGTCAATGGCTATACAATTATTAGCCTGATTTGTATTCGTCAATAAGCTCTTATTATTTTGTTTGTTTACAGATACATCTTTTATATATATATATATATATATATATATATATATATATATCTGTGGAATTGTAGCTATATGCGCCCAGACATTGGTAAAAGATTTTGTGAATTTGTAGTTATATGTGCCCCAAATGTTGAGAGCCCAATAAAAAGTGCTTTATATAAAAAAATTGAACTGAGGTGAATTATTACCTCAAGATGCTGGTATTATTGTGGTAGCTCAGATCTAATGAAACAACAAAACTTCAACATCAAAATTATAATTTCACAAATATTCATTAACAAATAAAATAATAATAATAATAGCTATATCCACAAACATCTTTCTTCAACACTTGTTATTCAAAAGATTCTGTTACCTCGTTTCTACAACTTCTGTAATATAGTTAAAGCCTTTAAACTTGCTATTTTATCTGTTTTATAGCCTTTCGATAGTAACACTTTTTAAAATTGGAGCGTTTATTCGTACATAATTAATTTGCTTTGACGTATATAATTTATGACTTATTCGAAGACTTTCTGAGATCATATTTGTTTAAGCAAATGAATGCGGTATTTTTCTAGAACAATTCTTTACACACGGAAAATACGATTTGCTTTAGCAATTTGTAAAGTTGGTATTTTTAACGAGGATGAATACTTTCTGCAATTTAACTTTCAGACAAGTACTGAGTTTATCTTCGCATATCTTAAAGAAGATAGCTCAGAATCGAAGTTATTTAATGTTCTTAAAGTGGATGTTTTTCGGTCTACATAGGAGCAATAAAACTTTTGATTGTTCAGAAGAATAATATATACACATGGATTTTAATACAAATAATGAATGCTACTTTTGAAATTGGGCTTCATTCTTATGCTTTATAAATGCAATAATATTTGTTTTATGGTAAATGAAAACTTGTTTTAAGGCATTTTCTAGAAAGTAGTTATTTACACACAGCTTTGAATGAATGATAATTTTAAAATTGGGCTTTGTTCTTATGATTTATAGATGCAATAAGACTTGTATTTTTCATGAGAATATTTATACAAGGATTTTGAAGTTAGACTACTTCTTAAATGGTATCTCACAACATTATATGTACTTAAAGCATTTTTTATTTTGCATGTGAAGACATTCTTCTTGCTAAAGAAATACGCTTATGTTTATTCAGGGTAAAATTAAATATTGGAAAATTTTACTTTTCTTCATTTTGGGTGTTTTTTCACAGATTGCGGTTCTTTTCTGAAAAATCACAAAAAAGTACCGCTCTTCAACACAACTGTCACAGAATCTTAAACCTAAATTCAAGAATCCACTTCCTTAACTATCTCAGTTAGTAGAACATTAAAAAGACTCCAGATCTAATAGATTAGCGGATTAAAGTTTTCTAAGATTTTTAAAGCGCAAATATTCACAAGTAATAAAAATAAAAATGGAAATTTTTACAGTATAAGATCAAATACAAAATGTCAAAGTTTTAACTTACACAAAAATAAATATTCGTTGCTCCCACAATATCTGAGTATAATACTCATACAACCATTTTTTAATTTTTCTTTGAGGAAATCCCTTTCTCCTCAACAAGCAAATAGCCCTTTGTTGCACAAATCATAAATTTTCTAAATGAAAAGCTTTAGCTTCACATTTGAATTGATTACCTCTTATAATAAAAATTATTAAATTCCTGAACGCTATTCAAATACAAGCAAATTATTTAAATATCCAAAGTTTATATTCGTAAATTCTCTTATAATAAAATCCTGTGTTTTGAAACAACTCCTACTTCGCAGACCATCCAGTAATTTTGACTGTACACCATACAAAATCCAAAATTTAAATATTAAAAATCCATGAATGAGTCGCTTCCTCATATAAATTAATAATTAAACTTACGTTAAGATGATATTGTATAAGTTTAATAAAATTAGACTACACTTTCACTGGCACTAAAACAGAAGGTCCCACATTACTCAAACCATTTCAAAAAATGTAGGTCTAAAAATTTTCCAAAATTTGCAAAAATTAAATGATAGAAGACGTTTTATAAAAATAGTTGTAGCTGTTTTATAGTATTTGCACAGAGTTTTACGAATATGTGTGTAACTTTTAGTGTCGTCGTGCAAAATTTAAATGATAGAAGACGTTTTATAAAAATAGTTGTAGCTGCTTTATAGTATTTGCACAGAGTTTTACGAATATGTGTGTAACTTTTAGTGTCGTCGTTCATCGTCAGAACATTAGGAATAATCTCCCTTGAACACACATCTTATTTATAACTTAACCTCAAATTCTAACAACCTAACATGGTTCAAGAGCTTTATAATCCTCTAGGAATATCAATAATGTTCCCAGGCTTTACATAAAATAACTTTTACTTTTATGTAGTCTAAATGATCATTTCAAATCGTTATTCATAAATCATATTCCACCTTTTTTCAGACAGTGGTGAAATTTTTATTTATCAATATTGTTTTATATTTTAAAATGCTAATAAGAAAACTAAAGAATTTTTAGTGATTACAAAATCGAGTACTAATTTGTGTATTTTCAATTTAATTATGTAATTTTGTAGAATAATTGAAAATTATTTTAATATATCATTTTTTAGGGGCTTATTAATTATTTTGTTGAAATACAACATTACTTGCATCTAACTGTTACAACCTTTACCAGTTGCATTACATAATATAGTTATAACACTACAAACCCCACGCATGTTCTATCAAGGCAAACTGCCATGTCTTATTTATCTCAATTAAATTATAATAGACCATTTAATCTTTAATTTCTTTTTATATATACTTACAAAAGTAATCACTATTAAAATTTGGTTCTAGCTAAGAAGGAAGAACAAACTACAGAAAAAGATCTCAACAAAGAAGTTGATTTTGTACCTTTAGACAACAAAGCTTTCAATGCATTTCCTCCTGGTGGTGTAATTGATGTTGATGCTGGAAGTTTCTTTGATAACAAGAATTTTGGACGCAATCCATTTTCAAGTGCTTTTGATGGAGTTGAAGGTAATGCTTTATTCTAAAATACTAAAATGGTCAATACAAGTGGGTAAATTTTACAATTATTGCTGTTACACACTTGATGACAATCCTAATATGCACAGCAGAAGGTTTCTATGTAGGAAGTGCTGTGGGTGATTTAAATTTCTATCTGCAAATGGGCACTTTGTGTATATCTATGTATTAAGATGGATGTGGTTGTGTTTGAGTGTGTAACAGGTGCTTTTCTGAAAGGTATAGTATACAGGATAAAATTTATTTTATTACAGCGGCATTTACAAGAATGCGCCAACTTCTTAATGATTTATTGGGAAGAATACCAACAGAACCAAGCGATGTACCAGACTTTCCTGAACTCCACATCCCCAATTTTGGGAACGTTGATTTAGGAAAAGGCAATACAACATCTGTTACTAAGGTAAACTATTTCTATAATTATACACTGTAGATTACGAATATATTAATCACATAAGTATAATTTTGAATGTAATTAAGTGAATTTTTTTTGTAAAACTATTCACAATTCTTCATTAAATGCTACTATGTGTAATAAATACAATTAACTTAACTTGAAATTTTGGAATCGCTTTTCTATTAATTTTTTAAATTTGTTTTGATGTATGGTTACTTCATTGTTGCATTGAGGTAGACAAATCATAAAAAAAATGTAAAGATATATGGGCAGCATATTTTAATTTGCAGAAAAATAAAAATAGTGCATACCCGTATAAATTTTACAAATATTATGACATCTCATGCATTTACAAATTTATACTTTTTAAGATTACGTTTTTTATTTTTATTAAGAATTAAATTTGGGGTATTTTTCAACAGCAAGTATATACTGTATAAATTTTACAAATATTATGACATCTCATGCTTTTACAAATTTATATCTTTAAGATTACGTTTTTTATTTTTATTAAGTATTAAATTGGGGGTAGTCTTCAACAGCTAAGTAAGTTAAGTTTTATTTTCTGCTTATCTTTAGTAAACATTTAACTTCATAATTGTCATGATTATTTTTCTAATAATTTTTCTAACGTGCGCAAGTTTCAAAGTGAAGTTTAACGTTCAGTATTGCTGTACCAGATATTTTTGAGTACATTTTTGGTTACATGCATAAGTACATAGTGTTTGTATAGCATGATGCGGAACCACTTTATTTTTTATTATTGCATAACTTTCGTCAAAGTTTCGATGTCTTTTATTTTATTTAGTTTGTTTTTCTACTTTTTGCAGGTTCTTGTATTTAAAACGTGTTTGTTGTTTTGGATATTGTTTGTATAAAATTGCAACCCATGCAAAAGTGTGTATTACTCCTCTTCTGAATTCAAACTATCACAGCCTTTTAAATCTTCCAGTTTCTCATTGTTTTCAACTAACATCGGAAGCTGTCAAAATTTGTAATAATTTCAACAAACACTCATCAAATGCTGCTTTGCTCACTTTTTTCAAAAAATTACACGTTAACTTGTTTAATGTACTAATTCATCTGAAGAAGCTTTGAATAAAATAAAGCAAAACACTACATTTTATAATATAATTATTTCTTGAAAATATATTTATAGGATCGTGCACTTATTGTTTCTGTTTCTAATAGTACGGCTCCATAAACAAATACTGCTGCTAATACTAAAAAGAATTATCCATTAAACTTACTGTTAAGATGATAATATTATTTTCATTGTGAATGATTAATTCAGAGAATTTGTTTAATTATCTTTGCTTTCCTGACCAAATGCACTAAAGTTTGGATCTTGTTTCAATGTTTAATACCAATAAATGACAGCTTTCTGTGTCAAATAAGAACAATAATAAAGATGAAGGCTAACTTTCTAATTTGGCCTGTAAATCTCTATGCAGTGGACATAAAACTAAGAATTGTATTAAAAAAATAAAGATTATGAATAAAGTTGGTTTAACTATTTCACTTTTACCATACTCAAATTGTTAGAAAATAAATAAATAATAATTTTTCCTTTAGTGTTCAGTTTTTTATATATTGTTATTTAAATTATACAAATTAGAACAGTATTTTGAATCTAAATTATTATTATTGTATTGCATTTCCACATTAATGTGCTAATACTATTTTATATTGGAATACACGATTCCAATTTTTATTAAAAACAATCTTTATTACTATTTGAATGAAAAGTTGTGTGTACTACCAACACATCCCCAAATTTTCTAGTTGTAATTGGTATATTTGTATCAGTACACTGCACATGGCAAATAGAAAACTAATACATTTTGTGTAGTGTTAATATTTCATTTCATTTTTGGGTCATATAGCATAAACACAACATGAAACCACCATATCTTTGTTTATGTTACATCAGTATTGAAATTTATATGTGAAATTCCAAATATTTTTAGATAAATTTTTACAAATGGTAGTTTACCATTTGTTCTAAACGTACTTTTTTCGATTCAGTCACATTTCTATATCTATTACTATTCAGTTGGGAAGAATTGGCTTTTAACAGTTTCTTAATATTGAACTTTATTAAAATTTTAATGTTTCATGCTTTTTCCAGAATGTGTTGCTTTTACAGTGACAAATTATTGTTTCTACTAGCAAAGAGTATGCAACCTCATTTTTCATATATTTTTTAGATAATGATTTTACATTGGGGGTGTGAAATGTTGAAACTAGTGTTTGTAGTGAAATAAGTGACGATAACGTAACAAACTTCCGAACATTCTTACAGTAAGATGCTTGAACAGAAGTCAGTTGTGTGTAAATATTTCTCATCATTATAATGCCGTTGATCTATTTAATTAAAATTAATGATGTTTGGTATTAAATAAATGAATGACCAGTGAATTACTATAACTATGAGATATGCTTCAACGAGTTTACACAATCAAACAACTCAAATTGACATACAACAAAATTATAAGGATGCCAAAAAATAAGCAATAGAAATAAAACTAGTTCAAAAATTCACAATTATAAGAGTTTAAATGTAGTTAATAAGAAACAAGTTCTACAAAAACTGTAAAGTGAGCAAATGTAATGATTTTTCTTTCCTTGAATAACTATTTATAGAGCCATATTACACCATAACTATAAAGAAGGAAGTTCAGGTTTCCTGTTTTTCGAAATAAGGTCCAACGTTAAGTATGTTAGAAAACGGCCTACGGCAATAAAGGAACCTAGTGTATGAGTAAAGACTAGCAGACTGTCAGGTCAGCAGGAGCATGGATGTGAGTGTAAGGTCAAGAAACAAGATGAAATTTAGCTAAGAGATCAAAAGATGAACTAGACGATGGAACAATGGGCGCCATTATACCCTGATGTATGATCAAGATGTGAAGGATAAACTTGACGGTGATATGGAAAATCAAGTACGATTACCCTTTATGGTCATGAAATCATAAATAAATTCAAGCAATACAAATAATTATTCATTACTTCTATAAGAACCGCTTTGGGGCGTCTTGTGGTGACTCTGAAACATAACACTAGCAATACCCAAAAAAATACTAGACTCTACTAATCAGTTTAATTCAAGCATAATAATAACCAAATACTTCGAAATTCATCCACTAGATCGTATTTAATATCTCACAAATTTTTAAGATCAAATATAACCAACACCAAACCAGTCACTCAACATTTCTTTTGTATCCTCTATTTTATGCAAACATTCAATAGTATTATATTCATGTATCAACACTAAAAGTTTAGTAGTTTTTTTTTTAAAATAATAACATGAACCAAATGTGAAGAACTTCTATTAATTTTTGTTATTTTTACATCAATAAATAACAAATATAATTTACATCCAATATTTAGGAAATTAGGAAATATCCTCGGCTAACATACAAAATTTTTACAGAGGCTACGAACACGGCAGTTATAGATCTATCTAGTTGTGTAACATTAAAGTGCTTCAATCATAATTTAAAATAACCACAAAAACACCCCGATTCTAAGTACGCCACTTTGTAATAAAGCGTAATTGATTAGAATATAGATTATATTTTATTTAACTATTAAACGTTATATGTCAATACAGCAGGTCTCTGAAGACTTTTACTATGATAAGTTACTAAATGTATTAAGATATTTACATATTTTACGTAAACAATCATTAAATTTCATAACTTAACTATTCACAGATTAAAGATATTTATATCAAAAACTCAAAATTCAAATAAATGCAGAATAGCACCCTAACATAAGATGTAAGGTTCATTTAAAAAAAACTAAGCATAATGCTTTCCTTACCAATTTAATAATACCCATAAGATGATAAATTAGTATAACTTAGAGTTTTGACAATATCTACTAACCAACCTCACATTTTTATATTGAAATACTACTTCAAATTTGAAGGTTTTGTACCAATGCATACACAAACAATCAAATTACAACATGTTTCCAATAAAACAGATTTATCTGACAATTAAAGCACATACGATCGATAAGACTTTATAGTGTGTGCTATGGGTAAAATGAGCACCAAGTTATTAAATTTTGATTTGCTTTGAAGGGACGCCAACCCCGTAACAATACAAGGGTACGTCAGCGTCTGCGGGAGTGGCTTCCTATGAAAAATTATAAAAGAAAATAAAGAAATTCGAAATAGAAATAACAATAATAAATAAAATGACCGAAATACAAGAAAAAGTATGTTACATTATCACGTACTTTGAAAGATTTTTTCTACTTGTTATAATTGAGCATGTCAAATAAAATAGTCGCAGCAGGTCCATTTGATATTATTTCCTAAATGGAAGATGGTTATTCTGCATAGGTCTCCTTTGTTTCTGTTCCTAAATTCTATCTATTATACTTTACCATTCTCTAAAGTATCTTAACAATACTCAAATTTCTTCAAATTGAATAAAATTGAAAAATAAAATGCCTCTCCAAATACAATTCCATCACTGGCATAGCTGGATATATTTTATAAATATGTTTATTTACTTGGTTTTTAAATAAATTCAAATAAAATTCAACCTACTCTTAAACTCTATTAGCATAAAATAGTACCAATGTACACATATTTATATGTAAAAAATTTAATTTCTTAACCTCCTCCGGCCAAGAATTGCTAAGGGAACTCCTAAAAGACCTTAACTCTAATCCATCAACAAAGCTATCATCATTCCAAATTTTTCTGTTTGCAATATTAAATTACATGACATTTATAAATCCCAATTTCTGAAAATGTTGTTAACAGCAATGTAGAAAACAGTCAAATACCAGCTTTTTGTTACATCCTTTCAGTGTTCGTTTCAAAATAATATAAAATCAATACATATATATTTCTTAAAACGTTAAACTGATAACATTATGCCTAAATTTAACCAACAACCATTCTTTTGATAAATTATTGTTCAATAAAATAATCACTTTTATATTCGATTAACGTCTTGTCATAAAAAATCAACCATATTTACATTCAAAATCCATATATATATATATATATATATATATATATAACAAATATGTAAACATAAAAGTTAACAATTACTCACAGTTTAATTCACCTATTATAAGGTTGCACGCCACGTTTATTGTCCCTGTGGCAACATTTATATTTATTTTTCTCGAATCTATTTTGTTTAATGTTACATTTAACTTAACCTCATATCGACCACTAAACCCGCGGTCACTTACGCCTTGTCCTATGTGCTCATATGTTTACATTTTTTTTTTTTACCTGTTTGCAAATAATTAATCTCTCTTCATCGGATGTTTAACTACGGTATTTTAACCCGCTTTATCTTATGTCCAATCCGGGTGTTATTTGTCATAGTGTCAGTCATTCTATTTGGTTTATACAATGAATCCCGGGAAAGTACTTCTGGTATCGCGTGATTTACTTAGATTAACGTGTGTTTCTTTTTGTCTTTGTATTATAAAATGAATACATTGTAAGATATTGTATGAAATGATTAAATTATATCTGCAATCTGATACCTATAAATTGTACTACTCTGACTTTGGTTTTCACATTGTATTAAAGTACGTCTGAGGTTTACTTTATATGCAACATTGATTCTAATTTATTTAGCTAAAATTTGTAAAAGTTTTCCTATGTTTGAGATGTATATTAATGAATTTGCTGTTATTTCATTATTCTAAAGCTTTTTTTAAATGGCATAATTTCACTTAACCGAAATAAATATTTGGTTTACACTTTTGTGATTTGAATTAATTTAGGGCCCTAAGTTCTGCTTCAATGTGTATAACAGGAATTATTTCTAATAAACGATGAAAAAGCTTTCTTAGTTTCATCCTAATATGTCTTGCAGCATAAATGACTTTCTAATTTTATGATTGAAGTGTTTATTGCTTTAATTATACAAAATACTCTCATTGAAATTATATTTACTAAAACCAAAAGTATTATAAAATATCATGCTTAATTGATATTAGCTATTCACAAAATCTGCTATATAAGGTGAATCCATTTAGCTTTACCAAATTTTCCTTACCAGCTAGCATAACGTGTCCGTGTTACATGTGTTTCATGATGCAATTGAAGTGTACTAAATAGAATAAATACCAAATAATACCAAATGAACATCAATGGCTTTCCAATTTGAAGACAAAAATTATTTATAACTTTACTTAGAAGGGATTTCTCTTCAAGGAATTAACGAAGTAATCATCTTAGAAATTGTAAATAGTAATTTTTAATTATAAACGGGTGCTCCCCAGTATAACCATATTATGCCATTATAAATACTCGAAAATGTTTTAAACATTTTTAGTGTGGTTCTAGCATGCTTATGCTGGAACATAATAATTAATTTGATAAGTTTAAGACGATTAACTTACCATCGAATTGAATAAATAACAAAAGTAAGATCCAGTCTGTATTCTATGACTGCAACATTTTGCACAAAAAAATGCCAGGAAAATACTATAAACTTGAGATGTGAATCAATATGGCTATCCTCCAATCTGCACCAGAGACTTCTGTTAAAAACAGTCTCGGTGGCAACAGAAAACCAACTGCCTCAAGGGCTTTTAACCAAGCAGTTAAACTAGAAGATAGACGCCTCTTATGGGTGCTTTTACATACGAAATCAAGAAAACAAAATTGCATCAGACTTTGGTTGCATGATATACTATTGGCAAAACATATTTTGCTAACACGAAGGTCTGCAGATGCTTTGAACAACCATAATGTGAACTGTTATGCATAGTTATTATACAGCTGTTGGATTAGAAAATATTAAGGAAATAAACTCTGTTTTGAAAATGTACCTAAATTTAAGAATTATATTAAACATGTATGCTTTATGAGGAATGGAGGTATGGAAACACTAAAAATTGAATAACATGATCTTAAAATTGCTTGTGGGAATTTTAGTTCATTACAAAACAAAAACTATTTAAAAAATTATGTAAAACAAGGGCAATAAATAAAAAGTACTTTTACAAAGCAAAAAAGACGTAGAACCTGGTGGGAATTAGCAGTTAAACCATTAAACAGTGTTTGTTTTCTAAATTGCTACTTTCGTTTATATTTGCATGATTGATATATTTTTTATAGTCTCATACATTATTATAAATTTCAGATTTTATAAAAACTTTGTTAACCTAATTTGCTTTGATTTTATTTTATTGTCTTTGATATTAAAATTTAAAATAACGATTTGAACAAATGTGGATCTTTATGTATAAATGCACGAAAATCTTTACAAAACTGAATTTCTACAAGTTCTGATTAGATTGTTGATACTCGCACCAGAATTTTGCAAGATTGGAACTGCAATCTCTAAATGGAAATGTATGATGAACTATAATAATAGTTTGCTATAAGGATGTGTATGTTTAAAATCCGTTCACTGGGTCGATGAAATACTACTTGCAGTATAATAAAAACATCATATTTCTGAAACACTGAACCAAAGAAATAACAAATTTATTTTGAAGTTTTTATGCGATTGTATCATTATAAAGTAATTTTAATAATTACTATGTATGCTTACTATTATTCATCCAATCATTGTTTCATAAAGATACTAAATTCGACTTTCTCATATTTTTATAATTTCATTTCCTTACATTTTAAATATTTAAATTGATCAAAGCGCATTTGCATCATTCTACACGTTTTGGAGAAATCTTTTTACTTGGGTACAGAAATTTTATTCATCGAAGGGACCGGGAATGACCAGGATTTTCTAACGTTTGAATGAAAATAATTTTAAAAATCCACTAAATGTTTACAGTTTGTACTATTTATAAGTACACCATTAAAAATTATTTATAAAAATATATATAATGGACTTATTTGTTACAGGTAATCAATGGTCATAAGGTTACCATAAATGACACAGAATATAAATCTGATGAGGCCAACGGTTCATCGTTCTTCAAGGTGCATATTGTTGAAGTACATCCTGATGTTGCAGAGTCTTCTACCAAAAATAATATTGAACCAGTATCACCAACAAAAGGAGAACCTGAATCTGTAGAAGAATCTTTAACTAATGAAATTCCAAAGATTAAAGATAATGAGGTTGGTAATGTAGCAGCTCCAGAAAAGTTGCAGTCTGCTTAAGCAGTGCATGCTGTACATACAATAAACCTACTTATATTTTGATTCAGTTTTAAGGCAACGCTTTATTATTAATATTAATATTAACAATTAACTATAAAATGGAGAAGGTTTACTTAGTTATACAGTTAAAAATGCATTATTTTGTTCTTTAATAAAATAATGTATGCCATTTTATTATTATAATTAAAGCAATAAAAATTTTGTAGATTAATTTATTTATTCTACCATCTCCTTCTTGGTTTCGTTTGATTACTATAATGCTTACTAGAACTAATTTAGTTGTGTACATAGCTAACACTTTAAAACCTTTTTCTTTTATTTTTTTTATTTTTGTTGTGAACTCTGTTACAAGTTTCATTTCGACGCACTTCTTCTGCTAGGGCTCAAAATTGGATGACAATATTGAAACTCTTGATCAAGCAGATGAGGCAGCTCAACCATTTGGTAATCAACAGTGGAATAAATTTACCGATATTGAAAGTTTTGATGACAACAGAATTGATTCTGCTCCTCTAAAACCTTATGATTTAAGTAGAGACACCTATGTTAACCAGTTATTGGCAGATTCTGGAGCGACAACCAACCCGGATGCTGAAGTATTTGAGCCAGTAGGTGGTCGGGTACCTTCAGGTCCATACTACTCAGAAGTACGTGCAGCACCTAGTGGAATAGCACCATACAATTTTTATCCAGGCAATATGTATGAACAACAAGAAAACCACATGCAGCCATTTAGAAACCCTACATTCTATGCACCATCGATGATGAATCCAACAAACAACCCATATTACAACAGGTTTCAACCTGAGCAGATTATGGTAGTACCGCTTAACAGCAATGCTCAATCCTACTATGCTCCATTACCTATTCAACCTACTAGCAGCTTATCGCAAGGTACAAATTCTAATACACAAACTGTTTTGTCATCAGCATACAGCAATGAAATTCCAGACAAAACACCATCAGCACGTTCAACAACCTAGCTTAAATTCTTTGCAATAACATTGAACTGATGTATTTTTTAGACTGATCATATCAATTACTTGTGCAACTATTTTTCATTATGTTAAACATCGAATGCTTGCCAAAGAACAGCTGTGTAATGTTGGGATCTTTTATAATGTTATACTCGTATGTAGTTGATAACCCATTTCTTTGTATTATACCTAGTAGGCTATTTTAATTTTAATTATATATTTATGTCTTATTATATCTTTCTAATCTATTTATTTTTCTATCATGAAATATATGTTAAGTTTGACTTTTAATTTTTATTGATATATGCATAGAAATGGCAGGGGAACAAGAATATCTGTGTAAAAAAATAGGAGAAATAGAAGGGCAGAATGCGTTCTAAGGCATTTTTTAGGGAATAGTACGGGATATATTACAAGCAGAGATAGGAAAAAGGAAGTAGATGTAGACTTAGATCAGATAGGGATAGATGCAGACTGTGCAAATTTCAGAGAAATGTGTAGGTTAGTTCAGTATAGGAAACAATGATGGTACGCCTCTAACCAGTCCCAGGACTGAAGACCTAATGATGATGATGTATGCATATCTTTACAACTAACAGATTGAAATGGTGCTTCTGTGATTTTAAATAAGCTATTATAGAGCTACATTATGGTGCCAACGAGAAGTTTATACAAATAGAAATTTTCGATCTATTTTTGCATCATAAATATGTTTTTGTACCAGAACTATGAAGTTTGTTTTGATGATGATGGAATAACTGTTGGCAGTCTTAGTTTATTGTTGATGATTTCCTTGTGTGTGTGTGTGCGCGCGCGTGCGTGTGTGTGCGCGAGCGCGCGTGGGTGTGTGTGCGTGCGTGTGGGTGTGCGTGTGCGCATGTACGTGTTTGCGTGCATGGATGGGCGTGGGCGTGTGTGGGGGGGCCCTGGGCAGGTGCATGTGTGTGTGTGTGCATGTGCATGTATGCATGTGTGCATATATGTGGAGGGGTGCGTGCATGCGTGCATCTCAAGATAAACTGGTTAATAAATAAAAAGCAATTAAGCACAACTACTGACTTATAAGAGACTAGCATATGAGCAAGCAGAAGGTAATGCATAAATTCATATATAAGTATATGTCGTCTGTTTTAAATACAATCTTTAGTGTCCTTTATATCAGTTACGTGTATTTTTCTTAAATTTTGTTAAAGAATGTATGTATTATTGTAGTGCTTGTGCATGTACATTTAAATTGATTCTTAAGTGAAGTCGACTCCGTCATAAGTACTTTGTCAACATTCACAAAGTTGTGTTATTCATTCAACTTAATGTATATTATTTCATTGTTTATTACTTTATGCATTAAAAAATCACTGTATAACACACTTAGTTACTCGATAAATGGCATTTTACAGTTATTCGTACTGTACTAACATCGCCAGCTGCAGATAGCAAATTGCATTCCACTAGCAGACCGTCTTACATCTTTGTCCTGGATGAACAAATGTTCCAGAAAACTGCACGACGTTTCGTTCCTCAATGAATAAAGCATTCTACTACACAATCTGTAATTGCAAAAAGCTCATAATTTAACCGACTGGCGTTTATAATCTCATCTCTGTTCTGAAAGAAAAGTGAACATTTACGTCAACCTGTTATACTCACAAGATTATTTTAAATGTATTGCACATGCAGAAGCTTGAGGCCAGTCAAAAAGTAATGCCTTGGGTTTTTTAGAAGCAGTCAAATTATGATTCTGTAATGAAAAGCACAATGAGAATAACTTTTATATGAGAGTGTAGTATGCAGCCCAAAGTTTTCTTCAAGAACAGTTAGCAAGGTGTTTGTTATCTGTGTAAGTAACGCTAATGACCTTTTGAAACTTACGTTACTATGGAGACGTAACAAAAAAATGCACCAGCTAGCATTCAGTGATGAGGGGTACGTTCTACGGAAATAAAACCGATTCTTTTAGGGGTATACAATTCTAACACTTGAATCTATCTGAAAATGTCTCTAAACTTTCAGTCCAATAAAAAAATGCTGGGTGCAAACCCACCTGAAATTTATTGTACTTTGCTAGATGATGGGTGATCTCCAAGATGATGCTAAAGTAGTTATTAAATTCTTGCAAATCTGGTTGATAAAGCTTCATATGCACTTATTTTTTCCCTTCAAATACTAACTTAAAATATACACAAACAAAAACTTTAAGCTGTTTACTTAACCTATATGAAAACATAAATATCATTGTAACAAAACAAATTGATTAAATTAATTATCCTTATTTGGTCAAATTTACATGTAAAAGGGTAAATTTATTAAATATGAGTATCCGACCAACCTAAATACGATTCTATTAGTTTCTGTAATTGCAATTATGGTGTCTTTCCTACTTATAAATTGCTTTCGCTCAAGCGTGCACCACCGTAAAGGTTTGCTAAATAAGGAAAATTGGTTGTTGCTTTGAAATATTGAATCGCAGTTTGAAATAGGTAGCAGGTGGAAAAATTCAACGACTTACAGCTTTTCCTTTCAAGACTCGAACGGTCAGGTCTTCGAATACCTGAAACTTAACCGAACTCTCTGCCTGATCGTACAGTCTATATATCGAATTGCAAAGCTTTGACATTACACCAGAGCCTTCTAGAATATGATACGACTGCCTCTTGTATGCTTTACACGGGTTCTTTAAATACACATTTGTAACTGTCAATCAATTTATTGTTGATTTAATGGCTTTGTTCCTTTTAATTTCAGTGAGCTCTGTCATTATTTAAAGGTTCAGGAATGGCATTGCATAACTGGTTTTTCTATTCCATTATAAAGACTGGTAGAATAGCTTTTTATGCAAACCTTTTGATTGTTCTCATAGTTCTCTGTCTATAGAATGCTTTAAGAGTTAGTGGCATGTTATAAAATTTTTAATAGAAAATGAATTGTAAAAAACAGTCTTCAAAGTAAACAATACTGTGTAAGGTTTAGTTAGCAACTACAAACCTCTACAGCGATTGACATTGACTCACATAGGCATATTACTGCAGAGACCAATTATTAGTAGAAGGTGCTTCTCCGAATTGTATCAACAATAAAACATCTTGCCCCAAGTAGTTTCACCATTTGTGGTACAAGTGACAAACTTCATGATTTAAACTGCAGTAATTTTTTAAAACTATATATTTAATTTAAACCAATAATGTAGAAAAATATTTAAAGAAAATATTTCTTTTTACATGAAAATATTAAATTGCACTACTGATGTCAGCAAGATCGCACACATAGTATTTTCAAGTCGGCACGTCTCCATCGACAAGTCTACCCAATGAAGTTAACGTTAAAAGTAATGAGACCCTTTAGGAGTTTTATTTCTTTGAAAAATCAACTAAAAAAGCTTTCAAATTTAACAGTTGAAAAACTTGCAAAATTGAGGTTTAATTCGCAAATATGAGGGGGACAGACCTACAATAAACGATTCAATAAGAGAGGCACTAAATCAGGACTACAGGTCATTAAATTCACGAATAGCTGCTACTCTGTAAATTTAATCATTATATGCATGAGGAATGCATGCGTAGAGCTGCTAATTTTTTAATATGGTTCAGGAAGTTTTTATTTTTTCCTCAAATTTTCGATGATTCATATTTTTAAAATATGTTTGTAGCTGCTAAGTGATATTTAGATATAGACATGAGTAACATCATCTTAATCAGGCAAAAAGCATTTCAGACAACATACAACCATCTGTATCTGATTTCGAGCCAACAGTTAATTTTAAGTAAAGATCACCACAAAATTTGAGAAGGTCTGATTTTTCAGGAAAGTTTTTTATATTGTACAAAAAGCACCAAGATTTGGAGTACTGATTTAATTGTTCAAATCTTTCATTGAGTGAAATTAAGGTAGTGTCTAATACACAGTTGAAAAATTCAACTTCAAATTTCTTTTCTGGAGAAGTTATACGCTCATCGCACTCAATTTCACCAGCTTGGCGTTTAATATGTCGAATTCTTGTTGTGGCTTATAAATACAGATTTAATTTCAAGTTCTTCGGCCAACTCCTTTGCTGTTAAAATAGCGGTTTTACAACTCGTCTTTGTAAACTCTTTCAAGAAAGCACAGCATTTTTCAACCTTTCTGTGCATTTACCAAGATCCACGTCATTGATTGCAGAGATTTATTAATGACGTTAATTTGAAAAAGTATCTCGTACCAAACAATCAATAAAACTATGAAGCTGAAATCTTTTAACTGTTTGGCTAGCGTAGTGGCCCCTTGAGAAATTTGAACATCAGTTTTCTGTTTCGATAGCCAGAGTATTTAAAGCGTCGTGAATGGCACTAATTTGATAACAAATTGCCTTAACACTGCTTATCCTTGTTTCCCAATGTGTTTCACTAGGTTTTATAGTGTATAATCCTAAGTGATCAGTTAAAAATTTCCATCGATGAACAGAAGCTGAAAACAATGTAAACAACCTCTGAAGTACTCCAAACAAAGTGATGGATTTTACGGACGACTTAGCGGCATTGCATAGTACGAGGTTGTAGTTATGGCTGCCACATGGTACATAAATAGCTATAAGATTTAGGTCCAGAATTCTTCTTTGAACTTCAACATTTTTCTTCTCATTTTTGCCCCACTGTCATACCCCTAACCTCTACAATTGTACAATTGCAGTTCGTGTTTATTTAAAACATTAATGATAAGTTAAGGCAGTCCTGCGACAGTCTACTCATTGACTGGTATAAATTCTATGAAATGCTCCTTTACTGTTATTTAATTTGTCCTCCGATGATAAATCAACAAATCGTATTGTCAATGAAAGTTTAAGTGACTAATGTCCGGGGTGCAGTCAACTATAACAGTATAATATTTGAATTTTTTTGCACGTGATATGATTTTAAATAACTTTTTCACCCATCAGCTCTATTAATTTGTTCTGAATATCTTTTCCGCAATAGTGTCTGAAACATCACCTTTTACAGCTAATCGCAAATGCACCTGCATAACTGGATCAAATTTAGCTAGTAATTGTACTAAACCTAAGAATTTTCCATTATGCGGCGTATATAGCTTGTTTAAAGTGCATCTGAATGCAATGTTATTTTTGGCTAAATAAATGTAATATGCATCAATCTAGACAAAACATTATTCGATCTAGTGGAAGAAATTTTATTGCGACCGCCTATTTTTGAATTTTACTCTTATAAAATAGAGAAAATATACAAAACTTTAAATTACAAACTACTAAATCCGTTCATAAAATAACAAGTATGCCTGCGCCTCAAGGACCTTTTTTTTAGGCACTTCTAACACATGGGAGTCACTAACATGATACCACTTTTCCAAAGGAATTTCAATGTTGGCTTCGTTAGTTTTACATGGCAAGGACGAAATATGTTTTTTATTTGTATGTAGAAATTGGCAATTGTCACTGTTGTTTTCTAAAGGATATCTTATTTTTACATATGCGTCATAATGACCACTGTGAATTGAGCCGCTATGTTGGACAACACCATATAGTGAATATAACACATTAGATTGACTAGAATTAAACGTTGCAATGTTTTGACGTTGTTTTGAGCAAAATGGCGCTAAATCTAATAACATAGTTATTCATTTTGGCTGAATGAAGTTTTAAGACCTTAAATCTCTTTAAATGTAAAATTAAAACTGTAGGTGGATTGAAAACTAGAACTTGCTTAATGACATTTGTATAAACAGTTTCATTATTAGATCTGCTATGTGTCTTTGTGCACACATCGCAGCTTACTTGGTTATTTCCAGTAAGTAACTCACTTGCAGTGAATTCATTTAAACAAGATTGCAAAGAGCCTTCGCCTTCTTCACATTGGTATCTTAGAATTCTGGTGCTTCCATCAGTCTCATTTATATTATAGTCTTTATTCATTTTCTTTTCTTGCTGAATATTAAAATCTCTAGAAGAACCATCCATGTCCTTATCGCCATTACAACGGCAAGATGTATTATCGTTTAGTAAAAGTGATTTTTCTAAATCCCCTTTCGTAGCAATATTTTTATTATTTAGAAAAGCCAAAGGTGACCCTGCAGTCAAACAATTCATAAGTGTCATCGGAGTGTCTATTATTTCCACAAAATGTTTCATTAGATGATTCATTGTAATTTGTAGCAATTGATTTAATTGTGGGGCTGTAAACTACAATACCATAAGAGTCAGTTCCTTTAAAAAATTTCTCATGTTTTGATGTGTTTTCATCGATGTCTTCTAAATCAACCAGCGATTCATATTTTGAATTGCTCTCTTTAACTTCTTCAGCTCGACTAATATTAAATATTACACTATCTACTACCTGTTTGTAGTCTATTTGTTCTTTTCTATTTTTTTAGTCTTGTATTTTTCCTTCTTCATAAGACGTTTTGATGATTTATTTTCTTCCAATTCTTCTGTTTTTTAGGAATTTGTTTTTCCGTTATTGGTAAACTCAAATCATGAAAGACCTCATTTCGATATTAAATATGCATACATTCTTGACATTGTAATCTACTGACTAAGACACCTCGAAAAACTTGTTCAGAGAGAAATATCAATTCGGACTGATGTTCATAAAACTTTACAGTTTTTCTTTTATCACTTTCAAAAGATGATTTATCTGCTTTGCAACTAAGTTTCAATTTCTCTAGAATTACTGCTGGATGACTTCTCAAATTCTCATTGCGCACTGCTTCTAACAAATTCGTAGTAATTCATGTGCGTCATACTGCCGGCCTTCAGCAAATTGTGGCATACTTTGTTTGAGTTTTGAAAATAGCATGCTAGGATTGTATGCTTCTGGTCTATCACTATGTAATTCTTTTAGCGTTTGTACTAAAATATTTGTTAGGGGTCGCTGTTCTTCTGAAGTTTCTTCAAATGAATCTAACATCAATGAATCTTTATTGTATGGATCTAACCTGTCACGATGTTGCTTGAAATATTGGTGAGATTCTAATGTTTCAGGAAGTAATTTTAATAAATATGGTGTTTGCCCAAGACATTGCATAACTGAATTGAAAAAGCAAGTATTGCCTAAATTAGTTAAACCACGTATCATTGAACAGTTCAATTTCTTTATACTCTCTGGCATGTTATAAGTTACATTATTCATTTTTGAAGGTTGATCAATAGTTTTGTAATACGGAAGATTGCAAACATTTTCTTCGTCAAAGTTTAAATTACTTTCAATGACTGGATTATTGGATGTTAAGTTAAAATAATTTTTCAAAATAGAAGCCGTATGTGTGTAATTTGAATGACTTTGGGAAAATGTAATTTTATTATTTTTAAATGGAGATATGAAAAACTCCTCTAATTGTTGTAAAGAGGGAAGCGTTCCCAAGATTGAAGCAGCATTACCCCTTTGGATTGCAATGCTTATCCTTTGAAAAAGAAACATTGTAGCTCGGTTGTCATATGTTGATTCGAAAATCCTCTTACCTATGTCTTTCAGAAATTCAATTGCTTGCAATCCGAATACACCAAGTGTTTCAACTGCGACTGGGTAAAAAATGTAATTGTCTGATAAATTTTTATATTTTTGGGTCTTTAAAGATTCCGCAGCAACAGCTGCTGCGCCTGGTGTTAAAACGCCTGAATTTATATGCGATTTGGCTAGAGTATCGGTACACGTAAAATCCCATACAACTGGTTTGCCGAATTTCCACGGAATCATAGTAATTCCATCGGGTCTCTTTCCGTCGTCGCGAAAAATACTATTAGGTTCTAAGATAGCTGGAATGCCTGCGGTAACTAAAGCACGTTTGATAATGTCGTTTACCATTTTATGTCTAGATTGACGCCCTGCGCTGAAACGGCAACTTAATCCATGAGTTCCTTTTTCGTTAACTGGCGAACCGCATATACATGTGTGTGCGATGCATAATTGAGCTCCTAATCGTAATCCAACAGCTATTCTGAACGTCTCATTGTCTAATAGGGAACCTAACGAAGCTACTGGCAAAACCGATAACCAAGCTCCACTGTGTTCCGTAGTTATTGCTTGAATGCGAGCCTTATCGTTAATGTTAGAGCTGATTCCAGCAAGTTATTGGAAACAATGTCGAGCATTGGTTTATCCCATTCATTCTGGGAGGATTTGTTGTGCTTAATTGATGATTGTTGCACAGTTGACATCCACAGATTTTCGCCTTCAAAATAAGTTGCATCAAAGCTGAATTGTTGTCCTGGCAAAATTTTGCTCATTAGGGACATAGATGCGTTAAAAGATGATAGAAAAGCGGGTAGTGATAAAGAATTTGCCAAACGTATTCCTAATCCCCCTCTATTTATTGGAAGAGTTGCCTGAGACCATTGAGTTTCCTCCAACTTAATGTTAGTAATTGCTTCGATTGTGACCCGTATTGTACTGTCGAAAATTTGTAGAAACTCGGGACTTTGCCATGTTGGGCAGCATCTGAGGAGGAACATAAGCTTGGGCATAGCCAAACAATTTTTTAACAAACAATAACTTATATGTGATGGTAAATGTAGGGTTTGTAAACGGGTGGACATTAATTTTAAAGAAGCGATTTTTTCGTTTAGGCAATAGTCCATTGATTCTGTGCATAGAGGGGCTCCCAATAAAATCTATTTATTCTTTTTTGTTATCGAAATTCCGGGTGCCAAGGATTGGAAATGTTTAATTAATCTTTCGTCATGATGGTTTAAAAGTAGCTCGCATTTTTTTAAATTAAGTTCTAAATCTAAATCTCTTGACATTGATATTATGCTTTCGAGGGCATTGCTAACTGATGTTATATCTCCACCAACAGAGTCATCATCTAGGTACCAACTATTAAAATCTGTATCAAAGGATTTAGTTAGTTCGTGAATGGCCATACAGAATAAAGGAGGACCTAGAGGATCTCCTTGCTGTACGCCTCGTTCAGAGTGTATAACTTTATTGCCAAAACTCAAGTAACTGTATTGTAGGTAGCATTGGCAAATTAAAGGGTATATAGAAGGTTTGTATTTCTGAACGTAATCTAAAAGAATTGAACGATTGATTGTGTTAAATGCATTTTTAAAATCTATTTTTAGGAGGACTTTATTGGTGGAGGATGATATAGAATTTAGGTATAAACGGGCAGTGTGTGCAACTATTTCACAACCACCAGGTGTTCCGAAACCAAATTGAGTGGGTCTAAACAAATTTCTTAAGCTGTGTTTGATCTTTGTACATGCTATTTTGGCAACTAAACGACGAAAAACATTTCCTACTGCGATTGGTCTAGTGTCCCCGCTTTTTTTATTTAATGCACATAGTGATGCACCATAAATAATTGGACAAATTTTGTCATTAACCTTACCAGACAACATAAGGTTGCATAGAGATGTTAACGAAGATAAAAGAGGTTGAGTGTTAGTACCCGTAGTAAAACTAAGAAGGTCTTGAAGATGTGAAGGTCGAAGAGAGTCTAGACCACCTGCAGATCCTGTGCGAAAGGATTTGACTGCAATTAGAACATCTGTTTCTGTTACCATTAGCGTATTTTCGAAATTATGAATTTTATGTTGTAAATTACTAGCAGATGGGTGTTTTTTCTTCAGGTTCTCGAAAGTGTCGTCATTAAAAGGGGCTAGGCTATCATTCGAACTTAAAATTTTAACCGCACCTTGAAGATCCTCATCGCAAACTTTGTTGACAATTCTGTTGGACATATTATAAGACGTTTCCTTGTTATTAAATTTCGAATGTTTAGAATGTATAGAATCAAGTATTTTTGGTTGTCTTAAATTAGACAAAATTTGTGAAGAACTTGATTTATTATTTTTATCCAGTTTAGATTTAGAATTTCTTTGAGAGACAGATAGAATTTTATAGGCAAATAGAAAAAGATTATTCCAAGAAGTAACCGAATTCGAATTTATAACATCTTTTATATGTGTATTAAGGTGTATGGCTACTTGGACTCTGATACTTTTGGGAACCCTTTTTACCACAACCATTGATTGTTTCAGATTTGCTAAACTTTTGTTAAATAAAAAGCATTCGGAATATGAATCTGTCGAATCGGTAGGGATAGGTATATCAGATTGACTTTTATGTGTTTGTGACTTACTGTCTGAGTTATGAATTTTTATGTTGTGAATATTCAATTTACGTTGGTTTAAACAAATTTTTTGGCAAATCTTACAATCAAATTCAGTTACCGTATTTTTCCTTTTGCTGTCTTCATTAGTAAAGGTAGACAAAGTTTCCTCTGAATTTATATGGACTTTTCCAGTGTGTATCTTCAAACCAATAAGGGTTTTAAAGGATCTTCGGCATATTTCGCATTCAAATTTTGAGATGGATGACATTTGTGTTAATATCGACGTTTACTTGTCAGAAATTCAATACAGGAATTATAAAGTGTTCCATATTTATTAAACTTTCAATATTTGTACAGTTCCAAAATGTCAAATTTTTCTTGTCGATATCCAACTTTTTGTGGTTGGTGTAGTTATTGATGACAGGCTAAATTTATATGATTTTCCCAGATGGTATAGTTTCCAAATAACTAAAATGCTCTTCTTTTAAAATATTTGTTTTTATTAACTTGTAAAAATAAAATAATCTGTGTATACATAAAAATGTCAACTTGAATTAATTGAAGCATTAATTTTCAGGTCTTAAAACTTCATTCAGCCAAAATGAATAACTATGTTGCCTTTCCAATGTTACTAGATTTAGCGCCATTTTGCTCAAAACAACGTCAAAACATTGCAACGTTTAATTCTAGTCAATCTAATGTGTTTTATTCGATCTTGTAGTTTCGTTTCTAATCAAATGTTGTTCTTGACAATCAATTCTTGTTCCTGTTTTTAATCGTATTTCAGCATCAATCCATGTAAGATAAAATTTCTTATGAGAGGTGCTATTCTCATGAATTTTTAATATTTCAGGAAAGTATTTTCAGTTGTTATATCCTTCAGATACTAAATTCGACATTGAGCTACTATCAAAAAGTTCACAACAAAAACAATAAACCTGATCCTTAGAAATGAAGTACATAGACACCGATGCTGAATTGTTTCATTGCTTGCAAGTTTTTTCGAGTAGTGAAAATTAGAAAAATGTCACCCGATGTCATTCTTTGGATAATTATCAATGCAAGTTTGCACTGGGCCAGTAGTTATTATATTATCAACAGTTTTGCTATTTTGAAATAGATGGCCAAGTGGTTGGATCTGATATATTTGTAACAACGACATTAACATCCAAATTTGTTTCATTGCTATCTAGAACTTTTGATAATACATCACCAGTGACGTCATCTTTAGCAAAGTCTGATGTTGCACACCCTGTCTGCTCGCATTTTTGGGAAACTTCGCGGACTATCTTTTCAACAGTTATCTGACTTTTCAAACTCCACGACCGATCCACCTTTTTGTATTTGAGATCTAGAAGCCGCCATGTTCAGGTCTTGATTTGTTGTTGTGATATATTGATCCATATTCATAAACTTGTTCGTTTTTTGAAATTTTTATTCTTTTTCGGCCTTTTATTTTCTATGTTTTAGCCCAGAGGGCTTCCTTTTGACAGGATGCACGTGTTGAAACATTTTAATACCAATCAATTAGTTCTTATAATTTCAATGAAATCTGCAACGAAATAAAAAAAATTTGTGTAGTTACAAACATTTCTTAAAAGAATAGTTGCATATCAAGTCATGAAGTCTTGAAAATTATCAATTACAGTACGGAGGAGCATTTTGAGAGTACGAGGCCGAGTACTCTTAAGCTCCTGAGTCCTATAAAATTACTTTCATGAAGAGTTATGTAGCACGTTTTACCTGAAGTAGTTAGAGAAGTTTGATGTTAAAGAAGTCAAACTTTTCCATATAAAACTATTCATAATTTTTATAATCAAATGTGAAAGACCACGTATCTATGGTAATCATAAATAAACAAAACTAATTTCTAGTAGACTCTGACATCAATGTCCTATAAAAAATCAATAAAGTACTAGTCTTGTAATGTCAACTTTCTAAACACAAAATTGCGCTGAAAGTTTGACTTTCTTGACTACTTCAGGTTAATGAAATAATTCATATTCCTTTTGTTAATTGAGATACAAATAACTGTTAAGAAAGAGGGAGAGGAAGAAAATAACGTCGAGCGGTCAAGCTAGATTGTGCTTGCGTGTACTGTACTCACTTGATTAAATAATCCGGTAAAACAAATACTTTTACACTATATTATATTTCAACTTTTTAGGTAAACTAATTAATTTCACTTTTTCTTCCTTTTCTGTCGCACATATTAAACAAGCGCTTTTGTTTTGTTGCCCATGTGTACAGTTTCAAAGTTGATGCAGGATTGATAAGTAATCAGTGTTACTGCATTGCTTTCTGCTACTGTACCAAAATTTATGGTAAAACATACAGATTGTAGGAAATAAATGTACTGAATAGTGGCAAATAATAATTATTGCGGAATTTCACTGATATGTTCGTTCATATCTAGAAATTGTGTATATCATGTTGATTATAGTGAGTACTGAAATTATAGTTTTTATTGGTTTCATTTAAAACGCATCGTCTGCACTCTTTAGCGACAACACATAATCGCAAAAGTAACACCGCTATTTACTATCTCTAGGTGACTCCTCAGAAATTTCAACCCCTTAAAAATATTGTCTTTTGCATTTTGTAAACGGATTACAAAGACCATAATACCGATAATAAATTAATAATATCGTATTGTTTCTGGCCGCTTCCCAGAATGCAACAAGTCACAACATGTATATACAACTGAAGCAAAGGAAAGAAATAAAGGGACACCTTTAGTGCCTTTCAGGTCTGGTGCCCTGGGTGTTCGCTTAACCGCGCCCTACCCTAACGCCTCTTCTAATTTTATCAATATTTGTTTCATGGAATGTTTATATTATTTACGGACCACAAACCTTTGGTAACAATTTTCAGTCCTCAAAAAGGACTACCAGTATACTGCAAATCGCTTACAAAGGTGGAAGTTGATTTTGGTTAAGTATAAATATGACATAACAGTATGTTAGGTCTTCAAGTAATATAGCCAATGAGTTATCTCGATTGCCATTAGCAATGTCAATCGGAGATCAAAATAATAAGTTTTTAGATTCTTCATTTGTTTTCAATTTTATATCCTGTAATAAATATCTACAAATTGATTGTAAAATTATTGCAGAGTACAGATTGTAAGAGGAAAGTATATCAATACATTTAAACAGGTTGGCCCAATAAAGTCGATAAAAATATAAAGTCTTATTATGATAACAGACTCTTTCACGCTCGTAGATAATTGTCGAATGTTTGGTAACAGAGTAGTGATACCGTCTGTATTACAAAAAGAAATGCTAAAAGAACATGCATCTCACATGGGTGTTCATAGAACTAAAAATGCACCTCGTTCGTACGTGTGGTGGCAGAGTCTAAATAATGACAAATGACAAATAATGACAGAAAAAACAGCGAGTGCTTGTACGGCATGTGTTAAAACCCGTGCCAGTTCTCTTAAAGCAGCATTAATTAACTGGTATTATCACAAAACACCATGTACATATTGATTAATTAGGTCCAGTTTACGGTAAATTTTTGCTGTTAGTTGATACTAATAGTCATACAATTATAAAAATTTTGCGAAGCTTATTTGCAAACTTTGGTCTTCGTACGTTGCTAGTGTCAAATAATGCAACCGTGTTATGCTCCGGCACAGTAATGAAATAATTTGTCACATCGTTAATTTAAAATTACATATCGAATACTGTTTCTACGATTATTTTGTATGTTTATTAGCAAGTCCAACTCCCTTACAATTTAAACGATTATTTGTTTAACAACCTGCAGAATCTTATTAAATATTCAGTTGCAAAGTTAAATATTTTAAATTTATTCTATTTTGATAACATGCTAAACCGATGGTTTTATTATTACAATGTAGGGAAATTAATTTTGGTTATCAAAGGTTAAAAATTATTGCAATATGTGTGTTTTATCAGATGGGTTTTCTATTATCAGTTGTTGTTATTGTTAGTAGTCGAAACATTTGTTCTCAAAGATTGTAAGGCGTTTCTGAAAAGTTAAATATATGCATTTTTTCATACGTTTCAAAACGCGGTTTTTGATTTAAAAGCATTTGTTTCAGAAATATTACATTCATTTATCGACGTGTTTTATCAAATGGGTTTCCCTTTATCAGTTGTTGTTTTAGAACCATCTAAGAGCTATAACGATTTGAATTAAGAGGTATTTTTATGAAAATTCACTGGTAGATTTATAACATGAAATTCTGAAATTAGCTGATATTGTCAAAGACTCACAGACAGAGTCATTATAAATATTTATTGTTCTGGATTGGGACCGCGTCATTTTATAAACTAAGGTCGTCGTTTCGCCCACTTTTGTACGGGGCTTCATCAGGACAAGAAAAGAAAATGAAATATAAAAAATAATAATATTAAAGATAAGAATGATAATATTAAATAGACAAGTTAAAGTGTAAAGAGTATCTTAAGTAGCAGACTCATTAGCCCATGGTAAAGACACAAGACTCCTTTTGGCTTAGGTGGGCTAGTGAGTCTGCTAGTTCAGAAGTAACTTTACATACTTTTTACACTTTAACTTGTCTATTTAATATTATCATTCTTATTTTTATTATTCATTTTCTTTTCTTGTCCTGATGAAGCCCCTTACAAAAGTAGGCAGGAAGAATTGTGTTTGGGTTTTTGATTAAGTTCTTCCTGTTGCTCATAGCACAAATCGAGATATCACGGTGTAGAAGTTAAACTTACTTTAATCAAACTAGCGGATTATACTAATGAAGGCAGCTTTTTTTTGTTCTGGTATCAATTTTAAGATATGATTTTTCAACTATATAAAAATTTAGAATACCCTATGTAAAGTGTGATACTTGCTAATATTCTTTTCAGTCTCGAGAAAAATGCATTTTGACTTGTAGCGTACAATATATAAGCATAGGGCTAATAAGACTTTTTTTTTAATTTCTGTTTTATATAATTACTAAGATTAAGATAGCAAACTAAGCTAAGGTAATCAAAGACGGGTATTAATTATTTATTAATTAATTTTGCGCGATATTTTATATACGAGTTGGGTTTCCTTTTCTTTACATGTTGATTTCTTAAGGGTTTGTAAATAATTTCTTTCTTGAGGTTTTCTTTCTGTGTGACCCATACCACTCTACGACCTTTTTAACTAGCATGGCATTAATTCTTTGAATTCCCCTTGTTTTTGTTGCGGTATTTGGTGTGGATTAAATTTCTTTGCTTACTTTACTTTCTTTCTTGTCCACACATATTACCATAACATAAAATTTGGCATACCCAAGGTAGGGCTTTGATTTCTAAACCCATTTTTCTTTACTTAACGTTTGTCTTCAATTTTTGAAACCTTATGCTCTACACTTAACTTTTAGACCTGAATTTTTCTATACGTACATCGATTTGTCATGATGAAAATTTCTGTTGCATTTGTTTTATTGTCCCTTTTTTCGGTACTTGGCGATTTTCTGTAGGTGCTCTTTATGCCGAATTACCAGAATTGTGTTTTTGTTGGTAAAACTAGTTTTTGAAAACACTGGTGCCCAATTCTATTAGTATTCTTACATTCTATTTCATCATTCCTACCAATTTTTTCCCTTTGAAATGAGACTTTTCCCTTCGAGTAAATTTTAACTCATTCTGTTGACTGTATTATTCTTTTATTGAGTTAAAATGGCTGACTATGAGATCGATATAAATCGGTTGCTTAAAGACGAACTTACCTTTAAACTCTTGATTAGAAGAACACCTGTGCCAGCTACATTACACCTGAACACCTGAGAGTACGTCTTTGTCTGTTGGTCAAAGTGGAATTTAGCTGAGAAATCCTCTATTGATCAATTCTATGAAGTAAATCCGGATGCGGAATTAAAAACTATTAAGACCAAGTTCCAAGAATTATACGATAACTTTGCAAATTCTGATTTGTCAATAGCTACCGTCTGCTCACGATTTATACATGTATGTACAAGCATAAGTTTCCTTCCTCCTGTAAGTTTACTGCCTGAAGAACGAGTTTTGGTGATGAATTACACACTGTTTTAGTAGTCACAATGGTTTGTTGATACTTCTAATTCCTTCGGTAGCTCAGCTGAATCGGGCAGAGTTGGTGTATTTGTCCAGGGATTACTGAACTTAGGATTCCAATACCTGTATTTAACTTGTACTTATTTTATTTTGAAAACACCTATTAAAAAGAGAATATCAAAACTTTATTTTAAAATTGACAAATCTGAATGTTTTCTTTGCTAGGATACAAACTAAATTCCGACTCATGCAACTATGTTCAATGAATGTAAATGTATACATATTGACAAGTAAAGGCCTTTAATAACACCTTAATAATTATTGTCCACAAACAAAACTCCTTACTTTACTGGAACATGCAGATCAACTCTTTTCTGATATGCCAAACACTCCTCAATTGAAAAGTTCTTACTCTAGGGCTCCTAGCTCACTTAGCAAATCCTGTTCGCAACTTGTCGTAAAGTGAAATTTGAAATTCAGTCGAGATCCTAGTGTGCTTACTGTACATGACTTTCTTAAAGGAAGAATTCAGGCTGGCTCGAAATGTGTCTGAA
The DNA here is from genome assembly GCA_036346225.1 of Platerodrilus igneus. NCBI lineage: Eukaryota > Metazoa > Arthropoda > Insecta > Coleoptera > Lycidae > Platerodrilus > Platerodrilus igneus. Next base: position 2,953,917 of record JARFIW010000816.1, on the reverse strand, counting down.
CCACAATTATTCGTATTAGCGGTCAATCTCTTTGAGCCGAAAACCTTGGTATGGTACCATAGCAACTATAATCGGTTTTCTAAATGGCAGACCTTAGCTGATTTATTAGTACAACATTTTGAACCACCTGATTATAAACGAAGACTATTTGATGATATCTTACATAAAACTTAGTGTCTGTCTGAAAGTATCGTTGACTATTTAACGTGTATGACTTACATGTTTTGCCGGGATGGTTCTCTACCTGAGGATGCTCAATTGGCCATTGCGTCTCAAAATCTCGCTCCGTTTTATATAACCCATTTGCCTACCGTTCGTTCCATGCAAGAATTGGAAGATGAATTTCGGAAGTTGAAGCTAAAAAAGTTTAGAGTCAATAGTTACGTACCCCCTAGGCAAGACAAACACGTATACGTAGAACCGGATTTTGCTTATAATCCGCTGCAATTGGGAAAAATACTACTACTTCACGTGATTGATCAGTCAAAATTGCTCCTATACATACTGTTAGATTATATACTTCTGTAGCTCTTCTGTTCTTATTCCTATGTTTACTTCTGCTTGTCATGTCATGTGTTAACTCGTTGTATTTGTCCTCTAGTATTCTGTTGCTATAGTTGTGGGCATAAGGAAGTTACTCGACGCAACTGTCCGCACTATCATCCAAATTTCTTCTGTTTCTAGTTCTACGTGCTTTTCTGTACCTTATCCCGGTCATCCTACTACTACCAAGATATATCCTTCTTCGGCAAATAAATCTTCGAACAATACTCCAAATTCTGTCCTTAGTTGTAGGAACCAAATTTCTTATCTCTAGTTCTACGTCCTTCTCTGTGCCTCCTCCTGGTCGTCTTAGTATCACCACAGCATACTCTTTTCAGGCATATGAGTTTTCGAAAAATACCATTGATTTGTATGGCTATAGCCCCACTACTCACCGAACATCCACTAATAGGAACCAAATTTCTTCTGTCTTTAGCTGTTCGAATGATGATCAAACGAGTCATACCTATTCACTTCCACCCCAGACTGTGCCTCAGCAACGATTTGAGCCAATACAAACTAGTGACTTACAGGTAGCAACTAAAGAGCTTGTTCCTGCTGCCTTAAGTGATGCTGCCAAGAAAACTCCTGTCATGTCTGCAATAACAGACGCAGTTGGAGTGACGATAACTAATAAACCTAAGGATGAAGAAAGTCCTGTTGTAGCTAGTACACCAGTATCGATTACGTCTGTTGCTGTTGTTGAAGAAGCAAATCTTGGTAGCTGAGGTTTTAACTGATTCTGTTCCTTTATCTAACGTGTTACAGTAGTCTGTGCAGACAAGAAAGAAAAGTAAAGTAAACAAAGCAAATCGCCTGCACCGAATACCGCAACAAAACAAGGGGAATCCAAAGAATTGATTCCGTACTAGCTGGAAAACGTCTTAGAGTGGGATGGGTCACACAGAAAGAAAAATTAGAAACCTCAGGAGATAGATTTATTACAAACCGTTAGTTAACAAACATGGTATCAAAAGAAATATTTACAAAAACCAAAACGAACATTTACGTAACATCCCGTTGAAACTTGATATTATATAACACAGCATAACTACAAATATACATAAAATTTAAACAAATATCAATTAGGGATTATTTCCCGGTCGCATCAAGAATTTAAATATAAATGGCACGTACAAGTATACTTACATAATGTTTCCAGCCCTAAATAAATACAAGAAACAAATTAGACATAATATATACAGTAATATAAAGCTGTTTATCTGCTAGTTACCGAAATGCACTTCCTAAAAGTAATAGCATGTCCTAAACCGAAAGTAAGTTTTTATATATAACCAAGTGTTAAACTTATTCTTAAGTTAAAGTAAGTAAAATTGCTTCAATGTGAATCTTAATAGTGACTTGACCCAACTCCATAATCACTTTGTGTACTAACATTCGATAGTAAATTTTAGAACCGTAGTCTGTAATTTATTGTGCCATAACCACGCGTAAGAAAAAAAACTACGGCACTGACGTGGTTATCTACCATAAAAAATAATTAACTAGGTTTCTCAGAAAGTATCAACCAAAGAGTACCTTAAGTCCGTTTGTGTACTGAAGAGAAGTAGCTGCCTTCCGAAGGGACTTCGCTCAGTATTTACCCTATCATATATCGCCAGCCTGCTTCTGGTACCATCGTAGCAGATCTGAAAGTGCGTTCTTACAATTGTCAACGTACCGGGTACTTCTATGACACAATTTCACTGGTAACAGAACATTGACTAATTTTTTTTCTTTATAAGACCAAAGCAATGTAATGCCTCTTAAAAGAAAGCAGCTTAAGTAACATCGCGACTTTCCAGAGTCTTTTCACGTGAATGGGCGTTACACAAAATAAAATCTATACCGCAACCCAGCTTGTATAAACATGTGATGAGAAGCCACCAGGTGGTAATGTGTTTTCCTTTACAAGATATTTTCCATCGACAAAACAACCACCTGCAAAGTATTCTCAAAACACCATTTACTGAGAAGCGCAATTAAAAAATGGCCTTAATACAACATGAAGACTTCCACGCATATTCGCATGAAAACAACATCTGTTCAATCTGATAGGCAAATCTACAACCCACATTGCAGAATTATATAGCTAAGTGTATAATGGGTAACTTATGTCCTGTATAGAAATCATAGAAATTTACTATTTCGAATAACATTGCCAGGAAAAGATAAGCAGGTGGACAATTTCCATTGATCTAAGTCTGTGTCAGTGAACTCCTAGTTGATAACTGAATACCGCGTTTTAACGCAATAATAGTATTTCGTAGTAACTGTATTTCTAGTCCACATTTTCCCAGTTTAAAGCAAACACATCTGGCAAGCAGTTTTAACCTTTGTTGATCGGAAACCCCCCGTTTCATGCTAACTGATTTACTATTTATTTAAGAGAGCAGGTGTTTAAGCTATATTTCAGCAAAGCAAGAATTTTTAGCCTTTGGTAACCAAAGCAAGTTAACATAGAATTGATTCAAAATATTTAACTTTATAACTGAACACTTAGTAAGATTTTATAAGATGCTTTAATAAAAACTCATTTGAATTTGAAAGGTAGTCGATACTTTTTAATGAAAATTTGTATGATCGTGAATACAATAAGAAATGGAAGATTTACTTAGGAAATGTACGGTGCAAAAACTGTACGTAACAAACATAACTGAAGTTTTACCTGCTACTGTTCCTTTATCTAACATTGATGAAGTTTTATCTGATTCTGCTCCTTTATCTAACGTAGCTGAAGTTTTATCTTATTATGTTCCTTTTTCTAATGTTAATACTCTTAAGACCTATGCTAAAACTATACAGAATTCCATAAAGTATAATGACTTTCCAAAATTACCACAACCACACCGCCATCGCACCCACATCCTCAGCAGCGTGCAACAACTACAACACCAACAGTTGTTCTTGTTTTACAGAAAACTGTCCAATCAATACCATCCCCTGTTCGGATAACTCAACCAACAAAACTGATAACAAAGTAAATAAGAGGCAGAAAATATTCTCTTGACTCAGACTCTGGATATGTAGGTCGGTGAAAATTAGAACACGATGGAGCATCCTTAGATATTTGACACGTTAGACGTCAAACCTGTCCATCCCGACAAGCCTAATGTTTCTGATCTCGCTTCATTTTCCGTCTGACGACGCAACGTCTTGAACCCTATTCTTAGTCCTCGCGCCCCCACATTCTAATGCCGATTTTACTCTCCTTAGAATTTGACTTTTAGACTTTACAATTTATGTACTTTTCGCTGGGTCTTCTGTTTTTTCTTGTTCTTACCCTGTTTGGTTCCAGATTAAAATAGTTCCACGGTACGACCTGCCTCCCGTAAAAGGCGACTAAAGCGGCCTAACACACACACTCTTCGTGTACACACACGCATACACAAACACACACATACACACACACATGCATACACATATGCACACACACACGCACACACTCACCCAACATACCCTTACATAACTACACTTGGTTTAGGTTTTGTTTTTTTTTCATGCTGTTTCTTATGTTTTGTTTTTTTTACTTTGCTTCACCGTTTCTTTTGGCTCACGTTTTCCCTTTTTTGTCTGGGTTTTCTTACTGTTAGTTCTCATACTGACTTGATTAAATTTGATGCACTTCCTGTGGCATGTGTTTGCTTTTGGCGTCGCCGTGGATCAATGTAGTAAGCGTAAGACTACGGATCCCAAGGTCCTGGGTTCAAAACCCGACACGGCCGACTGCTTGAAAAATGGCAGGTGAGCATTTTTCACAAAAATTACGCCCTCGTTCGTATGAGAGGTTAAATGGAGGTCCCGTGTGTGAGTGTTGTCACGCACGTTAAAAGATCCCTACCTTGCCTGGAACAGCAAGGGTTCGGCGAAATTCTAAATTTCCAGGCAACAAAAAATTCGCCTCCTGGCCAATGTAGTACCTTCGGGTGGAGCATTGGAAATGTAAATGAACGGCATGTGCTTGCTAGACCTTTTTTCTTTTCTTCGAAAACCACGACTAGTCTACTTTTCCTACTTTTTGGTTTTTTTGCGAGGAACTAACTTCTTCTCTTGCGATTGAAAACTTTACTATTTTCTTACTAGAGATATCTTCTCCCGGCAACTTTTGCAGTGTTAGGCAATTACATCTTTGCCCTCAGTGATTGCTACCCTATACCTTTCCTTTTTCCTATATCCTTTACATTTTTTGACCTGCTGCGGTGTATTGGTTCTTCAAGCCGGATAAAATTTTTTTTGGTTTTTGATTTTACTTGGGTTTTCTGATACGAATTTTCTTTTGGTTCATTCTATTAATGTTTATTGATACTTCAAGCCGGATAAAAATTATATTTTTGGTTTCCTTTAGTTTTCTAAAACAAATTTTGCTTTTGTTTGTCCTGTTATTAGCCTGCCTGGTCCATTGCTTCTGCTTCTTACCCTGATCTTTTATTTTTTCTGGGAGGGAAAATTAGTTACGTTCCGTCGCTGTAATTAAATAATTTGGCGCATAACTAATTTAAAATTGCATACCCAGTACTGTTTCCACGGTAATTTTGCGACTCGCTCGCAATTTAAACGATTATTTGTTTAACCTTCTATAGAATCTTATTAAATATTCCGTTACAAAGTTAAATATTTTGAATCTATTCTCCTTTGATAACGTGCTTAACCTAGGGTTTTAATATTACAAAGGATGGAAATTTATTTTGGTTATCAAAGGTTAAAAATGCTTACAATATGTGTTCGCTTAATAAGTTTAGAAAGCATTGTTATTTGTCGAAACATTTGTTTTCAAAGATTGTAAGGTGTTTTTGAAAGGTTAAATATATGTATTTCTTTAATACGCCTTAAAACGTGGTTTTCGATAGATGAAGCCTTTTTCGGAAATATTACATTTATTTATCGACGTATTTTATCAGATGCGTTTCCCGTTATCAGTTGTTGTTGGCTTTGAGCTTCTAATGTGGGATATTCGATTCACTCGTTGTCAAAATTTTATCAGATCCATCGACTATAACGATCCGTTATAAGATATATTTCTATGAAAATTCACTGGTAGATTTATAATATGGAATGCTGAAATTAATTTGTACGAAGCGGTTACTTTGAAAAATGGAATTTTTTGAATAACAAAATTATTTACGCGGATTGGCACTAAATTACTTTCAACTACTTCAATCCATCCCGACATAATATGTATAGACATATAAACATAGGCCAGAAAAACTTTTTGGCATCTTATATCATATGATGCAGCAGATGTCGACTATAATCAATCTGTAAGAATTCCTTTTTCTTGTCTGCGTCGCTTTGATGACCTACATCAGAAAAAATTGTGTTAGGGTTTTTGGATTAAGTTTTTCCGGTTGCTCATCGCACAAATTGAAATGTCATCGTGTAGAAGTTAAACTTACTTCACTAAACTGGCAGAATGTACTAATGAAGAAAGCTTTTACAACTATATAAAAATTTGGAATACATTGTGTAAAGTGCGACGCTTGTTAATATTTTTTTCAGACACGCTGAAAAATGCATTTCGATGCGTACCGTAGCTACTGATTGTAATTTACCGTTACTATTTTTTTTTAATTTGAAGTGATTCGTAGTGTTTTTAGTCGATCTCTCATTGGTTGATAATTATTGAAAATAGAATAGTGTACATTTTGATATTTGAAAGTATTTGTTAGAATAGCTCAGTAACCACTTGCCTGTTTCTAAACGCATTCCGATACGTCAGAATTTATGTTATAAGGAAGCGCATGTGTACAGACGATCGATCTAGTCGACAAGGTTAAAGGACTTTGTTTATAGCTTTCATGATGGCAGGTTGAAAAATTGTACTTGGCGGTTTTTTTATTAAAGGTAATGTTTTATCTTGATAATGTAGTTGCTATTTAAGGTAATTTGATTACATCTGGTAATTCCAGACTTGTTTTGAGGGTGATGCTGGTACTTATTGTAAAATCGTTAGTTATTTAATCATTGAAGAAAATACTTGTGTTGCCTGCTGCTTTTGGTTTAGAATTTGACTCAGGTTTTATTGAACGTTTTATGTATAAATGAGTGTGGTTTGGTTTAACAATCGAAAACTAATAGGTATTTATCTATCTGAATTGTTTATTTACTATCTAATCAGAGTAAAACTGATATTTGTTTATTGTACATAATATTTATTTAGTATTTAATACAGAATTCGAACTTCAATTGCATTGCACTTGTTGCATAAACAATAGTGAATGTACCCTTACTGTGATTTTACGAGCAATTAGTACCAACACATCATTCTTTAAATATGTTAAATCAAATTATTAGGCAAGTTTGAATATGAACAGTACTATATTTCTATGTTATATTTGTTTTGGTTTTAAGATCGTAATCAAAATATACCCAAAGTTGTGTATATTTTTGTTTGTAATTTGTAATGCCGCGATGTGTTTAATTTTTAAAAAGTACGTTTTAACCGATGCAATCATAATGCATAATTTTTACCATTTGCTTACTAGAGTTAATATATTTAACTAACATGCATTTATATAAAGATTTAGCGCCTGAATCTGGACATGTATTTATGATGTAAAATTTTGGTATGTATTCGCCGCCTACATGTTTTATAATGTTTGATATTTGTGATGCATTTGACATTTTTATCATGTGAAATTGTTTTATTTCAACACATGTGGGTTTAACTTATTGATATGTTTGTTGTTTTGTATATCCTATTATCTAGCCGATGTTCCTATATAATTAACTAGTATTTAACGTTTGCGATGATTGTTGTGATGTAATTAAATTGAACCTCTGGAGTGATCGATCATCTCCTGCCTTTCGCCTTTGCATTTATGACTATGTTAGAGATCGTAAATTCAATAATAAGCGCCTTTTTAATCATGCGCAATCATACCATAAGTTTATTTCAGAGATTCATGTCGTCTTGTCAATGTATTTGTAGTTGTACCCTTTTGCAAATAATAGCAAGTCGGCTAGCCTTTGTGAAATATTTTGTAACACGGTCTGGAACCTGTTAATGTGTGCATGTGGGCGCGTGTGATCGAGGTTTGTTGAATATTACTAAGATTTTATGTCCGTGTTGGGAGGAACATTGGTAGTCAAAGTAGATTTTACCTTTCTGATGTTCCCCCTCTTTCAACTTTAGCTGGGTAGTATTGGTTATCCGACCTCAGTACATGTCAGAAAAGACTAGCTGACCTACACTAACGTTTCTTCAGTTGTCATGTGTGGTATGTCTGGGTAACAGTTGACATCCTGTCGATTTGAGTGTTGATGATCTGGATACTTCTACGTTACCCGTCCTTGTCGAGATGTACTAAATGCAGTCGGAAGTGGGAGGGCAGTCTGGGGCGTTCTCTGCCGTGCTCTTTCCCCAATCGCCCAGGTTGAGAACTGCGCTGTTTGCTTTAAATATCATTTTTCTATGCTTTCATGCGAATGACCTATTTAGTGGTTATTGTTTTGATTAAAAGTAAGGTTAGGTAAATGTTGTAGTTTTATTTCAAACCTTCCCGCCTTTAAGTCATTTTCCCAGTGTGAATTTGGGTTACATTATAACAACACAACGTAGGAGTCGTCGAGCCACTGCCACTAGAAGTTAGATCATGGAGGGCTGTGTGCCGTTCATAGAGGATGTTTGGGTCAGCTTTCGGGTGGTTTACACTATAGTGTTTTTCCCGTGTGGTTGGTGGCTACCCATCGGGCGCGTCCCCAGGTGGCGGATAGGGGGGACCCAATGTCACCGTACGAGTAATCGTTCGCTGCCATCGGGTTATGTGACAGAATAAGCCTAGCACTCGTAATGATCCAGAGCGCTGAGTAGAATAAAACCTACAATATGCGGGGGAACGAGTGTACGTCAATGCGGACTAAACCCCGCATGATGATGGTCTAGGTTAATCTCACATCGCGGACCAAACCACCAAACCCCTACTGCTACATGGGCCGGTAGCGGTCTGCACAGGGGTCTAGGCCACCTCGTGTTTGTGCCGTGCGAGGCGACCCGTGTCGGTCGGATGATGGGATCCTGGTGGTTGAGCCACACCTGAGGCGGTTTAGATCCTCAGTGTCTGGCAACACGCCACTTTGGCCCAGATTTCACCTAGACGGGGGGTCGAGACTAACCCATCTCGATCAATCGGCTGTGTCGTCGGGTCAGACTGCCGACTGGGTGAGCTCCTGGAGGTGAAGGGCGTGCAGCCGGTACTGTGGGTGAGCAGCACATGCTACATGTGTGCTGCTACAAAGCGGTATGCGGGCTCGTACGTCAGTCATCTTAAGGGGAGCTATATCTTCCTGGTAGCCCTGGTGTTGTTTTTACACACCCCAAATTTGGGCTCGATGGTGGGTGGGGAGCCGGGAAGATGAATTTTATTTAGTAAAACATGGATCCTATAATTAATGTAGTCAATCCAGAGGGAGCGTCCGCGGACACCCCTCAAGTTTTGTAGCAGGTCCCACAGGAACTGCAACGGAAAGAACATCAATATCAGCCCCAAGGTGGGGTGAAGGATAAGCCAGAGGAGTGGCAACAGCAGCGCCCACAGAAAAAGCGAATCAGTGGGGCTGAACAGAAAAGAAGGAGGAAGGCCCGTTTGGCGGCACAGGAGGGTGTAGTGGAAAAGGCTGGCCCTATGGCTAACCCATCCACGACACAACCTGGTGCCAATCAAACACCCTCCACTTCAAAACCATCTACCTCCGCCTCTAGGCCTGCAGAGGCCAAGACGCGGAGCATGAAAAGAGCTAGATCTGAGGGCACCCTCCGCAAGGTAGACCACGGAAGAGGGCTGTCAGACTAGCACTAAACAGCCGTCACTGACAGCTACGTGGAGGCAGCTGCTCGGCACCTCCAGGTGGCTGTCATAGACAAGAACAACCCTTGGGGTAAGATTACCAAGGCCCAAGCAGAGACCTTGCAATTAGCAATTGAGAAGGCTTTGGACGATCATCTGTTCGCTCTTCCCTATGATAGCGCTCCACCCGACCTTTAGGAGGTGGGCGTACTCGGGCGAGATCTTCCGGATCTGGTGCGAGGATGACCACTCTAACATGGATTACGGAGGCGGTTGGCAACCTCCCACTACTGTGGGAGGCTGCACGCCTTACTGTCGTCCAGGTGGGACTGTTGCCTAGGCTACTGAAGGCGGCGCTGTGGATTCCGGGGCCCCCGGAAGACATGGATGTCGTCCAAAGGCGTCTACGTGTGCAGAACCCTGGGCTGACATATCCAAGTGGTGCGTTTTCCACACCGCCACAAGAGATCAACCTCCAGGGAGGCTGATAGTCTTTGGCGTTGGGGAAGACGTGAGGGAGATTATCAACAGAAAGGGAGGCAAGCTACACTATAAGCTCACCTCACTAAATCTCAAGATACAAAAGTGCAACCTGCCGCAGAGGCAGCTCAACCGGCTGCCGCGCAAAGCAGGCTCAACCTCCACCTCCTGAGCAGCTACAGCGAGCTCCGCTCCTACAGCAACCTCAGGAGGCTGAGGTAGATGAACCATCGACTGCGTCAAGCAGTCAGATGGACACAGCAGACTCTGATCCGCTGCTAGTGGGATAGCTTGCGGAAGAGTATAGTAAAGCGTCGCTGGACAGCCCGCCCAGCGACGCTTGATAAGCAAGTTTGACCCGCCACAGACCAATGGCGGGACTAAACTTTATACAATTAAACCTGCAACATTGCAGGGCGGCTGCAGCATCGTTATGCAGACACCTGAGCAATAACCAGGCCATTGCCCTTATCCAAGAACCCTGGGTGGCATGCTCAGGAATCTCGGGACTAGGGAGTCTAAATGGTACTATCTTTGCGGCTAGTAACCAACCCAAGCCTAGGGCATGCATCTACATACCCAGGCACATAAATGCCCTCCTCCTGCCACAACTGAGTGGCCGTGACGTCACAGCCGTACAGATCACATGCAGGCTGGGAGGAATTACTGACATAATCTTGGTTTCAGCCTATTTTCCAATTGACCATGACCCACCTCCTCCGGAGTTGATGGCAGTCATTGATCACTGTAATAGGCACAAAAGCATCTGATTATCGGATGCGATTCCAACGCGCACCATGTGGTATGGGGTAGCGCAGATACTAACCCCCGTGGAAAACTACTACTCGAGTATATATCGAGTAAGAATCTGGAGATACTTAACTGGGGCAGCGAACCCACGTTTGTGACATCTCGCTTCCAGACAGTCATCGACTTAACCCTTGCATCGTCAGATATTTCAAGGCATATCTTGAACTGGCAGGTGACGCCTAAAGCGACACTGTCAGATCACAGATTGTTAAGTTTTAATTTAAAGGCAGCAGTAGCTGTCTGTAAAGAATACAGGAACCCAAAAGCGACCAACAGGTCTGTCTACCTAGACAGCTTGGAGCAACGCCTTTTGACATCACAAGGTACTGACAACCCAAAACTATAGAAGAGCTACAGAGATACTCGGTCTCTACAAAACTCCATCGTAGAGTCCTTTGAACAGGCATGCCCGGTCAGGACAGATTCTACTCGCTCCAGTACTCCATGGTGGGGCGCGGAGCTACAGAAGCTGAAAAAGACCCTGGGCAAACTGTTTAATAAGGCAAAGAACACCAGAAGTATGGCTGACTGGGAGGCATATAAAAGCCACCAGCGACTATACAAAACGACAATTAGAAAACAACAGAGAGACTCATGGAAGACCTTCTGTAACTCAGTCGAGTCTACCAATGCAATCTCTCGCATTAACAGGATCTTGTCCAAAGACCCTCGTCATCAACCATGCTGTCTGAAACGTGTGGATGGTACATACACCACCAACGAGGCAGAAACAGCGGAGTTACTCGCGGACACGCACTTTCCAGGCAGTGTCACACGACCTTTGTCTTACGGGTTGGATCAGCCCAGCTCGGCCTAACGGGGCCGACTGGGAGGTTTCTAACCGGGTAGTGGATGAGAGAAAATTAAATGGGCTATCTCAACTCTCAAACCGTTTAAGTCCCTGGAAAGGATGGCATCTTCCCGCCCTACTACAGTGGGGAGTGGAGAGGCTGACACCGTTCCTTGTGGTACTTTTAGGGGCTGTATTGCTTTTAGATACATCCCCAGCAGTTGGAGAGAGGTTAGAGTTGTCTTCATTCCTAAACCAGGCCGGAAGGACTACTCCCAGGCTAAATCCTACAGACCGATCAGTCTCACGTCTTTTTGCTAAAGACCTTGGAGAGATTGTGCGACAATGATATGAGGGAGAGGATAATGCTTTCTTATCCACTTCACCCAAATCAACACGCCTTTATACCAGGTAAATCAACGGAATCTGCTCTGCACGCTGTTGTAGGACGGATCGAAAAAACCCTAGACAATAACATGTCCGCCTTAGGCGCATTTATTGATATTGAGGGTGCGTTCAGCGAAACTACTTTCGCAAGCATCGATAGAGCTCTACGGACACATGGAGCTGAGGACACCCTTCGGCAGTTTACCATGCAGATTCTGCAATGTCGACGGGTACACATAAATGTGGGGGAAACCTCAGTAATTAGGGTGGTGGATAAAGGCTGTCCCCAGGGGGGCGTGCTGTCACCGCTACTATGGAATTTAGTAGTGGACAGCCTTCTCCAACGTCTTAATGAGGCAGGTTTCTTCACGATAGGTTACGCCGACGACTTAGCTATTCTAATAGTCGGCAAATTCGAACAAGTGCTGTGTAATTTGATGCAAGCAGCACTAAGGATCACGGAGCTCTGGTGCTCCGACAACTTTAACCATCAACCCCAACAAAACGGCGTTGGTGTTGTTTTCCAATAAAGGAAGCTGACGGTAACTAAATTGCCAATGCTCTTCCAAACTTCCCTGCCCTTATCAGCAGAAGTCAAGTATCTGGGCATTATACTTGATAAGAAGCTGAACTGGGCCAAACACCTACAAATGAAAACTAGCAAAGCCAACCAAGTGTTCTGGCAATGCAAACGTGCTATAGGCAAACTTTGGGGTCTCCCACCAAAGGCTGTCCTGTGGCTATACATCATGGTAGTAAGGCCGATGCTCTGTTATGGCGCTGTAGTCTGGTGGCGCAGGACCAGACTGGCCCATACAGTCCAAGACCTTACTCATATCCAAAGGGTGGCTTGTCTAAACATTACAGGTGCATTGCGTTCCACACCTACTGCAGCCTTAGAAGCCATCTTAGGCCTCCCTCCGCTGGACCTACATGTGGAGGAGGTGGCTTTGAGAGCGGCAATGAGGCTGCGGTTCAAAGGTCTATGGATCGATAAGGGAGGCAGTGGTAGACACCACAACATACTAAGAGAGGCGGTGCGGAACACACCTATCTTGGGAGGAGTGGTTGATTCGATCGCACCCATAATCATTTCCAGGAGGCACTTTGGGGTTTGTCTAAACACTGAGGACGCCTCCTTAACGGAGATCTCCATCTACACAGATGGCTCCAAAACAAATGAAGGTACCGGGGCAGGCATTTTCTCCGATGACCTAGACCTTCATGAAAGTGTTGCGCTGGGCAGGCTGGTAACTGTCTTCCAAGCGGAGGTCATAGCCATTATGCACGGCGCTAACGCCATACTGGAACGTGGAATCCAGAACAAAACTATACGCATCTTGAGCGATAGTAGAGCAGCTCTTCTGAGCTTAAACAAGCAGAAGCTTCTCTCGGGGGTGGTATACCAATGCCATCGTGTTCTCGAGCTCGTTTCTGATACAAACGCCCTTGAACTGGTTTGGATCAAAGGGCATTCAGGAGTACATGGTAACGAACAGGCAGATTCTTTGGCGAGGCAGGGAGCGGCTCGGGGTTTTGTCGGCCCTGAGCCATCGGTTGCTATTGCGCCATCCGTGGTGTTCTCCATGATAAGACAAATAACCCACCGCCGTCACAAGGATAGGTGGGCTTGTACATCAAGCTGCCGGCAGGCAAAATGTTTATAAGGTCTCCCATGACCAAAATAGAAAAATTTGTCATACGCTTGCCAAGACAGAAACTACGGCTACTAGTAGGTATTCTGTCCGGGCATTGCACTTTAAGGAAGCACCTGCACAGGATGGGTCTGTCAGACAACCCCACCTGTCGCGGTTGTCAACAGGAGGATGAGACGGCGGAACACATTCTGTGCACCTGTCCGGTACTCGCCCGACTTCGAGGATCCATGCTGGGGGACTTTTGGCCCGAGAAGGCCGGAATTCGAGACACCCCCTGGTCCGACATCCTCAAATTCACCTGCAAGGTCGGGTGGTTGAGCAATGAAGGACCAACCTAGGGCAAGGAAGGCAGCACAATGGGCCCACCAGGAGGCCTAAGTGCGCGTGGCTTTAAGTCACCCTTCCCAAGTTAATCAATCAATCACTATAGTGTTTTATCAGATGGGTTTCCCGTTATCAGTTGTTGTAGGTTTTGAGCTTGTAATGTGGGATATTCGATTCATTCGTTGTCAAACTTTTATTTTAGATCCATCGACTATAACGATCCGAATTGAGAGATAGTTCTATGAAAATTCACTAACAGATTTATAATATGGAATGCTGAAATTAGTTTGTACGAAGCTGTTAGTTTGAGAAATGGAATTTTTTGATTAACAAAATTATTTACACCTATTGGCACTATATTACTTTCAACTACTTCAATCCATCTCGACGAGTCCTGATGTTACCGATGATGCTACTGATAGAGGAAATGCTTCAACATGAATTTTTTAAGAATAGCCCATCATCTTCACTCAGACATGTAAATATTAGTAAAGCATTTAGCGTTTCTTCAGTTAATACACCTTCATATGTTCGTAGAAGTGAACGGCCCCGCAAAGAACCTGATAGGTTACAATTTCATATTAAATTTTATTATGGTTTAGGAGTGTACGTACAACTGTTGTGTGTGTCGCAGTTTATCCAATAAAAATTTAATTTAAATTGATAAATCTAGTCAAATACGATTAATTAAAACTATAACAAGTGGCTGATTATCACAGGATAATCCAACGTTGCCATATATTGTCAAATGAGCGGCAATTTTAAATTTTCCTATTTTTTATTAAGAAATTTATTACTAAATTATCCTTTGGCTGGCCTTGTCTATAGCATTTTATGGCTTTTAATTATTAGTATATAATACATAAATACAGACGTAGTAGTATACCGATTAACGATCCCATTTTTTAGTATTGGTTTTAAGGTATTGGATTAATAATTATCATATGAATTAGTGATTTTATGTTAACTTTAAGTTCCCCAACTTAGACACAAGTATTGCAATAATTGTTGTTGATATGTGTAAAACAATTTATAATATAATATAACAAAAAATTGCTACTCATTTATGTTAATACCTATTCTAACTTGAAATGCTGCATAGTAACTATAATGGTTCGCAAATGCAAACCATCTTACTAGATTTCTTTCGTAACAAGTTTTCAAATAGTAAGTATAATACTCTACTTGAATCTGGAAAATCTTCATCTAAAACAGTTTTAATATACTTGTTGCTCCATTTTCACTGATACACATTTTTTGAAATTACCAAACTAATTATAATATAAAAAAACAATAGGAACAAATAATAAATCCATAATACATTCAGATAAACATTACTTTGTAATATTACTATAATTTTAATATAATAATTCACTATTAGGTTCAGCTTAAAAATCAGTTTCTTCAACAGCGAAAACTATACTTTCCTAACAAATTATCTTTTTAAAAGTATATACATTACCTTCATTTAGAAAACTACTTTTATAGAAACGGATTCTTTTTTTCCAGTATTCAGGCTACCTTTAACCCTTTTGAAGATAAAATGGCGGTTAAAATAATTGATTTCGCCACAAACTGTAAGAACTTAAACATACTTTGCTATAGTGCTTCTTCAGAAACGGTTTCCTTTCAGTACCAGTACGTTTCATAGATGTGAATAGTGGAAGGAAACATGAATCGAAAAGTAAATAAAGTTTATTTTAAAAACAGTGTGATTTTATTTCCAACTAAGAGAAACAAGCATCACACAATAAACCACAACAAACTTACAGGGAGTATCGTAATTGATGTTTTCACAAAATAACTCGACATTTATTTTGTACAAGTACATACAGATGTATATATTTTACAATATTATAATCTAATGCTAAAGTGAAAACCCATAATGTATTCTCTGATTTCCAGATATGGTTTTCAGTTGCTTCTAGAAAGTTTAGTTATAAAAGCTATTCCCGATTTTTCTGTTTTAATAAATTAATAATTGTGATCATTTAGTAAACCTTGTATAACAACTTTTTCTTCTTCAGTAGGTTTTTAAAATAACTTGTGTCTCTTTTCCTTTTCTTTTGGTTGAAAAGAATCTAACTTGTTTGTCAATTTTTTATGATCTGGTTCATTAATTGTTGAGGGTAATGGAAAAATTTACTGAATTTATATTTTCATCCATTTCTAACATACCTCTAGCAATTTTTATATGTTGGGAAATTATTTTAATTTTCTCTGAAGAAAGGTTTGTATTGTCTATATTGTTAATAATTGCAGTAGCGTCATTTTTAATTTGTTGCTGTTTCCATTCTGTAGGTGCTTTACCTTGTTTAAATGACTTAATTAGTTTTTGAGAATTATCAATGGCAGAACTTTCGTCAATGTTATAAAGTTCTGTATGTAGTAGATTCTTGTTGGTGGCAGTAGCACCATTTAAAATCAAAAATGAATATGCTTGCATATAACAGATCTTATCAAGAAATCCATGCAACTGCATTTATAACGATGTAAGCAAATATCACAGAAATTGCATTTAATATGACAGCAATTTTCCTGCAATTCTTTTTTAAATATTTGATATTCTTTTCGTTGCTCATATCCTTTAGAAGGATTACATTTTCAGAATTGTAAACTATATTATAATTTGTCAATGTAACAGCAGAACGATGACATGCGTGAATCTTTGTCATGTGATGAGACGTTTTCCTTTAACTAATTTAATTAAGCGTTCTACACATTTGTCATGCACAAAACTTAAGAGCATGTGAAGACTCTTGTCCATGCGCTTAATTTTTACCATCAAAATACAAATATTTTAAATTTCGATGCATATTTTCTAGATGCATGTTAGTATTTATTTTACACTCCTTCCTGTAAGCATATGCCCACTGCTTTTCATAGAAACATAATTCTCTAAAAAATACTTCTTAAAATCATTCAGGGCAAAATCTGTTAAACATTTCAAAAGCGTTTGTAATTCTTTCTCAAAATCATCTTCATCCAATGTATACTGAACCAACTTTAAATGTTTATATAAAAAATTTCTCTTTACCTTATCAGCCACCTTACTTAAATTTTTTTGCCAACACTTATCCACATGCCATGAACAGAAAAGTTGAAACTCCAGAGCCCATAATATTTCGCCAAGCATTATAAAATGCAGGAGCCATGTCACTCATAAAAACTTTACAATTTATATTCCGCATTTTTCTTTAATTTGTTTAAAGAATATTTCAAAATATAAATATCTTTTCTATTAGAATACATGCAGGCACCTGGGAAGCCTTCACCATATTCGTCTACTACCAATAACGTAGTCATTTCAAAATCGTAGCGTTTAAGCCATGTGTACTATCAACACATATTATATATTCAGGAATATTTTCCAAAATTTGTTGCTGAGCTGGAGTTATGATTATTAAACAAAAATCATCTTTGTTAAGATTATAGCCCTCTAAATCTTGGCCTTGCTTCTTATATAAAACAATAGGGTTTAAATCTGCATCTCTGGAAAATTCATTAACCCATAATTCAACACTTGTGGCATCATCTTTATGCCTAACACCATCATTTACATGAATTTTATATGCAGTTTTAATATTATTTATATCCTTCCGAGTTAACAAATCTTTCCGTTGGACATGATTGTTTTCAGCACCAATATGTTTTCGTTCACCCATTAGAATTCTAAAATTAAAATAATCAATTTATAGGTACATATTAACAAAATAATCACTAATCGCAATAATGTATATATACGAAACCTCAATATATACTATAAGGAGTCAAAACTATTTATAAAAAATTACCTCGATGGTGGAACACCAGCCAAGAGCTTTTCTGCAACCATTTCTTTGGTGAGTTTTGGTATGCGAATATGTTGCATTGAAATAGTATGTCCATAATGTATATAATAATATTTTGCTAGTATGGAACCAGTTCCTACATCATTTTGTACAACTATTTGACTTGTACAACATTGATTAAGTTTACAGGAACCACTAATTCTTGTAATCTTAGTTTTTAATTTTCGGTCTATAATTCTTCCTGTAAAGTTTTGATTAGCTAGTTTAAGATTTCAAATTAGATTTTATTTACCAGAACGATTACAATTGAAGTAAATTGTTTTTAATTTCTTGTTGTAGAAAGTTGATGCTTTAAAATATTGTACTGCTTTAGTACTTTCTTCATGCATAAGCCAGGTTAAAATTCTGGAAAAACAAAAGTATATTAAAATAATGGGTTTATGCGTATAACTATAAAAAGTAAGATAGGAAAGATTTTAAAAACCATGAATAAAAATTATGGTATAAACAGACCACCTTACAATTCGATTCCTACCATTCAATTTTAATGCCAATTCAATCACGTTCTACTCTATAATAAAGAATGTATGTCCATGTCTACTTACCTTTATAGCATGCAAATGTTAAAGCTTCCATCAAATTATTGTCCAAATTATGTGTATCATGCAGGTGCTGCCTTAAATCACTATTGTTTACAAAAGAAACATCGCATTCATTGCACTTAAAATTGTGTTGTTTTTTTTCATATGATATTATGTTCTTGCCTTCAAGTTTGTGCTTTTCGTGTAAATGGCGATTTAAATTACTTTGGTTGGAAAACATGTGATCGCATTTAACACAACACACAGGCATAGTTCTTAAATAAAACAAAGAATTTAATTGATAAAGGAACCCTTTCATACAGCGGCAAGAATACAATTTATCTAACCTGTGAATACTGAATACAATGTACAATACTAGCTAGTCCAAATGTCAACAAACATTTGGCAACGTCGGATTGCTCTGTGATAATCAGCCACTTGTAAACTATAGGCTTCTAAAACATCGACTAACCTTCCCCAAATGTCAAAATAATATGTCAGTTTTTGTTTTGTTCGGTTTTTCGTTTGCTCTGTTGCAGGTTAACATATTTTTTGTTTGTTTTATTGTTTATATTCTTTTAGTTTTATTATTATTTGATCGCATTTTTTAAAACTATAACAAGTTTCAAATGGGGGAGTCAATACCTAAAAAGTTTGTAGAAAATATACATAACTCAACTCCTTTTAACATGCAGTTGAAACAAGAACTGGAAGATGCTATGTATTCAGTTGAACCCCTTAATGAGTATCTTGTTAATGTTACAATAAAAGAAGAATTTCCATATAGTGATAATATAGAATACAGAAACTGTAATAATGACAGTATAGGTTTTGATTATCCAGCATGTAAAGTATGTAAACAAAGTTTTCAAAATTTTGACGAATTAAACAGACATCAAGATTTTCCTGCAGTATATAAAACATTTGCATGTTGCGCGTGTGCTAGAAGCTTCCGGGATATGACTCAATTGAGAGTACATATTCGCAAACATACAGGTGAAAAACCCTTCAAATGTACCGTTTGTGCAAAACAGTTTTCAATAAATGGCAATCTTTATAAGCATATGCGTATTCATACAGGTGATAAGCCTTTTACATGCGATGTTTGTGGTAGAAAATTTAGTCAGCTAGCACATCTGGAAGATCATTTAAAAACGCATTCATCAGAGCGTGCCTTTGTTTGTGAACAATGTGAAAGTGCCTTTAAAACAAAATCTCGCTTACGTAAACATGTTAAATCGCATGCCAATGAAATAACCAAAAAGAAGACTATAGTTTGCCAAATTTGTCATAAAACGTTTTGGAGTGCTAAACAGCTTACAATACATATGCAACGTCATCCCGGTATAGAATATCCATTTCAATGTATAGTTTGTGAGAAAAAATTTAAAGAATACGTTTACTATCAGAGCCATATACGTTGCAGTCATAGAAAACATCCAAGTTTACGGATATATAAATGTAAATTATGTACGAAATCATTTGCCACATCCAGTCATCTCAGAAGGCATATTAATATACATATAGGTTTAAAGCCGTTTATATGTGATGTATGTATGAAACCTTTTCCCTGTGCACAAAACTTGAAAAGGCATATGATGACGCACACAGGTGAAAAGCCATATATATGCGACATATGCAAAAAGGCATTTTCTTCATACGAAAATTTGAGTAGACATATTCGTACACATACAGGTGAAAAACCATATTCATGCCCAACCTGTAATCGACATTTTGCACATAGTACATCCGTTAAAGAACACCTGCGAACACATACTGGTGAAAAGCCTTATGGTTGTAGTATTTGTAGTAAGCGGTTTGGTGTAAATAAATTGTTATATAGACATATTCGTTCTCGACATCCTGAATCAGCATATATTATTCATAATAAACATCAAATACAATTTATTGATATAAAAGAAGAATGTATTGATGATGGTTATGTTTATTCTAATTAAATATTTTATATCATGTTGAACTGTTATACCTAATATGCAAGTTTACTGTTTACGTTTGATAACTATAAAATAATTCCCCTAGAACTATCGCGCTACATGCTGTAACGTTTTATAAGTACAGTGTATTTGTTATACAAACTATATATTTAAGAATTGTTAATTGTATTGGGATTTTGGTATATTCTATTATATTTAATTTCGTATTTAATGAGTTTAATTTTTTTATTTCATTTAATTTCAACCAGTTCTAGGACTGAAGACCTAATGGTGATGATGATTATTTGTAGTTGTGCTGTTTGTATGCCCTACTTAAATTAGTAAACTGTTTACTTAAGTTGGATTATCGATATTAAATAACAGCCATCTATAAAAGGGATAAAGTCCAATATTTGTTTGACGTAGATTAGTTAACAGAATGAAGTCGTTTTAAAACATATCCCATACTTACTTTTACTAAAACTTTTGACTGTCAGCTACCTAACTATTTTGACAATAAAATACTATCCTCTCATGATGTGGTGAAAGTATTTACTTCTCCTTTCATGTTGCAGCTATCCAGCTTGCTGGCTACATGGATTTCAAAGCGGGAAAACTAAAATCACCTACTCACATAAACTTAGCACGCATGCACACACTCCACATTACTTTTTGAATTCAATACACACATACGTTCATGCTCTCATACCTATACTCACTCAAAGCTGTACCTTTCAGCATCTTTTATGTCCTGTCAGAAAGCACTCTAGTATTCTGACTGTTTTTCTTAGTCCCTACTGCTTATTAGGGTATTCAACGGCGAAGGGGCCTACCCTCAATCTTGCTTCAGGGACCTGTTAGTTTCCAAACAGGTAGGAGCATGGTAAACCCGAAATACCCGAGCTCAACTGTCTGCTATCCCACCCTTATCTTCCATCAGCACATCTTTCAATCATCCAACCTACCAAGTTTTTAACTCCCTCGCGTGGAAGTCCGAGTTAAAGAACAACGCCACAGTATGTGCTACCATTCGTAAAAAACGAATATAATGGTCCCACACGCTCCACTAAATATTCATACATACATTTTGCAATTACAACACACCCTTTGTAGGATTGGTATAGAATAGTTCTAGGGAATCCACAGCCTGTTGTAGGAGGTGACAAATTGAGGCATCTGTCCTCTCTTTACCTATATATCATATCTTAATTCTACCGCTCCCAACACATTCATACACACACATGCACGTATAGATGCGAGTTAAAAAAACAACCATTTTTTTTATAAACCTACCTTTTATTTTAAAAAACAGAGGTCTATTTTTAGTATTTTTAGGTAACTACTAAACAAATGTGTAGTAAAAAATGCACATTATATTATTATAGTTATTTATAAGTAAAAATAAAAGAATAAGCTCAGACATTGCTACAACTTAGATTCAGTGTTCTGGTTAGAAATCTTCTAAACTTTCATCAGTTCTTGTTTTATCTGTTTCTACATCAGAGTGATTTGTTAGAGATACGCTCGCATAAGCGCTGGATGGAGCCGATCCCATATTCACTTTTGAGTATGTTGATGTTGAAGGGATATATTCCGAAGTCAGTTCACAGTGTTCACGGTCACTTTACAGCTTTAAATTTTGAGCGATGTACACTAATTCTCCAGCCGTTTCATTCAGACCATTTCACTTTTTTGTGTGTATAATGGAACATGTGCTAAATGACTGTTCACAAAAGCAGCAACTGTAGACAATAGTTCTAAAATTTTAATTGCAATCTTAGACAGAAATACATTCGAAATTGAAAATAGTGTTCTGTCTCTCTCTGCACATTTATTAAAGGAATTCTGCAGCAATGAACATCTTATACACTTGTGATAAATTAGGTTTATCTACTTCAATTATAGTGATTCGTTTGGCAACTGGTTCTAACACATTTAAAAATTCATTTACTTTATCCCAAAAAACATCTAACTGTTATGTAAAAGATGTAAAAAGGTAGCTTGGAATAGTTTATCGATTATTGCCATGGTGATTGTTCAGGCAGATGACAAATACTTTTTTTAAAATCTACACACACCCTAAAAGAACCCTTCTCCATTTTTGGCACTACCACAATGGGACTAGCCCATTTACTTGTGTTTACTTTACTTATAATTCCTGCTTCCACCATTCGTCTTAACTCTTCCTCTACTTTAGGTTTTAGAGCATATGGCATCTCATAAGCTCTATGGAAGATGGGTTTCACATTTTCTTTTAATTTAAATTCTACTTTGAACCCTTTTATAGCAGACTTTGGGTCATCTTTAAATAAATTGAGAAGAGTTAGTTTTACTTCAGACACATTACGATTTTTACTGCTTGACTGGTGTTCCATGATATGACTTACATTTAAGTTACTATCTGGTACTAATATATTATTTGCTAATTTTTGTTTGGGCTGCTTCTCGTTTACGTTTACTACAGGTATCAAAATATCTGAGTTAGCTACTAAAGACTTAAAAAAAATGTTTTCCACAACGGGTTAAAATTTTAAACCTATTTCTTCCCATTAAGGGTACAACTCTAGTTAAGCATTGAACGACTATTAACGACAGTAACACTAATTCATTTTTAAATAACACATGAACCTCAATTTACCCTAATACAACAACTTTGTCTCCAGTTACAGCTCTTAATTTAATATTTGTCTTGAATAGATGACAATGGTTAAAATATTCTCTAAAATCTGCTACATGAACAACTGATTTGCATGCCCCACTATCAACTTCCATAACTAAAGGCTTACCTTCTATAAGAACTTTAACCTTCAAAGGTTCATCCTCCGATCCGCTGATTGATGAAATGTAACCTAATTCAAAGTACTCTTGAGTGTTATCTTCCAATGCTTGCTCAGCAACTTGTTCCAATTGATTAACATGACGGCTTCTGCACATTCTACTAGTGTGGCCCTCTCTTTTACATTTGAAGCACTCCCATTTTATAGCTGGACAATTTTCGGGCTTGTGCCACTTCCACAACGAATACAAGGTTTTAGCTTTGTATATCTTGCATCATTGTTAAACGTTTTTGTCTTGGCTTGGTTGAAAGGTTGCTTTTTGGATGTATGTTCCTGTAACTTACATAATGACATAGCTGGAAGCCAAGAACTAATTTACTTTGAGCTTCAGCTGCCTCTTGACTTAGTGCTTTGTTGCAAGCCTCTTCAAATGTTAATGCTTCTGATTTCGTTAACAATCTGGTTTGGATACTACTGCTACTAAGCCCACACACAAGTCTATCTCTCAATGCTTGGTTTAAAAAATTTTCAAATTTGTACAATTTAGATAGAAATTTTATTTCTTTTATGTATTGCTCCACCGATTCTTCGGAATTCTGTTTCCTATTATGAAATTTATACCTTTCAACAATGATACTGGTGGCTGGTGGAAATTTTGCTTTTAAAATTTTTACTAATTCATCATAAGATTTAGATGCTGGAGTAGTAGGAAATAGATATGTTTTTAAAGTGTCATAAGTTTTTGCTCCAATGAAGGTTAAAATATTCGCAACTTTTTTGTTGGTTGTAATTTCATTAACTATAAAATATTGTTGTAGGCGTTCTTCCTACGCCTCAAATGAGTCCTTTGTGTTATCAAATTCATCAAACTTTGGCATACTAACTTTATGCAATGTTAACTGTATGATGGTTTATCCTCGTCGCCAAAATATGTTATGTACTTACGGTTTGAGTATTTAATGCAGTCGGATTTTAACACATTTATTGGTAATACACATAATATACATTCATGAGGTGCTAATCAGTCCTAAACCATATATTTTATATATTACAACAGCCAGCCCTCTATCTATTAAAAACTATTTGTCATCTGCCTGAACAATCATCATGGCAATAATTGATGAACTATTCCAAGCTACCTTTTTTACATCTTTTACATAACACTTCTCCCCTGCTAAAGAGAGAGCTTAGTTGGAAGTTTAATGACCCTGCCAAATCTGGTCATTGTTCGTGATGATGCCTGTAATCTCTCATGGGGAAAAAGGAACAGCGCTAACAGGACCTTTAACAGGACTCTTATTATCCACACTGGTATTGAACTCTTTACCAGCATTATAGACTTTGGAGCTAGAGCTCGTATCTAGACGATGCTCCTTCACCTGAGGTACTACTGGACTACTATCAACTAGGCGGTTGCCTTCTATTATACTACCGGATTCACTAGAGTCCCCACTGTGTAACGCATTTTTGGACTGTTCTAAAAGTTTCGGTACCATTACTGTGGCTGTGGCTGCCCTAATGAAATCAGCATGAACAAACCTAATGACACTATTTACACTTACTAGATATGTACTATAGCTAATGACTCTAACTATTTTCCTTAAGTCCCATAAATGAGTATGAACATTCTTAATATACACTGCATCATTTACATTATATAACTTATGTAAAAGATGTAAAAAGGTAGCTTGGAATAGTTTATCGATTATTGCCATGGTGATTGTTCAGGCAGATGACAAATAGTTTTTAATAGATAAAGGGCTGGCTGTTGTAATATATAAAATATATGGTTTAGGAGTGCAGAGCACCTCATGAATGTATATTATGTGTATTACCAATAAATATGTTATAATCCGACTGCATTAAATACTCAAACCGTAAGTACATAACACTAACAAGACAGTAAATTTTAATTTTAGTTTACTAGTAAGTTGAGTTTGTACTTTAGCATTGATGATCACGAATACAAAGCCTGTCAGTTAACATTTACACTATTAAGACAGGCAACTACTGATCCCCATATGGTCTTTACAAGCAGCTTTAACATAATCTTTCTTTCTTGAGAACTTTGTATTTCTGCGAATAGTGCATTATGTTTATCATCATTAGATCTTCAGTCCTGGAACTGGTTAGATGCATACCATCATTGTTCCTTATTCTGAACTAATCTACAATTTTCCTGAAATTTGCACAGTCTGCATCTATCACTATCTGATCTAGGTCTACATCTACCTCCTTTTTTCTGTCTCTGCTTGTAATATATCCCATACTATTCCCCAAAAATTCCTTAGAACGTATTCTGCCCTTCTATTTCTCCTATATTTTTTTTCCACAGATATCCTTGTTCCCCTACATTTCTATAGCCTATTTGTTATTAACTTTGCCTGTCCATGCTATCATCCTTATACATCTGAAGCACAGCACTCCAAAAGACTGCTACTGTTTTTCTGTCTGCTTTTCCTACTGCCTGTATTTCATAGACATACTGTGCTGTGCTCCACACATATGCTTTCAACAATTTTCTTCTTATTTCTATATTTGTTGTCTTTCATCATAGACGCTGTTCTTTCTTGTTAGATGCAGTTCAGTCCCTTTCTATTGTTTTACAATTATATACCCTTTTTCTGCGACATTCAGTGGTTGGGGTAAGCAGCCTGTGGGTGCCAAGTTCACCCAGCACTTAAACATTTACCAATTTAATATTTTTTCCAATATATCTTTTGCACAGTCAACATTAGTTGCAGATATTTCACAACCAACACCTGTAGTTGTTTATAAAAATCATCAGATTTATCTGCACTTATTTTTTCATCATTAGGTTTTCCGTCTCAAAAGTGGTTGGACACATACCTGCACTTATTTATATTCTGAGCTAGCCTACACAGTTGCCTGAAATACTCACAGAGACGGTATACAGCTCGATCACCCTTCTATTGTTTTTTAATTTTATACCCTATTTAACTGAGATTCGGAGAAGGAGGTTAAGCAGCCTGTGGCTGCCAAGATCACCTTTATCGAATTAATAGTTTTCTAGTAAATCCTTTCACACAATTAACATTATTCGAGAATATTGCCCAACCAATACTTGTAGTTGCTTATAATAATCATTACGTTTAGGTACAGTTACTTTTTTCGTTATTAATTTATCCATCTTGGGACTGGTTGGATGTGTACCTCCATTGATTTCTATTCTGAGCTAGTCTACACATTTCCCTGAAATTCCTACAGCCTACATCTTTCACTATCTGTGTGCAGTAGTCTAACCTAGGTCTACCTCTACTTCTCTGTTTTCCTATCTCTGCTTCTAATATATTCCGCACTATTCCCTCATGCCATAGTATGTGGCCATCATCCTATCTCTTCTATTTTTTACCGTTTTCCACATATTTCTTTCTTCCCCTACTATTTTTAGTACCTATTCGTTGTTAACTTTGTCTGTCCATGATATCTTCATCATACGTCTGTAGCACCACATTTCAAAGGCTTCTACCTTTTTCTTGTCCACTTCTCCTACTGTCCAAGCTTCACAGCCATATAGTGCTGTGCTCCACACATATGTTTTAAGCAATCTTTTCCTTGCTTCTGTGTTTGTTGTCTTTGAACACAGTAGTTGCTTTTTCTTGTTAAATGTAGCACGACCTTGTGCTAATCTTTGTTATATATCTTTTGCACTCTTCCCATCTTGCGTTATTTGGCTTGCTAGGTAGCAGAAATCCTTAACCTCTTATAAGTTCATGTTACATATTTTTATTCTTGTTTTTGATTTATTTTCCCCTCTTTTGCATAATAGTACTTTAGTTTTAGTTTTGTTAATTTTCATACCGTATCTCTCTGTTAGAACTGTTTCCATTTCATTAAGAGCAGCTTCTAACTCTTCCTTACTAGATGGTAATACCGCTATATCATCTGCAAATCTAAGCATATCAATTTTTTGTCCCTGCATAGTAATTCCAAATATTTTTCTGCATTTGACAGTATTCATTGCCTCTTCAATGTATAAGTTAAAAATTAATGGGGATAGGGCACATTCCTCTCCCCCTTTTCTAATGTTTACTTCTCTACGTTCCTGCTCTAATTCTATTACTGCTGTTTGCTCTTTGTATAAGCTATGTACTATTCATCTATCCCTATAACTCATTCCGATTTTTTTGAGTATTTCAAACATTTTTTTCCATTTTACATTGGCGAATGCTTTTTCCAGATCTACAAACCCTATATACATACTTTCCCCTTTTTCTATTTCTACATTATCACTTTCAGAGCTAAAATAGCCTCCCATGTTCCCCTGTTTCGCCTAAACCCAAATTGGTCTTCTCCTAGTATTTCTTCAGCTCGTTTTTCCATTCGTCTTTGTACAATTCTAGTTAATATTTCTGATACGTGTGCTGTCAGACTTATTGTTCGAAAATTTTCAAATTTATCCGTGCGTTTCATTTTTGGTATAGTTACTATGATGTTATGTTGAAATCTTTGGGTATATTGCCTGTCTCATACATATAGCTTGCAAGTTGGAAAAGACGTTCTGTTACTGTTTGTCCAGCAGCTTTTAGAGTTTCTGCTTGCACCTTACTGTACCTGGCGCCTTTCCATTTTTCAGACTCTTTAATGCTACTTCAAACTCGTCTCTAAGTATAGGATATCCCAAGTTATCATTTTAAATGTCTGATTCCTGTTCTAATGCAGTTAATTCCTCTCCTGCATATAAATTCCCTATATATTCTTGCCATCAACCCACTTTCTCTATATTTTCTAAATGACTTTTCCTCCCGCGTCCCTTATATTTTTGCTTTACGGTTTGCCGTCATTTTATTATAATTTAGGTACGCGGTGTACTTGGGAAGTAATGTGGTGGTTTCACGTTGTCTTCCACATTGTGGTAGCGTGTCTTAGACTGTCATACCGACCCCTATAGTCTCTGCCAATCTAAGTACCGAAAGAGCCGCTGCCCTCTTTCGAGGACCTGTCTTAGTCTGGTTCCTCACTAACGACCCTACTACTTTGGTTAGACGTGTAGGTTGGCTCTTTAGCTCATTAGAACACGCAAGCCATTTCACCTGTTCTAGTAATCTAGAACTTCGGCAAGGTGCAGGTCTATTCGAAATGGCCGTTTATGTGACTGTTTAACAACTTCAATATTTTCCAAGATGGCTGAAAGTGAACAGCATGCTTCAAATGATCATACTAAAATTGTATTTATTATGGGAAGAAAGTTGTAAATAAGTTTCTAGAATGTGGAAACTGTAAAGTTAGAATTCATTATTCATGTAGTGAAAGAAAAGGTTTAATTAAAATAAATGAAAACAATGATAAAATATATTATTGTGTTACATGTGTATCTATGGCCAATGGTATTGATAGGAATGACAGCTGTATAACAAGTATAAATCAAGATAAAGATTGTATAACAACTCCAGATGTGGAAATAAATATGACACATAATGGTGTAGAAGGATTCTTTGAAATTGAGAAATTTTCACTTATAATAAAAAATATAGTAAATCAGTAAACTAGAATTCTACAACAAGAAATTAGAGAACAAGAAATAATTAACTTGAGGAGCAGCAATATTGATTTAGTTAGATTACTGACAAATGATAAACAAATTCCAATAAGAACTACCACTGAAGAAATCACTAATGAAAAAGTTAACATATTTAATGCAAAGAAACTTACCTTGGAACAAATAAACTGTAATCAAGTTGATAGCAGCAACAAACATAAAAAAGATTTAAAAGAACAAGATACTTTTATCAGAGATGTTCCTATGACTAACTTGTTGCCTTCGGTCAATATAAAAAACAATGATAGCAACAACAACAGAAATGCTGCTACAGCCAATAACAAATCATCATATAAAAATAAGCTAATAATTGGAACTGCTACATCCAACTCCACTGTTGAGAACAATATTGATAATGATGGATTTACAGCTGTAATCCACAAAATAAGGAATTCAAAGTTACATCTTACTAGAATAAATTCTACTGTAAATGAATACAAAATTATGGATTATATAAACAAAAATTTGAATGACAACCTAAAAGATGGTTTATCTCCAAACCTAAAAATTAAGAAACTGCAATCAAAATTTCCCAACAATTATAGCTCTTTCAAAATGACAGCAAACTCTGCTTATGTCTCTGTATTATTGGACTCTTCCTTTTGGCCAGCAGTTAGAAAGTTTTTAGAAAATAGAAATGTAAAGCAAAATGAGTTTCAAAACGAAAATTTTCAAATGCTTCCAGACAAACCATTCATACTTAGCAGGTAAAACAAATAGTGATGTACATATACTCTACCAGAATGTTCGAGGACTCAATACCAAAATTAGTGAAATGTGTAAAAATGTGTGTGCAACATCTGGAGAATATGACATAATTGTTCTAACAGAAACATGGCTTTCAGAAGATGTCAACAGTAGCGAATGTTTTTCAAAGAATTTTAATGTCCTAAAAGTATCGAGGAAACATAACTCAAGTAGACGAACTCGTGGAGGTGGTGTTCTAATCGCAACCACTGCTAAGTACGATATTTGTAAAATAGATTTGAAGTTTCATAATGATGACATAGACCTTCTTTGTGTAAAAGTAAATCTTAATCATCATTGCAGTATATATATATATATATATATATATATATATATATATATATATATATATATATATATTGCTATACTATTCGCGGAATTTTCTTGCCCCTACTTTGGGCTGTTATTTTATTACTATGAACTGGAATTCTTGATCCCCTTCGTTGTGCGCCTTATTAATTTTCTACGTACTCTAAATTATTGGACCACCATTTTAATATTCACTATTAATTGTAATTATCTCCTCCTCCAGCTGTCTTCTTAATATTGCTATCAACTGGACTTTATCTTTAAACAACTTTATCTACCAATGGCAAAATTCGATACGTTACCGCCTTGCGGGTTATCAATTTCCTATTCAACTTGTGGCTCCGCCTTTGTACTATTTAAATCTTATGACCTCGGCTAGCATTTATTTGGAATTATAAAATTCAGTAAATTTCGATTCTATATAATAAAACCAATATGTTATGTACAGCTTTTGAAATTATTTGTAATACATTTTCAATTAGTTAACCTTATAAATTTCATTTATTAACAACCATCTACTATGTACTCAAAAACCCAAAGTCACCAAAGAAAACTTATTATCTTTACCAACAAAGTGTAGAATATTCTAAACCTGTTATCATATTACTCATTCTATACGTATGCAACCTCTTTTGTTGACTTTTTCACAAGCATATCATATTTAGCAAATTCAATATTAAAAATAAAATAAAAATTTATATAGAAAAACAAATGTCTTATAATTAAAAATCTGACCTGGTTTTATCTTTCTCACATCGACGCCTCCAATAAAAATGATCTTTCCCAATTCTGGATTCCATTCAAATTATTGCCATTACACTATAGACCACCACCATTAAATTATACACCCCAATTTATTTCAATTCTTCAAACTTTGACTTTTATCATTCTTGCCCCAGACTTAAAATTGTAGTTTGTTTCACCCCTGTACTTCACAATTGTATTATCCTTCTTTTCCCCTGGACATCTAAATTGTATTACTGTATTTTTCCCTTAACATCAGAATCATAGTCTATTTCCCTCAGACCTCGAAACCCTATTATTTTTATGTCTTAGTTTACAATAAATTCATTAAAAGCGTACTTACGTTTAAACGGCAATTATAATCTTCATATTCGCACTCATTTTATTTCACTTTTGTAATTATTACGTATTACTTTGTTTTAATGGCAACGCACTTCGGCCTTCGTTGAGTTCAAAACTGACTTTCTTATCAAGGTGCTTGCTAATATATTCTCGAATTCCCACTCCATCCGTGGGTATGGTCTAGAACTCGTCGCTTGTTTCTGACCAATCAAATAATTTCATTTAGAGCAGTTTCTGATGTAATGCTCCACGATTCCCCATAATCACAACCTGCCCGCAGCTGTCTTTCGTTATCAACATGCTGTATTTTGATAGATTATTTGCTTTTCCATAAACAACTGATGCAACTCGACTTTAAATTTTCATGTTTACATGCGATTCACGCAATTTTTAATCATTTCTCTTATCAAAAATGGTTAGATCTTTGTATGCATTTATATTAACTACCTGAAACTCTATTTCTATATCCGTATTAATTTAATCGTCTGGAACTCTTTTTTGACTTTGATGCGTGTCTAATTACACTTTATCATTTATTTCTAAATATACGCGTGCTTCCACTGAAAAATATCCTTATTTGTTTTACCTAAATTAACTAAACTTTATCTACAGGGTATTTAATATTTACTATCTACTTAATACATGTATTTCTCATTCCTACGCCAACTATGCGTCTTCCTATGTTTACCTGCGTCGCCCAAAAACTATTTCTACTTTATATACAGGGTGTTGACTACTTACTATCTACAAACTATGTCTATTTCTTAATTATTTCCTTAAATAAGTGCAGTTTTCTGCTGCCTATTCTAATTATTCATTCCTGAACGACCTTTACTATAACGTGCACCCTTAAACAACCCCTTATCACAGCAATATATATATATATATATATATATATATATATATATACTTGGCCTGTATATAGTTCCTTCCTGTAGCATTGTAGTATATGAAGAGCTGTATGATTTTATTGAAAATTTGTCATTCTTATATGATAACAAATTTATCATCATAGGTGACTTTAACATAACACATTTACATCTATTCGACAAGAATGCGAGTATGGACACTTTTGTGGAAGCTTTTCAAAAATTTATTGGGTTCTATGGCTGTAATCAAGTTAATAGGATTGAAAATCAATTTAATGGTATATTAGATGTTGTGGTAACCAAGATCAATTGTACTGTTAGCAGAAGTGATTTTTGCCTTGTTCGAGAGGATAGTTATCATCCTACTTTGTTAATACAGTTATCACTACATGGGGTTAAAATTAAAGAACTCATTCGAGAGGCCATGAAATATAACTTTAAGAGAGCTGATTTTAGGAAAATTTTTACTTTGCTTTTGAATACTGATTTTCACTTCCTGGAGTCATATACTGATGTGAACAATGCTGTATCTGCATTTTATGATAAAATTTATGAAATATTGAACAAATGTGTACCTAGATCGCAAAAAAGGCGCTCATTTCCAGTGTGGTTTAACCAGCAAATTATAAATAAAATGAGAATGAAAGATAAGCTACGTAAACAATTTAAATTAAACAATTTAATGCAACTAAAAACAGAAATCAGCACACTTAAAACACATCAAAAAAGATATTAATATAGCTTATCAATTGTACATTACCAAAACCCAGCATAATATAACTAAAGATATTGGAACATTTTGGTCTTTTATAAATGATAAAAAAGAAACTGTTCATATTCCCAACAGAATGTACCTGAACAATGTTGAATATATTAGGGGCGAGGACATATGTAATGCTTTTGCAAAATATTTTAGCAGTGTTTATTCTAGAACTGACAAAAACAATGTTAATGTTAATATATTGGAAAATCACAACACAGATGCAGTTATTATAAATAAGATCACTGAAAAAGACATAATAGATGCAGTACAAAACTTAAAAAATGGGTAGGCGTTCGGACCAGATAATATATACCAACATACTTTGTTAAGGGATATGTGGATAGTCTAAAATATCCACTTCGCATACTATTCAATTTAAGCTTGAAAAGTACAGTTTTTCCTAGTGAGTGGAAGAAAGCTAGAATTTGTCCTATATTCAAGAAAGGAGATAGAAATAACATACAGAATTATAGACCTATTGCAATACTCTCAGTTATGCCAAAAATATTTCAAACTATAATATATAAACGGATTTATTCGAGTATTAATAATAAAATCAATATATCTCAACATGGCTTTCTAAGGCACAAGTCTGCAATCTTGAACCTCATTCATATAACTCAAGATATATCAGATACTTTAAATGAGCACAGTCAGCTGGATGTTATCTATACAGATTTTGCCAAAGCATTTGACAATGTATCACATGAAATACTCATCAGTAAGCTTAAAGTTGAATTTGGATTCCACCATAATCTTGTCAATTTCATAGCTTCTTACTTAGGTGAGAGAAAGTATAAGGTTACTATAAAGGGATTTCCCTCGCTACCATTTGTACCCACATCTGGGGTACCGCAAGGCTCTAACCTTGGCCCTTTGTTTTTCCTCATTTTTATAAACGACATTACTCAATCAATGGAAAATGTAAAATGCCTATTGTTTGCAGATGATCTCAAGATATATCGGAAAATTAATAACATCACAGATTGTGTTAAGGTCCAAGAAGATATTGACAAAATAGTCACCTGAAGCAAAGGACAATGAATTACACTTCAACATTGATAAATGTGTTGTAGTATCATATGCACTTAAAAGGGAACCAATCATCTTTGAATATAGTATGCAAAACGTTATATTAGAACGAACCTGTCAAGTACGTGACTTGGGAGTTATATTTGATGATAAATTGACATTTTGTTTTCATATCAGTTTCATTACAAGTAAAGCCTTAAAAACTTATGGATTTATTGCAAGAAATACAAAAGATTTTACTAATATAAATTATATAAAATATCTATTCTTAGCACTAGTAAGAAGTGTACTTGAATATGCATCATTAATATAGAGTCCATACTATCACTGCCATATATATTCCATAGAAAAAGTGCAAAATAAAGTAATCTGCTATATGCATTACAAAGAACACGGTTTTTATGATGGGCAAATATCAAGAAGATGGTTGTGTGAAAAATATAAACTCCTGCGGCTAGAAAAACGAAGAAGAGTATATTATATCATGTACATGTATAAGATACTTCACAATATTGTCGACGATCCTAGCTTCTTGGCTAGAATTAATTTCAATGTACCTTCTCATACCACAAGAAGTACAAATACTTTTTATATCACACATCTTGCTCACAGCAATTACCACTTAAATTCTCCTTTATATAGAATGTGTATGGCATATAACTTGGTTCAAAACGAGTGTGACATTTTTAATATTAGCTATAATGACTTAAAAACTAAATTATTACAAATTTTATAGCAAGTTTTGAGTTTAATAACATTCCTGTTAATATGATGTATGTACTTTGTAATAGGGTATAAGTAAACCTGTTAAGTACTAAATAAATAAATAAGCAAATTTCTTTTACATCAGTTACTGTTGAATTAAAATTTTTTGTGTTATTAATAGTGATGGGACTCGAGTCGCAAATTAATCGAGTGACTCGAGTGACAACACTACTCGTGTGAATCGAGTCAAGTGACTGTGCAACTCGAGTCGACTCGAAACTCGAGTCGACTTGAAACTCGAATCGACTCGTGCAACTCGAGTCAACTCGCAACTCGAGTCCCCTTGTAACTCGAACCGATTTGCAACTCTTTTATAATCGACTATCGAGTTATGATTTTTTCAATTCTTAAGTTAAGTTGGGTGGGTTTTCCACTCAACTTGAATTTTTAACACTCAAAGTTCGTGAATTTAGCGTGTTGTCCCAATTGATCTTCTTTCTGTGGTTTAGTTCGAATGAAAGTGAATCATATCTCGGAAAGATACAATTTTCCCTTTTCTTTTACCGATATTTTATATACAGAACGTTATTGTTATTATTATTATTTTAGTCTATGAGAAAGTGTATAGAACTTAAAGGGTGTCCCAAACTCAAAAGTGATGGAATTGATAGTACTTCATTCACTAACTGCGGCTGCACCTATACAAACAGAATGTGTATTTATTTATTACACATTACTGCGTTTTTCATAATAAAAAAGATATTCTATATTAAATATTATATACGTATAAAGCAATAAAAGACACGGCGCTGCCACGTTGTGACCGAGTTTTAGCGTTGATTGAATACTTCAATCAACGGTTTTAGTATCAACTCAAATAAGAGGGAATTTGTATCTGCGTCACTCGAGTAAATAAATTGACTCGAGTAAAAAATATTGACTCGAGTCCCATTTCTGGGCTTTTTAACTCGAGTTCAATATCGAACCGAGTTTTAACTCGACTCGAATTTCTACTCGAGTCAAATAGAAATTACAATCGAGTTACTCGAGTACAAAAAATCGACTCGAATTCCATCACTAGTTATTAATATCCGAAAACATAAGATTTAGTCCATGTGCAGCACAGCTGTAGCAAAACAGTTTCTCTTTAATAAATTTTCTGACATAACCTAAGAAATGTATGTCAAACTGTAAAAAGAAACGAAGAAGTTAAAATTGAACCAATTTCTTTGCTTCTTTTACGGTCTTTTACTTGGGGGGGTCACGTGTACTTAGCAACCAATCAGAATGCGTATAGAAAAAGAAGCAGCTTCTAGAAGCGACTATGTAAGGCCAGCCTCTCGCGGCAGTAATGACATAGCTGCAATGATAGGTTAGGTTACTAATGGATATTATTAAAAAACACCAATCAACTTAACACGCATATCAGAACAATTGTTCTAACACTATTGTAAACTGTTCTGATATGCGTGTTAAGTTGATTGGTGTTATTTGTTTTTTAATAATAATATTTATTTCTAACAGTAACCTAAACTGTCATTGCAGTTATGTCATTACTGCCACAAGACGCTCGTTAAAATAATAGAGCCAGTGTATATAAAAATGTGAAACAATCAATGTTTTATGGTATAAAAATTGCTCTTGAGGGAAGTAATTTAAATAACAAATCGTAATAAATGTAGGGATAAATACAAATGTTATTGTAATATAAAAAAATACTAAATAATGTCAAGGTGGAATATTTGTTAAAAGAAAAAAAAATAATAATAATAACTGTAGTTAGCTAAATAAACTGAACATTATGATCTGATTATTGATAGAATCATTGAAAATTTAATGGTATGACAATAATAAATATATAAGAGGATGGAGATAAAGTATAATCAAAGCGAGTAAAAGACACGTTCACTATAAGAACTAGTATGATAGTAAAAAGTTAACAAAATATGAAAATTGATTGATGAAAATATAGATTTAAAAACAATAAAAATTGAAATAGTTAATTGTGAATAGAATTTGAATTATAGAAAAATGTAGAACGATTATTTGTTTTGTAGTTGGAATATACAAATATGAATAAACAGCATACAAATTGTTGATATCTTCTTTATGGTTTATTGGTTTATTCTGTTGATTAATATGAAATAATTCTAAGAAGTCGTTTTTTGTAGTTATATATTGTTGCGAGGTACTATTAGGCAACCCGTCAAACATACACAAGCGCCGTAAGCACTGCCTATTCTACAGGGTCGGAGATTCTTCTAACAATTACTGAAGAATGAGTCATCCTTTTCAATCCAGGGTATAAATAAGACCGATGAAGAAGCACAGAGTTAGTCTATGTCAGAATGTCGAATATAAATTATGTTGTATAAAGTTAAATAGTTGAGCTTTTGGAAGTCCAACAGTAAACATAAATGTTATATGATGTGAAAGTGTCTAATGTACATGCAGCTTGTAGAATACATAGACAAAAGTGTAATAAATAAATAATAATAGTTATGTTAGTGTTGTTAATGGACCTATGGTTAAGAAGTTAGTTTAAGAAAATATTAGTGTTTGTAAATTTACTAGTGTGATAGTGCTTCATTGTTAATTGGACTGAAAACATCTATAAATAAGGCGTATACTGTTAATTAGACTTGTGAACAGTGAGTAATAAAGACTCTTGTTGTTACTTGTTTTAAATTAGTGAAACGCGGTAGTAGTAGCCCGCTACAATATGTAGTTATATATTATGATCTCCCAAAAATCCATAAACTAGATACACCTCTAAGACCAATTATTTCTTCAATCAATACACCTACATATGCTCTTTCTGCTTTTATCTCAAACATTTTACAATTACAGGCCGTAATACATTAGATACTTTTAATTTTGTCGATTAGTTCCGTAATTTCCAGTTACCTCTTGATCACATCCTTATTTCCCTTGATGTTAACTCTCTGTTTACTAACATTCCACTCTCTTTGGTTATTGATATCAGACAAATGGGAAACCATATCACCTAACTGTGATTTATCACTCGACTTATTTATTACATCAATTAATCTCATCTTCAATAATACTTATTTCATTTTTGAATCCAAATTTTATTTACAGATTTTTGGTACCCCTGTTATTGCACAGTTAGTTATGGATAATCTTCTAAAAATACTCTTACCTAACCTTCCTTTTAAGATGGTTTTCCTCGTCAAATATGATGATGACATTCTTTGTTTACTTCCTGAACAACATTTACAGACCACTCTTCAACGTTTTAACAATTATAATGACCATCTAAATTTCACTTCTGAATTAGAATCAAACCAATCACTTCCATTTTTAGATACTCTTGTTATTCGCAATAACAAAAACCAGATAAATTTTGATATTTACAAAAAACCAACCAGTTGAGGGAGTCATTTGAATTACCACTCTAACCATAGGATTCATCAAAAAATCAATACAATCTTAGGTCTTAAGCACCGCATTGTTTCTATTTGTGAACCATGTTTCATTGATAAAAATTTAAAGGAACTAGAAAATATTTTAGTCAACAATGCTTTTCCAAGACCACTTATATCCAAATTGTTATATTCTAATATACTCAGACCACCCATACATAATAGACCAACAGATTTTATCTATAAAAAACTACAGTATATTACAAACCTTTCACCATTATTAATAAAAATTTAAAAACATCCTCAGATTGTTATTGTCAATACTAAAGGAAAGTCCATTGGAAGCTTATTTACCCAACCAAAAAAAAAAACTAACAAAGCTCTGCATAGCAACTTAATATATAAGATTAATTGTAGTTGTAATGCCTCGTATGTAGATCAAACAAAACAATGGCTCCGCAGTCATCTTACACAACATTAAAGCGATGCAAAATTAGGGAAGACATCTTGTGCTCTCTCTTTACACATTTATAACACACGTCATAAGATCAATTATGATTATGTAGAGATTATAGACACTGAATACAACTACAAAAAAGACTCTTCTTGGAATCATTTCATATTAATCAGCAGAATAAACCAATAAACCATAAAGAAGATATCAACAATTTGTATGCTGTTTATTCATATTTGTATACTTCCAACTACAAAACACATAATCGTTCTACATTTTTCTATAATCCAAATTCTATTCACAATTAACTATTTCAATTTTTATTGTCTTTAAATCTATATTTTCATCAATCAATTTTTATATTTTGTTGACTTTTTACTATCATACTAGTTCTTATAATGAACGTGTTTTTTACTAGCTTTGATTATACTTTATCTCCATTCTCTTATATATTTATTATTGCCATACCATTAAATTTTCAATGATTCTATCAATAATCAGATCATAATGTTCAGTTTATTTAGCTAACTACAGTTATTATTATTATTTTTTTTCTTTTAACAAATATTCCACTTTGACATTATTTAGTATTCTTTTATACCACAATAACATTTTTATTTATCCCTACATTCATTACGATTTGTTATTTAAATTACTTCCCTCAACAGCAATTTTTATACTATAAAACATTGATTGTTTCACATTTTTATATACACTTGCTCTATTATTTGTTCCATCTGTCAATCAGTTGAAATGTGACATTACTTGAAGTATATATTCCAGCCATGTTTTTAGTTTTAATTTTAAATAGCATTTAACCAGTTATTTTTTAAACTACACCTCATGTTAAAAACTTTATTATTATAACTTTTGTGAAGTAATTGTAAGTATTTGCCTGTTAGATGCAATTACTGACTGTTATATATATATATATATATATATATATATATATATATATATATATATTGTCGTGGAATTATAGGTTAAATAGGTCTAGATAATAAAATTTTAACAACTGTGTATAGAGCAAATAGGAACAATTTATTTACGCGCCTAATTAATCAGTAGATAGTGAAAACGAACGGTTATTAAGATATTTTTCTATTTTAAATCAGAAGGTTAAAATTACATAACGGGTAGAAGCTTTAGGGTATATGAAACACAAGGATACGGATAATTAGTTGTAAATAGTTTAAGTCAAGCGCATGGGATAAGAAACGGAAAATCAATAATTTAAACGCATATTTCCTTTAAATAAACGAAAACTTCCGTTATACAAAACCTAAGAAGTGGCTAAACTCGGAATTATTATTTTAAACGAACAAGTTGCTTCAAAGAAACACCTGTTAGTTAAATGTCAAGTTCCAAAGAATTCAAATATACGTTCAGACAGAATTCATTGGAATTGTTTGTAACAGTCGGTCCGACCAGCTGCTAATATAACAAGTGCTTTGAAGACTAAATGAAATGAAAGATCTATTATGTAAAATAGACAGAGAACACGTATAATAAAACGTTGGTTACAGCACACGTCTAAAATACACGGGAGACTTAATGGCCAACAACACAATATTGATTTTCTGTAGCTTGAGAGGGGTTCCAACAGAGACAATAAATATGAGTGAAACGAAGAGTGGTAGCTAAGAGGTGAAACGTTATAACGGGGGAAAGCAATATCATTGGTCGAATTTTTCAGAATTTGAAGTTCGTCACGATAAAAATTTTAAGAATCGGTTTTAGAAAATAAGCTTTTCAATGAAAGAGGTTCCGTAAGGGTTATTGAAAAGCGTATAAATACACTGGGAGAGATATTAAAGCTCTCTTGCTCTTAGATCTGATATCGCTTAGATCGCTTACGTAATTGCTAGTATATGCTCTTACGTTGTACCGATTATTGTTTATTCGTCGAAGTGGCATACAACATCCTATTTTAAAGTGTATAAAGCTGTTAGTAATGTATCGGTATGTATTAAAAGTGATTGGTACGAGTGGGTGCTAGCGTTACAAAGGGTGCTGTTACTACACGATACAATCTAATGATAGGATGGTACTTGGGTAAGCGAATCGAAAAGCTTAACTAGTATGCGTGAAGTGTAGCGGTATGGAAGGTTAAGTTTGGTCAAGACAATTATCCGGGTAGCATTATTAAAGGTGGTTGCAGAGATTTGGACAGTGAGTGGGAATCAGTTGGATCCAAGCATAATCACGAGGGTTTTTGGTACACATCTTTAGAGGTACAGGTAACGATGGACGAAGCTTACTCCAGGTAAAGAAAATTAATTTCTTGCTTTCTGCTTAAACATTTGTGCTGATATTTTTGTGTTTGAGTGTTTTGACTTATTGGGAGTGTATTTTATTACCATAAAAACTCATTTAAAAGGGTATATGTACAGGACAATTAATATTGATTATTTAAAAATGTTTATTGATAATATAAAAATGTTGTAAGGAGAATTTGTTTTTTCTCGCCTAGCTCAATTTATCATACACAGAATGCCCTACTTCACAACAATAAATATCGTATATATAGAAAAATGTTTTTGAATGTTTTATTTCATATTGTAAATTCCATAGTATAATTTCCATCAAACTAATCAGGCAAAGAAAAGCATAAGAACAGGAAGATAAGATATTAATTGAAATTTCAAATTTCTCATTCTGTACCTAAGTTACAGTATAAATGGGGCATTTCCCAACCACAAGGGTTGTCACAGCGGATCGTTCCGGTTCGATGCCCTGTTACGCCATTTTTTTTCTTCTACTTTGACTTTTTAAACAACTGCCGGCTTTTGATATGCATACGAATACCCGAATAAATTTTCTACGCTTTAATACGGTCTAATACGTACGTTTTCTTTATTACAAAATGAATAAACGATATCGTGTTAAAAATTGGGATAACTATATGCACAAATTTTTAAATTAATATAAATGTTATCCAGTTTCATAATAAAGTATTTGCTGACACATTTATGAAGCAATAACTGCAGTTGTAATAAATAACACCTGTAAAGTTTGTAAGTAGTGAAAAGAACAAAAAGGGATTTTAATATTTAATTTTGCAAAAGTTACGTTATGTATATACGTGACGAACGAATCGTTAGAAAATGAATATACTTGAACAGTATGACAACATGGTAGTATCTAGCGCATGTAACGTCACACCACTGAACCGTAAAATAAACTATATATTATATTTCCTTCAAGTTCATTGTTATCTCTTTGGCATTTCATTTTCAAACTTCCCTAAAACTGAAACTAGTCGGAAAACTCTGCTTTTATTATTTAGGCTACTCAAACTTCTGCATTTCTTTTTAACAATACAATTACTTACACAATTATTCTTCCTACAAACAATATTTAAATACAAATATAATGAGTTCACAACATATCCTTCTCACAAACAATATTCTAATTACAAATTAAATGAGTTCAAAGTTTCCTTCTCATATACACATACCTCAATTATTCTCTTACAATACTACCCTAATAAATAAATTTTAAACATATGATAATCGTTCAATAGCAAATCTTTAATTAAATTTTCATTATAATTACTATATACAACAATCCTTTTTTTAAAGTCGCCTAATTTAATATTCAGTCCCTTAAGAAATTGTGTTAAACGTAATTAAATTCAGTATGTTAAATATATCTCATAGAACCACAAATTCTTTGTGTGAATCTGCCAACCATCAAAAAAATAAATTATTTGACTTGCACACGGATCTTACTATGAACCATGTTCTTTTGTTATTAATTACAATTGAAAATTCTTTTAGGATAATTACACATGTGAATTCGCCGTTATTGCATATGGTTGAATTTGTTTAAGAGTATTTCTATACATTAATTCGCCTTACGATTTTCATGATCGAAGATATACAGATACATTTTATGTCACTTTTAATAATTTGCACTGAGACTGCAGAAATATTCGCCGCTAATATTGCTGTGACCCGCCTATACGTTGTAAGCTACAAAAGATGCTGTGACTTAGGTACAACCGAATTGTATTTATGAGAATGCAATAGAAAATATAAACTCGCTATCTTAGTGTCTTTTTCCTGGCCTGGCTAGTCCAGAGGAAAATATTTTGTAGATTTTATAAAAAGAAGTGAAACATCAAAATTTCAAAAAACTCCATGAACAGAAACATTCAGAAACATCATTTCTTTGTACACATTATCTAAAAAATCTTTTACATTCAATATAAATAACTCATACAAAACAATTTACAGCTTAAGCTTAGGCAGAAATAATTGCTTATTTATTAAAATAATCCTCTCTTAATCCTTGTTAACACTTACAGAACCCAAACGTCTCCTATGAGAGTTACAAAAATTTACTTTAAGATACTCGGGATAATTCCCCTATCTTTTTATTATCTTGGATGTCAGTGAAATTGGCCAACGACGCAGTAAAAAACAATCTTTAAAAATGTGAAAATGCTTCGAGCTCTGGCCTCAAATTTGCTGAAAATTATCCCTTTGACAATTAATTTTTTATAAATTAAAATCTTATTCTATCTTAATTTACTTGATTAAGATTAGGTAACAAAAAAAAATTATACTTGCAATTGATATTGTCAAACAGCGCTTATAAAATTATCATTTCCATTGTAATTAAAAGCATTAAAAACTTTCTGGTTCCATTTGAGATTTTCATTTTCAACCAATCTTGACGTAGAAATATCAATTTGCAAAGTGCATTTATTATAATTTACTAAAATTAGCAGTTGCTCTTGTATCAAGGTTATTTATATCGAAGACCATTTAATTTTCGTAGCATTCTTAACAATAATTATGTTTCATAATTCAAAGTTACGTTCGATGTCGTAAAATAAATTAAGAATTAATCTTTACTCAAAACGTACATGTTTGATGTCGTAAAAAGAAAGAATTTCCGAATCTGATTGTTCCGTCTTATATACTAAAATTCTAAGTACATCATTTTTTTCCATTCTATTCTAGATCATGTTCCCGACGGATGATGTAAAAATTACGACGATGTCTCTTTTTCTCTCTCTCTCTCCTTCTCTTCTTTCTCTCTCTCTCTCTCTCTCTCTCTCTCTCTCTCTTTCTCCCTCTCTCTCTCTCTTTCCCTTAGAGCTAGTAAACGCGATATCTATTTTATTTTATGGCTTTCTTGATAGTAGCGTTTTCCTCGAATTGGAGCGTTTATTCATTGATACAAATTAAGTGGCCTATTAGTGGCTTTTAGAACATTTCTAGTAAAATGACATATATGATTTATGACTTTACAAATTCTCTCGAATAGAAATGCTGTATTCTTCTTATTAAATAACGTTGACATTTGAAAATTCTGTAATTAATTCGAAACTAACTGTTTTGAAAGAAATACACGTTTTATTTAAAACTCATAAAATGGTATTTTTAACGAGAATAAATATTTTATTTTTGTTTTAACTGATATATCTACACACGGAAAATATTTAGTATTTTAAAAGTGCATGAGATTTGTTTTCAGTCTGCAATAAAGTGTCTACACACGGATTTTAATTACATAATAAATGAGGACTTTGTTCTTATGCTTTGTAAATATAATAAGAAAATGTGTTTTTTGGAAAAGCATTATTAACACAAGGTTTAAACTTGGACTTCTTCTTAAATGAAGTAACAATACTATAAGGTTTTTTATTTTATGTGCCAATGGAATACGCTTATGCGTGTACACAGGGTGTGAAAATTAAGTACAAGGTAAAGTGTTCCGTAGTGTTTCTAAGTCGTTTTCTCATTGGT
This sequence comes from Platerodrilus igneus, assembly GCA_036346225.1. Classification (NCBI taxonomy): domain Eukaryota; kingdom Metazoa; phylum Arthropoda; class Insecta; order Coleoptera; family Lycidae; genus Platerodrilus; species Platerodrilus igneus. The sequence goes on along the minus strand of JARFIW010000816.1, from coordinate 2,910,386 downwards.
TGTACATTACGATATTTGAAAGTATTTGTTCGAATAGCTCAGTAACCACTTGCAGGTTTTGAACGCATTCCGCGATGTCAGAATTTAAAGTAGAAGGGGCATGCGTATGGGTGATCCAGCTAGTTGACAGGTTTGAAAAGCACTTTGTTTGAAAGATTTCAAAATGGCAGGTCGAAAAAACTTAAACTTGGCGGGTTTTATTAAAGGTAATGTTTTATAAATTGATAATGTAGTTGTTATTTAAGGTAATTTGATTACATCTTGTAATCCCAGCTTTGTTTTCAATGCGATTTTGGTACTTATTGTAAAACCGTTAGTTAGTTAACCATTGAAGGGAATATTTTTATGATTACTTGTTGCTTTTGTCTCTGAATTTGCCATTTGTTTTACTTATTAGGTGTAATATATACTTTTCATGTCGATTTACGATTTTATTAAAATTGTTTATGTATAAATGAGGGTTGTTTGTTTAAACGGCCAAAAAACTAATATTTATTTATTTCACATAATGTTTGTTTAGTCTTTAATACAGTGTTCGAACTTCTATTGCATTGCCTTTATTGCCGAATCAATAGTATAATGTGCCCTTACCGTGATTTTATGAGCAACTAATGAAAAGGTACCGACATCATATTTAATCAAATTGTTAGGCAGGTTTGAATATGAACAGTTATATTTCTAAGTTACATTTGTTTTGGTTTTAAGCTAAAAATTGAATTAACCATGAAGTTGTGTATATTTTTTGTTTGTAATTTGCAATGTCACGATGTGTTGAATTTTAAAAAAGTATGTTTTAACCGATGCAATCATAATGAATTATTTTTAACGTTTGCTTACTAGATTTCCTATATTTTAACTAACATGCTTTTATATAAACATTTAGCGCCTGAATCTAGACTTGTATTTGTGCTATAAAATTTTGATATTTTTGCTGCCAACATGTTTTATAATGTTTGATATTTGTGATGCATTTAACATTTTTATTTTATGTGTAATTGTTTTATTTCAGCATATTAACCACATATTCCACTGCATCTCTCATATTTCGGTTTAAACGTAATTATATGTTGTTGTTTTGTTTACCTTATTATCTAGCCGATATTCCTATATAATTAACTAGTATTTAACGTTTGTGAAAATTGTTGTGATGTAATTAAATTGAACCTCTGATATGACCGACCTTTACGTGCCTTACGCGTTTGCATGTATGACTATGTTGGAGATAGTCTATTCAATAATAAGCGCCTTTTTAACTATGCGCATTCATATCTTAAGTTCATTTAGCGATTCATGTTGTCTTGTCAATGTACTTGTAGTTGTACCCTTTTGCAAATAATAGGAAGTCAGATAGCCCTTGTGAAATATTTTGTAACACGGGTTGGAAATTGTTAATGTATGTATGTGGGTGCGTGTGATCGAGCCTTGTTGAATACTACTGACATTTTATGTCCGTGCGGGGAGGAACATTGCTAGTCAAGGCGCAGGTCATCTTCCTGGTGTCCCCCGTCTTCAACTTTAGCTGGGTAGTATTGGCCTCGCCGATCTCAGTAACTACCAGAAAAGACTAGCTGGTTTATACTAACGTTTCTTCAGTTGTCATATGTGGTATGCCTACGTAACAGTTAACATCCCGTTAAATTCAATGTCGGTGATCTGGGTATTTGCACGTTACCCGTCATTGTCGAGATGTGCCAAATGCAGTTGGAAGTGTGAGGACAGTTTGGGGTTTTCTCTGTCGTGCTTTTTTCCCAATCGTCCAGGTTGAGTACGGCATTGTTTACTTTAAATGTCATTTTCTTATACGTTCATGCGAATAACCTATTTAGTGGTTATTCTTTTGATTAAAAGTAAGTTAGGAAAATTCTGTAGTTTCAAATCTTTTCCGCCTTAACGCCATCTTCTCAGTGTAAATTTTGGTTACATTATAACAACACAACGTAGTAGTCGTTCGCGCCACTGCCACTAGATGTTAGATCATGGAGCCCGGTGTATCATTCATAGAGGTCGTTTGGGTCAGCCTTCAGGTCGGTTATACTACAAAGGAAATTTGACTTTTCTTCGTTTTTCCTTTTTCTGGCGTTTTTTCATATAATTTGGCATTCAAATATCCCTCGTGACATCATTATCACATCAATATATATAGTATATACAATATCCTGCAATCGTTTACTCAAACACTATTGAATTAGCCAAGGGATACAAAATTGCTCTCACTAAGTTTATAGTATTTTAAGTGTGTGAATGTTTTTCTAATTACAAGAGATAAATTGTAAATAATTATTAAAAATAAATCATAATTCATCCCACTTTAGCACTTTTGTAAAAGACTTAAAGCCTTGGGCTGAAAAGTCTGGTAAAAATACAATATTTTAAATAAACTAGAGAAAAGTGTTTCAATTAAGTGACTAAAGCTGATGAATTATACTCTGTATAATAAATAAAATATGAAGGTCAAGAATGTAAATTCGCAATATATACATACACAAATATTAAGTAACTGCACAAGATCATTTGATAATTAATACTATGATATTAGTTAGTAAGAGGAAACAATAGCTTAGACTTTTATTCAAGCTCAAATGAACATTTGAAATTGAGCTATTAATTTAAAAATGAAAAATATAAGGTCTCCAACAGGATTCAAATCTGTGAAAATATTGCTGCCTAGCAATCTGCGGCTCCGTGGCGTAGTGGTATGTGTGTGACTACTACGCCCTAGGTCCCGGGTTCGAATCCCGACACGGTCCGCTTGAAAAATGTTAGGCGAGCATTTTTCGCAAAAATACACCCTCGTTCGGATGAGAGGTAAAATGGAGGTCCCGTGTGTGAGTGTTGTCACGCACGTTAAAGATCCCTACCTTGCTTGGAACAGCAAGGATTCGGCAAAAATTCAAAATTTTCCAGGTAAAAAAAACTCGCTTCCTGGCCAATGTAGTACTTTCGGGTGGAGCATTGGAAAATCACATGTAATGCCTAGCAATCTCAATGTAGTACCTTTGGGTGGAGCATTAAGGATGCAAGTATAGCGGCCCTTATTCAAATTATAATGCCTAGCAATCTGTATCAAATACTTACACTTTGTTCTTTCTTTAAATCATGTAAAGCACCTTTCCGGTAAAGAAGTTTTTTATTGTTATTAGGCGATTTTTCGCGACATAAACTAACATACTTAAGTATGTGTGTATGTGTTAAACTTGCGTTTTGGCAATAAAATTTACTGGAGGGGAAATTGTATGGCACCATTCTATCAGATAATCCAACATACCCTGATCTGTACCAGGTTATGCTTCTGAATGTTAAACACTTGACTTTTACCGGATAATTATTCAAAGTGAGGTTAGGAAACTACAATACGTTTTCGCGGCGCCGCACAAGTAAATATTTTTTAAATAGTGGGGGGATACTTCAACATACCATACTCGAACAATTCAAGTATGTCGCGAAAAATCGCCTATTATTTGTAACGAAGCAATATTCTATGGTAACGAAGGTGTTTGCTAAATATGAAAATGTTATACGTTAACGTTAAGATAGCCACTATTTGAAAATGTATTAATTTATTATCCATTTTTCTTAAAATTATCTTTAATGCTTGAAAAAATACAATTAATCCTGTTAAATTAATTTTAAAATGAATCAGTTAACTTTAAAATAGGTTATTTCATTTATTAAATACTGTGGTCAATTTTCGCAAATTGGTAACGTATAACACAGGTTACTCTGTGCGTATATACGCCATCTGTGTATTACATTAAAAGCTTATAGACGTCACTTCTTTTATGCTTCAAATAGAACAAGTTGGTAAGATCTTCATCTTTTTCTTAAATATTTTTAGTCATCTAGCATTGCTAGTAGTTTATTTTAAATCCCAATATTTTATTTTAGGTATTTTTTTCCATATGTAAATGTATTTATATGGTTCACATTAAATTGTTGGCTTTACCGTAAATTTTTAGATTGAGGTTATGTGTGTATATATAACCTGTAATAATATAATATCGAGATCAAAGTGAAATATATTTATTGCCGTTTTTGTTTTAGGACAATGAAGCAGATTGTAACAAACCAAACAGTTAAAATCCCTAAGGGGTTGAATGTAACAGCAAAGGGTCGATTGGTAACTGTAACTGGACCTAGAGGTGTACTGAAACGGTCGTTTAAACATCTGGCATTAGATATTTCTATGGTTAGCCCAAGAACTCTTAAAGTAGAAAAATGGTTTGGAACGAAGAAGGAATTGGCTGCTGTACGAACAGTTTGTTCTCACATAGAAAACATGCTTAAAGGTGTAACTAAAGGTTATCAATATAAAATGCGTGCAGTGTATGCCCATTTTCCCATTAATTGTACAACCTCAGAAGGTGATACAGTTATTGAAATAAGAAACTTCTTGGGCGAAAAATTCATTCGTCGGGTTAAAATGGCTCCTGGTGTAACTGTAAAAAATTCACAGAAACAAAAGGATGAACTCGTAATTGAAGGCAATTCACTTGAAGATGTATCAAGATCAGCAGCCCTTATTCAGCAATCAACCATGGTTAAAAATAAGGACATTCGTAAATTTTTAGATGGTTTATACGTGTCTGAAAAAACAACTGTTGTTGAAGAAGATTAAGTGTTTACAATAAAATTCCACGTATCCAATTAATTGTTATTTTTTATTAAATAGTGTATAAAAATGGGTAAAGTATTGATATTTATGTGTGTCTATATAATAATGGTATAACGTCATTGGATGTTTAGCAGGTTTGCTAATCTAAGCTAAAGTAAGTATTGATTTTTATAGTTGCAACAAAGCGAGACTTATAAATATTTAGTAGTTTTAAAATTAACGCATTCAATCGATGACTAATTTCACACCAAATCATTTGAGCAATTAATAGGTATAAAGTTTCAGGGCGATCGCTCTTTAGAATTAAGGTAGTGCAGCTAGCAATCCAAATAAATGCTAGAGCATGCTAGATTTTTATTTGATTTCTAGAATGAAGGCTTTTTCTGATTGTTTACATGTAAAATCACCACACAGCTAACAAGTAAACATGTATCCTCAACACATTTATAGCAAATCAGAAACCCAATCCAATTGAATATATATTATGTGACAGAAATTAATTGAGCTCTTTTCCAGTTGCAGGATAAATTAATACTTGAAATGATAATTAAAAGTATCGATTTGTAATTTGTAGTAACTCATACTTTCTGTGCGTAATACAAAATGAATAGCTAGGATGTTTTGTTCATAATCACCAATTTGCATCATTATTTGCTTACTTTTTACTATGGTTATACTTTAAAACTCGTAGAGCCATTGACCATGCTCCTCCAGGTTTTATGCTTGCTTCTGTTGACTATAGCCGATTTTTCACGACATACTAGAATTGTTCGAGTGTGGTATGTTGAAATACTCCCCCACTATTTAAAAAACATGCATTTGTGCGGCACCGCGAAAACGTATGTTTATTTAGAATTCTACTACTAACCTCGCTTTGAATAATTGTCCTGTAAAAGTCAAGTGTTGAAGATACAAAGGCATAACCTGTTACAGAACAGGTTATGTTCATTTATCTGATGGAATGGTGCTGTACAATTTCCCCTCCAGTAAATTTTATTGCCAAAATGCAAGTTTATCACACATACATAATTAAATATGTTAGTTTTTGTCGTGAAAAATCGCCTTCTACATACAATGAAAGAGTATCAAATTTTCAACTACTGAAATATCTTAACCTCAGAATTATCTCGAGTTTCACTTAGGACGATCTTGCTGTTAAAATCAGTTGTGTAAGGGGAAATAAGAAGAATTGAGACATTGTTGATAACAAAAAGTGGTATTATTCAACGTTTATCACAAAAATTTCCACTTGTGAAAATATTTTTTCGGCTGAAAGTAATAAAAGACAACATGTCAACTAAGTCCATGGATATGAAATAAAAATTATTATATTCATTCCATATTTTATTTCTATATTTATTAAAGAACTGAAATATGTCCAGTAGGTACCTACAAAGTACAAATAAGTAAACGTACCAAGCTCAAAGACAGAAATTGTAAAATGTAGGTTACAATTATTCGTAGAATGGTTTATAAAAATTAGTTATATGTGATTTTTCGGAATTAATTCAAGATCTTGTTTTTTGTTATTTGCCATTCTGTTTTGTATTAAATGCGTATTACAGTGTAATATTGTATTTTTCTTCCCAATCTTATCTGATACCTTAAAGTTGTCATCCTCATAAGATGTTTTGAAAAAAAAAAGAGAAATTGATGATTTGTGTTACACATGGAAAGTCTTTACTATAGCTATTTTTATCTGCAGCATATTCAAAGCACTGATTTCAGTTGCTAGAGCTTTAATAGAAATCTTTGAAGCACAATTCTGTAATATTGAATGACTACAGTTTTTTTAGCAACTTGAGTGCCATTAATGAATTACTCTGACAAGTGCACTGAACTACTCTTCAGCTGTCGTTTCATTTTGCTCAGCGAACAAACGCATGAAATCTATTTTGCATGTGGGCTTTGATCAGGTATTTATGGCTAGACTTTTTGTTATGATATAGCGCAGAGGTAAAGGGCAATTGTGAATTTATTTTTCTCCTGACCCGTGCAATTATATGATTTTAAGATCGACCCATCGCCTGATGAAGCTGTTCTTTTATTTAAAAACTGAAGAACGTACAAACCCATTCGTTAATCTCCCTTATGTCTATTGAATTTATCTCAAACAGCATTCACATTTGTTACTCTTCCGATTGTAAATTCTAAAATAAGTGCATTTAATTTATACTTTAGTAAAAGACTTCGCCTTTGGGAATTTGTAAGTGATCCATCTGCACTTTAACATTGAGTTCCCCCTTTACTTTTCCTTTCTGAACAATTCTTTCTCCGCTATGTGCTGATTATAACATTCTTTTCTCTTCTCTTTTTCTGCCCTTCAGCATTATCGTAGACACACTACATTTCATGTCTATTTTTGAGATAAAGAATGAAATTTAAAATCGTAACAATCCGATAAACTTTATGTAGTTTACTAATGAAATGTTTTTTCTTTACAGTCGGTTATGTACTTATGAGTATCTACAATCGATTTGCTCTCACCAATAAAATGTTTACTGGGAGTAGCACGCATATAATGATTTAATTTTTGGAATTCTGTCGAAAAATTTCTGTATAGTATAGCTTTCTTCAAATACCAATTTTATTTTGGGTGCCATGTTTCTCTTGGCAATTCTCCTCCAGTAGAACAGCTATCCTCTTGTTTTGTTTTTCCTGAACAGTGTAAATTTGGCAATCGTTTATATCTGACATGTTCTTAAAAAATAATTTACGTACTCGGACTTTCTGTTCATTAAGACGGAAATAGAAGGTATCATTGTCTTTTTTCTTCTTGGTAGCATCGACACTCGGATATTGATTGGTTTTGTTAAATCGCCCAATTTCTAGTTGAAGCAACAATCCGCATATCTTCCTCTTCAGTGAAGTTTATGAAACATTTCAATTTACACTTTCCGGTACACGGAGTGTTCGGTCTCTTTGTCGCACGTTTGCGTGGTTAATTTTAAGTTACTGTAAATTCTTAGTTGTAAATCAAACCCTAAAGCTGTCATCCCTTACCATTACATTCTGTCGTAAAAATTTCTTTGTGCACGTGTAAATAAGTTGGACTAAGGATAGTGACGAAAAACACTCTCTCATCGATATCGAAGCAGAACAGTCGGATCTTCGTTCGGTAAAGTGAGTTTGTCAATAGTGCCGCCGACTTTATCGATAAACCCATAAAAAAACACAGTGCAAGTGCAAAGTAACACGTACTATAATCTCGAATACAGTCCACTTAGCTGAAGAGTAAGGAACTACATATTAGAACAACAACGCCCTTACTCAAACTAATAACTTAGATAGCTTTCAACCTTTGGCGAAAGTAGTTCTACAATCTTGACATTCATTCATTGTCAACAAGAGAGGCGTTTTTGTTCAATTCGACAGAAGATATGGCAAACCAGGTTAGCCTGTAAATAATTAGTGCCCTTTGTACTTTTATCGAACTGAATGAAATTATTCGCAATAAAAGCATCTAATCGTTTAGACACGTACGTGCCAACCCGAATAAAATTCCAAATTATCTTTTTTACTAGTATTTGATTTTAAAATGCGTATTTACTATAATTGATCTCAAATTGCCGGAGGTAGGGCACACTTATATAGACTCAGATCATGATTCTGGTCGAGTGGAAAAGTTGTTGAGAAAGTATGATATAATATAGTATGAGCACTTGTGCTGGATGGACGTACAGCTGCATGCTCCGTGAATATATCAGTGAGATAGGTGGACTAATTTAATATCATTAATGTTACAGGTATTTGGTGTTAACTGCATTGTTGGTAAGTTATTTGAACGTGTTAAACTGTTAAACATATTTCAATATGCCTTTTACCCGTGATCAACTGGAAGACATTAATCAAATAATTTCTGCAACAACAAGCAAATCGTTAAAGGGCATACTCTTTATCAAGGTTATCACTAATGCAGTCATTCAGGTTGTTTCAGAACATTTTAGCACTAAATTAAATGCTCAAAATGAAATAACTGCAGAACTAAAGATTGAGGTCAACAACTTAACAGCCGTGAATGAAACATGTGTACAGGAATGTGATAAACTTGAACAATGCACATGGCGAAATTGTCTTAGAATTTATGGTATGATACAGCAGACAAATGAGGATATTTTGGAAAGCATTTTATATGTTTGAGAAAAGTCTCGATATCGTTATAAATAATCACATTGATAGAGTTTATTGACTAGGAAAACGAAATGGTGATCAAACTGCCGTAAAGCCAATTATTGTGAAGTTTGTATCATTTTGACACTGCCAGTTATTTTTCAAAAAGAAGATGCTGAAAGGTAGTAAAAACTCGATCAGAGAGAGATCTTACGAGCAACCGCATCAAAATTCTACATGCTGCTTCTGAGAAATATACGTTTAAAAATACGTGGTTCAAAGATGACAATATTTATGTAAAATCCAATGGCGTGTGACAGAAGTTTGTTACTTTTGCAACATTTAGGTGTTCTGTGATTATATAAGACACTAACATAACTTGAGTGCCTTTAATTTTATTCTTAGTTTAAATTGAAATACTTTACTTTTGAGAAACTGCACCTCCTAAATCTATGTTCACCTAAAATAATAAATGAAATGTAAAACAATTTTAGTTGCGGAGTTGCGCACCTGCTTCAAATTGCGACTGTAACTATTTATAACTAAATTTGTAGGTATTTGGTTGTAGAATATAAATTGTTTCGTTCCAGAAAATATTGAATATTTGATTTGTATAAAATTGTTAGAGATTCACTTGTAACTTAAATTAGTACTGTATCAGATTAGATTGTACGATTGTTCGGTTGCTATTGTATTTTGTTGATTCTGGTAACATTTGTCGATTAATAATTATAATTATCCAAGTAGACATTTAAAACATGCAAAATACCTGTTTATAATTTTAATCGATTACCTTTTGGTGGTATGTTAAGATTTTTGTGTTTTTGTTTATTTCCTTTGTGTGTCTGATGAAAGGATTGAGCTTGTGCATTTAAATGTTGGAACGTTGTTTAGCTGTTTTCTGCCCTTAAGAGAATTAATCACGTATAGCAACAATGATATACTGTCTGTAAAAAATTAAATACTGCTATGCTAATCGTACTTTATGTTTAACTACTAATCTACGCTAACCTTATCTAATGGTCCATTCTGAATGTAAGGTCATTACATCTCTATTTTGTTCCAGTTAGGGACACTCTCATACATCTTGAAATTGATATCCTTTGCCTAACAAAAATGGTTATCAGATTTAATAAACCCCGAAAATATTAACATACCTGATTACACACTACGTTGTGATAGACATGAGGGGGGTGAGGGGTTTGCAGTTCATATTAGGAATATTTTCAAACCTATTGAACTTGTCACTTTGAATTCAATTGAACAACTCTGACTATCCTTTATAATAAACAAGCAGAAAATGGTGTTTAGGGTTTGTTACAGATCCGAGATTTATGATCCTTCTTATTTTTTAATTGAATTGGAAACCACCTTATCCACGCTGATCCTATGTACAGATACAATTTTCTCCTGTGAAGATTTTAATTTTGATTTCTTGGATCTTTACAATAAATTCACTATCGAATGACTTATTTAGTTCGGAACCTTGATTGTAATTGGTTTCATAGACGAACGACTAGAATATCATAACGCAGACATAGCTTATTCTCTTCCAAATTAGATGTTATTTTTAGTACCGAGGTTGTCAGTGTAAATATTTCTGACCATCATCTTGTCAGCTGTTCCTTAAAATTCGTTAAACAAAGTTGAAAATTTTGAAACTTATTGCTTACTAAAGTATATTAATGTGAACTCCCTTCTAACTGATTTACTTGATGCCCAATTACACGATATATATATATATATATATATATATATATATATATATATATATATAGAGTGTCGGATATTGACAATAAGGTGTACCTACTAAGTGTGCTTAAAAAATATCTGACATTTACGCTTGTTGTGTGAGGATTACCAAGCCTTACACGCCATGGCTGACAGATGCTATCAAAAGCATGCAATGCACAAGAAATAAGGTTCTGAAAAAATTTAAGTTTCCAAAACTCTAGGTTTTGGGATCACTATAAAAATTTATGTAATTTGACCACACTAACTGTTCATAGAAAAAGACAAACCTACCTAGAATATAAATTTTATGAATCCTGCAATATTTACAAATATAAAATGCACTTCCATCCCAGAAGCTTTCAGGGATGTTAATGCACTAAATAGCTACTATGTACAAAATAGCCAGATTAATTCTGGAACTCATAAATGGGTTTTGGATTTGTATAAACATAAGATCACAGATTCTATTTCATCGTTTTGCTTAATAACCTCAAATGTTGTTACAAAAATTTTGTGTTCAATAAGACCAAAGCTCATGGGTAACGACAATTTGAGTATTAGTATAATTAAATTTTTTGCCCGCATATACATCCTTACTTAGTAAATATAATTAATACGTACCTCTTCGAAGGTGTATTTTCTAAAAATTGGAAACATCCATTTGTATTACCACTCCCAAAGTCAAGTAATATTACAGAATATAAGATATACGTCTCATCAGTATATTGTTGAAAAAATAGTTAATAATCAGTCGCAGGAATATGTGTTAAAGTATGCTGTTATTCCACTAACTCAATCCAGTTTCAGAAAAGGCTTTAGTCGTAAATCCGTATTGATCTATTGTTGGCGATATAGTGAGAGCAACAGATGAGGACAAACTAACTGTCTTGATCCTCCTTGATTTCACTAAAGCTTTTAAAAAAATTAACCACTTTTTTTTATTAAAAATTTTGAAATGTATTGGTCTAGGTGAAATATTCCTGCAACTTTCTTCGATCTTATCTATACGACCCTTCCCAATCGGTTAAGATAGATGCCGATATCTTAAACCCTCTTCCGTTGCTCTCTGGTGTGCCCCAGGGTTCCATACTAGGTCCCTTATTGTACACTATTTACACTAGCTGTTTTTATAAAGCTCTGCAATACTCTAAGCATCACTTCTATGCTGATGATAAACAAATTTGTTTTTCTTACCCACCAACTATGTAATGGCTTGTAACAATTTTAACAGCAATTTGTCAAATAGCATAACAGCATGCATTATTTTTAAATCCGGTTTAAAACAGAATTATTTTTGTTTGGCCTCAAGAAATATAGAACAGGATTTATTAATCTTCAGTTCAAGATCAATAACAATAATCTTAAATTTCCTGATCATGCAAAAAATTTGTGTGTAACTCTTGATAACAATTTAAAATTTAGATTACATGTTAATATTGTATCCAAAATGGGTAAAACTGCTATCTCCTATATCTTTTATTGGAGCTGGAATAGGTTTAAATGAATTTAAACATGTTGAGTTTTTGCCGCCAAGTATACGTGGTAGACGCCGAACACGAAAATGTACCAGATTCTATCGTTTGCTACATACATTGACGTAACCTAAAAAAAAACCAAGAGAAAGAAAGAAAGGAAGTAAGTATGACCGGGCTCAATCAGTGAGTGGGTGGGGTTTTATACCTATAGCTAAATTACAAAGAAACCTGAAATAAATAGAGAAAAAAATAGATACACTCACTCATTCACACTCAGAACAAAACATACAACGAAAGAAAAAGAACTTATAATTAACCAAAATATTCACAGCACATAGTAAAAAAAATTCATGAAAATGGAGAGCTGTAGTTTTTAGGTAATTACTCCCTAACAGTGATTAGAAAAAAAGAAAGAACCAATCGCAAGCCTAAAACCACAGCTCTAGATCATCGTAAATATAAACTTAAACTATAAGTACATCCCTAATCGCAACATTTTCAACTGTGTCCGCAAGTCTTTAAGCAGTTGTTACAGTAATAATTAGTATAGTTTTAGTAATTTATAACCAAATAGTAAAGCAGTACGAAAAGAGCAGGAAAAACCCAAAATAGTTAAATAATTTTCGTATGTAAGAATTAAATTTAGCAAGGCCATAGTCGAACTGTAAAATCCCAGGCGTTCTGATTCCGAAGTAAGAAGCGCATACAAAGAAAAAAAGAACTCGCCCTCGAGTCACTGGTATTGGGGTGGTCAGTCGCTGGTCTACGTCAGGGAGTAGGTAGGCTTACGCCCAGGCAGAACGCATTTGACCTCCCATTACCAGATGAAACGACAGCTCAAGGGATTAACATGTCCCCCGCAGGAAGCTAGAATAATTACGAACAATAGATTAATTTATTAAAACCAAAAAGTACTGTTTTATAAATCCTATATACTCACCACGCTATAATGCGTGCCAGCAATTTGCATAAAGAAAACGAAACGAATCAAAACAGGACGGATGTTTTCTGGTTGCTAGTCGAACAGAAAGTTCATATTAAATTTGTTTAGCTAAAGCACCAAAGCTTAATGAAATAAAACAGGAAAACCCTAATTTATTGAAACAATTTTGCCGAATTCTTTAAAACGGGAAAGCACACCAGCCTTAATTATTGAAATACTTGGAATGTCGCCTATCTAATTATGGCGTAAATTCCCCTGTACACGAAATTCTTAGAAAGGATATTTATTTTTAATGAGCAGAAAGATTTATCAAGGAAAATATATAGTGTGTTTATTATTAATTGCAATACAAATTTTAATACACGAAAGGGTTATGTTTAATTTACGGAATAAATTTTCGTGTTTAACGCCAAGGAATTTAAGGTGAAAACTATTGCATATAAACTAATCAATTATTTACGAAAATCAACGTAACACGTTTCACACGAAGATGAGGAGTATCGTATTTTTATTTCGGACGATCAAGTTAGATGCTTCACATTCAAATCATTGGGGCACATATCCTCATCCTGTCCTAACTCCAATATCGATAAGCAAGTTGATACCGAACTTGACGGAAGCCGAAGCGAAAAAAGGCCACTTGCCCTTCCATAGAATCTTCTGAAAATTTAATACAAAACAATCACAACGAGGAGGGCCAGGAACCCAACGTTCCTATCCACCTACCACTTAGCGGCCTAGTCGAAGCAGTTAATAATGCTGATCCATTGATATTACATAATAGCGAACCTACAGATCAGCCATTTAAAACTGTCGCTAAGGGTTCAAAGCAGGCCCGAAATAAGGTTGAAATTGAGTACTCAACTGAACAAATTGACTCTTATGACGAACTGTTACCTATATGGTCTAACTCAGAGTACACCCTAGATTTCATCCAATTTACCGATTTCTTAAAAGAAGTAAAATGAAGCGACAAACCATTAGCAATCGCACAACGTTATTCAGATGACATAGAGCAATTATTATTCTTACTTAAGCAAGCTGCAACATATTCAAAAGGCAGAGCACTAAAGGAACGTTGCAAAAGGTTAGAAGTAGCGATTAAAAAGAACCTAATGATAGATGGGCACAATCTAACATCGCCGCTACTATCCAATAGCGCATCACAACAATCTATCTCACCCACAAATTCAGTAGAGAGCTTAAATAGCACTCACAGCATATACTAGCACATTTTGAGTTTATCTTATATACTAATACACTAAGGACAGTCTATCGTACACCTTTTTTAACTATTCATTATGCATAAGGACACTTTGAAACTATTAACATTAAATTGTAAAAGCATAAGGGGCGAACTCAAAGCTTTCCAACTTAAAGAATTCATAGATACAAGAATACTTGATATAGTACTGCTACAAGAAATCAACATAAATGACCAATCTCTCTTTAAAATACTCCTGCAATACAACGCCATTATCAATCCATTCTCAAAAAACTACTCTGGTACAACGATACTATTAAGAAACAGTACCATTGCAGATCTAATAAGTCACGAAATTCTAATAGAGCCTTATGTTCAACATGTAACGCTATCAATTAATAACATTCTTTGGAAAATAATAACCATATACTGTCCCTATGACACACAAATGGCAATTCAAATTTACGAAACTCTAGGAGCACATTAGTTAAATTAAAAGTAAACAGTGATTTGCAATTAATTATAGGAGGCGATTTTAATTGCACGACAGAACCACAACTAGATGGATTAAACTCTGTTGAAAATCGCCCCACAGTAGCAAATAGGTTACGTGATTTGATGGATAACATCCAAATATACAACTACTGGAGATACTTCAACCCAGCAAAAGGTGGAGATACATACATCACGCCGAATTCTTCTTCCAGGACCGATCGCTTTTACTGTAACAAAAATACCATAAATTTTATATCTGCAATACAAATAATTGGCTCATTTTTTGATCACCCATCACTGGCACTACACATCCAAACGAAAAATAAAATTAAAGATACTTATTTTCCTTACTGGAAATTCCCCAATGAGCCGCTAGAAGAACAAGTATTTGTGATGTGTATGAGAACATTCCTTTCCAGCATCGCTAAGGTAAACGAGAGCTCCATAAACAGTATTTCAGTGGGAAAAACTCAAGTTATCAATAAAAGAAATTACTATCCAGTGTTGTAACCAGAGGAAACAATAAAAATGAGAGAAATTAATATTCTAAATGCACAGTTTCAACATTTTCTGAGTAGATTTCAAGGTCATACTTTTCAAGACACATGATACCATAGAACAAGCAAAAACTTATTACCAAAGAACTGCAGCAACTAACGCACTTTTGCAAAAACACGAAGCGATACTAAAAACAGTGAAACCAAACATACAACGTATTTTCATAACAAAAAACCTCAACTCAGCAAACTAGTTATAAATGGAACTGAAATCACTAATAAATCCGATTTGTGTAAGCATGTAGTATCCCATTTTAAAAAACTGTATACAGCTCCACCTTCCACATCTGGAAGTGATGACTTACTTTACTCATCGCTGCCTAAGTTATCCAAAGAGGATAGGAATATATTAGAATCTACTTTAACGATGGAAGAATTCACACAGGCAGTACCTGTTTTAAACAAAAATAAAGCGCCTGGAAGTGACAGCATAAGTGCGGAATTTTACGTAAAATTTTGAGACGATATAAAACATGTCTACCTACGAACTTTCAGTAAAGGTCTTGATAACGAATATATTTCACACTCAACGGTTAAACGAGTAACAGCCCTAACTCTGAAAAGGGACGGTAGTTATCAGACTTTAATGGTTGGCGGCCGATATCAATATTAAACGCCGATTACAAAATTTTAGCAAAATCAATAGGAAATAGCATTATCAACATAATACAGAAGCTTATCAACCAAGACCAGTCCGGTTCTATTCCCAATCGAACGATGTACGACGTCCTCCATTTGAATCACTATATAATATAGTACGCAAACCAAAACGCAATCCCCCTTGCAATACTGCGATTGGATCAAAAGACTGCGTTTGATTTGGTTGGTCATAAGTACCTCTACACAACTTTATCGGCATTTGGGTTTGGTAAACGCTTTGTTGGCTATGTCAATACAATGTACTCTGAGGCAACCTCTCACATAAGAATTGGGCCGTTCTAACCAGCGGAATAAAACATAGTAGGGGAATACGTCAGGGCTCTCAATTATCTGGTCCCCTATATACCATCTCTATCGAACCCTTCTTGCATCTTTGTCAACGTATCCTATCCGGATTTCTTCTTCCTTGTAATTCCCAGCGCAAGCTCGTAGTCAGCGCCTATGCGGACGATATTTCGATATTCGTATCGGACGAGCACGACTTTGATAAACTTAAAATGTGTGCGGTGTTTACCAAAGAGAATCAGGATCCAAATTTAACAATTCTAAATCAAGGATTCTGGACCGCTTCATGGAAGTCTAGAAACTCTACGCTATTAGGTTTTGCGTGGTCTGCCACTAATATTAAAGTCTTAGGGGGTAACTTACTCAAACAATATCGTGCATGATACACAATCTGCCTTCAAAAAAATTGCAAGTACTATTGAGGTATCTACAGACAATTGGAATCAATGTCCTTAATACGAAGAAAAACTGTCGTTAATCAATATATTGCTTCAAAAATATGGCACTTTATGCACGTTTTGTCTTTCAGTCCAGCGCAATTAAAAACGTTACATAGGAAACTAATCGAATACGCGTGGTCTGGAAAGCATTGGACTATATCAAAAGAACTGCATCTCTTCATACAAGACGGCGGGATAGGACTAGTCCATTTACAGTCAAAGCAACAATCTCTGCGTCCGTTCCTTGGCCAACGTTTAATTAACAGTCATGACGACGAGAACTGGGCAATATTATTGAAACACATCATATCAGTTAGTAACGCTTATGGTGTGCATTGGCAATGGCTATTTTGTATATATTCTGGAAACAAATGCAACAAAATTTACCAACAACCAAACGTATTTTTGAACAGTTTGTTTGATGCATGGTTAAACGTAGACGTACGTATAGCCAACTGCCCTAGAAATATTACAGAATTAGAGTCCATACCAATGCTGAACTGTAGATTACTAGAGGTGTCCATCAAACCACCACTCTTCACTTTCAAATGGGTCAATAATGGGTTCAAAATAATAGGAAATTTTATGCACGAAGGGGAATGGATGACCGATGAACAACTGAAAGCTAACCTAAATGAAGTAAGTCCTCCCATTAGTCATGACCTAAGTGAGCAGTACAAATGAATTATGGCTTTCTTTTAAACACAACACATGTTTCGCCAAATGCTATCAGTGAACAGACAATAACATTAACATCGAACAACCGAAGTGTTGTGATAAATAAATCAAACTGCTCAATCATCCAGAAGCTGCTTACAGTCATTTTTTTAATACACACTCCAAACTAGAAGGACACTGGTCTAACGACAAAGTAGAATGGTCATCGTATTTTAGTTCCCCATCGCTAGGACATGACTCTATAGTAGCCTGGAGATTCGCCAAGAACCGTTTATCCGAAGCAATATTTCTTAACCACACTGGAGGAGCAAACTCAACAACGTGTGCTTGGTGCAACGAACAAGGATCTTCCTGGCACATGATAATGGAATGTGTAGCAACCAAGAACATTTGGAATCTTGTAAGAAAAATAGTATGTAATCTACAAAAACAAAAGAAAATAGACATAAAGGACCTGTACTGCGGATTTCATAAAAGTATGGCAGTTGCACCGTTAGCAAATTACACTAGCCAAAAGCACTATTTATTGGGCTATTTTCGAAAATTACAAGCAACAAAAACAGGTGATGTTTTTGGAAATATACAAAAGTCGAATAAAGTCACGAATAACACGACAGTGTTTATGGTACCAAGCAAAGAATGACTCTTTTTGGCAAAAATGGTGTACAAACGAAGCACTCTGCATAACCAATGGAAATACTTTAGTTTTCTCATCGATACTCGACTAACGTATTATCTTCCAATTTTGTTTTTAGAATTTTCGTTTGTTAATTATTACTCGTTCGAATAAATTCTGTTTCAATTCTTAAATTCTTCAACAGCCCCCTATATAGTTTACTTGTTACTTCATAAGCCCGTTTTGCCATAAATTTGTTAAATCCTTCAACCTGATTCATAAGTGTATCTGCTCAACCAATATCGAGACATACCTAGGCAATGTTTGAAAATAAATCATGTTATTGATATGAGAAATTATTGTCACGATCTGCAAATCCTATCACCTCAACTTAATCTGTTACAAAAAAGGAAATATCCAAAATATGAAAGTTGCTTTTAGAGATGGGGTGAAATGGGTTTGAGTGGATGAATTTAGATCATATTTATACAAAGAAAATTATTATTAATCTATGTCGTTTAAAAAAGTTTCAATACTGAAAATTCGAAAAAGATGCCTAGTAGTCGAAAACATAAGTTTAAAAACAAATAAATGAAAAAGTTGAAATTTTTCTGGAAGAAAAACTTGAGTATTTGAAAGAGCACTTCATTTTGTTAAGGAGGAATTTTAGAGGAAAATGGCATAATGTATTTTTTGTTATATGCATCTAAATATTAAAATAATATTTGATTAAAGTCTTAAATGCTTGGCAGATTCCTTTCATCTCACATTCCCTTCTTTAGTTTCAATAGCGAATGAAGGTGTTAGTACCTACAGAGACAAAATACGGGCTGCATTTTACAAAAAAAAATCAATTTTTAATATACGTATCACATCTGACGGCATTTTAAATGATAACACCATAACTTAAGTGAGATAACGGGGAATAAAAAAATTTACAAATAAACTTATTAACCCATTAAAGCCCAAATTAAAAATTGTTCTTCAAAAACTTAAATTCCTATTTTGAGGGACTCGATGAGGTGTCTAATTCACAAAAATTTCATTTTTAATAATTCAGAATGTGACAAGCTGACAAATATGTGTTACATATATGTAACACTGGGCAGTAGAGCAGCTACAGTACACACACGCAAAAAGTACTTTAAATGATTATGTAGTTACATAATCATATACATGTTCTTAAATTAACTTAACTTGCAGGATTAGAAGAATAATAGCCAAGCAGAGTATGGCTGTATATATTTAATTATCATAATTTTTCAAGTTGATATATCAGCAGCCAAAAAAGTATTTCAATTTTGTGAAGAATAAAATCTATTTTATACGTTTTTGTTTATTGTAAGCTTCTTCAGTAAAGTGTAGTTAAATTTAATGGTTTATGGGATTATGAATTTGAGAAAACAATTTATTTTGTAATTTTTGAAACTTTAAATTAAAAATTCCATATATTTTCCTGTAAATAATTATATAAATGTAATAGGTAAAACGCGTCCCTTCTATTTTGTTATAAATATTAATATTTATAACAAAATAGAAGGGATGTTTCTGCAATTTCATCCGAAAATTATTTTTTTTATCTATTATAACCTTAATGGTAAGAAAATATTTAATTTCCTTTCACTAACCTAATTTTTATAATTATTTACAGGAATATATATGGAATTTTTAATTTAAATTTTCAAAAATTACAAAATAAATTGTTTTCACAAATAGATAACCTTCAAGTTATAAATATTAAATTTAACTACAATTTATTGGAGAAGCTTATAATAAGCAAAAACATTATAAAATAAATTTTATTCTTCACAATAATGAAAAACTTTTTTGACTGTTGTTATATATCAACTTGAAAAATGACGATAAATAACTTGCAAGCTTATTTGGTAGGAAAACCAAGATTACATTCAAGGCATAAGGCAACATCACACTTTATACACATAGATCTGTTACTAGAATTACATTCTTCCCTTCCACATCTCCTACATTTAGTGTTTGGGATCGCTACTAACAGATACCCATGATTGTCATACCTTATATTATCACTTACATGATTACTACTTAAAGTAACACATCATGAGACAGGTCTACCAGTTGCCTCAGATTCGGCACCATATCGATTCAGATAGTTTCCTTCTGAGCGGAAGCTGTGTAGCTGAATTTCCAGACTGCACGAAACCCAGGCACTTTCAATGGAGACGTCGAGCATCCATGTAAAAATTGAAAACCACCACTTTTTGGAACAAATAGATATTCGAAATTGGCCAATATTTTCATCCATAAAGTCTGTTCTTTCCATAGAGCATTATATTTTCCAATTAAATTGTGATATGGAATACTAATCATCTTTTTCTCTTTTTGAGAATATAGTTTCACCACTGAAAAAGGTTCTACACCATAACTTCTTGTTGCAACTGTTGGCGAGTACAGAAGTGTTTCGTGTGCTTTGCATGAATTAACACAACTGTTTATTAATTTATTGTGTTAAAAGAGTGGTTTATCATGACGGATAAGTGTAGTGATAATTGTACAGCTGCTACAACAAGACATGCTTCACCAATAAGTTATAATCAAAAGATTACATATCGTATCAAGTGCGGAAGCTCTAAGTGAATTAGCAAATTTTACAAATGTGCCTGGCTTTTCTTGGCATTACAAATTATGTCAGTCCGATTTATCGATTAATACTAATAATGTACTGATAGGGAAAATGGATGCAATTCAATCTGACATCAAGCAAATTAAATTTCAATAGTCAGACGACTTTCAGTTGCTTGACTTTTGCAGTGCTTAGGTGGATGAATTTAAAACCGAACTTTCTGCTTTCAAAATTCTGATAAATACAATGAAAGATATGCAAGCTAAGACCATACAGCTGGATACTGATAACGCACAACTACGTACTGAGTTAAATAATATGTAACAATACACACGTTCAAATAATCTTGAGATCAATGGTATACCTGAGCAACCACAAGAAAATCTTATCTTTGTTATTCAGAACCTAGGCTGTACTGTAAGATGTGATGTTGTTATTAACCATCTGGATGCCATATACCAAGTGCGTTCATTCAATAACAAAATTCTCAAGGTCATTATTGTTGCATTTGTATCTTGCTTAGATAAAAGTAAATTCTTGGGAACTTTCCGTTCTCATCGCAATATTTCAACTTCTGCTTTGAAACTTGATGCACCATCATCTGCAATCTATGTCAATGAACACCTCTCAATGAAAAACAAACGTTAACATAATAATGTATGGCAATGGTGGAAAGCTTATTGTTATAAATATTGTTAAGTTTGTGATGGCAAGATATTTATTCAGAAAAGCGAAACAGAACGCATAAGGTTAATACGGAATGAAAGTGAGTTAGGTCTTAATTAACCTCCTATTATAATCACGCTCCCTTTCTGCTATCATGAGCAAAATTGTGAATATCAACATTTACTATCAAAATGTTCGAGGTTTAAGGTCAAACCTCAATGATCTTTTAATCTAGTCTCATAAAGTTACGTATGACATAGGGTGTTTCAATAAGAGCACAAGATTTGAATTGCGCGCCACGTTTTACAGTCATAATGTGACATGATTATGACATGACAGATCGGAAGTTGACAGATGGGAGTTAGTAAACATGGAGCATTACACCGTAGAACAACGAGTCCTGATTGTCAAAAATTAATATCAAAATGGTGAAAGTTTAATTGACACTATTCGTAAAGTGCGACCAATATTCGGTCGAAATAATGTGCCTAATTCATCTACTGTGAAAAGAATAATCAAAAAATTCGAAAGTACTGGTTCGGTTAGTGATGCGAAACACACGATACGAGCTCGTAGAGGTCGTTCAAAACAAAACATCACGGTAGTTCACGAGAGTGTGACAGAAAGGCCAGAGATATCAATTCGTCATCGGGCCCAAGAATTGGACATTTCAACAGGCACTCTTCAGCGAATTCTGACGAAAAATTTACAGCTGCATGCCTACAAAATCCAACTGACTTAACAACTTCTGCCAAGAGACCATGTCCAGCGAAGAGAATTCACCAGTTGGATCCTTGAGCAACCTGCTGATTTTGCAAACAAAATAATTTTCAGTGATGAGGCCTATTTTCACCTCGATGGATTTGTTAATAGGCAAAACTGTCGCATGTGGGGCTTAGAATATCCACGAACGACTCATCAGTAAGCAATACATCCACAACGGGTCACTGTATGGTGTGCATTATGGTCTGGAGGAATAATTGGACCGTTGTTCTTCGAAGCTATTGATCATGACGACATGTGGTTTCAGCAGGGCGGTGCCACATGTCATACCGCCCACGAAACATTGACGACCTTGCACAACTTTGCTCCTGGTCGTGTCATTTCCAGATTTGGTGACAGAATTGGCTTCCACGCTCCTGCGACTTAACTCCATTAGACTTCTGGCTATGGGGTTATTTAAAGTCACAGGTTTATGCCAATATGCCTGTAACCATCGATGCATTGAAAGCCGAAATTAGACGCTGTATCAATAAAATACCACCACATGTACTCAATAAAGTTATTGAAAATTTCGTCAAAAGAGTACGCATATGCCAGCAAAGCCGTGGCGGCCATTTACAAGATATTTTGTTTCATACATAATTTCCAAATGTATATTTTCTAAATCAATAAATATTTCAATACATTGCTACAGAAAACCATGTTTTATTGTACACTGAAATCTTGCGCTCTTATTGAAACACCTTTTATTATCTTTTTAACAGAAACGAAGTTACAGCCTAATACTAGTACTACAAGTTTTTAACTCCAACTACAATATTTATAGAAAAGGAAGATAGCGGTGAAGTTTTAATTGCAATTTCTACAACTATCAATCATCACAAGTGGAATAGTTGGTGCTGTAATTGTTTATGTGAGGATTTGAGTGTATTCGTGTTTTTGGAAAATCATAAAAAATTGCATTTATGTTGTGTTTATGTACTTCCCATATGCCAATCTTGAAAATATGACCACATAAATATAGAGGGTGATTCACAACTTCATAAAAATATTTTAACCGATACTTAAGAATTGGTAGTAGATTGATATTTATGTATAAAAAAAAAAAATTCTTAAAAAATAATGACAACAGTTTAGAAATCAAGTAAAAGATCGTATAAACTACCTAGAAGAGATATAGACATTGAGCACAACATAATAATTATGAAAGCCATGCTTAAATTAAAAAATTTAAGAAAGAAATGGTAAATGCCATTTTGATTTTGAGAAACTAAAAGTTAAAGATATCCACATACGTTTTGAGAAAAAGTCAAACGAATTGCTGCTGAAAAGCATCGGAAAAATATCTGATACTAAGGAAGTAGAAACAGAACGAAATAACATTAAATCCAGCTTAGACCAGAGATATTCTGGGATATAAACAAATCATCTTCATCATTAGGTCTTCAGTCCTGGAACTGGTTAGACGCGTACCATTATTCTTTCCTATTCTGAAATTTGCGCAGTTTGCATCTATCCCTATCTGATCTAGGTTCTACATCTACTTCCTTTTTCCTATCTCTGCTTGTAAGTGGCCTATTTATGTGATGTGTTCTAATTATAATAGTATTTGTCATAGATGTGATATAAATTTTAATTCATTAAATTATATCTTAGAAGTGTTTAAATTTGTTAAAGTAGGATTGCATGCGTATAATTTTATTTCTTTTTTTTTTGTATTGTTTCCTGTAATTGAGTTCTTACCTGTTGGAAATGTTTAAATAAATAAATAAATTTATCCCATACTATTCCTCAAAAATGCCTTAGAACCTATTCTGCCCTTCAATATCTCCTATTTTTTTCACAGATATCCTTGTTTCCCTACTATTTCTATAACCTATTTGTTGTTAACTTTGTCTGTCCATGCTATAACCCTCATACATCTGAAGCACAGTATTCCAAAAGGCTGCTATCGTTTTTCTTTCTGCTTTTCCTACTGCTCGTATTTCATAGCCATACTGTGCTGTGCTCCTCACATATGCTTACAACAATTTTCTTCTTATTTCTATGTTTGTTGTCTTTCATCATAGGTGCTGCTTTTTCTTGTTAAATGCAGTTCGATCCCCTTCTGTTGTTTTACAATTATATACCCTATTTCTCCGACATTCAGTGGTTGTGAAGGGGGGTAAGCAGCCTGTGGCTGCAAAGTTCCCCCAGCACTTGAACACTTACCTATTTAATATTTTACCACTATATCTTTTCGCACGGTCAACAAAGTTGCAGATATTTCACAACCAACACCTGTAGTTGTTTATAATAATCATCAGCTTTATTTGCGCTTATTTTTTCGTTATTAGGTTTTCTGTCTCAAAACTGGTTGGACACGTACCTGCACTTATTTATATTCTGAGATAGCCTATTCAGTTCCCTGAAATTCTCACACATCCTGTATACAGCTCGGTTCCCCTTCTATTGTTTTCTAATTTTATGCCCTATTTCACCGAGATTCAGTGAAAGGAATTAAGCCGGCGGCTCCGTGGCATAGTGGTATGTGTGTGACTACTACGCCCAAGGTCCCGGGTTCGAATCCCGACACGGTCCACTTGAAAAATGTTAGGCGAGCATTTTTCACAAAAATACACTCTCGTTCGGACGAGAGGTAAAATGGAGATCCCGTGTGTGAGAGTTGTGACGCACATTAAAGATACCTACCTTGCTTGGAACAGCAAGGGTTCGGCAAAATTCCAAATTTTCCAGGTAAAAAGAAAACTCGCTTCTTGGCCAATGTAGTACCTTCGGGTGGAGCATTGGAAAATCACATGTAAAAAAAGGATTAAGCAGCCTGTGGCTGCCAAGATCCACCAGCACTTAGACATTTGCCGAATTAAATAGTTTTCCAGTAAATCCTTTCACACAATTAACATTATTCGAGATTATTGCCGAAACAATACTTGTAGTTGCTTATAATAATCATCATGTTTAAGTACAGTTACTTTTTTTGTCATTAATATATCCATCTTGGGACTGGTTAAATGCGTACCTCCATTGATTTCTAATCTGAGCTAGCCTGCACATTTCCCTGAAATTCCTACAGCTTACATCTTTCACTTTCTGTGTGCAGTAGTCTAACCTAGGTCTATTGCTACTTCTCTTTTTTTTGTATCTCTGCTTCTAATATATTCCGCACTATTCCCTCATGTCGTAGTATATGTGGCCTATCATCCTATCTCTCCCATTTTGTACCGTTTTCCACATATTCTTTTCTTCCCCTACCATTTTTAGTACCTCTTTGTTCTTAGCTTTGTCTGTCCATGATATCTTCATCATACGTTTGTAGCACCACATTGCAAAGGCTTCACAGCCATATAGTGCTGTGCTCCACACATGTTTTAAGCTTTTCCTTGTTTCTATGATATAAACACAAAGAAAATAAAAAACCATGGGTAACGAAAGTTATTCTGAATTTAATAGTAGAAAGGCGAAAGTACAGAAACAGATCAGACGAAGCAGGAAAACAGATTTTCAAAGCCATTGAATGGAAGAGAACAATGAATTGATGAAAAGTGCAAAGAGGTACAAACTAAGATGGAAAAACAAAAAACAGACCAAACATACAAACTATTTAGAATAAATTTTAGGGATATAAACTGTTGAACAAAAATATAAGGAATGTGGGAAGAAACATCATTATAGAAAATGTAGAGAAAGCAGTAAAATGGCAAGAATTTATATGTAGGACTGGAACTGAAAGTACTAGAACAGGAATCAGACATTGAAAATGAAAACGCGATATCATATGCTTAGAATTGAGTTTAAATTAGCATTAGAGTCTGAAAACTAATACGTCACCGGGTATATATAAGATACAAGCAGAAACTTTAAAAGCGCCGGAGAAGCAGTAACAGAACGTCTCTTCCAACTTGTAATTCATATGTATAAGACAGGTAAGATACCCAAAGATTTCAAACATAACAGCATAGTTATCATACCAAAAAAGAAAGGTGCAGATAGATGTAAAGGTTTTTGAACAATAAGTTTGACAGCATAAGTGTCAGCATTGTTAACTAGAATTGTACAAAGACGGATGGAAAACTGGGTTGAGGACATACTAGGAGAAGATCAATTTAGGTATAGGTGATGCAATGGAACACGGCAGGTCATTTTAGCTTTAAGGGTGTTAATGGAAAAAACAATAGAAAAGGGAGAAGGTGTGTATACGGAGTTTGATCTAGAAAAAGCGTTTGACAATGTAAAATGTTTGAAATACTCAAAAAAATATGGAATAAGTTATAGGGATAAACGGGTGGTACATATCTTGTACAAAGAACAAACAGCTGTAATAGAATTGGAGCAGGCACATACAGAAGTAAATGTTAGGAACTGGGTGATACAGAGATGTATCCTATCGTTGTTACATTTTAATTTGTATGTCGAAGAGGCAATGAATATTGTCAAATGTCGATATACATCTGGGATTATTATGCAGGGACAAATGAATGATATGCTTAGACTTGTAGATAATATAGCTGTATCAGCAACTAGCAAGGAAGGGTTAGAAGCAGCTCTTAATGAAATGGAAACAGCGCTAATTGAGAGCTACTGGCTGAAAATTAACAAAAATAAAACTAAAGTACTAGTATGTAAAGGAGGAGGAAATAAGTTAAAAACCGGAATACAAATAGGAAACGAGAACTTACAAGAGGTTATGAATCTGTGCTGACTATGAAGTCAAATAACTCAAGATGAGAAAAATGCAAAAGATATAAAACAAACTTTAGCACAAGGCCGTGCTGCATTTAACATGAAAAAGCAACCAATATGTTCAAAGGCAACAAACAGAAAACATGAAATGGTTGCTGAAAGCCCGCATGTGGAGCACAGCCCTCTACGACTATAAAATATGGAAAGTAGGAGAACTGGACAGGAAAAAAATAGTCTTTGAAATGTGGTGCTACAGACGTATAATGTTGATATTATGGACAGACAAAGTTAAGAACAAAACAGTACTGGAAATGGTAGAAGAAGAAAGAAATATATGGAAAATAAAAGAGATTGTATGATAGAGCACATACTAAGGCATGAAGGATTAGTGTGGAATATATTAGAAGCAGAGAAAGGAAAAATGAGAGGTAGAAGTTGATTTATTATAGACTATTGCACACAGATATTAAAAGATGTAGGCAATAGGAATTTCAGGGAAATGTGTGGGTTACCTCAGAATAGAAATCAATGGAGGTACGCGTCCAACCAGTTCCAGGACAGAAAACTTAATCATGAAAAAGTAATTGTTTTTAAATCATAAACAACTACAAATGCTGGTTTTGCAATATCCTCAACAAATGTTAATTGTGCGAAAGATGTAATTGGAAACTATAGATTTGGCAAATGTCTAAGTGTCGGAGGGTTTTGGTAGCCGTTTAGTTGATTAACCCTTTTCGCATACCACTGAATATCGGTAACATAGGGTATATTTTTTAGAAAACAAGAGAAGGTGAAAAACACGCAAGATTTGAAAAAATAATGTTTGCATTAGTACGTGTTGTACTCAACAAAGAAAAAGCAGCTGCCATGTTCAAAGACAATAAACACAAAAATAAGAAAAAGATTGCTTAAAGCTTATGTGTGGAGCACATCACTGTACGGCTGTGAAGCATGGACAGTAGGAGAACCGGAGAGAAAAAACATAGAAGTCTTTGAAATATAGTGCTACAGAAGTATGATGAAGATATCATGGACAGACAAAGTTAAGAACAAATAGGTACTGGAAATGGTGGGGGAAATATACGAGAAATAGTATACAATATGAGAGATAGAATGATGAGACACATACTAAGGCATGAGGGAATAGTGCGGGATATATTAGAAGCTGAGAAAGGGAAAAGTAGAGGTAGAGATTGACCTAGATTAGACTATTGCACACAGATAGTGAAAAGATGTAGGTTGTGAGAATTTTAGAAAAATGTGTAGGTTAGCTCAGAATAGGAAACAATAGACATACGCGTTCAACTAGTTCCAGGACAGAAGACCTAATTGTGATTATGTATATAAACTAAGTAAGTTTACTGAGTCTTAAATTAATACCAAGAAAGAAAACATAATGGCAAGTGACTCAATATTATCCACAAAAACATATCGTCTATGGTTTTCACCCTTATTGGGGCTCATCAGAACTGGAGTAGCAAAATTATAATATTCGACACAGACACATTATAGGAAGTACAAAATCACCTAGCTCACATGTGTGTGACTTTGAATGGTTTCACTTGACATTGCAGGTTTTAGCTAACGTCGGCACTGAGAAGATTGAGCTCAACTGCCTTCTTAGCCAAAAATTATAATTATAAACAATAAGTATGTTTAATGAGTTTTAGCCAAAAATTATAATTATAAACAATAAGTATGTTTAATGAGTTTTAAATTAATGTCAAGCAAGAATATTTAACGGCAAGTGACTTAATATTAGTCATAAGGATATCCTGTAATGCGTTTTACCCTTATTGTAACTTCTATAATGTGTGAGTGGCATCATCGGATGATGTATTTAACACTCGCATTTGCTCTATCATTGTTAAACATATGGTGTGCCCCTATATAACCTCGTTTGTTTGGTCCGTATGTGTTTTATTATCAGATACTACACATAGTACAAAACGAAATGAGGTTAGATTTGACTTTGATGTATATGTTGGTCTAATGATTTTAAAGTTACCTCCATTTTTAAGCGAAATGCCTATTGGTAAAGACCAGATAAACAATAGAAGATATATTTTTAGAAATATATAAAAATTAAGTAGTAGTGAACGCACGTCCGAACTATGTTGGCCCGTATTTATGCAAGTATCACTGGGTATATTCTTACAACGTCCTTGGTAATAATCAAATTTATTGCAACGATAGTAAATGGCTGCACTTTATTTAACGCAGACGCGACTTATAAAACATTAAAATGATTATTCAGTTTTTTTAGTGAACACAACTGCTTGAATTTTACAATTACGATACATTGAGGTTAGGAGATAACTCTTATTTCGTCAATGGACAACGTTTGTGCCCATGGTCTTCAATTTAAACTTGTGCATCTTTTCTAAAAATATTTTCTTATATAAAATTTCCTGTCTTTTACATATATTTCAGAGTAATTTCGAGTATTTTTATACAGTTTAATTATGAAATTTTACCGTATCATTTAAGCTTATGCTTAAAATTATTTTTAACACGGTAATGATGCATTATTACATGTTGATAACAAAAATATGTGAAAACTTGGAGACTCCCTATGCTTACTCACTCTATATCTACATTGCGCTGTAACGGAGTTTGGCTAAGTTAATACTCCTCAGGTTCAACTAACAGAAGTATAGTTTTAGCCAATGGGAAAGACCCAATTTAGTTGTGGAGGGAGTTCTACCAAATGCTTTCAAGGTTTTCAGAATGAATGAGGTGTCGAGCATACTACCTTAGGTTTACGAGCGAGATGTGTGTTGATGGGGTTTTGTTTATCTATTTTTGTTTTAAAATAGTATACAGTTTTAATTCACTAAAGCATTGACAACTCCCATTATTAAATGCAGTTACGTATCGTGTATCCTAAATTTAACATTTGAAGTTTGTGTTGTGTTCATTTGTTTATTGTTTTATTCAAGGAGTACCAAAAGGCATTAAGGTGACGTTGTTTTGTGTGCCTCGACAAAAGCGATCATCCCAGCCTGATTGTGTAAGTAAATAATATTTTTTATTTATTTATAAAAAAACGTAGGATGTTAAATTATAAGAATCTCGGTTTCGTGTGCATAAATTTGCCTTATTATAGGTGAAGTATGTATTAAAACCCCCTTTAAATAGCTACATGTGAGTTTATGCAGCAGAGCAGTGTTTTTTATCTTATCTGGTATTTGCTTTACCTCGCAATTTGCGTATTTCTATTGTGGTATATATAAAAAACTATATAGGGCTACTACTCAATGTTATCTTTTGATAATAATATAAACCCTAGATTGTTGAATGATAGACCATGTGTTTGTAAATATCTAAGGCAAGGTAGATTCTTCAAACAAACGAAGTTCAATTACAACCTAATTAATATCTTTACACACGATTTAAAAAAAAATACGAATAGGAAAGTAAAGCTAATTGTATAACAAGAAGTTATTAATTTTAAACTACTCGTGGACAAGCTCAGTTTAAAATGACACAAAAGTTTATACTAGAAACCCTTTATTAACATATAACTTTAGAATTCCAATGGTGTTTATATTAACATTGTTATATATTTTCTGAGCCAGGAACGTTACAGGTTTTCCGAATCTTAAGTAAATCGTTTTGCTAGGGCACTGCTGAAACTAACGAGGCATGTAGAGGGAAATGGACGCACATTTTTATCTGTCTGGTCATATTGTGTTTAAATAAAATGACAATACTGTGGAGTAAAAGTTGTATATAGCAACAACATCCCCTATAATAAAGCAGTGTGTTACGTGTTAGTTATAAACGTTTTTTTAAAGGGTGAAAAATCTATAAAGGATGATGGGAAAGAATGCTTATAGGGTTGGGTGTTGGTTGTTAATAAAAATATGGTCGTCTAGGGGAGTTTGGATATATTTTGTTGATTTTTTCCAAATTGCGTCTACCCAATGTTTAGAAAATATGCAAAAAATAATCTAAATTCTCTGGACCTTCCTTATTTAAATTAGAAACCGAACATAACTTAGTGTAGAGATGAGTTTGGACATTAAAAGTTAAAAAACTACATTTTAAAAAAACAATTTATGTAAAAAAACAAGGGCAATAAAATGAAAAATAAGTGGCAAATTAAAATAAAACCTTCATTATTATTTTAAATATGAACAAAAACCATGATTTTAAAAATAAAAACCTAAAATATTCTAAAACATGTTGATATATAAAAAAAATAAAAAGATAAAAACAAACTTGTTCTTAAAGCAAACAAGATAATATTAAAAAACTATTCAATATTGGTATTAATTGGAAGTTTTTTTTTAATACATGTTTTCCCTTTCTAAGTTCTTTTAATTCTAGTTTTGTAAAATATCTTTTTTAGGAAACAACCCTTCGTCTAACACCCCTGTTAAGCTGGTAAGACCAAATCGGCAGAATCGATTGCACTATTTAGTGCTTATTTTGTGCTAATTTGTGCCATTAATAAAAATTTTGTGCTACGTGCCGTTTTGAAAAAAATCGTGGCGCTGCTAGCTTAATATTAAGCTAGCAGCGCCACGATTTTTTTCAAAACAAAAACAAAACAAAACGAACAAAAACAAAAAAACAAAAAAAGTATAAATACTACGGCCAGAATTTGTGCTAATTTGTGCCGTCCAAAACCAGCAGCTAAATAGAGTCATTCCGCTTGAAACAACGGCGAATTACTTTTACCACGATTAGGTTCAAGAATAAATTACCCGTTTGCACGAGCAGAATCAATCGGTACTGCGACACTCGAAGCATCATAATTTGTGTCTTTCAAATATTTATTTACAGATTTTGTACCCAACACCTCTGAAAAACCACCCGCGAAACCTATTCGACACAAGAGTAAAGTATCCATTTCCACAAGTAGAATCGATCGGTACTGCTACATTCGAAGCACACAAATTTGTGCTTTTCAAATGTTCACTCACGGTTTTTGTACCTCACCCCTTTTATGAAAAACCACCTCCGAAACCTACTCGGCACCAGAGTAAAAAAGTATCCGTTTCCACGAGCAAGATCAATCGGTACTGCTACATTCGAAGCACACAAATTTGTACTTTTCAAATATTCACTCACGGATTTTGTACCTCACCCCTTCTCCGAAAAACCACTTGCGAAACCTATTCGGCACAAGAGTAAAGTATCCGTTTTCATGAGTAAAATTAATCGGTACTGCTACATTCGAAACATACTAATTTGTACTTCTCAAATGTTCACTCACGAAATTTGTACCCCCACCCCTTTTCTAAAAACCACTCGCGAAACTTACTCGGCACAAGAGTAAAGTATCCGTTTTCACCAGCAAAATCAATCGGTACTGCTACTTTCGAAGCACACTAATTTGTGCTTCTCAAATGTTCACTCACGAAATTTGTACTCCCACCCCTTTTCTGAAAAACCACTCGCGAAACCTACTCGGCACAAGAGTAAAGTATCCGTTTCCACGAGCAAAATCAATCCGTACTGCTACATTCGAAGCACACTAATTTGTACTTCTCAAATGTTCATTCACGGATTTTGTACCTCACCCCATCTCTGAAAAAGCATCTCGGAACCTACTCAGCACATGAGTAAAGTATCCGTTTCCACGAGCAAAATAAATCGGTACTGCTACATTCGAAGCATACCAATTTGTACATCTCAAATGTTCACTCACGAAATTTGTACCCCCTCCCCTTTTTTAAAAACCACTCGCGAAACTTACTTGGCACAAGAGTAAAGTATCCATTTTCACCAGCAAAATCAATCGGTACTGCTACTTTCGAAGCACACTAATTTGTGCTTCTTAAATGTTCACTCACGAAATTTGTACTCCCACCCCTTTTCTGAAAAACCACTCGCGAAACCTACTCGGCACAAGAGTAAAGTATCCGTTTCCACGAGCAAAATCAATCCGTACTGCTACATTCATTTGAAGCACACTAATTTGTACTTCTCAAATGTTCATTCACGGATGTTGTACCTCACCCCATCTCTGAAAAACCACCTCGGAACCTACTCAGCACATGAGTAAAGTATCCGTTTCCACGAGCAAAATAAATCGGTACTGCTACATTCGAAGCTTACTAATTTGTACTTCTCAAATGTTCACTCACGAAATTTGTACCCCCTCCCCTTTTCTAAAAACCACTCGCGAAACTTACTCGGCACAAGAGTAAAGTATCCGTTTTCACCAGCAAAATCAATCGGTACTGCTACTTTCGAAGCACACTAATTTGTGCTTCTCAAATGTTCACTCACGAAATTTGTACTCCCATCCCTTTTCTGAAAAACCACTCGCGAAACCTACTCGGCACAAGAGTAAAGTATCCGTTTCCACGAGCAAAATCAATCCGTACTGCTACATTCGAAGCACACTAATTTGTACTTCTCAAATGTTCATTCACGGATTTTGTACCTCACCCCATCTCTGAAAAACCACCTCGGAGAACCTACTCAGCACATGAGTAAAGTATCCGTTTCCACGAGCAAAATAAATCGGTACTGCTACATTCGAAGCATACTAATTTGTACTTCTCAAATGTTCACTCACGAAATTTGTACCCCCTCCCCTTTTTTTAAAAACCACTCGCGAAACTTACTCGGCACAAGAGTAAAGTATCCGTTTTCACCAGCAAAATCAATCGGTACTGCTACTTTCGAAGCACACTAATTTGTGCTTCTTAAATGTTCACTCACGAAATTTGTACTCCCACCCCTTTTCTGAAAAACCACTCGCGAAACCTACTCGGCACAAGAGTAAAGTATCCGTTTCCACGAGCAAAATCAATCCGTACTGCTACATTCGAAGCACACCTAATTTGTACTTCTCAAATGTTCATTCACGGATTTTGTATCTCACCTCATCTCTGAAAAACCACCTCGGAACCTACTCAGCACATGAGTAAAGTATCCGTTTCCACGAGCAAAATAAATCGGTACTGCTACATTCGAAGCATACTAATTTGTACTTCTCAAATGTTCACTCACGAAATTTGTACCCCCACCCCTTTTCTAGAAACCACCCGCGAAACCTACTCGGCACAAGAGTAAAGTATCCGTTTCTACGAGCAAAATCAATCGGTACTGCTACATTCGAAGCACACTAATTTGTGTTTCTCAAATGTTCATTCACAAAATTTGCGCTCCACCCCTTTTCTGAAAAACCATCCGCGAATCCTACGGAATGATTTTGCTCGTGGAAATGGATATTTTACTCTTGTGCCACATAGGTTTCGGAGGTGATTTTTCAGAGAAGAGGTGAGGTACAAAATCCGTGAGTGAATATTTGAAAGGCACAAATTAGTGTGCTTCGAATGTAGCAGTACCGAATAATTCTACTCGTGGAAACGAATACTTTACTCTTGTGCCGAATAGGTTTCGCAAGTGTTTATTCAGAGAAGGGGTGAGGTACAAAATTCGTGAATGAATATTTGAGTAGCACAAATTAGTGTGCTTCGAGTGTCGCAGTACCGACTGATTCTGCTCGTGGGGGATACTTTACTCTTGTGCTGAGTAGGTTTCGCGGGTGCTTTTTCAGAATAGGGGTCAGGTACAAAATCCGCGAGTGCACATTTGAAAAGCACAAATTAGTGTGCTTCGAATGTAGCAGTACCGATTGATTCTGCTTGTGGAAACGGATATTTTACTCTGGTGCCGAACAGGTTTCGCGGGTGGTTTTTCAGAAAAGGGCTGAGGTACAAAATCCGTGAGTAAACATTTGAAAAGCACAAATTAGTGTGCTTCGAATGTAGCAGTACCGATTGATTCTGCTTGTGAAAACAGATACTTTATTCTGGTGTCTAATTTGCGGGTGGTCTTCCATAGAAGGGGGTTTGGGTACAGAATCTGTGAATGAATATTTGAGAGGCACAAATTATGATGCTTCGAGTGTCGCAGTACCGATTGAGTTTGCTCGTGCAAATGGGTACTTTACTCTTGAACCTAATCGTGGTAAATGTAATTCGCCGCTGTTTCAAGCGGAATGAATCTATTTAGCTGCTTGTTTTGGACGGCACAAATTAGCACAAATTCTAGCCGTTGTATTTATACCTCTTTTTTGTTTTTTCCTTTTTTTTAGAAGGGGGTCCTGTTAGCTTAATATTAAGCTAGCAACGCCGCGATTTTTTTCAAAACGACACCTAGCACAAAATTTTTATTAATGGCACAAATTAGCACAAAATAAGCACTAAATAATGCAATAGGTCTGAATCGATTCTGCCGATTTGGTCTTGCCAGCTTAACAGATGTTGTTTCTAACATAACTGGAAATATAAAAATATGCAGTCTTTTGTTTTTGATTCTTAGATATTTTGCAAAATATTGATCTTCATCATCAACGACAACTCGAAACTATGTGTCTCACAAAGTATCAATACTTTTCACTTTCTTGACATGGCATTTTGTAGAGATGGATTGGTACGATATGTAAAGTTGCAACTTCACCATTTAGGACATTGAAACACCTTCTAATTAAACTACGATTACTTACATTTATTGATTATAATTACACAAAGACGACTACGATAATTTACATGTTGACGCCGAAGACGCCTAGCGTCCTGGCTTTCTTGACTGTTTGGTTGTTCTACATCTTAATTGCGTTATAGTATATTATTCGTAATCTCTATTACTCTCTATTACATTCTGTATTATTTTGTATTCTTTTTAGTTCGACATTGCACTTATTATATATCCTTAAAGTACGTAAATGCCATTATTATAGAACGCTGACAACTACTAACATTAGAGAACTGGGTTTGTAGTTCATGGTATTGCAATTGAAATGTGCATAGCAATATTTCCGTGTTACTGAGTTAAATTGCGCAATTTACCCTACAACTTTCACCGATTGATATGTTTTTATCGCATTCAGCTTCATTATTGTCACATGTGCTAGTTGATGCTGATGGGCTGCCGCAGTTCTTTTTCTCAATTTCGTCAAGGCAGACGCTTTCACTGCGGTCACAACCGTTTTCTGCTTTCTGAGAAATGTCTTCAAGTCGCACTCTTTTTCCAGCGTATATGTTCAATCTCTTTCCTCTTTTTCTTATATTTTCATCTTTATCTTTAGATTCCGATCATCTATAATGCTTTAAATGTTCTGTAAAACATTGTGTCCTACTTTGATGGGATTTTGGTTCGACAGTCTCTGAATCAGGCAGTTTATTCAAAACCGCGTCTGCATTCAATGAACAAATTGTACAGACTTTTAAAACCGTCTTAATATTTTTTCTAAGTTTAGGTTCAAAGTGAAAATTCAGATTTTGACAAAACACGCGTGTTTTTTGTTTTTACCATTCTGTTATGATGCCCGCCAATGTTTCTTTATAAGATCAAAAAATGAAACATCTAGGGATTGCGTCAGGTGCATCGAATTCGACGGCAGTAAAGCGAAATCGATATTATTTTCCTCACATGGAGAAATTACGTGGAGTGATAAATGGATGAACAAATTGTCGCTAATTAATACTTTTTCTTTCTAATCGGCGAAAATACGGTAATTTAACTTACCTTGAAAAATCGGGGCTTCAGACCACCTATTCGGGTTCCCGTTATATACCATGCTTTCTGGGCCCACTTCAATCCAAGATCTTACAGCACGGTAGATAACATATAAAGGGAGAAGGATGCCTGGCGCAGTAGCGGCCACAAATAGAGGTTCTGCTTTTTGAAAAATCTGTAATTCCTATGAACATGCTTCGAGTCACTCTTGCAAAGTATTTTTATTTTTCCTGAATCGTCCGTGAGATTTGATTGCTCATAATTAATTATATTTTCTACTGGAATGCTTTCTAAAGTTTATATTAGGTTTTCAAAATATTTAGATATTGTGCTTTTCTTGACTTCTGTCGGACATCAACGTTCTGTTCTAATCCTGGTATTTTTATTGTAATCCGTTTCCCTGATCTATTTAAATATAGTTTTACAATTTCACGGTTGTCCGTTCTAGTTATGGAAAAGCCCCAATTTGCAGCACTCGATATTTCATTTTTTATTTCCTTTTCTTTTTTTTCGCTCAACTTTGTTTGTTGATTCATTAATTTCGTGTGCTCGTCTGCATTTTATCCGCCAATGTATATTTAGAACGTCATAATGTTCTGCAGTTTCCTTGTTGACATTTTCTTGTTCTTTACAATTCCAACGGCCCTTTTTAAATTTTTTTGTAAGTAATTGCTCCGTTGCTTAGCACCTAAAGGGCACCGGTACGTACATGGCATTTTGTCCGAACTCGCCCCCTTATTTTCGTTGTTTTGCCTAAAATAAATCTTCAAATTATAAGAATAATAAAATTTGTAGTGTCAATCAGTAGCCAAGACATAGGGCCAATGGGCAATAGCAAACATTGACCTATCACCCTATAACTACTCCTTCCCCCAGGCAATTGTTTCCGCCTACCATTGAAACTTCGAAATTAAAGTATATTAAAAATTATTTTTACGTACGTTAAATGTGTTCCTATCGACAAAGTGAGTCAAACTGGGGTAATCTGTGGCATTGCATAAGGTTATCCTAAATTAAAAACGGATAGACAATAAGACTCGCGCGTATGATTACATAATTTCCCCTGCGCCGCGCGAATGTCCGAACTGATACGGCGCGACGCGTCTGAACTCACACCAAACGCCGATAATAAAGTAAAGAGAAAATAATATTATTCAGATAGAGTGGATCTGAGGATGAACCTGAGAAATTGTTGAAAAGTTCTAACGAAGAGTAGGAAGCATATTCACACAAAAACGAAGAATGTAACAAGAAAAATAACACGATGATCACAGGTGTATGAAAAATGGAAAGGCCAATGGCAGAGAAGACATTTAGGCTCCTTGGTCGTTGTTTGTGTGTTTGTAGCTGTTAAACGTAATTACGCTGAAACTATAGAATTTGATTTCTAGACATGGTCGATTGTAAAATTACTAACATTTGTAGAGTACATTAAAGTAGAAAAAGAAGCATTAGGTGAAAGAGTTAAGAGTACGTCAACAAAAACCAAATAGAGTAGGTAATAAGAACTCAAAAAGTCGAATTTTAGGATGACAGAAAAGATTAGAATATGTCAAATCAATAAATTTGAAAGAGGATTGTATGAAGAAAAGACTTAAAACTGAAATAAACCGAGTAACTTACTGTAGCTTATAATTTAGTAAACAAGTTGTTGACGTTAGCATTAATTTAAAAACAGTAAAAATTGCTCTAACGTGAGCTTTGGTTTATACTAATGGTGCCTTAAAACAATCACCTATCACTCGTGCACTTATCATCTGGAAGTAAATTTTTAGCATGCAGTCTGTAACTTATTATAACCACGAGTAAGAAAAACTAAAGCACTTACGTGGTTATCAGTCAACAAAAGAAGTATCCAAGTTTCACAGAAGTATCAAGAAAGAGAAATTAGTTTAAATGTACCTTAGAAAGAGTAGCTGTCTGCCTCTGGTACCATCGCATTGGATCTGGAAGGGCGTACTGCACTTTCCGATGGACGGATACTCTATAAAACTAAGTTCGACTGTAACACTAAGTAAAACAATGCATTTTAATTTGCACCGCGGCGTTACATCGTTTCTTTACGGTAAAAGGACATTGTATAGAATAGCAATGCTTTCAACGCTCAGTCTGTGTTTATTGGGATCGAAAACAACATGTTTTCGTTTCAAAAACAGTTCACAACGATAGAGTGTTAAATATTCTACGAACCCCAACTGCTATATATTTTCGAGACAGCAGCTGCGAAATAATTCTAGAATACGGCTTGCAAGCAATAGCCACTTAAAGAAAGCAAAAGGCCTCAATATCCTATAATGAATTCCATGAATTTGTCGCATGGAAAACGACGTCTGTTTAAATGGTCTCCTTACAGCATTACGGAGTAAAATGTATAACAGGTTGCCTATCTGTTACAGAAACGATAACGATTTATTCTTTCGAACTACGATATCGAGAATGAAATAATGAGAAAACGGTTTTATTGCTCGTAAACTTGAGCGAGTTCTTAACAAACCCATTAAAAATATTTTAACAATGCAGGTGGAAGACACGTATTTTATTATACGAGAAGTTTTAATCTTTTAAAGAAACTATTGGGAGTAGTTTAATGATATGCAGGTGTTTGCATATTTTTGGAAATTTATAACGCGTGCTTTTTTTAATCTTTGCAAAGCTAAACAAACTATTATAGAATGAACACTTAAGGAAATTTTATAGGACGTTTTAAATAAGTACGCATTTCAATTGGAAAGTAATCGAACTTGTTAAATGAAAGTTCGTATAATTTGAAATAACATAAAAAGTGTGCAATCGTTTATCTTAGAAATTTTAGGAGGCGGTTTTTAATAAGTAAAACAAGGTAGTTGGAAAGTAACATTTATATACAGGATGCAGAAATCAATCGATTTTGGAAATTTAACGTAACAAAGTTTGAGATTCTGTGTCTGTTGTGTTGAGAAGCGAGCTATATAATTTAATACCATTTGGCGTTTATCGAACGGGGCTTCAATATCACAGCAATATATATTGCAATGTAATTGGAATAAGCTTCTTATCTATACAACAGACCTAGATATCTCAAAACCTAATTTAATAATCTACTTTCTTGTCTATTTCAGTTAGTAGAGCATTAATAGACTATTTTGCTTGAATTAGTATATTAATCTTAACTAAAATTTAGTACAATAGTTACAAATAATAATGTGGAGACAAATGAAAATTTGTGCAGTATAAATCACACAAAAAGAAAACAAAAAGAAAGTATCAAAATTTCAATTTACACCCAGGATAAACTTAGATTGAACTTCCAGCGTCAGAGTACTCTGGCTACCGTCTACCGTGCTTAGGCTTTTAAAAATGTACATTTGACTTTCCAATGCTCCGAAGATACTGCAATGGCCAGTAAGCGAGTTTTTTACCTGGAAAATTTGGAATTTTGCTTTTTGCTATTTCAAGCAAAGGGGCCGTTAGCGTGCGTGACAACACTCACACACAGGACCTTCATTTTATCTCTCATCCGAACGAAGGCGTATTTAATGCTCACCTCATTTTTCAAGCGAACCGTGTCAAGATTCGAACCTTGGACCTTGGGCGTAGTGGTCACACGAATACCAAATACGCCACATGGATGCGTGAAGAATGGTGGGGTTATAAAAGAGGGGATTTTACTATCGGTTCTTGATTAGGTCGGACATACGTGCTAAGTTCGTCGAAGTGATTTGCCGTCGTGTTAAATCTGAATCGCGCCAGAAAGAAACACCAAGATTCCAATAGTCTACGACTTGGACCTGAGAAATAGGAGACCGCTATGGCTTTAGTAAAAATCAGGTAAGCTC
This sequence comes from Platerodrilus igneus, assembly GCA_036346225.1. NCBI lineage: Eukaryota > Metazoa > Arthropoda > Insecta > Coleoptera > Lycidae > Platerodrilus > Platerodrilus igneus. Next base: position 2,870,605 of record JARFIW010000816.1, on the reverse strand, counting down.
CTGAATTGTTTTTATTAAATTGTCTACTTTACTCGCGATGGTTATTCATGCAACCAAATTTGTAGCCGTAATCCTTTTACGTCAGGGACATGCATGATAATCGACGCCGCAGAAGTTCAATTTCGCCGAATTTGTACCGAAATTACAGTAAATGCAATAATCCCTCATACAGTTCTGACTTAAGTCCTGATGATATATTTACATTTTCAAAAAACATCATTGTGATCACGACTTTCGACACTGGAAGATGGTATATACAAGTAATTTTTAATTTTAAACATTTCCGTTTTCTTCTTATCATCGCTAGGTTTTCAGTTGTGGAACTGCTTGTACGCGTATCTCTATTGTTTCCCATTTTGAGCTAACCTACACATTTCCTTGAAATTCCCACAGCCTACATCGTTCACTATCTGTGTGCAAAAATCTAATTTACGTGTACCTCTTTCTATCTTTTTCCTTTGTCTGTTTCTAATATATCCCGCACTATTTCCTCGTGCCTTAGAATGATTCCTATTATTTTATATCTACTATGTTTTTCCTGTTTTCTACATATTTTTTTCTTCCCCTATAATTTCTATTACCCTTCTGCTCTTAATTTTGTCTTGTCTATATTTTCTTATAATACTTGTAGCACCACATTACAAAGACTTCTACTTTTTTCGTCTGCTTCTGTTACTGTCTACGTTTCACAGTCGTACGGTGCTGTGCTCCACATACATGTCTTCAGCAATCTTTTTTTATTTGCATCTTTCTTAACTTCGAACATAGTAATTTCTTTTTCTTGTTAAATGCAGCGTGGCCTTTTGCTACTTTGAATGATATCTTTTCCCATTTCGTGTTATTTGGGTTTCTAGGTAGCAGATATCCTTAACCCTTGTAAATTCTCGTTTCCAATTTTTATTTTGGTTTTTGCTTTTTTGCTCTTCTTTGATTTTATTTTGTAGATTTTCATACCGTATCTCTTTCCGTTAGTGCCGTTTCCATTTCAGTAAGAGCTACTTCTAACTCTTCCTTGCTATGCAAATATCCGCTATATTAGTTACAAGTTTAAGCATATCAAGCTTTTTGTCCTTGCATAAGAATTCCAAATGCGTTTGCTGCGATTGACAGCATTTATTGCTTCTTCGATATACAAGTTAAAAATTAATCGGGATAGCTCACCTTTCTGTATCGTTCTTTTTTTAATATTTACTTTTCTAATTGTATTGCCACTGTTTGCTCTTTGTATAAGCTATGTACTGTCTATTCCTATCACTCATTTCAATCTTTTCGAGTAATTCTAATAGTTTTTCCCAATATACACTGTAGAATGCTTTTTTCCAGATCTACCAACTCTATATACACGCTTTCTCTCCCTTTCTATTGTTTTTTCTATTATCACCCTTAAAGCTAAAATGGCCTCCTGTGTTCCGCTGTTTCGTTTAAACCCAAATCGATTTTTTAGTATTTCATCAGTCCGTTTTTTCATTCGTCTTTGTACAATTCTTGTTAATATTTTTGACACGTGTGCTGTCAAACTTATTGTTTGAAAATTTTCACATCTATCCACACCACCATTTTCTAGTATAGTGACTATGGTGTTACGTTTGAAATCTTTAGGTATCTCGCCTGCCTCGTACATATAGCACACAAATTGCAAGAGGTGTTCTGTTGTTGCTTGTATAGCGACTTTTAGAGTTTCTACTTGCATTTTCTTTATCTATATCAAACGTCTTATTATTTTTCAGATTTTTATAGGTCAAACTCATCTTTAGTATAGGATATCTCAAATCATCCTTCCTGATTCCTATTCTAGTGCTTCTAGTTCCTGCTCGATAAATTCCCTATATATTCCTGCCATCTGTCCACTAGCTCTACATTGTCTATAATGATGTTTCCACCGTCGTCCCTATATTTTTGCTATACGGCTTTATGTGCCTAACAGTCATTTTAATTAGTTTGTACGCTTCGTTTGTCTTTCCCATTTCCATCTTAGTTTGTACGTCTTCGCAATTTTCTTTAATCCATTCCAGCTTTCCTGCATTTACTAATATTTTCCCATTTTATGGCTTTGTATCTTTGTTTCCCTGCTTCGTTTGGTGTGATTTTGGATTTTTGGCTTTCTTCTATTAAGTTCAGAGTATCCTTTGTAGCCCATTATTTCTTATTTACTTTTTGTTTATCTCCCAGGATATTTCTGGCCGTGATGTCTAAGCTGGATAAAGTGTTATTTTATTCTGCTTCTATTTTCTTGGTATCAGAAATTTTTCCGATGCCTTTCAACATTTCTGTTGACTTTTTCTCAAATCTTTTATGTGTATCTTTATTCTTTAGTTTCTCAAAGTCAAAGTGCATTTTTCGTTCTTTTTTCAAATTTTTAAATTTAAGCGCGACTTTGATGATTACTATGTTGTGGTCAATGTTTAAATTTGCTTCTACGTAGCTTCTACAGCGTTTTACTCTAAACCGCTGTTTATCAAGAATATAATCTATTTGATATCTCAATATGGCTTCTGACATGTTCCCCGTGTATTGTCTTATAAATTGTTTATTTCGCAAAATTCTGCCAGTTTTTTCCCATGTCGTTTCTCGTGCCTAAGTCAGATAAACCTGCTACCGCTGCTTCCCTATCCTCACCTACAATGGCATTAAAATCTTCCATAATTATTAAATTTTGATGCCCTTTTAGATATCTTTGTAGATCACATGTGAACTTGTATTATTACGGTATTTTTCCACGCTATCCAATAATGCATTTCTAACGCATTTAAGAATGGGTTAATAAAAGTACTCATTATTCTGTAGGTGAATATGAATTTATAATCCAACACCTTTAACCAATCAGGAACATCCAGGTCGTGAATTATGATCATAACCCAACACCTCTGACCAATCAGTACAAACCTTCATTTTTCATAGTCCACGAGGTATAATTTTCGTATCATGCAATGTAGGCTGTTACACTTTGACAAATAAATTTTTGCTTGTCAATGTTTGCGATATTGGTTAAAACGTTTAGAAAATATCTGATAATGAAGATTTATGCAGTGGTGGGAAAATTATAGTATTGTTCTCGTGAGATATGCCCATTAACCATTCGGATTACGCCGCTCGCCCTAATTGGCTCGCGACGCTAACCTTCCGAATGAGTAATGACTTATCATAGCTCGCTCGTTGAATAATAGAGTATTACCGGTTTAGATTCTTATCTACCCATGGGTACTGTTTCGTTCTTTTGTAAGTAATTTTCCACGCAATGTTGTATCTTTTTCCGCATAACTATTCCCACGCCTGAATTTCCTTCCTCAGATCCTGTATGAATTAGCCGAAAGCCCTTTCGCCTCTGGCTACCGGACTTCACTAATTCTTATTGTTAACCTATTCATTTCAATTTTCAAATTCTCTACCTTATCTACTTGCTTGACGCTTCTGACATTCCACGGCCCGACGCGCAAGATGTTCCCAGTCTTCTTTATTCTTATTAAGCTCGCCGATCACAACCTCCGAAGTAGTCCCCTTCCAATGATTCAAATGGGGAACTATTTTAACGCCGGAATCTTTTACCCCCAGAGGATGCCATAATTTTTTTAAACGTTTTTGGTGCGCTATGTACTCTTGGAGGTAATGTGATTGTTTCCCGTTGCCTTCTACATCACAGTAGTGTGTCCTAGAATGCCATACCGACTCCTATAGTCTCGGTCGCTCTAGGTACCGAAAAAGCGGTCGCCTTCTCTCGGGAATATGTCTTAGTCTAGTTCCTCACTAAAGACCCCACGAATTTGGCTAAACCTGTAGTTCAGCTCTTTAGTTCATTGGAGCACATGAGTCATTCTACCCGTACAGTATTCAGGAACTTTGTCGAAGTGCAGGTACGTTCAAAACGTACTTCTATCTCAAAATTTTAGCGGAGTCCTCGTAATTTTCTAACAGTATTCATAAATTGTTATATTGATTTTAACGATTTTTTAATAGATATAGAAGCGTTGGTTTGATTTATGATGGTTAAAATAATTCGATTGAATTTTATACTTGTAAGGTTATTGTTTGTCAATGTAAACGAAAATATAGAGCATCCAAACATTGCTTAAATTATTGTTTTATTTAAAATCGGCTTGCTTATTAGCTGCGCATTACTTCGTTGTACGTTCTTAATATCTCAACGGTGTTGAAGCGCTTTCGTCATTAAGGAGCCCTTGGCCTTACTATAAAATTAGCCAAATCCTGAAATTCTACAATGTCAACAAATCGTATTGCCAATTTTCTACTCAAAATAACTACAAGGACCTACGCTATATTCATTATTTGCCGCCTACTGAGATGCTAGAAATAACTGAGTGAAAACGTAAACACAATTGCACTTAATACTATTTGCAAAATTTATTCTAAATTTAGATTTCATTCAGTAGTCTTCGGGTTCTGTTAAGTGTATATTATCCAATGCTTGTTTTCTAATGTTGAGTAGTAAACATTAGTTTGTTAGAACTACTATTAATGAATTTCTTATACATCGTTTCTTAGTTCTTTTTCGCATCCGTTTATTGCGTATAGTGGGCTGTGAACTTATTCGCGGATTTCAAACTTACAAGTTTTGTGAACTCTAAAAGTATGATTTTATTGTTTATATAAAGTATTTACATATAGTATTTTAAATTTTGCAATTTGTTTCGAAATTCACATACAATTTCTACGTCAGCGTCTACTACAAAACCTACATTAAATCAGATCTTCTAAAGGGATACATAGAAAATGTTCACAATATTGTAAAAGCCATTTTTGAAGATTGTTGCAACCACTACACTAATTAAAATTAGTTTGGAAACAAGTAGATACAAAATTTTCAAAACATACACATGCCATTTTTATTAGTCTATAACAATATCATCCACGGAACTGTGCGTCAACGCCATTTTTGGAAGTGGTTGCAATAGAAAATTTTATGATATTCGTGTAGTGTATAATAATATTATCCACCAGCAACGGTGCGTGAAAGTCAATTTTGAGGTTGGTCGCAACTCCAATACTAAAAAAAATTCCGTTTGTAAGTGAGTAGATACATAACAATCACATGCCGTCCTTTAATAGCAGCTTATAACAATAGCACCACCAGTAACGGTGCGTCATAGCCAATTTTTGGGAGTGGCTACTCCTATAAAAAAATATTATAACTTGTGAACGCTTATATAGATAATTTTCATAATGTTTACATTCTATCTTCTAAGAGTTTAGAAAAATATTATCTACCAGGGACATGGTCAATATTTGGGGTGCTTATAACTTCCAGACTAAAGAAATTATGTCTTGCAAACGGATATACACTTACAATTAGCGTATTTTTACTTAACATCTGTTACAAAACCTCCACTAGAAATATCCTAGCATGTAAACGGATAGATAGGAAATTTTCACGGCAGTGATGCTAGCAGCTAGAGTTGGCAGCCAAAACCACGCCTCTTCAATTAGCCACGCCCCTTCTACCAATTGTCGTTAAAACCACGCCTATAGAGGTAGCGGCGACTTGATATATATTACGTAAACGTAAATAACGTTTTTATTTGGAATTGAAATCTAAAACTCTGTCGCACACGTATTGGGTGCTGGTGTACCTAAATGGAGATTTCTTAACAAAGTCGTTACTTTAATAGAAAACAAGAAAAAAATTAAAGTAGAGGTAGCGGCGACTTGATATATATCACGCAAACGTTAATAACTTTTTTATTTGGGTTTGAAATCCAAAACTCTCGCACGCGTATTGGGCGCCGGTGTACCTAAATGGAGATTTCTTGACAAAGCCGTTGCATACATAGAAAGCCAGAAAAAAAATTAAAATAGAGGTAGCGGTCACTTGATATACATTACTAAAAACGTAATAACTTTTGCTATAATGTTTGAATATATGCAGAGAAATTTAGATTTTTAGTAAGATTATATATGTACTTCTGGAGATTTCATAAGAAAACATAATTTTCAATAGGTATTTACCAAAGTTCTGTTTTAGATTTGTTTGGAAACATGGTTATTGTATATGTTCTTTCTTACTTACAATAGGTTGTATTGTAAGAAAGAGGGGATAGAACTATTTGATGTTGGGCTGAAATAGGCGTGGCTTTAACGATGATTGGTAGAAGGGCCGTGACTAATTGAAGAGGCGGGGTTTAGGCTACCAACTGACGTAAATTTTTGCAATATGTATTCTTCTAATAGTCGTAATAATATTTTCCACGGGCAATATTGCGTCAAAATCAATTTGAGGGTGGCTGCAACTCCTATACTAAATAAATTTTTGTTTGTAAATGAATAGATGCAAAGTTTCCAAAATATTCTCATGCCATTCTCTAATAACATATAACAATAGCATCTATGAGCAAGAGTACGTTAATGACAATCTTGGGGGTGTGAGACTACTCCTATACAAAACAAAAATTATTAAGTTCCAAACGCTTATAAAAATAATTTTGAAATTATTTACATTGTCTTCTAAGAATTTAGAACGATATAATCTATCTGCGATACGGCCAATATTTGCGTTGGTTATAACCCCTACGCTAAAAAATTAGAACTCGTAAACCGACATACACATACAATTATCGAATCTTTACTTCAAGGATTACAAAACCTACACTAGAAAAATCATAATTTGTAAACGGATAGGTATGCAATTTTCGCTATATTCATCCAATATTCAATAATAATATTATGCATTAGCAACGGGTGCGTCAAAATCAATTTTGAGGGTTGTTGTAGCATTTATACTAAAGACAATTTTAGTCTGTAAACGGATAGATACCAAATTTTTCAAATATTCATATGCCATTCTTTAATAGCCTATAACAATAGCGTCCATCCTCAACGGTGTGTCAAACCCATTTTTGCAAGTGGTTGCAACTCCCGTCTATCAGCGACACGGTCAATATTTGTGATAGTTGTAACCCCCAGGTTAAAAAAATTTTAACTCGTAAACAGATATACACTTACAATTAGCAACAGTGCGTCAACATCAATTTTGAGGGTGTGCGTAACTCCTATACTAAAGAAAATTTTCGTTTATAAATGAATGGATACAAAGTTTTCAAAATATTCACATGCCATTCTTTAATGCTCTACAACAATAAGATCCACCAGCAACGGTGCGTCAAAGTGATTCTTGGAAGTGGTTGCAACTTCTGTATTAATATATCGTAGAGCCAATTGGTCTACTTCCGCCCACAATAATTACAATGGATGGTAAACGAAGGGTTTGAATACGCAAAAGATGATTGATGACGTTACATCTTTCGGATGAATTTTGTGTGACGAGCACAAGGCCTTTACATCTAAGGGTTATTTAAAGATTACAATAAGAAATCTCGAGAACGTCATTTCCATATTAGGGGTTGTAAATTGATATGGAGCAATTGAAATGTGTATGATAGATGTTGCAGAGCAGTTCTAATTGCAACCTCGATTATAATAAAAGTTCTGATCAGCTTTGATCACGATGTTAGTTCGGAAGTTAAGTTCCTATTAACGCTTTGAAAGTCGTGACGTAATACAAATTGTTGATGCAGATCTTTAGAAATATAATTGTAACTACGAGTGGCTAAAAGACTTATATAATCAGTTTGAAAATAAAGAAGTGTTGTTGTGCAACAATATATATATATATATATATATATATATATATATATATATTGCCGTGGATATGGTATGGATATGGTACAACTGCCCAATCAATAAAGATGCAGTGACTATTAATTGAAACGATAAAAATGATATGCGTCGATTCTTACCTGAATATGCCCGTATTATCTTGCTAGCTCAGCGATAAATATGCTATGGACTTAACGAAAATGAAATGAAACAAGGAAATCTCTAGATTACAATTATAATTACATAAAATTATTATGAACAATCTTTCAGATTGTTACTCGATGCAATCAAAAACTTCTTTCTTCTCCACACATTATCTAAGAATTTTATTTACACACACACGTATAAAGAAAACTTATAAACGCAATTTACTACGCACGCCTAGTAATACACATTTCATCACTACTACACATTAATACAATCTTCACCTAATCTTTGTTAATAATTAGAAACTCCAAAACTTTTCATGTGTAAGTCACAAATTTTTCTTTAAAGTAATATGGATAATTTAAATGTTCTCTTATTATCCCGTCTCAGTGTAACTGATCAGTGATCCCCGAGAAAACCTTTTGTAAGGGTCAAACCACCTCGAATTTTGACTTCTAAAATTATCCACACAGAAGTAATTTTCTATACGCAAAATCTTATACTAGCGCAATATACTTATTAATAACAAAATTGTGATACTTGGTTGCTTAAAACTCTATCTCCAATTATTGGATTTAGAATAATAGTTTTACCTGTATAAACCTCAGAAATCCATCGTTCCATTCCATGTTGCCATCTACTCTGAATAAAGTTTATGTATGTCAAAGTTTTACTTGTATAAGTTTATTTAAGAAACAATCTAGTCGTGAAATAAGTTTGGGTTCCAAACTTAGAGTATTGAGAACTGGAGTGTCAGAAATTAATTCAAAGCAACAAAGATCAAAGATCAGATGAGTCTTAAGATTTACGTTTTTTTTTGTGTAAAAGACTTTATGAAAATATTTAAATCAGCTTTTTGTGTTTAATAATTTTATTGTGAGGAGTTGTAGTTTAAGATTTAATTGATTCAAAATTTCACTTGGGAAATTATTTATATGACAAAGGGCAATTTACACATATCTTTGGAAAATGTATGTTTTTAAAAGAATCAGTACAGTAGTGAGAGAACTCTGATTTTGTTTTCTTTTTATGTGAACTATACTGCACAAATTTATATATATATATATATATATATATATATATATATATATATATATATTATTCCGCCCCCACACTCTTTTTGTTGTTGCGCGCCTTTTCTTATTAATTTAATGATTTTATACGATGTGCAAATATCTATTTCACGCCACTTACTTTAGCAACGTTTGGTTGGTTAATTAAATCAAAATTGTTTTTAATATGCCTCGACTATATGAACTCTTTCTTCTCAGGGTATCCACCTACTTACCGTGGGTTCAGTGGTAAGTAGATGTGCAATACCCAACCAAAAACTGCACTATCTTTTGTTTTAGTACCTTTTTTTTTAGAATTTACTTGTGTATATGCCAAATTTTATGTGATCCACGTAGCCTTGTGCCAAATTAATTAATACCACAAAATATATGACTTTGACATTATAATACACCGTACTCACCTGGATTATACGTCGTTACTGGCCTCTCTTAATGCTGGCTCAAAATCCTTTTTGCCGTATGCGCCTTCACAAGGTTTCACTATCACTTTGAACTGCCGTCTAGTCTCCAGGTACCTTTTCTTTAATTTTGTTGCGCCCAAATCTAAAATAAATAAAACCCGAATTTAGAATTTAGAATACCCTTTTTATCTACTTCCCCTGCGTCCTGTGTGTAGTCTAATTTTGCCGTCAGTTCGGCGTGCGCCGACCTAAACTCATTCCTTAGTTCGGTGTGTGAATCTGTAATCTTGTCAGTTAAATTCGTATGTGAATCTACAATTTTGTCAGTTAAATTCGTATGTGAATCTACAATTTTGTCAGTTAAATTCGTATGTGAATCTACAATTTTTTTAGTTAGTTCAGTTTTTAGTTCCGTCTGTGATTCTGTAATTTTGTTTGTTAAATCCGTTTGTGAAGTCATAAGAATCGTCTGTGACTCGGCAATTTGGTTTTGCAAACTCATCAGGAATCGCATTATATCCTGGTTTCCGGCGGTTTCTGTTACCTTAACCTCCTGTATCGTCGCCTGGTCCGTTTCCATGTTTATCACCTCCGGATCTATCTGCCTGACTTCCGTCTCCTGGATATCTCCACCTGCGTCTAGCTCCACGTCTTGTGTCATAACTTCCGTGTCAACTCCATATATCCTTCCTGATCTCGTAATCCGTTTCGTGTCCGCGTCCGTCATCTCTGCTGCCTATTTTTGAACTCCTTTTTCTGAAAAATATATAAACTTACGGGCCCCACCTAATCTCGGGATCTCGTATCCTACTACTACTTCTATCTAGCTCTCAATCTATCTAGCCCCACGTTGGGTTTGCCACCTTCTTATTCCGCCCCCACACTCTTTTTGTTGTTGCGCGCCTTTTCTTATTAATTTAATGATTTTATACGATGTGCAAATATCTATTTCACGCCACTTACTTTAGCAACGTTTGGTTGGTTAATTAAATCAAAATTGTTTTTAATATGCCTCGACTATATGAACTCTTTCTTCTCAGCGTATCCACCTACTTACCGTGGGTTCAGTGGTAAGTAGATGTGCAATGCCCAACCAAACTGCACTATCTTTTGTTTTAGTACCTTTTTTTTAGAATTTACTTGTGTATATGCCAAATTTTATGTGATCCACGTAGCCTTGTGCCAAATTAATTAATACCACAAAATATATGATTTTGACGTTATAATACACCGTACTCACCTGGATTATACGTCGTTACTGGCCTCTCTTAATGCTGGCTCAAAATCCTTTTCGCCGTATGCGCCTTCACAAGGTTTCACTATCACTTTGAACTGCCGTCTAGTCTCCAGGTACCTTTTCTTTAATTTTGTTGCGCCCAAATCTAAAATAAATATAACTCGAATTTAGAATTTAGAATACCCTTTTTATCTACTTCCCCTGCGCTAATTCTTCCGTAGTAATTTCTTCTTTGATTTGTACCCTTCCGCCTGCTACTCTTACGCTGCCTTCTAAATTTTCTCCTCTCGTTCTAAATCAATCCAAATCTATCCTCGTTCCTGTTTACCACTCAATCCAAATCTATCTTCGTTCCTGTTTACCAATCAATCCAAATCTATCTTCGTTCCTATTTATCGCCCAATGTCCCGCTACTCATAAATCCATATCCAAATCAATCCTTATATTTTTCACTCTTATGTTTCTCACTCGATGCCTTCTACCTATATAATTTCGTTCCAATCCAATCTTATTTTCCGCCGGTTCGCTGTCGCACTAATTCCAATATTACCTTTTATTCGTCGCCGCTATTAATTCTTTATACACTGATGCTTCTCTTTACTCTTCTTTATAAATCAAACTCTTACAATTCAATCACATTTATTTACTCTTCCAAAAATATGAACAATTTAGCGCAGTTTCATAAAACACGTCTTTATACAAAATAATTCGAAATCAACTCCCTTTGTTTACTATCCTAGGTGATAATTACAACATTTTCTGCCTACTCTATTACATATTACATAAAATAAAACATTCAATAACATTTCATCACTGAGTTCGTGTCACAAATACCTTAAATTTTGTCTTTTACACTTTCCTATTTTATACATAATATTCTATCATTGGTCCTAAATGTTTCACAACCCTTTAATCATATTTGACACTGCTATTACTTATAATTTTGAGATTACATGTTTGTCCAAAAGTTGATTCTAGTAAAATAAAAGCCAAAATAATTCACATATGAACCTGGATCTGCGAGGTTAATAGTGGACATCCATAGACGCATCCGGTTTTCGGTTGGAAAATGTACGTTCAATGTCCTATTAAATTATAACTCAGTATAAAACCTTGAGCACTGTGTATTATATCACGTCATCAAGTCATTATAATTTACGTCTTGGCACTTACATTTCAACTAACATTTTAAATACTTTAACGTACGTAAAGTACGGCAAACATACATTTTAAAATTACGGGATCTGATATATGGATTATTTTATTTGGCATACACTACCTTCTACACAAAACCACCCTTAGAACCCTTGTGGCTCCTAGTGACATTACACTGGCCCCACTGGTTTTGAATAAAAGTGGAAATTTCGTCTGTTTTATACTCTTTTCTTGGTGTGCATAATTTCTAGTTTTTATTTAAAACCACTCCCCGCATTTCTACATATTTATTATTCAACCCCTGCTTTCATTTCTCTCACGTCTGTCTAACTACGCTATATACTAACCTACACTATAAAATAAAACAAAATTAAACTTTCCGTCGCATGAACTCTCATCCTACTAAACCCTCTTCTTGCACAATTTTGTATGGATATAAATTTTCTAAGTGAAAACGCCCACGATATTCCCCTGTCATAGTATCTAATTCAAACGTATTTCCTTCAGCAAAAATACGCGTGATTTTGTATGGCCCTTCGTAAGGAAACAACAACTTCGCGCAAATGTTTCTGTCGCGGTTTGAAACCCTTAATCTTTTTACAACCACCATATCTCCGATTTCAAAAATCGTCCTTTTCTTAATCCTACTACACCTTCGCTCGATGTCCCTATGCTGCATCCTTTCGATTCTACGCCTAACACTACCCAACAACTCTGTGATGTCTTGCACCTCGACTTCTTCCCTCCATGGCCTAGCTGGTATAATCTTCCTAATCAATGTTATCGGTCATGTTTTTGTAACAGAACTCGGTACGCAATTCATAAAATTTTCAATCTGTGGCAGATATCTAATCCATCTATCGTGTTGCTCTTGCGTCGCCAACCGTAGATATTTTATTACCTCTCGTATATAACGTTCGCATGGATTTGCTTTCGGATGCCGTATACTGCTAAATGATACCTTAATGTGCGCCCTATTTAACTCGTTTCTGAATCTTTGGTTGTTGAAATATGTCGCGTTGTCTACCAAAATCCTTTCCATTTTCCCGACCTGGCTTCCAAATTCTCTAATCGACTGTAAAGCATGCACCGTGTTACTTCGTCTTGCCGGAAATAATTTAACAAATTTCGAAAAAACGTCCACCATTACCAATATGTGTCGATACCCCTTTTCACTAGTAATTAGGTTGCTCAAGTAATCAATAGCTACCAATTCTAACGGTCCGCTCACGCTCACATTCATCGGTATGTTCTGCAACACCACGTTTTTGTCTTTCCCTAAAATACAAATTTTACACCGATTGATCCGTTCTTTAACCACCGTGATATCGTTTCTTGCATAAAACGCCTCTCGAAATACCAAAAATGTTTTTCTAATGCCTATATGTCCAAATTTTAAATGAATTTCGTCTATAATTTCCACAGCCGCGCCTCTGGATAACACTAACAGCTCTGCATCGCCTATCCTTTTTACCACAAACTGCCCTACAATGGTAAATCCACGGTACTTCTCTACATTTTCCCTTGTTAATTTCTCGCGTATCGAGCTCACCTCACTGTGCCTCTGCATTTCCATAAGCTTGGCGTTTGTCCACCGACCAACATCCCTGAACTCTTGCAAAGCAGCTAAACAATCCTTTACGTCATCTTTATGCGCCTCCACCTGCGGTCTGCTTAGAAAATCCGCCGTCACATTCTCCTTTCCTGGTTTGTGTTTAATTTCAAAATCGTACTCTTGCAATACTAGTGCCCACCTGTACAACCTACTGTTTAAAAACTCCTTTTTCTTCATGAATGTTACCACCGTGTTGTCGGATTCTATCAAAAATTTCTTTCCTAGCAGATAAAAACGTAACTTTTTCACTGCATATACTATCGCCAACATCTCCTTCTCTGCCGTCGCATATCTGGTTTCGCAGTCTTTTAACACCCTTGAAATAAATACAATTGGTACCTCAGCTCCGTCCTGGATCTGCACTAACTCAGCCCCAATCGCATATTTCGACGCATCCGTCCTCAAAATAAATTCGTCCTTGAAATTTGGATATTTTAATGACAACTCTTCATAAAACGCACGTTTTAAATCTTGAAACGCCTTCTCCCGTTCAGCAGTCCATTTCCATCTTTCGTTTTTCCTTAACAAACTCACCAACGGCACACACAACTCAGAATATCTCGATATAAATCGTTTATAATAATTTAAAACCCCTAAAAATCCTCGCAATCCTCTTACATTCTTTGGTTGTGCGATATTTTTCAACTCGTCCAACCTTTTATTACAAATTTTCATGCCATGTTCACTAATTTCAAACCCTAAATACGTGACCTTGCTCTTAAACAATTCGCATTTCTCCACGTTCAACTTCAATCCCCCTTCGTCCAGCCTTCGGATCACCTTTTCTAAATGCTCCATGTGTTCTTGCACTTTCCTTGAAAAAATCAATAAATCATCCACATAGTGCGAACAGAAACATTCATACTCGTTGAACAGCTTCTGCATGGCCCTCACAAGTGCTGCTGAAGAACTACTTAAACCAAATGGAACTACAGAAAACATATAAATCTCCCCTTCAATACTAAACCCCGTAAACTTCTTACTATCTTCATGCAACGGAATCAACCAAAATGAATTTTTTAAATCTAATTTGCTAAAAATCTTCATCTCATACACCTTATATAACAAATTATCCAACCCTTGTGGTTGTTCGTACTGCGCTTTTGTAATCGAATTCAACTTCCTCGCATCCAAACAAATTCTTATATCCCTTTTATTGGGTTTAGGTACAATAACTACCGGGTTCACATATGGAGTTTTCGCTGGTTCGATGATTCCTTCTTTTAACATTTTACTAATCTAGGCTTTAACCCTATTTCTAATTGCAAACGGAATTGGATACACCTTGGTATTAAACCCACTATCTTCCGTGACCTCTAACTAATGCGTATATCGCTTCGCAAATCTCGGCTCTTTATTAAACAATCCTATAAATCTATTAAATAATTCTTCTAGCTTCGCTTTAATATCGATACTCACTTTCCCTATCTGTTCATCATCAATTATTCTCGCAAACATATTACATAATCTCACTTCAACCTGTCTATAATTACTTTCCCTATTCATTCCTAATCCTGACTTATCTATATCATTTCCATTCCTATATTCCGAACTAACCGTAGGCACCACCCATAACTTATCTTTATCAAATATCCGAATCGACCTATCATTTCCATCTATATTCAATCCAAAATCCTCTATAAAATCCATTCCTAATATAAAATCTAGCTGCAACCCCTTTGTAATCAAGAACTCTGCATCTCCTGCCTTTTTATTCCCTACAAATATCGGTACACGGATAACCCTATAAATCGTCGTTAGCTTTTTGTTCATTGCCGACCATAAATTAACCCCATCAATTGTTTCTATTCGTCCTTTTAAAAATTCTGCATGTTTTATCACCACATTTTCATCTACCAGCGACAACTGCGAACCACTATCAACTAAAGCAACATATAAACAATCTCTTAACCTAATATTAATAAACAACAAGTTCTTTTTATTAAATGTATAATTATTTAACAACAAATCTCTTAAACTATAACATACGTCTATATTCAACCCTAAACATTCGGTCTTCCAAAAATTGACGTTTTTTTTTGTACTGTCGGTGCGTCGTGTATTTGTACCACCTCGATCTTGTCCATGTCCTTTGTATTCGCGCTTGTCGTCATATGTTGGACGTTTACGTCCCTGTCCGTCCGGCTGTATCCGCTACGCGTTCCGCCTCCCGTAATACGGCCGTCATCCTCGTCGTTGCCGTGCTGGTACCTATTTTGTCCTTGGTATTCGTTCACCCGGTGTTCCCTATTGTAATACTGTCGTCGGTTTCCGTCGTGTCCCCAATGATTACGCTGTCCGTGGTTGAAAACGTCCTGTCGGTAATTAGGTCTGTGTTCGTGGTATGCATGTCGTCGGTTTTCGTCTCTATAACCCCGATTTTGCTCCCAATAATTTGCGCGCGTCTTTGCCTCCAGTGCCGTCGCTAAGTCGAAATTCCGCATCACTCCTAAAAATTCCCGCAGTGTCTTTACGTTTTGTACTACAACCATCTTTGTCACTTCTGGTTCCATGTGTCCCGCAAGTAGTAACACTATGTCGTCCTCGCCCAATTTTGGTGTCAGATGTTGTGCCTGGTTATATTTGTCGATCGCGTATTCTTCGCGAGATCCGTGTGTCCTACTGTAATGTCCCGTGATTAAATTTGTCCGTACGTCTGTCTGGTGTGTGTTACTCCAAAACTGTTCGATGAATAGTCGTCGAAATTCAGCGTATGTGTCGTACTGTCTGCGTATAATGTTGTGCCATTTTTCTGCGTTACCTGTCAAAGTTGCCCCAACGATCTGTAATTTCGTCCTTTCATTCTCGGTCTCCACGATTTCGTCCAGTCTGTCCAAAAATCCCATCGGTTGTTCAGTCCGTCGTCCTTCAAATTTTGGTAATGCGTCCCGGTTCAATTTTATATGTTGTCCGTAGTCTAGTCCTGCGCGTCTCCTTTCTAGGTCGTCCAACTTGTCCTGCATTTGTCTTACTTCGTTTCCGACCCTGTTTTCCAATATCGTCGCGTTGTCTATTAGTTTTGCGTCCAGTTGTGTCCTAACGTTCACATTTTCGTTCTGTAGCGTCTCTAACGTCTGTCCTAAATTTCCGTAATTTGTCGTATGCCTTTTGTCACATGTCTGTATTTCAGTGTTTAACGTCGTCAACCCGCAAATCATATTCTCCTCGACTGTCTCCACGCGTGTCTTTATTTCCGATCGTAGGTCCGTCCTTGTTGCGTTCAGGTCTCCCTGAAATTGTACCCGTGTGTTTTCTAGCTTGTCGTCAACTCTGTCTACTTTTTCTTGTAATTCTGTCCTTAGTTCGTCCTTTACGTTTTGTATCGACGTGAGTAGATAGTCCTGTGTGTAGTCTAATTTTGCCGTCAGTTC
The DNA here is from genome assembly GCA_036346225.1 of Platerodrilus igneus. NCBI lineage: Eukaryota > Metazoa > Arthropoda > Insecta > Coleoptera > Lycidae > Platerodrilus > Platerodrilus igneus. The sequence goes on along the minus strand of JARFIW010000816.1, from coordinate 2,854,001 downwards.
GGCGTGCGCCGACCTAAACTCATTCCTTAGTTCGGTGTGTGAATCTGTAATCTTGTCAGTTAAATTCGTATGTGAATCTACAATTTTGTCAGTTAAATTCGTATGTGAATCTACAATTTTGTCAGTTAAATTCGTATGTGAATCTACAATTTTTTTAGTTAGTTCAGTTTTTAGTTCCGTCTGTGATTCTGTAATTTTGTTTGTTAAATCCGTTTGTGAAGTCATAAGAATCGTCTGTGACTCGGCAATTTGGTTTTGCAAACTCATCAGGAATCGCATTATATCCTGGTTTCCGGCGGTTTCTGTTACCTTAACCTCCTGTACCGTCGCCTGGTCCGTTTCCATGTTTATCACCTCCGGATCTATCTGCCTCACTTCCGTCTCCTGGATATCTCCACCTGCGTCTAGCTCCACGTCTTGTGTCATAACTTCCGTGTCAACTCCATATATCCTTCCTGATCTCGTAATCCGTTTCGTGTCCGCGTCCGTCATCTCTGCTGCCTATTTTTGAACTCCTTTTTCTGAAAAATATATAAACTTACGGGCCCCACCTAATCTCGGGATCCCGTATCCTACTACTACTTCTATCTAGCTCTCAATCTATCTAGCCCCACGTTGGGTTTGCCACCTTCTTATTCCGCCCCCACACTCTTTTTGTTGTTGCGCGCCTTTTCTTATTAATTTAATGATTTTATACGATGTGCAAATATCTATTTCACGCCACTTACTTTAGCAACGTTTGGTTGGTTAATTAAATCAAAATTGTTTTTAATATGCCTCGACTATATGAACTCTTTCTTCTCAGCGTATCCACCTACTTACCGTGGGTTCAGTGGTAAGTAGATGTGCAATGCCCAACCAAACTGCACTATCTTTTGTTTTAGTACCTTTTTTTTAGAATTTACTTGTGTATATGCCAAATTTTATGTGATCCACGTAGCCTTGTGCCAAATTAATTAATACCACAAAATATATGACTTTGACGTTATAATACACCGTACTCACCTGGATTATACGTCGTTACTGGCCTCTCTTAATGCTGGCTCAAAATCCTTTTCGCCGTATGCGCCTTCACAAGGTTTCACTATCACTTTGAACTGCCGTCTAGTCTCCAGGTACCTTTTCTTTAATTTTGTTGCGCCCAAATCTAAAATAAATATAACTCGAATTTAGAATTTAGAATACCCTTTTTATCTACTTCCCCTGCGCTAATTCTTCCGTAGTGTTACGTCGTCATCGAACAATTCGGTATTTTGTGACAATAAATACTTTGTGCGTGCATCCTACAGTTTGAGTGAAACATTTTATATACCGGCAATAACAGTGCATAAAGTGACAGTCGTACTCGAGCCTTTAAAGAAACAAGTCGCCTTCGAACCCTTGAAAGGGACGGTCGTATTAGAGCTTTCAAAGCGAGACCGACACCCGGTCGAGCGTGTTACTGGTTCTCCGTAAAAGCTTTTGTGCGTGAAAGTGTCTATTGCCCCCAGCGGCGCAGGACAAAGCTTTGTGCGTGAAAGTGTCTATTGCCCCAGCGGCGCAAGACTTAAGGTATTTATACCCTTCCTTAATTAGTTGGTAGTTGTCTTTTTTTGTTATTACATAACCGCTCCACCATTATCGTTATTGCTATAAAAGCAATTGGTCCTTCATTGTAATTTGCATATTTATATTTTTATCACACATTTATATCAACCTCCTTAATCACCATCAATCATTGGCCCTATAAGTCGATCCGGATTCATTAGTCCTGTGGTTACACATGTCCTAAATTAAATATTATTGTGCATTTCAGCGAGTTTTTAATTAATTAATATTTCAGTTTTAAATTTGTGCTTAAAGCCCATATTTAGCGGGTTAAAATGTGTAAACATTATTTATACTGTCTTTAGATTAAATTAAGCGATTTCGCCGTAATTGAAACCAGCAAGCGTTTTAATTACAAAGAAATTCATAATATAAAATTTGTCAGTTTTCAGTTTTAAATTTATTTTAGCGGTATAAAGCAAAGCAACCTGAAAACTATAAATCGCTTTATACTTCTTAAACGAAAAAGGAAAGGGTTTGCTTTGTATTTAAAAGCTATTGTACGTTTTTAGTATCACATGCAACCCTTTTTTCAGTCGGTTTACGGTAAAATATTGAAAATATCTGCAGAGGAATAAGGTTGTAAAGTTGCATCTTTCGGCAAATATGTTAAGCCACATGTTTTAAACGTTTCTGTGAGCTTTTGATGGTAAGCCGCTCGGGTTGTTAAGCGGTACATCTTATATTCACGCTTTTGTTTGACGAACCGTTAGTCATAAAACGTGATTTATTGGTTATACCCTATTTTACATTTTTCGTGCTTTGAACAACTCATAATATTTTAATATTTCTCAGTGCACATTTAGCTTTACCGTTTTACAACAGTTTATTGTAGTCCTTTCAGAATCTTTGAGAATGGCTCCAAAGAAAGCACATGTGGTAGAACTCCAATTACTGAAAACACGGATTTTAGAAATATTTGAGCTTTGTAATTCTATACAAAGTGACCCAAGTTTAAAGGCATTGTTCCTTATTCAAACAAGGGAATACATGACCTTTATGCAAATTTCAATACAATTTTAGTCGCTGTCTTGGCCTCATGTGACGAGGTAGACTCATTAACTTACAACGCTGTACGGAAGGAAGTAGATTCCGCTTATTTTTCATACTGCTGCATCTCGATACGATGCAAGAAATGAAAGCACCACAAATTACAGAAAATGCTCCAAGCAGCACGGTATCAAAATTGTTACCGTTAAAGCTCCAAATTTTTAATAATGAGGTAACTGAATTTTCATCTTTCATCGATTTATTTGACAGCCTGGTCTATAATAACGCGTCGCTGTCCAATATCGAAAAATTAAATTATCTTATCAGTTGTTGTACCGGGGAGTCTTTAAGAATCGTTAAATCTGTACCCATTTCGGGGGATAATTTTATTATTTCCTATAACGCCTTGCGTGAGAGATTTAGCAATCCGCGTTTATTGGCAACTTTGCATTGGAAAGCAATGAAAGACTTTCTACCTTTAAAATCAGAAGACCCTAAGAAACTTAGGGCACTTATTGATTGTTTTTCGGAGAACCTTGCTGTTCTAACTAACTTAAAGTTTCCCACTGAACATTGGAACTTTATTCTGGTCGATTTGCTTTTAGAAAAACTTGATCCGTTCACTAGAAAACGCTTCGAACTCCAATCGGATCCGAAGCAAATACCTAATTTCGAGGATTTGAGATATTTTTTAACCCAACAATGTGCAGCGTTGGAAACCTTTTCTTCAACCGCACCTGTTTCTTATTCGACGACTGTCCATACATCGCACACATCGGTGCCTAAGAAATCCTCAGCGTTTCAATTTAAACCAAAGGTTTCTTCTAACGTAGTTTCACTGGACACACCAAGTAGCTCCAGTGACTCAAATAATTCATTTTCGCACCATTGTCCTTCCTGCAAGGGCAATCACTTAATTTACAGATGTCAATCGTTTCTAAAGAAAACTCCGACAGAACGTTTCGACATTGTCAAACGCTTACGCCTTTGTTTAAATTGCTTACGAACAGACCATGCGTCCATGCAATGCAAATCTTATAATTCCTGTCGAACTTGCGCCAAGCCGCATCATACCTTGCTACATTTTGAATCGCAACCTGCTTCTAGCCGTTCAGCTGAACCGACCGCTACACACATGCATAAAAATGCCAATAGGACGCAGTCAGCCTCTCTATTCCGGCAAATGTTTTGTCTTCACAGACGAATTCAAATCTTGGGGTTACTGTCTTACTCTCCACTGCTGTTGTGGAAGTTCAAGATCGTTCTGGTAGATACAAACCGATCAGGGTACTCTTAGATCCTGGTTCCCAAGCTAGCTTTATTCGAGACGATTGCGTGAGCAAACTTTGGCTTCCACGCATACGTTCTCAAGTTCCGATTTATGGACTTGGGCAGACAACTTCAGCAGTCAATAGGGGTGCCGTCAGCTGCACCATTCGCTCTATGTTAGACTCTGAAAAATCTCTAGAAGTCACAACTTTTGTGCTTTCGTCAATATCTGGCAAATTACCTAGCGTTGAAGTTCCTAATAATTGGGAACACTTATGCGGCCTGCACTTTGCAGACCCGACCTGGAACTCTCCAGGAACCATTGACATGCTCCTAGGAGCAGATGTTTATCCGTTCATCATCAATGGCGGTGTTATACATGGCAAGTTTCTTCAGCCTGCCGCCATAAATACAATTTTGGTTGGACTATTATTGGTCCCACAAAAGCTTGCAGTCTGATACTGTCCAAGCATTTTTACGTCTGTAGAAGATCCTATCGACCAGACCCTAAGGCGGTTTTGGGAGATAGAAGAGTTGCCATCCACGCCTTATACTTCTCCAGAAGAAGAAAAGGCAGATTTGATTTTGAAAACACGTTTTCTCGTGACCCTAGCGGTCGTTTTATTGTTGCGTTACCGTTCAACGATACTTTGCCCGTTTTGATAATTGCTTTGAGATGGCTAAAAGACTATTTTCGTTGGAGCGCAAATTACATGCTCAACCGGAGCTACGCGCCCAATACAACAATTTCATGCAGGACTATCTTGATGCGGGTCGTATGGCATTACTCGATTCTCCGCCCGTTGGGAACGATAATTATTTTTTACCCCATCACCCTGTGTTTAAAGAGGAAGGTCATACTTCTAAAATTCGTGTGGTTTTGACGCCTCTGCAAAGGCTAAAACAACGTGTCACTTAATGACACTCAACTGGCTGGACCTAGTCTCCAAAACGACATTTCGTCAATCTTACTGAAATTTCGTACTCATCGTTTCGTTTTACTTGTGATGTTCGCCAAATGTATCGACAAATTTTGGTTACCGAAGAACATCGAAAGTTTCAATTAATTGTTTGGCGGTTCTCCGCAGAAGAACCCATCCAGACATATCAGCTTAATACAGTGACCTACGGTATTAAGTCATCGCCTTATCTAGCATTAAAACTCTTCAGCAATTAGCCATTGACGAAGGCAAAAGGTTTCCGTTAGCCGCTGACGCTATACGGTCAAATCTATATATTGATGATTTCGTCGCCGGTGGAGATTCTATACAATCGGCCCGCGAAATTAAAGATCAACTTATTCGACTTTTACATTTGGCTGGTTTTGAACTTCGAAAATGGAGTTCTAATTCAGTTTCTATTTTGGAAGGCATTCCGTCAGATTTTTGCCAATATACTTCTCTCGATTTCGATTCGGACGAATCAATAAAAATATTAGGTCTTCAATGGTCACCTACAGAAGATATTTTCTCGTTTCGGGTTAAACCATTAAACCAAATATGTACAAAGCGCAACATACTTTCACAAGTTGCCAGAATATATGATCCATTAGGATTTTTAGCCCCACTAACACTTTTTGCAAAACGCCTAATCCAGCATCTGTGGATGTTAGGTTTAAATTGGGATGACATCCCACCAGCAGACATTTCGTCTCAATGGCAGCAATACCAAGAAGAGTTGCCGTTATTATCGTCATTAAAGTTACCACGTTGTTTACCCCCTTCGGATCCTTTTACTTGTCATTTGCATGGGTTTTGCGATGCTAGCGAGGTAGGGTATGCAGCGGTAGTGTATTTTCAGTTCATAAATCAAACTACCGGAGAAATAACTGTACAATTTGTAACCGCTAAAACAAAAGTAGCTCCAATTAAGCGCATTTCAATTCCACGTTTGGAATTATGTGCCGCCGTTTTATTAACCGATTTACTTTCTTTTACCATTCGTTCTTATCAAGGCTTGATTGACATTTCCGATGTTTCAGCGTGGAGTGATTCTACGGTCGCTCTCACTTGGATACGTTCTCCACCTTTTCGTTGGAAAACTTTTGTGGCAAACCGTGTTAGCCACATTCAAGAAATCATTGCACCAGCCGATGGTTTTATATTAAATCTTCGCATAATCCGGCTGATCCTGCATCTCGGGATTAATGCCAAGCGCGGTTATTTCATGTTCGCTATGGTGGGCGGGGCCTGAATGGCTTCACTACCCTAGTGACTCGTGGCCGCCTCGACCAACATTGTCAACCTCAATCGCTGAGGTAACTAGGAAAAGAAGATCCTAACATTTGTCGCTCAAACAGATCCAAACGTCATTGACATTTTACTAAGCCGCTTTTCATCGTTATATAAAATCCAAGGCATCGTGGCTTACATTTATAGATTTTCTAAACCCATGGCTCAACGTCATACGGGTCCCTTAACAGACATTGAATTACACAATGCTCTCATGATTATCGTTCGTCATGTACAAAATGTTACATTTTCAAAGGAAATAGCTTCGATCAAGGCAAACCGTAAATTACCTAAAAGCTTGCGAAAACTTTCTCCATTTGTTGATCCACAAAACATCTTAAGAGTAGATGGGCGCTTGACACATTCTTCGCTTTCCTATTCCGAAAAGTTTCCTGCGTTATTGCCTCAGCGGCACCGATTAACCGAACTTATCATTCTGTCAACTCATGAAAGGTATTGCCATCCCGGTGTTAATACCACAGCGTATCTTATCCAACAGAATTTCTGGATCCTTTCTATTAAACATTCAATCAGAAATTATTTATCATCCTGTCATAGATGTTTTCGTACCAAACCGGTCCTGGTAACTCCTCCTATGGGAGACCTACCGGCAGCACGTATTACCCAGATCAAAACTGCACATGGCACATTAAAACGACCTTTGGTCAAACTAGCGCCGCTACCGGTATTTTAACTTTATTTTATGTTTAGATGTATATACACATTTTTACATGTATAGTAGTATATTTTTTACATATTTGCTTATTTACATATATATTTTATTCTTTGCATAGTTGGTAATATCGCTCGCTGTAGTGCACCACCCTATCTTTCGTTACCTCCTTTCCTAGCAAGGTCAAATCCCATGTGATTTCCTTCACCCAACCTACTTCCTCCTTTTCAAAATTCTATGAATTTGGTGGGCGGTATGTTACGTCGTCATCGAACAATTCGGTATTTTGTGACAATAAATACTTTGTGCGTGCATCCTACAGTTTGAGTGAAACATTTTATATACCGGCAATAACAGTGCATAAAGTGACAGTCGTACTCGAGCCTTTAAAGAAACAAGTCGCCTTCGAACCCTTGAAAGGGACGGTCGTATTAGAGCTTTCAAAGCGAGACCGACACCCGGTCGAGCGTGTTACTGGTTCTCCGTAAAAGCTTTTGTGCGTGAAAGTGTCTATTGCCCCCAGCGGCGCAGGACAAAGCTTTGTGCGTGAAAGTGTCTATTGCCCCCAGCGGCGCAAGACTTAAGGTATTTATACCCTTCCTTAATTAGTTGGTAGTTGTCTTTTTTTGTTATTACATAACCGCTCCACCATTATCGTTATTGCTATAAAAGCAATTGGTCCTTCATTGTAATTTGCATATTTATATTTTTATCACACATTTATATCAACCTCCTTAATCACCATCAATCACGTAGTAATTTCTTCTTTGATTTGTACCCTTCCGCCTGCTACTCTTACGCTGCCTTCTAAATTTTCTCCTCTCGTTCTAAATCAATCCAAATCTATCCTCGTTCCTGTTTACCACTCAATCCAAATCTATCTTCGTTCCTGTTTACCAATCAATCCAAATCTATCTTCGTTCCTATTTACCGCCCAATGTCCCGCTACTCATAAATCCATATCCAAATCAATCCTTATATTTTTCACTCTTATGTTTCTCACTCGATGCCTTCTACCTATATAATTTCGTTCCAATCCAATCTTATTTTCCGCCGGTTCGCTGTCGCACTAATTCCAATATTACCTTTTATTCGTCGCCGCTATTAATTCTTTATACACTGATGCTTCTCTTTACTCTTCTTTATAAATCAAACTCTTACAATTCAATCACATTTATTTACTCTTCCAAAAATATGAACAGTTTAGCGCAGTTTCATAAAACACGTCTTTATACAAAATAATTCGAAATCAACTCCCTTTGTTTACTATCCTAGGTGATAATTACAACATTTTCTGCCTACTCTATTACATATTACATAAAATAAAACATTCAATAACATTTCATCACTGAGTTCGTGTCACAAATACCTTAAATTTTGTCTTTTACACTTTCCTATTTTATACATAATATTCTATCATTGGTCCTAAATGTTTCACAACCCTTCAATCATATTTGACACTGCTATTACTTATAATTTTGAGATTACATGTTTGTCCAAAAGTTGATTCTAGTAAAATAAAAGCCAAAATAATTCACATATGAACCTGGATCTGCGAGGTTAATAGTGGACATCCATAGACGCATCCGGTTTTCGGTTGGCAAATGTACGTTCAATGTCCTATTAAATTATAACTCAGTATAAAACCTTGAGCACTGTGTATTATATCACGTCATCAAGTCATTATAATTTACGTCTTGGCACTTACATTTCAACTAACATTTTAAATACTTTAACGTACGTAAAGTACGGCAAACATACATTTTAAAATTACGGGATCTGATATATGGATTATTTTATTTGGCATACACTACCTTCTACACAAAACCACCCTTAGAACCCTTGTGGTTCCTAGTGACATTACAATATATTGCTGTGATATTGAAGTAAAGTTCCTTATATCACAGACGCAGAATCTTTTGTCTAAATAAAAGAAACCGCATCTTCGAGTATTTCAGTGGTTAGAACATCAACACTCTCAAATATTTACACATATTAATATTGAAAAATGAGAATTAGAGCAGTATAAATCACATAAAAAAATAAGTTTTAACTTACACTCAAAGTAATGTTTCATGGTTTTCCAGAGCCAGAGTACTCTATTTACTGGTTATTTCTTTAAAAATGTACCGTTTAACAAAGATACGTATAAATTGCCCATTGTTATAAATAAAATTCCTAAATGACTCTTAGAATTAATTAAATCTTACGGCTACAATTTTTACAATAAAATTATTAAATACACATTGCTCAATTCATAAAGTCTTTTACAGAGAAACACAAATCTTAAAAGCCAACTTGACCTCAATTTCAGGAATCTTGAATTATTTCCAGACCCAACAGTTTCTTAATGTCTTTAAAACCTTGAACGCCAACTTCTGTCACAAGGATCGATTTTCGAATAAAATTACAGAAGACTCTTATCAGGTCTAATTCAAGACCAATTTGCAATGAATTCAATTGCAGCGGAGCCAAACCAAATAGATTTTAGCAGAATTTGAATAAGTCTTGAATTTGATTGAGGATTATAAGTTAAACTAATATTTAAACTAACATTTGCAGTGATATCTAAAGTATCAATTTAAGTTCTAAAACAATCCCATTACTTAACTGATTTTAGATATGCAGGCCTACTTACGAGTTTTGAAATCGGCCAAAATCAAACTTTCATTTTCAATTATGATATTTGTACCAGCGTTTATTCAGTAGAACGCAGTTATTTTCAAATCACTTCACTTGTTCACAAAAATGCAGCAATAATCATTTCAAAGTAAAATCCACTCATGTGTAACACCACCAACGTTACCTGGGAGCGCTGTTGCCGACGGATATTATTATACACAATTAGAGGCTGTTAATATTTTAAAGTTTCGTATGTTTCAGTCTGCGAGCTATAATGCATCTTATACAATGCAATTGTTCAATTCCTATTGTAAAATTATTTGTCATGAACTAAACGTTAATTCGAAGTTGTTTACTCTACGAGTACATGTTTGGCGCCAAATCGGCCGAAGCGGCGCGAAAGATATGTACCGCATTCGGAGACGACTCTGTAAGTGATCAGACAGCACAGAAGTGGTTTAAGAAATTTTTCTCGGTCCATTTCAGTTTGATTGATGAAGCACGCTCTGGAACCGAAGATTATTAACAACAAGAATCTAAAAGACGTGGAGGCAAATTCCAGTACAACGTGCTTAGAGTTTGCAGAAAGGTTCGTTGTAAGTTATGAAACCATTCGGTTGCATCTTCACTAGCTAGGGAAGACGTGGAAGTTAAGCAATTAAGCCGGATTACCATTTATTCGGCAAACTTCTTATGCTATCAAAAAGAACATCTTTTATCAGTTGTTAACTGCGATGAAAAGTGGATACTGTACTATAATTCTAAGCTATCTTATCATTGGTCGTCACCAACTGATCCAATACAACGCACTCCAAATAATTCCTTGCACCCAAAAAAGATTTTAATTGTGTGTTTGGTGGACAACAACCGGAATTGTTCATTATGAATTCTTGGTAACGGGCCAAATCATTACTGCTGTGGTCTATTGTAATCAGCGAGTACAAGTAGCCATCCAGAAACAATCTTCTTTGATCAATCGAAAGAAAGTGCCATTTTTACAGGACAACGCTAAACCTCATGCCGCAATTGTAACCCGTGAAAATTTCTGAGCTTGGCCGGGAAACGTTACCACGCCCACCTTATTTTCTTGACATTTCGCAAAGTGATTACTACCTATTCCAATCTCTTGACAATTGTATGAGGCTTGGGTAGTTCGAAACTCGAGTAGACGCTATAAATGCAACCCGTCAATTTCTTGACTCTAAATCCGTAGATATCTACATTACCGGCATACAAAAATTGGTGTCACGTTGACAGAAGGTCATTGAGTGCGATGGTGATTACTTCGCTGAATAATAGTGTATTACTGGTTTGTAATAAATTTTTATTTTTTCCATCTAAAACCGCACGAACTTGTTTGGTTACCAGATATTTTGGTACGGCTCTTCAGCCAGCTCCAAGATTACTTTTGACGCCCATTGTGCATGAATGTATCGGTAGCTATCGATGAGCTGTAATTCTTTTGGAGTAAGGGTTGTAGTATTACTTGATTCAGTAGAGAAGCTAGTTATCCCTAAGATAGGCTTTGACCTACCTTGTCGATGGATGACATCGTTATAACTCTTAAAGCATTGTATCTGAATACGGATTAAATTTTTTATAATAGGGGGTTGTCACCGCCATCTTATATATTGAATTTAACTTAAGTTGCATGTAAATATCGTTATAGACTCTTGAAGTTAGTTTTATTTAGTATGGGATTGCATTCATCTCCAAGATTATCTTTGACGCACCGTTACTAGTGAATGATGATTGGATGTGACAGTTTGAAAATTTGTATCTATCTTCTTACGAACTACAATAGTTGTACCTATAGCATGGTTTAGTACTGGTGGCTGCAATCATCCCCCAAGATTGACTTCGACGCACCTTTTCTGGTAGATGATATCGTTATAGCCTCGAAGAATTGCATCTGAAGATCTTAGAAATTTTCTATCTTTCCATTTACAAATACAAATTTACTTTTTTTAGTATATATATGTATGCAGTAGTAGAAAATTTTCTGAAATAAATTAGTAAATATTATTATGTCGTACAAGCCTGTGTGATTCTACTTTGGGCTATGTGTAACACTTTCTTATTACATATAATTTCTCTTTCAATTTATTCGCATTTCTTGTTTTTAGTTTGTTCTAAAGTGTCAGGGATCCAAGAAATAATGAAAAGGCGTGGTCGATCCATATGCCAATGATTCTGTCACGTACGAAATTGTTCCACGAATGAAATAATATTATTTCACGATAAACGATCATTCAGTTATATACAGCATGTTCGAACTTGCATGGGTCATACTCACCTGAAAGGATTTCTTAATATAAGGACTGCATCCTATAAATAGGGGTCGGTTATTCTTCGTCTTCAGAATAGTATCTCGTAAACAAAAAAAAAGAAAACTTTATGTGTAAACATTGTTTCTTATCATTCGACAGTGAATATGATTAAATTAGGACTTTAAAAGTTATCTAGCAAAATTATTCGCAGTACATTTCACCTACTTGCGCGTAACAACACAGTGCGGAGGATTGCGGAAATTTGGTTAAACCTCGAATCTATACATACTTCTCGAATTCTTTCATTCAGTTTTCCTCGATGGGTTACGCAGGCTTTATCTTTGAAATAGCTCGAACACAAAATTAATGGTTGCTAAATCCGGGGAACCTACATGCCAAGTTTTCCACACAAAGCTTACAGTACAGATGTGCTGGAGTCTTTTCCATTTGAAGCTAGCATTGATTTTTGAAATTAAAAAGGATAGCTTTGAAATTTTCTAATAAATAATTATTTGGAAAATTATAATTATTGTTTATCAAAACGTTAAATTGAGGTGGACTTGAAGCTGATAGTCTTGCTCAAACCCCTCATAAACGCAATATACAATTGTCTGTGCGAAAAAATATCTATGGGGGAATTGTTGTTTTATACAATTATTGATCGCAAAAATCTGACAAAGTCACAAAGTGCTATTCCCGGGTTGATCATATGAAAGAATCTTAAAAATTTTAAAACACGAAAACTGAAGTTGACACTTCTTCCACGTCAGTCAAGGACGCTAGCGCGGCATCCTGAAACCGGACTGCCTTCCTGGAAGGATGTATGTTATGGCTAATAACCGTGATATCCGTGGCGTACTACATAAAGTACATTGTTGACAAGTTTTATCTTGTACGCAGGTATAATTGCTTTCTATGTATAGTTATTTAACATCTTTTGTTGGCGTTTGTGTACAGCACGAGTGGTTAAATTTAACTATTTTAATAATAATTTGGTTCTGTTAATTGTTAAAGCGTTAGGCTTCTGCGAAATGGCCTGGTTTTGGTAGATGAATAACTCATACTTTTGTTTACAAACTGGATATTATAATGTGTCGACGAATTAAAAACATCAGTTGTATTATTTCTTTGAAATGTTTATAATCATATTGCATTTCAATAGTTTCTGTATTGGTAAATCCCACCAATAGGGTTACGGTTATTTCCTTACAGAAATACAATTTTTAGGGTACATGCATTCCTGATTATTTTTATTTATACTTACAGGTTGTCATATTCATTGTGGTGGTTGTATGTTACAAATTATTGCATGGCTACTTTGTATTCTAAATTATTGTAGTTTTATGATTCATTTGTTTGATTAATAATGTATAACGCTGGCACTTATGACAGCATCGTCTTGGAACGAAGAAGTTTTACACCCTGATTCACAAAATGAATAAGTCCATTTCTATGGTTAAGTTATTGTTTGTAACATAATATTACATATGTTAGATAGAGAAAAACGATACAAGTAATTTGAATTTGCAGTTTTAATTCATTTGTTCAAATTCTACTGAGAAGAGTATCTCATCGTGTATGGAGGGAAAATAATTTTTGGTGGAGTACTTTGTCATTATCATCGAAACAGATAACATGCAACTTGAGTAGCTACAGTTAACCTCTGATAATGTGTTAGTTAATGAGGTTTAGAATAATACTCTACTAGGTTGATTACTTTCAATTTTAAGAATAATTGGTTCTCATAGACAACTTTATGTTGGACAAAATCACGTTAATTAAGAACATCTAATTTTTTCGAAGTCCCGGAAGACCCCGTAAGATCTGGTAAAACGAATTGAGTTCTGGAGATAATGGCCTTTAGTTGTTTTCGAGGCATCTACATTAACCGTAAATAAAAGAACATTTTTATTTAATTGCATAAATTTATAAACGTACCCATAGTACGTTCCTGTTATTAATTTAGGAATTTACAAAGTAATTTTGTTTGTCTAAAACGTTTTCCATTAAGCTCAGTACATTTCGGTTTATTAGGTTTTTTGTTTAAGAATGTTTATATGAATTTCTAATGAAAACAATTGTGTAATAGTTCTACATTGGTGTTTTTCGCAACTAATGTAAAAATAATAGTTCCAGACTTGATATTATAAAATATATTGCAATTATCTAGAGGCATGATTAATATACAGGTAGTTTAGCATTTGATTTTGGAAACCTTTTTAGCGAGTAGTTTTTAAATATGTATATTAGTGTCCTTTATTTTTGGTTGGTTTTAGCATTAGTGCATTCGATTATTCCTCGTGTGAATTTTTGGTGAGAATGACTTTCCTGATCTTGGGTTTTGGCATTCTCTTGTTATTTCTTTGGGACGAGGGGGGCCTAGAAATGTGCGTATTTCCCCCCACGATAGCATTCCGGGAGCTTTTTCAAACACTTACACCACTTTTCCTACTGAATTAGTCGGCAACCATTTTTGTTAGTACAGTCGAGGTTTTCGGCACTTTATCGAGACACCGAATTTTTAGCGCGGTACTTCATCGAGTTTCTATGGTGGTTACCGACTAGATTTTCTGAGACCAAAACTGTACTTAACACAGCTTTTGGAAGTTTGTGGATAGGTCCAATTTTTTTCTATTTCCTTTATTGAGAACAGATTTAGGTGTACTAAATATAGAACGCCACGAAAATCTTTTTTTTATTTTAGAATGTTAATAGTTCTAGCTTGGTGATTCCTATAGCGTATACTGACGACAACTGCAATCATGGGTTGAAATAAATTGTTGGTGAAACGAAGAGTGTAGATAAACTGACTGCACCGTACGTTGAACAGCATGCGAGCAAACAGCTTATGCCTGCAAACTCATCATATACGTGTATAAATTAAAATAGTCGCCTTGAAACTTGGCTACATCTACTGATTTAAACTTTATCAATCATCTTTAACTAATATATCAAGAAAATCTATGGTGATCTTGGAGTTGAAACTACTCTATTCCTGGAATACTCTGATGTGTTGTGAGAAATGGACAGAAAAGAAGTTTAACTTTCTTTTTAACAATTATTTTACATATATACTTCCAACAGAGTAAGTTAGAAATGGATTTTTGCCACTGATACAGTGAGAGAAAATTGTTTACGGAATTGGAGCGCACAGTTACAGAGTTCTATATACATGTAAAGGAAAACAGGCACCTGTAATTTTAGAAAGGTTGTTGGCAGCCGCGTAATAGCAGTAAAATGGTATGATATGCCGGACTTTAACTTGTGTAAAGAGATACTCTTCTAGAAAAAACTATCCAAGTAGGAATCAACTATACTAAAACGCCTCTTCCTCAAGTAGTATTCCTATTATTTTAGGTGGAATAACCATATATTGTGAAGATGTACTATGGAAATATGGTTGGCGTTAATCGCATTGATCACAACGTCAGTTATCTATTGCATGTATATAAGAGAAAGAAATTATTCGTCTCTTTAATCAGCCACTGCCCTAACATGTCAATCCAAAACTTTTGGCAACCATATAGGCCACATGGTGGAGATATGAATCAGCTGCGTCAGACGTCGTATAGCAACAACTTTATTACAGCAAAGTAGGAAACCAACGTCATATTTTTGAGAACGTCTTTGTGACAGACCATAATGATACTCATTACGATAGTTCGTATTTTGTTATTCCACATGACAAACAAAGTATGGTTTATATAATGAAAGAGCAAAAATTAGATGCTCAAAATGCAAGATATAATTACATGTTAAATGTTTCCTTTCGTATCTAGAGTTCTATATATACAGAACTTAGTCGAGGTATTGAAAATGAATATGAGGGATTCCACCTAGTGAAAATATTGAGATGGATAAATCTTGAGTATGAGTGATTGTCGATTTGTCTGATAATAATTCAAATACGGAATCTGAGTCAAATTTACAGCTAAGTGTACTCTAAAAACAACCCCCAACAAAAAATAAGAGTTGTTAATCATCAATTAGACAGATAGAAGGTACAATAGTTCATAACGAACTCGTACGGAGCGCGTAATAATATTCCACATAGTTTACAATACAAAATAACTAATTAATTCGATGAATAAATCAAGTTTACCTTTATCAATCTAGATAGCTAATGTAGAGCTAATTACTGAATCCTTGATAGAAGGCTAATGCTACGTGGCAAAAACTATGTATTGCTCCTCTAACTAGGTACGTTCGGGCGTATGGGTTTCCACGGCCTTTGTTCACCAGATAGCAGGGAAGTTCATTGATATACAACATACTGGAACAAAAAAGTAAGAGATAGGGAAAGGCAAAGGATGACACATGTAACTTAACTGCATTACAACGCACTCACTAGCCACGTTGTTCTTTAGGTACGGTAACCCAATGTAATCTGGCCATCATGGCGCTCGTTCCCTTCAATTTGTATAACCTCGTCTATCATCGCACATTCTCATTGGCGGAAGCAATGATGCACATCACTTCGAAGCGTGAGAAAATGTCTATGCCACAAAATACAATAATAAATTATAATTTATTCTCTGAGCAGTGCTGGGAACTCAAAACCACTTTTAACCTACTTAATTCTACAGGAAAAAGTCTAATGGTATTATTATTAAAATAAATCCGTTGTGTACTAAATGAGGCGTAACAGAATTTCATATTTTAACCAGAATAAAGTTCTTTGATCTAAAAGCCCATAATATAGCGGAAAATGTTTTACGACTTGAAACTTTTTACGAGGTACCAAATTTCATTACAGATTTAGAAAATAAAAGTCCAGGTACAATATCTCATTTACAATTTTTTTTTAAAATCTAATAGAAAGTTTGGTGTCTAAAATAAGTTCGTATACACCAGGGCTTCTTAAACTTTTTTATATAGCGACCCCCTTCAAGCTTAGGAAATTTTAAACGACCCCCTCCTCCATATAATGAAATATATATTAACCGTAGATGTAGATGTAATATCGCACTATTTTACAATGTAAATAAAATAAGGATTAAAGAATACGTGCCATTCATTTCACACATATATATATATATATATATATATATATATATATATATATATATAATTGGAAACGTTGACGGGATATCGGTCGTAATAAAACACAATAAATAGAATGACATAAAACTATATATATATATATATATATATATATATATATATATATTTTATTCAATAGAAAAAATAAACTTTTGTAACAATTTTTTTATAAGAAAACATAAAACTATATCTATATATTCAATAGAAAAATAAACTTTTGTAACAATTTTTTTAATAAAAACCTATTATTAACATCAAACAATATTAATGTGACGGATGTGATTGTTTATTTTTACACAAATAATTAAATCTAGGCTCAATTTGAGTTAGTGCAGATCGTAATAAATTTTCAACGTTTATTAAAGTTGAACGGTATTTTGATTTTATGTAAGTTAATGTGGAAAAGGCTGATTCACATAAATATGTTGTACAAAATGGCAGTAATTTGTTCATTGCCATTTCCGATAGTAGGGGATATTCTGATTTGATTTCTATCCAAAATTCATGCACAGGCACTTGAGAAAATCTGAGTCGCAAGGTAGTATCACTTGTTAATTCGGCAAATTCTTCTTGTGCTTTTAAGTTTAAAAAATTAATTTCTTCCATTTCAATTGAAAATGGATTGCAAATCCATTGTTGTGTATCGATATCATTGGGATACTCCTATAACAAAAATTATAGTTAATCATTTGAAGGATATGGAAGTTTACATGCATAGGTATTGTAAACTTCCATATCCTTCAAATGATTAACTATAATTTTTGTTATAGGAGTATCTTTTTTTGAAATATTGTTACTAATTATATACTCGTCAGTAAATGGAAACATTTCGAGCGATCCACTTTCCACTCTGTTCTTCCATATAAGAATTTTTTTAACAAAGGCCTCAAGTTTATTTTTTAACATAAACATATTAACGCAGACTCCCTGCATTGATAAATTCATATCATTGATTTTATCAAAAATATCTGCCAAATAGCATAGCTTGAGAAGCCATAAATTATCGTGAAAATAATCGGCCAAATTAGAATTTTGCTCTGTTAGAAATATAAGAACTTCATCTTTTAAAGTTAATAATCGTTTCAAACTTCGACCTCTTGATAGCCACCTAACTTCAGCATGTAGCAATAAACTTGTATAATCCGAATCCAAATCAATGCACAAATTTTAAACAATCGACTATTAAGTGCTCGACTTTTAATAAAGTTAATGATTTTGACTGCATCAAAAAACACAGTGTTTAATTCTGGTGCAATTTTTTTAACAACAAGTGCCTCTCGGTGAATCATACAATGTGTAAATGTAATATGATCATTTCCAGCTTTAACAAATGCTGTAAAACCAAGATCTTGTCCGGTCATTGCTGCAGCACCGTCCGTGCACACACCAACACAATTTTTCCAATTTAATCCTTCTTTTTCAAAAAACTCATTTACTTTTTTATATATATCTTTTCCACGAGTATGACCTTCCAGAGGACGACAAAACAGTATATCTTCATGAATGCTTCCCTCATAAATATATCTTACAAAAAGTAACAACTGTGAGCTGTCTTTAAGCCTCATAAGAAGCTGTTGAAATTGATCATTGCTAATGTCTGAAATTCTTTTGGACACAGTGTCATTTGATAATGGAATTTTACTAATTTCAGCAGCATACTGTTTTCCATGAACAATTTCAGACATTCTTATAGCTGCAGGTAGTAAAAGTTGCTCTCCAATAGTAAAAGGCTTTTTCGTTTTTGCTATCAAATACGAAACTTCATACGATGCCAATAGATATTTATCATTCAAAGTAACATACTTCTCCAAAGTGTTCTTTTCTTTATTTGATGTTTGCAAAAGACGCTCAAAATATTCTATTGGCTTTTTTGATAACGTTGCATGTTTAGTATTCAAATGTCGTTGCAGTTTTGACGGTTTCATGCTTTCTGCAGCCAAAACTTCTTTGCAAATTAAGCACACTGGTTGTTCTTCATTGTTGTGAGAAGAGCATGTGAAGCCATACTGCAAATATGATTCGTCATATTTTCTTTTTTTTGTTTTGCTAGAAGTCGGATTTGAAGCACTGCAACTTGGTTGTGATGGCGTGGCAGACTTATTAGTTGGAATTTTAATTAGCCATTTATCCATGATGGTTAAATAATAATAAATAATTAAACAAAATGTAGTTGAACTTTAACGTAATAATTAAAAACACCAACTGAAAATTACACCGTAAATACACACATGTCACTACGAAGACAAAGCTGAGTCCAAACTGAAGTACAAACAGAAAAATAACTACACTCGAATCTTTACCAGTGCAATGACAACAAATTACGATCAGATCAACGCCGACGCATGGCGTGTTCAAAGTGTGCAGCGCACAAAGGCACCGTATCACAAAGACGCCGAAAAAGTTGCTTTCATTTAATTTTTTTATTATTCTTTTATAAAAATAATATGCCGATTCGCCTAGCCTAGCTTGATTATGCTTCGGTATTGTATGTGTAAGCTGTAAGGCGACGCGGCGTCTGGGTACTTATAATCACCAAGTTATCTTGCAAACACTGACGCCGGCGGCCAGACATCAATGTCGAACGTTCAGTTGAAAATCGAGGAGCGCGTTGTATTTATTATTTTAAATGCTACTCCATATTTTCATTTATAGGCCCTACATAACAGTTTTGCATTGCCACTTTTTTCAAAAAATAGTTATAATAAAACTACAATAGTATTTTGTATGATTTTTATTTGTATTTATATTTGTACGTAGTGTGTATACTAATTTTAAAATTTTATTTATAATGATTGAAAAGTATCAGATCTTTGCGACCCCCTTTCAGTAGTCTCGCGACCCCCAGGGGGGTCGCGATCCACAGTTTAAGAAACCCAGGTATACACAACAGGAAGGTAAATCTTATAAACCTTATAAACTAAAGAATAAAGCTGAACTTAACACCTTTCTTTGAATTAATTTACCAATAGAAATAAAGAAACTATCTTGTTATGGTTACTACTGGTGAACTTCCAAAGTATCCGTATGAGAGCTTCACTAGTTCCTCGATGCTTGTGAATAGATTTTCTTGGTTGTTAGGACACCCATGTATGAACGATAGCCCTCAAATACCAACTCCCAGTGATAAATTGTATAAAATTAGACTACTGTTACCTAAAGTACAGCAGAAATTTGAACAGTGTTTTTGCTGTCGCAATATCTCAATTGATGAATCGATCATACAATTCAAAAGATCTTTGGTGAAACAGTATTTACGTAAGACGTCAATTAAAATAGGTTACCAAGTCTGGATGACGGAAGTGGTTATTGTTCGAAGGTTGAGATAAGTATGGGAAAAAATGGTTATTGGATGGAGAGAAGTTTTGGTGCACGTATTATTAAGCAGTTATGTAATAACTTAGTATAAACAGAAGACATAATGTTTTTTTTTTGATAATTGCTTCAACAGTATATAATTTTTAGAATATTGAAAGAAAATCAAATATATTAGTTCCGAACTCGTGGTAACTTTCTCGTTAGATAAACAAATCAAATGAGGAAATTTAAATTACTTAGTAAATCTGTTTACTTGCTATAGAGCGGAAGCGTAATAATGTTTCTAATTTTCGCAGTCCTCAAGATACTGGCTTAGTCAAGCAGAAAAATAAAAATGGAAGTGTTGAAGATGTACTTTGTCCCTATGTATTAATTGATTCCAACTAGTTTATAAGTGGTGTAGATAAGTTCGACCAAATGGAATCGACATATGACGTCAATAGAGACATTCCTAAATGGTGATATCGAATTTTGTTTTATTTATTTGATGCCTGTACAGTGAACGTATTTTCCATTTACAAATCTCTTGGTTTATCAAAAATACTCATGAAAGAGTTTAGAGTCCCTATACTTGAATCTCATCCAGGTGCTTAAAAGAAGCCAACTCATTCTCTATTGCGGTGGAAACATATAAAGAAACCATAACTACCTCCAAAAGTGAGAACACAAGATACATGCCATCAAACTGTTCATAAATCTAAGAAAAGACGTACTCTTTGTAGCAAAAAAAATTGAAAATGCGCACAAACTGGCAGTGCATTACATATTACGTTCTTATATGTTTATCAAAGTTTGAAATTTATCACTTATTACCAATTATTTTAATCGATATGTTATGTGGTGTATAAATTGTATCTTCTTTCTATTTTTCTTTCTAACTATAAATTTTTCTAATACGAAATTTTATTAACATCTTGTTTTATTATTATGATCATAGCAGATATACCACAAAAGAAGGCGGCCTAAGAGCTACCCTTTCCGAACACCTTTCCATTTCTGTTTTAATCCCTTTCCCACATTGGATAAAATTTTTATAAAATGTCTGCTTCTGAAAGAATTAAGTCAAATATTATAGAAATGATTGGTTTATACCACTTCAAAATATTTAGGCATATCTGGGTTAAAAATTTCGGATAACCGATTGCTTGGGACTTTTTCTAGAATTTTGGATAGTGTGTACATAATACTATTTTGTCAAAAGTTTTTATATTCACGCGGATTACCCTTAGGAAGAGGAATTTTGTACTTCTAACATGTGAAATAGAATTTCTCAAATAAAACTTTTGTGTTAAATTCAGAAGCAGTTCAGGTAATATTTGACCTCGTTTTGCTAATACTTTCAGAAAGCATTTGTGACTCATAGTTTGTTAGCTAGTAATGACGATGTATTGTGAATCGCTTTATGATTGTTTTTCGTCATTTCTAAACTCATCATTTGTCACTTGGGTTGTTTCTAGTAAATTATTTCTTTTCGAGATTCTAATGAAGTTAGTGATTTATGAAGAGTTAACTATAATTTTTCCTGAAATAGTTTTCAGATATTCTGTGATTTGGTAGAAGATTTTGGATTTTCCGTATTCTTTTTGTATACACCAAAGCTTCCAGTCATTAGTGAAGATGCGAATTACATTTCTTGCCGAGTTAGCATTTGCTAAAGCAACAACACCTGTACGAGTGTGATCAAAACGAACATGTTCGTCGGAACAGTTACTCAATCTATCTTTAGATAAACAATTAACTTTTATTAGGCCAATTTGTTTTGTTGTCATTTATTTTCACACATTTTCATTGCACCACATAACAGACAAAAAAATACATTTATTTCTGTAAATTTTCTTCAGGCGTTTTAAAATTTTCGAAACTGGAGCGTTTGGGTTCATTGTTCATAGTTTTATCTTAGCATAGAACAGAGGATTAAAGTTATTTATTTAAAATGGTTAAAGACTAATAACTGCGCTGTATTTAATATCTGATAACGTTTGTGTTGATTTTTGTCATAAATTTATGAATAAGTACTGAAAATAACGGACTATTTGCAAATATTAAAAGCCTATTCTATTGCTATAAATTCAAAGTAGTCTAGAAGGTTACATTCAGTTAAATGTTTCGAAGCCTGAGGCAGAGCCAGTGACCGCTTGCTTCCGATTCTTGTACTTGTGTCCGATTCATTGCAGATATAAATCCTTCTTGGTCTAGAAACGTATTATTCTTGTTGGCTTTACGGTCTCGTGATTTCTGCTTGAATGTTTGTAAGCTTGTGGAGTTTACTTAAAGAATACCTTTGTTCTTAAGATGAAAATTACAATAACAATAAAGGGGTTGAAGTCCTTTCTTGACAAAAGAAAACCAATTAATTTTTTCTAGAAACGGCTTTGCATACTTCATTGAAGCATAAACGTCGGAGTCGGTATATTGACAGATTATTTTCTATTGTAAATTTAACATGAATTCCTTACATATCCTCTAAACCGCGAATAAACTTGGAAAACGGGTTTGTGACGTATTTTCATTGTCCTAAAACGCACCGGGATTTTAAACTCATCAATTTCATTGGAACTACTTACCGTTAGCAACCGTAGTATTTTAGTATTATAAAATTAAGTTGCGATAAATACATTTCAAGTAAAATTATATACATATTTGGAGCATCTATGGCATTTGTAATTTCTGCCACTTTTGTAGTAGTTCATTTTAATCAATGAAAATAATCAAATCTAAAATTTTTGAATAATATACTGCTTTAAATTTAAGCACTGTTTCCAAAGGGTTTCATCTGGAATTTCTTTAATGATATAGAAGTTCTTATAATGATTTGCTCTTCAATATATTCTTTTGTGAGAGAACCAATTGTACTTCGTTCCAACAGCTGGCCTCGCGGTATCAACATCTACCTACCTTCGCCTCCGGGCGAAACAATGTGAGCAGCGGAACGGTGACAACTCGAGAGAGTTTTCCAGCTATGCGGGGTGCCAAGGAATGGGGACACAAGCGAAATTGTTGGGGATGCACATTCGTCAGTCCTGTTCGACGAGCTACCTGGCGATGGAGCGGCTTGTGGAGAAAAGTCATTCTGTTGGTCGAAAACCACAGGCCGGTGGACCCAGGATTTGGATACCGTATAGTTGGAGAGCAATCGAGAGGATGATCCGGGAAGCTACTCACCGCATCAACCACCCGCCAAAACATGGCAAAATTTATAACAACATATCAACGAGACAGCCTGAATCAATTAGATTAACGCTGTAAAAGGAAGTTGGACTTGAGAGGTCCAGGATCGACTTAGCTGAACCAATTGTACTTGGGTAAAAGAGGATATCTCAAAAGTTCATGCAATCATTTGTGATACTATTTTCAAACATTTGGCTATATACCATTTGGTTCACATACAAAACTAGAGCTTTACGCAAAATTCTACAATTGGTAGCCGGTTATTTTGCTTTTTCTTTAACACTATTAGAGATAATGATCAGCAATACCAATCGAATTCTTTGCAAAAATTAGGTTGTAGTACACTTTTAGAAACCATTACCTCTGTTTTGATATTTATAAGGGGTGTTTCTTAATAACATGCTAATATTTAAGGAGGTTATTTTTGGGTCCATTTTGAGAAAAAGACTTCATAATAGATGTATGTCCTAAACGTCTTAAATATTGAGGTAGAGGTCGGTAAAGTTTTAAGAAAAAGTCTTTTTTTATTTGGTAACTTTGGTATGGCAGTAGATATTTTTGTGAAACGTAGCACGCATCTTGTATGCATCAACAGGCATTTTCTTCTGTGCAACACAATTTTTTATTTTTGCCGGTGTCGTTCGTGCGGATATGCACAAAATCATTTTAAAGAGAAAAGTGATACGCCACTGCTTTTTCTTAAAGTAAAAATTATTTTTGAAATCCTCATTCCTTTCTGAGTAAACGTGGTCTCTTGATTATTTTTCGTTTGACGTACGGTTTTCGCATAAAAAACGTATCTAGCAGGTAAGAAGCAGATTATGTTTTGTAAACGTAAACGGTTTTGACAGTTGTCTACCTAGTCTAGTTATCGCGTATTTAAGTTATTAAAATCAACAATATTATTTTAAAAAAACATGGTCTGATTCACGAATTCTGAGTTTACAGATATGCATGACCTGTATGTGTGGGCTTGCTGATGGTATAAAGCACTGGAAGCCAGGCGGCTGTATGAAGACCACTTTCCATATAGAAATATTTTGTATGCATGAAAATTTTTCAAACATTCATAGAACGTTGTGCGAAAGGGGAAGTTTTGAACAAGATACTCATCCAAAAGGAGTACAACGTAGTGTAAGAAGAGCAGAAATTGAGGAAGTGGTTTTGAATTCAGTTGAGGAAGATTCCGGGTTAAGCACACGAATATTGGGAAAAATTTGACTATCTCACATATGATTGTTTGGAAAATTCTCCATGACTTTTTATTATTACCATCATATCCAAAGGGCTCAGGCTCTACTCCCTCGCGACTTTCCATTAGGGATGAACATTTGCTAATCGTTCTTTCAAAAAGTGTACGAAAATTCATTATTTGACACTGAAATTTTATTCATCGATGAAGCCAATTTTTCCAGAAACGCATCCAAAACTTCCACAATAATCATTTTTGGACTGAAAAAACCGACATGCAATCTTGGAATTCCGTCACCTGGAGCAATTTTCCGTTAACGTGTGGACTGGAATATGCGGTGATTATTTAATTGGACTCTATTTTCTTCATGAGAGGTTGAATGGACATAATTACTGGCAGTTTCTCGAAGAACAATTGCCAGCTTTGATCGAAGATGGTTTTTGCACGACGGGACGCCAGCGTTGCCTCAGCGTACGAATATTTATAGCAAAATTGCAATAATCGCTGGATAGGTCGCGGAGGACTGCAGGCATGGTCACCTAGGTCCCCGGACCTCAATAGTTTAGATTATTTTGTGTGGGGTCATCTGAAAACTTTGGTTTGCATCACATCAATTCATACTGAAGAGCGGTTGAGAAATTACATCATAGTTTCCTGCGGATTTACTAGGAACAGCCCCGGCATTTTTCAAGGAGTGCGTGAGTCCATGACAAAAAGGTCAAAGACATGCATATTTGCAGTAGGTGAACCCATATATTTTCAACATATGATTTAATTTATTTCTTTGTGTGTTCAGGGTAATTTTCTGTTAACACTTCTTTCAGTGTTAAATTATATGTTATGGTAAGGCTTAAGCAACGAATCGCTGCCAACATGCCAGACCGTTAACTAATTGTGAGTTATGTCATGGTGACATTTAATTAACTGATTTTTATTTACTTATTTTTTGTCTTGTTTTCGAACTTACTTCTTTTCTATTCTGAGCTAGTCTAAAATTTTATCGTTTAAAAATTATTCTCTTAAATAAATTGAAATAACTGTTTAAGTTCACAAAACAAAATCTGCTTCTTACCTGCTAGATACGTTTTTAATCCTTGTTAATACCTAACTTCATTACAACGTGCAAGTGAAGAATTTAATTTTTTTATGCGAAAACCGTACGTCAAACGAAAAATAATCAAGAGGCCACAATTGCTCAGAAAAGAATGAGGATTTTAAAAAGAATTTTTACTTTAAGAAAAAGCAGTGGCGTATCACTTTTCTCTTTAAAATGATTAAGTGCAAATCTCGCACGAACGCCACTGGTAAGGATAAAAAATGGTGTTGCACAGCAGAAAATGTCCTTTGATGCATACAAGATGCGTGTTTCGTTTCACAAAAATATCTACGGTCATACCGAAGTTATAAAAAAGGATTTTTTTCTTAAAGGTTCACCGCCCTGTATCTCAAAAAGGATCCAAGAATAACCTTCTTAAATATTAGCATGTTATTAAGAAACATCCTGTATGTTTCCACATGTTGAATATGACAAAAAGGAGCGCACTATGGATTTTAGCAGTTTAATTTTTGATGTCGTAAAATATTTCGTTAGCGTTCTATTTATTTGTGCGACCAGTCTATCTAGTTGTAGATGAAGGACGTAATCCTTGGCTTCATAATTTTCAAAAGTAATCGATATACACCTTGAAATAAAACCGATCCAAAATTTCTGCCTAGGTTGTTATGTCTTTACTTTCGGAAATTTTTGCATGCAAATACAGCCCAGGGTAAACTGGAAAGAGATTGGCTAAAAGTGGAAATAGGCATTATTATTGCTCTTAGAAATTCAACCATTACGACACCATTATGGTCAAATCGCACCTTTTATATTTGTGCGCTATAAAACAAAAATTAATAATTGACATTATTTAAGAATAATTATCATTGATTAGTTATAGCTTCAAAACGAATCAGCAACTGATTAGTGCTTAGTAGAAATCACTATCTTACATTTACCGAATTGGTATTCCCACGCCGACATAGATTTCGGCATCTTTGCGTTAGGCGATCATGCGAGAGAATGCGCGAACGTGACAAATTACATGTACGATGAATCTCTTATGAACGCATATAATACCATACAGACTTACACCTGAATGTAGACAACACAAACCAGAAAGATGCTAAATTGGTTATCTAAATTCCTTAAAAAGTGTAAGATAATTAGACTACAAAAATTACATGTATTGGAAATTCTACTTCAATTGACAACTGTAATTTATTATTGCTTCAAAATCTGCGCGGATTTCTCTAGCGGGAGCATTAAACATTGCGGAATAGGATTAGCACTCGCGCTAATTTGAGTAGTGATTTGAATTCGGTTCAGGCAGTTAATGCGGAGTGCCGAAATTAGTACCACAATGTCGAACAGTGCTGAAACACAGGTCGATATTGTACCCTAAAGGATTCTTACTGGATTACCTATAAATCACGTGCTATACAAAGTAACATATTATAATTTCAATAAATTGTAAATAAAAACATAAAATTAAGAAAAACTTTGTTAATGTTCTTGTCCATGGGACTTTGCATTTGATTGATTTTACACGTTATTTACTAAATTACGTTTTCTATTTTTTGACATACGTTCTCGCTTTGGTGGTCTACCTATTGGAAGCCTCTTACAACCTCTATAGCTTCTACTTTGTGTCGACTAATTGCAGTAGGCCGTACTTTAATGGTCAAGTTTGTTCGGCAATGGATCGGAATCTAACTTTCTGCAGTGTTTAAAAATGACTCCCGCGATGTTTTTGTTTAATGCATTTTAATCTTTCAAAAAATTTTCTTTGGTTTCATGTGATGTGCCAAAGAATGATAATGCTCTTTCATTAAGATCAGTATTTCGTCGAAAATTCCTTCAGAGAACTCTTGTCTGCAACCATCAGTTATATTATTGTTTAGCGATATTGAAATACTGTTATTGGCAGAAATATTATTTATATCCGAGTTGATTTCAGGATTTGAACCCTGTTAGTATTTTAAGTTTCTGAAATGATACAGGTTGAACATTTTCCCCAAACGATAATTAGACCATAGAATACCGCGATTTTAAACTTACCGGAGAAGCATTCAATTCAATTCAAAATTAAAATAAACTTCTGTTTGATGCTTGCAAAATCGACCAGATTTTCCACTGCTTTGTTGCTCTGGTAGGAACTTTTTTGACTGATACGTTGAATATCTTTTTTGTTAATTCCAGCGATTGATTCTGTTTAATAGGTTTAATAATAACTATCTTAGAATCGCATTTCTCGAGTGGACATACTTTCTTATACTTTCCTGGTAATATTCTTTCAAGCACCTAGCAATAAACTTAAGGCTATTGCCTTGGATACTTTGTTAGGCGACAAAACTACATTTTTAAACAACCGGATGCTTACTTTACAGAAGTCTGATGACCATGGATGTATGAATCACTAAAAGTCATGCACCAACCCGAACAAATATTTTTGGGTAACCTTAACCTTAAAGACAATTTGTAAACTGGACTTAAAAAAATCCAGCTTTATACTCTTCCTCTGACCACCCTTTTGGAATGAAACGAGTAAGAGCCCCTATCACACAATGAGTTACAGTAAATGTCACTATATGACCACTTGCATCACAGGAGACTGTGCTATCAACAAACACTGTATCTTTTTCAAAATCTAGTTGGTGAGTTCTTTGCATAAGTTTAGTTGCAAATAATATACAATAAGGATCCCTTGATATTCAAGTATGATACCCTTCCTAATGTAAAGGTCTCGTTTTTCCTTTAATTTTTAAAAAAGTTATGCAAATAATGAATATGGAACATTTTGTATCACCTACACAAACCCCTATAGAACCAACTCCAAAACGCGACCCCAAGTTTCTTGTTTGCTATTCACTAAATCGGCGCTGCACGGTGCAATATTTTGGATTAACTCTTGCATTAGCAAACTCAGCACTAATTCCAGTTTTGGCTCGTGAAAACTTATAGATTCGATCAAGCCTAGTCCATCATTGAAATATGATTCAAAATGCGTTCTAACGTTATTTCTACGACGAAAAATAGATTATGCCTCTGCAGTCGTTATAGTATGGTTATATTCTCATGTTAACTCAATAACAGCTGCATATTCGTCCTGCAGAGAAAAAAGTTAATATATTAAAGATAAAAGCATTTGATATTCGTAAAAAATTGCACAAATGCCACAATTATTACTAAAAATTGTCTTGAAAATATGACTACCGATAATGTTTGCAATAATTTCACATACAGAATATGAATATTTGCGATAGCACTGTATATATAAAAGCATCTTTCTACCTTAATTACTTTTACACGCGGATCTTTTTTATTCGTATTCTTGGCGGACAACTTTATTGCGATGATCAGTTGCGCTCGACATCCCGGATTTTTTTATTTCCCTTTTTTATTGTCTTCCATCTTAAAAGTTTCTCTGAATGGTAGTTACCTATATTGTGCTAGTCAAAAGTCCTCTCTCCCCCTCGTATCTTTTGAACGGTTATAGTTATATTAATGAAATTCGGTGGGTAAAAATAAACGGATGTAAGCTTTTTTTAACTGGGCTTAACGGGTGACGTAATAATCATACATGACGTCACAGGGTGACTGTAACAAATAATTTTAATTAGGACTTTATGGTAAGCGACGTCTCGTTTTAAAGGTATTAAAAATACCTATTCAGTCATACTAATTTTGTTCGAGTCTAGGATGATTTTAATGGATAAATTAAAAAAATACTAAAATTATAGTTTGGTGTTTAATTAATAAAGATTCAAGAACCAATTCTTATAGTAAATGTTCAAAATGTACACCGCCTTAATCCTGGCAGTAATGCATCCTATTGCTTAACTCTTGTCGTACTCGTTCAAATGCGTCAGCGGAAATTGCCCTACAGTCTTCAATAATTCGTTGTCTCAAAATGTTAATACTGTCAGGTGCTGTACCGTAATTCTTAGATTTCAAGTACCACCTAATCTCTCAATATAAGATTTTTAGGGAAAAGTTTCAGAAAGAATAATATAGCGGATGCCGAAACCTAATATCAGGAAAATGAATTTGGCCAAAAATTCACACGTGAACTAATGGAGAACACTAGTGCTAAAAACCAACGTAAAATAAACGTTATAGTAATGGCATCACACACGAATATACTAGTTGAAAACTGCTAGCTGAACGAAAGATTTCCAAAATTAAATATTTAATTAACTGAATATTAATCAGCTTTTAGGTAATTGCAATGTAATTTATTACAAGAGAAATGGAACTATTACCTTCACATTAGTGTGAAAACACCAATATAAGACAATTATACAATTATGTTTTCATTACAAGTATACATATAAATATTATTAAACGAAAAGAAACAACCAAATACTTCAAAATTACTATCTAAATTCTTAACCTAATTACAAGAACGTACTGTGGATATGTTTATCAGTTCGTGCAATTAATTAAAAGTGTTCATTCATTTAGAATTATGAATTGACAACTTTTGAGTATCAACAATATAGGATACAGAAATAATCCTTCCTTAGATCTAGAATGCACGTAATCTAAAAATTATATTTCTTAAAGAAAACAATCCAGTATCAACCCCTTTAACCAGTCACAGCGACAACAATTCCATCCACAGATGTATTGAAAAAAACCTCGTCCATGCGAGCGTAAATTCAAAATTTTATCATATGCAGCGTGTTTGTTCCCTGCGGAAGTATCCACATTTATTTAATTTTTTTAAGTTGCGTTCCGTTGAACTTCCTACTATTAACTCGTACTACCACATTTTTACTTTACAAAACTTAACTTTCCCCTATATCGAGTCCTGACCGTATGGATTACCTCCGTATTACGTGTTTGTATAACTATGCTTTGATGTTGGCTTATTACCCGTTGACAAAGAACTGATTATTTATTCTCCGTTGAATGTCTAACTACGGTAATTTTTACCCACTGAATTTTCTTATATTGTTGGGGGGTTTTGTCATAGTACTCTGTTGCTATTGAGTTTATTGAATCAAACCAGTGGAAAGTACATGTATTGTCATGTGATTTACTTAGGTTAACATTTGTTTCCTTCTGTTTTTCACTATAAAATGAACACATTGTAATGCATTGTAATGATTAATTATATCTGCCGTCTAATATCTATGCAATATCCCTACTCAGCTAGGTTTTTATTCATTATAATTGGAACTATGTATATTAAAACTATCTAACATTGCATTTAATTTATTCAACTAAAATTTCTAATAGCTCATATTTGGGATGCGTATTAATAAATTCACTGCCTAAAGCTTTCTTTAAAAAATGGCGCGATTCCAATGTGAAAGTTTACAGTTATAAATGTTTTGTTTACATTTTCGTGGTTTAAAATAATTTACGACCCTAAGTTTGTAACATACTGTTTTAATACGTTCTAATAGTTCTATTATTTCTAAAAATAGTTATTTTCTAGTTTAATTTTAGCATTCTAATTATTAGAATGAAGGTCGTGTAGCATAAATATGTCTGCAATTATAAACGGCTGCAAGATCACCCAAGTAGCGTCCTAGCGAAGTTCCAGGAAGATATAATCCAAGAGTTAATTAATTTTTCTAAAGGCACTTTACTTGAAAGGCACTAAACATGTCAGATTAGTTGATATCTATGATTAGATGTCAATCATGTTCTAGGACCCTATTTATGTCAGGGTGGTCGGAAGGAATTTTTCAATTAGCGGAGTACTCAACTAAAAATTAGTTCCGAGAGCTACTTGTGTGGCTATCTTAGTGCAATTGGCAGTTTAATTAATCGTAAAGATTTACGACCGGCGTATCCTTTGTCGAGTATGAGAGCTAGGCAAGGGGTTATATTTCAATTAACTTAAATGTATATAAGGATGTCAGCCGGGGGAAAACGGGGTTGTTTATTTCCAGACGCGTTAGAGTCTAAAGCTGGCGTTTACTTGCAAGTTTGAGTGATGTGTTTTATTTCTCTGAAGTCAAGTGCGTGCCGTTATGTTCTAAGTTAGTTATTTTTCTGAGTAAGTAATTAGTATATGTGGTATTACCATGAACTCAAGGCTGTGTTATGCATCATAATTCCGTTATTTGTTAAATACAGTACTTGTCGATTTCCATAAAATACAACGTCGGGTTAAAGCTCAGTTCTAGTAAATTGATCCCGTTAAAGTATTGTTTTAGAGACCGCATCGCTTTAGAAGGGTCTTCTATTTTATTGTTGTTTCGACGTTTGTCTGAGGCCTGTAATCACTAAGCCACGAGACTACCTGAGTATGCAAAGCTCCGGTCAGGAGTTCCGTTACTGTACTATTTGACCCTTGTGAATGTCGTATTTTTCCTGTTGTTGATGACCCCGTGGTTAAAGAAGGGTCGTCGCACTATGCAAGTTAAGTAGATTAGGGTAGTGTTAATTAATTTTTGTTATTGGGGTGTTTGCACCCAGAACTGTTTTAATATTCAAAAATAAGTCTTTTAGTTAAGTTTAGTTAAGTTGTGTTTGTGCTAGCCGGAGACTTTAAAAGATTAGCCCCTGTGAAGTGACTTATTTTCTGTCCTGCAATCTTGGTTCATCGCCCACGAACAAAGTGCGATGAGAGCTGTTACCGTGATTGGTCCATGGGCCGTTTAATTCCCATGGTGGCGCCCTATTGTAAATAATGTTAATTACTGTATATGTTTGTTTTCATATGTAATTAGGTGAAGTTTTAGTTGGTAGCCCATTTAATAAAACAATCAGAATATCGTCTTAGTGTGTTGTTATTTAATGAACTCCCCCCTCTCACCGATTGCAGCAGCTTGCGAGGCAATGTCCCGAAACGTAAGGGTACTATAGAACTAGAGGTCCTGCCGATTTATTATTTATTAATAATTGGATACCCTCACGCGGTAGGTAAATATAGAAATCACAAGTTGAGTTCCAGTATGTATTTAACAGAGATAAATCGATTGTTTTTGTGGTTTTGAGATTCTGATTTGAATAAAACTACCAATTTTTGCAATGCCACGCTTTTGATTACTATTATACATGAAATTAAAATTACACAGGGCATATAAACATGCATTTTGTCTGTTTTAGTTTACTTTTCTGTACTCATTTAATTTTTATATGTAGTGCAAAGTTATACAAACTACCACTTCCAACACCCACAGACTATTAGGTGGCTCTACATTTTGCTTTTCTTCATCTGCAAGAATGTGTTCTGCTTCCTTGCGTTTCGCACAATGTGTGCCAATTACGTGCGGCTTCTGCAGTTGTCATCGAAGAAGGCATCAAAATTTAATATTGCTGGATGAATCTAGATTCATTTATTGTGGTTAATATTTTGCCTCAGTAATTTTTCGAACACTTTAGGTGACGTTTTCAATTTATTTATATGTCTTCCAGTGTAACACAATATTACATTGATAACCATTTTGACACTTTGTAAACGAGTTACAATGATCAAATACTCAAAACATACCTGGTACTAGTTTTTATGGCCCTAAAACGTGACAGGCGCAGAGGTTTGTTATTTGAGGGCATAACAATTCACGCGTGGATTCTAATTAAAATTCAGTCATTAAATTCCAAAGTTTATATTCACGTTAATTCAGATTTATATCAATCTATATTTCCTATATTCTCCAGTTAATCCTTCATTTTTACTTTTACGGCAATGGTAATATCATACGCGTAACATACAAC
Organism: Platerodrilus igneus; assembly: GCA_036346225.1. NCBI lineage: Eukaryota > Metazoa > Arthropoda > Insecta > Coleoptera > Lycidae > Platerodrilus > Platerodrilus igneus. The sequence continues at coordinate 2,820,925 of JARFIW010000816.1, read as the reverse complement.
CTCCATGCCGAATGGAATGTCCAAACGCATACTACAAGAGTGGGCTAAAGACAGACGTTGCGGATGCCTCAGCAATCTCCATTTCTAATCTTTTTTCATATATGCTTCACAAGTTAAAACCTTCTTTTGAGTAGTTCTATTGTGAATGGCTCTTTTGCTGTCGTTTTGATAGGGAAAAGCAGTTCGGCCCTTTTTATACTTTACCGAGTTATCTGTGATTGTAGTTTTTTTTTTGCTACTATCTAGTACCTAAGGATCAATACAGTATGCTATATCTCATCTAATATTCTTTTCAATTTCATATCTTTAGTCGTGTTTGTGATCTTTTTTAAGTGTTTTCCTTTTCCGTGCGTATACACGCTTTTATATCCACGGACCTTTCTTCTTTAAGCTTACATTCATTTTTCGTTTTCTATGGTACGTTTTCGCTTAAGCTTTTTCTTATATTTCCCATATTTTTTGTGTTCTCTGGTGCCACAAAAGAGCCCTTTTAGCTTGGATTGTGGGTAAAAAGTTTCTTTTTAAATTTTCTTAATTTCCCCTCTTCGTGTCTTGCCTGATAACCAGTTTCTTGACCTCCCCATCATATTTTTGAGCACATCGTTACTCAGTGTAGGACTCTATCATGTGTCTGATGAATAATACTCACTCGAGTCTGTCATTTTTTACTTAAGAAATTCTTTTCTGGCGTTCATTTTGATGATATGTTTCTCATTGTAGCCTTGCTTTCACTCTTACACATATTATTCTTGTCTGTTTCAACGAAATAGTTACCTAACTTTTATAGGGACATTTAGGATAGTATTTCCTTTAAGTGTTTATTGTATATTTATTTTTTTGTTGCACTGCTTTTACTTATGCTCAGCTTAACCACATTTTAGCACAACATTTGTCTGGCTTATTTCTTTCAAGTTCTTGCATAACATCTAATGTCATAGCAGTTACTTATAACATTTAGTAGGAATCAGGAACACTTAACCCTCATTTAGTCCAGCTTTTTATTAGCCTGCCCGAGTTTAATATGTGAAATACCAATAACGTATTAAACGTTCTGTTTTTGTTCAGCTTTTTATGCATTTTAGTAGTATGTCCCACATTTTCTCCTTCTGATTCCCCTTTTTTTATTTATTGCCTTTTGTGCACCTCCCCTTCTACAGTTTCATCCGTATTTTTTATTAGCATGTATTTTTTTTTACCGAAATCATTTGCGCATTTATACTATTTCCTGTCTCTTTTTCTACCATTTTTGGCATGGTTTTTTCACTCTTCTCTTCCCCTCATATTTTTAGCTTTAGATCACCTTCCTTTGTTTTTCATCTTTCTTACTTGCGTTTTTGTTGGTCTTATAATTTATCTTTTATTTCGTTCACGATTTTCCAGATCCGATGTTTGATTTTATAATAATGGTTTCATTCCTTCTTCCTTTTCCGTGCTTTGTTTCTTTTGGATTTCTTATGTACATTCCCACTTTTTATTTGCGTTATAGCTTAGAATTTTCTGAGAATCTAGTACTGAAATCCTACAATTTTGTAATCTTATATACAAAAAAAAGGTTTATTTTAAATGGTAGGCAGTTACTTACAATTATGAGGTACGTCTTTCAATTACTGAAACGTAGTTGGAAAAGGAACTAATTTTTAACTACGTTAGCAGATCGACAAAATGTTTAGATAATTGCAGGGAGCTTCATCTTGCACGTTTAATATTTTTCTGAAAAATTACTACCATTTAAACTGGGAAATGGCAGAAGATCTTTTTGTGGGAATGTTGATTTCGTCAAGGTTAAAAAGTTAAACGAGTTAACCCCAAAAACCTATTTTTATCTTGGAAACATGACAAAAATTAAGACATTGTAGGAGCTTCTGATTCACTACTAAATCTTTGTTTTGCTAATAATCAATATGCAAACTATATATAATTCGTTCGCATTCATTTATGCGAAATGATTCATAAAGATTTTGTAAAGAAGTTGTCTTAGTGATGTAAAAAACAACATTAATTAAAGAAGCCTTGAAATACCTTAAAACCAGATTCTAAATAGAAAATGTATTCTATGCAATGGGCGAGTCGAAAACACGTTACCATTTATATGGAATTGGTGTGTTTGTATTATTTTTGAATATGTTATGGTACTTTTTATCAAAACATTGCTGAAACGCTCCATATTTTTTATGCAAATGTGTGATTCATCATCACAAAATTCAAGTTTATTAACACTTTCTATGTGGACAAGGAGTTTTTGTCTTTAATATAGTGGGGCATTATGCGATTCGCCGTTTATTATGGACTAAGACGAAATTACTTCTTCCAATTGATGCAGCATCTAACAATGAATCATTAAATAGCTTTGAATTTGAACTGCCATAATGCACCCTATGCTGTCGTGCAGAATGCAATAATTTTATTAAAAATTAAAAACATACTGCTTTTCGGATTGATACCGAAATAGCTTGGAAGATTCTTGTGATTTCTTTATTTTCAAAGTCCTTAACTGACCAATTTGCTTTAACTTATATCCAGGTGAACTTAGCGTGTTTTCTAACTTGGGGCATTTAAAAAAGGTACATAACGTGGAAAATTCTCTACATATTTTGTAAATTCCATGCAGAAAATTATTGTGGGAATTTGATAAAATCCTTTGAACTGTAGTTGAAGAAACTTCTAGAGCTAAAATTTTTTGGAGAATTTGTTATTGTAACCAAAACTCTATGTTCAAGCAATAACAACCGTTCTTTATTTTCAAATTGATTTTACAAACCTTTTCAACAACTCGTAGTTACAATGGAATCTTCTTAAGCTAGGTTGCTATCCTTTAAATTACTATCGAAGCACTAAAATTAATTAACCAAGCACTTAACTATTAGTTTATATTGTCGCTACAATAATTTATATCAACACTGATTTATATCACGCCTTTCATAGATTTAAATTAGAACATATTGTAATGAAAAATTTAAATATCCACGACAGCAATTATATACACATTCAAAACTTTTAGATTGTTCTAAAACGTACCAGAAATTATGCGAATAGCATCTGAAATGTACCTAATGTAATCTAAATAACCTCTAAATGGAAACTCCTGTACCTGTCAATCAAACTCATCTCAAAGATGAGGTGCCACCGGGACTTATCAGTCATTTTTTGTGTACAAACACCTCGTTTACATTCCAATGTAATTATTCTGGTCAAAGGCAGACCGATCGTCCCTACATTATGTTTATTTTATGCACAACAATGATAAGTGTAAATTGCGTTTGGAACCGAAAGTATTTTGGACTTTGATTTTTAGTCGTTTAAATTGTATTGATCAAAAGCAGGATAACATGTATAAAAGTAAATTAATAAAAAAATTGAAAAACCGAATTGGCGTATCTACTATTAATGAAGACCTGTTTGTTTCTACACTTTTGGCAACTTATACCAACGTCAAAATTAACCAGGAGATGATTTAATGTTATTAAAGGATGTATGCTACTGTCATTATCCTAAAGAGCATAACCTGATTAACTAACGTATTATTCTAAATGATTTCTTGGATGGCAGGAGCAGCATTAATTTTTGTTTTTGCAAAATTTTTCTGTACTTTGGAAAAAATCTGCCCCGATTATATTCTCCCTAACTGCCGCGTATGGATGGTGTTGTCTGAAGCTTACGCTTTTGAGTCTCTCTAACTGTGCTGACATTCTTTACTGAATTGTTGTATTTTGAAAGTTTTTTCAAATCTATGTTCGTCGTATATTGACCAGCAGTGGCTCAAAGTACGCTCATGAAAAGTAACTAGATATTATTTAAATGAGCGATCAGCTTCTTTTCTTCGTTACGTATATTTCAATTTACTGATTGCGTAGTCATATTACTATAAATCTTAATGTGCCTTTTGCGTACATATTCTTTACTATGTAGTAGCTACTTTTTATATTGAACGGTAAGGGTGTCCATGACGTATGCAAATTGTCACGGTCCCAATGGTTCCAGGTTTTATTCCTAGACACCACTCCTGAAAAATGTGAGGTGCCGGGTAAACATTAAAATCCCGTATTTGCTTGAAACATCATGGTTTCAGCAAAATTCTAAATTTGCACGCTGGTAGATCTTGCCCAATGTTATGAAATAATAAAAATAAGCGGATGTAAAATAAACAATCAAGAAAATAAATATTTAAATAGTACCGCAATGTTAACACTGCAAAACTACGAGTTTGGTTGTATGAGAAAGGGATTTCATACTTGAACGGCAATAATATTGGCTGTAAAATATTGCAATACTTTTTTTGGTAGTGATAATGCAAGAAACGTGCATGTTAAAGGCTTTTTAAGTATTCTTAATTCTAATTAGAGTTTTTAGTATTTGTGTTCTGTATATAATTAGTCACATCAAATTCCACAAATCATCCCGTATTCTTACCCATCATTCATCCCTACCTTTAGTGCGTACAGACAAAACTGACTTCATATACTTGAACCACTTCCACCGTATTTTCTTCCATATGCTGTGGACTTCTTGCCATGAGACGACTCCGTGGCGTAGTGGTATGTGTGTGACTACTACGCCCAAGGTCCCGGGTTCGAATCCCAACAGTGTCCGCTTGAAAAATGTTAGGCGAGCATTTTTCACAAAAATACACCCTCGTTCGAATGAGAGGTAAAATGGAGGTCCCGTGTGTGAGTGTTGTCACGCACGTTAAAGATCCCTACCTTGCTTGGAACAGCAAGGGTTCGGCAAAATTTCAAATTTTCCAGGTAAAAAAAACTCACTTCCTGGCCAATGTAGTACCTTCGGATGGAGCATTGGAAAATCACATGTAAGGATTTCTTGCCATGACGCCCAAGGTCCCAGGTTCAAATCGCGACACGGTCCGCTTGAAAAATGTCAGGTGAACACTTTTCACTTTGTTCCGATGAGAGATAAAATAGAGGTTTCGTATGTTGTGGGTGTTGTCACGCACGTTTAAGATCCTACCATGCTTGGAACAGCAAGGGTTCGGCAAAATTCAAAATTTTCCAGGTTAAAAAAAAACTTGCTTCCTGGCCAATGTAGTACCTTAGGATGGAGCATTGGCAAATCAAATGTAGTGTACCAATTCTTAGGCGGCTCCGTGTCGTAGTTGGTATGCGTATAACTACCGTGGTCAAGAACTCGAGTTTAAATTCCGAAACGGTCCGCTTGAAAATGGTAGGCGAGTATTTATCACAAAAATACGCCCTCGTTCGGATGAGAGGTAAATGTAGGTTCCGTGTGTGTTGTCACGCACGTTAATATATATCCCTACCTTGCTTGGAACAGCAAGGGTTAGGCAAAATTCAAAATTTCTTAGTAAAAAGCTTGCTTCCTGGCCAATGTCGTACCTTCGGGTGGAGTATTGGAAAATCAAATGTAGTGTACCAATTATTGTATATTGGTGGCCTATAATTATTTTCTAAAATCTTCCCTCGTTTTTATGATAGTTCCTTCCGTTCGTTATTCTTTGTTATTCGTTTGTCGATCTCGAGTTCTGCATCTTCAGCTGACTTCGCTGTGTCATAATTTCTGATAATTTCCCGGCACTCTTTTAACATTTTGGATGGCGACGGCTTTATTCACCTTACTGTTTATATGACGGGCCAATAATTGTATGATATCCTCCTGTTCCATCATTATTAGGGTTAGTTGCCCTGCTTGGTTAAACTTTTCGATGATATATTCTTCTCTATTTCGTGAATATTTTCCATATCTTTATAAAATTAAATCAATTCTTACTCCCATTTGTTGCGCGTTGCTCCAATATTGCTCTATGAACAGTCTTCGAAGTTTTTCGTACGTCGTATATGTGTCTTTCACAATTCCATGCATCTTTTCCGCATTTCTTGTGAGTGTGGAATTATAATTTGCATCTTCATAGTTTCTTTTTCGTGTTTCACCATTTTATCTAATTTCCCAAGAAAATACATTGGTTGTTCGGATTTCTTCCTTTAAATTGGAGTGACATTTCTTTGCTCAGATTGTACTCATGTGTGTGTATTCATCAAGTTATTCGTCCCTGTTCCATAGCATCTAGATTTTGCTGAAACTCAGTCATCGTTTTCTCAATAATTCCAAAATTTTTGTTCACTTCATCTTTTTACTTCAAGATTTTCGATGAGTTCATTTCTAAATTTCGATTCTTCTTTATTATTTTAGTTTAACATCCCTATGCTACGTATATATCACTTTTCGTGTCTTGCGTCTACTGCTTGGACCTCCTTTATTAAATTAAAAAAGAAACCGGTATTCAAAATGGTATGTTGAACACTCGCAGTAAATTTTTCGTGTCTTCTTTAGTGCGGTGATGTGGTGTGTGTTCTCCAGCTGTGTTGATGATGTCTGTTCAAATCTTTTCTCTCTAGAAATTCAAATTTGTTTAAAACTTCTACTTATATTCTATCACTCAATTTTGACAGCAGCAATATGGTAAAATATCAAATTTTTAACCAAAAAATTCTAAAATGAGAATTTAATGTTTGTATATAAAATTGCATAATTAAAGCCCTTTTCGACTACCTGTAGAAAATGATAATTTAATAACGATGGTACTGTTTACAACAATAATCGGCTCTAACTAATGGTTTATTTTCTTGAAAAATACTTTCCTTTCATTTAGAAACGATTACATTCAGTTATGTTGTCCTGGTTTCTGATTCTTGCTAATTTTCGTACGAAATTTATCATCTGGTCTTGTATCTATTTCTTGATTGAATACGCCCAGTTTATTCCAATTTCTTGGTTGAACCTGTACGTCGTTTCGTTATTTGGAATTCCTTCTGATTTGCCACAGCACTTGACCGCTATGTACGTAGTGTACCTCTGGTACCTCGGTAGCTAATATACCTTTTGCAATAATTGTAAGACACCATTTTCAAAAGCCCTTAACGTAAGTGTAATTTATTTTATTCAATCATTTTTGTCAAAACTTCAAACTACGTAGAGTCCTCTATTCTGTCCTTCAGCTCTCGAAGTGTATCTGTGTGTTGTGTCTATACAATTTATCCTTTATGTATCCCTAAAGAAAGAACTCTGAAGCAGCAATATTAGGGAATCGCGCATCGAAATCGTGTTACCCTCAACTCCTAACACTCTTAACTATTAAGGGTTAATCATGCAAATTTCAGTACTTCTAACAAGTTGTAACGTTATTAACGCTTACGATCCATGCCCTTCTACTACGCAACTCTTCTCAGAGTGGTGGTGATCCTATCTTCTTTAAATTTGATAACGTTGTTGCCTGTCAATGATCGTTCTAGTGCCCTAAAACGAAAAGGTAAGGAGGGAGGAACGAAAAATTCCAACAGTACATAGAAACACACTGTAACGACATTCTTCTGAAAAACAGTCGCATCCATGAAGTCTTGCCACTAAGTGTCCACGTAATATCCCATTGTCCCAGAACTTTTTCGTCCCTCATGGGATTGGATTCTTCAAACCGACCGATGGCTTACATGCGATTAGAATAGAGAACGTCGTCCTTTGAATAGGGCGTATTCACATCATTTTCCCGAGAGCTATAAAAATTTCCGGCGATATCTTGACGTATTTATGCAAGTCACAATCATTTTGTTCTTACATTGTAAATAATTTATCTACTCTACAGGGCCGAATTTAGAAAACAAAAGGAATTGTTTTACTTTTATCGAAAATACAATAGATGTAATAGATATGAGACGAAACTTGGATATCTAGTAATTTAAAAGGCATGTTACGAATTTATTTAGCACATAACAAGCGCGAGATTATCTTCCCATTAAAAATTATCCGCAACCGCCCCATCGTTTCCAATGACTCGTCGCGTCATCTTATTTAAACCAGATGTTATTTATGTTCTTGTTTTGGTAGCGAAGACTTGGTAACAAGTAATTGCATAGCGTAGTTCGGTATTGTTCACCATTCACTTACACCACAACCCCAATCGTATTAAAATGATACCTACGACGCAACTTACATACAGCGCATTATTCGATCACTCTTTGGCAATGCAATGACTTTCCGTGTACTGATCGAAGATCCGCAGGACCCCAAAAGAGGTAACTTTGCCTATTGATGAAATCCACATAAATGAAAACGTGCATCGTCAGACATAGCAAGTTTAATAATAAATCGACATTTCCATTCATTTCTGCAAGTAACTGATTAACGAAGTTCATTCGCAACAATTTATCTCTATCGTTGTAATTTATAAGGATGATAATGCAAATCATACGGCAAAATTCTCTTTCAGTTCTGTCCGATAATCCCAAGGCGTGTGCATGACACAGTGCAAAAGTCGGTGGACGCTGCTATATGGCGACCCTCACTCCCTGGATATTCTTAGGCGTTCGCACCTTGCGACTACCATCCGCAGCATTAAACGAATTCATCCACGAAAGGATAGAATTACGAGAAGGAACGCGACTATGCCCTTCCAGTTCATATTTTACACGTTGCATTGAAATTATAGGTTTAGTTTTGACAATGCAGTGACAGCTAACACGCGACGATCTATAGGCCAGTTATCCATCATGTTCTGAATGTCATGACTTTAAGTTGCTCTTACAGTAACCCCATGACTAATCTCGTCATATTCTGTTGCCGGAACTTATATAAATTATTTAATAAGTTATCTGTATTATAAAATGAACTGTTAATAAAGCGATAGCATACACAATAAATGGTTTTAAAATCTTTTTTAGTACAATATTAGCTGTAGTCTATTGAAACATTTGCTTATACACGCTTATTTTTCAATAATATCCTTTTTGGTAATTTTAGGTATATAACTATAATTATACCAAATTATCTTTACGTGTTTGTTAGTTATGAATAAAATGGAGCAATAGCTATACCAGTATCCAGTTTAGCAGTGACAGGCTGATTTTAAAAAAAAATGTATAGGTATCGGACAATCCATTTACTAGAGCGCAATAGCGGGTTTAGTGATTCAAGACTTATCTCTTTGTTTCCAATTAACAAGATAAATAACCAATTAGTAAAAATAGGAATAAATTTCAAGTATCGAGAAATTAAAAGGTAAGAGAATGTAAAGAAAGTGACATTCGGGAAAATATATATATTTACATTTTTCTCAGTGTTGAATTACAAATTGTCCATTTTAGGGTACCAATCTCTTAAGCGACTGCAAAAGAGACTTTGGGCTGTCTAGAAGCTATTATATTCACATTAAACAAGATCAAGAGAAAATAAAAACTACGATAACTTCGACAAGTTGCTGCATTAATTTTTTTAATGTATATTTTATGTATATCAGTTGTTGTTTCTATTATACTGTAACGAACTTCAATTTACTGTTTTTGATCCAGTCCAATATAAGCTTGTTATACTGAGATACCAACACAGAGACCACTGAAGATAAATGCCACCATATTTCCTACTCAAAATTTTTGTCTTAACACGACAATTACACTATACTTATTATTAACTTAACTGCGTATCGTTAATTTATTTACACAAGCATTAATCGACTTATATCCTAATTTTTATAGACATTGTGCAATGTTTATTTTAACAACTTAAACGACCATTTATTTCATATTATTGTGGATTAATATTCGGAACCGAACTGAATTCCCTGCCGAGTCGTACGGTTTATATATCGAGCAGTACCTTTCACGTTATTCTAGCAGTCTACGGAAATTTCTAGATTTTACGAGAATAATTTCTTTCGTCGCCGTGTATTGTAGCAGTTAATTAATTCGATATTCGTTTAATGGGTTTATCCCTTACAATTCTAAACCGTTGGGCTTCCTTACAATATTTTATTATATTTCCACGAATAAAAACCTGCGGCCTTCGCTAGCTTGTTCTGGATTAATCCTTAAATTTTTTGTTCACAGTTCCGCCTGCTCATTTTATTTGAAATTTAACAAATTTTCGTGTTGAATCCACAAGAAAGCGACATCTATTATGGGCGGTGTCTGATAAATGGCCCTCGGTATTGCATTACAAATTACTTTATCACGCTCTCGTTTTCTTTTTTTGCTAATGATATACTCGTTCTGCTCGAATCGCGTAAGTACTTATAACAATAGTGGTTATCTCTATTGTTTTCTAGTTGCTCACGGTGTAATATAGATATGAAAGCAGATTATCTCGTTTCTGGAAACAATAAAAAAGAGAAAACTTCCCAGATATTATCAATTGATGCATATGAGCTCAACTATTAATGTTGAACAGTTAAGGTAATAAAATTTGCATCTTATACTAAGCCCGTTTGCTCCGATTTACATTTGACATACTTTGACGGGTATAATTTGTGATTATCAAATGTAACAAGGCAGTTTTAAGGTCGTTGTGTACACTTTTATATTACAGTATCCGCCTTGTTTATAATCGTATAATCACACCACGAATAATAAATTTCGTGAATGTTGAATATTTTATTTTATACATTCCCGGAAGAGTTACATTACACACTTCTTACAGAAAAAAATGCGCATATAACAGCAATTTAAAAAAATTTTAATAAACAACGAACTGTATACATGTACATCATGCTGCAGCGGTAGCAACTATTAAATTCCCATTTAATTCGAACGTTCATAAATGTTCCGTTATTTAACGTGTGGTACTAAGTAATCTGAACCACCTCCATCTGTCGCCCACGCTTGTTCTAATATATTTCATTTAAAGGGAATCGCCCGCATGATCTATTTTTAGTTACTTATCAGAATGCATCATACATTAGAGTCTCAACAAAGAGGTTCATGGGGCGGTACTTGGCTTATCGCCAAAGTAGTCTCTAAAAATTAATGAATTTGAAGCACTACTAGACTTGATTTCTTCTACTTTACATAAGTTTCATGCTAATTTCGTTTTACGCCTGGCAAGTTTGAGAACGCAAGAATTTTCATCGCGGTACATGCGTTTCTGGAAGTACGCCAAGAAACAGTATTTTGTATTTTGTACACGTTCAGTCCACATAATTATTGTCATCGCTTACCGGTTTGTTTCCCGAAATTTCCAACACAACACAATGGTGATGTGTCATTGACCATTAGACATGACGGAAATCACTTGAGTAGATAATAATCATCTAGGCTAAAAGGATGTTATTAATTAAATTATATATACAATTAAATACAACAATAAACTGAAGCTTACTAATAAATTCCATCTAACAGGGGTTATTGAAACATGGGAGGTGTTAATATCGTAGTAACCTTTTAAGGCAAAGGTTAAGATACAATAACAGTTCTATCGATTGTTTGTGTAGTCATCGGAACTTGAATATAATAATTTAAATTAGCGTTTCTTCTGTTTGTGTAATAAGAATTGCATGATCATAATTTTAGCTGCACAAGACGTCTTTACTCACGCTACCTAAACTGCAATGTTTGATAGTAATCCTGCAGCTTCACACATTTATTACGTAACTATTGACCAATGCTTTATCAAATAGGGTTTTGGGAGAAAACAGGAAATGCGAACTCTACTTCTAAAAGTTATTTTAAACAAAACTGTGTATTGAACCTTGCGTTTTTGAGTACTTTCTAGTATTTTGCAATATGACTAATAGATTAGCGGTTAGAGAACATGTTATTTGTATTTGAATAACTCACGTATAAGGGAAAGTAGCCTTTCTAACCGCACTTGCACCTTGAACAACTTAAAAAATACTAGAACGGGTAGAATTATTTGCCTGTTTCAGTGAGCTAAAGAACCGAACTAACCGCTTTTTCGGTACTTGGAGTGGCAAAAACCATAAGGACCGATATGACATTTTAAGACACAGTACTGGAATGTGGAAGGCAAAGGGAAACCACCACATTACCTCCCAAGTACACAGCGTATCAAAAACGTTTTCAAAAAGAAAGCATTCTCTAGGGTAAACGATTCCGTGGTTAAAATAGGTTCCCATTTGGATCTACGGGAGGGGACTACTTCGGAGGATGTAATCGACAAGTTAAATAAGATGAAAGCAAGAACCGGGAACATCTTGCGAGTCGGCGCGTGGAATGTCTGAAGCATGGAGCAAGTAGACAAACTAGAGAATTTGTAAATTGAAATGAATAGGCTAGCATTAGATATAGTAGGGAATAGTGAAGTTCGGTGGCCAGAGGAGGAAGATTTTTTGAACGGAGACTTTAGGGAAATTCTTACACAATCATAGGAGAAGGAAATTTGGGTGTGGGAATAGTTATTCGGAAAAAAGATAGGACACTGTGTAAGAAAACTACTTACAAAAGAACAAAAAAGAACTCATTGTTAAATTAGAATCTAAACCGGTAAATACACTAATAAGACAAAGATACATGCCCAACTCTGGCTACTGTAAGGAAGAGGTACCAAGATTTGAAAAAGAATATGAAAATTTTATTTTTCATGCAGTGATAGGGGAGGGTGTGGAAGGAACGGTAGTAGGTTTATTCACCAGAAACGACAGGGGAAATAGGCTTGTAGAATTTTGCGACAAAAACAATTTAACTATCACAAGCTAGAAGACGATACAGATGGAAGATGCCAGGAGACATACAAAGATATTAAATAGATTAACTTCTTATTCGATAACGGTAGGATGAAGCAAAAGACTGTAGAAGCTACCAGGAAGCAGATATAGACACTGACCACAACATAGTAATCATGAAAGCCGCGCTTAAATTAAAAAATTTGAAAAAAACGAGAATGAAGAAAGGCACTTTGACTTTGAGAAACTAGATAAAGATATCCACAAGAGATATGAGAAAAGGTCAAACGAACTGAAAGATATCGGAAAAATTTCTGATACTAAGGAAGTAGAAACAGAACGGAACAACATTAAATCCCGTTTAGACATGGCGGCCACAGAGATTCTGGGTTATAAACAAGTATAACCACGTATATTCTGAATTTCATATAAGAACGGTGAAAATACTAAAACATTCCTGACGAAGCGGGAAAACATATACAAAGCTATAAAATGGGAAATTATTCGAAGATGCAGGAAGCTTCTCTGCATCTGCGAATAATTTCCTATGAACAATGGATTGATGGAAACCGCAAAGAAGTACAAACTAAGCTGGAAATAATAAAGACAGACGAAGCATGCAAAGCAATTAGAATGAATTCTTGGGATATAAAATTGTATAGCAAAAATATACGAAGCGTGGGAGGAGATATCATTATAGAAAATGTAGCAAAAGTGGATAGATGCCAAGAATATTTAAGGAATTTATACTCAGGACGGGAACTAGAAGCACTAGAACAGGAATCAGACATTGAAAAGAGATGAGTTTGAATTACCATTTAAGGGTCTAAAACATAATAAGGCACCGGGTAGATTAAGTGGAAGCAGAAACTCTAAAAGCCGCTGGGCAGGCAGTAACAGAACATCTTTTCTAACTTATAATTAATTGGTATGTATGAGAGGCGAGATAACCAAAGATTTGAAACATAACACCATAGTCACTATACCAAAAAAGAAAGGTACGGATAGATGTGAAAATTTTTGAACAATAAGTTTGACAGCATATGTATTAACAATATTAACTGGAATTGTACAAAGACGGATGGAAAAAAGGGGCCGAAGAAATACTAGGAGAGGATCAAGTTGGGTTTAGGTGAAACAAGAGAACACGGCAGGCTATTTTATCTTTAAGGGTGTTAATGGAACAAACAATAGAAAAGGGATAAAGTGTGTATATAAAGTTTGTAGAACTTAATATTAGGAAAGAGGTAAGACGGGGATGTGCTATATGGCGATTAATATTTAACTTATACATCAAAGAGTCCATGAATACTGTCAAATGCCGAAAGACATTTGGAATTAGTATGCAGGTATAAACGATTATTATGCTTAGATTTGCAGATGATATAGTAGTATTAACCTCTAGCAAGGAAGAGTTAGAAGTAGTTCTTAATGAAATGGAAACGGTACTCGCAGAGTGGTACTGTATGAAAATTAACAAAAATGAATCTAAAGTACTAGTAACTAAAGGAGAGGAAAATAAGTTAAAAAGCAGAATGCAAATAGGAAATGTGAACTTGCAAGAGGTTAAGTATTTCTGCTACCTAGGAAGCTAAATAGCGCAAGATGGGCAAAGTGAAAAAGATACAAAACAAAAATCACAAGGATGTGCCGCATTTAATAAGGAAAAGTAACTAATATGTTTAAAGACAACAAACATAGAAACAAGAAAAGTATTGCTGAAAGCATATGATTGGAGCACATCATTGTACAACTGTGAAACTCGGACAATATGAGAAATGGACAGGAAAAAAATGGAAGCATTTGAAATGTGATGCTACTGACGTATGATGAAGCTATCACAGATAAAGATAGCATGATAAGACACATACTAAAGCGTGAGGGAATAGTGCGGAATATATTAGAAGCAAAGAAAGAAAAAAAAGAGGTAGAGGTAGACCTAGATTAAACTATTGCACACAGATAGTGAAAGATGTAGTTTGTGGGAATTTTAGGGAAATGTGTAAGTTAGCTCAGAATAGGATACATTGGAGGTACGCACCCAATCAGTTCCAGGAAGGAAAACAATGGTGAAAAAGTAATTGTACATAACTTGACGATTATCGTAAATAAATATAGGTGTTGGTTTTGCAATATACTCAACAAACATTGAGTGTGCGAAAGGAGTAAACTATTGTTTCGGCAAATGTCTAAGTGGTGGGGATCCAGGATCCATTAGATTGCTTAACGTTACCTTTTTCGCGTACCCCTGAATATCGGTGAAATAGGGCATGCTTTTAGAAAATTATAAAAATGCAAAAGATTAAAAAAAAGATTAGCAGAAGGCCGTGCTGTATTTAATAAGAAAAAGCAGTTGCCATGTTGGAATCCAACAAACATAGAAACAAGGAAAAATTGTTGAAAGCATATGGATGAAACACAGCACTACCGCTGTGAAAAGAAGCCTGTGAAATGTGGTACTACAGGCATATGCTGAAGATATCATGGGCAGATAAAGTTAAGAACAAAGAGGGTCTAGAAATGGTGGGGGAAGAATGAAATATGTGGAAAATAGTAAAAAATAGTAGATAGGATGATATGACACATATTAAGGTATGAGGCAATAGTGCGGAATATATTAGAAAGGAAAAAGGAGAGGTACATATAGACCTAGATAAGACTATTGCACACAGATAGTGAAAGATGTAGGCTGTGGGAATTTCAAAGAAACGTGTAGTTTAGCTCAGAATAGACATCAATGAAGGTACTTTTAACCAGGAAGGAAAACCTTATGATGAAAAAAATAACTGTATTTAAACCGGATAATTGTTGTAAACACATGGTGTTGGTTTTGCAATATTCTAAACAAATGTTCATTATGCGAAAGTAGTAGTTGAAAACTATCGATTCGGCAAATGTCTTAGTGGTGAAGAATCTAGGTAGCTGTCAGGTAGCTTAATCCCCTTCGCGTATCACTTAAAAGCGGAGAAATAGGTTATATTTGTAAAAAATGATAGAAGGGGAATAGTGATATTAAAAAAAAAGATTAGCTTAAAACTTTGCTGTCAAGAAAAAGCAGCTGCTATGTTCGAAGACAACAAACTTAGAAACAAAAAAAATTGTTGAAAGCATATGTGTGAAACAAATTACTATTCGGCTGTGATACTTGAACAGTAGGAAAAACAGACAAGATAAAGAGAGAAGCCTCTGAAATGTCATGCTACAGGTGTATGATAAAGATATCTTGGACAGATATAAGTTAAGAACGAAGAGGATCTATAAATGGTAGGGGAAGAAAGATTTATGTGGAAAACAGTAAAAAAATAGGAAAGGTAGGATGTAGGACTCATACTAAGGCATGAGGAATAAGTGCGGGATGTATTACAAGCAGAGAAAGGAGAAATCGAGACGTAGAGGTAAAGGTAGACCTAGATAGTGGAAGATGTAGTCTGTGGGAATTTCAGGGAAATGTGTAAGTTAGCTCAAAATAGAAAACAAGGGAGATATACTACCAACCAGTTCCAGGACTGAAGACTTAATGATGATGATGAAGGAGAAGTCGGATTAAAGTATGCATCTAGCTTGTTTAGCCCACACCAATAATATTAAGGGAATTAAATTAAAAGGATTGTATTGTATAACACAAATAAGTCATTTAAATCACTTGGGTTACATCAATTTTTAAGATATCCTTTGTTTTTTTTTAAAAACAAATTTGCGTATTTTTGAACCATCCAAAAATTCAAGAATATGCAACATGATTGTATGGGTGGTTGAGTATGCGTTATTTTATTTTATGCAATTGTGCTTGAAATTGTAAATTCTAAAAAGATTGAAACTTTTTAAATCAATAGCGAGGGTTTTTAAGTGGAATTTACTTAAACAATATGGAAAAGATCAACAAACGATTTAAATATTAGTACAAACTCGATGTATTTATGGCTTAAGTGACTTGACTTTAAAGCCCTTTATTTTTCTAGATTGCCTTGTACGACCATCTTTTAGAGAGAACCATTAGGCTTTCGTATGTAGTAACCAAAATAGTTTAAAAGAAGTTTTTTCATTGATTTACTCAGTCTTTAGAATTGCTTCAATTGTAGCAGTTTTGTCAGTTTCATCTTAGCGTGTGTTTTTGTTCCAGGGTTTTTTTTCTTATGCTTTGTAATTCAATGACTTCAGTTTTGCACACGCAATGCTTCTTTTTAATTTAGCCTCACATTTGAGTGTTTATTTTGTACACCTGAGTTTTGAAAATACTTTCAAAAATATTTCACTAAAATGAATCCGAATCATTATACATCAATTAAGTTTGTTTGCAATTTGTTAAAACAAAACAACTAATGGCCGGTTTTGCTGCTTATTCAACTCCTCAGATTGTTTCATCATTGTTTTATCATTAACAAAGTCGTGAATTCATAAATATGAGTTAAATTTTTATGTTAATAAAACATAATACCATCGCACAGGCACCTGGAGCTATTGGAATATTTAGACTGCTGTAGATGTTACCGTGGAGGGTGTCATGGACGATGTCGTAGAAGTGGTAGCAGTTTGCCAGACCGCACGTCCGAGCTGGTAGCGATCAAAGAATTATCTGGACCCCGTGATATCTGGAGGTTGTCGAAGAATGTGTCGTAAAAAATGGAGTAAAGGATGGCGCACTATGCTGGACAGCACAATTGGCCTGAAGACGGTTGAAGAATTATCTGAACCCCGCGATTCTTGCAGACTGCTATAGAAGGTATCGTTGAAGACGACGTAGAGATGATGCTGCTGACCTGGACAGGTCGCAGGGGTGATGGGGTGCCGGACAGGACGATCGCTTTGGAGATGGTATCGAGTTGCTTCAAGGACGCTGATACAAGGCCTTCCCTTGTCTACTCCTTGTGATGCCAAGATTATTTCGGGATTCTAGAAATTTACTCCATAAGAGCATAACTATTTATTTCGTAGCATCATGCCTTTTTTTATTTGTCATTCTTCCTTCACTTCGTTTTATTTTAGGGCCATTATACTTTTTCTATTCGGTTAACAGGTTTTATTTTAATTTTTGGCAACGAGTTGTGGTGGGCGTGTGTAGCGTTCATTCTCAGAAAACTCTGGTCCTTGCTTCGGTGCAGGATAATAAAACCCTGCCCTGAGTGTCTCGTGCCGACTCAGCTATCGGAACACTTAACTGCGTCATCAGCCTGAGGAACTCTCTCAGTATTTGCATCAAACTCCTTTTCTTTCAGTGACAATTTGCTTAAAAAACTTAAGAGACGTGCTGGCCTCAATTATTAAAGTAATCGTTTTCCAAGACTAAGTCCCGTATGAACAATGCAATTATTATTTATGTTTATTCAAACTGTGTCCTGTATGCTTAATATAATGAGGATGGTTTATTACTTATTACAAACACTGGTTTTCCTACATACATGGTCAAGAGAGCGTGACATCTATTGTTTCTGTAAAAACTTACGCATTCGGTTCCGCATATTTATCAAATAGGTAAAAAGATATTATTACAACATGATGACTGTTGTTTCTGTCAAAAATTCTCTTTATTTTACTGATGCGGAAATCATCAGGAAACGAGGCTTTCGTTTAATGAAATAGTCTGACCGGAAATGGTGTGTCTTTTTGACCATCCCATCTGGAGTTCATAGTATAGTATAGATACTGTCAATAAATAATGCCAATTGCTTAAACAGGACGTCGTTCAGATAATAAGATAAATAATGTCTTGAAGGAACTAGATTGTACCGCTTCCCATTTATTACACCCTGCTGCGAAAGCAATTTTGCAGTTCACATCAATTGCAGAGCATCTTATCAATATCGTTTGTTGCTTTAATAAAAAGGAAGTCGTAAATCAAGCGATAAGGAGGTTAGTATAAGTCATTATAGCAAAATTTTATAATTTAAATTCAGTAGTTTACTAATTACACTCAAAATAAGCTTTCCCTTTCTGTGGACAACGTTTTTAATTTCTGTATATCTGATGATGTGTATCGTGAGATCCATTGGATTTACCGCTTTTGAATAATGTTACTATTTCTATGACATATATAATAAGGTGTGGGCTGAGTATGCACGGAAAATTGTTGATGTAATAGTTTTAATGTGCTTATCAAACTCGGTAAACTGGTTTGCATAGTTTCCGGCGTAGTACTTATTATAAGATGCATACACTGTCTGTACCTATCCAAAACGGATATTCTGAAAATAATCATGAATAATTACCGTTTATTAAATGGTTGTTTTTGTAGTCTTTTTTTCGATTTTTTTTATATTTTCTTATATATTATAAGCATCCACTTTTATTATGAGTTGTCTTAATTAATATTATTGAAACTGGATTTGCTTCACCATTAGCATGGATTTAAACTTGCGAATATTAAATTTGTTATAAAATAAAAATTTCTACTTTTGACATTAAACTTGTGACATTATACTGTGAATTCAGCACATATTTCATGTATAGCATATGCACTTCAATTTTATCAATATAGATACCCGCAATATTCATAATTTTCTACAATAATTTGCGTTTATTCAAAAAAATATTAAAGGATGACTGTCAAACCGGTCAAGGATATTATATACATATCAAAGGTGATACTCGTCTGGGTAGGTCGGTAGGTGTATAATTATCCTAGGCATTCCCTTGTTTATCATAAGGAGACTTAACAGGAGAAACTGTCATTTTCTCACCCCATATATCCTTTCAAAGATCCTTTTACACCTCTCTGTGGAAGGCATCGGAAAACCACCACTGATTTATTCGACTAAGAAACAGTTTCAAAAAACACAACAAATATGAAGGCGATAACTTTATACTTAACTCGACTGATGCTGTAAAATTTGTTCCTGTAAATTTATACATATTTAATTATTATCCCCATTAATATACACCCCTTCGCGATTCCTGCACAGCTGCATGCGTATTTTTCATCATTCAAAACATTGCTGGAAATCGTCTTCTGTGACCTCGCTCTTCATGCTGCCTTTTTCAGTTTCAACGGTCTGGGTTTATGCAGATTTGACCTTGGGGAACAGATAAAAGTCACATGATGCCAGATCAGAGGAATAAGACTGATGGTCTAACACTGGGGTGTTATACTTGGCTAGAAACGTTTTGATAAACAATGCAGTGTGCTCCTGGAGAAGAACCCGTGAATTGTTTGCCCACAATTCAGGCCTTTTCTGATTTTTCACAGAATTGAACCAGAACCGTAAGGTAGTAATGTTGATTAACAGTTTGACCTTCAGGAACTCAACGACGGTACTTAATCCCATGGATATCGTGTTTGCTCATTCATACTTTTTACCTATCGGTCAACTTGGGCTTTTCCAATGTATGGATTGCCATTTAGTTTCTGGATCATAATTGAAAAACCACTACATTTAATCAGTCTTTCCAAGAAGTTTAGGTCATCTTTATTGCACTTAAAGTGTCAGTACAAAGCTTGTTTTTGTTCGATTGGAGAATTTTCAGCATCATCTTCGCACATGCTTTTTTCATATTAAAATTCTCATGTTAAATTTGCCTCGCCCATTCTTTGTCAATTCCTACAGTTTCAGCAATCGCACGAATAGTTAACCGACGGTCGGATCGGATCAGATTACCGATTTTTTTCAATATTTTCGTCCGTTTTTGATGTAGAATGGCGTCCCGGCCGTGCATCATCTTTAACGTCTTTTCGGCCACTTTGAAATGCTTAAACCGCTCAAAAACCCGCGCACGTGATAAACTTTTATTGACATATACTTTGTTTTAAACAAAAGATAACTTTCAGTAACGGTTTTTCCAATTTTTGTGTAGAATTTGAAGACATTTCAGTGCTTATTAAAACATTCTTCATTTTTTCGGCAAAACAAAAATACATCTTATGAAATGAAGGCCATAGCCAAACTAATATGTCTACAGACACCAAAGGGACAGCATGGCAATCGAAATAGAAGGATTTACGGTAGACAGGTGTCGATCGTATGGCTTTGGCGCATGCGTAGTTTGTTTGTAGTAGTACCAGTATCGCTATTTGATAGCCACACCTGGTATACCCCAGGTGGATAAAGGCATTCTCACAATTCAGTCCTATTTAGATACATCTTATTCGGATTTGGGAAGGACAACACTAGAGAAGATAGAGTCGACAGAAAAAAGTAGAAGCCAACGAGCAAGAAGAATCTGAGCGTGTAAGGTTCGGAGTCTTCTAAGAATAAAAAGATAGAAATGACTATTCTAAAACAAGATTTAGTGAGGGATTATTGAAGTCGGGTGAGACCGACAGAAATAGACTTTTAGTCAAAAAATTTAGGGTTGTCCTTTCAGACTCTGGTAATGGTCGTCCAGTTTGTAAATGAGCAAAGGAAACGGAAATAAGTAGCCATTTGATCATCAGGCTACAACATCTGAGCGTGCAAAGGTCTTGTTTGTCGCCATCTCGACGGCATCAAATTAGTCGTAGAGTATGAGTTTAAGTACTTAAAACTAGCATTTAAATTCACTATAAAACTAAATACAAGATTTATTTTTCTTACATTGAATATAAATGCATACCAGGTTTCAAATGCCTATAGTGTATTGTTTAAACTCAAAATAAATTAGAACATCGGTTTACTAGTAAAATAAAAACACCAATATGTTTCACCAATAAGAATATTACATTAACAAATTAGTCATTAATACTGTACTATCGATTATTAAATTTACTAATCCTACCCTACCAAAATACAAACTTAAAAGACGGGTTTTAACACTTTTCATTAACACAATAAATCCCACCTTTCATGATAAATATATCAAATATTCGGAACATCACATAGATAAAATAAGTTCTCGAAGATATCTTCAAAAGAAGGATACATAGATAATTTTTGCTAAGATGATTTCAAAAGATAGATACATAACCATTTTCATGGTTTAATAATATTATTTTGGTAGTTATTAAGGTAGTATCTCAAAGATAATATCAGATAGAAAGATGGATAAGTAACCATTTATAGTTCAGAATATTAATTAGATACAAGTAAAATCTACAAGATATTTAAAGGGGGAAGGGAAACTAACTAACCATTTGTGGTAACCTATAATTAGATAAGATAGGGTCTGAAAAAAAATTTCAAAGATAAAGATAACCCTTATCTGTTATTATTTTGGTTCGGAGGCCCTACTCTTGGCAAGACACACCGCCCCTCCTATATATAGATAACATAATGCGACTCCCAGGAAGTAAAATGATCTCTTTAGATTCTTAAAAGGGATTTTTTTAATACCTTCAACTAGGAGAAATATTGTGAAGCGGCACCCTGTTATGAGAACGGCATAAGGTACTAGGTAGGAAAGCGGATACAGACTCTCACTCATGCGGCGATTAATAAACGATCAGCCCTCTTACCAAAACGATAACAGTTTACACTGTCGACGGATTTAGCGTAAACCCGGCGGAAGACAGGGATGATACAAAGTCAGACGGGCGCCCCCACACCCACACCCACGGCCAAATGTCGTGAGTAACAACCTTCAAAACTATGCAGAGACTTAAAAATTAAAAAAATAATTTTTAAATTGAAAAGATAATAAAAGAGAGATGGGATGTGGAACTTCATATCCGGGTAGAAGAAATAAGAAGGGTTCGTATTGAGAATACGCGATAGAAAAACAGGTGAATAAGAAAGCACTGCTTAACCAGTCAAAATGTAGTCAGCAGCTCGGAGTGGAAGAGCATCATTCTTAAGTGATGAACAGTCCCAACGGAGGGAAAAAAAGGTTGAAACGGAGATAGAGAGATAAGAAAAATATAGTTTTTTTAGGATAACCATCGTAGAGAAGCGGTAGAGAGTAGAAAGTGTTCCTATTAAAACAGATCGGTCTGAGGAACCACTTGCAACATTAACGATTGAATGAATGTCCTATACTAACATGTCGATAATTAAAAAATAATTAGGCCCTATATGAGACCTAGACAAATCATCTTCCTACCGAACATATCCACTGCGCCAAGAAAATTGGACCGAAGTTAAAACCACCAACGTAAATGTACCCACACGGCAATTTCAAAAGCAGTAGTTATCATAGACAAACCCAAATAATTATACGATAGACAGTTATTCAAATATAGAAGTCAACAATTTTTTAATATACCAAATAACAGTAATTGATTAGTACTGGAAACGAGAAAAACGCGACAACTGCTCACTAACACGTTTAGGAAATACAGAAAAAGTGTACAAACGTCCCTATAGTATAGAAAATAGTTAATAACGGAATTTGTAGCAAATGATTGAAATATTTCCGAAAGAAAACACACCGAATAGAAGTTTCTCTTACTCGCATCTGTGGAAATCGACTTTATGCTACAGAGGCATAGGTTGCGATCGTATGTGTATCCAAAGAGTAAAGCATCAACCCGGCAGCGGATAATACAAATCCTTAACATTCCTTGAATTGTTCAAACGGAAGATATGTCAAACACGACCAAAGAATGCGATGAGTTGCGTGATATTAAGAATAATAGGGAAATAAAAGATGAAAATTTAAGAAAAATGAAATTATATAAGTATAGTAATATTTTTTTTAAAGTAGGGACGACATAATTATAAGATTTGACATGAATATAATAAAACAATAAAATATAATAAAACTATTTCTAAAAGTCCAGAGCAGTGCTGGGTACTCAAAACCGCATTTATGTAATACACCATAATCTACTTAATTGTACTAGGAAAAGTACCCTAAGATACTTATTTAAATCGTGTAGCCACGAAATGGTTTTTGTTGGTGAAGGGTTAACGCTTAGGGTTTATCTGAGATCCACAGGACACTGCAGCTTACAACAAAGTTATTACATGTCATTAGAATATCTAGATTAAAAAGGTTTACTTTAACAGTACCCAGCCGGAACATGTCCATAGATTCTACTTTACAGGTAAAAAAGTATTGACTGTTAAAGAAATAAATAACATTCTTAACAATAGAATTTGTACTCATGGCAAAATTCAGCATCAGCGCACAGAGCAGTCAACCCAGCGTTAACAGAAGTTTATGTTCATTGCTATCGCAGATCGGCCGTATGGAAGTCTGGAGCTCAATTCTTGAGACGTGTATTAGAGGGGAGGCACGATGCAAGCCTCATCGAAATATCAAGTTTAAAATCTGATTTTAAAGAGATAGCAGATGTCATAAAGTATGGTGCATGCATGTTGCTGTTGATCATGATCCGATTGATCAAGGCATGTCATATATGTACAGACAATGACCCTATAATATAATTTAGAATATTTTCTGAACAGCCACTTAACTTTTTTTGTGTATTATTGATTGTTCTAAGTCTTTTTGTATCGTGTTCATGTGCGAATGGACAGCCTAACTTTTGAAAATGTTCTTGTCAGCCGAAATGTTGTACTTTTATTATTGTTTAATAATGTTTTCTTCTGTGCTACCAAGGGAGCATTTTTAAAAATTCAGCCTGCACATTTCATCCACCTACACCCAGGAATACGATACAAAAGAATTAGAACAAAAATAAAACACAAAAATGTTGCAGCGCTTGTAAAGGAGAAAACGTTCTTTAAAAGAGTGATTTTTTCGGTGCGGGTGCTATAACATTTTTGTATACTGTTCTTTGTTTTGATACGTTTTTTATTGTGTTCCTGGGCGGGCGCGTGTAAATAAAAATGAACAGGCTAAATTTTTGAAAAATGTTTAATTTGGTGTCCGTATGTATTTTTGAATGTGCGTTCGCTGTAACTTCTTTGTGTATTGTTTATTGTTTCAATTATTTTTGTATCGTGTTCTCGTGCATGTGTAGATGAGAATGGATAGGCTGAATTTTTGAAAATATCCTTGGAAGTCACAATATTATCCTTTTATTATTTTTTAAGAATACTTTTTTCTCCGAGAAACAGTATTGTGGCTGTCAAACGGGCATTTTCAAAAATTTAGCCTATGCATTTTCATCCGCATACACCCAGGAAGACGATGCAAAAAGAATTACAAGAAAAACAAAACCCAAAAATATTCACAAAGACCGCAAAGATAAAACATTCTCTATAACACTGATTTCTTCCATGCGGACGGTGTAACATTTTTGTGTTCTTGGTTTTGAAACAATTTTTATTATGTTCCTGGACGTGTGTAGATGAAAATTGACAGGTTGAACTTTTGAAAAATGTTTTATTTTGTGCCTGTGTGTATACTCAGTGACATGGGAATTGCGACACCAGGAAGGTCTGGGAATTTTTTGACTAAACTTGGCAGATATGTTTAACTACTCAAAGGTATTAATTGGTTAAAATTTAAAAAAAAATTCAAAAGATTAACACAATTTTTATTAATAATGTGTATCCCCCTTCCCCTATTTGTTATACACTCCCTCACTCTTCGCGGCATCGAATCCAGTAGGTGGTCGATGTCCTGTGGGGGTATTGTGTCCCAAGCAACCTTTACTTCATGCCGGAGAGCTTCCAGTGTATGCGGATGATTTGCTAAGTTCACCAGTCTTCTACCCATAATGTCCCCCACATATTCAGTTGGCAAAATATTGGGAGATCTGGGTGAGCATGGTAAAATATTGACTTGGGCGTCTTCAAATCGGTTGAGAGTAGTCCTTGCTACGTGAGGACGAGCATTATCGTGCTGGAGAAGTGGGTCTTCGAGGATATGGGGTTCCACAACTTCATTAACGTAGCGCTCGACGTTCATATTACTTCGGATGAATAGCAAATAAGACCTACTTCCATATGTTATAGCACCCTATTTCATAACCTTCATGGTTCGGTGCACATGCCTTTCAACAGAAAATTTATTGGCACGTTCCTCACGTCTTCGTCTGGCTCTCATGCGGACATCATGTATACCTAAACAGAATCGGGGTTTATCACTGAATACTACCGTATGCCATTTCAGGTTCCAATGTAATCGCAAACTGCGCCACTCTAAACATTGCTGTCGTTGTTGAACCGTAAGCGGTAACATAAGATGTGGTCGATAGGATGATGGGATTGCAAGCCGAAAGCCCTAATTCGACGATGAACCGTTCGAAGGATTACAAGACAACCTCCGTTACCTAATCAGTGATCAGCAATTGACCTGGTACTGGGGAATCGGTCTCTTAGAACCATTTGACGAAGATGGAGGTCTTATACACCATTAGTTTGTCTTCGGCCACCCGTTACTGTTTTTACGATATTCCTGGCCCTCCCTAGTCCATGATTGATAACAACGCATAATTATGGAATGGTTCCGGTTAAGACGATTTGCAATTTTCTTGAATGTAACACCGCCTTTACACAACCAACAATTCCACATCTGTTTAACAGATACAACAAAAAATGCAACCAAAACATGCAAGAAACACACCTGATAATAATGTTAAAAAGAAATGACAAAAGTGTTAAATATACCAATACCACATGATCTATCGCAACGAAATTTTAATCAATTATTACCTTTGAGTAGTTAAACATATCTGTATGTTTGGTCCAAAAATTTCCAACTCTTCTTGGTGTTGCAATTTCCACTTCACTGAGTATATTTTTGTATGTTCTACAAGTTTTTGAGGAACATTTTCTTCCATGCGGGTGCTGTAATTTTTTCGTGTATTGTTTATTGTTCTGATTATTTTGTATCGTATTCCTTAGCGTGTGTAAATGAGAATGGGCAGGCTGAATTTCTGAAAATGCTCTTGGAAGCCAAAATATTGGCTTTTTATTACTTTTTAAGAATACCTTCTTCTGTGAGGAATACAATTGTGGCTGCCAAGGGAGCATTTTCAAAAATTTAACCCGTGCATTTTCATCTACAAACACCCAGGAATACGATACAAAAGAATTGTAGCAAAAACAAAACACAAAAAGTCACAATTTCCGCAAAGGAGAAAACATTTTTATAAGACTGATTTCTTCCGTGCGGGCATTGTAACTTTTTTTGTATACTGTTCTTTGTTCCGATACGTTTTTATTGTGTTCCTGGGTGTTGGTAGATGAAAATGAACCAGCTGAATGTTTGAAAAATGTTTTATTTTGTTGTCTGTGTATTTTGCATGTTGGACAAGTTTTTAAGGAATATTTTCTTTCGCGTAGGCGTTGTAACATTTTTGTGTATTGTCTATTGTTGTAATTCTATTTGTATTGTGTTGCCGTACGTGTATAGATGAGAATAGACATGCTGAATGTTTGAAAATGCCCTTGCCAGTCAAAATATTGTACTTTTATTATTTTTTAAGAATGTTGTCTTCTGCGCTGTCAAAGGAGCATTTTCCGAAATTTAGCCTGTCCATTTTCATCCCCATGCTCTCAAAAATACTATACAAAAAGAATTAGAACAAAAACAAAACATAAAAAGAAGTTGCCGGCGAAGCCGATTTCTGCAGCTAGTTGGCTGATAATTTAAATAAATTTTTACTTGACGATTAAAGTATTTATATCCGCGTTTGTTGCAGTTAGTATAGTTATAAATTATCCAGGTCCAGAACGTATGGCAAAACCTCATGTATATAGAATATATAAATTAGTAAACAATTATATATATATATATATATATATATATATAATATATATATATATATATATATATATATATATATATATATATATATATATATATATATATATATATATATATATATTATATATATATATATATATATATATAAATATATAGAATATATAAATTAGTAAACAATTAGGTAATTTGTTTTATAAAAATTAAGTGGTTATGCAATGGTATTTTACAGTCATAACCACTTCTACAAAGCGCTCCCATAATTTTTTTTGTAAACGTAAAATCAGTCATTACCGATACGAAAATAATCCTAGCAAACAAGGGAATATAAAAATATTTAAAGGAACGTCTTAACCTGTCTACTAAACAGATGACAAAACGTCTTATCTGTGATATGTTTAAAAAAGACTGCTATCGGGAAGTGCAGCGGTGTAGCTAAATTTAACCTGATATGTTTATTTTTATAAATGTCGGTACCCTCTAATTCATAATATTAAGAACACACATGTGCTATGTTTGTTACCTCAGCCCAAACAAAATTACAGAATGTTTACAGAAATTAGATAAAAATGAATATTTACTCAACGACTTTGTAAAGGTAGGTTTTCCTTGAATTCTAAATTATAAGGAAAATATCGCAATGATTTGTTAGTTGTATGAAATCAGTTTCCTACATTTAAAAAAAATGACATTCAAATGTGGTATGTGGTATAAATTTCCGGTTTTAAAACAAGAAATTTCTTCTTGATTTGGTTACTTTTTGGGTATTCTTAAATCAATCATTTGAGGTTCTAAAACAATGATATATGACTACTTATTCAAGCGGATAAAATATTAGAAAATTAGGCTAATAATATGAAAGTCAATCGACGAATTCTGTTCACAATACGTAATCATATTGATGCTTAATTTCGCTTTTGCAAAAATATTTTTATTTTCGAAACCTAAAAATAACGAACGTATAAGAACTTAGATTATGCAAACTGGATCCGTGAAAATTTCAATGAAATTTTCTGTTATTCAACGTACATTTAGTACGGACAAACCATCACAACAAACAAAATTATAATTTTTACATTTTTGTCCTTGTTAGAATGTATTAATTTAAATCGAGGAATTTAATGATAAATTGAAGAATTTTTTTAAATAATTTAAGCAATTAAACCGTAATTTACCAAACTCGTTGTACTCAATTGAATTAAATTTCACTTGGTAATCAAGTCGTCATAAATTAACAATAATAGTGAATTTCAATCAAAATTGCTTATTCAAAGTATTTGCATATTATAGTGTTAGGTAAAATTCCAATTCCTGTGAAATAAAAATTTACTATGGATGTTACAGATACCAATGTCAATCGAATCTGCCATTGGAACGTTAAAAAATTACCAAGTCAAATTACTATAGTTATAAACATGTTTTGCAACGGCCTTCGCTAAATAAGGTCCTTGGAAATATTTGTAAAATTAATAAAAAGCTCTCAAATTAATAAAAATAACTTCCGCTTCCGATTGTTTTAATTTTTGCCAAATATTAAACAAATTGAACAAACCTGAAAGTGAATGTTTTTAACTTTGGTGACACAAAAAAGGTAACGTGCATAAGCTGCACAAAAAGTTGAATATATTCCAGGCTTCCGAAAATATAAGTACACGAAGAGCAAAATTATTTCGGTTAGTTGCGGTTTTGGGAATGTTCAATTCAACACTGAAATATCGGTTATTTGGGAACTTGGAAAATATAGAAATACTTTAAAGAAGAGCACTTGATATGATTATCTGAAAGACGTCCTTTAAGGGTAATTAAAGGTAGTCAACTTAAGCGTCCCAACAGTCTACGCTTTCATGTTTGTACTCGTGCGTCATTTAATATTCGGATCTCTGTTGCATGTGTGGAAATAAAATCTGCACCCGACTGCATAGTTGACTTCTTAACATCCTCAAACAGAATCTCAGGACAATATAGTTCATCATATGATATGCAGGTACTGTAAAGAAAACTCTATTTGCAATAACTACAGTTTTTATTTTCAAACCGGTTATACAAGCCTTCTCGACGACTCGCAGCTACATTAAAAAATTTTAAAAAGTTCACTTTACGAACTAACGGCTAGTACAAGTATTATCTTCTTAACACTGCGATGCTAATCTTTTTAATTAATTTATATTGATGCACTACGATTAATTTATATCAGGTCACGACAATTAATCGGAACTTAACTTCAGAACTAACATCATCAGCAAAGCTCGATCAAAACTGACTGCAAAATCTATGATCCCTAGTTTATATACATTTCTGTTGTTCTAGATTACTTTTTACACATACCAGAATTATGCAAATCACTTTCTCGAGATTTTCTACTGACTTTAAATAACTCTTAAATATAAAACTCTTGTACCCCTCAAAATTTTATGTAAGATTTATTTTTACTCGTCTTATTTTTGCTGCTTTGGGTAATCACCGACACTATGAAGCGAAAATCTGGAAATTCAGCATTTTGTCGGACTCCAAGCCAGGCAAAGATCTTTAACGCACATCATATCATTCATACACGAGACATACGGTTTTGCATTTCATCCGAGAAAGGATTTATTATTTGGAAATTATGTTCACCTTTCAGTTTTTCATGGGAGGTTTCTTAATAAAATTAATTGAGTTTAATAACTTTTTATAGGTTCTAGTCGTTGGCGTTGTATAATATTTCTAAAGCAATAATAAACTATACGTTATTGAACTTCATTATGATATAGATATTCGATATCTACGAATTTATATTTACGCTCGGCATAGTGCATCATAAATATTGGCATATTGTACGTAAATAGGTTGTAAACGCGAACGCGAACTTCAAGTCCATATTGTACTACCGACGACAACAGATGTGTACTCGAGGACTTCATTCACGACCACCATCTTCACATCCAAAACACATTCACTATCTCATCAGTCTCCAACATATTTGGTTTCTGGAAAATATCCAACATCCTCGAGACCAGCGATCATAATCCTCATAACTCTCGACATTCTTCCTAGCCTTTCCCCGAGAACCCATCAGAAAACTCTATCTGTCAATATACAAAAAACCTTTTCACCTAGAAACCCTAGCTAAACGTATTCCAACCTCATCCCCTGAAACCTGAACCGATAACGACCCCCACTCCCGAGCCAGCACTTTAGTACAAACTATCCTCACAGCAGCCTCAGATTCCATTCCACGAAATATTATACATCACGAGCCACCACACAGTTGTGGACGCACGAACTTACGATGGCAAGCACTCAGTGTCACAAACTCGACACACTACAAAGAGCTCGAAGAGCCGATACATACCCAATGCTAGCACAGAACCTGTCATTTATCTGCACAACAGACAGACGACGTTATAAAGTTCTGATAACAAATACTAGGAAACTGCATTTAAACTAATCCAAGACTAGCAGGCAGACCCTTGGACCACAAACAGAAAACTCTTAAGACCTCCATAAACGCACGTCGTAACCGCTCCCTGATCATCTTACTAGACACCGCAATACTTTCTTCACTACTAGATATCCCCACATTAAAACAACAACAGCTAATTGAAAATGCTCTTACCCCGCCAGACACCGAACCAGACACCAACCTCGACCTTGATCTCCTTTACTCCTTAGTATCAAAACTTAATCAACACAAAGCCCTAGGCCCCGATCACATAACAAATCTCATTCTCCAAAAACTATGGCCCCTAATGCGACAACCAGTCTATCTACTCTTCCAGAAGTACCTAGCAACAGTAACCTTTTCAAACCCATTCAAAACAGCTTTCATCTCTTTTATCATCGTATCCAGCTATCCTCCAGAAAATCATAGTTCTGCAGGTACATCGTCTTTCTCCATACAGTCGGAAAGCTCTTCACAAAACTAAATTCTCGCATAGAACGTCATTCTCTCCTTTCCACAACCACCAACACGGTTTCCGTAAAGGCCATAGCGCCAAAAACACCACCCGCTTATTTAATCCCCTCCCCATAAGTATGTCATCGTCCTTTTGATCGATTTCAGTTCCGCATTCGACCTTCTTTGGTGGCCAAACTTCTTCAACCAGTTTACACTCGCCAAGTTCCCATCGAACCTCTTCTTCATAATAAAGTCGTATGTCGCTTCCTGTTCAGCCATACCAGCATCAAACTTCCATTTTACCACCAAACGACTAACCCAAGGTTGCCCCTAAGTATCCCGCTTTTCCCACCTTTTGGAACATATCAGTCAATCCGTTCGTAGACCTAAACATACTACATACATTCACCTGTGACGTTCTTTGGAAATAGTTATAATCATATTTCATTTTAATAGTTTCTGTATTAGTAACTTCTGCCAATAGGGTTAGGCAATTTCCTTTAAGAAATATAACTTTTAGGTTACATGGATTTTGATCTATTATTTCTGTATCATATAATGTTCATACTCAAAGGTTGTCAAATTCGTTACGGCAGTTTTTGAAGGTTAGGGATGATGTCATCATCGTAATTTCGTTCTAAATTATTACAGTTTTATGATTAATAATGTATCACACTGACGCATCTATGACCTTATCGTCTGAGTATGAAGATTTTACAGGCAGATATGTGCTGACTCAAATAAATAAAAAGTGTCGGTTTCTGAACTTAGTCAAGCTATTCGTAAGTTAATATACATCGATATTATAGACAGAAAAAACGACACAGGGTCTTAATTCATTTGCCCGAAGTTTACCGAATATGTCTCGAATTATTTTATAAATATCCATTTTTCTATAAAACACATCGTACTTACTATCGAAACAATCAACATGCAACTTTAGTAGGTTAGCTATCTTTGACTATAAGGTTATCGAACAGGCAAATTAGCCAGATATTCGGATAATACCCTATCAAGTTGGTTATTTTTAATTTTAGGGGCACAGTGGTTCCCAGATCGTCAACTTTATGTTGGAGATAAGCATGTTGAGAGTTTTGAAGTCAAAATAGAGGCATTTTATGGTGCCTGACTTAGCTACAGTTGACAGTCACTCGTCAGGTATTTATAAAAACCACCTGAAATTACATCCGAGAGAGTGTGTAACTAAATAAACATTTGGAATGCATTGCATGAACTTGATAAAACGTACCTATAATACTTCCGTGTGATTAAGTTAAGAATCTAGTTAAGTAAATTTGCAATATATTTGATTTTTAATACTTGCGTAAGACTGTATCGTGTATTTGTAATGAAAACGTAAGTGTGTGCTATATAGTTAGAAACAAGAGTCGTGTATAATAGTGTAAACGCATGTTTATATTTGTTTTATTTTCCAGTTAATGTAAAGATATAGTTATAATTTCGTTGTAATAAACTATTTTGCAATTACTTAGACGCGTGATTGAAACCTCAGGTCATTTAACATTTGTTTTCCTTTCAGTTAATACTTTTAAATAGGTTTTTTTAGTGTTCTTATGGTTGAGGTTTGTTTTATGTTTAAGGAATAGTGTAAGTAAACAATTTCTCAGGTAAATTTTGAGTCTGAATCACTTTTCTTATCTCAGGGTTTGACAGCCTCTTGTTATTTTTCTAGGGGTTTTCCTTAGAAACCCTGCGAGATTAGGTGGCGTCCAATATACTTCCCGATCAAGACATATTTCATACCCGATAACATTTTGGAACTCTCTTCAAACACTTAACCATCCGTTCTGATGAGTTAGTTGATGGTCATCTTTGCTGGTACAGTCGAGATTAAAGTGTATTTTACCGAAATAGGATTTTTAGCGGAGTACTTCACCGAGTTTTCTGTGAATTACCGGTTAGATTTTCTGGGGCCAAAATTGTACGCAACACACCTTTGCCTACGTTGACGACATCGCTTTTCTGATTCATGTTAATTTCCATGCGTCTTTCGAATCCACCGCTACTATCCTAATAAACACCACATCCCTAAATAATCAATCCATTTCCCTCTCTAAGACCAAAATGATCCTTCTCAGAGGCTTCTTAGACCTTCGCCACAACCCAAATATCAACATCCTTAAAATACCCATATCCTTAAACCACCTATAACTTTTTCAGACATACACACGCACGCATGCACCCCCACACACGTCCGTCTGTCCGTCCGTCCATCCATCGATTCATCCATTCACCCACCCATCAGCATTCACACATTCAGTGCGATACACAACACATTTACAACGTACTGTGTGTCTTGTCTTACACTCCACCTACGTACACCAGCACATCAAACATGAAGTAACGACATATTCTAACATGCATTGTTTGTGGTATATCAGCTTTCATTTTGAAATTAGTTTCTATTAATTGAAACCATGTAAAACATCCAGTTGCCCAAACCATCAAAATGTATTTAGCTGGTTATGCTAGTACATCTGTACTAGTCTTTACAGCATTGAACATCAGTAACAAAACAATTCAATCAAACGGAATTTTTTCTTTTTAAATCTATATGGACGGAAACCTACAAAGTTACGTAGACAAGTCGTAGTGTATCCGACGACTACGTTTTTTGGGCAACTCGATACATGTCCAACTCTAAAGTCAGTTTACTAAGAGTTTATTACCTTAGGATCGGGCCACAAGGAATGTGAACATACGCATCTATCAATAACGCATTCAGTCATTCTGACTTGTTAGTTTAGCTTAAAAAACGGTACAGTTTAAAAGTTTAGAAAAAAGATGAATGAAACGGCTGGGCGCTTTCCCAAAACAATCCTAGTACCTTTAGAAAACAGAAACGCGCCACGAAATGCCACGATTATCGAACTTTATATTTAATTTCACAAGCTCTTAAAATGATGATGCGAGTACCATGTAGAACTTCGGAGAGGGAACATTTGACGTTACGCCATCAACTGCTAAGGTAATAGGTGAAAGATGCATATAGAAGTGTGGTATTTGTGGTGTTCGTAGATCTACAAAAAGTGTTGATCTAGTTTTTGGAACATACTCGTGGATATGCTTAAAAAAGGTTTGGGTCGAAAGTGGAGAACACTGACACGAACTTTAAGCAAAAGGTTGAATTTAGCTTAGCAGAAACTGAACAAATTAAAACACTGAACGAGGTCTGGCAAACACGCTGTCTCTCATCAACCCAATTTAACATTTCTCGCAAAGAACTCTTAAAAAAATATGTGAGTAGAAACCTATGGATAACAGTATTGGAAGAAGTGTAAATGTATCAGTTTAGCAGATGATATTACCCTACCAGAAAATAAACGACACGCTTAAAGACTTAACAAATGCCTGGAAAACATATAGCATGGAGACCCACTTGGAAGAAACAAAGCGATGGCGGTTGTCAGAAAGATAATATACTCATGGAAATAGATAGATAAGAGATAGAATCAAGAACATTTTTAACGTGAAGCCACGAAATGTGATAAAGAAATAGAGCAGACTTAGCACTGGCTAAACGGTCAGTAAAAGAAAATTCCATGAGCAGCTATATAAAGAGTTAAGAAAAAATGAAATAAATGTTTTTGTGTATATGTGAGAGTTGAACTTTTAAAACGGCGAACAATTTACTGGATGCACTAGAAATGGTTACATGGAGATGTTGAGTGAGACAGAAAAATTGATAAGGTTTTACAAAAAGCAGGTGAAGAAATTCTCTTGAATTGCATAAAATGAACTAAGTAACTAACCGCTTAATATACATTTGCATAATTGAAGAAGCAATAGAAGACAGGCGTTGTGGTGGTAAAGAAGAAATTAGGTAGGAGGAAACAAAACAGTTTTAGATGAGTTGAAAATATCTTAAATAGAATTAAAACTTTTATTGAAATGTTACTCGAAGTTTGTTGTCATTATGTTTCATATGATCTGGTATAATTAATTGTTGGTTCTATGGTTCTATATTGGATTATGCAACTACATAGAAACCCGCGTATAATAGCTTGAAATGATATTTTTGACATTTACCAATAGAATAATATTTAAATTAGTTTTGCTATAACGAACAAAGTATTTTCGGTACCAATAAACACCTTCTATACAATTTTTTCTTTAAAGTTTTTTTCCAAATTTCTGATTATTCCGAAAGAATTCGTTCATCGCTTAAATATCGTGAAATTTTCTACATAGATACATCGTTCTATTAAAAAAATTAATTTACTTGAACTGGCAGCTATGTTCGTTTAAAATAATCAACTATTTATTATAAAAGCATATATTTTTGTCTAAGAATGAATTCACCTACATACATTTTATGTTTTTTAATTTATTTTATTTCAAGAAAGTAACGATTAAAAAACTTTGCAATAGAGCAAATAAAGGATGGTAAATATTGTAAACGTTCAAGCAAGGCCGTATGTAACGTAACATTCTAATACAAATAAGTTTATAAAATCTTCTTTACAAACAAAAACGTTACAAAACTAAATGTGTGATGACCAAAATAGTGTTGTATAAACTAACACTGACACTTCTATTTTGTATCTGCTGCTGCTACAACAGTCTTAATATTATGGAATATAGGACCGCTACGCAACTTACAGTGGACCAAGCGTCTCAAATGGTAGGAACAATTGTTCGAGATTGCGGTTATTGATAAACAATAAGTTTTTCTGTAACTTTATAGGTATATAAAATAAAATCAATTTTGAGTTGGATGTCTTATCGGAAGTAGCTGCATGTGGTTTTTAGCTTTACCTGCTTGGTAAGGTAATAGTTGAATATTTGCACTTCTCCTCAATCCATTGTTCATTAGCTGGCCTGCATTTATGAATAATTTCCCATTTTATGGTTTTGAACATGTTTCCTTGCTTCGACTTGTCTGTTTTTGTATTTTCGCCTTTGTTGTATTAAATTCAGAATATCCTTTGTCACCCGTCGTCTTATTTTCTTCTTGTTCACGCTATAGAATATCTGACCGCCTTGTCTGATCTGGATTTAATGCTATTCCGTTCTGCTTCTACTGCCTTAATATCAGAAATTTTCCCTGTCTTTCAACAATTTGTTTAACTTTTTCCCATACGTTTTGACAGTATCCTTATCTTTTAGTTTCTCAAAGTCAAAATATTGTTTTCCGTTCCTTTCTTTTAAAATTTTAAATTTAAGATCAGCTTTCAAAATTACTATGTTATGATTAGTGTCTATATCTGCTTCCAGGTAGCTTCTACCGTCTTTTACTTGATTCCTACACCGTTGTCTAACAAGAATGTAATACATTTGATCTCCTGTATCGTCTTCTAGGATGATGAAGTAACATGTTTGCTATGGTTAAATAGTTTTTGTCGCAAAATTCTACCAACCTGTTTCTCCTGTTGTTTCTCGTGCTTGAACCAAATAAACCTACTACCATTTCTTCCTTACTTTCACTACTGCATTAAAACTCCCGTAATTATTAAATTAGTATGCTTCTTTACGAATCTTAGTGCGTCTTCGATATTTTTGTAAAACGCTTCTACCGCTTCCTTACCGTAGCTTGTAACACTCAAGCTTGTATATAATATAATATCTATAACATATTCTACTTTATACGAGACTAAATTTCCCTTGGGGCGTCAAAGCCTCTCGAATTTTAATGCTACAACTTACCCTGTGGAGATCCTAGTCCCGAGGCGTCTTTCCTCTCGGGGGGTG
This sequence comes from Platerodrilus igneus, assembly GCA_036346225.1. NCBI lineage: Eukaryota > Metazoa > Arthropoda > Insecta > Coleoptera > Lycidae > Platerodrilus > Platerodrilus igneus. Next base: position 2,784,458 of record JARFIW010000816.1, on the reverse strand, counting down.
TGTCCAGATATTCATTGATTGATTAGCGGTCATCCTTTATCGACGAAGCGTTGATATTTTGTCTATCGGTCTGAGATGGGTAACGAAAGGAAATAGGATCACTCGGTAACTCTACCTTCGCGTCCGCACTTGAGGAAGGCCGATAATAAAGTCCGCTTGTTTCGACGTTTAGTTCTAACGAGCTATCGTCCCTTCCAAGATATGTTAATGTTTTCATGCTAAAATGGTAGACACAGCTGCATTTTTAGCATGGGGAAATGCAATCTTTGCGGCTTCCCACACCACAAATCATAATTCAGTGTACGGAGAGCCAAATCTTTGTGTGGTTTACACGTATCGGTTATATTAAACATTAATAACGGAGAATTTCTTCATGCGGGGTTTTAAAATCCCCCAAACTTAAATAATACAATGAAAAAGTGAAGCCTTTTTTGAAAAAAGCGCAACAATCTAGAGGTGGGTATGTATTATTACCGTGTTTACTGGTTTAGATTCTAATCTAACCATGAGTGCTTTTTCGTTCTTTTGTAAATAGTTGTCTGCAAAATGTTCTATCTTTTTCCACATAACTATCTCCACACCCGAATTTCCTTCCTCTGATATTGTATGAATTACCCTAAAGTCACAGTCTCAAACACTCCTGCCTCTGGTCACCGATTTCGCTACACCCTACTGTATTAAATGCTAACCTATCCATTTCGATTTTCAAATTCTAAAACTTATCTACTTGTTTCATGCTTCTAACAATCTACGCCACGGCTCACACTATGTTCCCAGTTTTTTTTTCTTTCCTTTCCTCTGTTCAGGCAAGCGAGTAATCAAAATCTTTACCTTTACCTGTAAGTAACAAGCTACGACTGTTTCTTTTACTCATATTACATCATCTTCGTTTTTTGCTGGAATCATAAATCACAGGAAAGAGAATTATAAATATGTTCTTTATCTGGTACATCGGCTTTTGAATGATCTAATTTTTTCCCCTAGATTTTTAGTTCGACCGTCTCCTCGACTTTAAGTTTGAGCGACTCGTAAAAACATAAATAGTTTCATATTTATTACAAATTATAGGTTATTACTAGATTGCCTGTCTTTGCATTGTGGGTACAAAAGATGGAATTTTATTTCATTAAGGTACGTTGGTGTATTTTTTATGTACTGGTTGGAGCAATACTAATTAAGCAATTACAGGATTATAAAAAAATGAACGCGCGTATATAGCGGAAACAGTTTTTATTTACGAATTCAGCAATAGACACCACTTATATTCTTTGAGTTTTGATAATATTTCCCTAAGTTGGCTATAGGTTACAATACGCATATGATGACGTTCTTTTAAATTTTATGGCTAGTTTAATTGTATCGCTTGGTATCGCGTTAACTTCATGAATTGACTTCCTTAACTATGGTTGTGCTCGAGGGCAACTTTTGAATAGATATTTTTTCAAATATCCCCAGAGAAAGAAATCACAAGTGCTCAAACCGTGTAACCGCTCAGGTAACCTCAAGTCATGCCTTCAAAGATCTCTCTCAAAAAAGTTATTTGAATTTGAAGCTGTGAGTCGTAGCTTCTTTTTGATGGAACCACAATTCTTCCGACTCATCTTTTTCAGTAATCTTCTCTATTCTGAAATGCAGAAAATTTGCCAACATTGAGACATGACGTTTGAAATTTAGTCACGGCCACGCTTTCCTCAAAAATACGGGCCTCACTCTGAAGTGTGATAGGACACACCATACCGTTAGTTTAGGATAATCTAGCGGTCTTACTGAATCGGTGTGAAAATGGAGTGAAAATGCGCCTTATCGCCACTGAAGAAAAGCGATCTCGCACAGATTCTGCTGTTGACATAATCTGTTTCATTGAATTCTCGAATATTTATTGTTTTGTAGGGATTGTTACTTACTAATTTGACACTAGTGCGCTTTGAAGATATTTTACCCTGAAACGTAATAGAAAAATGTATGGTAAGTAGCTTCAGTAACGAGGGGGACGATTTAATGAAAACAAAAGTAATTCTTTTAGAGGTATACAACTTTAACACGTGCACTCTACCTGAAAAGGTTTTTCAACTCTTGAGTCAATAAAGTTCTGGGCGATAACCTCATCTATACTCTATCATTATCTCTCAAGATGGCGGATGATCTCCGAGTTGATACTAAAATAATTGTTATTAAACTATTGCAATTCCTGTTTTAGAGCCTCGTTTACACTTTTGTTTCCTGGAATTACTCACTCTAAATCTACAAATAAAACAAACCTGTATTCACTTGAAAATCATCGTAACAAAATAGATTGATTACAAAGTTATCGTACGCCCGATTACTTATAACCTTGTCACTCGATGGTGGTGGTTGTCGTTTAACTTATTGCCGCTTGAAAAGCACTACTGATAAATTGTGTTTTAATGCTACCTTCTTTTATGATTCGATGGTATATATAAGTTAAAATGTTCCCGGGCTTTTGCGCTGTAGTAATTCACAACTTTCTAGTTAGCGCTTGAAGTGAACGGACATGTTTTACAGAGCTCTCGCTTCAGCAGCAAACTAGTAAGTTTTTATTTAGGGTTTCTATTACATTTTATTATTTGAAGCTTTGTAATTTATTGTGTTTAATTTTATTATTGTGTGACATTAATTTTAATACAAAAGGCAGTGAAATAAAATCAAAAACGCAAAGAAACTGCAGTCGAAGGTCGGTGGAAATTGCAAAGAGCTTGTGGCGAAGACGATTGAGAAGAAGCGTCTACAGGTCGTTCTTCCGGGGGTCGATGCGGGGATGAAAGCTGAATAGCTCGTGCAGTTGATTGTGAGCCGGAATCCCTGCTTCGGCGATTTAAAATTAGAAGACCACCTGAGAGAGAAGTTCAGGTTTGGCGGAAAGGGCCCTAGGGATCCCCTCGCCAACGTAGTCTTTGAAGTGACCCCCACACTTCGGAGGCGCATATTAGCTGACGCTATAAACCTCAGGTGGCGAAGACTATGCGCCCGGGACCACTTCTCGATGACGCAGTGTTACCGGTGCTACGAGTACGGCCATAGGTCGATGGAGTGCAGGGAGAAGGTACAGTGGTGAGGTAACTGTGCCGAGGTCGGTCACGAATTCAAGAATTGCCGGAAGGCAATCCTCTGCTGTGTAGTTTGCGCAAGGGCAAACGACAGTACTGGCGGTGGCACGAAGATCGATACTCGCCACGACGCCAAGTCGAGTAGATGCCCTACGATGCTGAGACAGAAGAACGCAATCACGCGGAACATCGATTATGAATCGCAAAGAAAAAGAAAGATTTAAACGAAGCAAGAAAATTAAATTCGCGCAACTAAATCTTGGGAAAGGCAAAGGCAACAAATAATTTCGTTAAGTTATTCATCGAAAATAATATCGACATCGGGATTATACAGGAACCGCACCTGTATAGCCACAAAATAACAGGTTTTGGGAGGTGGGTTTCCGTCTTAAACGCAAATAGCGAACGACCGCGCAGCGGAATCATTTGTCCAACGAGTTTATAACCACCGCGGAAATAAAAACAGGGACAAACACGTTCTACGTGATAAGCGCGTACTTTCCACCAGTCGACTCCCGGCGGGAAAATCCTCAAACTGAGGAGTTAATAAATCACACCGAAGGCATTTTTCGCCAAATTGAAAGGAATAAAAAACTAATAATTGTAGGAGACTTTAATGCTAAGTCACCGTTATGGGGTAGCCCTATAGAAGAAGATACGGGTTCGCAGGTTGCTGATCTTTTAACGGAATGGGATCTTAGTGTGATAAACACTAATGATTCACCTACGTTTGAGGGGCATAGAGGCAGCAATTTTATTGATATTACTGCAGCCTCGCACGAGATGTTTGAAATCATTGGTGATTGGAAATTAAGGTTGGACGAGGAAACTCTTTCTGACCATCAATTAATAAGATGGGACACAGAAAATTTAAACGACGCAGTGGTAGACGCGTCGTCGTACTCCATGCCGCGAAAGAAAACATTTAAAGACAGCGTACCCTGGTGGACGCGGAACTAACCACCAAGCGGGCAGAAACGCGTAACCTAAGGCGCCGCTATCAACGCGCCTCGGGAGATATAAGAGAATAACGGAGAATAGAATACAATCAAAGTTACCGCGAATATAAGATATTAATAGAAGAAACGCGAACAAATAAATTCAAAGAATTCTGCATGCGAAACTCACAGAAAGAACATTGGAAACCGCATACCGTGTAATAAGGGGTAAACAACAGAAAATCGCGCTCGGTAACATAAGAAAAAGAAATGGAGAATATACGGAAGGTTTTAAAACCACGGCGGTGCTGGGGAACAGCGGCGGTTCGGTTTTATAGAGGGAAAGTTCACTATCGACGCATTAGAGTTCGTTGTCAGGGAAATTAAGCAGGCGAGAGATGCTAAAAAGTGCTGTGTTGGTGTTGCTTTGGACATTTCAGGAGCATTTGATATGCTGCCTGGTGCCATTGATTGTTTGCGAGTTGGAAAATAGGGGTTGTCCGCTAAACTTGGTGTCTTTGGTCAAGAGTTATTTCTCGGGGCGATTGGCACAGGTTGAAATTCCGGGTGAAGTTTTGTCGCGCGAGGTGGAAAGAGGATGTCCGCAGGGGTCATGCTCTGGTCCCACATTTTGGAATTTGTTGTATGAGAGCATCTTTAGGGTCAAGTTGCCCACAGGATGCTCAATCGTTGGGTTTGCAGATGATACGCTTTTAATTGTCAGATCGCGATTGTTAATGGATATGCGCACAAAACCGAACGAGGCGCTTAATAAACTACACGAATGGTCGCAGGCGGTAAAATTAAAATTTAACACGGCGAAGTCAGAGGCGCTGAGGACGATTTATGCCGGAGTAATTGAGCCGGCAATGCTGTACGCAGCTTGTGTATGGGCGGAAGGTTGTAAAGTCCGAGAAATGCGTCAATTGACGAATGTACAATGCATAACCGTGGTGAAAGCGGCGGGGCGTACAGGACCACTTCCACGGAGGCGGTCCTGGTGATCAGTAGGACTCTACCTATCGAATATGTCGTTAGGGAGTTTAGAAATAGGAGATTAATAAATATAGGGAAAGGCCGCGAAATTATCGAAGATATTAATCTTAGTAATAGGGAGGTAGAAAGAAAGATCGTTGTATCAGAGTTGGGGCACCCGGCCGATATTAGAGGAATCGAGTTTGTCGAAGGTGATGGGGACGCGAGGGGTATCAGAATTTGCACGGACGGTTCACGTATAGATGACGGACAAGCAGGCGCGGTGTTTGTCGTGTTTAAGCAGGAAAGGGAGGTGTTTCGGTTTCAAACCAAACTCGCAAATTGGTAGCCATACGAGATACTATCGATTACGTAATAAACCATACGGGCAGAGACGAATATTATATAATCAGTGATAGTAAATCGACGCTGACGGCTTTAACAAACATGAACACCTCGACAGATCTTCAAGCGGACGTCTGGAGGATAGCGCATACGGTGCTCGAGTTTCGATGTTTAAAGTTCTGTTGGGTTAGGTCCCACAATGGTAACGTAGGAAACGATAAGGCTGATGAATTAGCTAAAGAGGTCACGACGGGCGACTTTCGGATATCAAATTCGTCGATACCGAGGTCTATAATTAAAAGAAAGCTGCGCGAAAAGTCAATCCGACAATGGGAAGAGAGGTGGAACAACGCTGCCACGGGCAGGTTGATCCACAAATTCATACCGAGCATAGAAGCTAGAGGTAAGATCGAAGTGAAACTCGATCATAAAATGGTGCAACTGATAACAGGGCACGACGCCCTGAAAGCGTATTTACAAAGGCTCGGTTTAACCCACAACGACCGCTACGAATGCGGTGAGGGCGCAGAAAGCGCAGAGCACGTGCTCCTCGACCGCCCACTTGAGGTGGCAAATCGAGGGTTAGCTGATATGAAATTAGCTATCGCAGGACTAGCATGGCCAAAGAGCCTAGAGGAAGTGAGAGAAGCGTGTAACCAGAAGGCGTTGTGGACAGTTTTCAAAGAATTTTCGGGAAGGGTCGCGTGATTAGACGGTGATAACCGCGCGTAAATCGGAGGGGGTAGGGGAGGATTGAAAATTTTTTATTTTGACTTGGCATGAGAAACGGACATAACCAAAACCTGTATTAAAAAAAAGTGAAAAGCATAAACAAATTCAAAAAACAATAACCAAAATCTAATATGCACGGCATACCCCACACCACCAAAACAGTCACTGTCCCACCTTATACGCGCGGAAAAATCGGAATCGGAAATAAACTAAAACAAATAAATAACAACAAAGTAAATCAGTAAACCTTAATTAACTTAAATCAGCAAATAAATAATGAAAATAAAATAGAGTGAAACCGCGCATTTCCCCAGGACTTATAAGTGATAGTGATTGTGAGCCCCCCCCTCTAGAACGTTTAGTGCATACCCACCAGAACAATATTTTCCTATATACTAATGTATGCACAACTATTGCGCAAATGCTACGGGATGAAATCACAAATTTAAATGAAGAATCCTCTCGCCGCGTTTCACATTCCCAAAACGGCAGTGTTACGTCGTCATTGAACAATTTGGTAGTGGTTGACAATAAACACCAGTAGTGCGGGTATCCTACAGTTTTCAGTGAAACATTATATACCGACAGTGGAAGTGCGTGAACACAGTCGTACTCGAACCCTTGCAGAAGACGGTTGTATGAGAGCTTTCGAAAGCGACACCGACACCCAAACGTGCGTGTTATTGGTTGTCCGCGAAGCTTTTGTGTGTTAACTTTTATTGCCCACAGCGGCACAGGCTTTAAGGTATTTATACCCTTCCTTAAGTAGTTGTTGTAGTTGTTTTTAGTTATTACATAACCGCTCCACCGCCATCGGTATTGCTACAAAAAGCAATTGGTCCTTCCCTATAATTAGCATATCTATATCACCTCATTCATCCCCATAACAAGCCAGGCAGCATATCTGTCGAGTTTAACGTATTTATGAATGCTTATCGGTACGTTCACCAGCTGCACATGGGTTTACGTTGGCAATGTATAAATCCTCTAAGCGTGTAATCAATTTACCCCAACGGCCTAACCTAGGACCGAATTGTGTTCGCTAAAAAGTTGTGTCATGCGCATTGGTTTTCTGTTTTCGAGATACAACCGACGGAAATGCCACGATGCTTTCCTGTTAAAATCATATTTCTCATTGATTACTGAATTAGGATGACCCAACACAATGAGACAAGGTACCACCTCCCACAACGCAGCGCGTGCACTCTCCCTCTGGAAACAGCATAATCGGTTCTGCCGTACCTTGTATTTATATATCTGTATATGCTTGTATGTAATTTTGCGAACGCACACACAATTATTGCTCTATGTGTTCTTGTATGGGAATGTGAACTTGCGGTGATTTGTCATTTATTAATCTTTTTTTCGAAGTGCCTAATTAATTCGTTCAATCTATAGTTATAATGTGTAATAAATTAAAATGCTCTCAAAAAAGGTAAGGTTTGTTAAGACCGTCTAAGACTAAATCATTGCTTTAAAGCCAATGGGATTTAGTGTTTTAATCGTAATAGCTGTTGCTATAGAATGTAAAGACCACCTTTCATTTCCTACCGCTAGATTGATTCAATATTCAAGGTAAACGCTTACACGACGATTGACGAAATGTGTTGACTAATATAGTGTGGGTGGGACGTTTTTTGTAAGTTCATTTATTATAAATTGTATAAACCTTAACTTTTTTATTCTAAGGAAAGCTTTGACGCATTGAGCTATTAATTGATGAATCTGCTAAGGTATCTACCTAAATTACCTAAATACGCTACACGTACATTGCTTAATTTAACATGTATAATGCATGACTTGTAAACACTGTCTACTTAGTTACGTACAAATTTCAGAAAAGCTTTGCAAATATTTGATGGTATGATGAGCAATAATTGTTATGAAAATATACTCATAAATCATTCGTGGGAAGGTGTCTGGCATCTTTAAATAAAAGTAAGTTTGTTTATAATTTCTCTAAAAATGTCTGTATAACTGATTTTTTTTTAAATATACAAAGTACACTGAATTTAAAAATAACTTTATAACAGGAAGGAAATCCAGGAAGTTAAAACTAATTAAAATGTGTTTCTAACGTCTACGCCTTAAATTATCCTTTAAACTTGGATGGTGTCTGTTCATATGTAGTGCCAGTGCTTATCAAGAACCAGCTTAATATTAAATAATGTTTAACATTAAGCTGGGTTCTTGATATGAACTGGCACTACATTTGATTTTCCGATGCCTCACCCAAAAGTACTACATTGGCCCGGAAGCGAGTTTTTACCTGGAAATTTTGAATTTTGCCGAACACTTGCTGTTCCAAGCAAGGTAGGGATCTTTAACGTGTATGACAACACTCACATACGGGACCTCCATTTTACCTCTCATCCGACGAGGGCGTATTTTTGTGAAAAATGCTCGCCTAACATTTTTCATGCGGACCGTGTCGGGATTCGAACCTGAACCTTATGCATATTAGTCACACGCGTACCAACTACGCCACGGAGCCGCCTGATAAGCATTGGCAGCGATTAAAGTCTAGAAATACATATAAGAAGTAAGAATTTATTACTACAGTAGGTATAAAGAATTAAATCATTTTTCACAGATGTCTACATTAAAATGATCCTTATACTTTCATCGATTAACCTCATTTGCATCTAACATTTCATTAAACCTACAAAAGCTTTATATAGGCTTGTAACAATATTACGTTCAGCAGTGGTAGCTTATAGGGATTGGTCATTCGCCTTTATTACTGCGATCTCGTAAACAAAACAGATTTTGTTTAAATGGATTAAAAAAAGGTTAATCTTCTGCAAAATTCACATGCCTACATACATGCATGTATCTATTCTCTGGAAGGAATAGACAGGTTTTGCGAAACCTTTTTGTTTTTTAAGTACTATTATATTTAGTTTATTTTGGAATATCTTCAGATCATGTCAGCAATTTTCTCTAGTTCCTTCTTGGTTTGACAATTCCCTAGCTTCGTGAACACCCATGTGCATCGCCTCATTCGCGCCTTTTTAGTTTCACAGCCATACAACACGGCCAGATTAGTGCAGTCCTATACATTGCCATTTTTGCTTGCTTTGACACCACTTCGGTCCTTGTTACAGACCCCATGCTTTCTTCCGACTACTTCTGTGCAGCATTCATCCTTCTTTCATTTTCCTTATCCAATCTTTTACCCATGCTAATTATCCTTCCTATATACACAAAATCGTTTACTTCTTCCCCGGTCTCTTCACTTATTAGCACATGCTCTGCTTTCATCATGCAAGGACGCACTCACGTTCATCAGTCACTCACCTACAACTTTTAACTTTCCACAATATACTTACCCTGTAATATGATTTGTCAGTCAGTTGATCCGTGCATCTTATACCTTGCCATAGAACTACACTGCATTCTCATAATCTATGCATTGCGTCTAACGCATTCTTTCTATCAACATTTTTCCAAACACTTTGCTAGGTTCACTGAATAGTTAATCGCTCTGTAGTTTTTATATTCATTCCTGCTATCTTCACCTTTAGAGCAGGTAAAATAGTTGGATTCACTATTAATATGTTTGACGTATTCTTAGAAACTTTGAATCCATTTTAAAATTAGATAGCTAGATTTGGATAGTTTTAAGTCGACCCATCGGGTCGCACCGGTAAGCAGAGCTGGCAGCTGCTATCCGGCATTACGGATCCATTCCCATTCATTTTGGTTGTGTCTTGTTGATCGGTCACACTCCAAAGTCAACGCTAGGGATACCATCAAACTCTATTTTTAGTTTTTGTTTCAGTTTTTAGATTTTTATTTAGGATGTGTTAATTTTGAAGTTAGAATAATTAGGAGCACGTTTATATTTTTCGCGTTTAAACTCAATGTAGTACCTTCGGGTAGAGTATTGGGGACGTGGCCGCAACCATAGTGGCCCTTAATTAAATTATAATATTTTCAACTTTAACATGGGTGCAACTACAGAATTTTCCGTCATTCTAGACTTATGCATGTCTGATACACATGTTACGCGGCTTGCACATCCTCTCAAAAGGCAGTAGACCTCCACCAATCTCTTATAGCTATTTCCTTCCCAATTATTTTATTTTGCGCATTTTCTGTACTATACGTTTCATTTCTGCACTCCTTGTTGCACCCATTTCAAAAATAACTTCGTTTTACTCTCAAAATCATTCTGCATTCTTTTTGCCTCTTTCGCTTTTGTTTCTGCTTTACTTTTTTTCACGATCGTGTTTTGCAGATATTTAAGTAGAAGAATGCAAGGAAGTTTTAACGTAGGGAAATGAACGTAACACAATGATCATTGTGCCAAATATACTAGTATGTATTTGATACAAAGAATTTTTTTTAAACAAGCTAACTAGTTCTTTGCCATTCTCATTGTCTTTCTCATTCTTACACTTTTGTAAGACTAGCTCTTCCTCTTTAACCCGCCATTCATATCTGCTTTTCGCCCGGCTCACAAGTACCTCAAATTTCACTTAGTTCAGTATAAAACTCTTCTCTGACGCTTTCTTTTTTGCTTTCTATTAGTGCATACGCTGCCATTAGTATGATTCTTCGAATACGTATCTTTGTTTGGACACAACCTTCTGGAAGATACCAGATCATACTTTCTGATATGCCGTTTTATTTCGCATTTAGAATCAAACCAATACCTCACCTCGCTCTTCACGAATTCGTTTACCTCAGATCATATCATCAAAATTAATCATTCAAGGAAATCACATTATTTCCTTATGTTTGTTTCACACGCACGCACGCACGCGCGTAGGTATGCATGCACACACATACTCATATTTTTTTCCATTCATTTCATTTTCATTTCTGAACTAAAAATTGAATTACTTGATTTCGTATTGCATGTATAGATTTTATTGTTTGAACCACAGATAAAATCATTCTTTGACCGAATGATCTCAGCGGCCAAAGGAAATTCTTCCTCTTCTTCAATGGAGAGCTGTTAAAGTGTTTTTATAGCCAAATAAGGTGATGATTTAACACCATAAGTGACGGTCTTTAATTGATAAATTAGTACAAGTTCAATCACAGAAAACCTCCATAAAATTAATTGATACTTTTTATGTTCGCTAGCAATTAAGATTGATCTATACATTTGTCGGATGTCACAAACAAAAGCATTGGGAAGAGCCCTAAATTTTAATAATATTGGTGATATATCGCTTTGGGGACGAGGTCCCACTGATTGAATGTCATTTAAGGAGATTTTATTTCTGGTCTTCGCAGAGACGCCAAAGACCACTCGGAACGTTACTAGACTACCTTCCGATTTGACAGAGGCATGATGGGGTATAAAACAATTGTTTCTGACAGGCGAGAAACGGACGCGGTTCATGTGACAATTCTAGGTATTATTGCATGAAAGGATGTTATTGAACGCGTAAATCAGGGTTGGCCAATATTCCAACGAAAATAGCCTCCGAAGCGCAATATCCTATGAATTTTAAAAAATAGTCACTGTATCGTTAAAGGGTAAACACGCCAAACTGTTCTGACTCAGTACATAAATATGTAAATTCAAAAATTGTGGTTGTTTTCTTTTCTTCCGGAGAAACATAATACTTGGTAGGAATTTGCTCAAAAACTGTCTAAGGGTTTGAATGGTTGGGTTCCCTAAGGTACTACATTTGATTTTCTAATGCGCCACCCGAAGTACTACATTAGCCAGGAAGCGAGTTTTTACCTGGAAATTTTGAATTTTGCCGATCCCTTTTTTAAGCAAGGTAAGGATCTTTAACATGTATGACAACACTCACACACGGGACCTACATTTTACCTCTTATCTGAACGAGGGCGTATTTTTGTGAAAAATGCTCGCCTAACTTTGTTCAGGCGGTCCGTGTTGGGAATCGAAACCCGAACCTTAGGCTTAGTAGCAAACCAACTAAGTCACGGAGCCGCCTGTTCTCCAAGGTCACGGAAAATACTTGGATAGCGTTAGACCACATACCTTGAACTGGACCCAAAATTGTCCAGCCAAAAATGGTATTAATAGCGATTGGTTGCAAGTATTTTTCGTGGATGATATCGTTATTAATAATAATGGGGTGTACATCCCCTCCTAGAAGCATATCGATTTGACGGGATTTATTACATGTTGGGTCTGCAAAATGCATGCATGAAATGTGCAAAGTTACTTACAACTTCAGTGCTAGGTAAATCTCCTGAAATTGTTGATAAGATAAAGGTAGTGATTTCTAATGCTCATTGTCAGGCCTGGAACGTATAGTAGTGACACCCCCGATTGGCAGCTGCACTTTTTTGACCAAGGCCATAGATAGGTATTTGGGGCCAACTCATTAGTAGCATTAATTTATTACACATTCATGACGTATAAAACTGACCTGCGAGCAAGGCTCAAGAACTATCTTAAAATTACCGGCTCCATCTTGAACTTCTACGAGAGCAGTAGAAAGTAAAACAGTAATCTCTTCAAGACTATCCGCTATTGACAATAATGCCCGAGTTGGATGGAACACCCGAACAGGATTGTGATTTAATACGTTCAGAAGGCTGAGCCTGAACTTCAAAATGAAGTAAGCTGTGGTGGTTCCTTCCACAAGTACGACAAGTAGATTTTTGATTTATTTTGTGGGGGCGTAAGCAATTTACACAGAACTTTAAATTTCTTATGGTATTCAGTCGGTCCGTCGGCTCCTTCGCTAAAAGGAATGAGTGATTACTCTTCCAACTGGACATAATTGCTCTACGGGATCGCCTTGTTCAAACATTTGCGCATCGTTTGAAGCATTAAATTTATATAACGTCACAAGAAGTAACATTTGGTTTAAAGGAAACCTTTGTAGGTGTATACTTAGCTGTACTAGTTTGTATTGTAGTTGTATATGTAGTACCAGACGCTGAGGAAAAATTCTCTAACACAGTGGGTTGTTGTAATAAAAACTTTTTTAGTGTCAAATTCTGGAGTTTTCTTAGAATCGGATTGTAACTCGAACCTCTTGCGATTACCAGGATCAAGCTTTTCAAGCAATAATTGAACCAAAATGAAATTCCACTGCTCAGTAGGATAATTTAAGTTTTTAAGAACTTCTGGGTTTTCACGAAAATAATCCGCAAGTGACCTAAATAACCTGGGATTTTCTGATTTGAAGGGCGGCGAAGATTCAATAGCTCTCCAATGAAACCTTGCCAACAATCTCGAGTTGCTGTACCTGTTCTTGAGAGTTTCCTAGGCAATCGAATAATTTTGCGAGCATAAGTAATTGTAACGGTTCGTTTTGAATTGGGTTAACAATAATTGAATTTTGGGCATCTGACAAAGAAGGATTATTAGGTACGAAGCAATCGAATAGATCGATGTACGAATGCCACGAACAGAAATCACCTTTGAAGCCTAACATTGAGACTAGAGATTGCGATATTCCCCGGTTTTTGTTCCTCAAGTACGGCTGGTTGAAACTTGTCCCATATAAATAAGTAATTAAAATAAGCAGCATCGACATCTTTCCGAATATTTTGATGTAATTGCTCTTCCAATCCAGACGAATTTGCAAGAACTATAATTAACGCCTCATTAAAATTTGCATAAACCTGTACTAATGATTTACATTGTATCTTAAATAACCTTGTAGATTCGGAATGTGTTTCTAATGAGTTACACAAATCAGAAATTTCGTTCATTCTCTGTAAGATTTAATTGAGTAGTTTCAACCTTTTTGGGGACATTTTAAACGTACAATTAGAAATTTACAAAACGCTGATTGTCTTGCTAAATTCACTTAGTGTAAACTCGTAATAATCTTCATGTGAGAAGGGGCATGCAAATAGAATACAAATTCTTATAAATTGGTTGTCACGCTCAAGTTTAACTTGAAGTCTTAAAGCGGTAAATAGAACAATAATGGAAATATCATCTGCCTTTTAATACGTTTCTACGATAACGGGGTGAAAGTAACTGCATTCTTTAGCTGCATGAGGTAGTCGCCGACTAGGAGCTGAAACAACGAACTAGAATGGAAGTTACTCGTTTGGTGTACCATGAAAGCTTGAAGGTTTATTGTTAATTGGAAGTCGCCTTTTAGTTTATTTCTATCTAGGAAGCACATTAAAATTTATGTTTGATGAAGATTGGTTATAGTCCAAAAAAAATGCGACACAAACTTGCTCTATAAACAATACACGTTTGTTGATACGGGAAATGTTGGTAATTTTTAATACAAAAAATGATGTATTTATAATAAGACTATTTCAGATTTGGTACAAAGGACGAAATGGTTCTATTCTAAAGAAAGTAATGTGAGGCATCAAACTACGACCACCTCGATATTTTGAGATTTCGATAAGCACCTTTGTTATACATGAAAACGCTCGATTATAATACATTAAATGCTTGGTGCGTTGGCACATGACGTTGTTTTTGTTGAAACCGGAAAAAGTGTCTGTTCTCTGACCTCGCGCACCTGCCGTCGTAAGCTCTCGGCACCTTACTCCCTTAGTTAGTAAAATGCTGTACACTTTTGACCAGCACTGCACTGTTGTCAAAGCGCACACAATACACTTAAAAGTTTTGAATAAGGTTTGTCACTTTGCATTCACATGGAAATGTATAATATAGTTTTGCACAATGGAACAACTCCTTTATTTTCCATTTGCGTGTACGGACACCAAATCTTTTACTACCATTATTCTATCACCAGCATGTACAACATTTGTTTTTGTTTCTCACTGCTTTCTCATTTATCATGAAACGCACGTCCATTTGACCATTACTTGGGTCTGTATGAATCTCCTGACCAAAAGTTCCCTTTTGTTGGAGGTCTGAATTCAGCAACCCTCCCAATTTTGATTTTAACTAGCAACTCTAAGAAACGTTCTTCCTCTTTTGTAGTTTCTGCTTTTTTCTGCTTTCTATGGTAACTTTTTACTCTTTTCCAGAATCCGAAATAAACACGGTCTTCTTGTAGGGTGATACTTTGAGATATTGTCTCTGCTTATCCGGGTTGTATAAGAGTTAAAAGTTTCCTTCACGTCTGTAAATTGCGTGCCCGGTGATTTTGCCTTGTCTTCCACCGAGATGAGCGAATGGAATTTAAAAAAAAAATCAGTTGTTCGTCAGTCGTATTGTACGACAGATAGTGGAATCGGCTAGTCTACTCTGGTCCCAGGTTTATTTAGGAAAAATTATGAATGCGGATGTAAGTTCTCGTCGTGCGTATCCCTTGCTTGCACCATTCTTAAAAGTATTGCATTTTCACTAACCACTTGATAATTTTAATCGAAGAAATTCTCTTAAACTGGTTTTTGAAAGGAATGTTATTTCATCCTGTATAGAATTTGTCACTTTATCGAAATACTATAATGGTGAATTTGGTAAAATAGAAACGAAAGGTACCCATCTCAGTTTAGGGTTTTCGCAGAAAAGTCTTGGTTATGGTATTGATACACATTACCTAATTCTTCTACGACTTTTCTAAAAACAACATCTTATGCTTGAGAATATGCATCTTTAATTACAAAGTCTATACGTATTATTAATGCCGACGTTCTTCGCTTGTAATTGGTACTTCTTGTTCAATGCCGGAACTCTGCTAGTTTATATATACATATTATTATAATAAATGTCGGTTTTTGTTTTGAAGTGTATAGTGATCGTATAAATGAAAGCTTACCTTCACATATCGCATGTTGCGATATTCTATCAATAAAATAATATCCCCATTTCAAGCAACAAGCTTTTGTGAAATTATAAAATGTAATAGATGCAAATTAAAACTCTTTAAGGGGCGTTGGTTTTGAGATACATCGAGTTGAAATTTTATAATTAAATTAAAAATTCGGCTACAATAAATTTTAGAAAATTTATAAGTGATGTGTTATCGGGGTTAGTAGAAATAATCGTTCAGGTTAACACGTTTCATTATGCCATTACTGCACTATTTCCTATCATTAATAAATTTCCATTTTCTTGAAGCGTTTTCTATTAGAAAACGTTTTGTAATTGTGAATTGTAGTTAATTTTATTTTTTTCTATTTCTGATCATGTATGGAACCTATTGCACCTATCTTCGGACTTTTGCAGCTAACTTTTCCTTGTTGTCATAAAGCGTCAATGGAACAAAAGTTTCAAGTGCTGTTGCCAGTGGACGATGAAGTAAAAGTCCTTACGAACTAACTCTGAACTTCACTACAGTGGTTGAGCGATGAGTAGGGAATCAGGCGGAAGCGAAGAAAACAAAGATGATGAAAATGTTGAGCACCACCGCATCTAAACAAATTGGAATAAAAAGCTAATAGTGATGCGGTAGGAACCATAGAGTCGCGTATCTTAATGACAATCAATAATTACAAGTACGGCGTTTATTCTCGAAAGAACCGTATTTTAGCGAAATACAAACGCGATACCGCAACTTGTGTCTTAAAATTCCAAAATAACCCTAATAGTAAAAGATACTAGATCCTTACATAAAATTTTTAATCTTTTACTCAAATAATATACACCACTAGTTAAGACTACTTCAACAAATATTTGGTGTCTCTTTTAAAAGCTTCTTACCTCAATTATATTTATCTTAAATCAACAAACGTATAATTTGTAAATAAGAATTTAAAGTCACTTCATTCATATAATTGCAAATTAAATATTCATCAACAAAAAATGAGACAAGAAAAATGATAATTTAAATAATTGACCTTATTTTAGAATTTAAGGGGATTAAAGCGAAATATTTAATAAAATTATTTCTAAAGTAGGCTCAAAAATATGAGTATTTTCATTTATGAATATGAATATTTGTCATTTTAATTTAAGACAGAATAGGTCTTAATCATATAATACCTTTTTGTAAGGATATTTACCAAAAAGTTTGTGGTCAGAGTTTGAAACACTTGGACTTTATAGACTATTTGTCAAAGATTTTTTTGGCCAAACAAATCTTACAAGCGTGGTAAACTATCCACAAGAGAAGAGATTTGAGGTCTGCAAATTTTAAGCAAGATTAGGTGAGGAACATTTTGATAATTACGTAAATAGGTATTTGTGAGGAATAATTGTATGTTTGAAAGAAACTATGTTGCAAATGTTATATATTCTTTTGTATGACAGAAAATATTTTTGGAGTATGATGCTTTTTGATATTGCTGTTTGATTTCATTTTGTAAATTCTATTACTTTTGTTGAGTTATCCAGGCAAAGAAGAGTAATTACAAATTACAATTGGCTCTACCTGTACACAGCAATATATATATATATATATATATATATATATATATATATATATTGCTATGATAATAGGGTAGTTTAGGGGTAGATTAAGTCATAGGGGTCGTAGGATAAATATAAACAACTTTAACTTTAAGAAAAGCAAATAACTCCAGAAATTATAAGAGTAAATCGTCTATTTTACACAATGTCAATTCAGAGGACACTGTATATAAAAGATATGTAACTAAATGCATGAGAACATAAATATGTTTAAGTATAGTTTACAAGTAAAGACAAGATTTTAAAACGCAACAAATTGCATCAAGGTTAAATTACCGGGAAACATAGATAAATTGGCATTCCAAATATTTAACGATTGCGTCGAAAATATCAACGTAAACGCATCGTAAATAATTCATTATTAGAAAATTGTTACGTGACTAGAGAAGAACACATTTGTTCAGAAAACCAACATTCTGTGGCATACGAATAAACACCAGGCGGTTCAATTATATGATAAATTGACAAACATCGAATACGCGACTTGATGTAAAGCCAAAAGTTGGAAATCTTAGGATAATACTGCAATATGCTGAATGCGGACGTGATGAATAGAGCATTCGTCGAAGATTTAAACTAGGTAATTTGTAAAAATTCCGAGTTCTGCCAGATAAGGCAAAGTACCAGCCTTGATTGTAAACACGCCAATGAAAACTATTGGAGGAAGGGCTTATACGTTAAAAACTGAACAACATTTTAGTCTATATTTAACTGAGCAACAACTATGTTCGAAGGTGGTAAAAACTCATGCAATTAATGAAACGATAAGTAAATAAATGAAATTTAAAAGTACAAGAATTTTGTGCAACGAAATATAAGCCGATCTACAGATAGACGACTCTAATTTGGGACGTTTAATTTTGGACATTCTCTAATTGGGGACGTATTATAATTCTGGACGTACTTTGATTTGGGATGTATTTCGATAGAAAGGCGATTTTTAATTTGGTGATACTTTAATTTGGGACGTATTTTAATTGGAGGCGATACTTTAATTTTGAGACGTACTTTAATTTGATACGACTTTAATTGGAAGCGATTTATGGGAGGCGACTCTCATATGGGGACGGCATTTTGTTGATATCTTAACGCAAACATAAAATACCAATAAGCAAAGCGGACACGGCAAGGGGATGCAGATCATAGACTAGGATGGAACTTTAGAACCCATTCCAGGTTAGCAATTCGAATACACTTTATTACTGAAAGACTGTTTTTAATTCAATATTTGTTATACATTGTATATTTGTAAGTCATCAAAAAGGTCACTTAAAAAAATATGAAAACTAGGGAAGGTATCTTGGAACGTTCGAGGATCCCTAACTGTAATTAAAAGATATTTTTGTTGGCTTTCAGAAAAGCATAAATCTGGTAAATGTAGATAATTTGTACAAAAAGTAAAATTTTGAGTATTGTAAATATTATCAATTATCATATTGTGTTCTAGAATTGCTTTATTTGAATTCAATAAGATTTATTCAGTGAGCCAGTCGGGGTAAAATCCTAAATTAATATTTCATATAATAAAGGGAATAGCACAGCAACAAAGTAATATCACAGCAAATTTTATGGCGCACACAATCATAGGAGCTTAATAAATTCAATAGCACAAAATTTTATGACATGCCCAATCGTGGGGCGAATACCACAGCAATTTTATGACGCCCAACATTGGGGCTTAAAATAATAAAGGGATCAGGGGCGAATAGCACAGATATATATATATAGTGATGTGATAAAGAGGTCATTGAAACCCAAATTCCATACATAAAACCTACCCAAATAGAAAGAAACCGGGTAGAATTGAAATTTTCGAAGATTCATTGTTCCACCCTGTATAAAATTACATTATCAATTTATTGCATTTGCAAAACCACGAAGAAAGCAAAGCGAAGTATATTTTCCGTGTACTTTCAAAGCATTAAATAATTATCCCGTGTGTAAAATATTTGCCTAAAAACAATATCTAGTTGCATTTACAAAGGATAAATAAAGCAATTAAAGCTTTAATTAATTGTCTAAATTAACTTCCGAATAACATTTTAATACATTTTAGGAGTTTTAAGTAAATCTTAATCCGGAACATATGTCAATAATAAAGAACTTTTAAATGCCATTCTTTACTAAGAAATGTCTTTAAAGTCATAAAAAATAAACGGCCTATTCAATGAACTCGCGAGAACATAAAAATGCAATAAAAATCGATAAGAATTATTTATTATCTTTCCGTGTCACTATATGAAAAGAGTAACAGCAAATGGACTCCGTGAATTATACAAATACCGATTACGCTTTTATTATACTCATAATTGATCGTTAAATGCCGACATTCTTGTAAATTCTTACATCGACCGTGAATAATTCTCGAAAAAATCTGGAATAGTATGGGAATTGTGATGTAGTTAGATAATTTAATATAAAAGCCGGAACTTTAGTAGAACGATTCATTCAAGTCACGATTCATTGATTATTTGCGATTTGTCACCAAGTAATATGTAACGTTGAGTAAAAATTCGAACGCATAAGTTTGACCGATTTCTAATATTACGATATGTAGTAAGCACCGTAGAACTTTGCCACATTATGAAACTTACAAATTTGAGTAGTTTCAAACATAGAAGTTATCGAATGCGATTATTAGATGAAGCATCATTTGTTTTGTAAAAATAGTATGGAAGTTGAAACGCCCTTAGATCCAAAGCTACTCTAAGTTTAATTAATTAAAAAAAAAGAAGATACACTTTTGGTAACTGATATTCTAAAAGGAGATTTGAAATAATATGTAAAGGATTTGATATCATTAATTTGGAGATGAAATTTTTATAAGCACAATTTTTTGCAAATATAATACTTTGGTTCTCTATTTGTTACTTATAAAAATAATTGAATATTTTGTAATTTAAATGTAGAATAAGTTCTCATTTTATTATTTGTAAAGGGATAATTTGAATCAAATTCGAAGTTCGAGGTATTTTGACCTTTACTAAATAGATTTTCTGCCAAGGATTTTTGCCCAAACACCCTTACAAGCGTGGGAATAAAGGATGGTAGATTATCCACTTACTTGTGTATCTGTGAGTAAATATTAGGTAAAAATTTTGATTATTTTCTGTATAAACTGGAACTGTAAATTGTTTTATAAACTGTTTTGTGTGAAAGAAAAATGTTTTTGAATGTGTAGATGTTTTCTGGAGATTTCATTTTGTAAATTACATAACTTACGTTTCCGAGTCACGGCATTCTTTTAGCTCCCACTCCAACGCGAGGCGTTGTCACAGCACTCTATTAGTGACGCTCAACGCGAGGCGTTTTCACAGATATTTCACGGATATTTTTATTTTTAGTGTAAATATCAAAATATTTACCAACACTTGAGGAGTTGTTGGTCCGATTACCACTTCTTGCAACAATACTGAATTGTAAATATTACGAAGTATAACGATATAGATTTTCTTGGACAGAATGGAGTTGACTTGGCCTTGAATGCAATTAATTGTTATTAATTTGTCATTTACTTGTTTAACAAATATTACATTTTTACATTAAAGTTAGATGTGTTTTCAATCAGTACTGATTCACTTTATGTAGTTATTTAAAATTCATTGTAGTTAAAAGGAAATGCTCTATAACGACTATAATTTCTTGAGAACTAAATCACACGTTGTTAATTCTGCTTTTGTTATTAAAATATATTGCAGTAAGTTATATTTAATAACACATATAATTATAGTTCGGAAAAAGTTATACCTTTGTTATATAAGTTTATTTAGCGTGAAGAAAAATACGCTAAGTACCGACAGAAATTATACAGCTGCTACTGGTATTGTACTACCTTGGATCTAAGAAGAATTGGTCGTCCTGGATATACTGTCCCGGAAATAATTATGCTTTTAGTTCAATACTGCCATAAATTTTTTTTATGTTCATATAAAGTAATAATGGTAATCGTTAATGTTCTTGAGGTTTTCATTAGAACAGTTATTTTAAAAATAAAAATGAAGATATGAATTGATTAATGCATTTGGCAGATATAAAATTTCTGCATTTCGGATTCGATATTCGCTTTACAACCGCTATCAAAACACCTGCTTTTTTACGAAATTTGAATAATTTTTAAACCTTTTTTTCGGTTCGTTTTAAAAAAGAAAAGAAATTTTATTTTGTTTTGTTGAGAATCACTCGAAATATTCAGAAACAATCTCGTCTCGAGGTTGTTCGTACGATTTATTTAGGCGATGAAAGTGATGCAACAGTTTCCAAAATTAAATTCCAATTCATTATAATTTATTAAGTGTAGCTTTATAGCTAAGTCATCAGTGATGTTCCACGCATTGTACTGTATTTGGTTTAAACGTGTAATTAAATTCAAGGGCGGCATTGAAATTTAAGTAATTGATTGAGTGCTATAAAATTAATTTAGCTCTCTCTCTGAGGATGTGGGATAAAGGTGCGTACGAAACTGCAAACCATAGGCAAACAAAACTATGAGCAACACGAAAATGATAGGGAACAGTTCAATTCCGCTTACCGACCAATCTTTTTGGTCGATATAGACAGTAAAGAATATCTTACTAACAACAGCCAAAGAGTAATTTTTAATTTCTTTGGAAAGCTAAGTAGTTTGAGTCTTAGATGAGTGAATACAATACAGTTTAAAACAATATGAAAAATTTAATAGTACTAATACTATTCGTCCGCAATCTTACTTGCGTACTTCACTTTTATGAATATTCTGGAAAATGTTGTGCTCGCTTAAACCACCGTGCTTTTTATTTATGCTCATTATTTCTATTATGCAGTGTTATTATTTATTTTAATAAATTTCTGAATATGTTCAAGATAGTGATCTTCGAATAGTTCAGTTTTCATATTGTTTATTTTATTATTTAATTATTTATATCAATTCAATTTATTTGCTTAAGTTTGCCCCTGGATTTGAGTGAATTTCTCACAGTTGGAATCACACATCGCATGGACATTAAAGAGTAATGTGACATACGATGGCAAACGCACATTTATTATTAAATTAAAATGTCCTTAGTTTTAAAATTAAATTAGTGCATGACATAACATATAATTTGTGTGTAAAATAAAATATGATTATTTTCTAAGAGCAAATAAGCAAAATAGTATTGACATTGCGTTTAAGTGAAAAAGCATAACTTAAAATAACGTTTTTACATATTACATATTTTTTTAAAACTGGGTTTGAGTTACGTGAAGTATCTTTAAAAATTTTCCAGAATTCAATATTTAATATTATTGTCTTAGGAATAAAAAAATAACAAATGCTAGTCAGGCCTTTCGGTAATATCAAAATTTCATAAACCAGGCCTATCGGTAATATCAAAATTTCATATTTTTTTGGTTTGTTTAGATGTTGCCATAATATTTACTTCAAGTGTATTTTGCGCGCGCACACACACGCTCCCGCACGCAGGCACGCGCACGCACGTACACACACACACACTCTTAACAATAAAAATATTTTATATCCTAATGGACTGACTGCTTTGAGCTCTTTAAGTATAGTTAGTTTGTGATTCGTCTTTACTAAAGGTCCCTGATGCAACGCGACTGGCATGTCGTGACTATTAACGCACTGACCAAGACTCGCTCCGCAAGTGATGCATCTGTTGTTATTGTAAATGGCTTTGAAAAGTCAGGGAAGTGTAGAATTTGTGGTGAAATTAATGCCTGTTTTATTATGGAAAACGATTTGTCATACTCACATGACTACTTGAATTCTGCATTTTTAGGAATCTTTTAACTTCGTTTGCGTTAGTGGTAACAGGCCCGTTAGTAACCTCGAATTTTGTCATCAGGCAGGATACCTTTTTTCGTAATTTTATGACCCAAATAAGTAACTACTTTTCTAAAAAATTTGCATTTATTTTTCATGATTTAATAAATTAAATTTCCTACATGTTTCAAAAACCTTGTATAAACCACGTATTAAAATGTTTTTTCGGGGGTAACATCCCCAAACTCGATCAACCTGTGTGTGGGTGTACTGATAAGCCAACGGGTAGTCTAGTAAAACTAAATGAACCTGAATCCCCTCTATAAGAAGTAATATCGCGAGAGTTTTCCTCAAGTGACACCTGATAGAACCCAGAAAGCAAATCTGCCCGTTAGGAAATCGTCTATTCTTTGAAGAGGGAACTTATCTGCCATTAATTTTTTATTTAGCTTACTAAAATCAACGACAAGTCTCCAAGATTTTTTATCATCGGCTTCGGAAGATTTTTTCGGAACAAGTAGTACAGGATGATTGTATTCAGATACAGAAGACTCAATTATGTCGTTTTCGACCATTTGTCCAATTTGACGTTTAATTTTCTCTTATTGAGTGCCAGACGTTCTATAGTTTTAAGTGTATACTGAGTATTATCCGATAACCTAAGTTTTTGTTTATAGAAGTTATTTACTGTTAATTTGTCTGATTTTAAACCAAAAATGTCTGAAAATTTTTTGACATAAACTAATTCATTTTTTAGATTATCTGATACTTTGCTTGGGTTAAGTTATTGCATTCAATTCACATCACGATTAATAGTTTCATTTTCAGTATTAAAAACATTAAATAGCGCCAAAGGAATGGTATCAAGCTGCATTTTTTTTTGGAACTGCACTTTCGTATGTAGTATTTATTATTTTTACAACCGGACAGTCACTTGATACTATTGTTCTGGCTACAAAGATCCCTGATTGTAATTCCTTGTTTGTCACTAATGCATTATGAGAAAGATATTTTAAACTTTGGATTGGTCTGATACTTTCAACTTCTAGCTGGAATAATTACACTATTTTCTTCGGGACGAAACTGAACTGGTATAGCGAATTTTTCATTATTTAAGTTTATTGGCATTGACCAGTTATCATAATTTAGCACACAATGATATTTTGTAAAAAAAACCTCTTCTACAGGAATTGGAAAATTTGAATCTACAACATGGAAAGTATAGATATGTTGTAGTTATCGTCAAAAGGGTTGGTTTTTGTTACGCCTAAAGATTTAACTTAACCATTTGTAACGCCTTTTTATGTTACAAATTAAAGCAGATTACGATTTATGTTAGTTCTCTTAAAGATTGAAATATCTGCTTCTGTATCAATTAAAAATGTATTTTCTGAACCAGTCATCTCTGTAGAAAGTACTGCAAAATTTGATAGTGTTAAATTAAGATTGAAAATTATTGCGTTTCTTCCCCAGCATTCTCTGAGGGTCGACTCGTATTCCGAAATCGACTCCGTGCGTACAAACCTAACCGATGCTCTAAGACCCACGTTTGCTGAGCCACTACATCTAGATCTATTCCGATTAAAACTATTATCTCCTCGACCTTTTTTGCCACGGGTACTATTTTGCCATCGACCATACTGATTATTATTACTTGGATGTAAATGTCTGTATTTAGTATCGATATATACCGTACATTTTGATATATTTCCATTTCAAACATCCAATTCTAGCTGCTGTTTACCTTCATCAGGTTGACACATTAAATCTACTACAGAATAATGTGCACTTATTTTAGCAGACTATGAAAAATATATGGTTTCTTAAAAATTAAAAACTTTAAACGAATGTTTATGAAATGTGTATACTGCGCTTACGTACCTGTTTAAATTAATGTAGCTACTCACCAATTTTGAGTGCTTAGAAAAGGCGTTCAAAATTCGTTTTATGCTTTAAGGGCTGTCTCAGCAATAGTTATACCACGGCGTAAGGTGTAACTCGATTGCCTTCTGCCATTTCAGATTTTTTATATTAATATCCTTTAAGGATGGTTGTTGGAGCCCCTACGGGTCGCCAATAATTTTTGTTTTTACAAATACATTAAGTGTGGTTTTAGCAATAGTTATGCCAATGCAGAGGGTGTAACTCGGTTGCCGTCTGCCATTTTTGATTGTTTTATATTTCTATTTTTTAAGAGTTGTTTTTTGGAAGCCCGGGTCGTAAGTGAATTTTGTTTAAACAGATACGAAAGGTGGTCTTAGCAATAGTTGTGCCCCGGCGGAAGGTGTAACTCTATTGCCTTCTGCCATTTCTGATATTTTATATTTATATTCTTGAAGGGTGGTTTTTGAAACCCATACATACAGGTCGCCAGTAAATTTTGTTTTTACAGTTGCAATCGGTCTTAGCAATAGTGTCGATGCGCAAGGTTTAACTTGATTGCCTTCTACTGTTTCTGATTTTTTATATTTTTATCATTTGAAAGATAGTTTTTGAAGTCCCAACGGGTTGCAACTAAATTTTGTTTTTACAGATGCATTAAGTGAAGCCCTAGCAGTAGTTGTGCCAAGGCGGTAGGTGTAACTCCAATTTTTAAAGTAGGTT
Source organism: Platerodrilus igneus (assembly GCA_036346225.1). Classification (NCBI taxonomy): domain Eukaryota; kingdom Metazoa; phylum Arthropoda; class Insecta; order Coleoptera; family Lycidae; genus Platerodrilus; species Platerodrilus igneus. The sequence goes on along the minus strand of JARFIW010000816.1, from coordinate 2,758,811 downwards.
TTTACGTTTATTTAAAAGAGCTGCTGGATAAAATGGCTGCTAATTTCGCACCTGTGAAAATGTGGTATGCCCTACCATTTCCTCTGCGATTAGATTTTTTTTAAATTAACTTCACAAGTTATTCTGGAGTGCTTAAAATATATGTCCTTGCATGCTGCTACGGATCAATTCAGCCACAACATAAAAAAGATGAAGAAGTATCTCATGAATTTTGCTTAAATTTTGTTTAGAACTTTGTAATTTTGCGGTTGTGGTGGATGTTCTTTATTAAAAATTCCATGTGTGTGCCCGGCAGTGCGGAGGGAACCTTGACCGTTCAAAACTGTTGAACGTTCCCAAGCTAATTCTTGATGGTATTTTCGAATTAAGGTAATGTTTATTATAAATATTTTATTAGTTAGAGAACAATTGTTTGCTTTTCAAGAGAATGGTACTAAATTACGTAAAATGGCGAATTTGTTAGTCAAATACTAGATATTATCAACCGTGTGATTTATTAGTTTTGAATTAAACCCTACAAGCAGTAGTTAATATTCATTTTCAAAAACACTACCTAAACGATTTTAACAAATGTTAAAAGTAATGATCTTCATCCATTTTTAGGTCACATTTATGATATAAGTAGTAACAACATAAAATTACTGCATATTTCCTGTCATTTTTAAATTTATGCGTTTGTATGAAATTTTTGGAGATACGCGTCCAACAAATTCCAAGATGAAAAACCTAATGACGAAATAAATTACTGTACTTAAACCCGATGTTATTTTAAGTAACTACAAATATTGGTTTTGTAATACTCTCAACTAATGTTAATTGTGCGAAAGGATTTACTGGAAAATTTTAATTCGGCAAATGTCTAAGTGTTGGGGGATCCTACATCTTCGTGAAATATGGCATATAATTAGGAAACAACAGAAGGGGAACCGAGCTGTCTCTAGGCTGTGGGAATTTCAGGGAACGGTGTAGGCTAGTTCAGAATAGAAAAAAGTGAAGGTTCGCGTCTAACCAGTTTCAACACGGAAAACCTAATGACGAAAAAAAAATTGCACTTACATCTGATGATTATTATAAACAACTGTTGGTTTTGAAATATTTTCAACTAATGTTGATTGTGCGAAATGATACATTTGGAAACTATTAATTCGGCAAATGTTCGACTGATGGGGGATGTTGGTAACCGCAGGCTGCTTAACCCCCTTCTCATACTACATGTGATTTTCCAATGCTCCACCCGAAGGTACACATTAGTCAGGAAGTGAGTTTTTTTACCTGGAAATTTGGAATTTTGCCGAATCCTTGCTGTTCCATGTAAGGTAGGGATCTTTAACGTGCGTGACAACACACACACGGGACCTCGATTTTACCTCTCATCCGAACGAGGGTGTATTTTTGTGAAAAATGCTCGCCTAACATTTTTCAAGCGGACCGTGTCGGGATTCGAACCCGGGATCTAGAGCGTAGTAGTCACACACATACCAACTACGCCACGGAGCCGCTCCCCCTTCACATACTACTGAATATCGGAGAAATAGGGTATATATTTGTAAACAATAGAAGGGGAACCGAACTACATCCAACAAGGAAGAACAGCGGCTATGTTCGGCGACAACAAACATAGAAACAATGAGAAAATTCTTGAAAGCATATGTGTGGAGCACAGCACAGTACGTCTATGAAATAGGGGCAGTACGAAAAGCAGACAGAAAAACGGTAGAAGCATTTGGAACGTTGTGCTTCAGATATATGAGGATGATAGCATGGATAGACAAAGTTAATAACAAAAAGGTTATAGAAATACTAGGGGAATAAAGATATCTGTGGAAAACAAACAGAAATAGGAGAAATAGAAGGGCAGGATACTTTCTAAGGCATTTTTGGGGAATAGTGCGGGATATATTACAAGCAGACATAGCAAAAAAGTGGTAGAGGTAGACCTAGATCAAGCTATTGCACGCAGATAGTGAAAGATGCAGACCGGAAATTTCAGGGAAATGTTTAGATTAGCACAGAACAGTAAACAATGATGGTACGCGTCTAACCAGTTCCAGGACTGAAGACCCAATAATGATGATGATGCGTTTGTATTCACGTTTCCAGTAAGATTGTTATATTTGAGATTTTCTGCTACTGCGTTATATAGATTTATTGGAATCACACTCAAAAATAATTCAATTAACCAAATATATCACACTCTATTTAAATTAGATCCGTAGTACATTTTAAAATACCAATCCTTTAATTGTGAAAATAATATTTCTCATCGTTTCTATTTTTTACTTGTAATTTTTTGTTAAAAAGTTCAGTAATTTCTACTGGTGTGAATTCTCAAGATCCATAAAATAGATTCAGTAATAATATTGTGTTCAAACGTATATGCGCGCAGCATTGCTAACTTATACACATATGATTGAAGCTACAACGTCGTTTAATTTAGCAAAGTGTGGTATTTTCTGTGTATTAAAATGACAAAAAAACAGTTAAACGTTACGGTTTAACAGTTTGACTAAAAACAATCTCCATGCATTGTGGACATAAATCAGTGAATTGAAGAGTTATCGTCATTGTTTCGATTTAGGCATACATACTGTGACTGAATTTCTAAAAGAAAGCGAAATACGCAAAGTGAATAATCATCAGGCTACATGAAATATTAGCATAAAACAAATTGATGCCGTCCCAGTCCACACATTTCGTATTGCTTTGTTTGTTTTTTTACTCTGAAACAAGATTTCGCTTTGTTTATGTTCAGAAAATTATTATGTTTAAAAGGCAGCATTGACGGTCACAGTACCTTTCATTTCAGTGTCAATGAGTGTGAGTTAGTGTCTAACTCTTGATGCCCTGATATTCAACAGGAGCTTAGTCCGCTGAAATATTTTGCTGAGTGGCTGACTTTTATGCAGAATTAGATGAACTCGTTTTTAATTTTCGATAGAACTTATTGTTGTTTACTGGTGTTTTCTTGTCTGGTGGGTTTATCGACATACTCCGACATACACGCATTAAATACTAACTTCCCCCATCGTAGACCGTGTAAATGCTGACTTTAAAGAAATTTTGCTGTAGGAAAATTATATTATGCTTATGCCTGATGTGCTTTTATTTACAACATTCCCTATAATTTCAATTTTTTATGATATAAAAAGGAGTCGAATATGTTACGTATAGTTTAAACCCCAGAAAATCTAGCCACTAATCCACAGAAAAACTCTGTGAAGTACACAGATAAAAATTTTGTTTTTATAGGGTACCCAAAACCTTGGCTGTACTAACAAGAATCTTTGCGGACTAACTCAGTGGAACGGGTGGTGTGTTTAAAGAGGGACATCTTGTTCTTCAGTACTTCCGACATCCTCTACAGAGAGTGGTCTTCGGCTTGGAGTTCTTCCAGTTTGGCTCCTCAAGACTCGTTTCGGTGCCGCCGAATTGCTAATCGTACTCAGTATGCACTCCACGAGGCGGTCCACTTGTCAGACATCCCTTCGATAGACATTGCTAGACGGGCGGCAAATGCCGGCCACGAAATCTTGCGGATTTCGTTGATCGCCGGGGCTCGTTCTCTCTGAGATTGAGTAGTACCGGATTGTGGACTGAACTGAGGTTGCTGATGGCCCTGATCTCCGTTTTCAGCGTTATTTAGTGAAGTATCGCGACGTTTAGTATGCCTGGCCTGCCTCTATTGCCATTTTGAGTGGGTTCTGCGGTGATACGACCTCGACTTCACAAACTTTCGCAGTATGCGTCTATTGTGATTCGCTATCCGACGGATGTTTAGAGTTGAGGTCCCCTGTTAAAAGCGCAGGTTCTCTCGTATCCAACAACGCGTCCAGGTCCTTCATGCTAAGCTGTTCGCCACCTGGTCGGTTATAAATCGAAACCAGGCGTAGAGGGTCAAAACCTTCTAACACCACGCATACTGCAGTCGTTTCAAATTGTTCTAGGTCTGGCGAGTCCACCACGTAGTGCTCCAGGCTTGTTTGGACGTACGTGGTTGTGCCTCCTCCGATGCCATCTCGATCGTTGCAAAACATCCTCTAGTTGGAAAGCCTCGGTTCATCTAATGCGCAGAGGAACGTTTCGTTCACCAGGACAACATCTAGGCCGTGTCTCATCGCAAACTCCAATACTCAAATCGCTTTCTCATCAATTCTCGCGCGTTCCAGAACGCTATCTGCAGGGTTCCTGGATTTCGGCGTTGTCTATCTATTAAAATGGATGAGTTCGCTTAAGAACTTTGCCACAGGCAATGAAACCTATTACTACTTCGTCAAAGTTTTTGGCTTTTGGAAATCGATTCCAGCGACAAGTCCGATGAATTAACTCCACAGCGTGTCTCCACTGACTGCCACGCTACCGCTGCGGGTGGGTGGGATTGTCTGGACTGTCGTCTTCTCAACTTGCTCAAGAGTTAAGCTTTTTGCTGTTGGTGTTGAGACGGCCGTGGCTGAGTCGTTGGCAACGCTGGCGTATAAGTGGGATCACACAGTAGCGGTTTTCTGTATCGGTTTTGCAGGACGAGTGCTGATTGTCGCATTAGGTGTCGTCATGTGCTGTCGTTTTGCAACGACTCTCAACTTGGGAAATGCGGAGCATTCCATATAATTAATTAACTGGATATGCGCTGTCACGGTTAGCGCATATATATAGAAGTAATGTTATAGGAAATTTTAACAAAATCTACCGCCACAGTATTTTGCTAAAGATAACTTTAATATTTTGTTAATCTTAATTAGTCTTTACTGAAAAAATTATTATTTTCGACTTGTGCCGGTTTTCTCAAGAAGGTACGATAGGATAATAAAGATCGTTCCCATATGTTAGAGCCTGTAAGCTGCTGGCAACGCAACTTATAAATATATACAAGGATTATATCTTTTTACCATTACAGTAGTATTTTATTATGGAGATATAATGCGCGCTATAATAGTAACCATCATTTCGTCAATTATCGCTTCAAGCAAGTAATGATGCCCACATATTCACACACAAAGGCGTGGCATTTCATGAAAACCTTTTAACCTAATCAACATTAATAATTAAAAGGATGGTTTATATGCTCTATAAAATAATAATATTATGAGAAGCATAAGAAAAACTTGTATGGTTTTTTCTAATATATTAAAAAGAGGTATAACCCACGTGAATTTTCCTTTCATTCATAAGTTTATTTCCATTCAATAAGCTCTCACTTTAACAATTAATCAAGTGGTGTATAAATAACCTAGAGCCAACCCTTCGTTGTTAACACGCTAACGCAACAGTTGGGTATTTATGTTACCCTCGGTTTTTAATAAAATATGCTTGAGGAAACAAGCCTCCAACAAGTAGTTGGATTTACAAAGTAAAATTATCTAATGAGTTTTAAAAAGCATATCTTTTGAACATATATGACGTGTTTCATGCTATTTTCATCTCTTTAGGGAATTAATTTAATCGCCCCAGAGTCTATTATTTTAATATACTAAAAGCCCAAATTGAATATTATACATTACTTTGTTACATGCTTCACGGATTGATTGTATCGTTGTTAGAATTAAACAGTACAGCGTTATCTATTGTAGATTAATTTTTAATGAAATAAAAATATAAAGTGAGTCAGTCCTATATTTTGCAATCATCCAAATTAAATTTATATCGAAGAAATCGTATTTTATTCGTTTTTCTTTTAGATTTTATATATCTCCAACTAAAATTCTAAACCTCAAGAAATTAAAAATGTTGTGGACGAACCCTGTCTGAATGACATTAACTTTGAAAGGGCAATCGTGACGCATTAGATTCGCGGTTGCAAACGATACGCAAAATTGGAAGCTTTGAAAATAACAAATGCAACAAAGGCCATATGAAATGAATTTTTTACAGGTCCAATATTTTGCAGTGTTTCTGGCTACATTCTTGTACATCTTTAAATAATTGTTTTTCCTCAATCGCATCCTATTGATCACTGTTCGTTGCCATTTTGATGTTCATTTACACTCCTTGCGCTCGTTTATGCTCTTTTACACACTTAGTTAAAAAACTTTTTACGCACTTACGTAAAATGAAATCAAATACTGCGATTCTTATTAAATTATTGATATAGCAATCTTTGTAACTGAAGAATTATGTAATTGCGTACATATGCTTTTTTCCTTATTCTTTAACTGAACTTGTATAGGTGAATATGCTAGGTAGTGTGTCCCAGTGAATTATGGATAGTGTAGAGGTAAATTAACACAAAAAATGTCAAATTTCTTGTTAAGAAAGAGAGATGTGTAAGATCTTTAAGAGTAAACTGCGCGAGAAACAAAAACATGTAGGTGGAACAGGTTATTGGATAGAAGGGTTGAAAGATATTAACGAGAAATATACAAATTCCATATGTGTTTCGTGTAAGACGCAATCAACAGTCGTTGATTACACAATTTGTTACAGGAACTTTCGAAAATAGATCGGCTCGAATTAAGAAGACCTCGTTTAAAGTATATTAAATACGAAATTTTTGTGCTTGCGTGTTTATATTCAAATTTGTGTTTCACTTTCGTTTTACCCCTACTCAATCTCCGGATGCGATCGAAGTATCCTTCGACAGCTGTCGCTCGACTCTAATGTGTACAAGACAATATTTTTGCAAAATTCGTCTATCACTATCGTTTTCCCCAACTGCGTTCGGATGTTTTCGAAATTTTTCTGTTTTTTTTTTAAATTTATAAGACGATATATATTGCTATGTTTGCGTATTGGTAGATTTATCCCATACTTTCGTTTCCTACGTAATCGTCGACCTTGTTCACATTCCTTTGACATTCTTTGGCTCTTGTTTTATAGAGTATAGATAGCATCTCGTCTATGTAAATTAGTATTTAATGGTGGTAGAAACAGACTACATAGTTTTAGTATTGCAGAATTAAATACAAATGCCCAACTCGAATAAACGAAGATTAAATTACGAAAATAGTATTTTGAATTTTAGTCTGAATAACTAACTAGACAGAAATGACCTAATACTTAACGTATAACTAGCAAATAGATATGGAATCATATAATGGGTTTAAGCAGCGTTCCGTGTGTTCGAGGCGGCTCCGTGGCTTAGTTGATTTGCGTGTGATTACTAAGCCCAAGATCCCGGATTCGATTCCCAACACGGACCGCTTAAAAAATGTAAGGTGAGCGTTTTTCACAAAAATACGCCCTCGTCCGGATGAGAGTAAAATGTAGGTCCCGTGTGTGAATATTGTCACGCACGTTAAATATCTTTACCTGCAAGGGTTCCGCAAAACTTAAAATTTTCAGGTAAAAAAACTCGCTTCTGGCCATTGTAGTACTTTCGGTTGGAGAATTAAAAATTCAATTGTAAGGTTCAGGTGCTCAATTATGTAAGGGTTTTAGTTCTTGTTTGGCTAAAAGGTATGGTTCTACAGGAATACAGGTGACGCGAACGCTTCAGGAAAGAAAATATTATAATTGAAAGTTACTTCGATAGCCGACCACCCTTACATTCACGCCAAACAATAATGTAAATATGAACAGTAAATGAAAACGTAAAAATTCTTATCACTAAGCACTCACCATAATGGTCGTAGCTTCAGTCGAATCTTGTAACGTAGACTTGTGCACTTTATGAGAAAATTGGGAAAAGGGGAATGGAAAAAGTAAATGGTTTCTAACTAACACTACTGCGTTTTGCTGTATTAAATTTGATTCGTCCGATAGCTATCACTTCACTTGCTGGACTGTCCTATCTCAGTTTGCTGTCCACTTGGCCCAAATGCGATAACAACAATACTTGTTTAGCATAAACTAAATATGATATTGACACTTCCTAATAGTGTCGAATAGTAATAAATGAAATAATAAATTAAAGCAAATATTTAAATAAAATAACTACGCATACGTTGTTGTAACAACAGACATGGATATATATTGCTACGATATCGCAGCCCCCGCCTTTGTATGTAACGCTCAGTTACTTGCTGCTCGCCTTGGTCTCTGTGACTCTTTTAGTATTATCTAACATAACTTTAAATCAACACAATTAAATTTTCTAACCCGACTAGCTCAGTGATATCCCGCACAGAGCGAACGACGATATGATAACAGAGAATATTTACCCACTCTCCTCTAACACTTCATATACCTGAGTAAGACAAACGAAATTTACCAAAATTTGTATAATAAACTAAGAAAATATACAATTTTCAACTCTACGTCCTTTGTAATATCATTTGCTATTTACAAAACTTTTGATTCAAAATTAATATAAATATTCCTATTAAATTTGTTTGTTACCAAAATTATAACCCTTTTTAATCAATTAAAGCCAGCAAATTTTTTTTATATTTTATCTTGAATGTTTCGTTGAATGTTCAAAGAACTATTCCCTTTTTAAGACGTACTTTTACCAACAAAAGTTTTGTTGACCCTTTACACAAATTATCTAAATTACATGTAAGTTTCAAATATTCAAAATATGATTTATACCATCAATAGTAAAGTAAATTCTAATCTGGTATTCCTTTTATTGGTTTCCACGGGAACTTCCTGATCTAAATCGGTTGCTAGTTTAGTGGTTTCCAAGTTGTTGAGCCGCAGCTTGGCATGTATCTTCAGTACTTCGAACTGTTTTCCAGCAACTGGTAGTCGTTTGTACAATACTTTGAAGTACCAACACTGTACTTCGAGTATTATTTAATTTATTGTGTTGTTTTACTCCAGTAATTTGGTTACTTAGTGGTTAACTTCGTGATTTAGTTGATTATTCTGTTTAACGTCGTTCTATATTTCTTTGTTTAATTAATTCTTTAGTGTCATTTCTTAATCAATTCCTTAGTTCATTGCTTAATTAGTTCCTTGGTTCATTACGTAGTTAATTCCTTAGTGCCCTAAGTTCATAAATAGTAAAGATTATGTTTACATTAATTAAATTTAGACTTACGTTTTTATATTAATGGCTAGTTTTATTCATACGTATTCAACGCGCACTTCTGCTGTGTACTTAGCTTGAATTCTTTAACTTTAACTATTTTATTTTATGCCACTTCTAACTTCACTCAATTTCAGTTTTACGTAATAAATTAGTTTCGACTGTTATAATCGCGCGTCGTTTATGGAATAAATCAATCTTATCAGTTTGGGTTCATTATATAGACAAACTCGTCCCTCCTATTTATCTTTACCTATTGGGTTTTACTCGGTATAGCATGCTTAGTCAGACGCTCTCGAAGTCCCGCATCTTGCACTCTCGGAGCTTTTTATTATGGAATTTACCAACAAATGCTTTATCATTAATTTTCAACTTGCACGTGACCTTAATTTAGTATCCACATTTTGTTCACTTATGTTGGGTTTTATAAAAATAAACTTCTACATTTCTCATGTCTCGTACGCCTATTCCTTTTATTGCGTTATTAACTATGTTTGTTTTTCAAGAATCTGTTTATTGCATACCAGTACAAATTATATGCGTTCCATTGACCTCCATTCCTCACGCAAATGCGTCGAGTTTGAAAGAGATTTCATTCCCGCTTTTGTTTTACTTTAAATATGCCTAATTTGTATTTATTTTGAGTTTATGAATGTTTTAAGTGTTTTAAAATGGATTGGATTGCGGCCGGAATTATTTTTTTTACTAAATGTGGTTAAATTATTACAGAATGAGCTGCATTTTATTGACTGTAGTTTGTTATTGATGTTATACAAGGTGATTTGAATTTGCTTTGGCGCTTGAGAATGTTTTAAATGTTTAAAGGTGGATTGAATGGCTTCCAAAATTATTTATTTTGATGAATGTGTTTAATTTACTACGAAATGAGCTTTCTTTTATCAACTGTGGCTAATTATTGATTTTATACAGGGTGCTTTGTATTTGTTTTATGCATAATGAACGAATTATGTACTTTTTATTATTTAAATGTTTAGTTTTCTTGATTTTTATGATGTTCACATGAAGTATACCTCTCCTGTGACCTTATATACTCTTAAGTAACCCTATTATCATAGCAATATATATGTATATATACAATGTGCCTCACTTAAGCTTTCTCACTATGGGTATTTTAGAAACCAGTAGAGATACAAATTCTGTTAAAATATAAAAAAGTTGCGCCCTTTCAAGACCGTTTAATAACGTGTTTCAGAATGACGATATTGAGCCTGAAAGGTCATGAAAAAACTGAAAAAATATTTTTTTATAAATTCCTCATAACTATTATATTTACAGAGATATTCAATTGAAAATCGGTATAGGGATATCTTAGTATGTGCAGAATTCAAAACTGACATTAGAATTCACATAGCGTTTTTAGACTTTAATATACGACAATCAACTTTTTTCTCTCTTATGGACCCTAGATTGACATTTTAAATCTCCATATAACGCTTTTTCAATTTTAAAATCTTTCCATAAATAAAAAAAATTACAAGTACTTTAATTTTTTTTGCAGTGGGCCATGGAAATAAATAAAAGCAATGAACTGGTAAACTGCTTTTATCATTTTAGAGCAAGAAAACTAAGAAAACCAAATACGATTTTATAAGTGCTCGAAATGTCCACCATTTACTTTAACACATACTTTCACTCGCCTAACGATGTCTCCATGCATTTTCCAAAACATTTGTATTTAAATTATTGAATACCCTTATAATTGTATCTTGCAAATTTTCGATGTTGTTATAAGATTTTGTATAAACAATAGCTTTAATGTGTCCCCATAAAAAATAGTCCAACGAATTAAGATCAGGAGACCTCGGCGGCCGAGCTGTACAGCAATTGTTGGATAGTAATTGTTGTTGTAGAATACAAAACTCTGTTGGACGGCGACCTATCCAACTGCGAGGATTCATGTGATCTAAAGATTGACTAACCATCCGGCTGTTATGAGAAGGAGCCCCATCTTGCTGAAAATATCTTATTTGCCTTCTAGTCTGCAATGGCAAATCGTCTAACAAATTTTCACATTGTGCTTGGAGAAATCTTAATATCTTTCACCATTTAAATTGCCATCAAAAAAATACGGGCCCACCAATTTATTTCCAATTATTCCACACCATACATTAATAGAAAATCTCCGCTGCAATTTTCTTTGACTCATTATATGTGGATTTTGAAATGCGTAGTAATGAAAATTCTTTTTGTTAAAGACCCCACAATTAGTGAACTTGCTTTTATCGCTCCATAAAATATTGAAAGGCAGATTTGGATTACCATGGAATTTGTTACGAAACCAATGACAGAAGGCCAAGCGCTTTTCAAAATCAATACCACTTAAGCTTTGACCGATATGAACCTTGTACGGATGCATCTTGTTACGCTTTAAGATTCTGTAAATGGTGGCTTTAGTAATATTACTTTCATTTTGGATTTGCCGAAACGATGCATAGGGATTTGCCACAGCTGCCGCTAGGATATCAATTTATCTAATTTCGTCTAGTCGTTTACTTCTTTTTTGTACACTTATAGTATTAAAAAATCCATTCTGTCGTAGTGCTCGTTCAAGTTTAGCAAATAATGCACGATGTGGTCGTCTTCTGTCTGACGTGAATAGTCATTTAAAGCTGGCAAGGAATTTATATGATTTTTAAGGTAGAGGACAAACATATCTGTTTTTTCTTCCTTCGTGAATTGAATCATTATTGCAATAGTAATTATACGAAATAGCACTGATAATAAACTGATAGGAATAATAATAATAATAATAATAATAATAATGCCCAACAACACTGGTAATAAACTGACAGTAAGAGATTACCTATGTTGATACTTCGTTATTGATAAAAACAGTTTACGAGTCCATTGTTTTCATTTATTTCCATGGCCTACCGCAAAAAAAATATTAAAATTAGTTGTAACTTTTTTATTTATGGAAGGAATTTAAAAATTGAAAAAATAAGAAAAAAAAAGTTAAGTGTCGTATATGAAAGTCTAAAGCGCTATGTGAATTCTAACATCAGTTTTGAATTTTGCACATGCCAAGATACCATTATACCGATTTTCAATTGAATATCTCTGTAAATATAATATTTACGAGGAATTTAAAAAATGATTTTTTTAGATTTTTCATATTTCAGGAACTGTTATCGATATCGTCGTTCTGAAACATGTTAATAAAAGGTCTTGAAACGGCGCAACTTTTTTGTAATTTAACTCAATTTGCATCTCTGCTGGTTTCTAAAGTACCCATAGTGAGCGAGCTGTGTGTGTGTGTGTGCATGTGTGTCTGTGTGTGTGTGTGTGGTATGTGTGTGTTTGTGGGTGCATGCGTGCGTACTGAGATAGAGCCATGATAATGGCCGCACTTTGAGAAGCCACTGAAAGAGTGATATGATAAGGGCCGCGTTGTGAGCGTCACTAAAAGAGTGCTGTGATACAGATACAGCAATTTGTATAACTTAAAATTGTTCACTTTTCTTCCTTTCTAATTTTGCCTGGCTAGCTGAACAGAATTGACGGAGTTATTCAAAATAAAATCAAACAGCAATATCACAAAGCATTTATACAGTATGAAATATTTTTTCTCGTACAAAAGCATATAGAACATGTACAACATCGTTTCTTTCAAACATAAAATAATTTCTAAAAAAAGAAGTTCCTTACCTTATTTTAAATTTACAAAACTAAATTTCTTCTTTTATGGATGGTTTACCTGGTTATAATTATTCTCCCACTTGTAAGTTTTGTTTTGACCAAAAAAAATCCTTAACAGATAATCTATTAAACAGGTCAGAGTATTTCGAACTCTGAACACAAACTTTCCTGGAAAAAATCTTCACAAAAAAATATGATTAACACTAATTATTCTACCTTAAATTAAATACAATTACTCCAATATGAGTTCAACATAAATCTAAAAGTGATACTTGTAGAATCCACAAAAACGCTTCTCGTAATTAAATATCTTCTTCTTTTAAATTGACGTCAAATCAGCTTACAAGATTTTCCATATTTAAAGTCCCCATTTCAAACAGCAGTTACTAAAGTTAATTATGCTTAAATCTTTCTTTCAACTATTTAATAAAAATTTTTTAAATAGCATTATGTTGAAGAATGTTTCCTCTTCATTGTAATTTAATGAATTCTATTTTTATGTAATTTGCATTAGGTGAGCGTTTTTCACAAAAATACGCCCGCGTCCGGATGAGAGTAAAATGTAGGTCCCGTGTGTGAATATTGTCACGCACGTTAAATATCTTTACCTGCAAGGGTTCCGCAAAACTTAAAATTTTCAGGTAAAAAAACTCGCTTCTGGCCATTGTAGTACTTTCGGTTGGAGAATTAAAAATTCAATTGTAAGGTTCAGGTGCTCAATTATGTAAGGGTTTTAGTTCTTGTTTGGCTAAAAGGTATGGTTCTACAGGAATACAGGTGGCGCGAACGCTTCAGGGAAAGAAAATATTGTAATTGAAAGTTACTTCGATAGCCGACCACCCTTACATTCACGCCAAACAATAATGTAAATATGAACAGTAAATGAAAACGTAAAAATTCTTATCACTAAGCACTCACCATAATGGTCGTAGCTTCAGTCGAATCTTGTAACGTAGACTTGTGCACTTTATGAGAAAATTGGGAAAAGGGGAATGGAAAAAGTAAATGGTTTCTAACTAACACTACTGCGTTTCGCTGTATTAAATTTGATTCTTCCGATAGCTATCACTTCACTTGCTGGACTGTCCTATCTCAGTTTGCTGTCCACTTGGCCCAAATGCGATAACAACAATACTTGTTTAGCATAAACTAAATATGATATTGACACTTCCTAATAGTGTCGAATAGTAATAAATGAAATAATAAATTAAAGCAAATATTTAAATAAAATAACTACGCATACGTTGTTGTAACAACAGACATGTATATATATTGCTACGATATCGCAGACCCCGCCTTTGTATGTAACGCTCAGTTACTTGCTGCTCGCCTTGGTCTCTGTGACTCTTTTAGTATTATCTAACATAACTTTAAATCAACACAATTAAATTTTCTAACCCGACTAGCTCAGTGATATCCCGCACAGAGCGACCGACGATATGATAACAGAGAATATTTACCCACTCTCCTCTAACACTTCATATACCTGAGTAAGACAAACGAAATTCACCAAAATTTGTATGATAAACTAAGAAAATATACAATTTTCAACTCTACGTCCTTTGTAATATCATTTGCTATTTACAAAACTTTTGATTCAAAATTAATATAAATATTCCTATTAAATTTGTTTGTTACCAAAATTATAACCCTTTTTAATCAATTAAAGCCAGCAAATTTTTTTTATATTTTATCTTGAATGTTTCGTTGAATGTTCAAAGAACTATTCCCTTTTTAAGACGTACTTTTACCAACAAAAGTTTTGTTGACCCTTTACACAAATTATCTAAATTACATGTAAGTTTCAAATCTTCAAAATATGATTTATACCATCAATAGTAAAATAAATTCTAATCTGGTATTCCTTTTATTGGTTTCCACGGGAACTTCCTGATTTAAATCGGTTGCTAGTTTAGTGGTTTCCAAGTTGTTGAGCCGCAGCTTGGCATGTATCTTCAGTACTTCGAACTGTTTTCCAACAACTGGTAGTCGTTTGTACAATACTTTGAAGTACCAACACTGTACTTCGAGTATTATTTAATTTATTGTGTTGTTTTACTCCAGTAATTTGGTTACTTAGTGGTTAACTTCGTGATTTAGTTGATTATTCTGTTTAACGTCGTTCTATATTTCTTTGTTTAATTAATTCTTTAGTGTCATTTCTTAATCAATTCCTTAGTTCATTGCTTAATTAGTTCCTTGGTTCATTACGTAGTTAATTCCTTAGTGCCCTAAGTTCATAAATAGTAAAGATTATGTTTACATTAATTAAATTTAGACTTACGTTTTTATATTAATGGCTAGTTTTATTCATACGTATTCAACGCGCACTTCTGCTGTGTACTTAGCTTGAATTATTTAACTTTAACTATTTTATTTTATGCCACTTCTAACTTCACTCAATTTCAGTTTTACGTAATAAATTAGTTTCGACTGTTATAATCGCGCGTCGTTTATGGAATAAATCAATCTTATCAGTTTTGGTTCATTATATAGACAAACTCGTCCCTCCTATTTATCTTTACCTATTGGGTTTTACTCGGTATAGCATGCTTAGTCAGACGCTCTCGAAGTCCCGCATCTTGCACTCTCGGAGCTTTTTATTATGGAATTTACCAACAAATGCTTTATCATTAATTTTCAACTTGCACGTGACCTTAATTTAGTATCCACATTTTGTTCACTTATGTTGGGTTTTATAAAAATAAACTTCTACATTTCTCATGTCTCGTACGCCTATTCCTTTTATTGCGTTATTAACTATGTTTGTTTTCAAGAATCTGTTTATTGCATACCAGTACAAATTATATGCGTTCCATTGACCTCCATTCCTCACGCAAATGCGTCGAGTTTGAAAGAGATTTCATTCCGCTTTTGTTTTACTTTAAATATGCCTAATTTGTATTTATTTTGAGTTTATGAATGTTTTAAGTGTTTTAAAATGGATTGGATTGCGGCCGGAATTATTTTTTTACTAAATGTGGTTAAATTATTACAGAATGAGCTGCATTTTATTGACTGTAGTTTGTTATTGATTTTATACAAGGTGATTTGAATTTACTTTGGCGCTTGAGAATGTTTTAAATGTTTAAAAATGGATTGAATGGCTTCCAAAATGATTTATTTTGATGAATGTGTTTAAGTTATTACAAAATGAGCTTTGTATTATCGACTGTAGCTAATTATTGATTTTATACAGGGTGCTTTGTATTTGCTTTATGCATAATGAACAAATTATGTACTTTTATGATTTAAATGTTTAGTTTTCTCGATTTGTATGATGTTCACATGAAGTATACCTCCCCTGTGACCTTATATACTCTTAAGTAACCCTATTATCATAGCAATATATATGTATATATACAATGTGCCTCACTTAAGCTTTCTCACTATGGGTATTTTAGAAACCAGTAGAGATACAAATTCTGTTAAAATATAAAAAAGTTGCGCCCTTTCAAGACCGTTTAATAACGTGTTTCAGAATGACGATATTGAGCCTGAAAGGTCATGAAAAAACTGAAAAAATATTTTTTTATAAATTCCTCATAACTATTATATTTACAGAGATATTCAATTGAAAATCGGTATAGGGATATCTTAGTATGTGCAGAATTCAAAACTGACATTAGAATTCACATAGCGTTTTTAGACTTTAATATACGACAATCAACTTTTTTCTCTCTTATGGACCCTAGATTGACATTTTTAAATCTCCATATAACGCTTTTTCAATTTTTAAAATCTTTCCATAAATAAAAAAAATTACAAGTACTTTAATTTTTTTTGCAGTGGGCCATGGAAATAAATAAAAGCAATGAACTGGTAAACTGCTTTTATCATTTTAGAGCAAGAAAACTAAGAAAACGAAATACGATTTTATAAGTGCTCGAAATGTCCACCATTTACTTTAACACATACTTTCACTCGCCTAACGATGTCTCCATGCATTTTCCAAAACATTTGTATTTAAATTATTGAATACCCTTATAATTGTTTCTTGCAAATTTTCGATGTTGTTATAAGATTTTGTATAAACAATAGCTTTAATGTGTCCCCATAAAAAATAGTCCAACGAATTAAGATCAGGAGACCTCGGCGGCCGAGCTGTACAGCAATTGTTGGATAGTAATTGTTGTTGTAGAATACAAAACTCTGTTGGACGGCGATTACCTATCCAACTGCGAGGATTCATGTGATCTAAAGATTGACTAACCATCCGGCTGTTATGAGAAGGAGCCCCATCTTGCTGAAAATATCTTATTTGCCTTCTAGTCTGCAATGGCTAATCGTCTAACAAATTTTCACATTGTGCTTGGAGAAATTTTAATATCTTTCACCATTTAAATTGCCATCAAAAAAATACGGGCCCACCAATTTATTTCCAATTATCCCACACCATACATTAATAGAAAATCTCCGCTGCAATTTTCTTTGACTCATTATATGTGGATTTTGAAATGCGTAGTAATGAAAATTCTTTTTGTTAAAGACCCCACAATTAGTGAACTTGCTTTTATCGCTCATTAAAATATTGATAGGCAGATTTGGATTACCATGGAATTTGTTACGAAACCAATGACAGAAGGCCAAGCGCTTTTCAAAATCAATACCACTTAAGCTTTGACCGATATGAACCTTGTACGGATGCATCTTGTTACGCTTTAAGATTCTGTAAATGGTGGCTTTAGTAATATTACTTTCATTTTGGATTTGCCGAAACGATGCATAGGGATTTGCCACAGCTGCCGCTAGGATATCAATTTATCTAATTTCGTCTAGTCGTTTACTTCTTTTTTGTACACTTATAGTATTAAAAAATCCATTCTGTCGTAGTGATCGTTCAAGTTTAGCAAATAATGCACGATGTGGTCGTCTTCTGTCTGACGTGAATAGTCATTTAAAGCTGGCAAGGAATTTATATGATTTTTAAGGTAGAGGACAAACATATCTGTTTTTTCTTCCTTCGTGAATTGAATCATTATTGCAATAGTAATTATACGAAATAGCACTGACAATAAACTGATAGGAATAATAATAATAATAATAATGCCCAACAACACTGGTAATAAACTGACAGTAAGAGATTACCTATGTTAATACTTCGTTATTGATAAAAAACAGTTTACCAGTCCATTGTTTTCATTTATTTCCATGGCCTACCGCAAAAAAAATATTAAAATGAGTTGTAACTTTTTTATTTATGGAAGGAATTTAAAAATTGAAAAAATAAGAAAAAAAAAGTTAAGTGTCGTATATGAAAGTCTAAAGCGCTATGTGAATTCTAACATCAGTTTTGAATTTTGCACATGCCAAGATACCATTATACCGATTTTCAATTGAATATCTCTGTAAATATAATATTTACGAGGAATTTAAAAAATGATTTTTGTAGTTTTTTCATATTTCAGGAACTGTTATCGATATCGTCGTTCTGAAACATGTTAATAAAAGGTCTTGAAACGGCGCAACTTTTTTGTAATTTAACTCAATTTGCATCTCGGCTGGTTTCTAAAGTACCCATAGTGAGCGAGCTGTGTGTGTGTGTGTGTGCATGTGTGTCTGTGTGTGTGTGTGGGGTGTGTGTGTGTTTGTGGGTGCATGCGTGCGTACTGAGATAGAGCCATGATAATGGCCGCACTTTGAGAAGCCACTGAAAGAGTGATATGATAAGGGCCGCGTTGTGAGCGTCACTAAAAGAGTGCTGTGATACAGATACAGCAATTTGTATAACTTAAAATTGTTCACTTTTCTTCCTTTCTAATTTTGCCTGGCTAGCTGAACAGAATTGACGGAGTTATTCAAAATAAAATCAAACAGCAATATCACAAAGCATTTATACAGTATGAAATATTTTTTCTCGTACAAAAGCATATAGAACATGTACAACATCGTTTCTTTCAAACATAAAATAATTTCTAAAAAAAGAAGTTCCTTACCTTATTTTAAATTTACAAAACTAAATTTCTTCTTTTATGGATGGTTTACCTGGTTATAATTATTCTCCCACTTGTAAGTTTTGTTTTGACCAAAAAAAATCCTTAACAGATAATCTATTAAAAAGGTCAGAGTATTTCGAACTCTGAACACAAACTTTCCTGGAAAAAAATTCTCACAAAAAAATATGATACTAATACTAAATATGATACTAATTATTCTACCTTAAATTAAATACAATTACTCCAATATGAGTTCAACATAAATCTAAAAGTGATACTTGTAGAATCCACAAAAACGCTTCTCGTAATTAAATATCTTCTTCTTTTAAATTGACGTCAAATCAGCTTACAAGATTTTCCATATTTAAAGTCCCCATTTCAAACAGCAGTTATTAAAGTTAATTATGCTTAAATCTTTCTTTCAACTATTTAATAAAATTTTTAAATAGCATTATGTTGAAGAATGTTTCCTCTTCATTGTAATTTAATGAATTCTATTTTTCTGTAATTTGCATTTAAAACATCACTTCTATATTCATTGTACCATCGTCATTATTAAAGTACAGTATGCTTACTGCATACTTCAAATATCATTTTTGCAAAGTAACAGCCCGCTACTTAAATCAAAAAAACATTTCGCGATCGAATTTAAGAATTGAATAAATCCCCTTAACTAATAAGCGCTTCCTTATATATACAAATTATCTATTTTCTAGAACCTAGTAGAATGTGTATGGTACATTATGATTCAAGATTTTGCAGAAAAACTCATTAGCGCCTAAAATCGCGGCGATTATTAACCTCGTATTCTCATTCCACTTATTCGTGATGCGCGCTGTTTGTCCTTGTTTAACACATATACGATTATGGTGTCGTATCGCTTCTCTCCAACAGTGAATGCGAAGATCATAAATATTTATTGTCAATTTCTATTACATTTTTTGGGTTTTTTTAGTGTTCCGACCGCTCCTTGGAATAAACGTTTTATTTATTAATTAGTTTATTTAGGTAGTTCTAAATACTTATGACTAATATTCTAGAGAATTCTTTATTTAAAATAAATTTCTGTAATCCACAGGGTAATTAATTTAAACGTTAATTGCATTTTAATGCAAAAGGGGTTGCATTTTATAGAAAATATTTGCTTTTAACATCAAAACGTGTTTTTAATACACCTATTAAGGTTAGAATTGGGATTTTAAATATACGAAATTACTTATTTTTATCCAAATGCGTAAAGCCAGTACTATTCTATGCTATTTACAGCAAATGAAAAGCATTTTTATTAAAAATGTATTGATTATTAATAAGTGAAAGTAAATGGCTTTGTATTTATCTTAAAATGATCGATTTGCGTTCGGATTTAAATGCGTTTTACGGAGAATTTGATTTTCCGCTTGTACCTCAATGAATAAAAGTACGCTTGTATTATACAGGGCGTAACCAGAAACTTACTGAAATTTTCATTTTTTCCGGATTCGTTTATATTTTGGTGGGATTTATTTGAAGAATTAGGGTTTCAGTGACCTCACGTGACTCCTTATCACGTCATTTTTTCCCAAATCAAAATATAAAATTTGAAGTCTGCGTTATTTTCCCGCATATAAGAGTAATTTTACTATTTTTATTTTTTACTACTTGCCATCTATAACTAATTTAATAAGTTTTTTAATACGCACGCTTAATCTTTTAATACTAGGGGTTTTTCTCTTTTTAATCAATACATCTATTCATATCTTATAATTAACTAAACTTTCCTTAACTCTATACTAATATCATCTATAATGTAATATTTCTATCCTCTATTTCTAACTTTTTCATATTTACATACGGTCTTATCAAGTTTTATTTCAAACAAAATTCTTTTCACTATCATACATAATACATCGTATTATTATAGCACATTCCTCCCTACACTATCGTAATCTTGGAAAAATATGGGGTAAAAAATTTTCATGAAGTTGTCCCAGCAACTACTCAGCTATTTACGTCGAAAAAGTTGTAGTCTAGACTCTCTATATCTAGCCTACTTACGTTACTTTCAATTATACATCCACTTTTTAACACTACACAGAGTGGTTAAGGAAAATTTGAATTTTATTTTCTTCAGCTAGTGGGTAGATGTATATGGTTTTTAATTTAAAATTATTATTTTTACATATGTTGATAAAATAAATGGTATACCAATTGTATAATGCTTGTTAACCATTTTCAAAAAATTTGTAGTTTAGATGCAAAATTCTCCCAGATTCAGTTCTTAAGATTCTAAAGAATTTGCAAGTCGCACTTCTATCAAAAATTCTAATGATGACTAATAAAATTCATTCGTGTCTGGTGTACAAATATTCCATCCAATTTAATGATAATTAATTTACATTTTTAACGTGCAGACGTTAATATTTATTATGACAGAGTAATTGAAAAAACTTATTACAGTTTTATTGAAATGCTTCCTCAAATTAGTCCGTAATACAGGAATGTGATTTTAACATTACAATAAACAACCGAACTTCATGGACTGTTCTGGCAGTTTATTAATATTAGCTAAACTAAACCATTTGTAGACTAGTCAGATGCATTTGTGGACTTTTATATTTAGCGAACGTGGAGAATAAATAGGTTGTACATCATTTTTTCTTTGCCCGCTAATTATACAAATTTTGCTAATCTAAGTTCCGAAATGACACCTGATTTTTCTGCAAGTACGGCAGCATTCTTTTTTAAATTTAGTCAGTGTGTAGGAAAATGATTTGTTTTATCAGTTTGGATAAGCAGAATAATTGCGAAAATCGTGGTTTTGCGACTATTAAAATTTGCAGGAATACCTAGGTGAAAATGGGAAAAGATTAAGAGATTTCTGGAAAAGGAGTCGTGTAAAAATTTTTTTCAAAAATTGGCGTTTGATTTTCTTTTAACACAAAGCCTAACTTCCTTAATTATTGTGCTACCTATAAACAAAAAGTCTTCTAAAACTGCAACCCTACCTTTGATTAATACACGGTAAACATCATCCAGATTTTTAATTTTTTATAATTTCTGTTATATAGCAGGTACATTTTCTGCTACAATTACTACCATAAAAGACACCGTTGTACACGTCAAGATAAAACCACGCCTAAGAATTGTAGATCAATAAGCTGGGTGTTATCAATATGTAAATATTTGAATGAGCGATATTTAATAAAATATAAACACGTTGAATAAATTTAAAATAAATGTTAACTGGGGAACTGCATGATTTCGTAAAATCGGAGTTTTATAAAGAACGTAGTAATTAATGCATATATAAACGCGACACGATTTTCGCAATATTTTGGGACAGCAATAAAACGCATTGTTGGAATATTTAATTATCTAGAATTAAGACTTAATGCAAATCTTGTTTTAAACAACATCTGTCGAATATAAAAATGATTTGAAAAAATAACAGGTGTTATCAATATTTCATTGCTTTCTCGGAGAGGGGAGGGGGCTAATTTTTAAATTCTGCTTTATTTTCATTAGCGCCTTACGATACACATTTCATTGTATAAGAAGTACACCTTTGTGTTGGAATTAGACTATAAAATTATTAAAAGTGGATGTATATAAGGACTCTAGCAATTATGCACAATTTCTTAGAAAATTGCAACTGAAAAAATGTGCAGTATTTTAACTTCAAGCCCAGAACATATTCTGAATATTATGGTAGAAAATGATCCTCCAACACAAAGGTTCGAAAAACAATGTACATGCAATATTACTGGAGGTGGATGCGTATAAGGATTCGAAAAATACTGCTCCATTTCCTAGGAAATTGTAAATGATAAAAGTATCGTATTTTTAATTTAAAACCAAACACATATTGTAACTGTATCAAAATCGCTCCTGGTTGAAACGACATTGTAACACTTTTTATCACTTGGGGTATTAAAGATGGAACCGAACCCCCCCTTTATCTACCTTTTGAACTAGTAGGACAAAGGTGTATTACCTACTACAAAGGAAGCCTAGGTGGCAGATGGTAAACTGCTTTAGAAGAAGGTAAAGCGCAACCACGGCATAGCTCGGGCACGACCTCCGCAGTAGGCACGAGAGTGGTCGTAGGTTGGTTGTTTACATGGTTAGTTAACAAGTAGATGGGGGAAAGGGAGGGCGCTACTACTTCTAATATTCCTACATAATGATGGAACAATGCACAATGGAAAAGGTAGAAACACTTTTGCTTAAGACCGAAATAAACACCCTGACAACATTCAACCTGGTTCCCATTAATAAGGACTGCACCTGAAAAGGAAAACTACAATTAGTAAATACAATGGGTTCACTATGTGTCATCCAAGATAAGCAATAATAAAATTAGAAAAATTAAAACTTACTAATTTTTAATACTTTGTGTAAAAAAAACAAAAATAATAAGTCCGAAGTATTTCTATTTTTCAAATAAAATAAAATTTTGATTTTCAATTACAGTTCTCAATAAAATATACAGGGTGTCCGATAGTTAATGGTACACTGTAAAACTGCAGAATCCTTGTGTAAAAATATTTGGCCAAACTTACCTCAGTCCAAAAATAGATAATAACTGAAAGTGTCAAAGTTTTAATTTGCATTTCGTTTTTTCTTAATAATTCATCAACATGGCGACATACCGGCACGAAATTAGATATTTGGGGGTTTTCTGATGCGAGAAATTCAGATTTGTTCTTAGTTTGGATGCTGCTTCTTGAGGGCGCCACTTACGGTACATTAAATCTCTTTAAAATGAATTAACTTTTTTCTGTCACTGTGTATTAGTCTGATTGTTTAAAATTATGTATTTTCCATCTTTTACGCAAAAGGGTATACATGGTAAATGTCTCTCCCAGTAACCGTTTTTCAAATATCTCGGTATCAATTATTCAGTGCATTTTTTTAAATTACCGAATTAAAATTTTTTTTTAAGTTGGTTGTGACTAAATCAGATGCAATAACAAAGACGACACATTTAGTTAATGTCAAACTTTACTGATGCATTTCGGTTTTTTTTAATAATTCATCAACTGACTACAATAGTAACAAGAACGAGAAAACAACAACACAAAAACAGAAATACTTAATAGAAAAATAGGACATCTTTCTACAATAAATGTTCTAAGTGCCTATTCACTTCAATACATTTGACTACCCGTTTGATGAACCACCGTCTAATCTAAAATAATAACTAATCGTCACAATTATATACCTTACATCTGATTTTCCAATGCTCCACCCGAAGGTACTACATTGGCCAGGAAGCGATTTTTTTTACCTGAAAAATTTTGAATTTTGCCGAACCCTTGCTGTTCCAAGCAAGGTAGGGATCTTTAAAGTGCGTGACAACACTCACACACGGGACTTCCATTTTACCTCTCATCCGAACGGTGGCGTATTTTTGTGAAAAATGCTCGCTTAACATTTTTCAAGCGGACCGTGTCGGGATTCGAACTGGGACCTTGGGCGTAGTAGTCACACGCATACCAACTACGCCACGGAGTCGCCTCACAATTATATACCATATTTCTTCTCGAGTACTTACCGTTTCTTTATACACGAGTGATTTAACATACCCCCATAAACAAAAATCAAGCGTCGGGACGCCGAGGCGGCCAAGTCGTCTGACTTCCAGGGTCTTTCCAGCGATGAGGAAATTGAATATTTAGGTAGTCTCTGACAAGTCTAGAAAAGTGTTCCGAGCCCCATCTGGCATGAAGCACGCTTTGTCGTAATTCTAGAGAAAAGTCATCAAAATATTCGGGTAACTGAGTTTGCAAAAAATTAAAGCATATTTCGCCGTTTAAATTAGGAGGTAATTTGAAAGGATCCAATACATGATTATCAATAATGTCTCACAAAATGTTAATTTTGGATTCATGTTGGAAATAACGTTCGGTTACTAAAGCGGAGTTTCTAAATCCCGCACAGGTTTATTCCTAAAGTTGAAGACAAATCTACGTGTAAATGTTGCTTCATCTGTATATACTTCAAAAAAACATTTTGCTTATGGGAATTTAAAAAGATGTACTGAATAATTGATACGTATATATCTGGAAAACTCACTCGGAGAGACATTTACATGGTATACCTTTTTTGCGTAGAAAAAATGGAAAATACATAATATTTAACATTTAAACTAATACACTGTAACACATTTTAAAGACTTCCTGTATGTTTGTTGAGGTTTGTTTAGCATTTTTCTTAATCTTTTTTGGGAATTAAACCACTCCTAGTTTTTAAAATCATTTTTATTTACGTTTCGATCCATGACCCAGGATCGTTGTCTAAATAATAAAAATTTCAAGTTTGACATTTATGACATAAATTGAAGGTGACTTTTATTTATTGATATTTGATATATTTGGTTTGAGTACATTAGATGAAAATTTTAAACTTTAAAAGAATAATTGCCTTCAATTTGTGTTACGTCCTGGGACCGGCATTTTAGGTAGCCAATACGCTTAACGTGAAATCAGGTAATTAATTTTTATTGGTAATTTTAAATAAATTCAATAATTTGAATTATTTAATTCTGTGTGAAATTTTAAGACATTTAAAATTTAACTTTTATCCTAAATTTATTCATTACATCAACGAGATGAGGTATTAAATCCCCACCAACATATTTGTAACAGTTCAGATCATAAAAATATTAACAGCCATAAATAGAACAGCGCTTACTTTATTAATTAGAATAATGTTAAGCGTTAAAAGTTCTTCACCATACTGTACCAATGAAAAATCTAACTCAAATTCTTAGCGATGAATAATGTTCACAACCAACATCTCCTGGCCTCAATCAGACATATACTTAAAGTTCTACTTGTATCTCAAACGCCATTACAACCAACAGCTGCTTCAACATTGATTAATCATTTTATTATCTTCCTAACTTAGCGTTGCAAATAAAGTGTTTTACTATTAATTAAAGGCAAACTTCTTACCAATCATCAAGACTGAAATCGATTACATGACTAAGACCGATTGTATTAATTTTATAGGACAATTCTAAAATTGTATGTCCTCCATAAGAACTTAACACCTTCTCGAGATTTAAAGAGGACACTCAAACCCATTAATATTCGTTTCGGGAGAACGTTAATTTTGGACACTGACGTATAAAAGCACTCTTAACGCTGTGTTTAAAATGACACACAAATGTTTATAATATGGAGCTTTAATATGGAGTGTAGTTTGAAGTTTATAATCTATCTAATGCTATAATAGAACCTTAAAAGATATAAAGTAATTTAATATGATAATTTAATCAAAAACACTGCAATTTAGAGAGGGCAGAAATTACACTTGTTACAATATTCTGCATATCGTCGTAGGAAAGAACCACCAGCTCAAAGAGCCGAAGAACAATGTACATGTAATAAAATTATTTAAAGTGTATGCATATAAGGATTCGAAGAATAAGTGTACTATTTCTATGAAAATTGTAACGGAAAATAAATGCAGTATTTAAATTTAAAACAAAGAACGTATTGTAAATATTAGATAGGAAATGAACTTCTAGCACAAAGACCCGAAGAGCAATTTGTATATTACAATATTTCTTTAGGTATTTTTGCACTAAGGAATTATAATCCATCTATGCTAGGAGTCAAATGATTTTTTTTACCTGGTACCTGATATGACGATTTGTACCTATGGCAACGTCTAAACGTACTAGTCTGTTCTGGGTAAAAATGACGTTACGTTATGAATTTTAAATTGCCCAGAAGGAGCTGGAACCTCGTGCGGATTTTTAAGGGGCGTCGGCTAATTACAGTGGTGCGGCGGACGTGAACTCCTATGGAAAAATGATAAAAACAATAAAATGTAAAATGGCCGAAATATAAAACTACTTTACAGGTACAAGCCTTGTGAAGGCTTTACTAATCGTCAAAAATGAAAGACGCCAAACCATCTTGACCCAGAAAGTTTGCAGATATATTCGCTACCTGAAAGACGGGTATTCCGAATAGGTCTCCTGCTTGCGATGTTTTAGAATCACATTACCTCAATTGTTACCTTTCGTAACCATACCTTAAAAATATTCTTTCACTTTCTATCAAATTACAGAAATTCTCAAAATATAGACATTGGGGTAGCGAGATATCCTCTCACGGTGATCACCTTATCTATATTATAACTCAGAATAAAATTCCATCTAAGTTTAAACTCCACTAATAGTAATTCTCGGTAATATAATTGCACGTACATTAACCTTAAAAAATAAACCTAATCTAACTTCCACTGGTCAGGTATTATTAACAAAACTAAAAAAATATTAATCTATAAGTAATTCTACATTACATAGTAATAGATTTCTAAATTACTATATACGACATTAATAAATTCCATTGACTTGGAAATTCCCTTAACAACCATAATTATAAGTACATAGCACAACACCAATTTCTGCTTTCGCCTTTCCTAGGTCCATCAAAAATATGAAATTTACTCACAATATATCGTACAATTAAATCCCGTTCTTTTAAATGTTTTAAACTTTAATTCCAATAATCTTATACTTAACTGTGAGCAACTAATTCCGACGCTCTACGAACCAATTATAATTATATTTACACGTTCGCATGTACATATTTATCAAACATAAACCAAAATAAAGCAAGAAAAGCTTAGAACAGTACCCACAATTTAAGGGTTTCCAGATCACTCCACTGATTGACTGATTATTTCTTCGGCACGGAAAATTTTTTCATTATGTTCTTTCTATTAAGCGCAAACCAGAAGTGCTTCCACTGCTGTCTTATAATCCATGCGGCGTATTTGTAGTAACTTTGACGGTTTTTTGCTGTATTTGATAAATTCTAGTTCGTGGAGCATGTTTGATTTTTGTCAATATTCAGTAAATCAGATTTAAGTAACGCTGCGTAGTCTTGTGTGGACGTAAAATTTTGTTATACAAACCATATAAGATTTATAACTTTTTTGTAACCAGGTAAATTATATTTTGTGAGGCAACTCGACCCTGAGCCATATATTTACTTTCTTATTTTACATTTCTAAATATACTATTTAATTTTTTTTTGTTATGCTCGAAAGATTACTATAGGAACGATTATTCTTTTGCTGTATTTTAAAGGCTTTAATTTTGAATACTGAAGGTTCATCTGATTGTGTATGTTCAAACAATTAACAGTTGAAATTGTTTTTATAATTAATCTTTTCTACAAAGGTTCCTTAAAATAAGTTTTTAACTAGTGTCATTACAACATTCCAAATACATAATGTATATAAAGATAAAATTGACGAGTTTCGAGGATAATCGTGAATCATTATTGTGGCTATTACGAATCTCAAGTACTATGTAAGTAATTATCATTGTTGGCGGGCATTGAGCCATGCATTTCAATTCCGGTTAAAAAAACGCTATTAAATGTTTATTTGAAGATTTTCTTTTGTTTAGGATTTCAGTACAGTAGTTATACGTTTATTATAAAATAGAATTTTATTTTACTAAGATTGCATTTGAAAGTTTCTTTGTAACGCCTCCTAATACTCAATGTAATAACAAAATAATATACACACTTACAAATGTAATCACTTATTAATTTTCTCAAACATATTTTAACACTAATCTGATAAACGTGTAGATTTAGATATAGTGTAAAAATCCAACTGCTAATGAGATCCGTGTTATTGACTTGGGTTTTGCGTCAGCATGCTTTGTCAATTTCATACTAAAATAATAATATTTATTAAAATACCCATAACCATTGCCACAAGAGTATTTTGCAACATAGACCAGGACTTGGAACAACGTACGTATTAATGTATCGCGAATAAGTAGCAGTCGATGAAACAGTTTAATTTAAAGGTTTAGAATTCGCGGTTAACAAGCGTGAGTAAAAATAATTCATAGGATGTCACGTAACATTCGAGATAGCAGGTAAAGATTTCTTGTTATAGCAAGCTCTAGATGTCTATTCAGAGCTTATGTTATAGAAACCGACTGATAAAAGCTCCTTGTTGCTCTTGAAGTTCCAGCCTAATTTAAAGTCAAAATACTAAAAAAAAAAAGAATTTGACTCGAAATTATTTATGCATTCAATTTATTATCATAATTTGTAAGTACCATCCCACTGAATGTATGTACCATTAGTTGAAGTTGTTTTTGGCATTGATTGTTTTGTTTTCAGTATTTTTAATCTATCAGAATTTTCAACATAGTTTTTTGTTGGTAAATTATGTGCTAGTGTAAACTAACGAGTCCACTCTAAAAGGGTAATAAAAATACGTTGGCTACTTTCGTTTGTGGATATAGTAACAACTTTGCGTTACGGAAATAAAAACCGAATACAAAAAAAAAGAAAAATTAATCTAAAACGGCAAAATTATTGTTGATGCATCCTGTCTAATGGATTTCATGAATAGCTAATATTAATTAAACATGATATTTCAATCGTTTGGTTTTAGAAAATTTAATTTCAATTAGAACAGTTAGTATATTATTAAAGCAATAAACTTAAACCACGTAATCAGAAAGTTATTTATGGTAAAATACATATTAGGACGAAACATAAGTTCATAAATTATTTTAAACCACAAAATGGTTAAACAAAATGTTTATTTCTGTAAATTTTTAGTGTGGGCGTGTAATTTTAAGAAAGCTTGGAATTATGAAATAACAGTAAATTTATTATTATACATCCCAAATATTAAAGAATTTTTACAAATTCAGTTATATAAATTAAATACAAGGTTAGACAGACTCGATAACTTTAGTATATCATACGAATATCAATATCATTAAATGTAGTTACACAACTTGCCACTCTTTTTGCAGAGTTAACCATAAACGTGATTTAAAAGGAAATTAAATAGAATTATGAAGCAACTCTTCCTTTTCGATTATAGGGCTTCAAATGCAGTGTGTACTTGACTTACTTTGCATTCAGTAACGAATGTATGATAGAACTTAAAAATGTAATTCAATTTTATCATTAACCTCTCACTTTTTATAACGTGTGTGGCGAAAATACAGGAACCTAACCTTTGCACTCAATTTTAGTACATGTTTAATCGTCTATTCCTTATGCCGTTTTAATTAATTTTACTCGCGTGGGGTTTAATTGAACTTATTTCTAGCTATCAGTATATAAAAACGTTTTCAATAGTTTTTGAACATGTTCCTCACTTCATCTTATGGATTAAAGGAAGTCAAATTTTTCGAAAACTAGTTACAAATTTCAATACTGCTGTTTAGTTTAAGTATCCAATAATTCCAAAGGTAGCGCCTGTAAATGTTCTAATATCTAATACTTTACAAAAATAATATGCGCGTAATTTTATTATTTTGTAACGCGTTGTGTTACGCTAACAATAAATTAGTTGTGATAGAAATAAAATTTAATTTTGAAGGGACAAAATATATGGTCGCCCTTGTATAAAAAATTTCGTAAATAATTATTTTTAATTAAACATCATTTTTGAAATTTTGTTGCTATAAAAATAAAGCAGATAGTCAAGTTCAACATTCCTTTTTAAAATATATTATATGGTAAGAAAGAAGGGCGATGACATTAAAAAACCACAAAACAAACATCGAAATGTGATAAACACTTGCGTATACAGTTTCTATAGACGAATACAGTGTATAGATTGTTGCGTGATAACAACTTGTGAAGTAAGCATAGATTAATTTCGATACACTGTATTAAGTAGACACTGACCGTAATATGATTTACATTGGGAATAGCAAATTAGATTTGTTGGACGCAATGGAAAAGAAACAAAGTCAGTTATATAGGAAACGGTAACCTGGAAACATCGAACATGTAGGTATACGAGAACGTGAGATCGCGGGCGGAGGATGATGCCGCTCTGTGTGAGGTTCCAGGTCAAAGTATAAATTCGGAAAGTAAAAATTAAACGAAGTTAATTTAGAACGAAAAAAGATTAGTGAGATGAATGAAGTGTAGAAAGTTGAACAGAACGCAACTTCAAGGGATAGAAACGGGGCATACTATAAAATATGTGAACTTACTCTCTCTAGGGACGAAATATTTTCCTGCACCTGATGGTGCAATCATTGTCGTTGTGACCGCTTGAAAGGGGTTTAGATTTGAAGAATTCAAATTTATCCCACCATTAAGTTGGAATTTTGGCTTGTTATAGTTGTTCGAAAAATGGAAAAAAGCAGGAATTAATATTATTAACAAAATGGAAGCTGGTGTGGTCTGGACATTATAGACGAATTAAACTGTAAGTAATATTATAGACCTGTTATGATTTGGTATAATGTATATGTAAGTATGGACGTAAATATGGTTGATATGACGTAGGGCATCAATTGAACATAACAGTGACTGCGAGTGTCTAAAGAGCGAAACGACAGTACACACCCCAATTCACCTTTTTTAATTAAACACAAAACGCATATAAAATATAACTCTAACAAATAATTTTTAGGAAGTTGAATAGCCAAACAAAATTAAATGGTATAGGCAAACATCTGTATCCTCCAACCCTCCTTAAATACTAATTAGTCCTAGCACAATCAAATCTAAGGGTGTTTTGGAAACAAAAGAACTATGCAAGTATACACCCCCTTAAATATTGCGGCATAATTTAGAATAACAAACTAAGTGAATTTAACCACCGTAATTAAAAATAATCCGTATTGGCACAGCAAGTAATTAATACTAATCATCTATACACAGCGACAGAAACCTACATAATACAAATACTTAGTTACTATATTGATACAGACCGAGTACGTTCTGACAAGAGCTACTGAAACATATAAATAACAAAAAAAAATACTTATATTTACAATAGAACATTTAAAGATAAAACCACAAATTATTAGGTAAATCGTAGTCTAAAGTGTTACTCTTAATATTGCTTGAATGTAGGCAAACTACATAGCATTTGGGAGTAAAGCAAACAGCTGTTGGTTATCATCATATAGTATTCCTTCCCGGAGGCTGTGAAGGATATGGGTAGCTACAAGGGTTGCCCATCGCCTCCTAATTTAATCTACATATAATACGGTAACCAGTCAAATCATACTGTAACGATAACGTAAGTTTTTATGATACAAACAGCGAAGCAAACCTTAGTTTTAAGAATTGTAGAATATTGAGTACAAATCCGGATTAAAAATATTAACAGTTCTGTTAAAGGAATCTCGCCATTTAATTACCTACCAGTCATGCAAAAGAGAAAGCACGTTTTTTATCATAAGGATTTGCAACTGCTCGATTTGTCAGAGAAGAACCAACGCGACCAAGCGCTAAATATCTAGTGAACTCATTTAACCAATGTAGACGTAAAATTGTTTTCCGAAGAGATGATCACGGTAATCCCATATATAATAGAAATAAAATTGAGCAAGTGTTTATCTTGCCAAGATAACACGGTTGCTTTACCTAATTACCATTAAACTAGTAACATTAAGGAAATTCCAAATTAGCAAAGTACATGTCTAAATAAGGGACCTGAAAGAATATACAGAAGCGAACTCGTGAATTTAATAAAAGACGAACACATTTGGCTGCCTAACTAAGTAGGTTTAAAATCATAGAGGTGTAGCAACACGTAAATTTAGACGAATAGAAACTGAAATGGTTTTTAAAGTAAGGAGGCAGTAAATTTTCAAATACGAAATGAAACGAAAAAATTTTTAATGGTCTAGTAAGCTCCGGCTTTGGTGGATAATTTTGACAGTTTGTATTTGAAATCGTAACTTGTGTCTGCACATGTTTATAAAATTAAAGGTTTAAAATTTAAACTGTAAGGTATAAGGGTGTTTTAACTATTCATTATAATCTTATAACAATGTCAAATTTAACAAAATTCTAAAATGGCTGAGATGCATTTCATCTATAACCTTGCGAATGGAAATGTAAGAGTAGCCAGATGTCTATACATGGAGCGGTGTTTCGATAGTAAGGTACCTGATCAACGAGTATTTTTGGATATTCATGGGCGTCTTGTAGAAACTGGAACTCTTATTAAGTATACCAATGGTGCAGGTAGACCACGTACTGTTAGAACACCATAGATCGAAGAAGCTGTTCTAAATGAAATAGAAGAACATCTAGACACTAGCACCAAAAAAATCTGTGAACATTTAAATATTACTCATCAAGTTTGTTGTCGTATACAATGCGATTCTCTGCTATACTCTTACCACATTCAAAGGATATAGGCGCTTCTTCCTCGAGATTATCCTTTAAGGATTAATTTCTGCCAGTGGTATCGTAATAGGCTAGCAGGAAACTCCAATTTTGATCGTAAAATCCTTTTTACCGAGTAAGTCAATTTTTCAAGGAATTCTAGTATAAATATGGGCTGTATTTAAATGAAGTGCCGAGAACAAGTGGATAGGACGGGATGGACCTTAGTCATGGATCCCAAGGACCGCTGACTTAAATAGCCCAGTTTTTCCCATGGGGCATCTCAAATCTCTACATCACTACACCAGCGAATACCGTTGATAACTTAGAAAATCAAATAATAGATGCATTGAAACCGTTAGAAATATCCCGGGCTGTTCGAAAGAGTACGGGCATCAACGAGAAGAAGAGTCGCTGTAACGTTTTTTCCACCACACCTCGCAGAGAGTATTTAAAACACTTTTACATCTTACGGTTTACAACTTCAACCTTTAATTTTATAAACATATGCAGACATAAGTTACGATTTCAAATGCGAACTGTCAAAATCGTTTTTATTTTATTACTCCATAACGATCGTCGGTACACAAAAACTACAAATTTCTTCGTTCGATCTAATGTGATTTGGATGTTTACAAGTGACACACACTCACGGACACGCGCGCGCACACACATACACACACACACACATCTTACTTGGCTAATCTCTCAGCTTCCTCGTTTCTTTGGATACCGTAGTGCCCTGGGACTCTCAAGACCTGTACTTTATTTTGAGTAGCTAATCCCTCCAAGGTATATATATATATATATATATATGCACGTCTGGGTTATTAGATCGCTTGGAGTGCTGCTTGATTATTGGAACGGTTGGAAACCTCCCGCTCTTCTACCTCTTATTTCCTGAATTTCAGCTATTTTTAGTATAGCATAAATTTTCATGGAAAACTGTAGTGCATCGACATAAAGAAAGGCGTGAATCCACTATTTTTACTTTCCAGGCACATCTCCGTTTTCAGACTATCTTCCGTCCGCTATACGCGACCCAATTCGTGTAGTATACCATTGAGTCCCATGGGAATAGAAGACCATTGAAAATGATTTATTAGAATATTTTATGTATAGGACATAAAAAAGTAGTAACAAAAAACTGTTGTGATATCTATATAAAGAAAATGTTTTTATAATCATATTTAAGAAATACCTGAAAATATTATCCAAATGTTTTGTTTTGGGCGGTTGCTAATCTTACGCCACCTTGTTATTTTTATTTATTGCAATTTCGTGTAGCTTCCCCCACTTCTTTTTGACCGCATTTTTCGTGATATTTTTGGAGTTAATACTATTCTTATTTTCTTATCTGTTTTTTAAATTTATCAACATATACCGCCGTATAGTTTACCGTTTACCGGAATAACTACATTGGAATGTAACTCAGGCGTTTGTACACAAAAGTTGATTAATAATGTCCCGACTGCGCCTCATTTTTCAGATGGTAATAATTGTCAGGTACAAGTGTTTTGAATTTAAAACTTATTTAGATTACAATAGGTACAGTTCAGATGTTATTTTCATAATTTCTGGTACGGTTTAGAATAGTCGAGAGGATTTGAATATGTATATAAATTACCGTCGTGGATATTGCAATTCAATTCAGATTTAAGTTTTGATTGCAATATGTTCTAGTTCAAAGCTTTGACAAATGTGATATAAATTACTGTTGTTATAAATTATTTTAGGGGTAATATAAACTAATAATTAGTATTTGGATAGTTAATTATAGTGCATCGATACAAGAATTAATAAGATAGCGCCGTAGTATTAAGAAGATAATACTTGTACTGTTAGCGATTAGTTCGGAAATAAATTATTATGAGAGATTTTAGCAAATTTTATTGTAAAACTGAAAAGGCTGGTATAATCAGTTTGAAAATAAAGAACTGTCGTTATTTCAAATAGAGTTTTCGGTACAATATTGTATGTGTGAGTTAGTTTTTGATATGTTCATTATGTTTAGGCTACGGTATTTCGTATCCTGCTATTGTAGTATTAGTGGAATCCAAATGCTATTATTTGAAAAAATGAAAACTATCTACCCTTATTTTCTATCTAAGGTGGCGATCTTTAAACGTGTATCACATATTGCATTTGTACGCAGAACCTATTACTTAACTCCTTCTTTGTAAAAGGGGATTCCATTTTAAAATATTCAAGTCTTTATTATCTTTCAGATAGTATCGTATTGGGTCACGTGCCCAATCTTTCTAGCCCCGGAAAATTCTTTCAGTGGGTTTGCAGTAGTCATTCTTGTGCTTTTTTTACCACGTACTAGTTTCATTAAATTATTACTTTACGTATGTAGCAACTAAATTGACTGGTTAACAAGTATGACATTTGCCATTCCCACACAGTATCTTTTAACAAATTTTTAATTTTTATTTCATGATTAATTTTTTAATGTGACATATTTTATCAATGATAATTATGTGGTTACCAAGCACTTAAGAGAAACTCTGTTCTTACTGTTTTTCAAGCCCTTTTCATTTATACGACGATTCAGTTAATATACAATATTTATACTCTTTGTGATCTGAAACATAGCCAACATTAGCACCTAAATTTATTTGATGTTTTAGATATTTTTAAATATATACACTTGTTAATGTTTAATGAGTTTAATATAAATTTCTAAAAGCCTAACTACTAGTAATTCTTAATGAAGAATTATTAAAGTGAAACTAGTAATCATAAAAACACGTAACACTATAAATGCGTACACGACTATGTGATTAATTTGGTAAGCGTTGCTGTACTGATCTTAACTGTTACCGTAAGCTAATTAAAATAATTATGACGTGTATATTTTTCATGTAAGTTCTCTCTTGGCGCCATAACGTAGTTAGTTAGTTGTCAATTTATTATATTTATGCAGAAATTATAGTTGAACGTTTCGTTAGGTTAGTTTTGTGGGATTTTCTGATTTGCGGAAAATATTACAAATTAGTAATCTACTTCCTGCCTAAATTTGAAACAGTTATCGATTGTAAATAATTCAACGTTTCTTGATCGCCCTATTTCCATATAAATATTATAACCAACTTGCATTTTACTGATCTTTATTCGGTCAAAAGTTTAATTATCTGCAATTATTTACAGATGTCACTGATGATAATTATTACAATGTTTACTAACACTAAATTTCTTAGCACCGATAAAACTATGTTACTAAGTTCAACCACCTAGTTTATCCACACACCTTTTATTTACATAAGCACCTACTGTTCTATCTTAATTTACATAAACATTAAGTGTATTTATTTTAACCACTTGAATAGTAATTTAGTTCATATCACTTATGGATAAATACTTTGACTTAATTCCCTGTCGGGTCGTACAGTTTATATGCGTAACTATAATCGTTCGGGAAGGGTTTAGGTTTTACGAGATCCTTAACAAACCACTCCTTTTTTATCTATATCGGTTTTTTATATACACCCTTATAGCTGTTAACCAATCTATGGTTTAATAGCTTTGTCCTTTCCAGTTCTAGACTCTTCGGCGACATTATTACAATATAAAAGACATATTCGAAAAAATCAGTTTATTAACGTTTATCAGAGACGTACAGCAGTAGTACGGAACCCTTTAACTTTTACTCTATTTGACTCTGCCTAAATTGCAATTTTGGTCGAAACGAAAGTTTTACAAAATCCTTTATTTTTAGAATTAGTTCGGAACAAACTACGTTTATAGCAATGTGCCTCACGGTAAAGTTACAAATATTCACATACAACGCTTAAAACTATATATAGTTTCAAATTTATTTTTTAGCCAATCATTTTTAGGGAATTTATGGCTGTGAAATGACGGCCAAGATAAACAAGTCTGCATCTTGATTGTTTGACTTGTAGGAATGAAAAGAGACGTTTAAACAAATATATTTCATAGATCAAACGAAATATTTTCCTTTTTGATCATTAATTCAGAAGCAAATCCGAACTGTAGACACATGAAGTGTTGCAGTCTGTGATAATCTATCACTTTCACCTCATTATTCAAATTGAAAATATTATTTGTATTTCTGTAACTAGATTTACGGGGTATAATTTCAATTAGCTCAGAATTTTTGCGATTTGAATTAAATATTTCTGAAAAATGTTTAATTTGCTGTTCCTTCATTGTTGAAGCTGCTTTATTCTATTGCAAGAAAAATAGTTGGTCTCGTAGGAGACGGCTAACGTTATGAAGATATATCTAATTTTTGTGTTTATTGCCAAAACCATACTTTCATACCTTTTGCTTGTTAGGTTACAATTCCTATATATTAGGTATGTTACCTTTATTAATCACATTAGTTGATTAAAATTGTGAGAGGTTGACTTTATTGACTCCATAATAC
The DNA here is from genome assembly GCA_036346225.1 of Platerodrilus igneus. Classification (NCBI taxonomy): domain Eukaryota; kingdom Metazoa; phylum Arthropoda; class Insecta; order Coleoptera; family Lycidae; genus Platerodrilus; species Platerodrilus igneus. The sequence goes on along the minus strand of JARFIW010000816.1, from coordinate 2,721,782 downwards.
TGAAAACTGAAGATTTTGTAAGACTGTGCTTGAACTTTATAACATAATTTTGATAGCCAGCTTCCTGCCGCTTTGAAATTTATTGGTTTCAAGATCTGTCGAAAATACCAAAACCCCCTATTATTTGTAATATCGTAAAACGTTTTTGTCAGTGGATTTAGAAATTACATAAAGGTATGGTCACATTTGTTTCCTATTGATATTCTTCCTAGATAATGTTGCAACAAAAGGTAGGTACACAATAGGGCGTAGTCTTCACGGCTGAGACAGTTACTCAGTTTTCTGCCGTGATTACTTATTTGAAAAGTATACATTTTTAATTAAAAGGTAAAAATAGTTTGAAGTAAAGCTTTTCTATACGATAGAAATAGTGTAGATTACGTGTGTGGTAATTGAAAGGTGAAAAATGGGAAGAAAATGGTCAAGGAATTCAAATAAACGCGAGAAAATGTTTATTATACTTTATTACAATATCTACTTTTTTTACAGAATTATGACTGAAGTTTAATTTTAGCATACAGCTAATGTTTTGACATTATTCTCAATTGCGTCATCACCTCTAGTAATCGAAAAATTAGAACACTGATAACACTATCAAGTTTAATTTTAAAAGGTGCTAGAAAAAACGAAAACGTGAAACAAGGAAACCGAGGATGCGTGATCCTCGAAAGTATGGAATTGAATGTTTGGATCAACTTGTATCACATTTCTGTGTGATGAAAACATCTCATCTTCTACAGAGAAATAAGGCGATGGATCCTCATTGGGGATAGGAGAGTAGATGAGGATTCAAACTGCCTTTTTATCATTTTCTTAATTAAAATTATGGTTTCAAATATTTTTCCATCGTCGAATTTACCTTTTAATCCTCCTTGAATCGCACAGTCAATAACACTACGCAGAAATTATATTTATAAATGAAATATGAGAATCTAGTCCTTCAAGTTTTTTGATCAATACGTGTTTACTATCAAGGACTCTGATGCAGTATGGCAGGAAGTTACCATCTTGGCTCAAAATTAATGGCAATTGACTTCAATTGTTTCTTTGTAACTTCTGATAAATACATAGAATGCATAATTTCCCGTACAGCTTTTAATACTTCAACTGCAACATTAAAAACTATTCAATCACTCATTCTGTATGCTGTAGGCAAAATTTTTGTAACTGAGACCGAATACCTGAAAATAGGAATAGATTAATTTGATATTATAAATCGCTAGTTTCGTTGATTTTTAGTTTTTTTATAGTTGCCAAATTTACCCTGAAGTCTAAGGTCTATACGAATAATTAGATATAATTCTACATTTTTGACAACGAATATAATTCTTTGCAGGAGCTGAAGCAAAGGAGCTCTTTGCAAGAAACACTTTGAAGACAGGAAAATTTTGTATAAGGATTCAACGGTAGCTAAAATGATTAAACAGTGGAAGTTTCAAAAGCAAATGAGATTTGTGTTCACAGCCTTTTATGGCTAATAGATGGTGTAACTGCAACCTTAGCTAAAACGGCGGCGATAATACAATATAAGAATGCGCTGGCTCTAAAGATGTAATAGCAGTACATAAAGACGACCTGGATATGGACGAGAAGGATAAAAATGAACAAACTGTTGTTGATGTTAAGGAATGTTCTAATGCTTCGCTTTGGAAGCAAACCCGAAACTAAAAAAGAAACAACGTTTTAGTTTTATTTAAGCAAAATCCGGTGAAAAGAGAAATGAGAGCTAAAGCAAGAACAGAAGAAAGAAGACGACAATTTAAAAAGAAAAAAGGCCGTGCTTCACATCTGTATTCTAGTCGAGGAAAAAATGTCACATCATCGCAATACAATCTAGGAACAAGATTTATCACGCAGTCACGGATGTTGAGGTGGTGTTGTTGAATGCACCTTAACAAATCCTCTACACCAAATAATTTTTCATATTATGATTCCCCCCTAGTTGTATATAGTTACAGTATCCGAGATGAGTTACACAACTTAATTATCAATTTATCAGATTTCTTTGCTTGTATACTTTTTAATAAAGCACACAGAAGAGAATGAGCATATAGGATGTGGTATAATTAAATAAGCATTGTGAAGAGCTGTAAAAGAAGGTTTTGTTAGAGATTAGGTTATCGTGCTTCTTGTGCGTGTATCGCAAAATTGAGACTCTTTGATTGGAGTTGCTGTTTGAGTAATGAAAGGCAAAAGTAAATAGAGTAGGCAAAGTCATGATATAAGGTGATAAAAGAAAACGAAACTAAATAGAATGAACACAAAATAAAATAAATTGGATTAGAAATGAAATTTACTAAAGAAGACATAATTCAGTTGAATTTTCAGATCCTGGAGTTTCTTCTTTGTCTATCGTCCACAGTTTCGTGGTTTTTATTCTTAGGGATCGGTTATTCGTGGTGTCAGTTGTTGTAAGAGAGGTTTGAGTAAGTGGAAGATGTGCGTCGGTGGTTTGTGCCTGTCTGAGTCGCTGGTTTGGTGTTAAGAACTTCGTTGAGGAAACTATTGAATTCTTTGGGATCATGTGTTACTAAGTAGATGATCCTTGGGAAAGGGAGTAGAAGTCGGCGTTTAGTGTGATTATTAGGTTATTTTGTAATTGGGGCATGAATAGATCAGGTGTTCAGGGGTTTCTTGGGTGTGTTGAGGGCAACAAGAACACGTGGGGGGATACAATGAGATTGAGCGGAAGTTTCCGTTACGGGTTATAAAGAGAATAGTTGTGGAAATGTGTGGCGGGGTTCAGCGATGTTTGGGAATCTATAGGTAAATCTTGTGGAAAGGAACATGCTAAGAGGGATTTAGTTTCTGTGATCGGTCTAGTTTTGTATGCATCGTATTGTATCGTTCTGTCATGTAGGTGAATAGGACTTTTGGCTTTAAGGCGTTTTCTTGTCTTCTAACGAGTTCAATCGGTGGGATTTGTAAGGCAGTGTAGAGGGCAGACGTAGAGGTTGTACGGTAGGCTTTCGAGATGTTTAAAAGGAATGGTCGTATGACCGTGTTGAGGGATTTTCGGGTCGCTAGAGTTGTGAGGAGAGCCAAGAGTCTGAGGCGTAACGTATAGTGTGAATAATAATTTTATTGAAGATTAGTTTTCGGGTGGTTAAGTTCGATTGGATAGATTTGGGAAGTGAACTGTGGATTTGGTATAGAATAATTTTGATCTTAGATCGGAGTGCTCAGTGTGGGTGTGAGATTTCAGACGGATATCCAAGTGTAGTTCTAGGTATTTGACTGAGTGGGAAAGGGTGATTGGAGTGTCTAGAATACGGATAGTTGAACTGCGACGAAGGTCTAGGGGTCACTCCGTATGACTACTAATCCCAAGGTCCTGTGTTTGATTTCCGACACGAACCGCTTTTAAAATGTTAGGCGAGCATTTTTCACAAAAATACGCCCTTGTTCGGATGAGGGCTAAAATGTATGTCCCGTGTATGAGAGTTGTCACGAACGTTTAAGATCCCTACCTTGCCTGGAATAGCAAGGATTCGATAAAAAACAAAAATTCCAGGTAATAGAAACTCGCTACTTAGCCAATGTAGTACCTTGGGGTGGAGCATTGGAAAGTCAAATGTAGGACGAGGGTCTAGAAGCCTTTTAGGAGTAGCAGTTTAATTTTGTGAGGGGATATCGCTACTGGTTTAGGCTGGACCTGGATTTGATCTTTCTAATGAGGGTGGTTTCTGTTATTTCTAGGAATGCTCTGGAGTTTGCGTGGATTATGAATGTGAGGTCATTGGTGTAGACAAAGGAGGTTGTGTTGGGTATGCACGGTTCTAGGAGGGGGTTTATTGCTATGTTTCAAAGTATTGCGAAAAGACGGAATCCTTGGGGTTAAGGATTTAGTGGCTAAAAAGTATTTTATTTTAATGCTGACGGTTTATGATGTGAGGAAGGATTTAAAAATGTTAGACGGGAAATTAGCTTACTGGGTTGGTATAGGATGTTTGGTCATCATAGTAGATCAAAAGCGGACCGGAAATCAATAAAAAGGGTAAGGACATATCGATGTGAGGAAGATTTGACAGAGGAGATGAGAAAGCTGATCGTCAGTTCTGCATCGTGTCCCAGTCTGAATCTGTGTTGGTGTGGTGATAGTAACGTGTGCTTGTCTGTGTGATCGCTAATTTTTAGCAGAATTATATGTTCAAAGAGTTTGCCTAGGGATGATAAATGAGCAGTCGGTCTGTAGGATCCAAGATCGTCAGCGGGCTTATTGGGTTTTAGGATTAATATAATTGTGGCGGATTTTAGGAAGTCGGAGAAGGTTCTAGTTAATGGATATTTTTTAAATAATATACATATATGATCTTTGTTGAGTGTAAATTATGCTACGAGGGAACCAAGGATTTTTATATCAAGGTCGGTATCCGTTTCTGCATTGGCTGGGATTGTGGAGCTATTGATAATTAATTGTTGTTGAAAGGTTGGGACATCTGGGATGTAGGATGGTATTGCAGAGTCGAGTAGAGTGAGGACGGAATTTTCTATGATGGGTATGTGATCGGTTATTGGGGAGACAAGAATTTGTGGGGGATGTTATTTTACCAGTCTTCTGTACGTCTTCCAAGAGTCTGTGTCTGGATCGTCTATGATGTTTTGGTAGGTATTACTGTAATTTTGCTTTCTTAATGCTATCTTTGTATTGGTTTTTTTGTCTGTTAAAAAGTTGTTCTTGTGATCGTATGTGTTGTTCAGAGTTCTGGGTCTTTCGTCTGATCCGTTAGAGCCTGTATCTTGCCTAGTTAAATGTCTTGTGAGCATTGTTCAGTTTCGGCGTCCACAATGCATTAGGTTTAGTTGTGTGGTTTCTTTTCGAGATTGAGAATGAGGAAGGTGATTGGAAGGAGTTCATTATTTTGTTGGTTGTTTTGTGTGAATCTAGGTATTCGTACTCGAAGTCTGGGAAAGCAGGTGTAAGGTTGGTTAGGTTTTTTAGGAACAGTTGCCAGTTTGCCTTGCGGGTATTGTGGGAAGTGATTTTGATGGTGGGACGTTTTGGGCTACTGGATAGAATGTTGAAGGGGACGGGGCAGTGGTCATTGGTTTGTATGTCGTAGGATGCCTTCCAAGAATTAATTGAGTGAGTAACAGCATCCTACGGTATTAATTTCGTTTTTTATTGTATCGTGCACTGCTTTAAACTTTTTGTTTACCCGAAAACAATTACTAATCAGTTTGCCACTTGGTTAAAGTGAATTGTCCATGTGCCACTTTTTCTTGTAAGGCTTTTACTTTTGTTTGCTTCATCATAATGAGATATGTCAATATTTCATCCTGATACCTAAAGTCTGAATCCAAACAGAATCGGAATTTGTAAGTGAAAACTTGTCATTTGTTTTATCAGCAGGATCTAGCGGAGCATAGAATAATAAATACTACGCTTTAAACTGCATTCCCATTTGCGATTACTGCATTCTAGCAGTTTCCTGCTTCGCTACATCATGCTGGGTCACTTCCATAACTCTACGTCTCATTTTTCTCTTGGTCCTAGAGTGCCTTCTCTTTACTGTGCCTTGCTAGTGTTTTTTATTCAATAAAGTCAAAGTATAGAAAAACTTTGTGTTTATACTATACTGTCTTAAAAGGATGTTTCCATCGTAATTTTGTATTTCTGTCTGAGCTCTCACTTATGATCGCAGTAGACTGGATTGCAGTCACAGCCAAGATATTTCAGGTATTTCTTGTTAACGTTGCGAGCCAGCCGTATTTTATATATTTCGGGTTTTGATGTTTGAACGGCGATATGACATAATCCGGTATGGCATTATTTCATCAATCTTCTTAAGCAAACTTAATGGAAGCATTATAAAAGCAAAGATTTTTAGCGAACAATTCTAGATTTGCTAACTTCCCACGTAATTAGTTGATTTTTAAGTTTCTAACGAATTGAAAAATCTTCTCGTTAATTGGCTTGATAATAACCTCTCTGTTGACTAGGACTTAACAAGTGTATGATTTTAAAGAACGGATTTTTGTTACTTATATTCAATTTCATTTATTTATAAGTTGTCGCAATACAATAGACTTGGATCATTAAACTTTGCCTGTCTTACGCAATTTTTATTGTTGTAGAACGGACATGACCTAGAATATATTTGGCAATCTTCTTAATTAAGCATGCATTCATAAAGTACCAGAAGCGACATGCAAGACAGTGACCAGTTAGGTTGTTATACTGTATAATAATAGTCATCTACGATTAAAAAAGATATCGAGTAACTTTTGCTGCCAAAGATGATTTGCTTATTTTGCAATGACTAACCCACTGTTCCTTACTATTAATATTGATTGCTACGAGCAATAAATTGTTTAAATCGCTAAGAAATCTTGACGTGACATTGTAAAAATTTGAAATTTAGGTTCTAATTTTTTTAAGTGTGTAAAATATGAAGGGATTTTAATTATTTGGGTATAGTTTCTATTATGCAATGACTCTGTGCTTCCATGAACTGTCTTCATAATGATTTTATAGTTTATTTGAGATATTATTTTAAAGCAATAATAGAAGTGTATTAAACGTGCATATTATTTATTGTTGGTCATATTGTGCAGTACCAGAAAAATTTAGGAGCTTGAAATTAAATTAGTTGTTCAAAAGTGACGTAAATTGGTTGCTTGATATTCTACCAAAAGCAAAAGACTCAATTACGATAGAGATCTGTAAAATTTTATACTTTTTTATATGAATTTAGGAGATTTTAATATCGTATTAACCTAATATACCGTTATACATCTTCATCTAAAATTTCCTCTAGGTTGTGTGTTTTTTTCAATAACATTTTACTATTGCTAGCTATATACCAGAAGCTGATTCTAATACTCTGATAGCTTTGCTACTTAAAGCAGTTGGTAATTGATCGTCATCCGATTCTAAAAACAACCAGAAGAATATACGCCTCATAAAAACTTCATTGAAGAGCACGAACAATATTATTTAGCAATTAGTGGGTAATTACCAGTTAGCATTTTGTCACAAATTAGTTTTTCATTAGTTTTTCACGATAAACCAAAAAGGTCTTGGACATGCCACAATCTCTTTACGAAAATAAGTAATCCTTTGTTTTAAGATGTCATAATTTTCGGGAGTTAATGAAGCTTTATTTTTCTTCATAAGGGCTACAAAATAATCTTAGGTTTGCTGCAATCTTTCAAAATAGAATAAAACTGAAATGCGCAAAAATTGTTTGGCCAAAAGTTACTCTTATTACCTCCATGGAGTATCGAAAGTGCACCGACACCATCTACTTGCTTTTCTCATGTCCGGTTTTAAAGAAGTTTTGTGTAACACGTTCGAATACGTATATGAACACTTGTATTACTTAAACGGAAGTTGATTTTATTATTTATATTATGTAGTTGAACCGTACAAGAAAAGTGAATTGTTTTGATGCAAATCAAGCTGACCACGGTGAGCCAAGGTGTTTAATAAGTGAGCCGAAATATCAGACGGGCTATTATCACTTTTAAGAGATACCGTAGATAGTGACGTAATACGTGTTACTTCATCGTGTTATTGCTGCTATATTACTTCGATGTGCAATGCGAACCGCTATAGTGATAAATATAATTTTTTTATAATAAGATTAATTTTCTATAAAATTGACTCAACTTGTACACATTTTCGATACCATCGTATTAGGTTGCTATATAATATATGCGGCACATTTTTTTTAAACAAATCTTCAATTGTAATTTATTTTGTTTGTTTGATATTTATGGTTACTTTTTCTTTTTTTCATACTTTGCAGTAATTTGTTTTTCTATCCTCTGATACGACAACAGATTTCTGTTAATTAATTATAACACAGTAATATATTTCGAGATATTCGTTTTTCTGTATAACTACCTTTCGTACAAGCTAACGAGTCTAATGCAAACTTCCTTCTTCATAATGTAATGAACGACGTATTTTTTTATTGCGTTATTCCTGTGCGAAGCATTTACGATGTAGATGATATCAATATGCATCTTACACGAATACCACAAGCAGCATCTTAACGTTGCGGCGACGTTGGTATTTCACGCCTGATGTCAGATTGCAGCTGTGGCACGATCTTTAAGCGCCCCATTTCTAAACCTATGTGGTGAATCGACTTTAAATCTATTCGACGTCAGCATCAGGACAAAGTAGTCACTAAGGGTTTACAAATTTGGAACTTTTCTAACGTAATCGTGTAGCCTCAATCTTTTCCACAATATGGCAATTAAATCGGTATATCGCAATAAATTTCGGAATTAGTTTTATAATAGAATATAATAGTAAATAAATATGTATGTATTCTAACAACAAATCAGTTTACTTTACCAAGATATATACTTTTTGATGCTTTTATGTACGAGGTGAATATGTGTATTATTTAAAATGAAGTTTGTTTACGGACAAATATGAAATTACAAACGAACAGCACTTTACCAAAAAAACGAGGTGAGGTACGTTGAAAAAATTAAAGCGCTTTCAAATTATCAAATATTTCTGTAAGACTATTATAATAATAATACTTGTATAAATTTTAATATTCACTTTTTTGCATAAATAAAATATTGCAAAACTTTTGCAATCCATATCAGTACAAAATAATATTTTAAATAGTAATTTTCTTTAATAACACGGAATCTATATTTTCAAAACTATTGATGTACAATGGCTGTGCACATTTGTACTAAAAATATAGCGATATCCCTTTTAAATATAACATAAACAAAGAACAAATAGATATACTAATTCCGACTATCAGTAACAAAATGTTCACAACGCCTTTACCAATTCGAGCATGTGGTCTAAAAACGTACCGCAAACTGCACTGCATAAAACTTACAGTACAAATTTTTACACCAAAACCGACTTGTGGTAGTAGTAAGTACAATCCCATTACTGGTGCCCACATATCCTGCATATTTTAATGGTGTATATTACATAAAATTACAGGAAAATCTAGTATTTCAGACTTAGAATCGGACGTCTACTGATAGATGCGCAAGTTTTTCAAGTCTATTTGTATATGTATCAAACACAACAAAAGCAAAATTTATTTGGAAGTTAAGAATTCTGTAACTAAAATTATATTGGCACTAACGTTGATGCGATGTAGTTCAAAAGCTTGATAACTACGGTCAGTCACTCAACGGCTAGAGGAAGTTATTGATTAGTAAAATACGTTTTCGACCTATTTAGTTGGTTGACGATCACCGTTCATCAACGATCAACGTTTTCTGATCTCACTTAAACTGAGTATTTTAGAAACCAGCAGAGATACAAATTCAGTTATAGTCGAAATCAGGAAAGAATGAATGCACGTCATCAACCGTATTCGTATGCATCAAGATTAAGCAATTGACTCTTTAATAAAGATTTCAAGAAATATTCCCATTGGAGGATTACCTAGTTTCCGGTTCTGTTTAATAATATAATGAAAACAACAAAATATAAAAGCAAACCCAAGTATAAAGCCGCAGTTATAAGTTATGGTTATGTTAGGTTATGTTGTATTAGAAATGACATGTGTTAAAAAATCGCACAAATCAACTTAAAGACTTCATTAATATAAGTGTAATATAGTTAGGATATGCTACAGTTTACTGTTCCCATTCTTTATGTATCATAAACTCCACAGCGTAAGTCGTTACTAAGCTACTTTGCTCGAAACATGTGCTACTTGTATTCTTTCTTTCTATTACATGTTAAATACGCCCATTGTATATGCGGAAGTATATCTTGGATTGAATCAGAAATTAATGATGTGCATTCATTCTTTTCTGATTTCGACTATACATTACAAAAAAAGTTGTCTTTTCAAGTCCTTTTAATAACACTTTTCGGAATGGCGATATTGATAATGGTTCCTGAAATATCATGAAAAACTGAAGAAGTCATTTTTACAAATTCTTTATAACTATTACATTTACAGAGTTATTCAATTGAAAATTAGTTTATGCGGCATTCAAAACTGACAGTAGAATTCACATAGCACTTTTAGATTTTAATATGATAGTCAACTTTTCTATCTTATGGACGTTTTTACTGCTAGGGCCGCTGCAATGCACCATTCTATACTTTCTTTATAAGTATAGCACATGCTACAATGGACCTTTTTTGTTACTGAGTGGCATTATCAAATCTTCATATGACACTTTTTCAATTTTTAATAATGCTTCCCTAATTAAAAAAGTTATAAGTTAAAAGTTATTTTAATATTTTTTTGCAGTATGCCATGAAAATGAATTAAAAGAATGAACTTGCAAACTCTTTTAATAGGTAACGTAATGTCAAAATAAGTAATCCGGTATAGTCAGTTTATTACCAATGACATATCATATTATTATTCTTAGATGTGTGTATCAGTTAATTATCAGCGTTACTTCGTATTATAATTACTATTTCAATAATGATTCAATTCACGCATGAAGTAAAAACTGACATGTTTGTCCTCTACATTGGAAATCAGAAATTCTGTGGCAGTTTAAAATGACTATTTACGTGTGTACCCAGAGGGAAAATGACCACACCGTACATTTTTTGCAAAACTTGAACGATCACAACGGCAGAACGGATCTTTTAATATAATGGCGCAAAAAAGAAGTAAGCGACTAGACGAAATTAAAGGTCTCGGCAAATCCAAAATGAAAGTAATATTTCTGTCATAGTTGCCAGAATCTTAAAGCGTAATAACATGCATCCGTACAAGGTTTATATTGGTCAAAGCTTAAGTAGAACAGATTCTGAAAAGTGCTTGGGTTTCTGTCATTGGTTCCGTAACAAACCAGATGCTAACCCAAATCTGCCTTTCAATATTTTATGGAGCGATGAAAGCAAGTTCACGAACTGTGGAGTCTTTAATGTAAAAGATTTTTTATTACTTGCATTTAGAAATCCACATGATGAATCAAAGAAAGTTCCAGCAGAGGTTTTGTTACTTGTAAAATGAGCGTTACGTTAATAAATTTTGATTCGTCCTGATGAAGGGGCGAGAGCCCCGGAACAATATAAGGGTGCGTTGGTTAACTGCAATTATGCGGGAGTGGGTTGCTATGGAAAAATGATAAAATATGTAAAAATCATGAACAAAAAAAATTCATAAATAAATTGACTGAAATACAACAATTGCGCTACAATATTCACTTATCCTGAAAGACTTTTCCTACTTGTCATAACTGAAGAACGTCAAACCGTTTGTTACAACAATCCCTTTGACATTATTCTTATATGGAAAATGATTATTTCGCCTTTGCTTCGGTTTCACAATTTTATCACCTTATATTTACCTTTCGCTAAAATATCTTAAAAACACTCAAATTCTTGCCAAATTAAACAAAATTGAAAAGTAAAATGCTTTTTCTAAATACGATTCCATCACCGAGGTAGCTTGATGCCCTTTACAAATGTGTCCGTTTACCTAGTTTTTATATAAACTTAAGCTCTATTAAGATTAAATAATTTTAATAAAAATACAAATATTCTTTCCTTAAAAGAAAAAGCTAAATTTCTTAACCCCAGCCTGGCCAGGTATTATTGCTCAAAGAAATCCCAAAAAGACCTTAAATCTAATTAATTTATCAGTAATCTTATTATTACTCCAAATTTTCCCATTTTTCATATTAAAGTACATAACATCTATATATCACAATTTCTTGAAATGTCGTTAATAACAAACAGCAAACGTAACTACCAGCTGTTTAGTAATCAATTCATTAACCATTACAAATTATTGTAAAATCACAACGTACATATTTTTTTATATTTTAAAATATCATTATGTTTAAATTTAACCATCACTCGTTCAGCCGCTAAACCTTTCTTCAACAAAATAATTACTTTCATGTTTCATTAATGTTCTATGTCATAAAATACCAACCATGTTTACATTTCAATTCACATATACATAAGAAAATATAAACATAAAAGCTTATAATTACTCTTGGTTATATATTCCATAATTTTAAAAGGGTTAAGAATTTCAGAAAACATTAGTAATTTTCATCTTGGGTCTTTTCTGCTAACACGGCTTTCTTTCTAACACAACGCATCACAAAATTCCAAACTAATGGTGTGGTAAACTCTCCAGGTCCTAACCTCTTTAACCCTCGATCATCACGACATTATATCACTCAATCTACCTTACACGTAACGGCAGATTTCATTTTCATGTCGCTTGCAGCATATTTTCCTACGGAAATTTAATCAAAATTTTCTTCTTGAAGCTATTTCGTTCAATATTACTTTTAACTTAATCCCATATCGACTCTAACCCCGCGGTCACTTCCGCCCCGTTACGTCCTTGTATGTTTTCTTAGTCTTATTACCCGCTCGCAAATAATTTGTTTTTTCGTCAGATCTAATTATTGTCATTTAATTCCTCCCTCTTATGTTCAATTGGAGTTTCTTTATCATTATACACTCTTTCCTTCTGTGTTCAACAATATAAAATGAATACTTGTAGCATATTGCACGAAATGATTAAATAATCTCAATCTGAGAAACACGAATTTTACTACCTAACATCAGGGTTTTTATATTGAATGACATGCTTAAAGTATGTCTGGGGTTTTCTTTGTATTGCAACTATTTAACATTAAATTTAATTTATGCAACTAAAAGTCGTAAAAAGCTCTCCTATTTGAGATGCTTATTAATGAATTCACTGTTATTTACTTCATAAGTCTAAAGCTTTCTTCAAATGATGATTCCGCTATAAAAATTTACTGAAATAAATTTTGTTTACCTTGTTATAGTCTAAGGTAAACTGTTATAGTCCCGCGCGCGCGTGTTCAGAGCCACTACGATAGTTGGCAACACATACTAATCACATACACAATATTGCGCAACAAGATATTACGTCATAATTGCGTCTCAAATTGTATCACATACCTATAATGTTTACAGTGGTACAAGAGGCGCCTTAAAGAAAAAGATAAAATGTACTCACTTAAAAATGTGGAACGACTTGCGGTTATTCTTGCGCAGGCCATACTCATCTTCGTGGATCTCGGCGTTGTTGGGCGTGGGTTTGGGCTATACCCTCGTTAAAACCAGATTGCCTTGTCATCCCACTTCTTCGTCTGTAGCGGTACGATAATGATAGATACGACACGATAAGGACAAAGGTAAGAAGGAAACCTACATTCTAAAAGAGAAAAGACAAAAGGGATGACATAGATAAACCTCACTGTTCGACGTCTCGTTGGCTAATCCCCGTCGTGTCGGAAACCGCGCACTTCTTCCTCACTCCACGTCTGCGCATTCTCTTGCGCCGACGCAACTGTCCGAAGTGACGGAAATGCACAAGTCTATTTTTTAAAAATATTGGCGCGAATTCACTCACAAATTAAGTATGCAATGCCAATTTTTGGCATGTAACAACCTTTTGTGGTTTAAAATAATTTATGAAGTTTCGTTTCAATATGTATTGAACAAGAATAACACGATACTTTTTAAGTTTATGATTTTAATAGAACAAACCATTTAATGCAATGTCATGCTTACTGAACACTACTATATGTGAAATCAGAATATACAGGGTATATCAATATTAAGTTGTCCGTTCAAGATTAATTTTCCTCTGTTTACCTCCTGTTTTTATTTGCCGTAACGCTCAGGCGTTACAATTTTTATTAATGTATGGTGTTGGAATAAATGAAAATGAATTAATTGTTGGGGCCGGTGTTTTTGTGACGGCAATTTAAACGATAAAAAGTACTTGAGATTTCTGCAAGAGCAATGTGAAAATTTCTTAGGCGATTTTCCACTTCAGACTAAAAGGCAAATAAGTTCTTTTCAGCAAGATAGGGCTTCTGCCCTTAATAGTCGGCTGGTTTGTCAGTTTTTAAATCACTTGTATCCTCGCAGTTGCATAGGCAATGGCGATTCAACCGAGTTATGTATTCTACAACAACAATTACTACCTACCACCTGGACAGCTTTGTCGCCGAAGTCTTCTGATCTTAATCTGTTGGACAATTTTTTATAGGGATACATTAAAGATATCGTATATACGAAACCTGATAAAAATATCGAAAATTTGCAAGATGCAATTATAGGAGCATTCGATACTTAAAATATACTTGTTTTGGAAAATGCATGCAGGGACATCGCTTGGCGAGTGCAATTATGTGTTGAAGTAAACGGTGAACATTTCGCGCACTTATAAGATGTATTTTGTTTTCCTATTTTTCTTACTTCACAATTATTTAAACAGTTTGCCAGTTCATTTATTTTCATGGCCTATTGTAAAAAAGCATTAAGATTGCTTGTAATTTTTTATTTACAGAAGGATTTTAAAAATTGAGAAAGTGTCATATGAAGATTTGAAAATGGTATTCAGTAACAAAAAATCCATAAGAAAAAAATTGACTATCGTATATTAAAATCTAAAACCACCGATTGAATTCTAATGTCAGTTAATTCCACATATGTTAAGATACCCCTACGCCGTTTTTCATTTTGAACAATCTCTGTAAATCTAATAGTTATGAAGAATTTATATAAAAGACTTTTTCAGTTTTTTCATGATATTTCAGGAACCATTATCAATATCGCCATCCCGAAAAGTTGTTAAAAGAACTTGAAAGGACGCACCTTTTTTTAATTTAACCAAATTTGTATTTCTGCTTGTTTCTAAAACACTAGTAGTGAACGAGCTAAAATGAGAGGTACCCTGTATAGTGTAGAAACTTTTCGTTTTTGAATAGTAGTTACTTTTAAGTTGACGAAAAGGTACTTTTAAATTTATGATATAGCAGTATATCGTTGCAATGGAGTAGATAATCTTACTCCGTTCTGGTTCAAATCTCTTTTTCTAATTTAAATTTTCGCAAGAATATCGAGATTTATTTTGATTATTAAGATAACGATAAGGACAGGGACGACGCACATGTAGATCAGATGACATTGTTGTATCCATCGTTTGGGTCATCGTTATTCTTACAAATAGTCTTGAAGCACGTAACAGTTCTCTTAATTGTGTATTCCGATACTTTCCAGGCAACTTGTAAACATAAAGTTATTGTTTTGTATATAAAAAAAATTATTCACTTGTGAGTTATTGTAAGAAACTTACCACCTGTTAGCGAATGAAACAAATAACTTGGGTTTTTGCTATAGAGTTCGAAAATGGCTATTGCCAATTACTTAGTTATATTAAGAAATATTTTTTACTTAAAATTCATTTTAGCCAAAATGTTATTTAAATTTGATGAGTTAAAGATCAACTAACCAAAGTCAACCATCTATCTTTCCGCTTACATAAATTTCTATTGTAGTACATCAAAAGTTACTCGAAGGTAAAAGGTATTAGTTAACTGCTTGCCTGCGTAGAGGGCGCAATATATTGCACATAATTAACCAAAGGGAATGATATAATTTACGTTTTAAATTAACAATGTAAATTAATTATAACTCGCTTATATTCTAAATTAATGTATGTTAGTAAGCTTGGTATCGTATATTTATCGATTTTTCAAGTTACTGCGTGGGTGCCGTTGCCTATTTTGTCTATATTCTGGTAGTGAAGTTCTCTGGTTATCTACAACAAAAACGAGAGCACAAGATAATAACGGTAGGGACTGGGTATAAGGAACGACAGATAAACACTCTGCTACAATATCTATAATGCACAATCTACACAAGTAGTTAAAGATTAGTCATGTCATGAATGAATATGACGGCTGGGTTTTTCAACTGTAAAACCACCTCCTTTCTTCCTTCGGAGTCCTGATTGGAAGAAAAATGGCATATCCGTTTCACGACTCGTGAGAACCGTATTTACCACAAAAGTGCATGATAATAGAGACTATTCCCTTTAAAACATTGGCAGGGAACACCAAGACAACATTTATAATACGTATTACTCTAAATGATATTAATACAGTAATCTCCTAAAAATTAATTATTAATTCAAATAATTTGTGAAGCGCTTTCTAACGCGAAACACAACTACATAAATTTTTTGTTGGTGGCTATCAGACTGAAGAGTTGGTATACTTTACTTTTTCATGCCATTCTTCCTTCATCTTACATTTGTAACACGCCGAGAAAAGAAAAAAAATTCATGAATTTGAGAGGTAGTTACCAAGAAGGTCTTTTCAAAAATTAAGAAATGGAGAGTACCGAGAAGAGAAAAATGAAAAAAAATCTAAAACAAAATAATCCAGGCAGAAAGTGACGGTCATATGGAGAAACTGCTCAGTTCGGCTAGTGGCTTGCGGTGAAGAGATGTGAGCATGAAAAAACGAAGAGAGCGTGAAAATTAATTGCTCGGATGGTGCCAGGGATAATCACAGTAAAGCAGCTGGCTTTGCGATCCCACAGCGAAACGTGATTACCTACCTATTATCTGAAAGAAAAAAATTCAAAACCGAACACATCAGTACAAACCCAGAAGGGACTGGCTTCTGTAGCAAAGTGTGGCTTACCTGTCATAAAATAATACGTTCTAGAACAAAAAAAAACTAGTTACTTATATTAATACTAATAAGTCGAAATGAATTAAAATCTATCATAGATTCAGAACAATTTTGCGTTTACAAATCTCGAAATAACAAGTAAGCAAGTATTTTGATTTCGCGAAAAGGACGCTGTTAATAAAGAACCTATCACTCCATATAGTAGGATTGTACGGTGCGGTAGCTTGAGTCATTCGTTAGAATTTTATGTAACACAGATTCTTAAGGGCGAAGGGCCTATTAATACTTATAATTATTGTAAATGACATTTGGGTGGACATACATGATAAATAATCACTTCTTAAAATGACGAGCTTATTTATGTCAATACACGAGAAAAATTTTGCAACTCCAAAAGCAGCTACTCTAATTCTCAATCATTAGCATAAAACAACCTACATAAAGTTGCAGCAGTAAACGGTTCTTAAATAAAACAATATTAATATTAGATATCATCTCGCATGAACATAACCTTCCTTGTAAGCTACAAAGTTTATGCATCAAGAGAACCTTATAGATATCCTATTTTAACAATTACGTTCACTCGCCACTATAAATCAAATCGTCGGGTAGAAACGAACTTAAATCAAATTAACATGGATTTCGATTGATGTGCATCACTTGAAATACTAGCAGACAGCCACAGATGTCACAGGAACTTGCAGCTTGAAGTTAACTACTTATTCCGTATTGAAGATGTCGATAGAAAAGCGAGTAGCGTAGTTGCCTATCTTCCAAATCTGACAACCAGCACACTGTGAACAGTGGAAGAAAAAAAAGCCGTTCTATCAAATACCTCGTAAGAGGTAGTATAAATAGCACAAGTAAGGATGGCTTCTACTCGATAGAAAAAGAAAACTAACTACCTGTTTGGTCTTTTTGTCGCACGTTTGACTGTTTAATTTTAATTCGTTGTAAATTCGTAGTTGTAAATCAAATAGCAAGGGTGTCATGCCTTGTCCCGTTATATCCTGATATAAAAGCTCCTTGACTAAAGGGGTAGTGATAGACACTTGCTCATGGACATCGAAAAAAAGCGGTTGTGTTGGTTCGGTAAAGTGAGTTAAGTCAATAGTGTCATGAATGCGAATTTATCGATAAACCCCTAAAAAACACAGTTATAGTGCTTACGTAACACGTCCAATGAATAGCATACAGTCCATTTGTTGAATAGTAGGAACGACACTTATAGAACAATAGAAAAACGGCCGAGATAAGTCGATATATAAAATTATAAGACACCTCGCGTTAACAAACACTACCGAAACACTTTCCGCGATTTTAAGTTACAAGCACAGGTATCGAATCAAAAAAAAACAACGGTAATAATAATCCCAACTAAATAAACTCGAATTAATCCAATATCAAGAAAGATAATTAAATCATGATTTAGAGTAAGTTAGTTGAATAAGGTTAGAAATATCACTTTTGATGTATATAAATTTAAAAAAATACAACTATGATACTAGACATTACGAAAATATAAATAGAATAGAAATTTACCCGTTACACATTGCTACTAGTTAAATATCGGCTAGTTTTGAACCTTTGAATTTCGATCCGTCTGTTAATCAAGCTTTACCAGGCATCTTACCATCTACATTCTACACCTTCAAAATAATAATTCTTGACCATGCTCCAGACATATTTTTATTAACCCAAGACTCATAGACGAATGGACTATATTGGGTGCCAGCTCCTAAGATACCTAGCACTAGAAGTTAAATCTAACAATAAAATATGTATAGCTATAGTAAATACAAGATGAATTTAATTGTAATCTACAATGCGAAAACAAAATGGTACGCAGAGTAGAATGGATTGTTAGAAGAGAAAGTCTGGAAATATCAACATGAAGTATACAAATCCAATTTGTATTTTGTATAGAGCGTATATTTTTTACATGTTATACTAGTAGAGATGATTTTGTTTAATTTTATTTATTTATCACATGATCCATACTTGACTTTGAACATGAGACATTGGTTGCCATTGTCTTATTTTGTTTATTTTTGAACTTAAACTTTTGGCATAGAAATTTCCGGTTATAGTCTAGGTAACATTGGAACTTTTTCTTTAGAAATAAATTTGGAATTCATCCTCATTTTTTAAAAGTGGAAAAGTGCTGTTAAATTTGTATTAAAATATGCATATGAAAATTTTTGATGGTATCAAGAAGGTGATGGTTTTTTGGAATATTTGTGGACAAGGGCTAGTGTCAACTTTATTCGACATTTAACGTTAATTTAATTATCTTATGATTTTCATAACCGTAAAATTTCTTTCTAACAACACAAGGGCAGATACTCCCTGAATTTGATTTCAATTTTAATCCATGGCTTTCGAAAGTCACCTCTTGCAGTAGCATAAATGTTTTATGATTCGCTCCAGATAAATGGTTTTAACATTGTTCTAAAATGAAGAAATTTATATCAACATACAAGAGCACATCTCACTGAATTAATTTTTTAAGAAATACCTAATTTTGATTTCACAAGAGCTACACCAATTAGCCTATGTGCAATTAAAAACCTGAATATAGTCAGGAATTTCTTTGAATGTTGTAATATCCCACGATATTTTAAAGATTATCAAGTGCTTCTTGGATTGTTATATTGGATACTATACATACACATTTAAAACAAGATTATTTAACGCACATGACTTGATCAAGTTTCCGTATTATTGTCCCGTAATCAGTTTACTGTGAAAAATCTTTCCATACTTGTTATGTATGTGTATTTGTTCTTTCAATATTGTTTTAGCTCGCTAGTAAAATACAAGCAATATAATGTGTATGTGATGCTCCGATGCACAAGTATAATTTGCAATGTCCTGCTACGCACTCGCAGCTTTCATGCATCATTCAGGTGAATAAACTCGAACGAATCATTTCAAGTGGTTGTGGCGGATCATGCTATTACTATTGACACTGGTCATTAAAAACAAATTAAGTATACATTGGTTGAAGGTATAAACAAGGCTGTTGTAGTGCGCAGAGACGTTTTTTCAAGTATCTAAGAATATAGGTTAAGTTGGGTCATCATCGTTATTTATATGATAGAATACTTGCCTAGTATTCTTTCGTAAAGTATTTTATAGTTGTTTAAAATTGTACACAACTAGTAACTGTGACTCATCTAAAGCATTTCGATACTGTTGATTTTGATCAGTTATAGGGTGCCAGTTGAAATACAAAACTTTATACCTAAATTTTGAGGTTAAAGTATGGGCTATATGAGTGCTATTATTGTTAAAAACGTTTGACCAGAAGTACAAATTCCGTGCAATTACACATACTTGTCTTTTATTTCTAGTAAAACTTTTTGTTTGAGGTGGTAGTAGTCCTACTATTACAACGTATTGTTGTATTCCGGTTTTGAGTATTCTATTTCTAACTCTGACGATATTAGCACCACTTTTATTTTTGGTATCATACTTTTATTACTATTTTTATAAATGTTAACCAAAAACTGATACAATTAAAGAATTGTTGATAGAGTGAATCATATAGGGAATATTATTAACATGGCGATTAGAATTTTTAATTAGTACTGTGACTACTTAGCAACTTTTTATTATTGAATTGGTTGTGAGTGACTTTTGAGGACGAAAGCGTAATTTGGAAAGCATTCTGCAGGTTACTACATTTTACGTCACGATTTTTTTTGCTAGTAAGAGATTTGAATTACCAGAAATGGCAAGTTGAAAAAGAAATATTTCGTGACAGAAAATTTTTACTCTTAGCAGAGTTGCATTCTTCAAACTTCGTCGAATCACGGAACTCTTAGAACTATAAGGTTTTTCCATGAACCTCTTCACGCGCTTTTAGAACGATATATCTTACGATAATATTCAAAATAAATTTATTGATATTTATATTGAGACCATTCAAGAAAAATATTGTATTTTTTACTTAAAAACTTTAACATAAAATTATCGTAACTTACTCATGATAAAACCGCAAACTCAATCTCCAGATATCTGCTACGCTTGCTTTATATTTAGATAGGGTGATGTTCTTGAATCTTTTTTACACAAACTGTCGAAGTTAGGCACTAGGTAGTCGCATCAACATCATTAGGTCTTCAGTCCTGGAACTGGTTAGACGCGTACCCTCATTGTTTCCTATTCTGAATTAGCTTACAGATTTCCCTGAAATTTTCACAGTCTGTAAATTTCACTATCTCTGTGCAATAGTCTGATCTAGTTCTATCACTTACCTACTTTTTTTCCTATCTCTGCTTGTAATATATCCCGCACTATTCTCCAAAAATGCCGTAGACCGTATTCTTCCCTTCTATTTCTCCTATTTGTTTTTGTTTTCCACAGATATCTTTATTCCCCTACTATTTCTATAACCTCTTAACTTTGTCTGTCCATGCTATCGATCCTCATGCATCTGAAGCACAACATTTCAAAAGGTTTCTACCATTTTTCTGTCTGCTTCTCCTACTACCCATATTTCATAGACGTACTGTGCTGTGCCCCACACATAAGCTATCAACAATTTTCTCCTTGTTTCTATGTTTGTTTTTTTCGAACATAGCCGCTGCTCTTTCTTTTTAGATGCAGTTCGGTTCCCCTTCTATTGTTTACAAATATATACCCTATTTCCCCGATATTCAGTGGTATGTCAAGGGGGTTATGCCCTAGGTCCCGGGTTCAAATCTCGACACGATCCGCTTGAAAAATGTTAGGCGAGCATTTTTCACAAAAATACGCCCTCGTTCGGATGAAAGGTAAAATGTAGGTCCCGTGTGCTATTGTTGGGGCGGGGGCGGGGAGGTTATTCAGTCTGTGGCTACCAAGGATCCCCGATCATTTAGCCATTAACCGAATTCATAGTTTTCCAATAAATCATTTCGCACAACTAACATCAGTTGAGAACATTGCAAAACCAATACTTGTAGTTGCTTATAATAATCATCAGGTTTAAGTGCAATTATTTTTTTCGTCATTAGGTTTTTGCAGTCTTGAAACTAGTTGGACGCGTACCTTCATTTTCTTCTATTCTGAGCTAGCTTACACCGTTCCGCACAGCCTAGATAGAGCTCGTTTTCCCATGTTGTTTCCTAATTATATGCCCTATTTTACCGAGATTCAGTGGTATGTGAAGGGGGTTCAAGGTCCCGGGTTCAAATCCCGACACGGTTCGGTTGAAAAATGTTAGGCGAGCATTTTTCACAAAAATACGCCCTCGTTCGGATGGGAGGTAAAATGGAGGTCCCGTATGTGAGTGTTGTCACACACGTTAAAGATTCCTACCTTGCTTGCTACAGCACGGGTTCGGAAAATTCAAATTTTCCAGGAAGCGAGACTTCCTGGCCAATGTAGTATCTTCGGGTGGAGCATTAGAAAATTAAGTGTAAGGTATGTGAAGGGGGTTAAGCAGTTTGTGGCTACCAAGGATCCACAACACTTACACATTTGCTGAACTCATAGTTTTCCAGTAAATCCTTTCGCACAATTAACATTAGTTGAGAGTATTGAAAATCAATACCTGTAGTTGCTTATAATAATCATCAGGTTTAAGTACAGTACACTATCTGTGTGCAATAGTCTAACCTAGGTCTACCTCTACCTCTCTTTTTTCCTATCTTTGCTTCTAATATATTCCGCACTACCCCCTCATGCCTTAGTATATAGCCTATCATCCTATCTCTCCATTTTTTTAAATCTTTTCCACATACTACTTTCTTCCTCTATTATTTCTAATACCTCTTTGTTCTTAACTTTGTCTGTCCATGATATCTTCATCATACGTCTATAGCACCACATTTCAAAGGATCTTTTTCCTGTCCGCTTCTCCTACTTTACAGGTTTCACAGCCGTACAGTGCTGTGCTCCAGACATATGTTGTAAGCAATCTTTTACTTGTTTCTATGTTTGTTGTCCTTGAATACAGTAATTGCTTTTTCTTGTTAAATGTAGCACGACCTTGTGCTAATCTTTGTTTTATATCTTTTGCGCTCTTATATCTTGCGTTATTTGGCTTCCTAGGTAGCAGAAATCCTTAAGCTCGTGTAACTTCTCATTACCTATTTGTATTCTAGTTTTTAATTCATTTTCCCCTCCTTTGCATACTAGTACCTTAGTTTTATTTTTGTTAATTTTCATACCGTATCTCTCTGTTAGAACTGTTTCCATTTCATTAAGAGCAGCTTTCAACTCTTCCTTGCTAGATGCTAATACCGCTATATCATCTGAAAATCTAAGCATATCAATCCTTTGTTGCCGCATAATAATTCCAAATGCCTTCTTGCACTTGAGAGTATTCATTGTTTCTTCGATGTACAAGTTAAAAATTAACGGGGATAGGGCACATCCCTGTCTCACCCCTTTCCTAATATTTACTTCTCTACGTTCCTGCTCTAGTTCTATTACTGCTGTTTGCTCTTTGTATAAGCTATGTACTATTCGTATATCCATAAAGCTTATTCTAATTTTTTTGAGTATTTCGTACATTTTTTTCATTCTACATTATCGAATACTTTTTCTAGATCTACAAACCCTATATACACGCTCTCCCCTTTTTCTATGTTTTTTCTATTATCACCATCAGAGCTAAAATAGCCTCTCGTGTTTGTCTCTTTTGCCTAAACCCAAATTGATCTTCTCCTAGTAGTCCTTCAGCTCGTTGTTCGATTCGTCTTTGTAAAAATCTAGAGTTATAGTGATTATGATGTTACGTTTGAAATTTTTGGATCTCTCGCCTGTCTCATACATATAGCTTACAAGTTGGAAGAGACGTTCTGCTACTGCTTGTCCAGCGGCTTTTAGAGTTTCTGCTTGCACCTTATCTGTATCCGGTGCCTCACCATCTTTCAGGCCTTTTAATGCTAATTCAAACTCATCTCTAAGTATAGGATATCACAAGTCATCCTTTTCAATATCTGTATATAAATTCCCTATATATTCTTGCTATCTATTCACTTTCTGTACATTTTCTATAATGACGTTTCCTCCCGAATTCTTTATATTTTTGCTATACGGTTTTATATCTTTAAAATTCATTCTAATTAGTTTGTATGCTTCGTCTGTCTGTCCTATTTCCATCTTTGCACTTTTAATCAATCCATTGTTCCTTAGCTTTTCTGCATTTACGAATAATTTCTCAATTTATGACTTTACCTCTGTTTTACTGTTTCATCTGATCAATTTTTGTATTTTCGTCTTTCTTCTATTAGATTCGGGATATCCTTTGTTGTCCATGGTCTCTTATTTTCTTTTTGTGTATACCCCAGAATATATCTGGCCGCCATGTCTAAGCTGGATTTAATGTTATTCCATTCTGTTTCTATTTCCTTAGTATAAGAAATTTTCCTGATATCTTTCAGTAATTCATTTGACTTTTTTCCAAATTTTTCGTAGATATCTTTATCTTTTAGTTTCTCAAAGTCAAAGTGCCTTTTTCCTTTCCTCTTTTTCAGATTTTTAAATTTAAGAGCGGCCTTCATAATTACGATGTTGTCTTTTACTTGATTCCTAAACCGTTGTCTAACAAGAATGTAATCTATATGACATCTTTCTATATCTTTCGGCATCTTCCACGTGTATCGTCTTCTAGCATGATGTTGAAATAATGTGTTTGTGATGGTTAAATTGTTCTTGTCGCAAATTTCTACCAGCCTATTTGCCCTGTCATTTCTTGTGGTTAAACCAAATAAACTTACTTCAGCTCCTTCCCTACCCTCACCTACCACTACAATAAAATCCCATGTAATTATTAAATTTTCATGTCCTTCTACTTATCTTAGTATGTTTTCGATATCTTTGTAGATCGCCTCTACCTCTTCCTCACTGTAGCTAGAGGTGGGCATGTATACTTGTATTATTACTGTATTTACCGGTTTAGGTTCTAATCTAACCACGAGTACTCTTTCGTTCTTTTGTAAGTAGTTTTCTACACGTTGTCTTGTCTTTTTTCGCATAACCATCTCCACACCCGAATTTCCTTCATCTGATGCTGTATGAATTACCCTAAAGTCTCCGCTCCAAAAATCCCCCGCCTTTGGCCTGCGAACTTTGCTGATCCCTACTATGTCTAATGCTAACCTATTCATTTCGATTTCTAGGTTCTCTAGCATACCTACTTGATTCATCTTCTGACATTCCACGCTCCGACTCACAGAATGTTGACGACTTTTTTTTAATACTTTTATAGTTTTGGATCACATCCCCCGATGTAGTCCCCTCCGGAGATCCGAATGGGGGACTATTTTAACTCCGGAATTTTTGCCCCAGAGGATGCCATCATCTTAAATATCGATTTAAGTGCGCTGTGTATTTGGGAGTGTGTCTTAGAATGCCATACCGGCCCCTATGGTATCTGCCACTCTAAGTACCGAAAAAGCTGCTGCCCTCTTTTGGAAACCTGTCTTAGTCTGGTTCCTCACTAAAGACCCCACTAATTTGGTAAAATGTATAGGTCGGCTCTGTAGCTCTCTGAAACACGCAAGCCATTCTACCCGTTCTAGTATTTTAGAACTTCGTCATGGTGTAGGTCCGTTCAGAATGGCAGTCGCATTCCATATTTTTTAATATACCTACATCATAGTACCAATGTAAAGAACTAATTAGCGGACGTAAATCGATCCTGACGTACTAGTGTTTTAAAGGCTGCTATGCAACAACATCAACAAGTTCATATTTATTCGCCAAATTACTTATGTCTAATGTAAGTATTTCAATATCAACGAACTATTAACTATTTCAAATAAATATTGAATGTACAATTTTCATTGTTTGATATTTAAATTCTGGCAGCATTTGTCTCTGCATTTTTGTCGGCTATCTGAAAATCTGATAATTTCACTGAAGATTATGTTGATGGTTCATTAATATTAACTGAAGTTGTGAGCCCAGCGGTAGTTCCCTCTTTGTCAACATGTTACATTCCAAATTTGGAAATGTACATTGTTAAATATGTGAGTAAATTCCTGCGAATATTTTCAAATAAACTTGTTAATTTCCGTCATTCCGGACAGTTGCGTTTGCGCAAAAGAATGCGCAGGGCGGAGTGAATGGCGCAAGTGCGCGCGGTGTGACACGATGGCATTAGACTACGAGGCCTGAAGCCGAGGACAGCTACCTGTGTCGTGGTGTGTCATTTCTCTTTTTTTAGGATGTAGGTTCCTCTATCTTATCTTGCCTTATCGTACCTCTACCTGGTTATCCTTGCCCCCCTACAAACATAGAGGATGGACGAATAAATCTGGAACCGATCCAGTTTTCCTAATTCCTTGAGAAGTGTAAATGTTTTGGGAGCAGAATGTCTTCTATTTGAAAATTTATCCGCATACCTATGTGCCGTTGCCCGGGCGTTGCATTGCATTTCAGCTCTTATTATGTTTATTTTCCCTAGCCACCTTTCATAATTCTTAAATGTATTTGTTGATCAATGGAAACGTATGCATTGACAAATGAAAAGTGCAAATCGATTTTTTTCGAAAACGGTGCGTCATAGCGACTTTAGATAAGTATATATTTTTTCTAATAAAAACAAAATTTATGAAATGCTACCTAAAATAGGCGACATTTAAAAGACAGAAACGTTATGAGTAAATGTCCAATACCCCTCCTAAACGAGCCACTTATTACTACAATTAAAAATTAGTTTCCAGATCACACGATTGGGTATATTCCACAAAGTACAAGTACAAAATGTTATCAGACTCTTTTGAAGATATTTGAATTAAACTGGTCTTACGGCGTCATCTTTAAGGAGTTCTAACTTTCTTAGCAAACATGTTTTGTGAAATCGACGTGAATGAACTCTAGAATTTGCGGTTTTCTTGTGTGTGGAGCGTTTCTGAACACCCTGTATATTAGATATATTAAATGAAACCAAATAAATGTAAAATAAAATACTGACAAAATAAGAATGTTGCAATGAACCCAATCATTGTTTCCAGCTGACACCGACAAATAAAAAGTGCGCTTCCGGACTTATGCATATTATTACAAAGAAATTGATTAAAAAGTTATAGTTTTAGATAATGATTATTAGATCTAACACAGCTACTTCATGTAAAAACATTTTATTCTTTAATGTACTTTTAAGTACCCATAATATTTTATCACGAAGTCGTGGGTTTCTATATTACTTTCTAATCAGAAATGCATGATTGCAACTCTCTGTTGTTTAGCAGCAATTACTTTCATAAGAATATACGAACTTACACAGTTATATATTCCAACTGTTGTTTTTATAGGAGTATTGTCCCTACTTGTGGATTAAGTAATTATACCACTTTTCTATGGGGCCATCTGTTTATATTTTAATTTTATTTATTATGCTGCCAGATTACTGCTAAAATTTCGTTTTAGACGAAGACAAAAATGTTTAGAATTAAAAAAATACTTTATTGCGTCATTAATTCCATTATTTGATTGGTTAAATAATTAATTTTTTGCGATGTCGTGTGTGAGTTTGCAATATCCTAGTGCAGAATGATGTGATGTTTCTGATTTCTTTTTCGCATTTCAGAGAACTTTTGCTGTACCAACTACATCTATACCATTCTGCATTTATAGTTCAATGATCTTAGAATAGTAACTAGTCGCGTGTCCAATTTTGATACAAAACAAGTAACCATTTTCTTTCTTTCACCGTGCAATGCCCCAGCAGTTGTGCTATTTTGTTTCAAATTCATTTGCATTTATCCAACTTTCATCACCACCGGCGATGTCGTATACCAAATTTAAAGTTACCTACTTAAATCGTATAAACATTTTTTACCATTAACTTGTTTTTGACTTTGAGTCAAAATGTCGGGAATTCAACTTGAACATAATGTTCAGTACTAACTATTGTTTTGCATTCTGCAGTCATTAGAGCTCGTTAGTGTATATGTATTGGGGCACATTCCCGTCTATTTACTATTATTCGCTTAATCACTTTGATAGTACTTAGCTGTATAGCAACATGTGCAATTTATATAAAAAATAATGATCTGATGTCAATAAATAAATCAAAAATTCAGCAACTTCGTAAAATTAGAACTCTTCGCTACTACTTGTAATACAATAGCGGCGATATTCTGCAATTAAGTAAGGATCACTGCACCATGGCAATCTATCCCTAGCAATGGTTCTTCGTGCCGGATGATTCAATCACACCTGTAACTGCAGCTTGCTAACAATACTACCAGCAAGGTAAACGTAAGTAATCAGATTCAAACGGATATAAAAACGTTAGCCCTTTCTTATTTATTACGCTAATTCTAACCCAGTAGTTGCATATCCCGTTTAACTTATTTTAACGACTTGTTTGATATCATTAAATTTGTGTTTGTTGCCAGTCTATAAAAATTAAATACTCCAACGTTCTAGCTCTTGCTAATAGGTACTTATCGATACTATAAGAATTTTTACACTTCTTTGGATGGTAAATTTAATGCGTTTTCAAGTATTGCATTTCACCACATTGTCAAATTTATTCAGCAACAATTATTGAATTGGATATTATAGCTATTTCTTGTTCTTAAGCTTTTATACACTTTAATATTGTTCACTCTTCATTAAGCAAGATGGAAAATGAGCATAAGCCTCAACTTCTAATGCTTGTGGTTTAAGAACTAACATTAAAGCTACTCTTACAAGATTTGATAACTTCTTAAAAAGCATATCCTTGTGTGATATAGTTGATGAAATTAGAACGTTTCCGTAAAATATCTCTTTATTCAGAGTTTGTTTAATCCAAAATGAAATTGAAGAAATTGAACCTATTCAAATCGCTGAAAACGAACAAAAATGTGACTAATTTGAAAATAGGTACTTTTCTATTGTGACATCTGCAAAGATGAAACTAGTATCGCCACCGATAATATTTCTTCAAAATCTGAAAGTAAAAATCCTTCAGTCTGCTTCTAGTGGCATACCAAATAACCAAACTCGTAACACCAAGCTTGCAAATTTAATCCTTCCCGAGTTTACGCGTAATTACGATTAATTTATTTCCTTTAAGGAAACCTTTGTTGCATTAATAAACCAAAACCCTCTTCTCACAAATGTGGGACGATTCTTCTATTTGCTCGATGTGTTCGGAGACGCGAGAAACATAATATCGTCATTAAGCGACAGCGAGAGCAACTGTAAAATCGCATGGGACCTATTAATTCAGCGATATAAAAATTAAAAAATCCATCATAAACTCGCATACGAAGTCAAGAAGCAATACTCATACTTCATGCACGATTACTTAAACTTAGGTCACGTGAGTAAAATAAATCCTAAGGGAAAAAGCTACTTTTCAATTTATTATTTACCGCACCATTATGTAGAAAAGAAGGACACTACATTTGATTTTCCAATGCTTCAGCTGAAGGTAGTACGTTTAAGTTCAATGAACACGTTCTAACTCTTCAGTTGAATATTATATACGCCCTTTTTTGTCAAAAATACAACCGTATGTTTAGCGTTATTATACACGCGACGTACCGCTATTTGAATACACTTTTGTACTATCAAATGCTTCACAATATCAAAGGAAATCTTTCACAACAATTGCGCATTTGCTCAGCAAACAAGTACTTTTTGGTAGGAAGCTCTTTAAAAGACAATATCCTTTTACACACGGAATATTGTGAATACTTTTATCCTCGTGTAAAAACACGATTCTTTCGTGGTTACGAATGAAAACTTTTAAATCTCGGTTTTATGCTTTTTTATTCCAATATACTGAGCGCTTCTACAAATACGCTACTGTGAAAATGAATATTTACAAAATTTTAGCTTCTTTTAAAATTTTCTTATTTTGCTCAGGTTTGGAGTGTTGTATGTTCAGGGAAGGGTGCTATATGACCTGTTGACGTGCGTGCGTGCGTGTGTGCGAGCGTGCGTGCGTGTGTGTGACCAATACTGCTGATTTAAGGCTAATTAAAGTAACATGAAATTTTTGCGTGCACTTTGGATCTCAACGTGGTTGTCTTGACAATCAAACTAACCGACACTCGTGTTCCTTTATATTTTCAACACTTTAGTTAAAATGCATTAAAGATGCATATGTATTCATACGCAAGATGGAATACCACTACTGAAATATTATCTGTGTGCCGAGATTAACACACTTATAATTTTGTTGATGACTATCGATAAACTGCGGCTGTTTATTGACAGTCCTAGTTCGGTTTAATAAATTCGTCACTATGGTTGCAACTTTTCCATTTACCATTAGGTGCAAATAGGGTTATGTATTCATGCATGTTTTTGTATGAATGCTTTTGAACATTTATAATAAAAAAATGGATTCAAGCACGCGTTTGTAGTTAGACAATCAGTTGAAGCATATTCAGAGGACCAACTGGAACAATTTTTGGTCTTTATCCTGATTCCCGTAGGGTTTCTGTTTTCCACAATTTCCCTGACAATGCCAATCTGTTAGAACTTTTTGAAATCGGACCAATCCTTACTGAGTTATGTCTTTTTTAAGACCTCAACCTTGAAAAGGAGAGTTTCTAAGAAACCTAATAAGAAAGGATTTCATTTATCTTTTTTAGTAAGACGTAATAGAGCTAGTCTAATTTATAAAATGTGTCGAACGATATACTCTGAAACATTTTGACATGTGAACATATTCCGACATATCGCAACGTTCTGTCATGTCGAGACGTTTCATAATGTCGTTGGACATATTTTGTAAATTGGGTTAGTTGTAATACGCCTTGCTAAAACAAATAGAATTTTTTTTAATTGTGTTTCTCAGAAATATCTCTTTTTTCAATGGTATCAAAGGCATTAAAAAGACTCTAACTCCGTAAAGGTTGATCTGATGCCCGAGAAATTCTGGATTACATTTCCCGCGAAATGTGGGATAAAGAGTAATGACCAAAATCTGTTCAAATACTCTCAATATGCGTTTACTGAATGTTTTTGGTAGCAGCAAGAAATTGGGATTTTCTTACACTAAAAAAATAACGTTATGATTTTTAATGAATAATTTTACCTGGCATGGGGAAAGTAATTCGAGCATAGGGAACGAAAATCAATGTAAATTGTTGATTATTTTGCAAAAAGAAAAACCCGTGACCGGTTTCACTGTTCTTGCAGATCATCAGATGGACGCATCTCTTTTTGCAAAACAACCAACTAAGTTCTGGCATAATACACAAATTAAGGTGTATTTATAGTGCAAATTTATTTATTTATTTATTGCCCAACAGACATTACATCTAGTTATAGGACAACACAAAACCTAAATAACAAAAATGTAGTGAACTAAGTAAGTGTAAACATAACAAAATACTCTATTGTTAATCCATATTGTACTACGTTAAAAGTATTGTAGTAATGTGAATTGGTAATTAATAACAACATACAAAAAAAGAAAAAATAAAAGCAGTTTAACGGCACTAAACGATTAGCAGTAATTCATTTAGAGAGCATAAGTGAATATCAATATCTGTATCAAGTAAATTAAAGTTACGACACATCATCAAATGCTTCTCATGGGCCCTGTATACTCTTATATAAGCAACTAACTATCGATGACTGTTTCCAGTCTCCGATGTGATAGTGTAGATGACATTGCCAGACAAAATGTTAATAGCGAGTCAAAAGACAAGATGAAAAATGAAATAAACAAGTAGGTAACAGGTCATTTGTTTATTTCATGTTACGATTTTTGCTTTGACAAATTGCTGTCGTTTGTGTGCGATATTATTACTATCACACTTCGAATAAAATCTTTGAAGAATTGCAGAAATAATGAAAATTGTATCAGGCATTATCTTGCTGATATGCCTACTATTTTAATTTTTGAACCCTCGTTTTAAATTTTTTGTAAATATACTCAATATATTCCTCTGCAGCGAATTTTTCTTGCACAACAATTAAATGATAGAACCTTTATTCGGTAACTGCTACCTCGCAGCTTCGAGGATATCTCATATTTTGCTTACTGGGACATAGAGAGCGCCACTAATCAAACGTACGTATTAAAAATCAACTTCCGTCTTTAGTTAACTTAAATCTAAAGTTTCAGTGCGATACGTGTAGTGTTGTAGCTACAACAAACTGTCAACGTTAACAAGTTAATCGAAAAATGGAATTAAACCGTGAACATTTCCGCGTAATAATTTTTATAATTTTTGTAGACGGTTATCCCAATACGAGTACCTCGTCGAGTTGGCTTCTGATTTCGGCAATGAAGTACCACATCAGTCAACAATTTTTTGTTAGAATGGACGGATTAGTAAGTCACTCACCAAAACGTTGTGCCGCACCAGTAGTTGTAGTATCTAAATATTCCTTTTAACATTAGTTTGAACCATTCTTGTTTAGTATGACGCCCTGTTTTATGTTGGTATAAGATAGAATTAGTATAAGATGTGTAGGACAGTGGGGTAAATTGTTTTTAATCGAGGTCCAAAAGCTCTGCGAGTATTGTTAAGTAGTTATGAAAGGACGACGAAGCGTGTCATTCGGTTTGAGTGAGTGAGTGAAGCACGACTAAAAAGTAAGCAAGTGCGTTGTTAATAATTCAAGTGCAAACGCAAGTGTGTTTAACAATGCAGTCTAGTGGTAAAGCTTGCTGAAATCATCCTCGAAGGACAGTTTGTCTACGATATAAGGTAGGATGGATCCTAATTAATATTTTCATTGTTGTAAGTGCATGTCGACGTTGTTCGAAATATTAAGGTCACTTTACCGGGGTCATAGATACCTGGGGTTTGTGTGAAGTAGACATTCAGTGCGCCGAGTCATATGTATAGCCGGACTTTTAACATTTCAGAGAGTTCAACGTTTGCAAGGACAGAAATGAACCGGTTGTGAGCCTAGTATATTTTAGTTCAGGTCACTTATGTTACGTTTCGATATTCGGACTTAGTTTATTTAAGGACAATAATAATTAATACCTACCATTTCGCTATGGACTATTATTAGTTTTCTTAAGTAGTGTATTAGTAATTAGTTATACAAGGTTGTTTTATTAATTCTTTTATACTTTTAGTAAAAATTATTGCATTAAAGGGTTATACAGCAGCATAACTGTTATTGTTCACTCTATTTCAATTCACGTAAAAGAATCCTGTTTAAGGGGAAAGTGTCAACGTCTATACTATGTTCAAGCTCATCAACGAAGATCGACATGTGACACATCGCGAAATTGAGGCATCATTAAGGATTTCAAAGACTTCAATTCAAAAAATTTTACATGAAGAATTGGGTGTAAAAAATTCGTTTCTCGTTGGACACCGCATCTATTAACCGAAGAACAAAGTATCTAGGGTGAATTGGAGTCAAAAAAAATCTAGACTGCTTCAACGCAGGGAACTCTAAAAACGTGTACAACATTGTGAGTGGTGATGAATCTTGAATTTACGTATACGAGCCAGAAAATAAACGCCAGTCGTCTGTTTGGATGTTCTAAGGTGAAGAAAAACCGACAAAAGTCATCCGTTCTCGAAGTGTCCCCAAAAAAATGATCACAATATTTGTGTCAAAAGCAGGTCATGTAGTAACAATTCTGCTACAAGATCAAAGAACTGTTACCGCCGATTGGTATACAACCATTTGTTTGCCGCAAGTCATCGCGGAACTTCGAAAACCATCATCCCCAAACGATTAATTATCCTCCACCAAGATAATGCAAATTTGCACACAACTTGCAAGACCATTGAATTTTTAACGCAACACAACGTCGAATCGTTAGACCATCCATGGTACAGTTCCGACCTAAGTCCCAACGTTTTATATACCTTTCCGAAAATCATAGATGGGCTGTTTGGTCAAAGGTTTCAGTCGTCAAAAGAAATAGTGTGTGCCTTCAAAAATGCAATTTTGACTGCACCAACAAATGCGTAGAATAGCTTTCAGGAGTTAGTTCGAGCGCATGCAAAAGTGCATTAATCTACGCGGAGAATACTTCGAAAAACAATAGTCTTTAAAAGCTAGCTACTGTTTTATTTCAGCTCTATATGCAAAACTTGAAAGACAACCCTCTATCTGTTCAAAGAATTCTTTTATGTATTTACTAGTAAGTGAATTGGGGTTGTGTCTGAAGCCGGTACAGAAGGCGATTTTTGCCATCAAGAAATCCTGGCGTTATTCGTAGCATAGTTTTATTATTTTACTTTGACAGGCAAATTCGGAGGTATGCCATTCCATTTTTGCAGTAGTTAGTAGGTATATGAAAGCGATGTTTTGCATAATTTTATATTAGGGCCTCACGGGTATATTTTCAGACAAAGCTACACTAAAGTTCTAAAAATACTACCTAAAGATAGCTGATTTATTCGATCTTATAAAGACATAAACGGGCAATTATATAGCTATAGCATTTGCTTTGAGATGAAAGGGTATGCGTGAACCATCTGCTTTCAAAGAGATTTTGTGTTTTTGAACATCTGGTGCGTCAGTAAAGTGGTCACGTATGCGTTATGCTGGACGTCGAGAATACAAATGAACTTTAAAATAACTATTGGAATAAAAATTTTATATGATGGTCCAGCTGCAAATTGTGAATAATGTTATTGGAATATAAAAATTATGGCATCGTGGGCGGAGATATGCATGGGCAGTTGTAATGTTCGTCCGGTTTTGGTGCGTATGTTAGTTCCGGCCTTACGTGGATTTAATATTGGAGCCGATAAGCTAGTTATGATTCTTTGTCCCAGGCTTAAATTTGTAATGCGATCCTGAAGGTATTCTTGTAGAACCACAGATTTGCTTTCTTTCATTGTTATTATTTTAGTTACACGAACCGCAGCCGGCTCTATTGTTTAAGGAATGAAGGTTGCACTTAACATTATGTACGATATGAACGTCTCGCTCTCGCTTTGAATAGACAATGCTTAATTAAAACATAAAAGCGTTGAAAACATCCCGTGCATTTTAAATATTACAAATTACGCGGTACTGACAAATTAAATTCAGTATGAGCGGGAATGCAGTGCATCAAGTTCCCAGAGTGTTCCCTCGATTACATCAACCCTCCGGTATGTGATGCGATGCGTTCAATGGCGTTCAAACGATGTCTCGAGACCGCCCCGGATTTTTAATCCATCTTCTTCGTCGTACGTGTATATCATTGTGAGTCACGGTTATTCCATAAGCGGGCCTCACATACTTGAAATTCCTATCCCTCAATAAAATTTCGTTCAAAACAATTTCCAGCAGGTGCATTCTTCTAATAATCGTTGACATAGTGTTCTACATAGTTAATGGTATTGTACAAGAACTGAATGCATTTGCATATACTGGTACATTTAACGCGCTTTCTTCACAGAGGTACAAATGATAAAGGTATGCAATTACCGCATGTAAAGTAAATAATAGCAAGATTTCTTATTGGAGCAAAACTTTCTTTAAAAAAATGTTGCAGTGTTAGATTCTTTATACATCGGTTTGCAATTAGGACTAGCAAATTAAATTCTTTGATTGCGTAATAAGTTATATGCACAGTTTGTAGGACTCGCTCATATAGTAAACATATACAGAATGACAAACCGGTACTGACTAATAACCGTAGGTTTTCATCCATTTCAATGCCATTTAGAACGTCGTTCAAAACAAATTTCATTTGTGAAACAGTTTTTGTTATCGCCTAAAATCAAATCCAGTTTTAATTTTTCTTAATCTCTCTGAATCTCTTGTCCTACAATTGAACAATTTTGCCTAATATTTATTGTTTACTTGAAATGCATATTCATTATTGATGATTCATGCTGCGAATTTCTACATAACGTTAAGCTTAAAAACTAGTTTTAATATTTAAAATAACTGCTTCGAACCTTAATACAAAGTGTCACACGTTGTAATTTGCTTTTAAGAAAGAATTTTGCAGTTTTTAAAAAATGATAAAAGTTTAATGATCCGATTACAAGAAATAAACGAAACATTAACCGATTAGCACCAAATTTATTTATTTTGTGAATTTTATCTAAAAACTCGAATGTCGGTCAATTAATATATACTTAAGTTATTTTTTCTCTAGCTAGTTGTGGAAATATATGCTGTCCTCATTTGAGGATGCTGGTCGATGATATATACGAAAACACTATAAACAATAATTTTGGTTTTACTTTACGAAAACAAATATTTATTTGCGTAAGCAATTTATTTAAACATTTTATTTTATATATTTGTAAGGGCTGATAATAATATGACTAAGCGTAATGTGAGCGTCTCAAGGCCGTAATTAAATAACCCATTTTTTTTTATATATAATTACTTGCATATCCTCCTCATAATTTTTAATCTAAATCGTACCTGGTTGGAAACAGCTACTTCACCAACAGTTTGAGGTGGCTCTCGAGAAGTGTAAAAGGATAATCACGTGAGTTCTGACACACATTCACAACTCATTACTTAATTGGCATTAATCAATAATTAATCTCTGACCACCACCTCATAATGAAAAATCATCGCTTCTAGTACTACTACCCCAAACATTCAATAAATCAGGAATAATCCTGTCTAAATACGTTCCATTAAGAATACTTCAATATAAAATGTATATCACAAAAAAGTGGTACGTTAGGCGTGTGCGTATGCGTGTGCGTGTACGTGCGTGTACGTGCGTGTATGTGCGTGTTTTGGTGTGTGTATGTGTGTGTTTTGTCGTGCCGGTGTGCTTTTATGATGTGTGTGTTTGTGTTTTCTTGTATTTGTGTGCGTGTGCTTATGTGTGTGTTGAGATCCTTGGGACTGTTTTCCTCTACCGATTTCCAACTGCCGGTAGACGGAAATCAGAAACCGAGAAGTACGCATTCCTGTACGTGTCCTGGCCGTCGGCAGCCGGAAACCATGGATGCCACGTACAGCCTCTGTTGTGTGTGTGTGTGCTTGTGCGTGTACGTAAGCGTGTGCGTGTATGTGTGTATATTGTCATGCTGATGTGTTGTAATTATGTTGCCAGAATATATCTCCAGTAGTAATTTCTAGTTGCGCTAAAACATTGGAAATATAAACATTATGTTACTGAAGCTAGTGTTAGATTCCTTAAAGCAATTACGAATATGGTTTGTATTTTCTTCTGTTTATTTTAGTTAGTTGCATTTTTTGGTTATATGGTTAGTATTGAGTCCTTATCCTACTAATGTTAGTATTCTAATGCTATTAAGTGTCCTGGGAGAGACTTGTGTTTGAGGTACGTTTGCCGCACTGTTGCCGTTTTCACTATGTTCACTTCGTTTTCACTGGTATCACTCCCGGTCGTCAGTATTCACGACCTTTCTCATAGATCTTCAGGAGACACGTGGTTCATAGTATGTCCTTGGGAGAATGCCGTTTTTTTTGTTGTCGATTCCCTTGCATGTTGGGTGGACTGTGCTTTTCTATTGCACATTCGATGCGTTACGTCAAACTTCTGTGTTTCGTATGATCTGTGTTTGTGGTAATTGTGATGTGTGGGGTTTGTATGATGTTTGTGTGTGTCCTGTCAGAGTCCGTTTGCGTACCTTTGATATAGTATAGCGGTAGTTTGGTGAGTGATTCTGTTTAGGTAAGGAAATATGTTTTCATTCCAGAGCATGCCCGAGAGGGGTACGTCCCGTAGGATTGTCCTGTCCATTCCTAGGTCCTGTTGAAGTTCGGTGCAGTGGAACACCAAATGTTCTGGTGTCCCCACCTCACCATATGTGCAGTTGTTGTTGTCTTGGAAGTCGAAGCGGTTCCTGTAGGTTGGATAAGGACCATGCCCCGTGAGAAAATGAATGAGTCCTTGTGAGGGGACCAAGTGGTGACAGTTTAGCCTGTCTTGGATGTTTGGGACTAGCGCGTATACCCTCCTCCCATTTGTGCTCTGGCTCTATTTATCTTGCCACTCGGTTAGTATTGTGTCCTGAATGTCCTTTTTTTATCCGAATTTCTTATGTTAGTTTTAGGATTTCCCGGACTTTTTCGGGTTTGTTGTTTTTTACCAGTATGTCGCCGCTCTCTTCCTGATATACAGATCAAGAGGGAGAACTCCTAATATCACATAGACGGCGTCGTGTGATACGGTCCGGTATTCTCCAGTAAGTCTTATCAAGGCCGCCCTCCTTTGGGGACTGTTGACTTTTTGTTTGGGTTTTACTAGATGTAATCTGGTTGCCCAGGCGCTCGCTGCATGACTTATTATTGATGCAAGTACGCTGGATAAGTATAATCTTACACAGTTTAGGGAGGATATTGTACGTTCGTTGTGCAAGAGTTGCTATGCATTGCATAGCTTTACTGGCACCTACTGTCACTGTGGCAATGTGTTTTTCGTAGTTCAGTTTTTTATCAAGGGTTAGCCCTAGTGAGGTATTTGGCCTCCGGTGTTCTTCGTATTCTGCCTGTGTTCAGTTTAATGATAGGGGTTCTTTTAGAGAACCTTTAACTATCATATAAGTTGTTTTGTCATGTGCTATCGTCATCTTATTTGCGTTGCACCATTCTAGGATTCTGTTCAATGCGGTGTTTGCATTGTGCTGTAGTTCATTTCTGGAACCTCCATCCACCACCAACAAGATGTCGTCCACATAAGCTACTACGGACCTCACTTCATTTACGGTTTCCAGCTGCTCCAAAAGCTCTTCAGACGTAATGTCCCTAAACATGGGACCGCAGACTGACCCCTGTGGGCATCCTTTGATGATTGATTTTGTGATGTTTTCAGTACCAGACAGTGTTACAAATCCATCTTGGCAATATCTTCTGAAGGTATGATGTAGTTGTTTTGGACTTTGAATTTCGATTAGCCTATGGAAGTGTTGGCCACCATAGGTTGTTGAAGGCTCCTTCTATGTCTATCATGATTAGGGCCACGTATTTTTTATTTGAAGTGGTTGCAGAATTTTATGGCTTTGTTAACGGCGTCTTCGGTTGATCGTCCTTGTCTAAATCCGTACTGCGCCGGGTACATGCCTTTCGTCTTCCGATGTTCTTGCATTCTCGTGCACAGTAGTCGCTCGAAAGTTTTCCCGAGCGAGTATAGAAGGCAGATGGAGCGGTACGAACCCGGATTTTTCGGGTCTTTTTCTCGGTTTTTAGAGAGTATGATTACGTCAGTTTGCTTCCAGCAGTTTGAAAACTTTGTTTGTCTTAGACATTTGTTGTACAATTTAGTAAGTTTCGGCGTGTGTTTGGTGTCTAGTGCCTTTGTGATTTATGTCAGGATTCCGTCTGGCCCAGGAGCTTTTTTGTTTTTACTTGATCGAATAGCGTGTCTAATCTCGTCATCAGTGAAAGGTGTTTCGTCGTCCTGTGCTCTATTCCATGGTATATTTCCATTCGCGTTTTGTTCGGTGACTCTTTGTCGTTTGCGTATTTGTTCTTGTGTGTCCTCTTTCCAGTCGTCATGAGGGAGGAGTGTATGTAGTAGTAATGTCGCCGTTTCAATCCAGTCCTTGGTTTCTGTTCCGTCGGGTTTGGTTAAAGTCGAGTATGTTGTCGGTGGTGCAAGTTTTCCTGTTACTATCTTGTACGGTACCCCCCAAGCATCCGTCTGCAAATGTCTTTCGACGAAAGTGTCCCAGGATTTTCGTTTCATGTTTTATAGTTCCTGTTTGTATGTCGCCTTGCGTTGTCTGTAGTTGGTCAGCTGGAAGGCCCTTTCTGCCGGTGTTAGGACAACCTGATAGCATCTCCTTGCCTAGCGAGCTTTGCTTTTCAATATCTGGACCTCTGTGGTCCATTTTAGCGGTTTTTGTGGTGCAGTTTGTCTTACTGTTTTTAATGTTTGTTTCATAGTGTCTTTAATTGTTCTTGTTAGGGCTTGGGCATAAGCGTGTACGCTGTCGTTGCGTTGGATATCAGGGGGCAGATTGAAGTTGTCCAGTAGTCTTTGCCAGTTGGCATTTTGTATATTGTATTTTAGTCTTTTTTTGCACGTTTCCGCATGTAATGGTATGTTATCCTTGTGTATTTCAAAAGTTATGAGGTTGTGATCGCTCATTGTTAAGTTGTCATGTACCTTCCAGTTTTGTATGTGGGGGTGAACTAGTCCGTTTGCTATTGTGACGTCAATGTTACTCTCTGCTTCTGCTCGATGGTTTCTGTGAGTGGGTGGATTGAAGGGACAGTTCATCACTTCAAGCTGTAGCTCGTTGATCATGTCCTCTACCCTCTCCCCACGCGCATCAGTGTTGCTACATTATAATTTGAATAAAAGCCGCTATACTTGCGGCCACGTCACCAATGCTCCACCCGAAGGTACTACATTGGGTTTAAACGCGAAAAATAAACGTGCTTCTAATTTATTCTAACTTCATAATAAAATCACTCTAAATAAAAATCTAACAGACTGAAACAAAAACTAAAAACAGGGTTTAAATAATGGTATCCCTAGCCTTGACTTTGGAGTGTGCCCGATCAACAAGACGAGCAAAAATGAGAGGGGGAGGGATCCGTAATACCGGATAGCAGACGCCGGCTCTGCTTACCAGTGCGACCTGAAGGGTCGACTTAAAACTATCCAAATCTAGCTAGCTAATTTAAAATGGATTCAAATTTCTAAGCATTTGCCAAATGTATTAATAGTGAATCCAGCTATTTTGCTTGCTTTATAAATTTACAAATTCGTCCTCCCTGATATAAGTATTTTATCGTAAATTTGTCCCTAACGTTCCCTATCATTCCCTAACTGACATATTATATATACAATCTTCTTTCCTATATATACTGCGACCAAAAATTGGCGACAGAACGTCAAACGAATTAAATCAAGCCACAAAACAATACAATGCAGGCAAAAATATAAGTGTAAAAATAAATATAAATATAATATAAATATATAAATAAACATATAATAAATATATAAATAAATATTTGAATAAGCAAAAGCATGTAACAGTGCATGTATTAGCAAAAGCAAATACATTATCAGGTGCACTCGCATGAGCATTATATCGACTAGCGCCATTACACAAAAACGTGCTTGTTAGATTATTTCAAAATCTGTTTAAAATCACAAATCAATGCTCATGCGAGAACAGCCGCCACAATTTTATTCTTACCTCCAATATAAATTTCTCCAGCATCCGAAGATCTGGTCGTCTACCTACATCTATTGGTTTTCTACTTTTATGGGGGAGTTGAATATGCATTGTTAAAGTCCTGGTGGATATGCACTAAACGTTCTGGGGGGATCACAATCACTATCACTTCACTTTTAAGTCCTGGGGGGATGCGCGGTTTTACTCTATTTTATTATTTCTTTATTTATTACACTTATTTAAATTAATGAGGTTTCCTGATTTAGTTTGTTGTTATTTATTTGTTTCGTTTATTCCCGATTTTCCGCGCGCAAAAGGTGGGACAGTGATTGTTTTAGTGGTGTATTCGTCGTGCATATTAGAGTTTTTGGTATATTTATTTAATTATTATTATTATTGGTTTTCTTTCTTTCTTTTCTTTTTTTTGTTTTTTTTTTTCGTTTTTTGTTTTGTTTTTTTTGCAGGTTTTGTTTATCATGCTCTTATCATGTCAAAATCACGCCAGGTCAAAATCTATAATTTTTCAATCCTCCCACCACCCCCTCCCATCTTACACACGATTATCACCGTCTAATCTAGCAACCCTTCCTGCGAAGTCTCTAAAGATTGTCCAGAACGCTTTCTGGTTAGCCACTTCCCGACTTCCTCTAGGCTCTTTGGTCATGCTAGACCTACGATAGCTAATTTCGTATCAGCCAACCCTCGATTTGCCGCTTCAAGCGGGCAGTCAAAGAGCACGTGCTCTGCGCTTTCCGCGCCCTCACCGCATTCACAGCGGTCGTTGTTGGTTAACCCGAACCTATGTAAATACGCTTTCAAGGCGCAGTGCCCTGTTATCAACTGAACCATTTTATGATCGAGTTTTACCTCGATCTTGCCTCTAGCTTCTAAGCTCGGTATGAATTTGTGGGTCAACCTGCCCGTGACAGCGTTGTTCCACCTCTCTTCCCATTGTCTGATTGACTTTTCACGCAGCTTTCTTTTAATCAAAGACTTCGGCATCGACGAATGTGATATTCGAAAGTCTCCCGTCGCGGCCTCTTTAGCTAATTCATCAGCCCTATCGTTTCCTATGTTATCATTGTGCGACCTGACCCAACAGAACTTTAAACGTCGAAACTCGAGCGCCGTACGCGCTATTCTCCAGACGTCCGCTTGGAGGTCTGTCGAGGTGTTCATGTTCGTTAAAGCCGTCAGTGCCGATTTACTATCACTGATTATATAATACTCATCTCTGCCCGTATGGTTTATTACGTAATCGATAGCCTCTCGTATGGCTACCAATTCGCACTGGAAAATTGTGCTCCAGTTCGCGAGTTTGGTTTGAAACCGAAACACCTCCCTTTCCTGCTTATACACGACAAACGCCGCGCGTGCTTGCCCATCGTCCATACGTGAACCGTCCGTATAAATTTTAATACCCATCGCGTCCTCATCACCTTCGACAAACTCGATTCCTCTAATATCAGCCGGGTGCCCCAACTCAGATACAACGATCTTTCTTGCAATATCCCTATTACCAAGATTAAGATATACGCTCGTCAATTGACGCACCTCCCTGACTTTACAACCTTCTGCCCATACAGAAGCTGCGTACAGCATTGCCGGCTCAATTGCTCCGGCATAAACCGTCCTCAGCGATTCGCCCCTGAAACCCCACTTTATTTTAGCCGCCACCATCATTTTATTTGATATTTCGCGACCCTTAACTTTTTACGTATTGTACGTGCGCTTTCCAATTTAATTTATCGTCGATCTTGACGCCGAGGTAGGTAATACAATCTTTAAACGGGATTTTTGCCCCTCCTAGCTCTAGCCTAGGAGGTCTCTGTCCTGGTTTCGTGCCGAAATAAAGCGCCTCTGACTTCGCCGTGTTAAATTTTAATTTTACCGCCTGCGACCATTCGTGTAATTTATTAAGCGCCTCGTTCGGTTTTGTGCGCATATCCATTAACAATCTCGATCTTACAATTAAAAGCGTGTCATCCGCAAACCCAACGATTGAGCATCCTGCGGGCAACTTGACCCTAAAGATGCTCTCATACAATAACTTCCAAAATGTGGGACCAGAACATGACCCCTGCGGGCATCCCCTTTCCACCTCACGCGACAGAATTTCACCCGGAATTTCAACCTGTGCCAATCGCCTCGAGAAATAACTCTTGACCAAGGACATCAAGTTTCGCGGATAACCCCTACGATCTAACTCGCAAACAATTAATGGCCACCAGGCAGCATCAAATGTTCTTGAAATGTCCAAAGCAAGAACGACACAGTACTCTTTAGCATCTCTCGCTTGCTTAATTTCGCCGACAACGAACTCTAACGCGTCGATAGTCGACTTGCCCTCCATGAAACCAAACTGTCGGTTATTAAAACCGCCGCTGTCTCGCACTAGGTGCTCAACACGCATAGTCATAACGCGATCTAAAACTTTCCCCAGCACCGGTAGCAAGCTAATTGGACGATAGCTGCCCGGATCTGACGCATCCGCCTTTTTAGGTTTGGGTATAAATTTCACGTTCTGGATCTTCCAGCAACGCGGAAAAACGCCCCTTTCTAAACAAAGATTAAACAACCCGACAAAGACGCACGGGGCTAACAGGCACGCCTCCAGAGCTGCGTCTGAAGTGATTCCATCATGCCCCGGTGCCTTCTTAGGGTTCATCCTCCTAAGAGCCCTGACGACCTCGTGAACTAGGATTGCCTTATCGGCACCTGTTCCTTGCGCCTCTGCAGCTTCCCGACGTACTAAATCGTGCGACCCTTCATCCCCCTCGGGATTATCCGATGGGAAAAATTTCTCTACTAAATATTCCGCT
Source organism: Platerodrilus igneus (assembly GCA_036346225.1). Lineage (NCBI taxonomy): Eukaryota > Metazoa > Arthropoda > Insecta > Coleoptera > Lycidae > Platerodrilus > Platerodrilus igneus. Next base: position 2,678,614 of record JARFIW010000816.1, on the reverse strand, counting down.
GTGGTTTTAAAACCTTCCGTGTATTCGCCATTTGTTTTCTTTATATTACTGAGCGCGATTTTTTGTTGTTTTCCTCTAATTACGCGGTATGCGGTTCCCCAGGGTTCTTTCTCTGAGTTTTGCGTGCAGAATTCTTTAAATTTATTCGTTCGCGTTTCTTCTATTAATATTTTATATTCACGGTAACTTTGATTATATTCTATTCTCCGTTGTTCTCTTATATCTCCCGAGGCGCGTTGATAGCGGCGCCTTAGGTTACGCGTTTCTGCCCGCTTGGTGGTTAGTTCCCGGGTCCACCAGGGTACGCTGTCTTTAAATGTTCTCTTTTGCGGCATGGAATACGACGACGCGTCTACCACCGCGTCGTTTAATTTTTTCGCGAGTGTTTCTACTTCGTCTGCTTCTCGGCAGTTAAATAGCTCATTTTCGAGCACAGGGATACTTTCGCCAAATTTTTGTTTAAATCGCTCCCAATTTGTTTTTTTATTACAGAACCGCGGAAATACAGTTAGCTGCTCGTTTGCACTTGTTTTGGTTTCAACGTCCCATGTTATTAATTTATGGTCAGAGAGCGTTTCCTCGTCCGACCTTAATTTCCACTTACAAATCGTTTCTAACATTTCGTTCGGGACTGCAGTAATATCTATAAAAATGCTGCCTCTATGCCTCTCAAACGTAGGTAAATCATTAGTATTTATCACACTAAGATCCCATTCCGTAAAAAGATCAGCAACCTGCGAGCCTCTATCGTCTTCGATAGGGCTGCCCCATAGTGGTGACTTGGCATTAAAATCTCCCCCGATGATTAGATTTTTATTTCTGCCGATTTTACGAATAATATTATCTACTTGATTTATCAAGTCTTCGGTTTGGGGATTTTCCCGCCGGGAATCGACCGGCGGGAGGTACGCGCTTATTACGTAGAACGCATTTTCCCCTAATTTGATTTCGGCCGTCGTTACAAATTCGTTCGATAAATTATTTAATATAATTCCGGCGCACGTCCCATTATTTATTATTATTCCGCTACGCGGTCGTTCACTATTCGCGTTTAAGACGGTAACCCCCCTCCCAAAACCTGTTATTTTGTGGCTATACAGGTGCGGTTCCTGTATGAGCCCGATGCCCATTTTATTTTCGTTTATTATTTTAACGAAATTATTTGTAGCCCCCTTGCCTCTACCTAAATTAATTTGCGCACATTTAATTAACGACCTCCTCTGAACATCATCTAATGGCCTAGGATCCATACTCGATGTTTCTGGTGATGACTGCATCATCAGTGTTGCTACAGTGGCACATTGGGGATTTTCTGTTTACATCTGCCATAAAAAGTGCGGGTTGGTTTGTGTATGTACGTGCGATATTTTTAATGTTGGTGATGTATGGATCGGGGTCCAACCGAAATTGGAAGTATGTGTTGGTCAGTATCCAGTTGTACATTTTGAAAACGATCCTAGGTTATGGATCGAAACGTTAATAAAGATCATTTTAAAAACTATGAGTGGTTTAATCCCCAAAAAAGATTAAGAAGAAAAATGTACATGTTTTGTCCGGATATTTCTAGGCAGACGTTGTGTTCGTTCGTGTATCTTTGTATTATGGTTGCTTATATTTTAGGGTTGAATATTATGGTGGCTGTCATTGGGCTGTCTCCCTTACATATCTGTCTGGCTGTCGTTGGCATTCCCGGTAATTTTCCGTTTTTTGCAGTATGGTTCTTGTATGCAGAGTATATCTAGTCGTTGTGTTTCGGCCAGGTGTCTGATTTCTTGCGTTGCGGTGGCACTACGCATGGCGTTTAGCTGTCCAATTTTAATTGTGGTTGATTGCTAACTATGAAGGTCTTTAAGTAAATATTCATTATAAGACATGGCGGTCCAAATATAAGTATGCTCAGATGATGGTCTTAATATAAATTGCTCAGATTCTAAAGAACATGGCGCTACTAATATGAATCAGCTTCTATCTTCTTTTGTGTTCACAAAGATATACTTGCGAGAATTGGCACTAATGCTCTTTTCCATCCATGATTGCGGACCGGGATGGTTTTCAAGTAATTGCTCAGTTTATAAGACATGATGGTCCAAATATAAGTATGCTCAGATTATAAAGGACATAGGGGTTCTAATATAAATCGCTTAAATTATAAAGGACATGGCTGTCCTAATATATATTGCTCAGATTATAAAGGGTGGCGATCCTAGTAAAAGTTACTCAGATTATAAAGAGCTTGGCGGTACTGATGTGAATCATCTTCTATCTTTTTTTGTGTTTACAAAAATATACTTGAGAGAATTGGCACTAATGCATTCCTCCGTCCATGATTGTGGACGTTGATCATGTAAATACTCAATTTATAAGACATGGCGGTCTAAATATAAGCATGCTCAGATTATAAATAACATGGCGGTTTTCATATAAATCGCTCAGATATAAAGGACATGGCGATACTAGTATAAGTTGCTCCGATTATAAAGAACATCACAGTACTGATGTGAAATCAGCTTCTACCTTCTTTTGTGTTCACAAAGACATACTTGAGAAAATTGACACTAGTGCTCTCTTCCATCCGTGATATGTAATATAAATTGATCAAATTATAAAGGAATGTCATTCATTATGTAAACCAGCTTCTATCTTCTTTTGTCTTCACAAATATACACTTGAGCTAATTTTTATTAGTTAATAAAATGCATTTTAAAATAATTTGCTAATATAGTGATATTAGTGCCAGTGTCATTTTGACCTATATTATTTCAATAATAATTCTGACGGAATTATAGTTGAAGTAATATCGAGAAATATATAAAATAGGTAATTAATAAAATAAAACATATAACGTCACATCATAATGTCATTTGAAAAGGAACATGTAACAATTAGTGCCATAAAAATAATCATAAACAATTATCATGTAAATATATCAAGGTATCCACTTTTTAGAAAACAACACTTCTAAATAAATAATATTTTCTATAAATGCATGTAATAGGATTTTGTAATTCTTTGTCTAAATTTTCTACATACTGTAATGCCAATTAACCAGATAATTGCTGTAAGGTTATATCATAACAAATTACCAAAGCTTATCGATACAAATGTAGTAAACATTTAATTTAAATTCATTTTTTTAAGCAATTATTGCACCCTTAGAATAAAATATAAAAATCATTCATGCAATTTTAATAACATATTCACATAAATATTACTAAATCACAGCAATCATTTTCGTTTACAAATTCATTAAACACCCAGTGATAAACTAAGGTGAATAAAATGAATATTCGAAATTGATTTAATTTGACAGGCAGGACATTGGAGACCATCGATGTATTTAATTTTTCACAGCTATCGGTAGGCAACTGCACAAGTTTTTATTATGTTCCGCCGGCGCTTATGATCTACGCATATATGTGCGGTACTTGCTTGATATTGACAGTGGTCAATAATGAAATAGACATAAAATCTCTGAAAAGGCGTATATATGTCTGATTCTTTTGATTAGAACGCTAAACAGACAGGATATTGTTTTTAAATTTTATTCTCATACCGAATACCTACTTTGACTGAAAATATTTTAAATTAGTTAAGAGTCGTTATTTTGCCTTGTGGTGTTCTGATTGTCTAGGGTCACCTTGTTAATGTTTCTGAGTAACAGAGATAACATTTATTTACAAGGTAAAATATGAATATGAACTTATTATACATTAACATTAAAGGCACGATACGCACATAAAATATTTACAAATGTATTTGTGTGCGTAATTAAACTGCAAATGTCTTTAACATAACTGAAACTTTAGTTTGTAAAGTTGCGGCACGAATTTCTATGTTGAAGAAATAGATGTGTCTTCACGGCGAAGACCTGAGTCTGGTTCGTGTAGGTGAAGGAGTTCATGGTTATAAGTAACTCTAGCCGAGGTTACACTGAATGCAATGCAGCATCTCGTGGCGGTGATTGCAGTAAAATTTTGATAGCTTTAATACCTAACGACTTGTGGACTGGCGATGGCGTACGGCAGCTTCCTTGCTTGGTAGAAATTGAAACGGGCTGATGGCGGAATGTTCCCAGTTCTAGCGCGCTTGTTGGAGTCACGTGCTCTAGGAGATGGTCCTGATGGCTGTTGCTTTGGAAGTCGATCGATCAGTTCAAACTGTTATTGCGGAGGATGTTATCCGTTATGTGGTTATAAGAATTTACTTTAATTTAACGCATTAAATTTTGTGGTTACAATGAGGTAGTCTTAAGGAAAACCCTTAGTGTGCGAGGAGCTTGGTGACTTCTGTCTAGCACTCTTCTTAAGTTCCTTCCAAGAAGTTTGGTGGCATTATTAATGAAAGAATAAAAGGAAGCGATTTGCTCTGGCATTTGGATCTCCTTTCATATCGAGGTTTGTTTGTTTGTGTTGTACGTTGGACAGATCTATTTGTGTTTTATGGGGTGTCGGACGAATCCATTGTTGATCGAGGGGTGTTTTATGCGTGCGTGCTATTTATTTGCATGCTGCGTGCTTATTGGTCAGTTAGTTGAGTATGGTTGGTTGCATACTCATACAGACTACTTACAAAAGCAGCATTTCTAATTTCAAATTTTTGATATATCAGTTTGTATTTTCAAGAATTTTATGCACAACAGCAGCAGATATACACGAAACATTAAAATTTTGAAAGATGTATCACGAACGCACAGTTCGCTTTTGCAGAAATTTCATTTTTTTTTTAATTGAAAGTATCATGTAACAGTTTTTTTTTGCTGCCGCCTGCAAAATCTAAATTTGAATAAATTTCTGTATAGAATCTTATAAGGTTTGATTTTCAACATATTTATTTTCGTCGTTAAATTTAAAAATTAAAAAAAAATATGTAAAAAGTTTACGGCTAGGAAATGGGAGCGTGCCTATGCGTTTGATATGGAAAACGTTGGTTTTAAAGTAAAATATTTGTATATATTTTTTTTAAATTAAATGTACTTGAAGCCTGGTTTAAATTGTGAATTTACGGTAACATGATAATTCTCTGCTGATTCAATAGCACGGTATTTATGTAATATTTAAGGATTAAACTGTATTGCTTTTGAATATATCATTTTAACTCAAGATCTAAAAAAATATTGTTTTAAAGTGGGCGCTATATCATCTGTATTAGAACTACTACTTTTATTACCGTATTTAAAAAGTTGGACAAGTGTTGTTTGTATTAATGCTGGATTTTATGTTCAGAGCAGCATAATGTTACCTTTATTCGCCTTTATTTTTTTTGCCTTTAGTCAAAACCGTGCAAATTGCAATATATATTTTTAACTTTTATTATGATATATTTTATTTTATATAATATTTTACATTTTTTCATGTTGCTTGCCGCACGTTAGATATAAGAAAGTCCAGCCCTAATCTCACATTCAGCATGTGATTTAACAGTAAATAAATAAAAACGCTTCAAATCAAATCCATTTACTAAGACGTTTATTTAATTTTGTTTTAAACTTGTCAAGTATTTATTTGTTCTTTAAATAAGATTGGTCGCTTATTGAAAGCAGGACAACGGAAGTTAGTAGGGCAGCTTTGCGCCAGTTTTAAATTGGATTAGGTGTTCGTGTAACCTAACACCCAATTTTAGTCACCGATGCTTTGTGCATCGATTGTCTTAGGTGTCTTTACTACTCGGTTACAATTACAGACTAATAAGGAAGTGTACATGATTAAACTAAAAATAATTGAAGCTCCGACGTATTTTTGCTGCACTGCTTTGAAATTATCTTTTGGGTGTCACTATTTAAATTATGTTGTTAAATCTCTTATGTATTTTTAAGTAAATTTTCCAATACCATTTACTGTTTTATTTAATATTTAATGCATAAAGAGCACCTACTAATTTAATTTTTTACTTTCAGCGTGATGGGATGATCGGATTAGAAGAATGCGGGCCTGCGCCTCCTCGAGCTCCTCCGTCTTCTAACAGAGCCCGGGAGCGTACGGCCCAGGCTGTTGAATACTACAATACACGTTTACAGCGTGCCCGTGTTAATGCAGGATTATCAACTTCTCGTTCTTCATTTAACGATCGACACAATAATCAAAATTTAAACCCTCGTCGACAGCATCTCTCCCCAGACCATTTATATCGTAGCAATTCTAGTTTAGAGCTTTTAGATCACCAAGGAAAACCTTCCAATACTTCTTCGCCTACACTTAAACGAGAATACGGCAGTCATGGGTCGATTGATATAATTGATCGACCCAGTCCGATTTTGGGACCAAGTGAATCGTTTTTTTCAATGCTGCAGGACTACCGACCAACGGTACTTAATGCCAACATATCTGATCATCGTTGTTCACATGCTTCATCTGAATATATACGCGGTAAAGTTGATTCAGAAATTGTATCCGATGAAACTATTACATCACATCATTTAGCACCACAGAGTCCTAAATTACGTGTTAAGTTATCAAAATTGTGGGGTTCTGGTACTGTCGGTGGTAGTGCAGTGAAACACCAAAGACAAGCGATGGATGATAGTGTAGTTAATTCATCAACGAGTAATACTAGTGTTGTGTTACCAACGGATTCAGAAGAAATACAACGCAGAAGAGCTTTTGTGCACTATGACTGTCAGTCGCTTACCACTAATTTAGGTTATTCCGTCCGAATACGTAAAAGTCTATTATCTAAGAGGCGTAATACTACTACGGGGGCTTCCGCAGCTTCAATGCTAACGCGGTCATCGACACCAGATGGTGAAAGTGGCGATGAGGATTTTGGTGATGGACATAATAACGATCTAGTGGATAATTGTCCCTTTTTCCGTAACGAAATCGGTGGAGAGGAAGAAAGAATAGTTAGTCTGACGAGGTTGCAAAATGGACAACAAAGTTTTACACAGAGAAAACCTCTTCATCGACCATCATTAGCGTACGGTGTTGCAGTTTTGGAATTCCCTATAGGAGAAACGCATTGGCGACATTCGACTTGTCCATACCAAAGACTTCCACGACCTATCGAAAGCGTGGACCAAGGCGCTTTGTATTACAGAAAATACTTTCTTGGTCAAGGTGAGTACTTTTGAATTATATAACAGTTGCACACTTTTCAAAGTATTTGTGGTTCATGAATTAACATGTCACTTCTATAATTTTTATAATAGTTTAAATTATTTTAGTGTTGTTATTCGTAATAAGTTTTTTTCCACAAGACACTACTTTTAAATATAATATAAAACGACCATTTCTCTTTTTTTCTAACTGGTTCTTTTGCGGGTATAACCTCAGTATTTAAAGTTTTACAAACTTTATTAGCATCTTTTGATATTCTCTGTTATAGTGTTAACTGTCTTAATGTAAACGAACGTCTGACATTGAAATGATTGTGGCAAGATGAGAAAAGAACATCTATTATGCTCAACGCGATGTCCTCTCATGTATCATGTAGCCGATGTTAAACCAAGTTTGAATATAAATAATCCTGGTTGTTGAGAGCCGGTTAAGAACGCGGTGCTGAAATCTACGGTCCCACTGGTAAGATTGTTATAGTCTAAGGTATAACCGTTATAGTCCCGCGAGCGCACGTCAGAGCCACTACGATAGTTGGCAACACATACTAAAACGTACATAATATTGCATAATAAAACTATTACGTCATAATTGCGTCTCAAATTGTATCACATGCCAAAATGTTTACAGTGATACAAGAAGCGCCTTAAAGGAAAAGATAAAATGTACTCACTTAAAAATGTGGAACGCTTCACGACTTTGCAGTTATTCTTACGGCAGGAGCCATATTCATTTCCATGGATCTCGGCGTTGTTGGGCGTGGTTCGGGTTAGCCATCGTTGAAATCAGATTAATTAGTCTTCCCTCTTCTTTGTTTGTAGCGGTACGATAGGAATAACGTCAAGGCAACGATATCAGGTAGAGATAAAGCGAAACCTACATTATCTGAAAGAGAAAAGACAAAGGCACGGCACAGATAAACCTCACTGTTCGACGTCTCGTTGGCTAATCATTGTCGTGTCGGAAACCGCGCACTTCTTCCTCACTCCACGTCTGCGCATTCTCTTGCGCCGGCGCAACTGTCCGAAGTGACGGAAATGAACACGTTTATTTTTAAAATATTGGCGCGAATTCACTCACAAATTAAAAAGTGTGCAATGCCAATTTTTGGCATGTAACAAGATCCCTTTTCGAATCGCATAATTCTGTCACACCAATTACCACTCTAAATTCTCGCCAAAATTTTCAAACGTATACTGTTCACTGTACTTACAAATTTTGTGAGGAACCAGTCTAAGACAGGTCTCCAAAAGGGGGCAGCGGCTCTTTCGGTACTTTCTAAGACACACTACTGCGATATGAAAGGCAACGTGAAAACACCACATTATCTTCCAAGTACACAGCGTACTTAAATTGTATTTAAGATGATGGCATCCTCTGGGGTAAAAGATTCCGGAGGTAAAATAGTCCCCCAAACGGATCGTCGGGAGGAGACTACTTCGCAGGATGAGATTGGAAAATTTAGAAAAAGAATCGGGGTCATTCTGCGAGTCGGAGCGCGGAATTTTTAGAAGTATGAAGCAGGTAGGTAAGCCGGAGAACTTAAAAATTGAAATGGATAGGTTAACACTAGACATTGTAGGGACCAGCGAAATTCAGAGGCCAGAGGCGGGGGATTTTTGGAGTGGAGACTTTAGGGTAATTCATACAGGATCAGAGTATGAAAATTCTAGTGTGGGGATAGTTATGCGAAAACTGTGTAGAAAACTACTTACAAAAGAACGAAAGGGTACTCTTGGTTAGATTAGAATCTAAACCGGTAAATACAGTAATAATAGAATTATATATGCCCACCTCTGGCCACAGTGAGGAAGAGCTACAAGCGATCTACAAAGATATCAAAGACCTACTAAGATACGTAAAAGGACAATTTAATAATTACGGGAAATTTTAATGTAGTGGTAGGTGAGGGTAGGGAAGGAGCGGTAGTAGGTTTATTTGGTTTAGGCACGAGAAACGACAGGGGAAATAGGTTGGTAAAATTTTACGACAAAAACAATTTAACCATCACAAACACATTATTTCAACATCATGCTAGAAGGTGATACACGTGGAAGATGCCAGGAGATATAGGAAGATACCAAATAGATTACATTCTTGTTAGACAACGGTTTAGGAATCAAGTAAAGACTCTAGAAGCTACCCAGAAGCAGATATAGGCACTGACCACAACATTGTAATAATGAAGGCCGCTCCTAAATTTAAAAATTTGAAAAAAAGAAACGAAAATGCACTTTGACTTTAAGAAATTAAAAGATAAAGATATCCACGAAAGATTTGAAAAAAAGTCAAATGAATTGCTAAAAAATATCAGGAAAATTTTTGATATTAAGGAAGTAGAAACAGAATGGAATAACATTAAACCAAGATTAGACATAGCGGCTAGAGGTATTCTGGGGTATACACAAAAAGAAAATAAGAAACCATGTATAACAAAGGATATCCTGAATTTAATAGAAGAAGAACTAGAATACAAAAATAGATCAGACAAAATAGGAAAACAAAGCCATAAAATAGGAAATTATTCCCAAATGCAGGAAAGCTAAAGTACAGCGACTGATGAAAAGTGCAAAGAGGTACAAACTAAGATGGAAATAGGAAAGACAGACGAAACATACAAACTAATTAGAATGAATTTTAGGGTTATAAAACCGTGTAGTAAAAATATAAGGGATGCAGGAGGAAACGTCATTATACAAAATGTAGAGAAAGTGGATAAGATGGCAAGACTATATAGGGAATTTATATGCAGGAGAGGAACTAACAGCATTAGAACAAGAATCAGACATTGAAAAGGATGACTTGGGATATCCTATACTTGAGATGAGTTTGAATTAGCATTAAAAGGTTTGAAAAATGGTAAGGCACCGGGTACAGATAAGGTGCAAGCAGAAACTCTAAAAGCCGCTGGACAAGCAGTAACAGAACGTCTCTTAGAAAAAGGGGAAAGCGTGTATATATGGTTTTTAGATCTGAAAAAAGCATTCGACAATGTAAAATGGAAAAATATGTTCGAAATACTCAAAAAGATTGGAATGAGTTTTAGAGATAGAGGAATAGTACATCACTTATACAAAGAGTAAGCAGGGGCAATAGAATTAGAGTAGGAATGTAGAGAAGTAAATATTAGGAAATGTGTGAGACAAGGATGCGCCCTATCCCCATTAATTTTTATCTAGTACATCGAAGAGGCAATTAATACTGTCAAATGCAGGAAGACATTTGGAATTATTATGCAGGGAAAAAATATCCATATGCTTAGATTTGCAGATGATATAACGGTATTAGCATCTACCAAGAAAGAGTTAGAAGCTGCTCTTAATGAAATGGAAACAGTTCTAACAGAGAGATACGGTATAAAAATTAACAAAAATAAAATTAAAGTACTAGTATGCAAAATAGGGGAAAATAAATCAAAAACAAGAATACAAATAGGTAACGAGAACTTGCAAGAGGTTAAGAATTTCTGCTACCTAGGAAACCAAATAGCGTAAGATGGGAAGAGCGTAAAAGATATAAAACAAAGATCAGCACAAGGTCGTGCTACATTTAACAAGAAAAAGCAACTACTGTGTTCAAATACAACAAACATACAAAACAAGGAAGATATTGTTTAAAACGTATGTGTGTGGGACAGCACTGTACGACTGTGAAACTTGAACAGTAGGAGAAGCGGACAGGCTACAGATAGAAGCCTGGTGCTACAGAGGTATGATAAAGATATCATGGACAAAGTTAGGAACAAAAGAGGTGCTAGAAATGGTAGAGGAAGAAAGAAATATGTGAAAAATAGCATAAAAATAGGAGAGATAGGTTGATAGACCACATACTAAGGCATGAGGGAATAGTGTGGAATATATTAGAAGCAGAGATAGGAGAGAGAAGAGGTAGAGGTAAGCCTAGGATGGACTATTTTACACAGATAGTGAAATATGTAGGGAATATGTGGGAATTTTAGGGAAATATGTAGACTAGCTCAGAATAGAAATGAATGGAGGTACGCGTCCAACCAATTCCAAGAGGGAAATCCTAATGATAATTGTACTAAACCTGATAATTATTATACGCAACTACAGGTATTGGTTGTGCAATATTCTCAACTAATGCATACAAGAAATTGCCAACGGTAATGATACGTGTATTTCGTTTTTGAGAAATAAAATTTTTACCATAACACTATAAAATTTATATTCATTTACATTATCAAACAATATCACATGTTTTAAGTTTGTGAAGTTAGCGACTAGAAGTAGCAGTCAATTACCCGCCTCATCAATAAGCCACAACTCTCCTACCAATCTACGGAAAGACACGCCGCTTTTAATGCAACATCACTTAGCTACGCCCTCATTCTTTCGTATAATACAACCTCCTGTAGGTATGAATGCTCGTCTACAATAATTATCTTTTCTAAGAAAACTAAATTAGCGCTTTTGTAACTGTCTACGGTAAGGTGTGCCTTTTTATCAAATCTTCAGAATGACAAATTACGTTACCGAATACTCCCTGTATGTTTGTTGTGGTTTGTTTAGCATTCTTCTTAATCTTCTTTGGGAATGAAACCACTCATAGTTTTTAAAATCTATTTTATTTACGTTTCGATCCATGACCTAGGATCGTTTTCAAAATAATAAAAACTTCAAGTTTGACGTTTATGACATAAATTGAAGGTTACTTTGATTTATTGATGTTTGAAATATTTGGTTTGAGTACACTAAGCAAAAATTTTTAAAGTTATTAAAAGAATGATTGCCTTCAATTTGTGTTGCGACCTGGGATCGACTTTCCTATGGTAGCCAATACGCTTAACGTGAAATCAGCTGATTAATTTTTATTGGTGAATTTGATATAAATTCAATAATTTGGGAAATATTTTTTAACATGTTTCTATTTATACAATTGAGAGATTTCTGATTTTATGTCTTATTTTACCGAGATTTATTATTTCCCAAATTATTGAATTTATATAAAATTCACCAATAAAAATTAATCAGCTGATTTCACGTTAAGCGTATTGGCTACCATAGGAAAGTCGATCCCAGGTCGCAACACAAATTGAAGGCAATCATTCTTTTAAACTTTAAAAATTTTTGCTTAGTGTACTCAAACCAAATATTTCAAACATCAATAAATCAAAGTAACCTTCAATTTATGTCATAAACGTCAAACTTGAAGTTTTTATTATTTTGAAAACGATCCTAGGTCATGGATCGAAACGTAAATAAAATAGATTTTAAAAACTATGAGTGGTTTCATTCCCAAAGAAGATTAAGAAGAACGTTACCGAATGCCTAATTTCCTGTAGATTACAACCTTTTTAATTTTTCTCTGATTATATCAACTGACCGCTGCTGGTATTATTTTAACTTTTTTTCTAGGTGTATGCAAGAGGTCCGTCCTTTGGTAAAGAAATCTACATTTACATATATGTTCCTTCAGTAGATACACGGAAGATTTTTAAAATCTCTATTCAAATAAGAAAGTTGTTAGTTTTTCCTGAACCGTATGAAGTGGGTAACACAAAAGCATCGAATTTCTAAAAAAAACTACATTTAGGTATTAAGGCACTCAGTAGATATGCGGCAATTTTTAAATTATATGCCCAAATAAAGAAGTTATTAATTTTTTCCTGAACTGTATCAAGTGTCCGCCAGCACTACTTTAATTTTTTTCTGAAATAATCCAAAAGTAGGGAAGTTGTAAACAAATCCACATTTAGGTATTAGGGCCATCAGTAGATAGGCGGCAGGTTTTTAGGTTCCATGCGCAAAAAAAAATGTATAAACTTTTTGCTGAACCGTATGAAATAGCCGCCTGCAATACTCTATTTTTTCTAAATTAATACAAAAGTATCGAATTTGTAAAAAAAACTACATCTAGGTATTAACGCCAATAATACATACGTGTCAGATTTTTACCGTTTATGTCCAAATAAAAAAGCTATTAATTTTTTCCAGAATCGTATAAAGTGGCGACCAATATGGTTTTAATTTTTTTTCTGCGTTAAATCAAAAGGATCGAATTTTTAATAAATCCTGCATCTACGTATTAAGGTCAGTAGCACATACGCTGAGAATTTTATGTTGCATGCCCAAGTACAAAAGTCATTAATTTTTTCTTGAACTGTATAAAGTTGTCGCTATCGCCACTTTAATTTTTTTGTGGGTTAATACAAAAGCATCGAATTTGTAAAGAAATCTACATTTAGTTATTAAGGCCATCAGTACATACGCCGCAGATTTCTTTAATTTTTTTTGGCAAACCCAAATAGCACATACGCGTCAGATTTTTAAGTTCCATTTTAAAATAAAAGTCATTAATTTTTTCCTGAACTGTATGAAGTGACCACCAGCACTGCTTTAATTTTTTTCTGGGTTAATACATAAGCACCAAATTAGTAAAGATATTATGCCCAATGGTACATACGTGGCTTATTTTTAAGTTCCATGCCCAAATAAAATAGTTATTAATTTTTTCCTGAACTGTATGAAGTGACCGCCAACTCTACTTCAATTTTTTTTGAGTTAATCGAAAGTCACCGAATTTGTAAAAAAATCTACATCTAGGTATTAAGACCAATAGTACACACGCGGCAGATTTTTAAGGTCCATGCCTGAATTAAAAAGTTATTAATTTTTTCTTAAACTGTATGAAGTAACATCCAGCTCTACTTTAATTTTTTTAGTTAATACAAAAGCATCGAATTTGTATTAAAATATGCATCTTGGTATTAATAGGCAGAAGATTTTAAGTTCCATACCCAAGTCAAAAAGTTATTCATTTTTTCCTGAACTGTATCAGTGGCCGTCAGCACTACTTCAATTTTATTCTGGGTTAATACAAAAGCATCGAATTTGTAAAAAAATCTGCATCTAGGTATTAAGGCCAATAGTACATACGCAGCAGACTTTTAAGTTCCATAGCCAAGTAAAAAAGTTATTAACTTGTCCTGAACGGTATCAAGTGGCCGCTAGTACTACTTTAATTTTTTCTGGGTTAATACAAAAGCATGGAATTTATAAAAAAATCTGCATCTATGTATTAAGGCCAATCGCGCTTACGCGGCTGAGTTTTTCTATGCCCAAATAAAAAGTTACTAATTTTTTCCTGAACTTTATCAAGTGGTCGTCGGTACTACTTTAATGGTTTTCTGGGTTAATACAAAAGCATTTGTAAAAAAAATCTACGTTTATGTATTAAGGTTAATAGTACATACGCGGCAGATTTCTAAGTTTTATTGTCAAATAAAAACCTCACTATCTCTTTCCTGAATAGTATCAAGTGGTTGTCAGCAGCACTTACGTTTTATTCTGGGTAGATTTCGTTACAAATTCGCTGCTTTCCTATTAATCCAGAAAAAATTTGAGTAGTACTGGCGACCACTAGTTTAATTTTTTCTGGGTTAATACAAAAGCATCGAATTTGAAAAAAATCTATATCTAGGTATTAAGACCCTCAGTACATACGCTGCAAATTTTTAAGATCCATGGCCAAATAAAAAAGTTATTAATTTTTCCCTGAACTGTATCAAGAAATGGCGTAATGGACTCACAACGAGATGGCCCTGGCATATAACTGTAAGGTGCGATTTAAGTGAGTGCATTGCTTTTATTTATATTTTAAAAGTAAATCTGATCATTGTATCACTTTTAAACGTGTTTTGTATTTGATTTATTTTTACCGCGTAATCATGTTATAATGTACGATTGCGCAATAATAAGGCGCGGGAACCGTAAGAGTGCCGCCCAGTACACGTTTTGTTGATATTTACTTTGTCCATAATTAACCTCCAATTTATCTTGTAAGATGTTAGTTTTGAATATATTTATATCATTTGTAGGAAAATTAGGTTTTTCACTCAAATATCTAATAATTAATAATTTTAAGTTTTTCTAGTGATTTTTGGATATTTAATATGGCGACTTTTAAAATCTAGTTACTTTTAGTTATTTTTTATCTTATGTGTTGGCTCCATTGGAGGGACCATAAATCTTAATTTAACAGGTTGAAACTGTCACTTTTATTAAGTATTTGTTTACATTTTTAAGTTACCTTAACCATGCAGTTTTAAATGTACTGTAATTTATTCCTTCTTTTCAAAAACAGTGTTATGTATATTTCTTTATAAAAATAGTGTTGTGTACCTTTGGAATGTGTTTAACAATTACCTTAACCTCACTTGTGAGTGAATGAAAATGTGTTTTTTTTGGATTTAAATAATTCGTTTTGTAAGTACCTCTATATATAGTTACCTTAATTGTTTATTTGCTATCCCTTATGAAAAATTTTTAATATCGTATTAAATTTGATTATATACCTGTTTTAACAAATTTTGTTTAGCGTATTGAAAGTTGTTTTTAGTTTAAATTTTAGTTAACTATCATATTATCTTTGGTTGCCATGATTTAAACCGTTTTCCTATAATCTATATAATTAACTATAGTTTACGAATTCTTTTTTAGAGAAAATTGTGTCCCCAAACACAACTATTGCAAATCCCCTGAAAATTTATTTTGGTATATCTACTTTCTCAAACACTATAGTACAATGAATCTGGCATACCTTAAAGCTTTTGAAACGATCTTTGAGCTGGAGTCGCGTAATATTCAAGCGGCAACAAACCAAAATGATTGGCGTTTGCAGTTAAAAGCTATATTAGCTCAAGAAGCTAACGGTCAACCAATTCCTCGTGTAATAGTGTCTAATGTACCACAAAATACCTTTGAAATTACACAATCTCTTGACAACATTAACAATATACTTCACAAAACCTATGCAGAACCTACCGATATAGAGCGTAAACGCATTAGATCGCGTATAACGCATTTAAAACAGCAAATAGATTTATTGTCGTTGCTTAAAGATAAACAAGCTAACGAAACCAAACAAACTTTCCTATCTGACGTTCTCTTACTTGAAGGAATCGTCTTCGAAAAATTTAACTTAGATTTAGATGTAAATTTACTTAGAGTTTTTTCTAATTTAACAATTTCTCAACCTTCTATATCGTCTGCGAAATCGATACCAGTATACGAGTGGGGTATAACTTTTTAGGGCTTAGATTTTCAAATTTCGTTAATGTCATTCCTAGATAGAGTAAATGATTTTAAAATTTCTCGTAACTGTACAGACGAAGATTTATTTGTCTCTGCAGGCAAATTATTTTCCGGTTCTGCCTTGATTTGGTATAGAAATATACGAAACCAAATTTCTACCTGGGAAGAACTAGTTACGTGTTTAAAACGCGATTTCTTACCTCACGGCTATATAACTCATCTCTGGAATGAAATAAAAAATCGTACCCAGGGACCTAACGAAAACGTAATCTCTTGTATTACCTCAATGGAAGCTTTATATAGCAGAACCCGAAATTATAGATCAACTTCTCAGAAATTTAAACCCATATTTTTCCGAACGCTTAGCTTTACAACGCATATCTTCTTTACCTCAGTTTAAAGATTTATGTCGCTCGCTTCAATAAGTGAAATTACGTGTAGATAAATACCGTCCTCCGCCAGAAAAACAATCTGGCCTATTAGAACCAGACCTAGCATGCAAGTCTGAACCCTCTCGTAAACTATTTAGTGTTACTCTTCCAGCTTCAACTAACTCACTTACCTGTTGAAATTGTAAGAAAAGTGGACATACTTATAATGTGTGTACATACCCAAAAAACTCTTTTGTTATGTATGTAGTCGTAGCGTGCCTTAGCGGGCTGGGACGTTTCGGATCTATCTATTGTTATCTAGTTTTATCTTACCTATTATATTGGCAATGTACATTATTAAATATGTAAATAAATTCCCGCGAATATTTTTAAATAAACTGGTCAATTTCCGTCGTCTCCGAGTCGCGCCTGTGCGGAATGAATGGCGCAAGTGCGCGCGGTGTGATACGACGCCATTAAACTACGAGACTTGAAGCCGAGAACAGCTACCTGTGTCGTGTGTCTGTCTTTTCTCTTTTTTAGGATGTAGGTTCCTGTATCTTATCTTGCCTTATCGTACCTCTACCTGTATCCTTCCCGCCCTACCTACGTACGAGCAATAGAGGTTGGACGGATAAATCTGGCTCAGCAAATGACGTTATGGACCCACAACGAGATGGCCCTGGCATATAACTGTAAGGTGCGATTTAAGTGAGTACATTGCTTTTATTTATATTTTAAAAGTAAATCTGATCATTGTATCACTTTTAAACGTGTTTTGTATAATAAACGATTGCGCAATAACATGGCGCGGGAACCGTAAGAATGTAATTTTCCAATGCTCCACCCCAAGGTACTACATTGGCCAAGAAGCGAGTTTTTTTTTATCTGGAAAATTTGGAATTTTGCCGAACCCTTGCTGTTCCAAGCAAGGTAGGGATCTTTAACGTGCGTGACAACACTTACAAACGGGACCTCCATTTTACCTCTCATCCGAACGAGGGTGTTTTTTTGTGAAAAATGCTCGCCTAACATTTTTCAAGCGGACCGTGTTAGGATTCGAATTCGGGACCTTGAGCGTAGTAGTCACACATATACCAACTACGCCACAGAGCCGCTTGCTTAAAAATTTACCGCGCAAGGCCACCTTTTTACATAGATGTGAATTTTTACAAATACGATGCTTTTATATTAACCCAGAAAAAATTTAACTAGTGCTGACGATCCCTTCATACAGTTCGGGAAAGATTATTTGGGCATGGAAGTTAAACATTTTTCGCGCATGTACTGATGGTCTTAATATCTAAATATAGATTTCTTTTCAAATTTTCTGCTTTTGTATCACTTAGAAAAAATTATAGTAGTGCTAGTGCTCACAATACGATTTAGGGAAAAAAATCACTATCTTATTTGAATACAGAATTTAAAAATCTGCTGTGCATGTACTGAGGGCACGTATATGTAATAGATTTCTTGGCAAAAGCTCTTCTTGCATAACCTAGAAAAAGTTAAAGTAGTACCGGCGGCGGCCAGTTGATATATATTACCAAAAATTAGTAAGTTAGTATTCGGCATGAAATTAGGTATGCAACAATGCAATTTGTGTCATCCAGAAGATTTGAAAAAGGGCACAACTGCTTGCATAGATATTTACAAAAGCGCTTACTTAGTTTTTAAAGAAAGATAGTTACTGTATAAGAGCGTTATTACTTACAGGAGGGTGTTTTATACAAAAATATGAGGGCGATGTTAAATTATGTTGGACTAAAATCGGCATGTTTTTTTTGTGGATTGGTGGGAGGGGCGTTGCTCATCGAGGAGGCGAGCAATTGACTTATGTCTAGTCGCTAACACTGACATAAGGTTTTTAGCTTTAATTCTTCAAACAGAATTTGTAAATAGTTTATGCATTTACAAATTTGGATCTTAACCAAGGTTTGTCAGATCTTGTATTCCATTTACATGCTCAGATTAGCTAATTTTTAATTTATAAAGGAGGAATGCTAAGTGGTTTTTCTACTTTTATACAAGTCTTTCAATTCATTACACAAATAAACCTTTTAACATAGTTTCCTTAGCCGGCCTCTCACAAACGAGAAAGTTCTAATTGTTACAAATTGTAAATAGGAATTTACCTAAGTTATTTCTTTTTAATAAAATATCTGAAACCAAAAAAATTGAAATTTTAAATATACAATTTGTTTTACGAAAAGAATCTTATGGACTGAAATGATGATAATTTTATTTCTAATTCGTTTAGTGAGGGTATCAACGTCTCAAGGGGGGGTTGTTTAATACAACCGATTTTTTATAAATTCATTGACGAATTCGACAACAGAGTAACTCGCTCATTTTTAATAACAAGTTGTAGATAGTCACCCCGACGGAACTACTCTTCTGTAGCTCAGACCATGAAATTCATCAACGGCTCATTTTCGCGTAACAGCAGACTACTCCAGGCCGATATCTGAAGTGAAAAGCGGTATTGCAGTCCTTAGGTTTTGCGCTAAAAACACATAGTTCAACACTGTCTTACTTTTTAAATTAAGTATTACTTTCAACGACTCCATTACTAACCTCTCGGAGGATGGAATGGAAGTGACAATATTACCCTAACGTTTCATAAGAACGATTTGTCCTGGAAAACCTTATCTAGATGGAATTTATGCCAATGAAGACAGATGCTTGACAAAACTAGGACCGGCCACGAGCCGTGTTTATAAAACAATTTTGAAACCTTGATATATTTAAGATCATAACGTATTTACTTACAATTCCTAACGATTAAGTGCTATTTTGAACGATTACCTTGAGGTTTTTATGACTTAACATCAGTTTTCAAGCAACTGAAGTATAGAATTTGTTATAGCAATGAAGTGTGGAATTTAACCTTACATCAGAATTAATAAAAAATAACGAATTTTTTTTTCATCTGGAACTAGAATTTTATTAGGTATGTGAAAATTTATTTAGGATTGCAAAGTGTTCGTTTTTAAAAAATGTGTTACATTGTCTTAATAAAGTGTCTGTCCCAATTTATACACCTTCGATATCTTCGTAAAAACTATTCTGCCTCTTGTAAAGATATTTGTTTATGGTTGAAGTTTCAAAGTATATCTTATGTCGAATTGTATTTATCATATTTTGGTCCATAATGTATACGTCTCTTTGTGGGGTAAATTAATCTAAGTTATTTTGCATGAACCCATCCCAAAAATTTTCTGTGTACAGCCTTGACAAGACTAATTGTTTAATAATACATTTAAGCTTCTTCATAAACGTTTTTGTATTTATTTAATGATCGCATTTGAAACAGCAAGGACCTAGTTGAAAGCGGTTGTTTCGTTAGGTTCTCCTCTAAAATAAGGGAAACAAACCAAGAACAAACAGTGGTCCCAAGTAATAACGCTTCTTATTCAACATTATTAATTTTCAAGCTGCATACAATTCAAGGGTCACTAGTTCATCAGTGACGGTCAAGATGGTTTTGATCGTGTTCGTATCGACCTAAACCATCACTAACCGTGTTAGTTAATTAGTTGAAAATTTCTTTGTTGGTCAAGTCTTAGTTTTGCTCTTGATGAGAGCAATGACCAGTGGAATATTACTCATTTATAACAGTACGTGTATTTAAAGCTTCTACACTTATGATACAATAATAATTAACGGTGTAATTAGTTTTACCATTTATCTCTTTACTTGTTTGACTTGTAATTCAAATATTCTTTATATACATCAAGGCTATGATGCATAATTATTAACTTCCCTTTACAATTCAGATCATCAAAACTGGTTTGGAACGGATGAGCAGCTTGGCCCGGTAGCGATATCAATACGACGTGAAAAGGTCTGTCACCAGGACACTCACACCAACTCCTTTATGCAATATCAATACCGACTTATAATACGTACATCAGAACTCCTCACATTACGTGGGGCTATTTTAGAAGACGCTATTCCTAACATTAAACAATCCAATAGTAAAAATATGAATGTAAAAGAAGTTCTCGAATACGTAGCACCGGAAATACAAATTAGTTGTTTAAAATTAGGCGTACCTAGTACGCAGATGGAGGAGCAACTTCTGAAACTAGATGAACAAGGTCTCACGAGTCATTATAAAGTAGGTATAATGTACTGTAAAGCTGGACAGTCATCTGAAGAAGAAATGTATAACAACGAAGATGCAGGGCTGGCGTTTGAAGAATTCTTGGATACTATTGGAAAGAAAGTTAGACTGAAAGGATTTGATAAATATAAGGCTGGACTTGACAATAAATGTAAGTATAGCTACTCCTGTCCCTGTATTTAAATTTCAGCTCCTACTATTTATTTTTGAATGGAATATTATTTACAGTGTGTCACTTCTATGATGAGTTATTTACGGCTTTTTGGCTCATAAATTAGACAGAAGTGTATATGGCTGCCAAGCTATTGCTCTAAAATTTCTTTTTCTATTATCTTACAGCAATAATATTTATATTATGAAAATGAAATAACATATTTCTTTATTCAAGCTTCAGCAAAAAACACGTAAAGTAAGTTCCGGTATTTACGTTGTAGAAGATTCTGACATTTTTACAATCTCCATTCTTGGATGTCAGTGTTAATTAACTTCTACATCTTCCGAATAAGTGATGCTATTTACTTTATTTTTTAAGCTTTTTTATTACCCAGCCTCAATAGAATTTTAATAATAACTTTTTCCTCTTTTTTCTCCTGTTTTCGCCCAATTACTGCACATTATTAATGCCCCTTTCAGAATTAGTGCTTTTATGTTCATATGTAGTCCGATTTCTACTTTGCGAAATACGTATAATCGTTTCTACAGTTATAATGCTTAATTAGGGTAGTCCGCTTCCAAATTTTTATAATCATTCGAGATTATCGGATCAGATACCCCTCAACCCATGTACCACGCCGAAAGGACAGTTGAGACGCTTCCACATCTAAGTGAGACCAGGACTAATAAAAATTATTTATTTTTCCCATCTCTGAATATGGGCAAATGTATCCCTGGAAATTAGTTTAAAATTTATAGGTTAATGCTACTAAGTGCTTTATAATACATAATTAGTAATTATGTCAATCGGCAGATTATTTTACTGGCGCAGGGATAAGGAATTCTCTCTGCAGAAATTTTATGCTTAGCAGCCTGTAGAACCATCGTCGAAATAAATCAACTCTTAACTCTAGATTTTGATTAATCTGCTAATAGTCGAAAAAATAGTACATAATTAACCTCTCACGCATTTTATTTAGACATATAAATCAGTTAGTAGACCATTACTCCCAAATTTTTTTTGTATAATCGTAATTTAAAATAGTTTTTTGTTTGAAGGATTAAAAAATGTGAATTATTTAGGACCCTTTTTATCAGACAAGTGATGTCACAAGTTTTATAATATTTGTGTATGGTTATAGTCGAAATCAGGAAAGAATGAATGCACGTCATAGGGTTCTGAATTAAAAAACGACATACTTTCAAATCTTATGCATTAAGTATACTCCGATAGATCCTTTAAAAGTATGTCTTTTTTTAATTCAGAAATCTATGACGTGCATTCATTCATTCCTGATTTCGACTATATGCTCATATATTTAAAACGCAAGGCGCTGACGCTGCGTAAGTATCCCCAATTGATTATTAGTTTTATAGCTAAAGAAATGGAAAATATTTTTAGCTAGATTATTCATGTTACAGTATTGTAGCAGGCTACTATTAACGTGTTCGCCAATTTAGAACAAGTAATAACAAAAGTTATTATTATTCACTATTCGCAAGTTTAATTAACAGTATATGCCTTATTTATAGATGTTTTCAGTGCAATTAACAATGGAGCACTATCACACTAATGCTATTGACAAGCACTAATATCTTCTTAAACTAAATCCTTAACCATAAGTCTTCTTAACAACACTAACACTACTATGATTTATTTATTACCCTTTTGTCTCATTTATGTACAAGCTGGCGGTACAAATGCACGTTCACATAACACAAATTTATATTTACTATAGGGCCTTCAAAACGATATAACCAACAAACTATATACGATATGATTTATTCACGACATTTGGATATAAACTAACTGATGTACACTCATCGCCGATCTTATGTATACCCTATAATTCTCGGTTATGCAACTTTTGTGTTTGACGGGTTGCCCAATAGTTCGTAACACTGACCCCTCTTTAAAACCGTTACGTCCCGTAACTGTAAAAACATTTTGACACCAATTTGATGACTGATGACGGTATTGGTAGTTATCTCCTCTGGTGCATCCACCACGGCGTTGAAAATAACAGTCAACACTCTTTGCTTGGTCTTGGTAGGCAACCGGTTGATAGCAACAATCAAGGACCTTGATATTGGTTTACTGGAAAATTACTTCTAGCATATTTCGAACTATTCTCCAATCTAGGCGATCCAGTCCACAGCCTAGCTTGGGCACCGCTAGTCTCGTTACTCCATTTTCCATCATCCGAGCCTTAAGCCTCGGCAAAGCCTCCCATAGATGTCCATAACTCGGTCTCTGTCATGAAGAATTTTTTGTGGCCAGATAGCAAACATAACAATTTTCATCCTTTACAACCAAGGCCTTTCCTACAGTTGGTTGCTGTTGTACTAATCTATCCACACATCCAAACTTTTTCTGAAAACAACAGCTATTCTTCTTGACATTTGCAGATCTTAGGCTACGCAGTGTGCAAGGGAATACCCTGCTGGTTCTCTAAACAGATCTTGCTGTTTTTCAACAACACCAAATCTCACCTTAGCGGAACCACCATACCGCCGTGAAACTCTCAAATTCTACATTTGACTCACGATTAATAACTTTTCGAACACCATTTTCATTACTCGAATCTTCCTGGTTGTTGCCAGCTTAAGATGTTAAACGGTCCAAGTGTACCACTTTCGGTTTACCACGGGAGATCTTCTGATCAGGTACACTACATCATTAACTCTTTTTAACACGCAATCACGGGCCTTCCCATTGTCTTTGTAATTTTGGCGACAATCCATGCTTTCTTTGTGGATTTTACAACCACACCAAATCTCCAGATTGGTGACCACCTTCTTGTGCTCTCGTGTCATATTGTGATTTCATTCGATCGCTTGCCGGCTGGATATTCTTTCGGACGTTTTCGTGAATGCTATTTGATCTTTTGCGAAGCTTACTAACGTAACTTTCACCTGCGACCTTTTCTCCAGGTTTAAATCCAAACTGAATATCACGTGCTAGCCGCAATTCACGTCCTAACATCACGCAAGCGGGAGAAAATCCTGTGTTGTCATGTACCGAAGATCGGTACACCAGTAGGAACAAATGTAAATATTGGTCCCAGTCTGGTTGATGTTCGGAGACAACTTTAGCTAGGTACTTTCCTAACGTCCTGTTCATTCTTTCAGCCATTCCATCCGATTGAGGATGAAGTGGCGTGCTTCTAGTCTTCCTGATTCCAAGATGCTTGCAGACGTTCTGAAACGACGCTGATTCGAAGTTCCGACATTGATCTGAGTGTAATTGGAACTCCAAAGCGACAAAACAACTCCCACACTAGTACATATGCAACCGTCTGGACTTCTTGATTATAGCATACACCTCCGGCCATTTGGTAAAATAATCCATTGCAACCAAGATGTATTTATTTCCTTTCTCTGATTCAGGAAACGGACCCTCTCAAAAGGATTCCCCACGTTAAACTGTCTCATTGGGGCTTTCCGTTTTGTAACCGGACCATTTCCAGATGCACACAACTCACATCTCCGGCACCACTCCTTCACATCTTCCTTGCAGTTCACCCAATAGAATCTTTCTCTCACTCTTTCGAGAGTTCTTTTCACGCCAAAGTGCCCTCCGGAAATACTATCGTGCGAGTGCTGCAAAATTTCCGGCACTCTGCTTCTTGGCATTATCACTTGAAGTCTCTCAGTGCCATCTTCACATTCCAGGCGTCGTTTCAAGATTCTATTTTCAATCACCAAGGAGTCTCACTATGCCCAGTATGCCTTCAGGCTCCTACTTGAAATACTAATTTCTTCCCAAGCTGGTCGTCGTCCTCTACTCTTCCACTCAATAATACGTCCCAATTCAGCGTCATTCTCCTGATCTTCTCGTATTCTTTCGGGTTGCCAAGTATCATCCGTTACCATCATTATATAGATGGCACTTATTTTCTCTTCCATCTTGGAGCAATGATTGCAGTCTACCGGACACGGTGTTCTTTATAGAGCGTCTGTATTCCGATGGCTATTTCTACACGATGTTCTGTGTCAGTCATATTCCTGCAGCCGTTATATCCACATTGCAACGTTCCCTTCAGGATTTTGAAACTGCAGTAAACATTTTAGTGCAGCATGGTCTGTTCTTTACAGGAATCTACGGTCGTATAAGTACTTATACAAGTGCTCTACGGATTTGATGATCAGCCAACAACTCCCTTCTTGTCACACAATAGTTCTGTTCTGGCCACAACAAGACCTTTCTGAAATACCCAATCACTTTTTCTTGACCGTCCTGCACCTGAGAAAGAACGCTTCCTATAGCTGTGTTGCTGGCATCGGTAGCCAACACAAATTTACCCTCCATCCATGGATAACTCAGAATCGGTGCTGTAACTAGTAACCGTTTCAGTTGTTCAAATGCGCTGTGGCAGTCATCATTCCCATTATATTCTTGTCCATCTTTGGTTAATTTCGTCAACGCTTTGGCAATGTTTGCAAACACTAGTATAAAACGTCAGAAAAATGATTCAATCCCAGAAAACAGTGTAGTTGGTGTATATATGCTGGTGTAGGCCACTTTTGCACTGTTTTTATCTTGTGATCATCGCTTAACACTATCACATCGTCTAGGTACACCAGACATGTTTTCCAGGACAGTCCACGCGGTATCGTCTCCATCAAACATTAAAAAGTAGCAGGAGCATAGCATAATCCAAAGGACATGACCTTGAACTGCTATAATCCAGTTCCAATTGTAAAGGTAGTTTTCTTTTTATCGTTTGGCTCCAAGCTTACCTGCCAGTATCCCCTTTTAAAATCCAAGGATGAAAACCATTTAGATCCGGATAGAGTATTCAAGGTGTCATCAATTCAGGACAAAGGATAGCTGTCTTTCTTTGTGACATTGTTTAGCCGCCGGTTGTCTACACAAAACCTTGTCGACCCATCCTTTTTCTTGACAAGCACTACAGGGGATGCCCATGACCTATTCGAGGGCTCAATCACTCGCTGTTTCTCCATGTCTGTGATAATTTGCTCGGCCTTGTTACGTTTTGCCAAAGGAAGCTGCCTGGGATGTTGTTGTATCGGTTGCACATCTCCAATATTGATTTTGTGTTGCACCACATTCGTCCTTCCTTTCTCACTATCATCCAGTGTGAAGACCTCGATATTGTCCGACCAGTTCTTTTACTTTGCCCAGTTGGTCACCGTTTAATCCTTGACACTAAGGTATCAACATATCCAGCAACCGCTGGCTGGTTTATCTTTTGTTCGGTTATGCAACTTGCATGTTTGACGGGTTGCCTAATAGTTCGTAACAGTATGATACTTCCACCACCTTGCTTCGGGTTAAGTGAATTAGATTAACTCGTAACATGGTTACGTTGTTCCATGCAGACAAGAAAATGTAGTAAATCAAGCAAAGGAAATTTTTGGCACTGAATACCGCAACAAAAAAGGAATCCCAAGAATGCCAAGTCGCAGAGTGGGGTGTGTCATAAAGAAAGAAAAAGAAAAACTCAAGAAGGAATTTTATTTACAAAAGCTTTAATTAAAAAAACTTGCTACAAAAAGGAAACCAACCCACGAGGAAAACAATATTTATCCAAAATATCATGGAGGGTTTACACAGTACAAAAAAATCTTTGCAAAAATAATTAATACACTCCTTAATTACCTCAAACTAATTTTTAACCTCGTCCTAATATTTACATAAAAAAAAATTAAACAAATCAACAAAAATATATAGTGCATTGTTTTCAACCACTTGTTTACCACAATTTTTAAATATTTGGCATTCCTATATATATTTCTATAATATAGTCCCTGATTCCTTTATTATTTTAAGCCCCAATGTTGGGCGTCATAAAATTTGCTGTGATATTCGCCCCACGATTGGGCGTATCATAAAATTGCTGTGATGTTCCCTATTTTATTGCTGTGCTATTTCCTTTATTATATGAATATTAATTTTAAGGTTTTTACCCCGACTAGCGTACTGAATAAATCTTATTGAATCAAATAAAGCAATTCTAGAATACACAATATAATAATTGATAATATTTACAACACTCAAAATTTTCCTTTTTGTACAAAATATCTACATATACCAGATTTATGCTTTTCTGAAAGCCAGCAAAAATATCTTTTAATTATATTCAGGGACCTTTGAATGTTCCAAGATACCTTCCTCTGTTTTCATATTATTTAGAATAGAATAGAATAGAATAGAATAGAAAAATTTTTTATTGTGTAAAAAAAAACAGAAAGTAGATACACAAAAGGTAACATTCGTATATACGTTCTTCCATGTTACCTGCAATACACATTAAGTATAACAATAGTATTACAATAATGTAACTACTTAATAAGTTGAACAATTAAAAGAAATTCAGTATATTTTTTCTTAAAATTAATTAATGAACTGTGACATACATCATTATAAATTTTGAATTGATTAGAGTAATAGCAGTGTAAGCGAAAGAGTTTTCAAACTTAGCGGTCTTGTGCATTGGTATATCATACTTAACAATTTCGAAGGTTTTCTTATGCACACTACGTCTTGAGATTATACTATCCAATAAATACAATGGGGCCTTGTTTTTACAAATTTTATACGAAGACAGCAAAATGCAACTGAATTCGATATTCAAATTTTAAATAACTATGTTGGTAATAACTAGGATATATGATCATACTTCTTAATGCAATGTATATATCTAATACAAGCATTTTGAGCAAGTTGAATCTTATTTTTATAATGACGTGGCAAAAATTATAATAAACCACGCTACAGTAATCAAAAATAGGATATACAAGCGATTGAATTAGGAATCCTTTAACTTTTCAGACAATAGATATTTAAAAGGGTAAAGAGTTTTAAGTTTAATATACACTTGTTTAAGTTTTATGTCCACATGCCTTTCAAAATTGAGCTCGCTATCTAAGATAAGTCCCAAACTCTTGGTTTGCTCGACTTTAAGTAAACTATCTCCACTTATACAAATTGCCGAGCATTTATAATTCTTAAATTTGTTTATGTTGGTGTTACTCTAATATCATGTACATACTTTTTTGCATTCAATTGTAGACCATGTCTATCAGTCCAATGCAATATGGCTTGCAAATCAGCATTTATTTCTGCTATCGCTTGAATAGACTCATCTGGCATAAAAGTCCTCAAAAGCTGCGTGTCGTCAGCATAAAGATAGATAGAACAGAATTGGACCATCTTAGGCAAGTCGGAAGTGTATATACTAAATAAGAGGACCTAAAACACTCCCCTCGGCACACCGCAGGAAGTTACAAAAGGTTGGGCTTTTTACCATTCATTTCTACTATTTGAACTCTTGATAGTAGGTAGCTTAAAACCAGGCACACACTTGATCAGAGAAACAATAGTAGCGTAGGTTTTGCTATAAGCAAATTACAATTTAAGACATCGAAAGCCTTGCTGAAGTCAAGCAACGTCAAGCAGGACACCTTCTGATTATCCATACCATTTACTATTTCAGTTGTAACTTTAGTAAGGGCAGTTGAAGTACTGTGATACTGTCGAAAACCTGACTGAACACTTGGAAGGATGTTCTGCTTCATAATATATTCATTAATCATATTATAGACAAGAATCTCCATCATTTTTGCCAATATTGGCAGAATGCTTATTGGTCTTAAGTCACCCACCGATTTCACCTTTGGGATCTTTGGAATCGGCTTAATTAATGAAGTTTTCCATTGCTTAGGAATTCACTGTTTTGCAGAAAGTCATTAATTAACAATGTTAGCGCACTCAAAATATGGTCAAGACTAAAAAACAGTATTTCATAGCTAATACCATCTATTCCCATAGCACGGGACTTAATTTTCCTAAAGGCCGCCTGGAGATCATGCTCAGTAATAAGTTTAAACTTAAAAGTGGTGTAACTTTTAGGAATCTATTAGACTCATAATATTCCTTGGTGCGTTCACAAATTGGAGGAGCCATCATAAAGACACTTTCAAAGTAGTTACTTATGGCATTTGCATCAACTATATGATTTGGAATTTCCATATTAGGTCTAATGTGTATGTTCCATTCCCTAAGTTTTCTCATCTTTTTAGAGTTCATACTTTCTTTTTAAGTTCAAATTCCATGTAAGCCTTTTCTCATTTTTTATTGCAAAGGATAAATAATTCTTAATGTCTAAATAGTACTTTCTATGCTCTATCTTATGAGTGCCTTTATATTTGACAAAGGCTTTATTTTTAGCTTTATTATTTCCTTTATAGTTTCTGTAATATACGGAAAGTGTTGCTTTCTTACAGACGATCTTCTCAGGTGCATGTTTATCAAAATACGCAACAAGCATCTATTAAGAGCAGTAACTTTATTTTCAGCACTGCCATTCTGAACCATACTTATAAAGTCTATCTTAGCCATGTCAAGATTCAACTGGTTAAGATTAAAATGTTTAAAGTCACGGTAGTTCACAAGTTTAGGGACCTGTTTAGGTACTCGTCCATCTAAAACGGCATCACCCAATCTATGGTCAGTAAGGCTATACATTTCCATAGTACCTGGCGTAATTAATTTTAATGAGTTATCAACACAGATAACATCAATCAAACTGCTGTTAGTATAAGTGAGCCGAGTAGGTTCCAAAATTACTTGTTTTAAATTAAATGCAATAAGTATCTTCTCAAGGTACTTACTTTCAAAGTTATTCTCTTTCATATTAATGTTTAGGTCTCCCATCAAAATAGTCTGACCATAATGTGATGAAAATTGAGATAGGTATTTCTATTATATCAATTTGTTTGTAATTTACTGAAGGTGGCTTGTATAAAGTTGCACACAAAATCTTCACATTTTTGTATGCAATTTCACACCATAACTGCTCAATGTCACTAGTTATATTAGATGTATTTAGAACTTTGCACCTGAATTCATGAGCTACATAAATAGCAACGCCACCACCCCTGGTTGCTCTATCAACTCGTGTGACCTTTTTGATGACTCTTACAAATATACAATGCATAGCAAATATTAAATTGAAAACAATCTTTCAGTAATACAGTGTATTAAAAATTGCTAACCTGGAATGGGTTCTGGAGTTCCATCCTAGTCTATGATCTGCATCCCCTTGCTGTGTCCGCTTTGCTTATTGTTATGCCGGCCCCATATAAGAATCGTCTCCCATAAATCGCTTCCAATTAAAATCGTACCAATTACAGTACATCCAAAATTAAACGTCCCAAATTAGAATATTATTATTATGCCACGGCTAGCCCTTTTAATCTACATAGAGTCAATAAACACCAATGACAATAAAATAACCAATGACTAACCCAATAAATACAAATACCAATAAACCTTTAATAAATTATATTTATGTTTTAATTTTAATTTTTATTTTTATTTTTACTATTTAATAAATTTTGCCTCCCATTTTGTTAGGGTTTTGAATTTAATCTTAATTAATCTATTTGTTCATTTGTTTTAGTTTTATTATACCGTTTTTTTCATGTTTAATATTTAATTTATGTTTTATTAATTACATTTTCGATTATTTTTTTTAATTTTTAATTTTTATCTTTACTATATACTTTATTGATTTTTTAAAATTAACCCTACTATTTATTACGTTTTTTTACCTTTACAATTATATTTTTCCGTTTAATTATTTTTTCTTTTCTTTTATAAAATTATTAAAAAATTTATTTAATTAACTAAAACAAACCTTTCAAAACGATTTCCTTATATTACATTTGTATTTAAATGATATCAATTGAATTCAATAAATTTCTTAACATTTATGATTACCTATTGTTAATTGTAAACGAGTATAACCTTATGTAAGAATATTCTTGAATCAGTGTTTGAGTACTAATACACCTATTTCCAAAAATTACTTTGTACTTCTTATTTTATATGCCTTGAATCTCGCAACTCAAAATTGTACCAGAATTGTATCAAAATATAATTGTCGATGCTGATTTGAAATATTATATTGACCCAGATTTGAATTATTCTTATCGACGCATACTTGAATTATTGCAACTAGATGTATTCAGAAATTCACGACACATTCGAAGTGTTATAGCTCAGATTCGAAGTATTCAAAAATGTACCACCAATTCGAAATGTTATATTGACCAAAATTTGAATTATTGTCATCAACACATTCACAGATTCGAATTATTATATCAGATTCGAAGTATTCAGAAATGTACCACCAATTCAAAATGTTATATTGACCAAAATTTGAATTATTGTCATCAACACATTCACAGCTTCGAAGCCGTTAAACGGCAAAAGAAGTCTTCGTAATTGTTGCATTTTATCACTGTAACATACACTTGATGTTCTATTAAATATTAAATTACGCGTGACTTTCTGGTTAGCAGTGACGCAGCTTCGCCCTGCATGAGTTGTGAACTGACTCGTATTATCATTGCTCTGTGTTAATATAGGCTCATCCCACTTACATGTGGGCTGGATTTTCAAGCAGTCTTGCAGATATCTCAACCAACCAGGTCTTTAATATTCCCTGCATTTCGAAGTTGTTTCTGATGTAATTTCTTCGGTTTTCCGTATAAGGTTTATTTGCTATGGACACCTTGTTATCTTTGCCAGACGTTGTTTTGTTTAAATATCGCCTTTTGGATAATTTTACAAAATAAATGATGTAACCTTAATTCTGCTTTCGTTTATGCGTGTTTGAAACTGTGTTTTCTTATCAAAGAAATACCTTGAAATTCGTTAAATATCAAGGAGCTAATCAAGTACCGTAGCAAGCAGTGCCATCCATATTATCTCTTCATCTTCCTCCACGATCATTTCTTACTTTAGCATATAAAGGAATGTACTTTAAATTTTATTTTTTGTTATGTAACACTTATCTTGACATCTGTTTTTCTGTCAGTGCTAAATTCAAATTGTCATTCCACTCGTTCCTTTTTTAAACTTGCAAATTTAGAATTAATAATAAAATGGCTGAAACATGGCTTATTCTTAAGTTTCTCTATGTATATATGTTTTGCCTCGTGCTTTTATCGTTTAGGATTAACATTCTGGATACAAGAGATTGATCATGTATGAAAATAGAAATGTGCATTTCACAATATTCCCTTTTACGATTTATACATTTTTTCATGTGAATAAACTCATTAAAGAATTTTTCCATTCAGAAGACAGTGCATTAAAATTTCATTTTTAAACTGCAATACCTTCTGGTGTCAAAAATCATTGATCATGAAGTTTACTTTTCATTTCTAGAAATGTAAAGTAGTGATTAGGACTTAAATTAAGACTGTTACCGAGGATGACAGACATTGATTTTACCATTTGATTGATTGAATAATATGTTATTTGCTGTACCGTGTGAGCTTACATTTTCCTAATACAGAATGTATGGCATTTTTATTTTGTTTTCACATTTCAGAGAGCACTTGTTCTGCAAATTTTTATAACTGATTGCTGGAAAATATTTCAATAAGTTATTAAACGAGAAGTTAAAATATGTAACCTGGATGTGGTAGCTTAAAACTGTATTGAATTGTTAATTAATTCAATTGGAAATTATAATGATTCCAGTGATGATCGTATTATAATACAGACCTTCGTCTTTAGTGCAATTAAACCACTATTTTGTTTGTTATACAAGTGAAACACCTAGATTTGTATTTGAATTGTTTTTCTGCTAATATAGCGGTGTCTAGATTTAAACTGCTAACACAAATATTTAAATTTGAGAATTAAAATATACTGCAAGTATAGACAACTCTTAAAACATCTTTAAATGTACTTCTATTAGATAATTTTAATTTGTCTTTCTTTATTGTAAATCAAGACTTTTTGATTAATTTCTTCGATCCAAAAAACAGAATCTAGATTTAAATTCATTGAGAAAAGTTATATTTCAAAGCTGATTTTTTTACTATTCTGTATCTGACGACTCCATAATACAAGATGAAATATTCAGATGTTGATAACTCTGTCAAATGTTGGAATTGCATTCCGGTTTTAAACAGATCTGATGCTAGAATATAAATCTATAAATCTTTATTCGCGAGCAGTTTTTAATTAAAAGCTAAACAATACAATATATACTTATACTAAGCAAACAGATTTAACTTGTTTGTAGGTACACAATATGATTATGCTATTAATAATCAATTTTAAGACCCTGATAATTTAAAGAACTTCTATTACTACCACATTTTTTGTAATATGAAATAGTTTAAGACAAGTATGTTAACCTTCGACTTTTGTAAATAGTTTTCAAAATTACACGGTACAGAAATTCTGTTTTGGTAACCTCTAAATAGTGCAGAACATTTATTAATCATTCTTTTGATTTACTATTGGTGTCATTGAAATTTAAATGAAATGTATTCTGATAAAACGTGTAAAATTACAATCTTAATTTCAATTTTCTAGCACTTTAATATAGACAGCACCAATTATAAATACTTTTTGTTTGTTGCAGCGGATTCTACTGGACTATATTCAGTATATTCACAATATCAGGATTGTGAAATCATGTTTCATGTTTCAACAATGCTTCCATTTACTCCAAATAATCGGCAGCAGTTATTAAGAAAAAGACATATAGGAAATGATATAGTAACAATTGTATTTCAAGAACCAGGTGCTCTTCCATTTACACCAAAAAATATTAGATCACAGTTTCAGCATGTCTTCGTGGTGGTTCGGGCTATTAATCCTTGTACTGAAAATACACATTATTCTGTAGCTGTAAGCAGATCAAAAGATCTCCAAGTGTTTGGACCACCGATAAAAGATGGTGCTATTTTTCCTAAAGGAAAGGCATTTGCAGAATTTTTGCTGGCAAAAGTTGTTAATGCTGAAAATGCTGCACATAGGTCAGAAAAATTTGTTACAATGGCAACTAGAACCAGGCAGGAATATTTAAAGGATTTGGTAGCTAATTTTTCAAGTACAACACCTGTAGACACCGGACAAAAATTTTGTAAGTATAATTAAACTTTTATTAGCATGCAATTATTTCTTTTATTAATGTAGTGAAACGTTCCTTTAAATATATATAGTGTATCCACAGATACAGTTCGCATGGGGTGCAAATACCAAAAATTTCGAGTTGAAATTTAAACTTCTGAGACTCAGCCTTGCTTGGTCAATTAATTAATATACAGGATGTTTTTAGAAGGAATTTTTTTAAATTGTCAGAAGTAAAACTACCTGGGTTTTTAAAAATTTCAAAAATATTTACGTAGAAAAGTTTTTTAAATGAAAAATTATGACAGATTGTCACTTTTTATTTTCACGTCATGTATCTACAACGTGTTTCATAGACTAATTTTTAATTATTAGTAAAATAAAAACAAAACTATTATAATAATAAATGAACAAATAATACGAAGGTTATTCAAATTTCAGTTCAGGTAATTTATAATGCCTACACAGTATTTACCAAGCTGGTTGAAGGATGTTTATTTATTATTATACTAGTTGTGTTTTTATTTTTCTAATAATTTAGAATTGGTGTAAGAAGCACGTTATAGGTGCATTTGAAAAAGAAAAAAAATCAAAATGTGTCAATTTGTTTGAAAAGTGACAGTCTGTCATAACTTTTCATTCTAAACAATTTTTCTGAGTAAATGTTTTTGATATTTAAAAACAAAGTAGTTTACTTTTGGCAATTTTAGAAAATGCCTTATAATAACGCTCTCTATGTTAATAAATTGACCTACTTTAACATCTTCATTTAAGACCAAACAAGGCTGATTCACAGAAGCTCAAATTTCAACTTGAAATTTTTTTGGTATTGACATCCCATGTGAACTCTGTCTGTGGACGCACTGTATAAATATACAGAGTGTACAAGTTCTCCTGGAAAGTTCTATAACTTTTTGTTATTCGAGATATCAACTTCTGTTTTTTAAACAATAGCCACAGTCAGGCTGCACAATCTAAAAATATTTTCCCCCTATATACAGGGTATGCTAATATGGTTGCCTACTCAGTTATGTTATTTTAAATGAAACACCCTATATTTTGTACCATGTTCTGAGAGTCCTTTCGATAATTGTGAAAATGATACAGAGATATCGTGGGTCTACAATGGACGGTTTCCTATTTACGAGTCATTTTATGTCAAAATCATCTCTACTTTGAAAAATTGCATACATTTTTATAGTGAATTTGAAAGGTCAATTCTTTCATGACAAGATTTTTTATATCCTGAAGTATCATTACCCATAGCATATGATGCATGTTTATACTTTCTAGTATACAGGATGAATCAAAACGTAAAATAAACAAAAAATACATTTTTGTAAATAGCACCTTCCACGTTGGATGTTGCTATTGAATAGCATTTTAAGGAGCTTTCCAATGATATAAAACGTATAAGTTACATGAGAAAAATTCTGAAAAATTGTGAAAACACTTCTCTTATGCGGTTTTTTAGAATAGAGTAAACTAAGCAGACTACTATCATCAAATCTGACATCAAATATCCAGTGCCAACAGACATTAGCAAATAACAAACTTTTATTAATAGATGACAGAAAAAACAAGTTTTAACAATAAATAAATGGCAAAAAATAATTCTACAGTGTAATGAAAAAAAAACAAGTTGACTAAACAAGTGTTCAAAAGTACCACCATTTTGTTCGATGCAGACTGCTAGTTTTTTAATGAAAGCAATTTGTACTCGGATCAGCATTGTTTAGTCAATTAAACAAAATGCTGCACTTATTCTATTCTTCATATCATCAGAAGTTGTTCGACATATTCCATAACAAAACCCCATAAAAAGAAATCCAGCGACGTTAAGTCAGGAGAATGAGCTGATCAAATAATAGCTCCACATCTGCCAATCCACTGATGAGGATAGTTTTTATCGAGAAATCGACGTCCAGTTCTAGGGTCATGTACAGGAGTACCATCATGTGGAATCCACGTATTCTTTCTTGTATTGAAATCAACATCCTCTAGCAAAGTGGAGAGATCATCGTGAAGAAATTGCAGATACCATTCCCCCATTTAAAATGCCATTGAAAAAATAGAGACCAACAACATTGTTGCCAATAAAAACATTAAGGGACCATCAATTTTGATGATCAACAGTTCTTAGCCATTGTGGATATTCAATTGCATATTAATGCATGTTATGCCTATTAACTGATCCGTTGCTTTTGAACGATGCTTCATCACTGAACAAAAAAATCGAAATATGATTTTCATCAACTACAACACTCATTCGATTTGAAAATTGTAGACGAGTCTCAAAATCATCTGCATATAATTCTTGATAAAGTTCGATGCGATAAGGTTGGAATTGTGCTTCAATATTATATGGTTTTGCTACTTTTAGAAATATTAGTTTCTAGAGCAATTTCTCTGGTGCATAGATTAGGTTTTTCTTCTATCAGAAAAATCTCTAGTTCTGAGTTGTAATCAATTTGTTTTGCTATCATTTCACTCTTGGAATATGCAACATTACCTGTAGCTTCAAATCTGTTGCGGTTTTTCAAAAGCTACAGTTCGTGTCATTCTCAGGTTCATATAATTTTGATTATAAATTCGACTTGCCAATAATGGGTTTCGATCAGCTTCGCCAATGCAGCATATTATGTTAATCAATTTTTGACGAATGAAATTCATCGTGATAACAAAAATTAAATGACATATTTGCAAGATAATTAATAATGACAGGATTTGTTAGGTCTCTTATAGAAAAATTCGATGCTGTAGTTCAGACGTTCTCAATTAATTGCTTGTATCACTATCCACAGCACACCCGGTGAATCGCATAGTGTTCATTCTTTTCATCTCTTATAACATCAACTGCATATTCAGTGTGCAATTTTAGTTCAGTAACATCTTGAATCGACTTCCCATAGAGAATACACTAAAATTTTCATAAAGCCTGTTATGATTTTGTATATTTATATTTAGCGCCATAGTAATAATAGTTGGCAGTATTGGATGAGAACGTTCGTTGCCGGGAAATGTTGTTAAGTTGTCATTCATGAGAGAACTGTCATGAAAAAATAAAGTTAAGCTGATGATGATTGTACTAAATAATGTTTTTTACGTTTGTAAGTTCAAATAATAAATTCGTACTTCAGGTTGCAATGTTATGTTTATATTACGAGACAAAATTTACTAAGTTATAACATTCTGGCGACGAGGATGCCGGCGGATAATGAAAGTAGAAGCATGCAGCAACAACCTAAATACATTCCCTCAAGTTTCGTGATCGAATTTTTTGATCAGAAAACGCAAAAGTTTGAAAGATGGTTGCAAAGGCTAGAGTCATCGTTCCAAATTTTCCAAATCGTGGATGTGGAAATGAAAAAGAACTTCTTACTTCATTACATCGGTGTTGATACATTTGAAATTGTGTGTGACGCATTATCTCCTGCTGAACCCCATACAAAAAGCTACAATGATGTAGTACAAATATTAAAGCAATTTTATGATCCGAGACCTGTAGAAATTGCGGAATACTATAAATTCCACCATCGCATGCAACAAGAAGGTGAAACTGTACGTGAGTATTTGGCTATTCTAAGAAAAATGGCAACACATTGTGGTTTTGCTACTTATTTATTAACTGCGCTGCGCAACCAATTAGTTTGTGGGTTACGAAATGAAAAAATTAGAAGTAGGTTATTAGAAGTTGCAGACCTAAGCCTAGATAAAGCTGTTGAAATGGCCAGTAGCTTAGAAACATCGTACAAAAATTCCAATGAATTTGCTGTAAATACGATACATAGAAGCAACAACAAATACAAAAAAGTTGTATTTGCGAATACGTCAAATCCGGGTATAAGGAGAAATAAATCCAGCACTCGCAGAGTGCAAAATCAAAGTCAACAGGACACACGTGTAGTCTGTTACAGGTGTGGCGGACAGCATTTGCTACGACTTGTAAACATATAAATACGAAGTGTAACTTTTGTAAAAAAATGGGACATCTTCAGCGTCAATGTTTAAGTAAAGGAGACAAAGGACGCAGTACAAAAAATATTAATGCAGTAAGCAACGAATTTTCAGATCCGAATGAAGAGCAAGAAGTAACACATTATATTAATAATATTACCGGCGAAGCTACCAGCGACAGCAATAATAAGGAGTAATATTCGCAGAAAAAATATGGACTGAAGTAAAAATAAACGATCATCCTGTTAAAATGGAAATCGATAGTGGTAGTTCAGTATCGTTAATTAATGGAAATGACTTTCGTAAGATTTTTAATGATCTTAAGCTCAAACCTACAAATATTAAATTGACTTCCTATTGCAATACACCTTTAACTGTTTTAGGTTATGCTGAGGTAGTAGTGGAGTGGCAACAGGCAAAACTTGAAAACCTTAAGTTATATGTAGTTAATTCTACAAATAATCCTCTGTTAGGAAGGGATTGGATGAAGGTAAACATAAATTGGAATGAAGTTTTTAAAGGTAATGTAAGTACTGTAACAAAACAACCGGTGTTCAGTGAAAACGATAGTAATTTGAAATTAAAACTTAATGCTTTGTTGCATAAGTATTCAGTTTTATTGGGCGAGGATGCCGAATTAAAAGGAGAACCAGTATCGTTATCATTAAAGCCGAATGCACAACCTGTTTTTATAAAAGCTCGTCCAGTGCCTTATGCACTCAAAGAAAGAATTGAATCGGAACTTTCTGATTTAGAGAATAAAGGTATTTTAATTAAAGTAGAAAATAGTAATTATGCAACTCCTATTGTTCCGTGGTTAAAGCAGACAAAATACGCATTTGTGGCGATTTTAAGATTACTTTAAATCCACAACTAGAGGTGAGGAGCACCCACTACCTACTGTAGATGAATTATTCTCAAAGTTAGGTGGCGGAGTATTATACTCTAAAATAGATTTGCGTAGGGCTTATTTACAATGGAAAGTTCGTGATGAGGATCAAAACAAGTTAACGTTAAGTACACATGTAGGGTTATTTAAATGTACACGCATGATGTATGGATTAAGTTGTGCACCTGCAAAGTGGCAACGAAAAATTGAAACAATACTACAAGGTATTGAGGGCGTTGTTGTGTTTATTGATGATATTTGTGTTACGGCAACAGATAATGAAACGCATTTTAATAGACTAGAGCTTGTATTTAAACGCCTAGAAGCTAATGGCTTAAGAATAAATTTAGCTAAGTCAAAGTTCATGCAACAAGAAATAGAGTACTGTGGTTTTAAAATTAACAAGTTAGGCATTCATAAATGTTTTTCGAAAGTTGAGGCGATTCAGAAAGCCCCAGAACCTACTAATGTAACGGAATTAAAATCCTTGTTGGGTTTAGTAAATTATTATGGCAGGTTTTTTGCTAATTTAAGTACAGTGCTAGAACCATTGCATAACTTGTTACGTTCAAAAGCTCCCTGGAACTGGACGATTGAATGTCAGAATGCATTTAAGAATATAAAAGATAGAATGCAATCTGATAATTTTTTAGTTCATTATTCAAATAATTTGCCGATTACTCTTGCAGTAGATGCATCGCCTGTAGGTGTTTCTGCTGTAATTAGTCACGTTCTTCCTGATGGACAGGAAAAACCTATACAGTTTGCATCGCAAACATTATCAGAGACTCAAAGAGGTTGGAGTCAAATTGATAAAGAAAGTTACGCGATAGTTTATGGCGTTAAAAAGTTTTATATATTTTTATATGGGCGGCATTTTACTCTTTATACAGATCATAAGCCGTTGGTTCAGATTTTTTCACCAACGAAAAGTTTACCGCATATGTCTGCAATGCGAATGCAACATTATGCAGTTTTTCTTCAAGCGTTTAACTATAGTATTAAGTATAGACGATCTGAACAAAATGCAAATGCTGATTTGTTTAGTAGATTACCAATAGATTCTGGAGATCAAGTTTCTCTTGAGGAATCTGACATTTACGAAATACATCAAATTGAAACTATGCCTACTAATGTTTACGAATTAGCTCAGGCAACAATTGACGATCCTAAATTAAATAGTTTATTACATGCTTTAAGAGCAGGAACAGATATACCTGCTGAAGTTAGATTTGGAATTGATCCTTTAGAATTCTCTATTCAAAAGGAGTAATTATGCGTGGAATTCGTGTTGTAATTCCAGACAGTTTGAAGTCTAAAGTGTTAAATGAAATGCACACAGCTCATTTTGGAGTTAGTCGTATGAAAGCGCTTGCACGCAGCTTTTGCTGGTGGAGCAATATTGACTCAGATATTGAAGCATACGTAAAGAATTGTAATTCTTGTAGTAATAATAGAGAAATCCTCTAAAGGTTGAGAGACATCACTGGATGCCTCCTACAAGACCCTTTGAACGGTGTCATTTGGATTTTGCAGGTCCGTTTATGGGTACATATTTTTTTATATTAGTAGACGCTTATTCGCGTTGGCCTGAAGTTTATATTATGGATAAACTTACCACCGAAAAGACAATAAAGATATTGAGAAAAATATTTTCTACCTTTGGCCTAATTTCAGTTTTATGTACTGACAATGGTACACAGTTTACAAATTCAAAATTTGATAATTTTCTAATTTCTAATGGTGTTAAACATAAAAGAACAGCACCATACCATCCAGCCACTAATGGATTAGCTGAAAGGTTTGTGCAAACCTTAAAAGGCAAATTGAGAGCCTTACCTATAAACAAAGAACTGTTAGATTTTTATTTATCGCAAATATTAATGCATTATCGCATTACCCCACATTCAGCAACGGAAAAATCTCCATCAGAGATAATTTTAATTATCAACCCAAAACAAAATTTCACTTAATGTTACCGAAACTTCTAAACCTAAACCTTATTTGGATAAAAATGTTACCAATAGATCTTTTGATGAAGAAGATAGAGTAGCAGCTAGAAATTATTCAGGGAGGATAAGTGGAATATAGGTACAGTAAAAATAAGACTGGTAAACTACATTATAACATCAAAATGGATGATGGACGTACTTGGAGACGTCATACAGATCAAATGTATAAAATAGGTGATACTGTTACAAATCAAGCGGTAGAATTAGATCCTATACCTGGTTCTAGTTTAAATTTGGCATCTGCCCATGATCATAATGTCTTAGAAGATGATCAAACAACTGTTGTTCCAACCAAGCCTGTACCAGTCACACCTACACTGCCTCTAGCATTACGTAGAAGCGAAAGAGTAAGGAAACCTTTAGTAAAATTGAATTTATAATTTTATATGCTTTAGATTGTTATTTTCTTAATGACTGATTGTGTTAGCATTTTGATTTTTTAAGAAAGGAAGGAACTGTTATGATTTTGTATATTTATATTTAGCGCCATAGTAATAATAGTTGGCAGTATTGGATGAGAACGTTCGTTGCCGGGAAATGTTGTTAAGTTGTCATTCATGAGAGAACTGTCATGAAAAAATAAAGTTAAGCTGATGATGATTGTACTAAATAATGTTTTTACGTTTGTAAGTTCAAATAATAAATTGTACTTCAGGTTGCAATGTTATGTTTATATTACGGGACAAAATTTACTAAGTTATAACAAAGCCCCATGCATAAAAGTTCATAGGAGCAATGTTCACTCTGTTTAGTGCAGAACTGACTTAGAGCTCATTCGTGCATAAACCACATCGTCCATAGTGTGTCGTAAAAATGTAAATGCTCTTTTCCATCCATTCTTAGCAGTAATTCATGCACTCCTATAAACTGGCCATTTATAACACCGCCCCATATGTTTACTACAAATCACTTCTAAAAATTTGATTGCCTTACCACATGGCGATTGTTAACAGCCCAATGGCAATTATTGTGGAGGTTAAAGGCACCATTTCGTGTAAATCTAGTTTTGTCTCTAAACAGAATTCAGTTACATAATTTTGGTTTGATGCGTTTTGTTGTAGTAGCCACTGACAAAAACAGAGTCTGTTTTCAATAACAATGGGTCTCGAAGCTGCACTCGAAGGTAATGAAAATGATGCCGTGAATCTTTATGAAGTATTCTCCATATGACATTGATTGATCTTTGTCAAACAGTTCTAAAGTTTGCCCCTCAGCAGTGAGGATTCATTCTGGTTGGTTTCTAAATGTTTCGTGACATTGTAATTGTAGTTGGTCACTATCACAAGCTCGTTGAGTCAACACAACAAGCTGTCTGTATATTGTATGAAACCGATTACGGGATCTTTTTGCATACATCTAGGATGCAAGTTGAGAATTTTGTGCTTCTCTGTAAATCAACAGCACACCAACTAATTTGCCATTACCGTACATGTGTGCAGCAATAAGTTCTCAAGATGCAAAAACTAAACTTTTTACAATAACGTCTTAGTTAAAATTATGGTTCCAAGTTCACCATAAATACCAAAATTATGATTACATATTGCTTATTTAAATTTCTACCCCAAGTTTGAAAATATGCTGTATAATGTAAGAATATAAACAATGAGGAAATTAATTATGTAAGTTGCCAAATAGTTTAATATTATCAAATTTATAAAAATGTTTGATATTGTGAATTTAATTTTAAGATGTACTCAAAATGTACACACAATGTACACATAATGCTACATGACGTTTAAATAGTTGATTAAATGTTTAGTCAAATATTACCACAATACACATTTATTGGTCACACATTAAAATCCTACGTATATACACCAAGGAGTGTTGTTAAATAGATAAAATATTTGTTACATAAATTGTTTTTTGACTATATCTAATTTTAATTTTAACAACTAGGCACAAGAAAGGTACCAGTCAGATCTCTTTGCAGCTGTTAGCTTTGTTAAAATTAAAATTAACCATAATTAAAATTTATATTATGCAATTAGTATTTTATCTATTTGATCGACACGCCTTTATAATAGTAATATTTTATTGTATGACGATTACACACGTAATCGTCATTTTTCCTTATTTTAGTAATATTTGTCCAGTTAATTATTTATTGAACAGTGTGTTATTGTTTTAAATTTTTTACTAAGCAGGTTTACTATTGCTAATATTTATCATGCTTCACGTACTTATTAGAAAAACTCAAAAAATTGTAAGTGTGGCATTCGGGTTGTTTAAGGTCATCTTGTTAATACTAGTAGCAACAGAGATAACATTTATTTACAAGTTAACAATACGAACTTATTATATATTAAAGGCCTGATGCACAAAGGAAATATTTACAAAAATTTTTGTGTGCATAATTCAATTACAAATGTCTTTTAACACTAGAATTGAAAGTACTTTAGTTTGTAAAGATACTGAATGCATTTTCTATGTTGAACAGTGTAATGTTGTGGCTTCACCATGGTGACGTAGATGTAGATGACCATGTAAATAACCCTTGCCTGGGTTATGCCAGATGCAAAGCAACACCTTTTGGAAATTGGATGTTCATGGTGCTTTGGTGCGTTGCAGCTGGTGGGCGGACACGCTGACATATGGTGTTGCCCTTGGTTGGTAGAAATTGAAGCGAGCTGATGGTGGAATGTTCTTGATTCTGGCATGCGTGTTGGCATCACGTGCTCTAGGAGGTGGCTTCAGAGGAGGTAGTTTGGTCCAAGTTATGGTGGAATCCTCTCCATAGCGTTGTGAAAGTTTATTTCATTTTATCCCATTATATTTGGTGGTCACAACGAGAATATGAAAGACAGCCCTTTTTGCCAGAGGAGCTTGGTGACTTCTGATCTGCAGTATCCGTAAGTTCCTTTTAAGGAGATTTATGGCTACTTGAAATAGAGAATAATTAGGAAGTAATTTGCTCTAGCGTTTGGAGATTGTTTGTATTGTATGTTCGGATGGTTTTATTTTGTATTCTAGGGGTGCCTGATGAATCCATTATTGTTCGAGGGGTGTTTTAAGAGTGCATGCTATTTATTTGCACGCTTTATGCTTATTGGTTAGTTAGTTTGAAGTATGGTTGCTTGCTTGCTTATCGCTACATAAATAATTGTATACATTTTTGAAACTCTCAAGTTTTAGTTTCCCGATGAAGAAAATTAAATTTTCGAAAGCTCAAATTGATTTGTATGAGTTTTATTCGTCTAAAGTTGAATACAACCAGATTTTTACTTTGCAAAGTGTCTCCACCGTGTACCGAAAAGTTGTACACAAATGGAAAAAGTTTATTCTACATTTTACAAAAAAAAAATTCTTGATAAAAAGTTCTGCAGCACTTGGAAATATATAATCATGCATTAAATTTATAAAATGTTACATGGTATACAAAGAAAATAAAAAATATTGATTTATGTTGAAGAGTAAAATTTGTTTAAATTTAAATACATAGCAAAATGTGATCTAAAAATGTTGAGAAGAATTTAAAATTATGCACACTTTGACATTCATGGCACTCGTAGATAGACATGAGAAAAATTACAGTAAACACAACAGAAATTGTTGGATTATTTACTGAATAAAGAAAAATGAAATCGCTCTAAATTTTAGCGTGAAATTAAAACGACATATATCTGGAAATATGTAAATATTTTCAATAAACGTCAAAGCTAGAGTCAGATTGCATTTGCAGAAATTTGAAATGCGGGTGAAATTAGTCTTGACGATAAGATCGAAACTTTTCTGATTGTAGGAAAAAATTATAATACTTTTAGAAAAATAGCAGACATCTTTAATACTAGACATCCTGATAAAACTGCATTTCACAAATGTAAGAGCAGTAATAAATATATTCAAAATTTTTGAAACCGTTGAAAATAACTTCCGAAAGAAACAGGACGTGGGTTAAAAATA
Source organism: Platerodrilus igneus (assembly GCA_036346225.1). NCBI lineage: Eukaryota > Metazoa > Arthropoda > Insecta > Coleoptera > Lycidae > Platerodrilus > Platerodrilus igneus. Next base: position 2,634,185 of record JARFIW010000816.1, on the reverse strand, counting down.
ACGATGTTCAAAATCAAATAATGCTGTCGGTAGCGGAAAATCCAAAAAATTCACTTCAGTCCAGATTAGCTTATTTCAAGAATTTTAAAAGCAAATAAATTTAAACCATACAAACTTCATTTTACCCATACTTTAAAAGCAGGGGATTTTGAACGAAAGTTTAAATTTTGTGCTTGGTTAAAAGGAGAGTTAGAAGATAACAATTTTATGGTAAGACACAAACGTTTCTCTGACGAAGCAATCTGATAAAGCAACGTTTACATCTAATGGAACAGTAATTATACTATCACCGGTGGAGCGATGTTAATCCTAACTTTTATATCCAAACTTGAAATCAATACTATTCTAAAACAAATGTATGGTGTGGACTTTGAAAGATGAATAGTAGGAGCATTCTTTTCCGAGGTAATTTTAATGATAAGCATTACTTTCATTTTTTAAATAATGAATCATCATGGTTTTCTTGATGATCTACCAATACACGAAAGACAACGTATATGATACCAACATGATGGGGCACCATGTCACAGTACAAGAAATGTTCGTATCTCGTCAACATTCTTAGGAAGATATTCTGAGTTTGTGTGACTCCCAAGATCTCCAGACATCACTCCTCTAGATTTCTTCTTATGGGGTTATCTTAAAGAAAAAAGACCATTTCAAGATGTTGATCATCTTGAGAGAGTCATTAGACAAGCATGTGATGCTATCACTCCTGATGTAATTAGAAAAGTTTTAAAAGAATTTTGTAGAAGAACATAATCTGCTTAGAAAGAGATACTGGATGGATACATTGAAACGCTTGTGCAATCAGGATAGATACTTATTTATTATAGATGTAATTGTTGAAAAACTAATAAGAAGATTATTCTTTTTGTTTTAAATAAAAATGTGATACCATCTAAATCATTGCAATAGTTTTTAAGTGGTATCGATTATGTAAATAATCCAACAATTTCTGTTGTGTTTATTGTAATTTTCCTAATTTCTTTTTAGGAAGGTCATAAATGCCATAGTGCACATGATTTTAAATTGTCGTCAACATTTTTAGATAATATTTTGCTGTGTATTTAAATTTAAATAAATTTTGCTCTTTATTATAAATAAATACTTTTGATTTTCTGTGGATACCACGTAACATTTACAAATTCAATGCATGATATTATGTATTTCCAAGTGATGCAGGACTTTTTATCAAGACTAATTTTTTTGTGTAAAATGTAGATTAACTTTTTTCCCATTTGTATACTACTCGGTAAATGTTCAAGTGTTGAGGATCTTGGTAACCGCAGGTTGCTTAACCCCCTTCACATACTGTACATGTGATTTTCCAATGCTTCACCCGAAGGTATTACATTGGCCAGGAAGCGAGTTTTTTTTACCTGAAAAGTTTTGAATTTTGCCGAACCCTTGCTGTTCCAAGCAAGGTAGGGATCTCTAACGTGTGTGACAACACTCACACACGGGACCTCCATTTTACTTCTCATCTGAACGAAGGCGTATTTTTGTGAAAAATGCTCGCCTAACATTTTTCAAGCGGACCGTGTCGGGATTTGAACCCGGGACCTTGGACGCAGTAGTCACACGCATACCAACTATGCCACGGAGCCGCCTAGTCCCCTTCACATACCACTGAATATTAGAGAAATAGGGTATATATTTAGAAAACAATAGAAGGGGAACCGAGCTGTATTTATCAAGAAAGAGCAGTGGATGTGTTCAAAGACAACAAACATAGAAAAAAGGAAATTTTTTTGAAAGCATATGTGTGGAGCACGCCACTGTACGAGCAAACAGGAAAGAAGTAGAAGCCTTATGGGATGTTTTGCTTCAGATGTATGATGAAGATATATCATGGACAGACAAAATTAATAACAAAGAGGTTCTAGAAATAGCAGGGGAAGAAAGATATTTGTGGAAAACAAAAAAAAATAGAAGTAAAAGATCAGGACACATTCTAAGAAATTTGGAGAATAGTGCGGGATATATTACTAGCAGATATAGGAAAAAAGAGAGGTAGAGCTAGACCTAGATCAGATTATTGCACGCAAATACTGAAAGATGTAGGCTGTGGGAATTTCAGGGAAATGTGTAGGGTAGCTTAGAATAGGAAACAATGGAGGTATGCATCTAACCAGTTCCAGGACTGAAGACCGAATGATGATGATGATACAACGTTTTGGGACACACTGTATATTGTAGTGTTTTCTTGTAAGTTGGGTTATGCATCTAAATATATTTGTCTTCTTTTCAGGGTGTGTTTGGAAACAATAAAGGAACATTATTTGCATTAGCAATTGACATTAACTTACCTGAGATACTAATAATGACTACAGCCACCAGTAAATGAGGTATTTTGAAACTCTTAGTAAATTATCAAAGAAGATCTTGTAGGATTCTAATCTAATTTATCAACATAAAATTAAGTTCAATACTGAAATGCACAGAAATTTGTACTAATTGTGTTTCCAAGAAATTTAACCTACTGAATTTCTATTATTTATAAATGTTCTTTTCTTAATTTAACACCTCACGCTAATAAAATTTATCAGTGTCAGCTTATCATTTTTTATAAAGTCAATAAAACTTTAATAAATGTTAAGACCCCTGCTTGTAATCAAACAAAAAAATTTATTCTGTTAATATGTAATAATCTCTAATATATTAATTTCAGTAATATTCTGATAACAATCTTTTTCTATAAATAATTCACTTGTTGATCAAACACTAAGAGGTTAATGCAGAAAGCATTAAAAGTATTCAAATGCAGAACTTTTTATTTTACTGAGTAATTTAAAATTATGCCTAACCCACTTTAAATGCATTTTAAATTTATTATTATTTATGAAATATTTAACATGCAAATGATAACAGTGATAACATAAGGGATACAATAATTAATGTTAAAAATATAACCCTCGTTATAAAATCCTAGCCTTCACTGCTACTAAATGGCATAAGCTTGCTTGCTAACCTTTCTAAGTCTAAGTTTTACAAATTATCAAACTTTTCTTTAACTCTGCTAGAATATTTAAATTAAATTATTATACAACTTATCCGAATCAGATCTGGATTAGAGTAAATGTAAACTTATCTTATGCTAGGAAAACTAGTTTTTGACGTTGCAGTTCTTATTCTGCATACATCACAAGCATACAACTTTTTAATTCACCTACAATGCGTAATTTTGATTATTTTATTTTCTTTAAGAAAAGCCGTTATTTCATTTTTGACTCAATTATAATAAATTATTAAACCACAACTATTTTTAGATTAGATTTAATTTGTATAAACTTTATCTTAGGAATATCAAAGAATCGCAGTTGAATAGGCTTTCTAACATCATGTTTCACGAATTTATAGCTTTTCTAAATTGTGTAATAACAATATACTTCACATCGTGGTTTCTTCATTATTTCTAATATTTTCGTGCTTTACTAAACTTATTTTACTGTAATAAATAAACAACTAAGGGTTTTCCTTTCTTCGTGTACAATCCTACTAGACATAAAAATTATTCTAAGCTTATGTACAACATATTCAAAAATTATTTCAATTATCAGTACTTTAATAGTTATTTAAATAATATTGTAATTGAAATAATTATTTGCAGTAACTGATTGGATACCTGCAGCGTGTAAGTGCCAGTGATTGTATAATGTGAACGTAACTTTGAACATAGCTTTAGTGATATTACGATTCATTATGCTACAGTTAGCGATTTTGTGCGGTATTGAACATTTTCTGCTTCTTTTTCTTTTGACATTTCTCTTTGTATTTTTGTTTAGATTTTTTAATAAGAGTAATTTATGGTGTATATTTGCTATATAAAACAGTTCTTTTAGAACTAAAACACATTATGTATTGCAAGTTTCGAGTATTTAACGTCCACAATGCCTAAACATTTGGATTCGCGTGCACAAGCAATGATATCTTCTTTGAATGAATTCTTTGAAAAGGAATGTGATAATTGTGAGCCATCTTTTCCTCTAAAACTAGAAGTTATATCATTAAATATACATAAATTGCCTAATTTCAGAGAGATACTTTGTTTTTGTCTTTCTTTTGAATTTTCGAACCATCAGAAATTTTGATAGACGCTTTTTCTGTTATTTGTTCATCTAAGATTGCATTTCTAACATCCAATTATTCTAGCAAAAGATTGTATTTAATGCAGATACACAACAACAATCTAAATGTAGATAATTTTGCTATTGATGCATCTAATTCATCAATAAAATTATTTTGTTGAAAACCTCTTGCAACGAGTCTTGCTCTAAATGTTGGTTCACTATAATCATTATATCTTATAGTAAACATCTGTCTGTTTGTTATTACTTTTTGACCTTTCTCTCTGTTTAGAGTCCATGTTTGATTATCCTTTAATGCTTCCAATTTTCATTGATTACATCATCCCAGATATTCCAATCTGAGCTTTTTCTGGCTTCGTCATATGCATTTGGAGATTCTCAACTTGTTAATAATGTCAGACAACTAAAGTCCACATCGTAATCAAGTAATTTCGTAGGTAGTTTTACATATCGTCTTGATCTTTGGCTTTTGTCATTAACCTCGATATTATCTTGATTGCCAACCTCATTTTTTTTTTCTATTTCTTCATCTGGTTCATCCACGCCGTTTTCTGTTTCATTTATTTTTTTTTATTGATAAGTTAATTTCCATTTTTTTCTATCAAGTTGCCATCATTATCGAGTTCATGTTTCTTTTCAAACTTCATTGAGCTAAACTCATTTTTTTAAAAATAACATTTCACGAATAAATTATTTTTTAATTTATTTACAACTACAATCTGTATCCATTTTCCAAACATTTCTAACAACCCTGCACGTAGTTGCTTTAATATCCAATTTCTTTCTCAATTTATCTGATATCCTTGATTATGCAGTGCATCTAAAACTCTCATATCTGGTACATTTGATTTCTTTTTTAACTTCTGCGATTTATCTTTTAGCCAACTCGACCGACTTCTATTCAATACATAGGCTGCTGTGAGCACATTTTTCCAGAATATCTTGTACATTTTCTCTTCCATTATCATTGCTTTTGCACAATTCAGAAGTAACTGGTTCATTCTCTCTGCAAGACCATTTATCTGGGGGGTATTAGGTGGAATATATGCTAACTGAATACCTTTCTTGGCACAAAATTGTTGTAGACTGTTACGTGCATATTCACCCCCCATTATCACATTTCAATTTGGCAATTTTTAAACTACTAACATTGGTGTTACTTAAGCCTCAAAGTTTCTTAAATATTTTTCAACTTCGTTTGGAATGAATAATGTACACCATTACAAATCGTGAAAAACATCTACAAAAGTAACAAAGTATTTACTGCTGGTATGTGATGTAGGTACTATGAAACCACATTCATTCGATGAATTAATTTCTACGTTCTTGTACTTCTATTCTTAGCTGAATGATACAGGAGACATTTTAATTTGACCGTAGCACATATGTCACATACATTTTCTTTGAAATCATTATTTGTAAAATCGATACCATCTACTATCTTACTTCTACTTATGTAACATTCTAAAATTTAAATGGACATAGTGCTTATGCCAAAGCTGTGGGTCAATTCTAGCAGTTAAGCTTGTACTTTCTTGCCATCTTACTGATTTCAAATTTAACTTTATTTAGCCTACCACTTTATTCTCCCTAAGATAAATAACATTAATCTTTTCAATTTAAATATTATCATTTGCCCATCTCACTGCGTAGCCTTGTTTTTTAGTAAATAAATTGACAAATCGACTCTAGCATAGGTACACACATTACAGTTTTCAACACAATCTTTCGCTTACATATGTTACTTCCATCCCATTACCTTACTCTGCTAAATGAATAAGTTTAGGATTGACAAACGCCTATTTATTTTCAACGAACTTCGTTCGTTTATGAAATTTATTTGTCTGTGTGTCTGTCTGTCTGTGTGTCTGTCTGTCTGTGTGTCCGAGGCCTTTTTAATGGTCGGACATCAATGTGTGATACATCAATCGATTCAGCTCGGTGTCCAGAGCTTAAGTTTTGATGTCAGTTAAAATCGGGCCACGGGACGCCGAGCCCCGGAAAATCCACAGGGATAATTAAAATTTTAAATAAGTTTAAAATCAATATGCGACACATATTTGAACAATTTATGGCATTTCATGCCAATTATTCCAATATTATAGACACTGTTTAAACTTAAATTTTTATTACCGAAAATAATTAGATTCAAACAAAAAAAAAAAAATTCTTATCTTATTGATGAGAACTAATATATAGCTTTTAAAATATTTATTCAATAAAATAAAATATATTAAAATGTCTCTTTTGTTGTTTATAAATTTTTGTTTTTATCTGAATACTTATAATTATTACAACATAATAATTTTAATTTCTTTAATTTGTTTTAAAGTAAGTCTACATTTGGAAGTTCGTTGCGACAATGCCTTGCATTTTCAACTTGTTTAAATTGCAGTCTGTGTTTACATAGTGATGAGTTACACCTGAACCTGAGTCAGCATACCAAATGAATTCTTCATACACCATTGATAAAGTACAAAAGCTGCTACTTCCTTGACTTTTTTATTTCCATTTGAAGCTACAGCTGCTGAGCTTTTTTTGAAATGAACCTTGGTGTCGACATTGATTTTTATTTGAATTACTTTTAACGCAGCAATCTGTGATTTTGTCCAGTTTGTGACAAATCCTGCATTTAATTCTACTTACATCCCTTACATTCGCAAGCGGATGATATAATTCCATATCTATTTCACCTCTGCTAACTGCTTTTCCTTCCATTTTTCTTATTTATTTGTTCTAACAATTCCACTTTTTTAAACTACGACATGCAAAGAACAAATATAACCTCGTCACACTTTTTAATTTTTCTTGTTATCCGTAAAAGAACATTGTGGGTCCATAACCAATGTTAAACACTAAGAAGTTGAAAGTCTATTATAGCTTTTTCTTCAATGATTGTTTTCATTATTGAGAATGCATCTGATTTTTGATGATATGGTTGTCATATATCGTATTGGATATATAAAAAAAATATGTATTAAAATCTAAAATAATAAAGACAATCATTGAGGAAAAAGCTAAAATAATCTTTCAACTTCTTCCTGTTTAACATTAAGTAGAGTAAAACCTGTTCGCTTAATCTCTGGGTTTGAAACACTTAAACAGCTCAAGAAAAAGATTGCTTTGTGTGGCTGCAACATATTTCTGTTGACCCATTTTTATAGCAAATAAACATTTGGAAGCATCACAATATGATGGATGTATTTGCAGGATGCGATATGAGTTGAATTCCACTTCCGATATAAATATAATAGAAGAAATTTCAATGAAACTTCAATAATCACAATCAGCGATGAACGAAAGAGTTTCATTTGTAAGTAATCTTGTTTAAAGGTGTAAATATTCTAAGCGAAATTTACAGTTAAATTTTACGTAAAGCCACGTGTATAAAATACTTGTAAATGCATGTCAAGTTTATGTTAAAATTGCTTATTCCAAAAGGAATTTAAATTTCATAACAAAAGTGCATTAATATTTCGAATTAAAGTGGATAGCTGTAAAGTATAAAAGTGTTTTTATTGACACCATGTTCTAGAACGATCATTTGTTAAAATAAAATGCATGTAAACGACATGTATAGCCTGAAGTGGCGATAAATTATAGAGAATCGATGCACTTAAAATTCTTGAAAGCGAGAAGATGTTGATATAGGTAGATGTCCAATTGTAGATGGCTTGAGGCCGTATTTAATGATAAATTCCCGAAAGTTGACTGCCGATGTGAATATGACACAACTTCTAGAATAAACTAGAATGACACATCCACCTTCACGAATAAATAACAACACATTCAATGAACTGCAAAAGTTCTCAAAGCCTACATCTGAAAAGGCACGTCTTTATAAAACCCAATAAATGTTGAATGGAGATTAGTCTTGATTGAAGCTTTGATGTTGCCATATTATGGATGAGATTAGATAATAGTTCACGAAGTTTAAAGTTCTAGCTAACATGTACAGTATTCAGTAGTGAACATTATTTAAATACGGTTTTAACAGGAGTATTACTCCAATCGCCGAAGTTAAAGTGTTTATTGATACTCGAACCTGAATAGATTATTTGATGTACATACAATGGTCTGAAAATGGAAAATAGATAATTAAAAATAATTAAAACTACTGCAATATAGTCTTCTTAATTGGAATAAGGCAAATATGACTGGAATTGTTTGTTGTATGTTAAATAGATCAAATGGCATTAAATGTTTATTTTTTAAAACAATTTAAAGATTATAGAGCATGAATTCGTAATTGCGTTCTGGAAAAAGCGAACAACAAGCAGATCTGTAACGCTAAAAAGAATATTTATTGTGTAAATTTCTAAAAGGAGTCATATCTATCTGTGTGTCTTTTGAATTTAAGCGTAAGAATTGTGTGTAAAAGTCTAGTTTAATTCATTTAAAGGGTTGGCAAACTTACGATAGAGGTTTTTGCCATTATACAAGGTGATTATTGAACCTAGCTGAATTCAGATAAGTTGAATACGATTTTAATTTAAAGCAGAGTATGTTAAATTATATGATTTATTAAATTTTATACATATGAAGAAAGATTTTATTATGGAGTTGTGTATGAATGATAATCACAAGATTAAGATTTGTGTAGAATAAGTGTGTGACCATTCTAGTTTTAAAGAGACATTCTGGATTCAAGTATATAAGATTTGTGATAAGAGGCAGTTATATTTTTTATCGGTGTTATATTTAAGAATTATTTGTAGGACAAAGCTGTTGTGGAAGTATTAATTACTTGCAAGTGGATATCATTATGTCTGGTGTATTATTACAGTGGTTTTATTAATCAGAGAAAAGAGTCAAATTGTTTAGATATTTATTTGTATAGAAAATATTTGTGAAGTGTATGACGTATAAAGCCGTGGTGATGAAAAGAGTTTTCATTCGTATCAGAAAGCTTAATAGCAAAGCGATCGTGTTTTAGATAAAAAATAAAGGTATTTATTATGTTCTACACATAAACAAGGACCTATCAAAAGAGTTTCGCCCATATTATATAATAAAACTATGTTTAGAGAAATTTATGTTCAAATGCATTTAAATACTTAATAATATGTAAAGCCACATGAGTAAAAGAATTTACGTTAGTATTTTAACTGAAAACTTGCTCGAATAAACATTCTGAACGGATTTTATTTGTAATTTAATGACAAAAGCGCATATTTAGAATTAACAAGCGTAGTTAAATGTTCTGGAATATTCTAGAACGATGAAATGATAAGATAGCGTTTGCTCAATTATTAAATTGCCAGAAGAGGTAGCGAAACCATGAACTTAAAATTCTTGAATAAACGAGAGTGTTGACGAGCATATGTAAATGACTCACCTGCAGTCTCTAATAATCTCAAACATGGAAATATTACAGAGAGAAGTAACTAATGCAATAGCGAACATTCTCGAAGTGCTGGAAACACTCTCGAATCTGATACTTCAGAGGAGACTCACTTATTTAAACGCCAATTGGTGCCTGGTGGAGAGGAGTGTTGATAGAAACTTTGGCATCGGCATGCCGTTGATGTAATTATATATGATACATAATTAAAGTGGTACATAATATATACAGTATTTAGTAGTAATAATTATTTAAATACATTAAAATGGAAGGTAGATGATTTGAAATCAATTGAATACTATTGTAAGAGAGAATTTACTTAAATATGTGAAAATTAATGGAAGCTCAATGAACGTATATGTGTAATAGATCAATTTTCATGAAAAATTTACTTTTTAAAACACTTTAAAAGAAGATAGAGCGTGGACTGGTAATTATGTTTTGGAAAAGTCAAAGCCGGTAAATTAAAGCCAAACAACAATAAGACACTTAACAATAAAATTTAAATCAATTTGTTTAGATATTTTAAGGTGTTTCTAAAGACTCATTTATTAAAGTTTCAGTTGTGTGTAAAAGTCAATTTAATTTTAACAGTTGCTTGCAATTTAATAGGATACAGCAACCAATAGTTCATGGGAATTTTATGTTGCTGAGGATGGCAGTTAATGGCAACTCTATAATAAGATTGTTCTAATAATAAGTAAATGGGGTTACAAAAATTAATGTTGGCAATAAAAATGATGTTTCATATGCTTCTTATATTATTAGTTTTGTCAAATTATTAAACAAATTTTTCTAATTCCGTACCTCATTAATTTTTTTTTGTTTTCAGCAATATTTAGTAGTAAAAAGAAAGAAAAAATTCGACCACGTTTTATACCAGACGCATGCCAGAGGGGAGCGATTTTATGGCAGGTTATGTTGGACGACAGTGGACAAGCCCAGCAGATTGAGTGTTTTTTAGGAATTTCAGTTGATAGCTTAGTACTAATAGAAGAACAATCTCGACAAATAATTTTCGTTACACCTTGTAAATCAATTTTGGGCTGGTCACCACAAACCAATAGTTTGAGGTTGTATCATCATCAGGGAGAATGTATGACTATTCACATGCGTGATGCACATTATGACAGAGATGAATTAATGGAAATAATGGAAAGGTTAAGGGCCGTGACTCCTGGTGTACTAGTACAAGAATTATCATTAAAAAGAAATATAATGGGGCAGCTAGGATTTCATGTACAACCCGATGGTATAGTCACGTTAGTTGAAAGTGCTGGCCAAGCATGGCAAGCAGGATTACGACAAAATTCACGATTAGTAGAAATTTGTAAAGTAGCTGTTTCAACATTAACATACGACCAAATGGTTGATTTACTAAAGACTTCAATGCTTGTAACTTTGACTGTGATACCTCCAATGCCTGATGGAACGCCTCGCAAAGGATGTGCCTTACAAAATTGTAAATATAATGAAGGAAATTACGAAAGTGATTATGAAAATGGTAATGATGACTCTAAAAGTAGAAAAGCTGCTCAGTTGCAGCAAGCTGTACCGGAAAAACATTTAAAAATAAAAACCCTTAAAAAAAAATGGGAAAAAATTTAAAGAAATTAAAAAAATTAAAATTTAAAATAAAAAAAAAATTGTTTAAAATAGAAAAAAAAGGGAAAAATTTTAAAAATTTTGGGGTTTTTTAAAAATAAAAATAAATTTAAAAAAAAAAATAACCTTTTAAAAAAATTTAAATAAAAAAAAAAGGGAAAAGGGAAAAAGTTAAAAATTTTTAAAAAAAAAAAAATTTGGAAGCAAAGAAGACAAAAAATGTTTAAAAACCCCAAAAAAAAATAAAAGGGAATGTTTTAAAAAAAATTAAAGTTTTACAAAAAAACTTTTAAAAAAGGGAAAGGGTTTTAATGAAAAGAAAAATGAAAAATTTAAAAAAATTAAACGGGAAAACAAAAAAAAGGGAAAAAAAATTTTTAAAATAAAAAAAAAGCATAAGGGAAAAAAAAATGGGAAAAGGGAAGAAAGTAAAAAAAAGGGTAAAAAAAAAAAAAAGAAAAAATTGAAAGAATGGGTTAAAAGTTTTAAAATTTTAAAAGTTTTAAAAAAGGTTTTAAAATTAAAATTTTAACAAAAGGAAAAAAAAAGGGTTTAAATTAAAAGCTTGGAAAATTTTTAAAGGGTTTTTTGTTTTAAAATTAAAAATAAATAAAAATTGAAAAAAAAGTTTAAAATTTAAAATTTTAAAACTAAAAATTTTAAACTTTTATAAAAAAAATTTTAAAAGGTTTATTTTTTCCAAGTTTAAAAAATTCAATTTTCCCAAAATTGGAAATTTAAAAAATTTTAAAATAAAAACCCCTTAAAAATGAATTTTGTTAAAATATGTAAAAAATTTAAAATTTTAATTTGTATGAAAAATCATAAAAACTTTTTAAAAAGATTTTCAATTAAAACCATTAAAAAAGGGGAAAAATATTTTAAAATGGTTTTAAATTTTCCAAGCAATTTAAAAAAAAAAAAAATTTAAGTAAAGACATAAAAACTTTTTTAAAAACAGTAAACCAAAATTGCAAAGGATTTAAATTAAAGGTTTCCCGTAAACAAAATAAAAAATAGTTAAAATTAAAAATTTTAAAAATTTGAAAATTTTTCTAAAAAAAGTTTAAAAAAAATTTTTAAAAAAAGCCAAAAGATTTCAAAAAATAAATTTGGGTTTAAATCGTTGAAAAGGGAAAAAAAAGGTTTTTTGGCATTGAAATGCCCAAAAAAATTTAAAAAAAATTTGAAACAAAAGGGGATTTTAAATTTTTTTTAAAACCCAAAAGAAAATAACATATTGGGTGGGTAATTAAAAAACCCCAAAAAGTTTTCAAAAATTCAAATTGAAACCCTTTTAAAATTTAAAACAAAAAAAAGAAATTTTTTTTAAAAAAAACCCCTTGAAAATAAATCTTAAAGGGCCAAAAATTTAAAATTTAAAAACAATTAAAACTAAACAATTTTTCCCGCCCAGTTTTCAAAAAACTAAAGGTTAAATTTTGCAAAATTCAAAAAAAACCCTTTGAAAAAATTGCCCTTTAAATAAACTTTAACTTTTAAAAATTTAAATTTTTTGAAAAAGGGTTTCCCTTTAAAAAACCTTTTTTAAAAAACAATTTTGGTTTTTTTTAAAAAAACCCCACGAAACATGGTTAAAAGACCCTTTCATTTAAACAAGGGAATTTAGAAAAAAACCCATTTAAAAATTTTTCTTACTTTTAAAAACCCCCTTTCTTTTAAAAATGAAAACCCAATTTTAACCTAAAATTAAAAAAAATTGGGGTTTTTAAAATTAAAAAACCCCCTTTTTAAAAAATTTTTTTAAACCAAAAAAAAAAACGTAAACCCTTTTATAAAATTTTTTAAAAAAAACCCCAAGTGAAAAATGAAAAGCCCGAATCCTGAAATATTTAAATTAAATTTTTGGAAAATTTTTGAAAAATTTATTAAAACCCAAAAACCTTAATAAAAGTTTTTACAATAACAGAAACTTTAAATTTTTAGATATTAATTTAACAAATTTTCCTTTGGAATAAATCCCATTTTTAATAAAAAATTTGAAGGAAATTTATTTTAAAATATTTTGGGAATCGTTTATTAAAAAAAAAAGAAACAATAAAAATTGGAAAAAAACAAACTTTTTTAAAAACCCAAAATTCAAATTTGGAAATTTACCAATTTAGGAAAAAAGGAAAAATCCCAAAAAAAAATAAATTTTTAAAAACAAATTTTTAACTATTTTAAAACCAAACCTAAAAATATTTTTTTCCCAAATTTTAATAAATTTTGATGTTTCCAAATTTACATTTGAAAAATTTTTTTAAAACCCAAAAACCTTTGGGGGTCCCCGGGAAAAACCCCGGCAACACGAAAAGAAAATTTAATCAAAAATGGAAAAAAAATTTCCCTTATTTTACCCGCCCCTTTAAAGGAAATTTAAACCATTTAAAATTTTAACTTTACAAAGGTTATTTTTTATAAAATTTCACATGATAAATTATAAAAAATTTTTGAAACAAATTTAAAATTTTAAAAATTTTTTTTAAAACTGGTTTTCAAAAAGAACGAAAAATTTTGGAAATTAAATAAAATAAAACAGGTAAATAAAAGGTATTTTTGTTAAAAATTTTTTAAAAAAATTTAACTTAATTTTAAAAATATTTTTAAAGGCCTCTTTTAAATTTTGGGAAAATTTTTCCCCGAAAGGAAAAAATGGGAAAATCCAAAATTTTTAAATGAGAAATTTTGGGGTTTTTAATTTTAAAAAAATTTAATAATTAACAAATTTAAATTTGGGATTTAAGGAAATTTATGGTATCAAACTAATTTACGGATTAAAAGTCAAATTTCGAAAAAAAGGGAAAAATTTTTTTAATGTTTTTAAAAACAAAATAAAATTTAAATGAAAAATTTTTAAATTTTTTAGAAAACAAAAAAAATTAAACCAAAATTTAAAAAAATGTAAAATTTCAAAATTAAAAATTTTACAAAATTTAACCCTCCCAAAAAATAAAATTTTCAAAAAAAATTTTTTTTCCATTTTTTTTAATTTAAATTTAAAGGAAAATTAAATTTTATAAATTTTTAATTTGGGCCTTTTAACAAAATTTCAAGGAGGTTTTTCCATTTTTTTAAATTTATAAATAAAACCCGTTATTTTATAATATTTTAAATTTTTAATAAATTAATTTGGAAATAATTAAAAAAATTTTAAAAAACCCAAAAGGCTTTGTTATTAAAAATTAAAAAAAAATTTTATTTTAATTTGGGCCCCAAAAAACCTTAAAAAGTTTGGAAAAAAATTTTAAAAAAATTTGTTTAAAATTTTAAAAACTTTTCATTTCCATTTAAAATTTAAATTTTTAAAATTTTTAATAAATTTTATTTATTTTAAAAAAAAATTTTATAAATTTAAATTAAAATAAAAATTTCAAATAGGAAAAAGGTGAAGAAGTTTTAAAAAATAAAGTAAAAGGGGGGCAAAAGGGAAATCGTGGAAAGGGGTAGCTCCAAAGAAAGGGTCAGAATATCTCAATTGTCTTTTACTTCTTGCCTCCATGGACTTATATTATTAATTTATCAATAGAAACGTATTATATCTACAATATGGAATATGTCAATATTGGAACTAATACCTAAAATAAGTTCACTTACTGAAATGAAAAATCTTCAGTTAATTTTAATACTTCCCATAGGATCTAAACTGCTAGAGAAGGCGGTCAAGAGCCAACTAGAGGGGACATTTACAATTTAGCTAAATCCTCTAACAAAAACAATCTGGGTTCCACAAAAGATGCAGCACAACAATTGCACTATCTATCATTTATGATATTATTACAATATGTGAGAAGTGAGAATTTCAGGGAACTGAGTAGGCTAGCTCAGAATACAAATAAGTACAGGAACATGTCCAATCAGTTTTGAGACGAAAAAATAAGCACAGTTAAATCTGGTGATTATTATAAACAACTACAGGTGTTGGTTGTGAAATATCTGCAACTAATACTGTCTGTGCAAAAAGATATATTGGAAAAAATATTAAATCGGTAAATGGTCAAGTGCTGGGTGAACTTGGCAGCCATGGGCTACTTACCTCCTTCACAATCACTGAATGTCTGAGAAATAGGGTATATAATTGTAAAACAATAGAAGGGGATCGAACTGCATCTAACAAGAAAGAACAGCGCCTATGGTGAAAGACAACAAACATAGAAACAAGAAGAAAATTGTTGAAAGCATATGTGTGGAGCACAGCACAGTATGCCTATGAAATACTGGCAGTAGGAAAACCAGACAGAAAAACGGTAGCAGCCTTTTGGAATGCTGTGCTTCAGATGTATGAGGATGATTGCAGGGACAGACAAAGTTAATAACAAATGGGTTATAGAAATAGTAGTAGAACTAGGATATCAATGGAAAAAAAATAGAAGTAGAGGGACGGAATATGTTTTAAGGCATTTTTGGGGAATAGTATGGGATATATTACAAGCAGAGATAGGAAAAAGGAGATAGATGTAGACCTAGATCAGATAGGGATAGATGCAGACGGTGCAAATTTTAGGGAAATGTGTAGGTTTGTTCAGAATGGGATACAATGATGGTACGCATCTAACCAGTTCCAGGACTGAAGACCTAATGATGATGATGTGATAAAGGTCTAGGTACACTTCTGGTGTTAATTGATATGTCAGTGGCATTTGACTTAATCAATCATGAACTTGTAACTCCAACACTATGCAAAAATATTGCATTCATATGGTTTACCAACTATCTATAAGGGAGAAAATGCACCACAAGAATAATAAGGTCCACGGGCATAACAACTTAATCAAGTGAATTATTGGTTGTGTTCTGCAAGGGTCTATACTGGGGTCTGTTTTATTTATTTTTGTTATTGATGTGGCAAAATCTAAAAACTTCCTTACATGTATACAGATAATATTCAATACTTTACCTTATTAGTAGATCAAATAGAATGGGCATTTAATGGAATAAATGAAGGCATCAGCACTACCATAGAGCGATGTAAAACAAATGGATTATTGATTAACTCAATTTAACATTTGAGACCATAAGTGCAGTAAAAAAGTATCAAAGAAAGCAGAAGGTGTGGTAAAGGAGGCAACAGCATTTCTAACCTTTTGCACTCAACGTATGCAAATTGAAAACTCCAGTGTATCTCTACTGCAGACTAAAATTCAGAAGTAATATACGTAATTATAACAGATGTAATCAGTCCCAATTAGATATTCTATTATGGGTAAATTGAGCATGAGGTTAATTAATTTTGATTTACCCTGTAGAGGAGGGGGACCTTGTAACAATATATGGATGTGTCAGCTAATTACAATGGTTTTAGCAGTGGGTTCATAGAAAAATACAGAAAAAAAAATTTGAAAGAAAAGTAATAAAGGAATAAAAAAAAGGGTTAAAATACAAAAACGAGGGGCACCAAACCGTCCATCACGGCAATTCCTGTTGGATATTATATCTACATGAAAAACTAATATTTCGCATAAATCTCCCTTGCTTCGATATTTAAAATTTTATCACTACATACTACCTTTCTCAAAAATACCTTAAAACCACTTATTAAATGTCATAACTACAGAAATTTTTTAAATAAAATGCCCCTTCCAAATAAAATACCATCACTACGGTATGTGAATATTCTTTACAATTAGCCGACTTTACCTATCGCTGAGGTAGCTGGATATTCTTTACAATTAAGCGACTTTTCATAGTTCCTAAATGAATGCAAATAAACATTCAACCTAAACTTAAACTCTATTAACAAAATAATTGCAATGTACATCCAAATATACAAAAAAAAGTTTGATAATGCCTTTGGTCAGGTATTGCTAAAAAGAAAATCCCGAAAAGACCTTAAATCTAATTTAACAGGAAAATGTCAAGGAATTGTAAAAGAGTAAGTTGTTACTACCTTGTATAAAAAAAGACAGTCAGATTTGCAAGGTAGAAAATTTTTAAAACAACATCTAGTCAGATTCATACACACTAAAAACAAAAATTAATTTATTTATGTTTGTTTGGCTGCCATGGCATCTTCAGCTTGCTTGCAGTCATTAACGTAAATGCCACTACAAATAGGTTGTTAGTGTGTGTTATTACTAATATCTTTCTACAAGTTAACACAAGCATTATGTTATAAATTTAGATTTGCCCTGAAGAAACGGGGCCAGTAACAATTTATGGGTGTTTCAGCTAACTACATGGTGCCAAAGTGGGATTCTATGGAAGAAATAATAAAATAAAGAAGTAAAATTAATAAAATGGCTGAAATACAAAACAAACTAAGTTACAATGGCCACGTATCCTGAAAGACTTTTTCTCTTTGGCATCATCGAAGGATGTCAAACCGTCTGTCTCAGCAATCCCTTTGATATTATCTCTACACAGAAGATGGTCATTTCGCATAGGTATCCTTTTCTTAGGATTTTCTAAATTTATTGCATTATACGTTATTACTACAAATAAATGTAGCAACACACAAGCTGCCTTAAAACGGTAAAACACAAGACAAGACAAAAATGCCGATGAAGTAGCAGGAGCCAGGCAGCATAATCCATAGCTAATGCAGTTACGAGGATGGGGTGGATTCAATCCAATTTGCTCCCCTACCAAGATGATGATCTGAAACTCGATAATAATAATAACCCTTAAATATGGCGCCACCTAAGTTTATACAAATGCACAGCTGGGCTCCTTCAAAACCAACTTGGGAAGTTCTTCAATTGCTGGAAGATACTCCAATCTACATACCATAACACTACATACAATAACATTAGAAAAATAAACAATACAATACGTAAGTCAACTTTACTATAAAATGAAGAGCAACATCATATGATTGTATTGATTTCACTTTCACTTGAGTTTGCAATCATGTACGTGTAAATAATTTCTATACCTTCACCAACGTACATGTTAACGGTTAAATCAAACTACTAATTAAATAAAAAATATCATGAGGAGCTCGGTATACCTTTAACCTCAGTTTTAATGGGTCAACATTTAACACAACGTGCAATTTATACCTGATAAGGAAAATTCAGCTTAGTTGGCTCAAATTTACAACTTTATATTTTTATATGCTTTAAAATTATTATCACGATAAATTGTACCAAGGTTAGATTTAGCCACTTGTAGCAATTGTCCCAAACCAAATAGTAATGCAAAAGATAGGTTGCTTACCAGATGTTCAATTCTCGGTGATATACTTAACTAGCATCTGACAACAACGGCATTTAAGTTGACGCCTGGATAGGTACACAACTGAATATAGTACCAATATAACACAACCATATAAACACGATGAAGGCACCAAGGGAATTACAAATAAAACCAAATAACCCCATCAGTTAGAACTTCACGTATAGACATTAACAATACTTACCGATGTAAACCGGATTATTCAATCAAAACAAAAGCAATATATTGCTGTTAAGATCGCCAATCGATAACGACAACAACTTCCTAGATACAAGTATAAGTTTGTGTTTTGTTGAAAACATACTTTCGCATTGACTACAAAATCCTTGTGCAAAATATGAGAGGAATAGTTACTTAAATTTATATTCACCAAAATATTCATCTCAAACGGAATCCAAGTTAAACAAAATACTCAGCATTTAGAGCAGACAACAATACGTCTATGCAATTTAACTGAATCTATCGAAAAGCGAAATATTAATAAGGTCGCTTTACTTGTGACCAACATTCGATTGTTACACCGAAGTTAACAGGATCAGAATTCCACTTGATTAGCATAGTAGAAGGATACTGTTGTTACAACTACGGGTTTTCCTTAATCGTATAAATTATACGGATTAATTTTGAATATTAAGCTATTAATAATGCAACCGTTAAATCAGAGGCATCGTAAATGGCGGGCAATGGAATCGAAATGAATAGGAATGACTTTACAAAAATTTAAACCGTAACTACCTTACTTGTCTCTAAACTATTCTAAAACACATATTAACCTCAATTGACATTAAATAATTACAATATAAGTACAAATATACTTTCCTTAAAAACCTGATTTCTTAACTTCTCTGTGGCTGTGTATTGCTAAAAAAAGGAAAACCGAAAAAATTTAATGCTACGTTTTTAAATCGATTTTCCTAAGCTTTACGAATATTGGTAATTACATTCTGAATCCCATTTCTGGAAGTCAACTTGTCAATACATAAAAACCTCGGTCAATACAGTTTTTCATGTCCACCTTCCATAGTCCCTTAAAAATTATCAACTTGTTCAATTCGGAACTAGCACTATATCACAAATAAAGCCTACCTTAAAAAGTATTATGCACATCTTAACTTATTATGTTCAACCCTCCCAGTAATCCCCCGGGCAAGGAAATAATGTTTTAAAACACTTACCCCAATCTTTACCAGGCGTCAATGACTCAGGGGTGTTCTTTTCTGCTATTGTCCAGTTGTGTTGTGGATAGCGGCGCCGGATCTTACTGGTAGGGCTTTGCTGACTAGACGATAAGGATGGGTTAAAAAGGTTTGGATTGAACACACTCCTGCCAGCACTATCCAGTAAACGGTATGATAAACGTTCTTTTCTTGGAAGTCGGTGCAATAAGTCTGTCTAGCTAAGCGGCGGTCCTCGCCTTGAATGTCTCTCCCCTCCAAACGAGATTGACGTACTTCCACTTGCGTTCGCGGAAAGATAAACTTCTTCTCACAACAGAACCCTACGTCAGCGCTTACGATTGCAAAGATAAGCAACAGACGTCAAAACCTGTGTGAACGTTACTAATCCCAGGGTTTCACAGCATCAACAAAATTACACTGTCCAACGGGGATTTTTCCAAATTCTAAAAAGTCCCTAACTCTAAATTAATGAACCTAATTTTTAGCTTTAAAATAAAACGTAACAAACTAATCGTTAAAAAATATTTTAAATTCAATTTCAACACTAGTATACTTAAACTTTAACAAGCCCTAATTCTGAGCAGTTCTTAGCCCTACACTGTTCAAATGATCCAGCACAACAATTGTGTTAGCATTATGTCAACTTTGTATAAATGAAATCATCTATAATAATGCATCTTAATTTGAAATAAAACTATTGCTACATTATTTAAAAAGACTTATTTACTCACAGTTTATTGTACATTCCCTGAATAAGAAAATTTAGAACATCAATGGATCATATTGCTACTGTCACATATAACAGTAATAAATTCTCATTTCTAGAAAGGTAAACTTGCAAGTTTCAGCCCTTTCATTTATTTCCAATCCTATAATTTTTATTTCACTAGCTGGACTGTAAAATCCTTGTATTTGATTTTCTAGTGCTCCATGTGAAAGTACTACATTAGACAGAAAGCAAATATTTTTAACTGAAAATTTTGATTTTTGCCGAACTCCTGCTATTCCAAGGAAGGAGGGATCTTTAACGTGCGTGACAATGTTCACACATGGGACTTAACATTTCACCTCTCATCCGAACGATGGCGTTATTTTTGTGAAAAAAGCTTGCCTAACATTTGTCAACGGTCCGTGTTGGGATTCGAATGTGGGACTTTCGGCTTAGTAGTAACAGGCGAACCAAGTCACGGGGCCGCCTAACAGTAAAATCTATGGAAGACGTGAAAGCGGTTATTTGTCGTATTGCAAATCAATACACGCCACCAACTCCCCCACCCCCCTCGTGCCACTATCTTATTGTGGTTACATTTCGAATTCCACTCTTGGCTTCCCTTTT
Source organism: Platerodrilus igneus (assembly GCA_036346225.1). Lineage (NCBI taxonomy): Eukaryota > Metazoa > Arthropoda > Insecta > Coleoptera > Lycidae > Platerodrilus > Platerodrilus igneus. The sequence continues at coordinate 2,613,455 of JARFIW010000816.1, read as the reverse complement.
TAACCGTCAAGGTTAGTTATTGTATCAAATCTCTCCTATAAAAATCCTATTAGTTGCAGTCAGCATCTGTTAGTACAAAGTATTAATCTTAATATATGCTTACGTACAACATTCAGGTCATGTTACTTTATATGTAATTGGTATTATTGTTGTAATATGGTATTATTTTAATGTCCTTGGTGTTCAGACTGGATGACAATTGTCTATTGTATCTTTTCATGGGAAATGCATATGCAGTGTCTTGCAATATTCATAGTTATTTACGTTTGTCGTTTTGAAATAAGTATCGTTCTGAATTATTTCATTTACAATGTATTTAAAAGAAATAATGTTAAATCCTTTGAAGTTTAAGCTTGTTAGCTGAATGACGTCATAGAAACAAAATTTAATATCACGCTTAATTAAGATTAATTATTCGCAAAATCTATCATGTAAGGTGCGCCCATATTTAGTTTGTCTATTCAAATTTACTAGCATAATGCAACACATTACAATCTTTTTTTTTGATGCTATGTATGGCATTCTGCTGATGGTACGATTTGCTTGTGGAAGTAACATCTTATTTAGGGTGGTGAATAGGTGACTTTGACTATTTTTAGAAAAATATTGTATAATTGGGTAAGATTATTTTTGGGGAACCAAGCAAATGGTATCTTAATTTAAAATTTAAATTGCAGATTAAAAAAAATTTAAGGTTTTTGTAAATTTAACCTTTACATGTATTATTCATAAGTACTGTCGAACTGAATGTTTTATCTGAATATTTTTGTTATATTATGTATTAATAGCTGTATATTTCTAGGGTACAATGACAAGTTCTTCAAGTGGTCAGTCGGATGATCGTTGGTATGAATTTATTCAAGAAAATCTAGATTTGGAAATGGGAATTCCACCACCATTACCATTAAAATCAAGTAATTCTTCACTCAATAGTCGTAGCAGTCATTCGAATAATACATATCCGTCCACACCAAAGCGCAACAATCAAATATCACACTTGCAAGTATCACAATCTCACAATCATTTTGGACCACAACATGTTCAACATAGTAAAATACAAGTTAGTCATTCCTTACCTCTACAACATCCAAATTATTCTACTCCATTAACAGCGTCTTTACATAGTAGTACCTATGATTATGAAGTAAATTATAAAGCAGATAAAAATAATTTGCTTAAGCAGGAAAATGATAGGTTTAGACGACAAGAGACTGAATATGTAGTTACTAAAGCGCCAAAAGTTGCAGAATATACTACAATTCAACAACTAAATAGTGAATTAGCACGAAGTAACTTATTAGGAAATGATGGACATTCAACTGATAGTTCAGTAAGTGATCGCATTTATGGAGTTGGTAGTGAAGATGAGCTATCAAATGGAAGTGGAGGTAATATGTCACCTCGTTCACGTCGATCGACCAAACATCTAGCGAATGTATCTAACAGCAACAGTAGAAATCAAAGTCCAAGGTCTATGAATGGTGAAGCAAAATTGCGTCCAGGTGTAACTGCTCGTTCTTCAAATCGTAATAGTGCAAATTTAACATCGAGTACATTTCAGGAGGAGTTAATACGGTTAATTGATCCTGATAACATTGAAGCATGTGAACCAACTAAACTAAATAAGGAATCAAGATCTCAATCTCGTGATTATATTAATAACCTATCCGTTCATAAATCTCAGGCTGAAGATATCTTAACAATGGCCAGACCTGCTACTGTTATTTCAAATGCTAGTACTACATCAAGTCCACTACCAGTAGAATTTAAGACTTCCAGAGATGATAGGCTATCCCCAAGGATAAGCAAATCAACCAAGAGTAAATCGATAGTAGTAGTAGGGCCAGAAGTTTTACCTCTTCCTGGTGATATGGATTGGCCTAGCTTGGTTGATACTGCAACAAGAGCGATGATGCATGTTACAGAGGATATGTCTGCCATTGATGTGGAGACGAAACCATGGGAGACAGATGCAGCAATTGATGCATCTATAACATCAGTGTAAGTTTTATTTGCTATAAACTGTTTTTATTCAAATCACATGTATATTTTTAATAACGATTTATTTCTGTGTTTTGTGATGCAAGCCGTAATACTGATTAAAATGTACAAGTATGGCTGGAAAGTTTTAAAACATTCATTTGGAAATATTAGAATTCAAGCTCAATTTTAGTTGGTAGTTTTGATATTACGAGAATTCTAAAGGCTAGTTTATTGTTCTTGTTTTGGAAAATATATTTATTTGTAAAACAAAGAAAGGTTTTTGTTTATATTTCACATCGAAAAACTTGTTACGGGTAAAAATGAGAACCCCCTTGACAATTTTAAGGGTGCATCGACTAACTGCAGCGATGCAGGAGTGTATTCCTAGGAAAAAATGATAAACACAATAAAAATAAAATGTAAAACTACACAAGCTTCTATACATTTTTAGGGGGATTTCTTGCTAAAGTTAATTGAACTAACTGAAATTTTATAAATTTATTTCCACATCCTCCTCACAGCTCCATTACAAACATGGTTTTTTCAAAAATCTTTTACCGTGATCCTGGATCGCTAGAGTAATACCTTCCGAGAAATGTAGTCAGCTACATCACTTATTCAACCTCAACCCTCTGGGCATAATTTACAATTGGATGGTTGACCAAAAATCCATTCACATATCGATCCTTGCTACCCAGCTTCCGTTTGGTTTTAAGTTTTCTCCACATCATATCCTCGGGATTGACTTATATCATCACTAATTTATACATATCCATGAAAACTTCTTCTATAATAGTGAATAACTATAAAAGTGTAAGTACTCATTCAGTCCCGAAGAGGTTCGCTGCGTTTGAAAGCAAAATTTTTCTTCAAACATTTTTTCCATTTCAATAACTAACTTAGTGCCATTTAAGGTCATAATTATGTTCTTCCCAAGATTTTTCTTTTCATTTGGTAACTATCTGTCAAATCATTATTTTCATCCCCTTCTCTACTCGTAATTCATAAATCAATTTAATTTTCACAAAAAAGTAAATTCCGTTTTGATATTCAAATAAGTTTTTATTGTCACGATCAGTCCATTTTTATTTTAAAACCTCAAGATAATTTTTCTTAAAAATATTTTAAACAAATACTGCTCTGTTTTATCCACTAAATTTCGAAAAATAACTAACAACATAAACAACCAAACGATTAAAAAACAAAAGGCCTAAAATAAGGTGCCAAAATATTGCTATAAGTAAAAAAGACATTACGTTACGAATTCCGATTTGCTCAGAATGGGTGGGAACCCTATAACAATTTTAAGAGTGCACCAGCTAACTACTGGTGGTACAGGAGTGGTTCTTAGAAAAGAAGGTTAAGCATACGAAAAATGAAATATAAACTACTTGGCTTCTATACATTTTTCAGGCGGTTTCTTGCTAGCTCATTAAACTAACTGAAATTATATAGATTTATTTATCCACTCTAATGTGCACTTAAGTAATGTACCATAATAGTCGACATTTGCACACTGTAAATATTCACTAACACAAGAATTGATTAAGACTACTAAAATGTTATGACAGAAGATAAAAGAATCCTGCTATTTAGCAAATAGAAAACCAAAATAGTAATTGTTATAAGGATGTATAAAAGTAGGAGACGTGATAAAAGCCTTTGAACAAAAGCAGTACATATTTATATTCAAAATCGAGTATAGCTATTAGAAAAAAAGCTTACTGTCAACTCTTGTCTGCAGTGCAACTATATACATTTGTGAAATATGGAGTATTGGCAAGAAAGAGGAAAGGAGGAAAGGAGGATAGAAACTATTGAAATGTAGTGTTATAGAAAAATGGAAAATATTGCCATTCTAAATGGACCTGCAACTTGAAGAAGTTCTAGATTACTAGAACGGTTTGAGAGTTCCAGTGATCTAAAGAGCCGAACTACAGGTTTAACCAAAGTAGTGGGATCTTTAGTGAGGAACCAGACTACGACAGGTCTCCGAAAGAGGGCAGCAGCTCTTTTGGTACTTAGAGTAGCAGAGACCATAAGGCCGGTATGGCATTCTAAGACACACTACTGCGATGTGGAAGGCAACGGGAAACCACCACATTACCTCCTAAGTGTACAGCATACCTAAATTGTTACTTAAGATGATGGCATCCTCTGAGGTAAAAAATTCTGGAGTTAAAATAGTCCCCCATTTGGATCTCCAGGAGGGGACTACTTCGAAGGATGTGATCGGAAAGTTTAGAAAAAGAGTCTGGAACATTCAGGAAGTCGAAGCGTTGAAAGTCAGAAGTATGAAGCAAGTAGGTAAGCTAGAGAACTTGAAAATTGAAATGGATATGTTAGCATTAAATACAGTAGGGTTCAGCGAAGTTCTGTGGCCAGATGCGGGGGATTTTTGGAGTGGAGACTTTAGGATAATTTACACAGGATCATAGGAAGGAAATTTGGGTATGGGGATAGTTATGAGAAAAAGATAGGACACTGTGTAGAAAACTACCTACAAAAGAATAAAAAAGTACCCATGGTTAGATTAAAATCTAAACTGGTGAATACATTAATAATACAAGTATACATGCCCACCTCTAGCTATTGCGAGGAAGAGGTAGAAGCGATCCACAAAGATGTCGAAGACATATTAAGATTCGTAAAAGGTCATGAAAATTTAATAATTAAGGGAGATTTTAACGCATGGTAGGTCAGGGTAGGGAAGGAGAGGTAGTTGGTTTATTTGGTTTAAGCACGAGAAATGACAGGGGAAATATTTTGGTAGAATTTTGCGACAAAAACAATTTAACCTTCACAAACACATTATTTCAACATTATGCTAGAAGACGATATACTTGGAAGATGCCAGGTGATAAAAGAAGATATCAAATAGATTACATTCAAGTAAAAGTATGTAGAAGCTACCCAGAAGAACATATAGACACTGACCACAACATTGTAATTATGAAGGCCGCTCTCAATTTAAAAAAAGGGAATGGAAAAGGGCACTTTGATTTTGAGAAACTAAAACATAAAGATATCCACGAAAGATTTTAAAAAAATCAAATGAATTGCTGAAAAGTATCGGGAAAGTTTCTTATATTAAGAAAGTAGAAACAGAATGGAACAACATTAAATCCAGCTTAGACATGGCTGCCAGCGATATTTTGGAGTATACATAAAATGAAAATGAGAAACCAGGGATAACAAATGATATCCTGATTTTAATAGAAGAAAGGTCAAAATACAAAAACACACCAGACGCAGCTGGAAAACAGAGACACAAAGCCATAAAAATGGGAAATTATTTGCAAATGCAGAAAAACTAAAGAGCAATAGATTGATGAAAAGTGCAAAGAGGTACAAACTAAGATGGAAATAGAAAAGACAGGCAAAGCACACAAACTAATTAGAATGAATTTTAGAGATATAAAACCGTATAGCAAAAATATAAGGGGTGTAACAAGAGACATCATTATATAAAATGTAGAGAAAGTGGTTAGATGGGCAAGAATACATAGAGAATTTATATGCAGGAGAGAAACTAACAGCACTAGAACAGGAATGAGACATTGAAAACGCTTGGAATATCCTATACTTATAGATGAGTTTAAAGTAGCATTGAATGGTCTGAAAAATGGTAAGGCACCGGGTATAGATAAGCTCTAAAAACCGCTAGACAAGTAGTAACAGAACGTCTCTTAAAAACTTGTAAGCTATATGTACGAGACAGGTGAGATACCCAAAGATTTCAAATCTCTGTTGTGCTGATAAAGTGTAGTAAAGTGTTGTAAAGTGCTCTATAAAAATTACAATTTTTCAACAAGTTAAAGTGCATTATAAATCTCAAGTTTGGTGTCCACTTAAAGGAGTCTGGAAGGGCTTTTTAGTGGTGAAAAAATCTAGTTTAACAATTAACCACCAACATTACAATATCAAAATGTAATTGAAAATTATAGATTCAAATTATAGATCCATATTTAACATATGTTAAAATATAAACATTGTTATCGTAAAACTAGAATCATTATCAACAAGTGTATACTTTTAGTACTTCAAAGATTTATGGAAATATACATATATACAAAGTACTTCATAATATCATAAGAGAAAACTGTACTACACTGTTAAAAATGGATATTATAAATGATAAATGCATCCAATGCAATTTAATAGTTAATAGTGAAAGAAAGCTACAATTGTGATATTTGTCATAGATTAGTACATAAAAAATGCTTTACTCTAACAGCATCTGAGATCAAATGCATGCCATTGCAAAAGAGAGTGTTAAAGTTAGTTTGTCACACATGTGATGACTTTATCAAAACCCTGCCAAGGCTAATCAGTCTAATCACTGAAATGAAAATGACATTACACTGCTCAAACAGAACATATTGAAAAACTTTCGCCAGTAGAAACACCCAGTTATGCCAATATAGCTAAGAATAAATCTGAACCTGTGCTGATAGTTAAGCCAGTACAAGTGCAAGAAAGTAAAAGACAAAGTCAGATATAAAAATTCAGTTGATCCTGTTAGTATAGGGATTAATGTTTCTAAAATTAAGCAAGTCTCAAAAGGTGGTGTACTCATTGAAGTCGACAACAAAAGCGAACAAAGACTGTTGAAAGACAATATAACTGACAAGCTTGGTGATAAATACAAGGTTGTTATCCCGTTCTTATGAAACCTAGAGTAAGAGTATCATATGTGGAAAATGAAGACATAATAGATAATGAAACTACTATCGCAAAGATTTTAAAGCAAAATAATATAGACAACACATTACAGGATTTTCATTTGAAGGTCATAACAGTGTTAAAAAGCAAATTTGCAAATAGGTCAACTATTGTATTGGAAGCCGATCCTCTGACACATAGCATACTAATAAACCTTGGAAAAATAGCAATCGGGTGGTCAAAGGGATACGTGTCCAACCATCTGAATATTGCCTAATGTTTCAAGTGTATGGGATTTTACCATCATGCAAAAAACTGTAAAGAAGCAATTTGTTGCTCTAAGTGCTCAGGGAACCATGATTATAAGTAGTGTGAAACTAATACTATGACATGTGTTAATTGTGTCAAAGCTAATAAAAACCTACAATTACATCTCAAAACTGACCATAGTGCAACAGATCATCAGTTTCCTTTTTATATAAAACTGTTAGAGTTCCAAAATTGACTATGGATCTAAATAGCAACCACAGAAGTCTTCCCGTGAAATCAAAATCTGCCACTATAATATTAGATCACTCATAACCTATTTTGATGAATTTTGTGCTTTTGTTCAAGATAAAAATTTTGTACCTATTTCACTTTCTGAAACATGGCTCTCAGTAGACTTTCCCTCTACATTAATTACAATTCCTGGTTATACTCTATTCAGAAAAGACAGGCCCACTAGAGGAGGAGGTGTTTGCTGCTATGTGCATAATAAAGTAAATTGCAAAATTATAGAAGCTGAGTTTACACAAATGGGAATTGTAGAACAGTTATGGTTAAAACTCTCAATTAAGAAAATAACATATGCTGTAGGCGTTATTTACAAACCACCCCTTAGTCCCTTATCTTCACTTCAAGACTTAGAACGTGCCCTGTCAATATTATACCTAAAATATGATAATATATTACTGATGGGGGACTTGAATATTAATCTCCTGAAAGAAAACTACAATTCTCAATACTTAAAAACAATATTCTCAACATTTAAGCTGACACAACATGTCTATAAAACGAAATCACTGACACTACTGCTTCACTTCTTGACCTTATTTGTGCTAGTGAAACCCTACAATGTGTAAATATTGGCTATTATGACTTGGGTCATATCTCTGATCATTTAATGGTGTATTGCAGTTTGTGTATTCCTCTTGATAAACAACAACTTGAGTTAAAAACAATCCGTAGTTTTAGATACTTCAATCAACAGAAGTTTGCCAATGATGCAATTAACATTGACTGGCTACATTGCTGTACCTATACGACAATTGATGAGAAATTATCTTATTTTAATCATGCTGTTACTTCACTTTTTGACATACATGCCCCTATTCATATATTAAAGAATAAAAGCAAAAAACCAGGATGGCTAACTGAAACTTTAGCAGAAATGATTAAGTTAAGGAACAAAGCTCTTGAAAAGTTTATTAGAACAAAACAAACAACAAGTTACAACTATTATAAAGAATTACGAAACTACATTACACAAGCTGTTAGGAATGAAAAACAGGCATTCTATAGATATCAAGTTCTAGCAAATATAAAAAACCCTAAAAAACTATGGAATTTTTTTGAGCAATATAATATACACACCAAACCTAAAAAATATGTTAATTTAGCAAGTAACGATCCGAATTACATTAATCAATATTTTATAGATAGTGTTCCAATATCCACAGTATCTGAAGAAATAGTAAACTATTTTTCCAATAACAAATATCCTTTGGCAACTGAAGATCTGATGTTTCACACCGTACATTCTAGTGAGGTAATCAGGGCTATTACAAGACAGAAATCAAACGCTACAGGTGTGGATGGGATCAACTTACATATGATAAAACTTATTCTTCCTTATTGTGCTGATGCTCTGACTCACCTTATTAATGTCATTCTAGAAAGTTCTACTATGCCCAGTATATGGAAAAGTCCATAATTACACCTTTACCTAAGGTAACCACTGCTACCACCTATAAGGAACTCAGGCCGATAAGTATTTTACCAGCATTATCGAAAGTGTTAGAGTATATTGTGTATTGTCAAATTTTACAACATGTTGATGCAAACAATATTTTCCTAAAACCCAGTCTGGGTTTCGTGCAAAACACAGCACTGCAACTACTTTGTGCAAAGTTACAAATGACATTATCAAAAACATGGATGAATCAAAAGTAACTGTAGCTGTATATCTGGACTATAGCAAAGCATTCGATTTAATAAACCATAAATTACTTAATGCTAAACTAATGTACTACGGTTGGAGCCTGCCTGCTTTGCAATTGATGCAAAACTACTTATCATTACGACTACAGAAAGTGAAATTTAATGGCAATACATCCAATGAATTGTATGTAACTCAAGGTGTCCCCAGGAAGTATACTAGGGCCTCTGCTTTTCAATTTTACTGCAGATCTTCCCTCGATTGTAACCGAAAATTGTGGCATCCATATGTATGCTGATGACACGCAGTTGTATGTGTCAGGTAATCCTTACAGTGCTAATTGGATTGTTAATGAGCTTAACATTAATTTAAATGCAGTGCATCAATGGTCATTATCCAATGGACTACTCCTAAATCCTGGGAAAACTGTTTGCCAGTGCATAGGATCTTCCTACAATAGTACAATATTCAAGCAATTAAAAAGTGAAAATATTGTTATCGAAAATTGTGTATTAGATTTTAGTCAGAAAACAAAAAATTTAGGTATAATTTATGACACAAATTTAAATTTTGAAAGCCATGTAAAGAAAATTTGCAGCGTAGGATACTTCAAACTCAAGTCGCTCTACAGATATAAAATGTCACTTCTGCCACAAACAAAGTGGAAATTATGTCAATGTCTTATACTAAGTCATATTTACCACTGCAACACAGTATACTTTAGTTATCTTTCAGAACACTATAAAAATAAGTTACAAATCTTACAGAACAGTTGTTTAAGATTTTCATATAATGTGCCATATAGGGAACATGTGACCCCTGTATATAATAATTTGGGCATTCTTAAGCTAAAATTTCAATGTGAGTTGTTTTTTGCCATTTTTTTGTTCAATATTTATAAGAGTAAACAGCCTAGTTATTTATATAATATTTTAAATGTACGATGCTCTAATCACAACCTTAATCTTCGCAGCAACAGTACATTAACAATTCCAATCCATAAAACAACTAAGTTCAAGTGTTCATTTGAATATCATGCTGCAACAATATTTAATAAATATTTTGATTTATATTTAAGAGCAAGTTCAGTTCAAACCTTCAAAAAGGCTTTGTTAATTAGAATTATTGAAAGACAGACCCACATATAATTGGTGTACAGAGGTACTCTGTGAAAATCAGCTTTGCTGACATTGTACCATTTAAATAATTATTATGTTTATAATTTATTATTTAATAAACTTTTCTATTCTATTCTATTCTAAATGTAACATAATAGTCACTATACCAAATAAGAAAGTTTTGATAGCACATGTGTCAAAAAATTAACTAGAATTGTGCAAAGTCGGATGGAAAAACGGACTGAAGAAGTACTAATAGAAGATCAATTTGGGTTTAGGCGAACAAGGGGCTAGCTCAGAATAGGAATCGATGGAGGTATGCGTCCAATCAGTTCTAAGACGGAAAACCTAATGACGAAAATATAATTGCACTTAGACCTGATGATTATTATCAACAACTTCAGGTGTTGGTTGTGCAATATTTTCAACTAATCCTGATTGCACGAAAGGATTTATTGGAAAACTATTAATTAGGCAAATGTTGGGGGATCTTGCAGCCACAAGCTGCTTAACCCCCTTCACATACCATTGAATTTCGGTGAAATCGGGTATATATTTACAAAACAATAGAAGAGGAACCGAACTGTATCGAACAAGAAAGAGCAGTGGTTATGTTCGAAAACAAGAAACAAAAACATTGGCAAAAGTGTTGGAAGTATATGTGTGGAGCACAGCATTGTACGTCTATGAAATAGAGGCAGTAGGAGAAGCAGACAGGAAGAGGAAGAAGCCTTTTGGAATGTTATGCTTCATATGTATGACGTTGATAGCTTGAATAGATAAAGTTAATAATAAAGAGGTTATAGAAATAGTAGGGGAATAAAGGTATCTGTGGAAAACAAAAAAAAATAGGAGGAACAAGACAGAATATACTCTAAGGCATTTTTAGGGAATAGTGCGGGCTATATTGCAAACGGATATAGGAAAAAAGAGAGGTAGAGGTAGATCTAGATCAGACTATTGCACGCAGGTAGTGAAAGATGCAGACTGTGGGAGTTTCAGGGAAATGTGTAAGTTAGCTCTGTGCATTTTTGTATTAATAAATATTTCGTTCATGTTTCCTCATCTTGACCATTGCAATATTCAACATGGCAGCTAGGTGTATTTCAATTTAATCGGACGCCGTATGGTTACTGGAAACCAAAATTTTTTTGAAATAATAGTATGGAAAATCGGAAACAGCAGAAGCGGGGAAATACACTGCATTGAAAGGTTGAGATGCATTAAGAATTGGAATATTTGGCAATTTGCAGTTAAGAGCTTGTTGCTTAGAACTGAAGGAGCTTCAAGGTCAGCATCAGAGAAATTATTAACTCAGAATCTCTAAAGTCGAATGTAGATATCTTACATAAGAAGGCATATTATGTGCAATTAAAAAATTGGAACAAAGCACACCGTGTGATAAATTAAATTGCTATTAAGGCACTCGAGTCAAAGGTGATGCCATTGCTAGTTACATGGAAAGTGCAAAGTAGGTATGAGAAAGGTTACACTGTGTTCCAGCAACAAACTAAGCAAGCCAGTCATATTGTTTACTCTGGAATTCTTTAATTTCAATAAAAGTAGATTTGATGACATGGTTATGCACATTGCTAAATATGAAGATCCAATTTTAAGAATACAGATGGTTAGTTCCAGTGATTCATTTCTCACAATCAAGTTACTAGATTCACTCTTGGAGGAATACGAAAGTTCGAGGCATGCGTGGTGGGCCTACGCAGAGGATCACCAAACGCTTTCAAATCTAATAAGTGTTCTGACATCTGATAAAAGGCAGGTGATAACTTAATAGTAAGCAGACTGTAAGAGTAAGGAAAATTTTCTAATAGTATGCATAACGATACAGGCAGTAAAACCAGTCAATCAAAGAAATCAAGCAAATTCACCTAGAAATACCAAAACTAGCAACAGAGGTAAATAAGATCTTAAATACTACAAATATGGAAAAAAGATCATATTCGGCAGGAATGCAAAAGTAAAACAAAACAAAGTTATACAAACACTTCAAAAGTCATTACAAATCAAACCAAATCAAATTTTATTTACACTAAACATAAAATAAATACAAGACCAAAAAGTAAATTATAAACAAATAGAATATATACAAATAAAGTGAAATATCTACATCGCAAAGCTAAAAGAGCTTGTGCGTTAGGATGCAGCAGTATAAACAGATAAACAAGAGTAGTTGGTTTACCATTTAGAGTAACATTTTGCTTTAACCAAGAAACGTCACATTAATCATCACATTTTTCAGGCAAGCATGACTTTGTAATACAACTTTTTACTTCCCTAACAAAATGAGAATAAGCTGCTAACTTAGTTTTTTTTTTATAATAAATTATATAAATGTGGAGTTACATACTCGAAGCTGTGTTGACTAATTTGTTTCGTGGTTCTGATAGTTTGTACATTTAAATAAATTCTACTTTTGGTCTCATAATTATGGGTGAGATTTCTTTTAACGAAGAATTTTTTGAAATGTTTAAGAACCTCAAATACAATACAAGTTGAAGATATTGGCTTTTTTAAACAATACTTTAGAACTATACAGCCTGTGTGTTTAATATAGTGTGTTTTTGTAACACTTCCAAATTATTTAGATGTGACTTTGCGACACTGCTCCAAACTATACTTCCATACCTTAATAAGCATTGTACCAGGCCCAAGTATATTATCATTTAGTTGAATATATTAAATATATCTCACAGTATAATAATTTGGGCAATTAAATGCCTCATTCTTTTACACAAGTAATTAATATGGCCTTCCCATTTCATGTCGTAGTCCATCACGATTCCCAGATATCTAATTTTTAAGGATGGGTCGATTATGATACTAGAATGAGAGTTTTTCCTGTTTTTACACGAGATTTTTAAGGTTCTGAATCAACGGTAGACTATCTATGTAAGGTGCTAATGACATGTAATTTGTTTTTTAGATTTAATAAGTTATTATCAAACCATTATATCATTTGGCTTAAAGGGCTAGATGCTTTACTTGCTACATGTCCCCAGACCGTATCATTCACAATTAGGATAGTATCATCTGCAAAGGATTTGATATCACCATTAATCTTTAAATATAATAGATCATTAATATAAATTAAGAAGAGTATCGGACCAAGAACTGCACCTTGTGGCACTTCATATTTTACAATTTCACAATCACTCTTAATGTTATTTAATATTACATATTGTGTAACAGTACGTTTTTACTGTTACGAACTTAGAGATAGGCAGTTTTGTTTACAAGTTGTAGTGACGGTTATAGGCAAGACAGTGCAGAATTTTCATGTTTCATCACGCTTCAATTACGAAAGAGCAGGGAGGGGCAGGATAGTGAGTTCATCTGTGTGACCCGGAGCGCTTCCACTTTAACAATCAACCAGTCACGATGTCTTCTTTTGATGTCTGGTTCTTGATCTGGAAAGTAATTTTACTTGAGACGTTCCAGATTAGGAATAAATTAGCGAACCGAGCAGTTTTGTTCTTTAGCAAGTGAGTGGTAAGTCATTCATTCAACCTTTTCTAGTTTAATTAGTTCATGGAATTAATAGTTTTAGCTTCAGCTGGGTGGCAGTATTTATTTCGCTTTGTGTTATGTATGCAATATTTTGCACATAGCGGAACTGAATTCTTTAGTGTTGGATCGTAGAAAAGCAACACTCAAATATTACTAAGGATTTAATTAAAAGTTGTTCCAAGGGTTTCTATTAGCATATGATTGAATAAGGAAGCATTCCTGTGACGGTTGAAAGGTTTGATTTTAACACACTTGGATGAACAACATTTATGTTCAAAGGGAAGTTCATTCAATCCAACAAGGTCGTTCCTGGGTTGCACGTTATCAGCTGTTATTCTGCATGTCGTGAGATAAGCATATCGATGCGGTTCTGGTTTAGTGTAATTTACAGGTATTTATGCTATCTTTACATTCCTAGCGAAGAAAGGTGAGTGTTAATCAAATATTCATTGACAATTTCTATAACCTTAAAAATTTTGCTGTCAGTAAATCTTTTGACTTTTGTAAACATTACAAAAATTTCTTTTGTATACAGGGTTAATGATTTTATTCTGGAAGGATAGCTTCTTGTGAAAGTGCAAACTTATGATGCAGTAATCAATAAATTTCTCTAACTTCTAAATGCTTATAAAATTTTGTTGAACTAAAATTTTTTATTTAGTGCTTATCCCAAATCCAATTAACAGTATTTAAATTCTGAATTTTGGTTTTGACTTGCCCCGGTGTGTGAACTTATTCACTATGTCATTTAATTAAATTAAACCAATTTTGCTTGCTCAGTTATTTGTTAATTAGTGGTTTAACTACAAACTTAAACGTATATTTGTATTTGTACAACCTTATACATTTGGTTATGTGTAAATAGCACTAGCTACTGTGTATAATTTAATTCAAGAATATGTTAATAAAGATTCAACATTATCTGTTTTCATTTTATTTGTTAACTGAAGTTACTTCACACTTTTAAGAACAGAATCTTGAGGACTTTTGTGATTACTGATGCAAAGCTTTAAAAAGCCGAATCCATCGAAATCCCCTGAGAAGGAGGCCTATTGTCGAGAAATAGAGTTGTGTAGTGGGAGATACAGAAGATAGCAATTGTTTACAATTAGTTAGATAACTTCTAAGTATATGTAAACAAGTACCACGAAAACCCAAACACTTAAGTTTACATTGAAAAAGTTTATGACATACTGTATCGAATGCTTTCTGCGAATCCAAAAATACTGCAATGAGAGGTTTTGATAAATCCATGCAGTCATTTTTTCTGTGACAGTAGTAAGACCATTATTTACTCCCAGGGATGCTCTAAAACCATACTAATTTTTAAATAATAAGTTGTGTTTATCTAGAAAATCTGCAATTGAACATTTTAGTATTTTTGCAAATATTTTTGCTAAATTTGTAACCATAGAAATGGGTTGGTAATTTCTTGTTTCATTTTTGTTACTGGGCTTGTACAAAAGTTTAATGATAGCGATTTTAAAATGTTCCGGCCAGATTCCTTCACTGAAGGACTTATTGATTAATATGGTTATAGGTTGGATGATGTAGTCAACGTTTTTTTAAAGGAAGATAGTGCTAATTTGATTATAACCAGATGCTTTATAGTTGTTTTTTTTTTAGTAATCGTATGTTTGTGTATACTAAACAAATATTTGTTTAGTACATTATTTGTTACCCTCCAGAGTACTTTTGAACCTTTCTTTTTAGTTTATTACAAAAGTAATTTTATTGGGATATTCTAACGAGTGTAACTATTTTATTTCTATAAAATTTGTATTGTGGTTTACGTAGTGATTGTTGGTGTTGGATTTTATCGTTTGTGTTTTTTTTCCCTGTACATCAATAGATTTTACTGTTCCTTTTGCAATCCATTCATTCTTTTTTCTTATTTTAGAGTTAACTTTTACACTAGATAAGTTGATATAAGTTTGTAATTTAGATATAAAAGTACCACAAACAGTGTTTGTTATGTTTACAAGACTGCTTAATTGTTGAAATGGACGACTTATTTGTAAAACCAAAACTCCAAGTAGGGGAAGTCGGGGCAAGTGCTATTTTGCCCCATAAGTGGGGCAAAGTGAAAAATTTGATGGGGCAGAGCGGTCATAATGAAAGTAGGTATAAGTAAAAAGTAAATATATAAGTTTATTAAAACAAGAATATAACCTTGTTATAGTAACAAATATACGATTATAAACTTACTTAATATCATAGATAAAAATAGGCATATATTGAGCATCAGCAAAAGAATTAAAAATATAGGTAAATTGAAAAGCCTTAAAAAACACTCAGAAACTCATACAATTAAAAAGTATGAACTCATAAAAGTACTAACATGACTAACGGAACAAGAATTAAAAATTGATGTCACAGTATTATATAACCTAAATTTTGCCGTGCCTAAGTTTTTTGTTTTAAGTCTTTCTAAAATTTCTTCTGGAACAACTTCACTAATATCTGGAATATCAGGGAAGACAAAAACATTTTTAGTTTGCCGGTATTGCTTTAAGAAGGCTACAGTAACATTAAATCCTGAATTGACAGTATCAGCTGAGGTATCAGCCAATGAATCAATAGTTGTAATTTGAGCAATAAACCTCTTTTTGCTTTCTTTTATTGTCATTCTATCAGCAAGAACTCGCCCTTAGACAACTCTTCCTAATAAACTTTTTCAATGGCAAAATCATTTGCCTTTGAATAAAATTCAATAACACTTATTTGTGAATCCTCAGATTCAATTCTAATTCGGCAGAAGTGTCCGATGAAGTTTCATCCATTGTGTTTTTGATCTTTTCGGTGCTAGTAAATTTTTCTTAATGTCCTTTTATTTACGTTTTGAGGTGATTTTAATCGAATGTGCTTTCAGTTCATAGTTAGGCGTTTTGGTTAAAATCATAGTTTTCCCTTTCTTGTAGTTTCTTGGGTTTTTTTTGTCCAGCTTTTAGCAATGAAATAATGTCTTTTGGAGAATAATACGTCAGAAATATTAGTCGAATGAGAATCTTGTAAAATTGACGCTTCATTATCGGGCAGCGATGGAGTTCTAGCAACAAAATATCCCAGTTGAGGTGATTGTCTAATAGTTTTGTTTCTGTTACTGCAAATGGAAGGAATTAATTTTGTCGAAGTTTTTGTAGATGGCAGTGTATTTAACTGATCTGGGTTATTTTCAATATCGAGACCCAACAAGACCTCTATCAGTTGTTTCTGCGGGCTTAAGCAAATGATGAGGAAATATATTCGGGTTGTATGGAACAATCCCCGTGGAACAAAAACCACTGATAGCCGTTAGCGTAGTCGCTGCCCTTCTAAATGCATTCCCAAAAAGTTCCCCCACTTGATATAATGTGATTATTTTTCTAGAATTATTAATCGGCCAGTTCTTGACTTCTTGCTCTTAATAAGTGTTGAGAGGCAACAAAACGCCACATCTAGTGGCTGTAGACTGTATATTGTATGTGGCAGTATTACGATAATATGCACATTATTAGCTCTTGCTTTTTCAATCAATGTTAGATTTTTTGTATGTGTAGCTTGGCCGCCAAGAATTATTAAAACAGGGTCTTCTTTTGTTGGTTTAGTGAATTTCAAAAAATGATCAAATTAGGTACCTGAAAATATTTCACTCTGCATCCATCCTGATGGATAATATTTGACAACTGATTCTGATAGCAGTCCCCTCTCAAGTGATGGACACTTTCTCACCCTTGGAAATATTATTAACGGAGGTAAATAAAACCCAGTAGCATTAAAGCAGATTTCCACTGTTGTTAGAGTTCCCCGTTCAGCTGAGGAAAGTCAGTCTACTTGTTTTTTCCTTTCATTGAAAATATTCTAGATGGTTTGCTTGAGATGGCTAATATGCCCGGTTCATCACAATTAAAGATTCTATTTGGCATAAACTTGTGTATTTTGTAAACTTTGTCAAGAAGATTAAAAAATGCTGAAACATTGTTTCTATTGAATGAAGATGCTCTTGCAGCGGAAGTGTACTCTAGAAGTCTAAGAGAGATAGTGCTATTTCTTTTTTAAAACCCATAGATCCAATCACGACCAGCTAGATTCTTAGTTGCATCGAATGTGTGAGGAATATTATTTCGTTCAGTGAACTGAAATGCAAGATGACACATATCTCTTGTACAGAGTCCAAAAGGCGACTTTCCATTTCCAATATAAAATCGACTAATTCTTTTTCTTGTTCAGGCGTAAACACCGGTTTATACCGTCCTACATTTTTTTAGAAGCCTCTTGCTCATCCTGTAATTGGAATGTTATAAAGTGTGGCAGCTTTACGCAGACTAATGGTACCACTTCTTACTTCTGTAATAGCATTCTCCATGGACTCTTGTGACCAAGATTGTTGCTTATTTGTTCTTTTGTAAATTTGTGCCATTGTTAGTGACCTAAAAAATAGGTTGCTTCAAAGTTTACAAAACAAGATACAAAAATTTTTCTACTAACTTACAAACAACCTGAACAGTAAATCACTGGCTTAATTCATTGTTAAGACTTATAGATCCTACCCCTAATCTAAAATGAATGTGTTACACGTTGGGGTTACCCCAGTAAGAAAGGTTCACTGTGCCCCAACCATAACACTCACAGACTCCATAATATTAAAAAAACAGTTGCCAGTAAACTGCATTAATTTCTTTGGAAAGTAGTTTCAAACCTTCTTAACAAAAAATTGTATGCAAAATGACTTTGAAATAAATCATATTTTTATGTCAACATCTACAATACTTACCACAAAATATTACATTAATCTCATAATATAAACAACTATTGAATTATAAAAACACGTATGCGTCCTACGTCGATTCAGGCTTGACTGGTTGCTGTGGTGTCGTGCAATGTATACTATCAGACATTCAAACCGTTGTGCTAAGTATACTATTTTAAATATATGTGTAAAATACTACAAGTATTAATTACTGCCGAGAATATAATAAATAATCACAAATTTGAATTTAATTTTAGTAAGTACAAAAGCATATTGGATATTGTATTATTATTTCAAGCTAAGAGGCCACGAGATGACTATAGAATGACAATTGTGAACTTATAATAATTAGACATATGTTTATTGAATTACTACTAAACAGTTAGAATGTAAGAAAATATAAACAACAAATACTGGACCAGACTTCAATTGTATATTTCTCAGTTACTGTGAATTCGAACCGCCTTCATGAAAATCATATTCGCTATTTAAATCCTCAAAATTAATAATAAGAGACTGTATCACATCAAATTACTCTTCTATCTTCCACCA
This sequence comes from Platerodrilus igneus, assembly GCA_036346225.1. Lineage (NCBI taxonomy): Eukaryota > Metazoa > Arthropoda > Insecta > Coleoptera > Lycidae > Platerodrilus > Platerodrilus igneus. Next base: position 2,594,683 of record JARFIW010000816.1, on the reverse strand, counting down.
GTTCAGTATACATTTTTCTGTGTGGAAAATGCATTTTTGCCAATATTTGTAATATATTCGTTCAAGCACTTTATGTCATAGTCATTGTTGTACATGATCGTCATTGTATTTCTTATTAAATTTTCCTATATTTTTATTGTAATGTCCTTGCAATTATTCCATATTCAATTGGGTTAAATTGACAATGGTACGGAGAAAGCCTTATAACTTTATGGCCGCTGTGTACTGTAATTGTATTAAGTTGATGTATTTTGGTTGGGCATTTCCTTTACTAATGTCAATAATTCTCTGTTTAACAGTGAAGTATTGAAAGAGATGTTATGTCATGCAAATAATTAATTAAGCTTCTCTTTGTTTGAAGAGGTGTGTGGAATCATTTCCGTTAATCTTGAATGATAGGAAGTATTATACTGGGTCTGCTTAAATTTTGAATTAACCACTCTTGGAACTGTTTTGTAAACAATTCCGTGTTCATAATTCCATGATAATCTTCTTTTTGTTAAGCTGAAGAATACAAAAGAGATAAATCAGATATAAAACCATCTTTATTTCCTGGATGCAATACATTAAATGTAAAACAACATTTGGTAAGTATATAAAGCTAAGTTGGCAACAAATTGCCAACCAACCATTTTTCCATTCCAAAATGCTTTTTTAATGCTTTTTTTTTAGAAATATCATACCAATTTTTCTTGACAAGTTCTTTACTAAAAAGCCAAGTCTCGTCTAGAAAAACAGGGTCATAATGCTGCATTTCCTTACTGAATTAATATTCCGTTAAGAACTTTATTCGCACAACACTTAGATGAGGTTGCTCGAACAATCTCCATTTTCCACCATATACTTTTTAAAAAATCCTATTCGAGGTAAAAGTTTTTTTAAACTGAAACGACATATTTCAGCAGTAACAAGCTCCCTTTAGAATATCTTTGCAGTTTCGTGAAGTCCTATAAAATGTAAAACTTAAATAAGTATTTATTGTGAAATTTATTTTTATAACATTACGTTTGGAGTGCATCTCATAAATTTTCCATTTAACTGCATCTTTCATAAAATTATTGACATAGCAAGATTTGCTTTTTATTCGATTGTGTTTTCTGTTTGATGAACAAGTTGGTTGATTTTCTTTTCCAGCTTGTGAGTCCATTTTCTTATCAGTTAAAAGTCCTAAGGCTAACACCACATGCTGAAGAAATGTTTCATTAATTATATTAACTACATTTCATATATATATTTATTTGCACATCTGCATAACTTTTCCAAATGGCAATTAAAGCATTTTATTATTATGCTCACACTCTTGTTCAAAATAAGCCATAACGTTTAAAATTGGCGGGTTTAGAGCTTAGTGTTTTTATTTCAAAGCATTTTGAAAATAAACTGTCATATCAAGTTGTAAGAACCAAAAAGAATATGTAATTAAATAACTATACAGTTTATATGGTTCAATTCACAATAATAATTATATTTCATTTAAATAGTTTCCATATTAGTAAATACCACCAATAAGGTTAGGTTATTTTCTTTAAGAAATTTAATTTAAGGATACATGCATTCTTGATCCAAGGAAATTTTGTATCTTATATTGTTCATATTTAAAGGTTGTAAAATTCATTATGGCAGGTTTAAAGGTTAGAAATGATTCTGCAGGGCTCTGGTTTGTCTGGAGCCACCTTGTTAATGTATCGTAGTAACAGACAACATTTATTTACAAGTTTAAAAATAGAAACTAATTATACATTAAATGCATAATGCACAAAGAAAATATTTACAAAAGTTTTTGTTTGCGTAATTATTGTAAATGTCTTTTAACACTAAAACGACTTTATAGTTTGGAAAGCTGCAGAATGAGTTTCCTTGTTGAGGGATTGAATGTTGTGGCTTAATGATGAACACCTGAATCTAATGTTGTGTGGAAGATGATGTCCAGCATCAATTTGAATGCATCGTGGCACCTATCGGCAGTGACAAATAGGATTTTAATGCTGCACTATCCTGCGACTGGTAGACGGAAATACTGGCATATGGGTGACATACTTGGTTGGTAGAAATTGAAATGAGCTAATGGTGGAATGTTCTCAAGCTTGGTGTGCATGTTGGCATCACATGTTCTAAGAGGCAGTTCTTATGACTTTTGAGATGGAGCAGGTTGTGAAATTTCCCTAAAAATAATTATAATCACATTTCATTTTAATACTTTTTGTATAAGTAAAATCCACTGATAGGATTAGGTTATTCCCTTTAGGAAATGTAAGTTTTACGCATCTATAAATTCTAATTTAAGAGAGACTTATTTTGCATCATATTCGATTCCTAGTCAAAGGGTATAAAATTCATGTTAGTTTTTAAAAAAGCTTAGAGGTGATGTCATCATGGTAATTAATACATTACATTGATTTTCCAATGCTCCACTCGAAGGTGCAACATTGGTCAGAAAGCGAGTTTGTTTTTACTTACAAAAATTTTGAATTTTGCCGAACTCTTGCTGTTCCAAGCAAGGTAGGGATATTTAACATGCATAACAACACATTTTGCCTCTCATCTAAACGAGGGCGTATTTTTGTGAAACATGCTCGTCTAACGTTTTTCAAGCAGATCGTGTCGGGATTTGAACCAAGGACCTTGGGTGTAGTAGTAATATACATACCAACTATGCCACGCAGGCGACGATAGCTTGATTGTGTCATTGTCTAAGAACAACTATAGGTCATATAGTTTGTGCTGACTCAGATTTATCTAAAACTTGAAATACGTAATGTATAAAAGGTTAGAGAGAGAAAGCGACATGAAACGTCCAATTTTGATTCACCTGTCCGAAGTTTGCCGAGAATGCCTCGTGCAGTTTTAAAAAGAGCAGTTTCATTCTTCATAAAAAGACTTCGTTTCTAACATCCAAACGCTCAACAGGCCGCTTGGGTAGGGCAAGTACCTTGATCAGAGGGTTGCGAGCTAGGTCAAGTAGCCTATTATGTTCGGATAATCCCCAGCAAGCAGCTCATTTTATTTTTTTAGGGGTATATTGGTTCCCAAAAATTCAACCTGTGTATTGGAATTAGGTTCAGGTAAGCGGAAGTCCAAAGTTTTATTGGAGTAATAGTCAGTCACCCGTGCAGGGTCAAAATTTAAATAATAATCAGAATGCTGAAACTATACTGGATTGCAAGTTTTTACTTGAATGTATCATTGACTATATGAATTGAACGTACTTACAAGTATGTATGTGTTTAGATTAAGTTTTTACTTAGTAGATTTACGAAATACTGGACTTTTTATGTTTGGTTAAGATTTTACTGTACAACTGTGATGAAAACTTGGGTATTATAGATTTAAAAAGGTTTTATCAAATAGCATAAATGTTGTGTATCTTTTGTTTTCCATTATTATAAACGGTATAGTTACAGTTTTTGTAGTAATAAATTGTGTTGTGATTTTGAAAAAGTGTGATTGAATACTTCAGCTGTTATTTAACCTTTATTCTCAGAAATCTTCTTTGCAGTTAGCAGTCATAAATATATCCATATTTCGGTTTGTTTTAGATTTAAAATAAATTTTGTTTTAATAAATCTTCAGGTATATTTTAAGCCAGAGTCTCTCTCCTGATCTCAAGATTTTGGAACCCCTTTGTTAGTCATTCTAGGGCTTTTTCCCAGCATCCCTGCGAGATTAGGTGACATCTAAGGTATTTCCCGATCAAGACCACATTGCACCCTACCCTTTTTCAGGCGTTATTAAAGGATAGGTGCACGACAGAGCATAAAAAATTATGCTCTGGCACAGCTAGCATCGACCGTCGTGGTTGCGTAGGCTGCATGAAACTTAAAATCTCGAGGGCAAGAGAATTGGTGAACTAATAACTGTAACGTCAATAACTGAGAGAAAACTATAGACAAAATAATTAGCGTATTTATTAAATTTTGTTAGATATTGAATTTTGAACAAAAATATCATAAAAGTTCTATGAAGTCATTTGAAATAGAATAGATCAGTAAAAATAATGAAACTTGTTTTTATGTAACTAAAAAAATGTAACTGTGCTTTTAAAAAGCGTAAATAAGTTAATGAATGAACTTGACTACCATAAGTTTCATGAAACATGTGGCTTACATATGGACAGTATGCGTCCAGTACGACTATGTATAATTAGGAATTAAATATTGCAAATAGTAGATAAATTGTCTGTAATATTATTACGTTTTACAATTGAAAAATGAAAAGAAAATTTAATATTTGTAGAAATCGGTTCACTTTAATTTTGCGTGGATAAAAATTACTTTAGTTTGCCATACCTGACACGTGTATTGTAAAACATGTGTTGTTACCGTAAAATTCCTTGAACTGACCATCTGTGGAAATCCCAATTAAAGGTGTATAAACTGTAGGAGTCCCAGGTAGCATCAACGGAAAATGATGAGGTAGAATTTTGTGTGTAACTTCATAGATCCATTATTTTAAGAGAAATATTTAACCAAACTAAAATTTGCATGTTGAGGTAATGTAAATCAAAAATACAACGGCATTGTCATCTCCTTTAAAAAACGACAGCAAAGCAAATTTGCATCATAGCGGAACTTAAATATAGGTATGAAGACATGAGGGGTAGAGAACGACCCTGAAATATAACACGTGCATTAATTAAACACGCTAAACAAATGTAAAGGAATTTAAAATGTATCTATTTAATTCTTACCATCGGAAAAGTAATCCGGTGGGATTTGTAGTTTATTGAGGTAAGGAAAACGCTAAGCTAGACATCTGTAATAATATTTAGATGATTATTAGTTAATTATTTAATAAAGGAATACATACTTGTTTCGACCTCATGCTCAATTTTTGTCACCTTGAATTTAAAGACGACCTGTTGTGCACAGAACCCAGACAAGAAATGAAAACTTTTGCCAGTACGCTTTGACATGCAAACATCTGTTTTAATTATCAGAGAGGGGAATTTGAAGTTATAAGGAAAGGAAAAACCACAGAATTCTTTAGCAAAGTTAAACTATGAAAATAAATATCAAGAACACTGGATTATAGGCAACTTTACTAACAGGTATAAATATTTGAAACAAACACGGTACTTTATGAAATACTCATACCTTCCTATGTTCTGTGATTATAACTTATCTATTAGAAGTAAAGTGTAAATTAGGGTTCGATGGACTTTTCTAGGTAAAATGTGAGGTTTAAAGAGAGAAATAACTGTAGCTGTAACGTGGCATTTGCCATAGGTAAAATGACATGTTACAACATTTCATATCTGATAGCATTCTGGATCTCCCGTCAAACACTCACACCGCCCGTCCCACTGAGTTAGTGGGTGGTAAACAACATTTTTGTTTGTATATTCAAAGGTTTTGGTATTTTACCGGCGTGCGATTTTTACTGGAGTAATTTACTGAATTTTCTGTGAATTACCTGCTAGATATTCTGAGGGCCAAAAACTGAATGTAATAAGGTACAAATTGTGTTTTGGTGGGCTCTTATGTCTGTAGTGTGGTTATGAGTTTACTTTATTTTATCCCTTAGATTTAGTGGTTACAACTAGATAATCTAAAGGAAGATCCTTAATGCATGAGAAACTTGCACTATTCTTAAGTTCTCTCTAAGAAGTTTGGTAACTACCTTAAAAAGAGAACAATTAAGAAGTAATTTTCTGTAGCGTTTAGAGCTCCTTTTATATCCTAGGTTTGTTGGTACTGTATGTTCGAACGGTTCTATTATGTATTTCGAGGAGTGTCAGACAATTCTATTATTGTTTGAGGGGTGTTTTAACATGCACTCTATTTATTTGTATGCTGCATACTTAATGGTCAGTCAGTTAGGAGTATGGTCGGTTGCATACTCCTACAATACAATGGCTACTTTGTATAAAATTATTACAGTTTAATGATTCATTTGTTTTGATTAATAATGTATTACGTTGGCGCCTGTGAACTTTTCGTCTGGGCATGAAGACTTCGCAGGTAAAGTTGTGTTGGTTTGAGAAAATAAAAAAAGTCGATTTCTTTGGTTCTAGTTAACCTTCTCATAAGTTAATTTTACAAAAGTTTAGATAGAGAAAACAACGAAAGTAATTTCAAGTTGCGGTCTTAATTCATCCATCCTAATTCTGCCGAAAATGTTTCGAATTATTTTATTAGAGATAAATAAGTATTATAGAGCACTTCGCAATTGATTTAAAGGCAACATAATTTGGGTAAGTTAGTTAACCTTGACGAATAGGTATCGAACTAACTGGAAGTAATCAGTAATGTTTGAATAATACCCTACCAGCTTGGCTGCTTTTAATTTTATGGACACCTTGGTTGTCGTTGAATTGGCAACTTCACATTGGACAAAAGCATATTGATTCAAATTATTTAATTTTTACTTTGAAGTCTCAGAAACGAGTTATCAATAGGCAAAAGTAGTCGCTCATCAAATATTTATTGTTAAAATTTCTGAAACTATAAACTGCAGTTACTGTAAATGAATGAACATTTTTAATTAATTGCGTGAAATTTATAAACGCGCACACAGTACGTTCTTGTTATTAGGTTAAATATTTGGATAGTAATTTTATTCACCAAAAACGTTTTCCGTTAAGCTAAGTAAATTTTGATATATATATTTTTTATATTTGCTTAAGAATGTCAATCATGTACCTGCGATGAAAACAATCGTGGAAAATAATTGAAAAAAAGAATCGTGTAGTAGTGTAGACTTTCTTTTTATTGGCGTTTTTCACAACTGATGTGAAGGAGATAGTTTCTGTTTTGTTGTAAAAAGTATCATTGCAACTACCCAGAGGCATGATTAATATTCAGATAATTTAACATTAAATTTTGAAAACCTTTTTCAGCTAGTAGTTTTCAAGTAGGTATATTACCGCCCTTACTATAAGTTTATTTTAGGTTAACAATAGTGTACTTAATGATTTCCCATGTGAATTTTAGGGCAGAATCACTTTCCTAATCCCAGGTTTTGGCTTTCTTTTGTTATTCCTTCTCCAGCTTTTTGCTAGGCACCCTTCAAGATTAGGTAGCATCTGAGATACTTCCCGATTAAGACAATTCACACACGATAGCATTCCACGACTATCTTCAAGCACACCACCGTCTCACTGAGTTAGTCGGCAACCATTTTCTTGTTACTATAGTCGAGGTTTTAGTTACTTTACCAAAACAGAATTTTTAGCGAAATACTTCACAGAGTTTTTATGTGGATTACCAACTAGATTTTCTGGGGCCAAAACTGTACGTAATAGAGATTATATAAATATTTGCATTTAGACATATGTTGCTCTATCTTATACTCAGCAGACGTACCTTTTTCTAACCATTTTGTTTTAGTGAGAAGTAGTTACATTTATAAACAGAGACACATTTTATCTGCGATTTTCATAATATACCGCAATGAATCATTCGCCAACTTAACCAGTCCCGACTATAACTAAAATAAATATTAAGAGATCAGTGTGAAATACCTGAACAAACTATCATATGTACATTATACGCCTATTACAGTAGAACAAAACATTAGAAATATAAGACGATTAAAAATTTTGCTATTGGTAAAACATAACATTACTTTCGTTGTCACATTTTAAAAACATTTTTAATTATAGGATAAGCTCTAGCACTAGTGTACCTGAACTACAAAGTCAAGTAATAGAATTGGAAGGTAGAGTTTCTGAAGAAACTAGGAGACGTCTATCATTGGAAGAAGAAGTTCGACGTTTAAAAGATGAGAATCGTAAGTTGTATGATCAGGCTCAGGCTGCCATGAATCAACTTAGAAAACTTACCGAGTGGTTATTTAAAAACGTGCAAAGAGAATAGATATATTTTTACTATTTAATGTTTTGAATATTTAAATACCAAAAATATTTATATTATTGTTTTCTTTTTACTATTTTTTTTTGTTTGTATTATTGTAATAATTTCATCATTTTGTAGTATTAATTTTTGTTCGATAAGTCAGTTTTAATTATAGTATTTATTAATGTATAGTACAAAACGTATTATTAGTTTTATTTAAAAATTTATTTTAATTTCTTTTAGTTAAGAGGTCAGTATTGATTATTTTCAAGGATTTCAAAATTATTTTTTTTATTTGTTTTTAGAAAAAATTAGAAATTAAACAATAGAATTTTATAAAATTCATGTTGGTTTAAATTTTTCAACTAATTGTTGCCAAAATTTTTAAAACTATTAATTGGAAAGGGGGATTTACCCAAATTTAACCCCAATTTGAATTTGGAAAGGGTTAATTTCAAAACAAAAAAGGAAAATTTCAAAAAAGGAATTTAAAAAAAAAAAAAAACCAAAAGGTTTAATAAGGGGAAAGCATTGGTTTATGTTGGGGGGGAAAAAAAAAGGAAAACCTTTTGGAAGTTATTTTAAAGATTGTACGTAATAAAAAAAAAAGGGGAAAAAAGAGGGGAAAAGGACGGGAAAAAAAAAAAGGGGAAAAAAAATATATTAAATTTTTAGGGGCTTTTAAAAAAAGGAAAAAAAGGAGGGTAAAAAGAATTGGGGTAGGAAAAAGGGGGTTTGGAAAACCCAAAAAAAAAACCCCCAAATTCTTTAAAAGGGCAATTTAATTTAATCGGCCCTTTTCGGAAAAAATTTTTGAAAAAAGGGAAAATGGAAAAGAAAGGGGAAATCAATTGAAAGGGAAATTTAAAATTGGAAATTTGGAATTTCAAAATTTTTAAATAAGGGCCAATGATAAAAATTTTCCAGTCTCAAAGCAATGGAATATTTAAAAGGAAGGATTTAAATTAAAGGAAAAATTTGGAAAAAAATTTTTTAAATAAATGGAAATGCCAGCGAATAAATGCAAATGGATGAAAAACATTTTAAAAAATAAGCCCAAATAATTGTTTTTGGAACTTTAAAAAAAAAGTTGGGATCAAAAATATAAAAATTTTAAAAACAATGGTTAGTTCCAAATGAAAATTTTTAAATTTAAAAATTGGGGAAACGGGGGCCAGGGGTAAAATAAACTTTAAACTATAAAAGGGGCCGGGCAGTTAAAAAAAATTTTAAAAAGATAAAAAGGCCGTCCAAACCAAAAAACAAGCAAAACCCAGCCAAAATGAAAAAATTGATTTTTAAAAATAAAAAATAGGGGAAGAAAATAAAAAAAAAATTTAAAACCACCAAAATCAAAAATCCCAAAAATTTTTAAAAAAATTAAATCAAGAAAAATTTTAAACAAAAAAAAAAAAATAAAATTTAACGAAAGTAAAAGGCTTGGGTTGGGCCTAAAAAGATAAACAAAATTTTTTAATTTTAAAAATTTTGCTTTAAAAAAGAAATAAATTTTAAAAAAAAAACTTTATTTAAAAAATTTTTCCCAATAGTTTTTATAATAAAAAATAAAAAAACCAAGGTTTACAATTTTTCGGGCAATTTTACTTTAAAAAATTTCCCCAAATTTGGGGAGTTTTTTAAAAAATTTTTAAATTTTAAAACCTAAATAAAAAAAAGATTTTTTTAAAAAATTTTAAATAACACCGGGTTTTAATAATTTTTTTAAATTCCAAAATTTTTAATTTTCCCCCAAACCTTCCAATTTAAATTTACCACCCTAAACATTTATTAAAATTTTAAAAAAAAAAAAGGGTTAAAATTTTTTACAAAAATTTTAAAGGTTCCCCTTTTTAGATCCAATCCCAAAAATTTTTGGTGGGGAAGTACAAAAAGTTTTTTTTGGTTTTTAATTTGAATAATGCCTTTAAGGGGAAAAGTAATTTTTTTTTAATTTTTAAAAAATTTTTTTAAAAACTTTTTTTCCTAAAAGGGGTTTTACTTCCCAAAAAATTTTTTTATAATTTTTAAAATTTGAATTAATAAATTTAAAATTAAAAATTTTTTTTTTAAAAATTTACCAAAATAAAACTTTTTTATTTAAATTAAATTTTTAAAAAAATTTGAAAGTTTAAAACCAAAACTTTAAATAGTTTTTTTACAAAAGGGGCGGTTTGGAAATTTAGGGTTTTTAAAATTTTCCCCAAATTTTTTGGGGGATTTGGTTTATTAAAAATTTTTCCCTTTAACTTTCCAGAATTTTTTTTGGGGTTTTGTTTTAAATAATTTTGAATAATTTAAAAAAACCCATTTTTTTTCAAGGAAATTATTATTCCTTTTATTTTTTGTTTGAAATTTATTTTCCACCCAAATTTTATTTTGGTTTTTATTATGAATAAATTTTGACAAGGAATAATTTTTGCAAAAATTTTTTTAAAATTGGTTTAAAATATGTTAAAAAGGGTTTTTTTAAAAGGGTTTTTTTAAAAAAACTTTTTTAAAGGGAAAACTTTCGGCTTCGGGTTTGGTTATTTTAAATTTTGTTTTAAACACGGGGGTTTTGGGTAATAATATTTTATTAAATTTTAACCTTAAAAATTTGGGTAAAAAACCCAAAATTTCTTTTAACTTAAAATTTTTTCAAAATTTTTAAAATTTTGAAAATTTAAAAATTTTTTAACTTTTTTTCTTTAAAAGGGAAAAAAATTTGTTTAAAAAAATTTTTTTTTTTTTTGGGGAACAAAATTTTTATTTAAAATTTCCCCAAAAATTAAAGGGTTTTAAAATTCTTTTTGGGTTTTATTTCTTTTTAAATTTCACGATTTTTTTTTAAAAAATTTTTGTTTTCTTTTTTTTTTTTTAAACTTAAAACGTTAATTTTGGAATTTTAAATTAAAACCCTTTTTTTCCCTAAAAATTTAAAATATTTTAAATTAAAATTTCTTTTTAAATTTTATTTTTAATAATTTTATTCAAAAAAAAAAATTTGTTTTGTTTTTATCAAATTTAAAAGGGAACCTGAATTTTCTTTGGGGTTAAAAAGAAATAAAAAGGGATTTAAAAAATTTTAATTTTATTAAGGGAAGAAAAAAAACATTTTTTTTGAAAATTTTTGAAATTTTAACCAAATTTTTGGAACCAAAATTTTTTAAAGGGTTTTAAAAAAGGGTTTTTTTGGGGTTAAATTATTTCCCCGGGTTTAAAAATTTTTAAATTTAAGTTTTTAAAAATTTTGGAATTTGAAACAATTTTATATTTTTTTTTTTGGGAAATTTTGTTAACAAAAATATTTTTTGCATTTTTTTAAAAAAATTTTTGATTTAAAAATTTTTTTTCCCCCTTTTTTTAAAAATTTTTTGGGTTTAGGGTTAAGTTTTTTTGGAAAATTTTTTTTTGAAAAAATTTTTTTTTTCTTATTTTTTTTTAATTTAAACAAAATTTTTGTTTAATAAATTTTTATTTAGTTTTTAAAATTTTTTTTTAACAAAAATTTTAAATTTTTTTTAAAAACCCCAATTTATTATTTTGTTTTAATAAAAAAATTTTGGGGGGGTTTTTTGTTAATAAAATTTTTTTAAAATTTTAAACTTTTTTTAATTTTTTACAAATATAATTTTTATTTAAATAAAATACAAAATTTTGAAAATTTTAAAAGAAATTGAAAATAAAACAAATTATTTTAAAAAATAAAAGTATAAATTTTCAAAACCTTTAAAAAAATTTGGGAAAAAATTTTGGTTTTAAAAAATTTTTTTTAAAACTTAAATTTTTGGAAAAAATTATTTTAAATAAAAAAAAATTTTAAAGGAAAGTTTAAAAAAGAAATTAAAATTAAAAACAAACCGAAAACCCAATTGAATTAAAAAGTTTAAATTTAAAAACTTTTTTTAAAATTTCTTTTAACCAAAAATTTTGCCTTTAATTTTTTTTTTTTTTCAAAATTTTTGGAAAAAAATTTAATTTAAATTCCCAAAGAAATAATCCACTTTTTCAGCTAGACTATTATTATTTGCCTGCATTAAGCTGATGCTATTTAGTAGCACTCTGTTGCTCTCTAACAGTTGTTTGTTGGATTCAGAAACCCCTTCCGCTCCTGAACTTTCAGTATTTTTATTCTTTCTCTTTGGCATCGTCGTACTGCAATCGCTATTAATAATAATAATAATATCAAATCAAGTTTCAAAGTTACAATATAAACTTCATTCAACACTGGTGTTATTTATCATTTAATACAGTTCAATCTCGGAAGTCCATTGTTTACAATCCCCTCCCATAGTGTAAATTCCGTTCTAATTTTAAAAGTTCACACTCTTAGCACGGTAATATCCTTCAATTATTCGTTTAGTTAAACATGTTTTAAAAGAAAAGTCTGTTAGCCAAATAATGTAATTGATTGCACAGTTTCGTTTGATAGACAACTGTAACTTGTTCGGTCTGCTGTACCCACATTGCACATGGTATAGCAGCTGTGCTACAAACACGACCACTGTTCGTACGATTTACCAAGTGAACCACCGTAATCTGCAGGTTTATGCACGATGGTTGGCGTTCTTTGTCCTTGATCCATATAGAAAATAACAATTTTAGATCCTACCTTATTTTTAATTGTAGTCTCGTTGCCTTCACTTCCTTTAATTCTTGATAATGTATCTTCCTACTGCCTCCACGTGGGCATCAATTTGTCACAGGCACTTTTACCGATAAATAAAAGTACAACTTCGTGTTTTTAAGTTTAATGGTTCCAGTAGTTTTAAAGGCACAAATCATTAATCCGACAACTTAAAAGTACCCAATGCAATAAAATCTAAACATTTACATAAAAACGAAACACTTTAAAAAATACCGTCTTAGAGTATCCTAAAGCAATTTATTCAAGATCTCTCGGCTAACTACTGTCCGTCTCCGGCGAGCGCACATGCGCTCCTCTATCTTACTCTACAATGCAATACCCCAACCCGTCAGGACCGGGCTTGCTACGATGTAGCTATCAAAAACCGTTGTGCATGACTTTAATTTTGGCTTCAGTTAATCAGTCAGTAGTAAGTCGAGCAATTAAGTAAGTGTTCGATGTTACAGTGATACACGTACTGCATTAATATGTACGATTTCCTGTTGGTGATGATGCTGAATGTATAAAACAAGTGTATTTATTTACTATCACCAATATTTTTATATTTCTATTAAATATCTCTCAGGTTCTTGAAAAATTTCAAGTACGTGGTATAATTGGTGCCATTGATAGATAGGTAGATAGATATATTGATATATTAGAAATGTATACATTTTTTGCATAAGTCAACAATAATAATACAATATTATATATAAAAGTGGGTACATACATATAAACATATACATATAGTTTAGTTTAGATTAAAAGAAAAATGCTAAATTATTTGCACAAGACGTTGTGGTAGTACAATGTTATGGGTATAGTCTAACAAAATTTTAAATATTATTTAAACAAGTAACGAATCCAGTAAAAAATATGTAAAATATTATTTTAGGTCAATCGTGAAATCGTAACCATAATATTCATTAAAAGAGTAAAATGCTCCTTTTATTAAGAAATTTTTTACTACCTTTTTAAACTTTGTTAATGGTAGTAACTTTATGGTTTGTGGAAGATGGTTATAGAATTTTAAAGCATAATAGTTTAAAGAGTACCTAGATTTTTGTAGTCCTGTGAATGGAATTCTCAAGAGGTTGTTTGTTCTTATATTATGTGAATGAACTTGTGTATTATTTACATATATATTGCTGTTTTTGTGGACATATAACAGACACTCTAGGATGTATATACATGGCAATGTTAAAATTCCTAGTGAACTGAAGTATGCTCTACAGTTTTCTCTATATCCATTCCCTGCTATTATTCTGATTACTTTACGTTGTAACAAGAATAAATGTTTTATATGTGTGGAATGACCGCATGCCAGTATTGCATATGATAAATGCGAGTGAAATAACGAAAAATATGGTAGCATGATAATATTATCTGAAACCCAATTTTTTAAGGAGCGATTGCAGTACATTGATTTATTTAATTTAACCGCAGTGTCTTTCACTTGCTGATCCCATTTTAAATCACAATCCAGGTATAAGCCCAGGAACTTGACAGACTCAGGATTTGAGAATGAATACTGTTTTAGTGAGAACAACATCTGTGCACTTTTTTTGAAGTTCAAACTTAATTTGTTTGATGCAAACCATGTACTTGCTGAAAAGTGACTAATCACGTTTTTATTGAACAAGTATACACAAGATAAAGAACTGGTTATTAAAGTAGTATCATCAGCAAAAATAACAGGTTTGGACTGTGTGATGTAAGATGGTAAGTCGTTTATATAGATTAAGAACAAAATAGGTCCCAGAATAGAACCTTGGGGTACACCATTTTTTATAGTCCTCAACTCGGACTTACTGCTGGTGTAGTATACAAACTGTTGCCCGTTTTTTAAATAAGATTGTATCAGCAGGCAACTGTTTCGGTCAAATTTATAATATTTTAATTTATTTAAAAGAATGTCATGAAATACACAATCAAATGCTTTACTGAGATCAAGAAAAGAGGTCATACAGAATTCTCCTTTTTCAAAACAGTCTGTTATTTTCTGTATAAAAGATAGGATAGTGTCAGTTGTGGCTTTATTTGGTCTTAAACCATATTGATTAGATGAGAAAAGATTATATTGTTCAAAATGGGTTTGTATTTGATTACTGAGAATTTTTTCAAAAATTTTTGATAAGATAGGTACTAAGGATATAGGGCGATAATTTTATGTAGTATTTGGGTCACCTTTAATTAAATAAAGGAATAACCTTAGCTAGTTTTAAGGAGTCCGAAAAATGCTATTGTTAATATATGAATTTATTAGTTTTGTTACAGGGCTAATCAAAATGTTTTTACAGCATTTAATCACTTCCCTATTTAATTCATAAGCATCTGTGCTAGTTTTGTTCTTTAAAGGGTATATAACATTTGTGACCTCATTTTCTGATACTGCATTAAAGAGAAGTTTTCACAATTACAGTTTATGAAATATGAATTTATATTTTGTGCAGAGCTGTTTTTTTTCTATGAATGTAGTAGCACTTTCAGCTACATGGGCAAAGAAATTATTGAAATCATTTGGAGTTAATGTAGAGGATATATTTTCGTTATAGGAGGGTCTTCTTGCATTTATAATGTGCCACATAGCGTTTATCAGATTTTTTGATTGTTTTATTTTGTTAGAACTTTTTAACTTAGCTGTCTTTATGGCCTGGCAATACTTAGCTCTGAAATTGTTAAAATTTATTTGATTTTGTTTAGCAGGGTAAGTATTTTTTATCTCATACAATATTTCCAGTGTACGACGCATTTTGCATAAACTATTATCAATCCATGAGCCCTGGATATCGGTTGATTTACGAAACGCTCTAAGCGGGAAAGAAACTGTAAAAGCTTTTATAATAATCAGAAGGAAACTTTCAACATTTTTTGATATGTCAATGTTATGTATTATTAAATTCCAATCAACCTCTTCAAGACATTTATAAAAGTTGTATTTATTTTTCTGCGATTTTGGACGAAACATTTTTGTGGAAAAACTTAATTTCGCATACTGGACAACAGCTACTCCTGTAGCAATAGTAGCTCCATGTGCTAAAAACAAATAACATGCACCTGTAAAATATTACAATAGGAAGGGATTTTACAGCATTAATGTCCAGTTAGTAAGAACATGCAGGCAAAAGCATTTACTTAAAAGTTGTTTGCAGATTTGTAATTCTGGTTTGATTATAATGAATGATCCATGCTAGATTTCCTGGTTCGATTCACGATTCAATTATATGGGCGTCTTCGGGTATTCGAAGATATTTAACCACTGAAACTAATAGAGGAATTCGAAATACTTGGCTTTTTAATTCTTAAGTACATAAAAATTTGTTCCATGTTTTAAATAGCTTGCTTTAAGATGACTCTGGGTATCCCTTAAAACATTGACTTCTAACTCCTATACCAGAAGCTGCACTTCATATTCTAGAAGTACGATATACACAGCATCATTCTAGAATAAGGAAATTTATAGAATGGTGCATTGGTATACTGAAAATGTATTTTCGTTGCCTAAAAATGACTAGGATACTGACTGTCCGTTCTGGGAAAATAATGTTGTATCATTTTGCACAATTTGGCAGGTCATTTTAATTTAAAGAACGACCACGAAGGTACAACTAAAAATGTGACTTCACATTCAAGAGACTTCATATGGATTTCTAATTCAATAGATCCAGTTACATTAATTTGAGTAGAATCAGCAATAATCATAGAGGTATTCTGAGGAACTATTTTAAAATCAATTTTTTTGTTTATTAATTGCTGTATGTCTGTATAATTAATCAAAGAAGAATTAGAATTGATGTCTAACAATGCATCAACAGAGAGAGAGGCAATAGAGATAGGTAAAGTGTGGACGATTATGAAAAGGTTTAGTCTTGAGCTTTGCAGAAACAAAATTAAAATGATGAAAAGCATAACCAGTTTTTAATCAGTTTGACCATTCAAGTAGATTTGTGCAACATATTTAGTTGAAGATACGCTAGTAGAGACAAAGTTTGCATTTTTTTTATAATGAAGGTAATTGTAGACTTTAAATTTAATTTGTATGTCGATTATAATTTTGTCGCACTAATGGTGAGCAGTTTTGTAAAGAAGGAACCTGGACATCCTAAAAAAAAGCGTCCCTTTGGTGGTTTTCTGGAACATTGTAATGTGGACATTATTTTTATAACCACAACCATAACAGAAAACATTCCGAGGCTCCGTACAATTAATATAAATGTGATCACCTTTCCCACAATTCCAATAAGAAATAGAACTAGTTCCCTTGACATTCGAAATTGGAGAAGAAAAATTATTTGAGTTACGAGAGGAGTCGCTACGGTAAGATACATTTTGCTGGGAAGATTTTGGTTGGGATTTTATTAAAGGATGATATTTTTGTAATTGAAATTTTATTTTTACAAAAGGATAAAGTCTTTAAGGGGAGAGATAGAAACAATTTTTTGGAGAGTTAAGATTTCAGAATAATAAGCATTTCAATTTTGAATTAATTGCATCAAGAACTCGGCTTCATCGGGCTTTTTGTGTAAACAATTATATAATGTTTGTACTTCGATAATATAAGATGGTACATTTTCATTGTGTGCTTGAAAACAAGTACGAATTTGAGATAGGATTTCATAATCGTTATCAAATGTAGCAAATTCTTTCTTTAAACGTTCTACTAGTTCTAACCAACTGTGAATTTAATGTTTAATATTACGGAACCAAGCTAATGCATTATCAGAGAACAATTCAACCGCACTTTTTAATAGCTGTTAATGAGTATAATTTCTAGAGATTTTTAATCATCAATTTGTTCGAGAAAGGAAGTTAAAGAAACCTTTAAATTACAACCTGAAAAGTTAAATTTCATTTATAAATGGATACTGGTTTACAAATACCTTCATTTCTGCAGATAACGATAGGTTATTTAAATTTGAAACCATTACAGAAATATCAGGGACAGTTTCTAACTTTTCTAACACAAACCCTTGAACCAAAAGCAATTCAGACATAAATTCGCTTTTAGTTTTTTCAGATTCGTCGGAGTTTAAGGAAGAAAATATATAGAGACGTTGTAAATGAATTAAGTGTGAATGGATTTGTAATAACTCTATCTTTGTGGGTATAGGGTCAGTGGAATAGGCGATAGCTTTTATGTCATCTATCGAATCAATAATTTTTTCTACGTTTTTGTCAAAGTCAATATTCATGGTACGGATGAATGGTTATTTTTTCTTGGACAAGGATGTCCTTTAATTGTAATCTGCATTGATTTTGGTTCTGTGCATGTAAAATATTGTGTGAGGTAACTTTCCACGATACTTCCTTCATTTTTAAATGCAAGTAATTCATGCGGATTTGTTTTTATTTTAAAAACATGAACTTTGGTACTAATCTATATTCGTATCATAGAAAAGATATTTCATTATACAAAGTCAATTTGGTACATTTATTTATGACCTATTATGAAATTAAAGCCATTGTTTTTATTTTTCAGATGTTTTTTTAAGTTACATAATTGACACAAAACTATATTTTGAGTAAAAAAATTGAAAATGTATCATAAAAACGACTAGGTAAAGGGTAAACTACTTAAAACACCTGGATAGGTTATTATTATTAATACAAGCTTTAATAAGACTTTATGTAAAAAAGAAAACGATTTGTTTCATGCCGTAAATTATAAGAAAGGGTTTTTAATTTATAAGAACAGGAATTTCTGTATCACGAAAAATTAACAAAAATTACTACATCTAAAAGTTAATTATAAATACTAATGAGAACTTCGTGTGTAGACGGTAGCTATTAATCCAGCAACACAAATTTAAAGCTAGTTCTTAAAACAAAACTAAGTGGAAATCTAATTAGCACACAAAAATTGTAATTTTAATGTGAAAACATTAAATTGTAGTACTGAATAATATAAGACATTATAATAAGAATATAAAAAATTGGCCATGTTTTATTTTATTTGTAAAGTATTATGGCACCTGCGATATATTATACAGTGCCAAAAACTTTAGAATTAATGAGCAAAGGAGTTTTATGCCAATCTAAAAGATATTTTTAGCTTGAACGATAAAATTTTGTATGCTTTTAATTTGGTATTAGATAGAGGACCAGCACCAGTAATATAAATGACATAACTTGTGCAGATTAAATTAATTGCAACGAAAAAGGTAGTTTTTTGTAAACACAAATTCTTATTAAGAAAAAACCGCTCCATTGTTTAAGGCGCCACTGTAAGCATACAAATTCGATAATACTGAATTTCCCCATGTCGTGAATCATGCATGACCTTGAAAGTAAAGTATTAATTATGCCTACAAATTCAGTTGCATGAGTTGCTGCTATGGGCAAACTACACAAGCTAGGAACTTACCTGGTTTGTTACTAAACACCAACCCGTTGCTTGCTTTTTAGGTCTGGGTCTTCGGCTGAGGTTTCCAAATTTTACCGTCGACAAAGTGAAGTACCTATGCGGTAGCGATATACGATAGTATGTAGGTAGAGAGTGAAGGTACGGGAATTGAAAGGATCGCTTCGCCGAACTGGATCGCACACACGTTCGATCTCGTCAAATGCCGATAATAAAGTTCCCTCTTTCAGGATGCTTAGCTTTCATCAACTATAGGATTGCCCCTTTTTATGCTTCCCATGTCACATACTTTTAGCCTGGAAGCGCAAATGAATGCGATTTGCACATCATAAATCCAAGATTAATGTCGTGGATTTCGTGATGCACTATACACACAAAATCTTAAATTAATAATGGGAAAGGCAAACTTTCCCATACTATGTTTAAATATCTCCTAAATTTAAATATTAAAATAAAATATAAAGCCACAAAGATGCAACACACATCTAATACGACTAATTGCATTGTCCACCATTCCTGCAGACGAAGTTATGGCTGTCGATAATCCATTTTATCGCTGTCATCAGCCACTCCTCATATTCAAGTAGTGGCTTGACCTTTTTTCATCACCGACTGTCACTGCAAAATCATTTTTTAATAGATGATACTGTAATTTTGTCTTCGGTTTCAATTCTATAAAAACCTGCAAACATAAACTGTAATTTGAATGATTATGGTTTATTTTAAATGCATGTCCTCTTTCACTGTTGTACCGCTTTTGACGACTCTACACCGTTAGAATTTAATATATTGGCAACTTCCTCACATTTTGCTTAATACTGATTTTCCCTTAAAGGATGACTTTTATCTTGGTATATGATTTCTTTGTTAGCCTCTAGATATTTTAACATTATCTCAAACTGATTCTTTGTTGCTCTATTATTACGCTTAGTCATTATTGAGCACACCTAATAAATAAAATTAACTTTTCCCAACCATTACATATTATAGTGCTACACTTACAAAAATGAATATTAGTAAATACTTTACCTAGTCATAAAAATGTCATCTTGAACAATAAACGTAACCTATCATTTGTCATTTTCAAGGTATAATTTGAACTATTGCACTTGCCGCCTTAAATTTTACAAACATTCTTAATATTTTAATGCATGTATAATAACAAGTTAACTACCTTCATATTGGAATAGCATTTTGCTATTGAAATGTTAAGGTTATTGTTAACTTTTGTTGGTTAATGGTGTCTTTAAATTCAGTGATAGTAAATTGGGATAGGGCTGAATATAATTTAGAATGTTTTCTGATCGGGTGTTGTAACATTTTTTGTATATTGTTCTTTGCTACGATACTTTTTGTAGTGTTCCTGGGTGTGTGTAGATGAAAATAGATAAGCTAAATATGTGAAAAACGTTTTATTTTTGGGTGTGTGTGTATTCTTGCATGCTGGACAAGCTTTTACGGAATATTTTTTTTCCATGTGGGCGCTGTAACTTTTTTCCTATATTATTTACTATTCTATATTAAAAGTACAACTTATGAGCAGAATAGAAGAAATCAAAACGTATCAGAAGTATTAGATGTTGACAGTATTGTACTGCCAAAGATAGTATTAGACAACACCTACTTGAGTTAGATAAATCAGCAGCAGACAGTCCTGATGGTGTGCCCTCCATATTTTTAAAAGCTTTACTGAATTTTTAGCATTACCTTTATACAAATTAATAACTATGTCGTTGAAAGAAGGTGTCTTCCCAACTGAATGAAAAAATTCATTTATTCGGTCATTTTACAACTAGAGGAATTTAGCAGACTATCTACGATTCCAAAAATATTTGATAAATTGTATAGCAGATTAAGTAGTATAATCATAGAGGAACACAGATTTATAAAAGTAAGATCAACTACAACAAACTTAATCCCATTCATGAAATTTATAATTAATAATACAGAAGTTGGAAATAGCATTATTTGTATATTTGCTGATTTTTGCAAATCATTTGATCGATTTCATAGAAATCTTCTATGTGATAAGTTTGACGGATATTGGTAATACCATTGTGAAATGGATAAGATCATACTTGATGGATATAATGCAGGTAGTTGTGGTTAATGGTTTTCAGTAGAGAGTAATAAGTGTAACATCTGGGGTTCCCAGGAATCTCACTTGAAACCCCTCTTATTCTTGTTGTACATAAACGACATTAAAAGTGTGTTTCATAAGTGCAACTTTCTCTTATATGCAGACGACTTAAAAATATACTCAAGAATTGCAGACAAGGCAGAGGTTGTATAGATTAATGCAGGGTTATTAGAATTCGATTTGTGGTGTGAATCTAATCATCTTCGCCTAAATTTAGACAAATGTAAATGCATTGCATTTTTCACAAATTTGATAAACCAATATTTCATTTTAAGTTGCAAAATACCATGATAGCAGAAGTAAGTCAATTTATTGATCTCTGTGTAACTTTAAATCAGCAACTAAACTTCGCCGATCACTTAAATTGGTTAATACTTAAGTGCAATCAAACGCTTGGATTCTACAAACCAAAGATTTTAATAGTTTAAGAACACATTATTTTGTAGATTTGTTTAGTGCGCTCACAACTACAATATTGAACTTTAGTGTGGTCTCCCTATCAGCAGGAACAAATTCTAAGACTGAAATGTATCTAAAAAGGATTTATTAGCAATCTTTGTTTCAAATTTAATATTGAATACCAGCATGATAATTATATTAAGATATTAACATATTTTGGACTGACGTTACTAAGTGAACATTATGGAATTGTATTTTTTTATATGTTTTAAACATTTTAAATTCTTCTTATATTGTTTAATGTCCCGTTTCATAGGATATTATATGGAACATGCTTGTCTCCGATTACTAGGGTATCTAATGTCAGTAATAAATACAATGAAATAAACCTGATTAATATTAACTGTAAAGAATTAAAATTATTTGTTAGGCTTAGGTTTATTTTATTATATTCTTATTTTAATATGTAATTGGATAATTCCAATAAATACATTTATTACTATTATTATTACTAATTCTTTTTGTATCGTGTTCCTGTGTATATGTAGATAAGAATGGACATGTTGAACTTTTGAAAATGGCATTGGTAAACAAAATATTGTCCTTTTATAATTTTTAAAGAATGATTTCGTCTGTGAGGAACAGTATTGTGACTGCCAAGGGGGCATTTTCAAAAATGTAGCCTGTCCATTCTCATCCACACACATACACACAGCCAGAAATACAACACGAAAAATTAGAACAAAAATAAAATGCAAAAGTTGTTGGCGAAACCGATTTCTGTAACTAGTTCTAATTAATTGGATACACTTTCAAGTTTTTCACTAGAATGTACAGACTGTAAAACAAGTGTTCAGCAATTGTAGCCTTGGCAGCTATGGAATCAAAACACAAATACAGAAAATTATCTATAATTCAAACATTTGAAATCTCAATTGATGGATTCAGAAAAGAAATCCTGTTTGGATTTCACTCACAATATATGTCCCTGCATATATATTCTATCTTCCCTTCCTGCATCAGTTACCCCTGTCATTATACTTTACTACCAAGCACTATCCGTCTATATTTTGCGAGCCGCTTGGTTTTGCCTTACCTGTGGTTCGCACTAGCAATGCAGTCCCCTCTAAAACAAGCTTTTGTGTGTAAATTTCAATGATATAAAGGCGAAACAAGCAGACAATTTCAACAGATATAAAATTTCTACATTTATAATACTTTAACAATTATTAGCTAATTGAGGATTCACCACCATTAATTGCATAATCTACCGAATTCAACTTATACATTTTAATAAATTTCTGTGCTAAATATATTTTGCTGTCTGAGTCTTGATATTATTTATTATTTGAGCCGCCTATCGCTAGTACATTACACTTATTGAAGGCATTTCCATTTCAGAGAAGATCATAAACGGATTAAAATCTTACGATTCCTCCATGTTCCTTCGGCTGTATGATATTTTTAAGCTTGAAAGAGCTATGCAGTTTCCTTAAATATTGGAATAATTACAACTAAGCTGAATAAGAGGGTCGTGTTTCCAGTTTCCATTATAGTGGATACTTTGACCCGGCATTCGTTTGCTGCCTTTGAATGACGATTTCATTCTTTGACGACCTTACAATTTCATGTTAAAAATAAAATTTTGATTTCTACCTGTTCCAGTATGGCTGTACCTGGTCTACACATAAGAAAGATAAGGGTGGAATTGCTTTGTTGTATTTCTATACTGTATATAAATAGAGGTGGCTCTGCAACTTAATTGGTATGTGTGTGACTACTAAGTTCATGTTCCTGGTATCGAATTCTAATTGAAAAATGTTAGGCTACCATTTTTCACAAAAATACGTGTGTGGGTGTTGTGATGCACGTTAAAGATCTCTACTTTGCTTGGAACTGCAAGGATTCGGAAAAATTCAAAATTTCCAGCAAAAAAGAACTAGCTCTCTGGCCAATGTAGTACCTTCGGGTAGAGCATTGGAAAAACAAAATGTAATTTATATAAATAGAATACTTATATGTAACGTTTATTTTGACCTATTCCAATTTAGATCGCTAAAAGTTAACATATCTTTAACTGACTGAGTAACGTTAACTTACTTAAATGCAATTCTAATGTTACAGAGTTGTTAAAAGTTAGGCACTACATCGCTAAAACACGCCCATAACTGTCAAATTTTAAAGACGTGCAAACTGGTGCCTTTAAGAATTAACGTGTTGTTAAAAAACTGTGAAGTGCTTATTTTAAAATGACTATACGTGCAATAATTAATGCCACTATATTAGATGAAATTGAAGAAGCAAGAGAAATGTAAATGTGAATTTTATCTTGCAAATTATAATTAACCTCACTTTTTTAGACATACTTTAAATTTGAATAGAAGTATTTTAAGAGATGCTTCCGATCCATTTTCCTTACCAAATTGCTTCTTTATAAAGCTCTTTAGGTTTAACAAAGATATGATGCAGGAAATCATAAATATATTATTACCTTTTATGAGAAAATCGCATTATTCAAATGCTGTGCCAAATTATTTAAAGGTTTTAGCAACAGTAAGTTTTTTTGCATCCGGTAGTTATCAGAAGACTATTGGACAAGACTTTATTTAATTTGGGATTAAGTCAATCAATGGTAAGCCGTGCTATTACTGAAGTGTCCGACATATGGTGACACATTTATTGAACAATCATATATTATTTCCTATTGGAGATGCTGCAGAGCGTGCAAAACGAAGTTTTTTTGAAAAATTTCAAGTTGGAGGTGTAATTGGTTGTATTGATTGTACGGATGTTGCCAGTATAGCCCCACCAAGTGAAGAGCAGGAATATCCTGCTGTTATATATTACAACAGGAAAGGATTTTACAGTATTAACGTACAAATAACATGTAACTTGGACTTGGTTATTCAAAATGTCAATGCTCGATTTCCTGGTTCAACCCATGATTCTGCAATATGAGCTACTTCAGGTATCCGAAGACATTTATCCAGACTTCAAAATACTTGGCTATTAGGTGACTCTGGATATCCACTAGAACCATGGCTTCTAACCCCATTTCCAGATGCAGCTCCTAATACTCCTGAAGCACGATATACACAACGTCATTGTACAATAAGAAACAGTGTAGAGCGATGCATTGGGGTCTTGAAGATGCGATTACGATGCCTTACGAAGGCTAGGACACTTAATTACCACCCTGTTTGTTCTGGTAAAATAATATATTCGTGTGTTATTTTGCATAATATAGCAAGGCGTTTTAATTTGGAAGATTATAATGATGACGATTATGAACCTGATGAAGAATTTGGAAATGATGAAGAACAACCACCAGTTGAAGACTTTCTGCAACAAACCAGAAGAACGAGAGCTGATTTTATAAAAAATTATTTTATGTAATTAAAAATTTGTATTAAATAACACTATTTGTAGGGTTTATATTAAAACATTTCTTGACAATTTATGTACATCACTAATTAATTAATTCATATTGAATGCACCGGCTAGCATTTGCGCCGATGAAGTTATTGCTGCTGATAGACCGTTGATTGCCATAGTCAATTCATTATTACTTTTAATTATTCTTTCGCCATTTTCTAATTGCTGTTTCACAAGATCTTCATACTTATAGATGGTTTTTCTAGCCGAGACATTCTATAATGTCGTGCAGGACAAATCTTACGATGTTTAGGTATTGTTCTTGGTTTTGAAAATTTGTTTACCTGAAATGTATAAAGATTAAACTGCTCCAAATTCTATAATAGTATAATACCTACAAACTGTTCTGGTATTTGTTTCTCATGCTCAGCTGTCAAAACATTTTGATTTACTGCTTCACTAGTTGTCTCCAAATCTTCATCCATCTGCACAATTGATCACACTTGTTGCTATAAGTTCTTATGGAATAATTTAAACTTACAGGTTCTACATTCAAATCAAAAACAACTGCGCCCTGTTCTTGGCTTGGACCTGCTACATTACAATTAGAATCTGGAACACCCGCTTCTATTAAAGAACTCATTCCATCAATAGATGTTCGACTAATGAGACTCAGCAGCCGCTCTTCATAATCGAACAGCGGCTTTGCCTTCTTTTCACCCCCACCCGTAGCAGTAAAATTCTCCCTTAGAACGTGGTAACGTCTTTTCGTGTTCGTTTTCAATTCCGTATACACCTACAGAAAAATTTTTAATTTCAATTTGTATTAGTATTAGATTCAAACTATACCCTTTTCCAATGTTCCACGATTTTTGTAGGCCCTACTCCACTAGCATTTAAAATGCTAGTCAACTCTTCCCACTTTAATTTATAATGGTTGTCTTTCAAAGGATGACATTTGCTTTGATACACAATATCTTTGTTTAATTCCAAATAATCTAACATAAGCTCAAACTGCTTTTTTGTGGTTCGATTATTTGTATTAGCCATTATTTGATATTTTAAATGCCTGCGCTTATAAATTACAGTACTATAAGACTCTTCCAAAGATGTTGAACCGTCGGTTGAACAATCTGAATAATGTCTAGAACTAGAAGTGTCAATAATATGTCTCTTCAAATTATACAACTGTCTATTTTACAACGTTGCCACTTAGATTTTTAAAAAGATCGCTAAAGAGTTAACGTGCTGTTTACAAGTTAAACACATACACATTAGAATAGCGTTTTTATAGTGGAACGTTAATTCAGTCACTATGTTTTGGAAGTTAATGACGTCTGTAATTTTAACGTTAGAAAATCAGAATAGGTCTAATTGAGTGGCTAATCCAACTTAATATGTTTAATTCTTCACAAAAATTGGTTTAGAAAACTATTTTCCCCGTAGAATTCATTTCCTAGAATTAATTAAAAACATTTTAGTGAATACATGATTGAGTACATTCCTATACAGTTCTACATTTATTTATTTAGCAAAAAAAGGTCGAATTAAGAGTTAGATGTAGCATATTTAAAAGCGTTCTTATTATTCAGGAAGTTGGGTTTTGTACCCTTGATTGTTAGAAATACGACTAAGCGTTCTTTACAAAGCTATGACAAGGCTCAATGTGATTCAAATGTAGAATAAGAACTAGAATTGTGCCTAATCCTGTTAAATAAAATTAATTAGCTGTTATTGTTACAAGGTTCAAAAGGAAACTGTGCTTGTTTAATATTTCTAAAAAATAGACACTTAAAAATTTCAGAGCTCGTGCAAAATCCACAATCACCCAGGTTGTGAACCGGATGAAAAATAAATGATTCTGAAAATAAATCATTCACTTTCCAAGTAAAATTAGACGCTTTAAACGAGAAGTTCGGTAAGTGTACAGTAGTTCAAAACAGCATCAAAAACTTACACATTAATTGTATCAATAGGGAAGATTTTGAAGATAAATATTATGAGTTGATTGCTCAAATCCGTGAAAAAATTAATGAGATTTCTGTTCTTTGGTTTCTGAATTTGCGAGCACAATAATTTAGTTAATTTCCTTACTAAAAAATAAGAGTAAAGATTCTGCAAATTTCGATTGCACAATTTATTTCAAGATTACCAAAAATTAACGGGTTTTATCGGCTCTTTTGTACATTTATTAAAGTCAATAGGGACTTTAACAGTACCCAGAAACTTATCTACTTAAAATCTTACTGAGGACAGAACCTTTGTCCCTCATGGAATCATTAGAAATAGGCAATAATAGATAACTTTTTAGTTGCCATAAATATATTAGAGAAAATGTACGAAAATAATTCGATAATAATGAAGGACATTTAAGCTACATACTTGATGATAAAAATTTACAAAAATGTACCTCTGCTTCTTTAAGGGATTTTATAATCAATATTAAAAAAACTTAAGCGTCTTTAAAAAATCTGAAATGTCGAATCAAGCATTAGGACCTAATCTGGGTAAACATCTTTTTGCATAACTTAGATTATGGTACTAAAATGGAGTATCAATCTAGCAGAGATGTTGATAAACTTCCTACTCAAGAAGAGTTCCATAAATTAATAGAACTACAGTGCAACACTCTCGGGTCCTTAAATGTTTTTGGTGTTTTCAGCTATAAAGAAGGTAAATAATATCTCCCAAAAACTAACAACAAAACTTCCCTTCATGTGAGTGCTTCTGCATGTAAATTTCTTACATGTAGTAAAAGAACCTGTTTACTTTGTGAAACATCCAACCATTACTTTTTAGTTGTACTAAATTTAGAAATATATCTATTGATGAAAAATAAAATTTTTTGAGAGTACAGTCATGTTTCAATTGTATTGGGGCAAATCACTCACGAATGGAATGCAAATCCAAATGTTGTTCCTTCTGTGGCAAAAGCATCACACTATCCTCCATAAGTATGCACAACCAACAGTTAATGCAAGCTGAGTTAATGAAGCAGGAGCATCTAGTGCTCCAATAAATGCAGATACTGTATCTAAAACTGCATCATACAATCTGGGAGTTTGATTCCGAAACTTTCAGGCCATAAATGCCTCTTCCAGGCATAATGGGTGGCTTCCCTCAATCTATGCAAGAATCTGTTCTATGTACAATCCTAATTATGGTCATCACCCCAGTCGAAGGGCTCAAGCACTTTTTCCTACTTCCCTGATGTGTCTTCTTTGTTTGCTAAAAGAAATAGTTCTTGCAACTAGCTTGTTTCTAGTCACAGAAATACTACAACTATACTCAATAGTGAGAGCTAAACTTCATTCCTATACCAGCTAATAGTTTCCTTGCATAAAATAAAACCATACAATAATGTCTAAAATTTTTTCGTAATTTAATGCACCACTGCTGTTTTAAATAAAATGGCAAAGGTTGAAATTCGATCTCATACAAACAAGGACTACAAAATAAATTTGCCCTGTATTTTTCTTCTAGTAATTACTTCCAAATTGCCAACGGTTCTGCTGAATATAGAGCATTTGAAAATTCTATCCGATTTTAAACTTGCAGATCCGGAATTTCATATTCTGCTAGATGTCGACAGGTCGATCGGTGCCAACGGCTATTATAACATCATTCTTTCAAACATATACAAAATTGTTCTAAAACTTATAACATTCAATCCCCCATTCCATATAAAATCCGGGTAAATAAGTATTAATAAAACACTTACCACAGTGATTCCAACCACGTGGGGAAGTCTTCATCAGGGGAGGGGCTCTGGCTGCTTGGAGCTGTGTCTAATGACGAAAAAATAAGTGCACTTAAATCTGTTGATTAGTATAAACAACTACAGGTGTTGGTTGTGAAATATTCACAAGTAATATTGATTGTGCAAAAGCATTTACTGGAAAAACTTAATTCGACAAATGTTCAAGTACTGGGGGAATTTGGCAGCCACAGGCTGGACAGTTCAAAATTATACAGCTGGTGAGAATGTATTACTGCAAGAAGGGTGCCTAGAAGGCTTTTAGAGACCTTACATTTGATTTTCCAATGCTCCACCCGAAGGTACTACATTGGCCAAGAAGCAAGTTTTTTTTTACCTGGTAAATTTTGAATTTTGCCGAACTCTTGCTGTTCCAAGCAAGGTAGGGATCTTCAACATGCATGACAACACTCACACACGGGTCCTCCATTTTACCTCTCATTCGACTGAGGGTGCATTTTTATGAAAAATGCTCACCTAACATTTTTCAAGTGGACCGTGTTGGGATTCGAACCCGGGCGCCCCTTCACATATCACTGAATATCGGGAAAATAGGGTATATAATTGTAACACAATAGAAGGTGACCGAACTGCATCTAACAAGAAAGAACAGCGGCTATGTTCAAAAACAACAAACATAGAAACAGGAAGAAAATTGTTCAAGCATATGTGTGGATCACAGCACAGCACGTCTATGAAATAGGGGCAGTAGGAAAAGCAGACAGAAAGAGATAGAAGGCTTTTGGAATATTGTGCATCAGATGTATGAGGATGATAGCATGGACAGGCAAAGTTAATAACAAATAGGTTATAGAAATAGTAGAGGAATAAAGATATCTGTGGAAAACAAAAAAAGAAAATAGGCGAAATAGAAAGGCAGGATACGTTATAAGGCATTTTTGGGCAATACTACGGGATATATTACAAGCAGAGATAGGAAAACAAAGGTAGAAGTAGACCAAAATCAGACTTTTTCACGCAGATAGTAAGTACAGACTGTGGAAATTTCAGGTTAGTTCAGACTAGGAAACAATGAGAGTAGGCGTCTAACTAGTTCCAGAACTGAAGACCTGATGAGGATGAATTGTTTCAATTTACTTCTTTGAAAATTGGTGCATTTTACCTTATTTTCTATTACTACTTTTATTATACACTAAATCTACTATTATTATAGGACAGAAGGAATGTTACATATTACTTTTAACTTTTAAAGCAATGATTCTGTAAATTGTCGTTGCGAATATAAAACCTCTTATGTGTCTGAGAAACGTAGGTTTTAGTGCCAGGTTTAATATAAGTTGCGATATCAACGGTTTGCAAAAGCGCCTATTTGCTTATAACTTACAACGCAACGATTTCATATTTAAAAAATCTCGCATGTAGCGGCTTAATTTTTATAGGTAGTTTAAAATGTCTTATGTGACATTCTTTATACATACGAGCTTTTTACAGCAAGAGAGGGTATTGCGGACTAGGATATTTGGGCAGAAAATCTCTTAAGTGTGTTATATCGTGTACTGCACTATGCGTCGACGCAGGATTTATTAAAGCTCAGGGATGAAATAGTTTATGCTGCTAAACCAATGTTGAGTTTGGAAGTTTCTATACAAATATTTCAATATTATTACTTAGTATTTTGTAGGCAGTTGGTGCTTTTGTATCGTTTCACGTTTCAAGATACGATTCTTTCATCGTCTGTGATTGTTTGTGGTTTTTTAAGGTATCAACCAAATTATTTAAAATCGTGAGTAGAGGTCAATGAATATTACATTTGGCATTAAATTCCAAATGCGAAGAAACAAATGAAAACCTCAATTTATCTACGAAATCTTACGTACATCAGGTTGATGACTATAAGGAAAATAATAGCTGTAATTTGCATGATAATTCAAGAGATGCAGACTTTGACGCTGACATCATGAGAACTTGTTCACCTGCTAATTCTGATTGTGCGATGAAGCTTACAATATTCTACAAAATTGTTTAATTAAATTATTACATTTTGATTATCAATGATAAAATTCATCTACGCTTTATATTGTAATTTTAGTCTGTCGACAAATTTATTTATTATTATTATTTATTAAGCAACTTCTCAACAGCACAAAGCCATTGCAGAGAAGGTAATATGACATAACTTATGGCTAATATAACAATAACATAAATTTAATAGTTTAAAACTATCACAATCCAACATTTTGATGTAATGTTGATAATCTTTTTATCTTAAGATATTGTAAATAACATAACGCAGTTCCAGCAAAAGTGGTGCAAAAATATCCAAATCTAAACAAAGCAGACTAGTATTGATCAACTTGCAATTAGGTTATAATTTGATGCCATTAATTTTTATCGTATGGTATTATAATAGTCATTTGATATTTTATCCAATAAATATTTTCTAATCTCAGATGTAGTGGAATTAAACAAATCTAAATCAGCACAAAATAAATTAAACATTTTGGCTGAACGAACTAATGTTGAATGCACTATGTAGTTAGTTCTAGGACAATCATACACGAAGGTCTGTGCGGTTCTCATTGACATTCCTGATGGCACCTTTAACGAGATTGTACTTAACAGATCAGGACAGTCAATATCTGCATTACAAAGTTTATATAAAAATAAAATGTCAGCTATGAATCTTCTTTTACAGAGGCTGATACTATTAAAATGATTAAGTAATGGTTCATATGATAGAAACAGGGGGTACTTTCCTTCCTGCTTGAATAGTACCTGTTTCAGAAATCTTTTCTGAATACTTTCTATTATAACAATATTACTGATGTAGCTAGGAGACCAAACTGGAAAACAATATTCCAACTTTGACCTAACAAAACTATTAAAAAGTGTGATGAGTGTATTAGGATCTCTAAATTCCTTATGATGAAGCCTGTTGTAATATATGACTCCCTGATAATTTGCAGAATATGTGTTTGAAAATTGAGTTTAACATCCAATGTAACTCCTAAATCTTTTATTTTGAATATGGGCAATATTGGTTTATCATTCATATAGGTACTCAAAATTTGTATTGTTAATCTTACGGGAAAATTTGATATGTAAGCATCTATATCATAGTTTTTTAAAAACAGTAACAGCATCAATGTTGTGAACATTATAATAATTGGATCCAAATAAGATATACTATACTGAAAACAGAAATCTAAAATAAATACTGTACACATGAAGTTAGAATCATATTGAGTAAGGCGCCTCATGCTAGTGGGATCCGCGAAGAAACTAAAACATGAAGCAAGGTCATAAATAAAGATATTTATCTAACTTGTTTGTATATGAATCAATCCTTACCAAAGAAATCAGATGAGTAATCGTCTACATTTAAAGCGTAACATATTGTCAGGCTGTAGACATCCGAAATAAGTTCAGAAATACCCATTCATCATATTTTTTCACCTTGGAAAGGATCAATGTATACTTTACAACTTTTGATTATTAAGAAGTACGTTTTTAATAGCAGTGGTGTTTGAAACAATATAACATCTAAAGGATTTTCTTATTATTATTTTAAAATAGCTTACCCGATTTCAGTTTTCTGTATTAAAATACGCGTACTACCATTTTGCAGTCCTAGATGGTAGGCCTACAACTGTTACATAACTGAAATTGTTTCATGTAAAACCATAGATGGTAAAAGTCCACACCACGCTATGCTGTAACACGTGTGTGATGCTTGATCTTAAAAATACTGGTGTGTATAAAGTGTCTAACGTTCGGGTATGGTCGGTGTTTATAAACGGTGCGCTTACACTCATACAAAACGTTTATAACAATATTTGTTTCGCCCTCTAGCGACGTATAGCACCACTAACCGGAATAGTTCATAGCACGGAGTAAAACCTAAACGTAGTTTCTGAGGTATTGATTATATTCCATGCCAGATGAATAACGCGTTGCCAGATATAGGAAAGATAACCTTCGCTTTTAGTTGATTATAGTTAATCAATCTTAGCAGAGCTTGTATGTGGTAGTTACATTTAATAACTAATTGTGTTCTACTTATCAAACACGCCTACTTTATTTGAAGCTTACAACCATATATCAGCCCACGGCCGTTTGTCAATTTCAATACAGAGGCGCCACGATCAGTAGCAGCGGTAAATAATTCAATTTAAAAATAACAAGTGGTGGGGTTTTAATTGTGGTACACAATGGACTTACTTAAGTTTCGACCCGATGTATGAAATAATTACTGTTGACGTTGCCATAGTTAACCTCACATAACACACAAAATATAAGGGTAACTGCATTGTAATGACACCAAACTAAAACATTGGCGCCACCTATGAACTGATCTGCGTAACTAAAGCAAATTTGCCGCCAATGGGGTCTATTCAAATAAGTACTACTACTTGTGAGTTTTGCTCAATATTCAAACCTATTGAAAATTAATGACTATTTTGTTGCCTGAAATAATATTTAATGCTTTTACAAACATTATATGCAATTGTTATGTAAACATAATATAATGTTGGAATTAATCCAATAAATAGAAATTGAGGCAATCAAATTCAGTTATCAATTTATTCAATAGACTTGAAAGGTAAGCAAAACTGACAAACTAGAACAAACAACCATAATAATTGAAAATTTCATTGGTTTTTTTTCTTGAAAAGTGATAAGTAATAGACTCCAAATTGGAACCTTGTGAAACATCTGAAGTCGCACAGCATGGAATTGACTTAAATCCATTATATATAACATAACGATCGGTGATAGGGAAACTTAAGACCATAAATACATGGGCCAGAGTTCCCTTAAACATCAGATGGTGGATTTTTTGTGGTATTTTTGCAGTCATAAATGAACAACTTACTCTTCTAACACTTGCACCAACTCTTGAACACATTCATTAATAAAATAAGTCAACAGAAATTATTTACTAAGCCAGTAAAAATATTAATACAATATAACAGTTTCATACACCATTAAATATCTAAACGCTTATAAAGCAAGCCCTACAAAATTATATATCATTTACAATTACTACATCACTATAATTTATGTAACATACATGCAAAACTTCAAGTAACCCGCTTGCTGTTTAGTATTAAACTAACTTGAACATAGATCTGATATTAGGTTCAGACTTCAATGACTGACCACTAAAATTTTGATAATAAGAAATTAGATATTCAAGGTTTAAACCTAATGCAGGTTATTTACTTGACTAACAGGCAATGAACTTAACTTTTCGTAGCTAACGTGTGGTTTCTGAAACTGACAAACAAGAACAACCAAATACTACTAATGCAGCAAGCTCTCGGTGTCATGCCCTTTAGTACCTTTCTAATTCATGCTTTTACATCTAGTGTGCAAGTTCGAATAGCACGAACACTGAAATTTTGGAAAATAACTTAAGGGCTAATTTGAGATAACTTAAATAATTCAAACATGGCAACTGAACAAACAAATTATCAATTGCTAAAATTACATTTAGATTCCATTCCTCCTTACGATTGAACCCTCATACCTTGACAAGATTTATCAAAATTGTGAGAATGTAATTAAGGTATTCACACGCCAAACCAATATTCAATTAGAGTTCTTACTTAGGGCTATTATAGGCAAATTGATAGGTAGAGCTCAGATATTAATAGGTTCATGCATAGACTTAAATTATTGGGACGAAATCAAAACGTATTAAACTTATGTTTTGGAGATCAGCACAATATAGATCGTCTTATTCAAGATTTAATTAGTTTAAGACCAAACAAACATGAGACGCCATATAATTTTGGAATGTGTTGCCAAGACGCAAGAAGTTTAATAATCGCAAAATTAAATTTATTGACCATTTCAGCTGAAGAGCGTACTATTAGACTTAAAAGTTATGATGACCTTGCGCTTAAAACATATATTCGCGGTTTGCCGGTAACCATTCAAATGAATGTTAGACTATGCAACCCTAGTAGTTTAGAGCAAGCTATGGGATTAGTTATCGAAGAAGAAAATTTCTTATATTCAACACAGAGAAATACTAACTTAAATTCAAATTTCAGACCCATTTCAAGAAGGATGCCTAGTAGATATTCAAATCACTCTAACATTCCATTCAGACAGAATTTTAACAATTTCAATTATAGATACCCAAATACATCTCAAAACATCCAACCTTTATATTCGCAATTTCAAATGAAAAAGCCTCATTTTCAAAACATAAACTCAAACAGATTTTACACCCATTAGACCATCAGAGAACATATAATCCAAGTTTCCATTTTAATAACAGGTTTGAGTTGCAAAACACACCATTTAATAACAAACACAATTGTACAAATTCATCCAAAGATTTGCGCAAGTTTGCCCAAATAACACATCCAATTTTAATAAAGACGAACCGACGAAACATCTTCCAGAAATACAACTATTAAACATCAGTTTCAATCTCAAAGGTTATACAATCAAAATATAAATAGTTCAAATTGTAATGGCCCTTATTTTATAGAACGTGAGAATAATGTAGATACTGCAAACTGTAAAATTATGATAACAATAAACCCCGTCCATTCCTTGGAAATAAATGACATATCAAATTCAGCCACTACATAATGCCGGTAGAAATAATATTCAGTATTCATGATAACGCGTGTGAAAATTTACATTGCAATGTTAATCGTAAAAATAATAATCAAAATTTTATACAGGTCATGCCTCGGAACAACGAGAGATGATATATGCCAACACATTCGCCCAAGATTTATCATTTATTGTTATTCCCGAAATTAATGCTAGATTTTTAATCGATACAGGTAGTACTCGTAGTTTAATCGATCTTGAAATAGCACGTTAGTTTTATGCAAATTCTATTTACCCAGTCTTTATATATTCATCCGCACATAACATAACTTATCATAATACAGTGAAAGATTATTACAAATTTTTCCTCTTCAAATTTAGTAATAATTTTTCAAGGTTTGATTGGAATCGATTTACTTCGACAATTGAACGCTAGCGTTAATTTAAGTCTAAAACAAATAATAACCCCGCGTGCAAATATTCCTATTATTTTAAATTTCGCACCAGAAATCCAAAATAACCAATTTACAAATTATTCGTTAACTTAACCAAGTGTTGCAGACAAATCATAAAATTCCAGTACAAATACATAATGGAATTGGAATATTAAACCACACAAATTTTGGAATTGGATTTGAAACAGAAAAGCTTTGGTTTAATGTTGTCGAAAATTTTGTGACTATTGTAGTCACAAATATTAATGAATATCCCGTTAAAATTTCTATTTTCAAACCTCTCGAAATCGAACCTATAAACATTTTGATGTAAATTTTATAGAAAATTTGGAAACAAACCTAGAAATAACCGAACCATATGACGATAAATTAAAAAGAAATTTGAAAGATCTTCGACTTGCAATAAGGAAGAACAAGACGCTATAAGGAAATTGTGTTTAGAATTCCATGATATTTTTATTGTGAAGGCGTTCCCTCAGTTAAACATAAGATAAATTTGAAAAACGATTCCCCAATTTTACAAAATCATATCGCCACCCAGAAATTCACCGTAATGAAACTAAATCACAAATAAAAAAAGTTAGATCAGGGCATAATTGAATATAGTGTTTCACTTTGGTCTTCCCCAATTTGGATAGTAGAGAAAAAGATTGACGCATTTGGTAAACGTAAATGGCAACTTGTAGTAGATTATAGAAAATTAAATTCCAAATCAATTCCTGACAAATACCCATTACCTAATATTAATGAGATTTTAGACAGATTAGGCCGGTCAAATTATTTCACGACCCCAGATTTGGCTAGCGGGTTTTTCAAATTCAGATGTATCCCCAAGACGTACAGAAAACAGCATTTAGTACCCCACAGAGACATTTTCAATTGAAAAAGATGCCTATGGGCTTAATTAATGCCCTTTTGACATTTCAACACGTGATGGATAGAGTTTTACGCAGGCTGACGGATTAATCGTGTATAATATACCTTGACGATTGTCTTGTGTTCAGCTCATACCTTCAAGAACACAAAACAGAATTCTTATAAAAAAAAACCGTAATGTATTTAGGACACGTAATTACCCCTACAGGCGTAAAACCAAACCCAGACAAAATAACAGCCGTAAAAAATTTTTCTCTACCACAAACACCAACTGAAATCAAAAGTTTCTTTCGACTATTAGATTACTACAGACGTTTCATAAAAAACTTTGCCAAAATTACAAAACCCATGACGAAATGCTTAAAGAAGAATGCCAAAGTAATACATGACAAAGATTTTCTAGACAGCTTTAGAACTTGTAAAGAAATGTTAACCAACAGTCCGTTTCAGTATTCCGACTTTAGTAAAAGTTTATTTTGACAACAGACGGGAGCAACTACGCGATTGGAGCAATATTATCACAAGGAACTGTACCCAATGTCCGAACAATGATATATACATCTAGGACACTCAATGAAACAGACAAAATATTCAACGATCGAAAAGGAACTGCTTGCAATTGTTTGGGCATGCAAATATTTTCGACCATATTTATTTGGCTAAAAGCTTTTATATATATATATATATATATATATATATATATATATATATATATATATATACTGATCACAAACCACTAACATGGCTTTTCAACTTAAAAGATGCAAACTCAAAATTGACAAGATAGAGAATAAAATTATTAGAGTATGACTACGAAATTCTTTATAAGAAAGGAAAATGTAACACTAATGCACATTGTTTATCCTGTATACCAGTCAATGCTTTAGAAACAGGATCTCTTGCAAATAATCCAGGTGACATAGATGACTACATAGCAGAATTTTTAAAAGGTCTAGATCAAGAACCGCAAAATGAAAATAAACTTGAAACATAATTACATGACAAACCTCAATTAAACACTCCCGAACCTGCATGGACAACACATATTCCTGATGATGACAACATATCTACTCAACATTCTAACTCTAACGGAAACATGAATCAAGGAATTGCTATTTTGGACGAAATTATAAATAACAAACCACGGCAGATTTTAGATTACCCAAATTTGTAATACAAGACAGACGTAACCTTAGAAAATGAAAGCGACCCCACAATTATAAAAGTCAAAATTCCAGAAATTGATGACAAATTTATTTTGGATTTCTTGATACAGTACACAGACCCTAGTAACACATTATTTACATTTCAACAAAGACAAATTGTATAATGACTTCAATGACATATATAAACAGCATTTTTCTGAAAACGGGTTGAAGTTAATTAAATGTACCAAATTGATTAATACACTTACAAACATTGAAGAGCAGACAATAGTAATTAGAAACTATCACGAAGGTAAAACGACTGCAGAGGAATAAATGATACCTATGAAAACTCAAACAAAATTATTACTGGAAAAATATGAAAACTAGTATAACTAACCTTATCAATGACTGTACATTGTGCCAAAGAAATAAATACACTAGACAGCCCCTATACACCCCACTAATGCTAACTGAAACGGCAAAAAAACCATTTGAAATTGTACATATGGATGTATTTACTTTTGATGAAAAAATACTTAACATTAGTGGATGCTTTTATAAAATTAACTCAAGCTCTTTTATATATAAAATAACTTGCAACTTACTACAATGTTACAACAATATTAAAGAATTGTAAAGAAAATACCACTACATGTATCTAGAGAAACGAGTATGAAATTACAAAAATAGAATCCTCATTATTTCTAATTACTTAGTATACATTCAGTAAGAGTAGAATATAGTTCAAAGTTCAAAACATGGCAGTAACCCTTTCAAAGTGAGATACAAAATTGATCGAAAAATGTCAAACAAACTTATTTCCTCTTATGTTGCTTCAAAACAATGCGTGTGCCAACTGCTTCATAGGATCAATAAGCATCTTATCTTGCAAACTATTCAAATGTTTTAGAAATTTAAAATCTTTACCTTTCAAAATTAAATTGATCCGCTTACACCAAAAATAAACAACACACTTAACAATTAAATTAGAAACTATTTGGTTTAGATTATGACTCTGACATTTTAAAGGTGTAAAATCCACCTTTGTACACATATAATTCTCCAGTTTTGTACAAAGCTTAAACTCTTGACTAACTCTAGGTAAAATATAAAATAACAACGATAATGACCTATTCATTATAAAATTTAAAAATCTACCTGGCTTCATTAATTCGCATGATTTATATGCTCGAGCTTCTATAAACTCTGTATTTCTATCATCATTAAAACTAGTGAGCAACTCCTTGCAAGAAGCACAATTTTACTATTGGCCAATGCCTTACTCGCTACATATCCCGCAATGTAGGTAATTGTATTTATTGCAACACGAGTTTTCTTATTAGAAAGGAATTTCTCCTCAAATGGAATGTCATTCAGATTGTCTAGTTGCTTTACTCCGCTTATGCTTTCCCCAGTAAGAAAGCATCGTAAGTTTTCAATCCAAACGCATGATCTTCATCACAATTTGATGCAGGCGAATGAGCAGTCATAAAGTTATTAATAATTAAAGATTTAAAAGATGATGTAAAATGTGAAACATCAGGATGTGTATTTCTAATACCATGACTTCGTATGGCAGAAAAAAGTTTTCCAACGGGTCTTGATTTAAGGTTCTTGTCAATACATATGTAAACCTTTTCTTGGCCAGTAATAAATCTGTTAAATAAATGACTCCTTTGATTGTTTTAATTAAATTAGATACTGAGGGTGTGAAAACAAAACCATTTTTTTTTGTTGAATAAAATTTCATTGTCCCTAATACATCAAGAGATTGCATCCAAAAATTGCGATGTACAGAGGTTTTTGAAACTCCACCTTTCAATGGTTTGCTTGAAGGGCAACTGTATAATTTGCATTCAGGCTATCGAATAGTACATCTAAGAACAAGATCAATTCAGCTGTGTCCAAAGCTTCTTTAACTAACAAATATTTGTCTTGAAACTCTGCAATAAAAACGATTTTATAATATTTTGCGTTAGTTATAGTGCAAAATTACAAAATGTTTTGACTGTGTTTAAAAATGTATTAATATAATTGATATTGCACTACCACAAAGGTATTCATCCCACTGAGCATGTAACAATATACTGATATATTCCTGAATTCTATAGAATTTATTTAACGACCTAATCGATGATGTTATTTAACGGAATGTTATAAAATAACTTTACAACTTACAATGCAATATTACTAGATGTTACCTTTCTTAGTGGGTGCCTACTACAAAGATTAATGCGGGTGCCTAATTCACCCGACATATCTATTTTCTACACGTATTGAAAAATAATGTAATTGAGTAATATGCATGCAGATAAAATTTTCATTAAGCATGTGATTAGAAAAGATTATTACCCCACTTTGCAATTCTCTTCATTAAACTGCCAACTTGATAACTAAACACCTGCGTGCAATACGACACCTTCATTTTGTTTATTTTGATGGTAACACATGTTGATCTGTCAGCTTTGGGCACATTCTTGTGTCATCCTCGGTATCTAAATTATAAAATTGTACAATGTGGTCCCATTTAGCAATCCTTTTTATTCCATTAAGAGTAAAATGTAAATTTTATTTAATAAATTATTTCGTATTCCTTTAAACAAATGAGGAATATCATACAGTGGAATTATGTCCATGTCATTAACACTGAAACCAAAATGTTTATTTTGTTCCCCATATTTTCTCTTGTTTCCTTAATCAGCAAATTAATGGCGGCTTGGTTTGCCGATCCTTGATCGCATATGGTTCCCACAATATCCAAACCAATAGTGTGTGCCTTTTCAATCAATTTTACAATTTGGCATTTTAAATCTATGGTCTTAATAGGACCATATGAAAATGAAAACGAAATTGGCTGTTTCCACTGACGACAGAGTCCTCGAAGCATGAAAACATTTGCATGAGTTGCAAATCTATTTCTGCGACTAGTACCATTGTCTTCTAGTCCTTCAATATAGTCCTCCTTTTATTATAACTTAAATTTGCTTGAATTGACAATTCATCAAATAATAAAACACAACATCGGTCTTTAATATTCATGTTTTGGACAGAATTTTGTATTGCCTGAAATATTTGCTCATTGATCCCTGGTCTAAATGGGATTCTATTTAAAAATTAGTTAAAGTTCTTCGAGATGGTAATGCAAATATTTTCGATAAAATCGATAACCCTTGGCGCTACTTTTCAAAATGGATAAGGACAGAATTTTTCATCTACTGTAAATCGTCGAGCTTTTGCACAAATCTTCTGATTTTTAACTGCTGACATATAAAAGTATAAGTGGTGTCATTAACATCATTTATAAATTTGTTAAAGTCACCAGAACTAGCAAGATGTTCTGCATTTTCCAACCTTTTTCTAAAACTACAAAGAGAGCTTTGAAGTTTCCGATTTCTTACTCCCAGTTAACAATTTTCTTGTAAAACTTCCGACATTTAGGTGTCAAATCAGCTTGGCGAGTTACATTAACCTCGTGTAAAATTGAAATTCTACGCTTTGCACCTGAAATATGTAAATCATAGGCTTCTTATAATTATGAAATAAAGCATACATACCAGAAGATAACAATGGAGGAGTAACTGGTGCAGTATCTTGCTTAAAATCTGCATTCACTTGTGCACCTAAAATGTTAATTACAAGATTTTATACATATCAAATAAGATACATACTTGATGACAACGTTTGAGGTGTAACAGGTGTCAGTTTGTCTGTAGGTAAAATACAAGTTGCCAAATCCATACTGTGCTGATGAAGTGTTGGAACAGCATCGTACATTAATCCTCTATTGCATTTTGTAGAAAATGGAACTTTATTCTCATCTGCAAAATGTCGGTCACACACGTAATATGAAGAATGCAAATTTTCATGAGTTAAATTTATTAACATTGGATTGTTAACATTGCTTAACCATATATTTATAATATCTACACTCGCTCTCCGGGATTTGGAAATCTATGTCGCCGGCTAATACAATCAGAACATCCAGGAACAGCACATTTCTTAATCTGTGGAGACATTTTTGGAACCTTTAACAATACACAATAATTAAATTAAAGCAAAACAGATCCAGAATTTCACAATTTATTACACTGTTAACGAATGAAAACTAATCTTAATTCATTGTAATTTAATTGTGTTTTATTGTACTTTTGAAACCTTTAATTCAAAGCTAGTCGCTCATATTGATATGTATATACAGTAAAAGATTAGATAATACCATAAACAAATTCAAACGTTTACCAATTATTACGCAATATTTTCTTCTGTCACTAAACAAAACACAACCGAATTGTCTTTTAAGTAAAACTGTACTAACTATTTAATAACTAATATAGGTCACTTGTCACTTATACTACCAATAATATTAAATTTATCTACAAGAACAATTAGTACAAGAACACAGGAATTAGCAAATAAAGTTTAAACCATGTGATCAAGATATTAGTTGTTTATGGTCAAGATGTCTACTACGTTTATATGTCAAATGCGCGTTTGTAGTTTTACGATCACGTGATTGAACTAAGCGCCTCTACTTTCTGAGTTGAGAACTGAATAGTATCTCAAGGTCGCCTATAAAGATACCTTTATATTTTGTGTGTTATGTGGTTAACCTTCAACTAAAAATCGTTGTTGCTTATCATTCTCAATCGGCACCATTAGACATTATTACCACATCTCTGACTTGATACACAACTGCAACACACCAATGGGTATACTACTAGCAGGCGATTTAAATCTACCAAAAGTAATATGGAATATTACTCCATCATTCTCAAGTGATCAAATACGGGTGAACAATCTACTATCAAGTAGGTTAGTTCAAATTGTACCGGACTCTATAAGAAACAACAATCTATTAGATATAATCTTAATTAATCCGCTAGTCGATATGTACTCTTGTCAGGTGTTGGACTATTTTGGCGATCACCAGCCAGTACATGTAGTTAAAGGGATTGCTCCAAATAAATCTACAAAAAAAAGATTTTTGCATAAGAGGACTGACAAATGCACCATACATGAGCATATGTGCACATAATATAATGGATGGACCTTACAGACAGGTACCACTAATCAGTACTGGGACACTTTTAAAGCAGTACTGCATAGTTGTTAACAATGCATACCTACACGATATCTACTGTTACGTTTTATAACAATATCTCTATTTGACAGACATTAGTAACAGCCATACTATTGTAACATAGACCAAATACTTTATTAAGCGCACTTTTTACAACTTGTTCATAATGAATTATAATATATCAAACATACGTCAAATTGACATCTTTCAATACAAGTCCTTTATGTATAAGTAATGATTACGCTACGGTTCATGTATACAATGCATGACACACTTTTTCTTAAGAAATTGCATTATTATACAACTAATAATATTATAAATCTAGTTTAAGTGGCGCTCTTACAACACGACCACTTTTAGTAATAGTCGTATGTGTAGTAGAATTTATCAGAGATGTGTTCCTGAAACAAATTGGATTTCTAAATTATGATATTGGTTTCACCAGCAGGAATTACTTTTTTGTTTTCTGAAATTGATATTTTTACTGAGTTATTATTTCGTTGGTTACTTAAATAACGTGGTATGGTGGAAAGTTGAAGAGGTCTTAGATGATGACAATTTCTTCAATATTGTCCACGTTCGATATCAACCAAGTAATCTCGCTTTCCATATTGTTTTGTAACGATACCAGGCTTCCAGTTTCTGCATTTTTGGATTCCTCCTTTTTGTTGCGGTACTCGGTGTGGGCTATTTCTGTTGCATACATTACTTTTTCTTGTTCGCATGGAATACCGTAACACGCCTCACTAAATGCATGGGCTATATCAGCCTTTTCTCGTTTATTTAAGGAAACGTTATAATATTCGGTAATATGAACGTTAAATAATCCATTACTCTAGACCTAGCCTCCTTAAACTATGGGTCACGACCCCAAATGGGGCCGTGTAGCAAAATTCTAGGGTCACGGGAAATTTTAATGTCAAATATTTAAATACACGATTTTATAACATCTAGATGTGTATTTGTGCAGGTTCCCACTCACACCTGCACACAAACAAAGGTTGGAATGCATAGGCACACGTGCAGTGAGACAATGATTCAATAACACTGATTGTAATGTGAACTAGTGTAGTCAATTGTCAGTTTTCACCATTACGAGATTTTATTTTTTTTTATATTTATTGGATTTTACGATCGAAATAATTTTTGGCCATGGATAAATGGCTGAACTTATATAAGAATGGTAATGACGTAGATGATAATGGTACAAACT
The DNA here is from genome assembly GCA_036346225.1 of Platerodrilus igneus. Lineage (NCBI taxonomy): Eukaryota > Metazoa > Arthropoda > Insecta > Coleoptera > Lycidae > Platerodrilus > Platerodrilus igneus. The sequence goes on along the minus strand of JARFIW010000816.1, from coordinate 2,550,937 downwards.
CTCCTCAGGGAGCACAAAGTATTGAAAAACGCACCTAATGTGTGAAAAAGAAAATATGATGAGTCTTTTCTTCAATTTGGCTTTACATTTCAAAATTGTAAGTGTAATGAACACCCTCTTTGTTTGATCTGCAATGAATTATTGGCTCCGGAGAGTATGAAACCATCAAAATTAAAAAGACATCTTGAATCAAAGCATGTTTTGTTTGTCAATAAACCAAAAGAATATTTTGAAAAACTGTATAAATCAAGAAAAAATATCCTTTGAAAAATTTAAGACCGTTAAAAAAATACTTATTAGCGTCGTAAAAAGTTTCATACTGTATTGCTAAAAATAAAAAACCGTACATCATTGGAGATCTTGTATTACCTGCTGGTATTAAAATGGTAGAAATACTACATGGAAGTAAATATGGCGATGATATTCGAAAAATTTCTTTGTCGAACGACACTGTCTCGAATAGAATTTCTGATATTAACAAGGACCAATTAGTGCAACTTATTACAAGAATTAAAGAAAGCCCAAAATTTTCAATTCAGTTGGACGAAACAACTGATATTACTAAATTGGCTCAGTTGTTAGTATATGTCAGGTACGTTTATAAAGAAAGCGTGGAGGAAGAATTGTTATTTTGTCGTCCTATGAAAGACCATACTACAGGGAAGGACATAAATTGTAAAGTTGACGAATATTTAAAAACTGAAGGTTTAGAATGGAAAAATTGCTGTGGAATATGCACAGATGGCGCAAGAGCGATGACGGGCAAAAATATTGGTTTTAAATAATTTTTTCAAGCTGCTCATTATGATTTTATAACTTTTACTCACTGCCTTATTTACCGAGAGGCCCTTGCAGCAAAAAAAATTAGCACCAGAATTGAATGATGTGCTTCAGGATGCTGTTAAGATTATAAATTTTATTAAGAGCCCTGCCCTTAAGAGCCGCTTATTTTCAAATCTCTGTAAGGATACGGATTCCAACTACACAACTTGATTATTACATGCAGAAGTAAGATGGTTGTCAAGAGCTAAAAGGTTAAGAAGATTATTGTTAGTAAAGAACGAAATCGAAATATTTTTAACCGAACGAAAATGTGAACTTGTTGCTTCTTTTGAAAATGACATGGCTTCCAAGGAAAAAATTGCAATATATTTACTTCGAATGATAAAATTGAAAGTTTTATTAAAAAGATCAACATTTGGAAAAGTAGGGTAGAATAAAATTCGTTCGAAATGTTTTCCAGTGTCGACAATTTTATAATCGAGAAAAATCAATGTAAAACTTTCATTGCAAAAATTATTGTAGATCACTTAAAAGCCCTAGAAACACAGTTCCGTACATATTTTATGTTAAATATTGATTTCAAAAAGCTAGCTTGGATTCAAAAGCCGTTTTGGATTCGCTTAAGTGAGATTGATCACCTGCCACTTAAAGCTCAAGAGGAATTTGCTGAGCTTTCGAGTGACTCAAATTTAAAACTACAATTTCCAAAAAAGCTCTCGACTGAATTCTGGATCGTAACTAGAACTGAATTTCCCACAATCGCTGATATGGCGTTAAATGTTCTACTGCCATTCAACACCACTTATTTATGCATAGTTACTTTCTCAGCTTTAACACATATTAAATCCCAATATCGTTCATCGCTAAAAAATGTTGAAGAGGTCTTACGTCCAGCAGTGTCAAACATTCTACCAAGATTTAATTTGTTATGCAATAAAAAACAGGCACATCCATCTCATTAAATTTTTTCCTTTAATTTTAAATTAATACTTACCACTCAACGTCTGCGTTCGAATATATTCGAGCGAACTAAGATGTTCAGAATTCCTTTTTATTTATGTTATTGCAAAAAATGCAATTTTGATAAAAAATAGGGCATATAATTTTTGTAACTGTAATAAATACAATTTTACAACTTTTGTGCAATTTTTAATTTTAGATTTTTGTGTTTCTAAACAATTTCTAAAACTATATATTTTCATATGTATATGTATGTTGTTACCTATTAAATAAATCATCAAAAAATTTTTATTTATCTTTCTTTTATATTTATATGGGGTCGCCAGGAAACTTGCAATCATAAATGGGGTCATGAATAAAAAAGTATAAGAAGCCCTGCTCTAGACTGAACTTTCTTAAAAGAGGACACCAACATGTTGAATATGTGGGCAACATTCCTCATACAGTTTTTGTTTCCTGTAAACCTGAAAATTTAAAAACATTATTTTTTAACCACCTAATGGTACTTATATGTACCACAAAAACTTAATATGCGAGACTTTGCAGTTAGTGATTTCGTGCCTCCACACGTAAATTTTGGGTAAATTCACTATTGGCAAAGTTTACAATAATAGTATAGAAGTCTGAAGTGCAAAATAACAAGATACGGACCTTAATATTTAGTTAAAATATAATCATTGATTATTCCCTATTATTATTAGGATCAATAAAACAATATTGAGCAGTAGTAATACCTGGGTATGTTCTAGATTTGAAACCATTAATTTTTGAAATATTTTAATGCATTTACTTTTTATCACATTTGGTAGTTCCTCGTAATTTTCTGATGATTATGATTCTAAAAAGTGAACTGCCATCTCAAATACGTAATAATTATTTATTGAATTTTTTTAACATTTCGAAATGTTTGTTTAGCTCTTACATTGAAACTGTCTATGGGAATCAGTTCCAAAAAGTTTGTACTGAGTGCAAATTCGCTGAAATGAATTCTACCCTTGAAGTGGAATGAGGCAGGATGGGCTGTCCTCTTTACAGACGAGGTCAGGAAAAGGGGATATCTTCCGGACTAATACGGGATCTATTCCTGCTTGACGTAGAGACTTCAGAGCTTTGTCTACAATTAAAACTATACTTTATTTTTAAATACATTAAAAATAATCAGGGCACCACGATGTCTACTTTAAACAAACTTAACTAAGACAAAATGCTAAAAACCCTTTACAAATCTTCTGTAACAAAACCCAAAAACTCATAAACACCATCTGAAATAAAGCACGTAAAATATAGCGTTATTTTAAAGGGATCACTGTTTGTGTACCAAAAATTCACCAACAAAATATTTTAGAAAATATTACCTCAATTTTCAAAATCAAGGACTTCAGCACTTATGCTCACTTCTTTAAGTAACCCTCATATCAAAACCTTGATCGCATAAAAGAATAGTTTATGTAAAGTTTACTATAATTAAAAATAATTAGTTCTCTCCTATTGTTATGTTTGTGTTCATGAAATAGTTAGTCAAGATTATTATGTTGCAAGGTATCTTGAAAACAAGCTTGTCATATTATGTAAATTAATATCATATACAACTTTTAAAGAGTTCTCAGATTAAATACTTCTACTACTTCCAGAATTGTTTAATATATTATTAAGGCATACATTACACAATTGGAGACGAAGATAAAGTTATGGCTAATATTGGAAAAATTGAGGAATTTAATACTACACAACCTGAAGCATCGAAATCCTATGCCGAAAAATTGGAGTTCTTTATGGAGGCTAAATATTAGAGAACAAACTTAAACGTGCAACTTTACTAACAGTTTGTGGTTTAAAATGCTATTCTATGATTAAGTCGATTTGTGCTCCCAAAAGAGTATGGAACATTCTTATGAAAAAATAATTACAAAACTGACATTCTTATCCAAAACCTTCTACAATAGTTCAGCACTATAAGTTTTATAAACGGGTTCAAAAACAGAACGAATCAATTGCTACTTTTGTTGAATTGCAATCGATGGTCGATAGTTGCAAATTTCCAGGTAATTTCTTAGACGAAGCCATACGAGACCGCATCGTTTGTGGGGTAAGAAACGAATCTTTACAGTGTCGTTCACTTGCTGAAACAAATCTGACTTTAAAAGTTGCTTACAAAGTTGGAATTGCTACTGAAACTGCCTCGAGGAATATAGTTGAAATAAAGGATGATTGCAGTAGTACTACAGATTTGTGTTTTTCTATAAAAAATAGGAATAAAGATGATGGAGAGCAGCAGTGTTACAGCTACGGTGGTAATTATTCGCGATCAAAATGCAAACTCCGATATTCTAGGTGTGTTGCCTGTTATAAAAGTCACATTGCAAAAGTTTGTTTTTCAAAGAAGAGCCCCATTCACCTATTGCAAATGTAATATCGGATAATAAAAATAGTCGGAAAGAAGAATTTAAACAAGAAATAAATAATTTTTCTGGTTCTTGTATTCCTCCTTATACAAGATGGCCGAAAGTGACAATCTTAATGAAAGTGGTAGTGCAAAAGTGTGTTATTACTGCAAAAAGAATGTTGTGGTAGGTGTTACCTGTAGTGCCTGTCACACTATAATGCATAATAGTTGTGCAAAACGTGTCAAATGCTGTGAATTACTATCTGCAGATGCAACCATTGATTTTACTAAAGATGCATATTTGTTTCTGAAACAACTTGTAACTGAGCAGATGGAAAATAACAAGCTGTTAAAAGAGAAAATCAGTATATTAGAAAGTCAACTTCAGCAAGAATCTAATGAAAAGGAATCTTTCAAAACTAAATTCAATAATGTACAAGCAAAATATAACCTGAGTAATAATAATTTTCAAAACAAAGCTAATGATTTAAAAGTTGCTGATAAGGATAATATCAGTATAACAGCTGCTCCTAATCATAAAGTCTGTTCTGATAGTGTACTGCAAGCAATTACAGCAGATACCACTACAATAGGCTATCCAATTAACAATCTGAACTTGAAATTGAAGAACCTAACTAATGCTAAGGAACTTTCATATGCAACTATAACAAAGGGAACAATAGGAAACCAAAATACAAAGTCTCTAGAAAGAAAACAAAGACACATAATAAATCAGCTTGTTAATATAAATGAAGATAAAACACATAGCAATGAGGGATTTAGTGAAGTGAGGAAAAAAGCAAATACCAAAAAACAAACACTAATTGGAACCAATATCAAAGAAGCAAAACTCAAAGCTCCTATTAAAAGGCCTGGATTTACGTTGGTTGCTGCTCACCTGAAACCACACCAGACACAATTATTGAATATGTACATGAGGAGTATCCTAATATTGCAGTAGACTGCAAAGAATTAAAAACCATAGGAAAATTAAAAGCTTTTCAGGTGGGGTTTGATTTTAACTATTATGAAAAGATTGTTAATGTGGAATTTTGGTCAAAAAATATAAAAATTTGCAGATTCAACTTGCAGTTTTTCCATGCCCAAGCGGATATAAAAGAGAAAACCAACAACTAATAGACAACAGACTGCTAACTGCAACAAATGTAGAAACACTTAAAGATAATATAATCTACAATACACTTAAACTGATACATTTGAATATACAATGTATATCCAATAAAAATTCATTTACTAGATGTGTTTGTCAATCAACAAAAACCATTATTCTTATGCATCACAGAAACTTGGATATATGAAGATGCAGTACCATCTATCAATATATATGGATATAAAATTGCAACGGTCTATTGCAGAACTATTAAAAGACATGGTGGTGTGGTAATCTTTGCACAATCTAAAATAGAAACAAAAGTAGTCGATTTATCTGAGTACTGTACCGAACAGGATTTTGAGTGTTGTGCAATTAAATGTAACTTCAACCATGTGAGGGTGTGTATTGTAACAATATACCGAAGTGGGGATGGTAATTTTAAAAACTTTATAAAGCAGTTTCATCAAGTGCTAACTATAGTGTCGCAATTATCTGAAATTTTAACAATATGTGGTGACTTGAACATAAACTTTTTAAAAGATTCTTTAAATAAAAGAGAGTTAGAAGATATATTTCTGAGCTACGGTCTAAATAACTATGTTAATACTCCAACCAGAGGTAAGAATGGGATCGATTATATGCTAACAAATGCTAATGATTGCAGTATAAATGCGACTGATCCAGGCTATTCAGATCATTCTGCTCAAATATGCTCAATTCAAGTGGCTAAAATAAAAATACGGATCACAAAAGATTTTCCAACTGCGAAGACACTTTACAGATAAACACATTAAAAATTTTATACAGCTAATAACCAAAATGGGGTGGTATGACGTTTATGGTGCAACAGACATAAACGATGCCTTTAATAAATTTTGGGCCACCTATTGGTGCATAGAAGTAGTAAATCCCAAAAAATGTTACAACTCAAATTACAGAATATCTAATAAGGAATGACTAAATCGGAGTATTATTCAGCAAGCAGAACATCTAAAAACACTTTATCAGATGGTAAAGGTCACTAATGATGGCAGATTAATAGCTGAATACAAAGTACAAAAAAAAACAACACAGTCAAAATGTTTGCAATGCAAAAAAAAATACTTTCAAGAAAAAATATTAGCATCCTTAAACAGTACTAAACAGATGTGGCAAATAGTTCATCAAATCACTGGAAAAATGAACAATAAAATTGCAGTAACTCGAATAAAATACAATGAAAAGGTCTTGAATAATGAATATGACATCTCAAATGCGTTCTGTGAATACTTTTGTAATGTTGCTAATAATATCGTAAGCAATAGTCTGCAAGACACTAGTTGTAGTAACTGTACAGTGCCGAAAATAATACTGAACAGTATGTATTTCACAGATGTAGCCGAGCAAGAATTATTAGATGCAATAGCTAATTTCAATAATAAAAATTCAGCAGGTGTGGACGAAATTCCAAAATCATTTATAAAGAAGACAATAAAGCATTTTTCTGCTATATTAATTCTACTAAATTACTCTATGAAAACTGGGCAGTATCCTGATGCATTGAAAACCGGTTTAATAGTGCCAGTTCCTAAAAAGGGTGATCTAGAACGTGTTGAAAATTATAGACCAGTCTGCATACTCTCAGTTTTCTCTATCATTTTTGAAAAATTAATTGCAAAAAGAATAATGAATTTTCTAACGAAGTATAATCAGTTGGCGGATGAGCAGCATGGTTTTCGACCAGGTCGTTCTGCAGAAACAGCTGCATGTGAATTTCTAAATTATGTACTCAAACAACAAGATGAAGGCAAGTATTTTATAGGTCTTTTCTTTGATCTCACACGTGCATTTGATTGTGTTAATCCTAACCTCATGGAACCTAAATTATTTAATGTTGGTATTAGAGGTAAAATATGTGACTGGCTGATATCATTCATGCAGCAACGAAAAATAAAAACCAAAATCAATAATGCCACATCAAAAGAACATGTGTGCGAACATGTGTACCGCAGGGATCCGTTCTGGGGCCCCTGCTTTTCAGAGTGTTTATCAACGACCTTCCGAAATACATAACCAAAGCTAAAGTAATACTTTATGCAGATGACACCACAATTAGTTCAACGATCATGCATCATGAAGATCTATAAGTTATTGACTAATGAGCTTGCTAAAAATTACAAAATGCAAAAACCCGAGATTAATAATTGTATACTGACCGTTTTAAATCATTCTGTGGGTGTTAAAATCAATTAACACTACGAGACACACATACTTAACGTCAAAATTATTTGCTATTCAGATCACCCATGACATTAATAATGCCATATTGCTAATCAAACTATCCTGTCGTCAACAAGTCATACAATCATCTGCCATAACTAGGAAGACTAGATTAATGAATATTCTTTTGCACATGAACACAAATGAAAGTAACCATAGAGATGTGAACTATTAGAACCATAGCGTCTAAAATGCACACAGCCATTGCGGCTTAGGTGTGTAGAATATGTTGCACACACAAAATCACATCCTTAAATTACGAAAACCGATGATTATGCAAGAAAACAACAAACCTTTGAAGACTACTCTCAGAATTGTCAACACTTCATCACTTTGTATGAAAATTGTCAGGCGAACACAAAATATATATCAGTACAAAAAGTGAGCATTAGGGGTGCCAGTCAAAAACTGTAAGTTTAATTTTCAATTTTTTCTTAATTCTTGTAAATTTGGTGGTATTGTAAATATTGTATAGCACAACTATTAATAAATATTTCATATAGATTAGTTTTTAATCATATTCTGAGATGGTTATGCAGAACTTTAAACAAGTAAGGTTAGGTATAGAACAGTCACATGGTTCTGAAGACAAAAAAGCAAATGTTTTGGTAACATTCAAATTAGTGACTTGACTACAATGCAGCATGATCCCTTTAAAACCATTAACCAAGAATTAGTTAATATAAAAGATATACCATATTTACGATAAATATGGGATGACGTCACAATACAAATAAATGCAGTGTTATCATGATTGATGTATTCTATGTGTATTTAATAGTTAGACTTCTATAATTTTTGTTTATTATTAAATAATAATTAAAAGTTGGCATATTTTAAATTGTAAGGTTATTTTTAAAATAGCAATGCAACTCAAGACGCACATTTAAGCCTTTTCAAGTAATAAAAGCAGTGTCTTAAATTTTCACTTTAAACACATTTTTCGTCAAAGGATACATAAGTAGAAAATGTAGGAACAACGCATAAAACTGCCAACTGTAACATACTAAATTGTAATATCATTAAAGCTACGTTCATAGTTACGTCCACATTATACAATTACTAACACTTTATTACTGTTTACGACGTCATCCCATATTTATCGTGTAATCAATAAAACTATCCGATTCATTAATGGATTTTCAGCAACAGTAGATACAACTTCTATAAAAGCCTAAAACAAATACAAGGTTACTACCAGAATGCTCGTGGCCTTTGTACTAAATTTAACAATAGTAAATTACTTGACAGTATAAATATTTAATAAAACAGTTACCCCAGCCCCTATAGCTTTTATTGTAATTTTAAAATAGTTACAATATTAATAAATTACATTAAATTATAACAAAAAAAAAAGAAAACAGTTCTAACAGAGAAGTACGCTATAAAAACTTACAAATTAAAACTAAGGTACTAATATGTAAAAAGAGGAAAAATTAAGTCAAAAACCTGAATACAAATAGGAAACGAGAACTTACAAGAGGTTAAGAATTTCGGCTACCTAGCAAGTCACATAACGCAAGATGGCAAAAGTGCAAAAGATATAAAACAAAGATTAGCACAAGGTCATGCTGCATTTAACAAAAAAAAGTAACCATGTTTGTTTATTACATTACTTCCCTTGAATAAATCAACTAAAAATCTTGATATAACTTTAATTCTTATTGTAGACTGTATTAAAATCAATTACTTATTTTATAGAAAAATAACATGTCATGGAAGACGATACTACTCTACGAGTATAAACAAAGAGCGCCAGAAATACGTGTAAAATAAATGGCATACTATTTTAATTTAAAGCTACATAAAAATACTAAAGTAAAGCCTTACATATTGCTCCGACCTAGCGAGATACAACTTATATTAAAGAGTAACTGTACATTATTTATTAACTAATACATTGTCGAGTGGTAATACACAAATCTTAGCTATAGCACGTTTTATTTTTCCACTGGTGCACTGCATGTAGCATATTTGCTTCTTGAACCAGAACTAGGGCACCAATTTTTAAAATGTTTTGTACATTCTGTTTCCATTTCAATCTTTTCTGCAACTCCGGTGTGTATTCAGATTCCCGTCTCCAAAATTGCTGCAACAGTGACTGAAGATACTGGAAATGCGACAAACGATTTTCTGGAATATGCAGAAGTGATGAATCCGGAAGAAACTGCATTGATCGGCCAATAAGAAAATGACCAGGAGTGAGTGCATCCAAGTCCATAAAATCAGACGACATGGGGAAATAGGACGTGAATTAAGTACACACTCTATCTGCAATAATACAGTATAAAACTCCTCAAAGGTTAATAAGGCATTACCCAATATTTTCTGTAAGTGAATCTTTGTGGATTTAACTCATGCTTCCCAAATGCCCCCAAAATGTGGAGAATTTGGTGGAATAAAATGCCATACAATTTCATCATTGGCTAGTGATTCTTAATATTATTTTGAACGAACCCATTTTTTAAAAATTGGCCAAGTTCCTTTAAAATAGATTGTGCACCAATAAAGTTTGTGCCATTATCAGAAAACATATTTGATGGTTTTCCACCATTTGATGGTTTTCCACCCCTTGCAAAAAACGCCTTAGAGTAGCCGAAAAAGTTTTTGAGCTCAACTCTGTAATTAATTCTAAACGCAGTGCTTTAGTTGTAAAACAAATAAATAAAACAATATATGCCTTTTGTGTTTTAAATCCTCTACACTTTTTATCCCTTAAAAGAAATGGTCCTGCATAATCCACACCTGTATTTTCAAATGTAAATGAAGAGCTTACACGCAGTTGAGGTAAAGAACCGTGTAAGTATCGAACATTACATTTAGGTTTAGCCTTTGAGCAAATAATGCATCTGTGAACAACTACTCTTATTAAGTTTCTCCCTGAAATTACCCAATATTTTTCCCTTAGTTTAGCTAACAATAGTTGTGGTCCACAATGTAGAAGACACTTATGCTCTGACTCTATAATTAATACTGTTAATTTGCTATTTTTGGGCAAAATAATAGGGTATTTTTTATTATACTGAAAATATGATTTGTGTAGGCGCCCTCTACACGTAAAACCTCATTGTCATCAAGAAAAGGGCTTAAAGGTAGTAGTTTGGATTTTAAATTTATTTCTCATTTATTTTTTAAAGCTAAAATCTCTTCATAGAATACTTGCTCCTGAGAGAATTTAATTAATCTAAGCAAAGAGCGTAGCAACTCTTCAACAGATAAAAATCCAATTAAACACGATTGAGGGTTTTCAGATTGTATAAAAATCGCAAACAATATGCAAAAACTCTTTGTAATCTGCATACTGATGAATACTTGAAAAATAAATTTAATTTTTTATATTCTGTAAAATAACAATTAGTTTTTGCTTTTTTTAATTTTAGCATCTCAATATTTATTTGATTGGGTTGAGGTGGCTGTTCTGACATACTTTTTTGCAGCCAAGGAGGTCCATGCCACCAAAGGTCAGAGCAAAGCAATGTACATGGAGTAACCCCCCACGATGCTAAGTCAGCAGAATTGTTCTCAGACCTAACATGATGCCAATTAACGATATTGGTGATTCTCTGAATTTCTGCGACCCTATTGGCAACAAAGGTATTCCATCGCCAAGGATCAGACTTAATCCAACAAAGTGTAATAACAGAGTAAGACAAAAAAATTGATTTTTAATGTTAACATCTGTGTGATTCACTGCACTGAGAAATTTCTCTACGAAGTGTGCCAATAAAACTGCAGAACAAAGTTCTAACCGAGCAATCGATGTATTTTTCAGTGGTGCTACACGTATTTTCGAACAAATTACATTAGTCATGTTCTCCTTTTTCCACTTCACACCTTAAATACAAACATGCACCATAAGCACACCCACTAGCATCACGAAACCCGTGTAGTTCGATATGAGTGTTTTTGGAAACTATACCTCTTGGAATCTGTATATTGTTTAATTCATGTAACTCATGCTTGAATTTAAGCCAATTCGTGCTTAAATCCAGCGGTATCAATTGATCTCAAGAATATTAATATTTCCACAATTTTTGAATAATTAGTTTGGCAACTATCGTGATTGGTGCCAATAAATCAAGTGGATCAAAAATTTGCACAGTTATGGACAATATTGTGCGCTTTGTTACATGATGACTTTTCAAGTGATTGACACAGAAACCAAATAAATCTGAAGGATTCCAAAGTATACCCAGAGTTTTCTATTGAGCGCTCCTACAAAACTGGTAAGAATCATCACAAATACTCTTTTTATCAAGAATTTCTGATTTATTGGACTTCCACTTACGTAAACGAAAACCGGCACTCGCTAGAATTTTTATTATCTGCAAAAGTATTTCTTTTGCTTGTGATACAGAATTGAACCCTGCTAGTAGATCATCTATGTAAAGAGGTTCCTATAATGCTACTCGCTTGAAGATATTTATCTTTACTTTCAATAGCAAGCTGTTTAAGACATGTTGTTGCGAGAAATGAGGCTGATGCTGTTCCATAAGTAAACGGTTTGTAATTCATAACAATTAAGCTCATGTGAGACATCGTTTCGCCAAAAAATTATGTGCAAGGCCTGATTTTCCTTACAGTTTTACCATCCTGTACATTTTGGCTATATCCGCTGTAACAACATAAGGACAAAGCTTAAACCTTACTAGAAGAGCGAATAATTCATCCTGAACTACCGGCCCTACCATTTTGACATCGTTTAAAGAAAAACCATTGCTTCCCTTACAAGATCCATCAAAAACAACACGAAGTCTGCTAGTTGTGCTATCTTCCTTAAAGACACAATGATGAGGCAGATAAAATATGAATTTGCTTTCAGAAACTTCATTGATTTTGGTCATATGGTTTAACTGAATATACTCATGCATAAAGTTTGCATATCCCTATTTTAATTCAGAATTTTTGTTCGGACGTTTTTCTAAATGATAGAAACGTTTCAAAACTATTTCGCTAGAATTGCCTATATCAGAAAAATTGTCCCTCTTAGGAACGGAGACGATAAATTTTCCATCGGTATCCTTGATTGTAGTTTCAACGAAATGACTTTCTGCTCTTTTTTCTTCATCAGTGAATTTATTATCCCCTCCTTGACAATCCTCAATAGACCAAAATTTTTCAACTTGCTTTAAAATAGCATCAACTGATTCTCTAATAAAGAAAGTAGACGAGGGTTGTATTTGTTTATCTAGTGGAAGATTTAAATAACTAGAAATTAGCCAAACAAAATGAGTTTTTTGAAGAGAAGGTAAATTTTTTTCCAAAAAAATTTGGCCTGCACATAAAACCTGCCAAAAGATCGAGGCACCCAAAAGTAAATCCACCTTTCCTACTTCATTAAAACTTGTATCTGCTAAACATATGTTTGGTGGAATTTTCAGCAATGAGGCATCAAATGGATTTGCTGGAACTTGCTCCGTAATCTTTGGTAAGATTAGACATGTAACCTTTATAGCAAATGCATATTTACATTTGATTTTACTATTAATTCAGTTTTATGATGTATATTCGAAATACTTCCATTTATTTCAAAAACCAAACAATCTACCTTTGTCTTCGGCAAGTTTAACAAATCTACAAAATCTATAGTCACAAAATTTGACATATTTCCAGAATCAAGCAAAACCCTACAGTCATGAAATTTACCATGGCTGTCGCTAACCTTAACTCTTGCTGTAGACAGCAAAATCTGAGAAGATTTATTTTTTATACTTGAATTATTTGCGATTGTACTAATAGTACCTTCACTTCTTTCAGATTCCGTTTTTGAACCCATCTGGTGTTGTGCAGCAGCAGTATGTGTTTGGGACACTTATTTAGTATGAGCATTCATATTACCTTTACCAATATGCAACAAAGTGTTATCCTTTTTTTGCAAATAGTACATAATTTTTGACTTTTACATTTATTAATAGTCATTAGTTTTTAGACAATTTAGGCACAAATTTAAACTTTTAGCCTCAGCAATGCAAATGTGTGTATCTAAATTCAGGAGCTTTTCACAATTGTAAACATTATTCTCTGTCTTACAGTACAACAAGAAGCCGGAGAAACTAGTGCATTATAGCTATTAGAATGAATAGCTTCCCTTTTATTTTTACCTTGACCCCTTTGATCAATGTTTAACGTTTGCAGTAGCTCGCACAGTTGTTTTAAAAATACCTTTAGATCCTCAGTAGTAGGCAATTTACCTGAGCACTTATGAGTTTACCAAGCTCTTCGCGATATCATATCCATTTTAGCAGACACTATATAAATGATCAATGTGTCCCAATGCTGAACCTGTTGACCCATTGCTTCCAAAGAACGCAAATGCTTTAAGATGTTGTTATTTAATTGCCTCAAGGATAAATGCGATTCCTTGTTTATTTATTGGGCATATCAAAAAGTGCTTTAACATGATATATGAATCGCTTGTTTTCATATCGCTCCCGAAGTAAATTAAACGCTATTGAATAAATTGCATTACTAACCCCTAAATTTTTAATCGTGTTTGTCGCTTCCCCTTTTAAACAATTATGGAGATAGAAATGCTTTTCTGAGTCTGTTAAGGTACCATTTGAATTGATAATGGCATTGAAAATATCATAAAATTCTTGCCATTGTTCGTAGGCTCCAAAAAAGACCGGACGTTAGCAACTGCATTGTTTTCATTTGTCAAAGCTTTTTTGACCACTGGCGTCCCAAGCCTTTGCTTTTCATACTGACCAACGATAGCTTTAGCTGCAGATAACATATCAAAATACAATTTTTCAAAATGCTCACATGCTTCTTCAGATTGTTCTTGAATCTCAAGAGGCTTCTTAAACTCAGATTCAATCGATAGTTGAATAGCTTGGAATTCCTCCCACAAAGGTTCAACTTTAGTCAACCTAAACTTCAGAGACTCTACAATTAAATCAGCTAAAACATTAACCTTACTTTGTGTATTAATTAAAAATAGTTCAAACCTGCTTAACTGCCTTTGAATGGCAGATCGTTTTGTTTTTAATGAAGATTTGTCACCCATTTTGCATAATTTCTAAGACTACTCAAACAAATAATGAAATAAACCAAATACTGTAATTTCGCAGACAAAGGAAATATGTAATTCCACTAATTGCGTCAAAATACAAGAGGTACAAACGAGTATGTTGGCTTGACTTATTATGTTCTATATTTTCAACAGCAAACATAAAAATAGATTATGATAGGTCGAAGGTCGACACATGTATATCCAATTTTGGCAGTTTCAATGTTCTCACTCATCAATTCAGCGACAATGAACCATGTTTATTACATTACTTCTCTTGAATAAATCAACTAAAATCTTGATATAACTTTAATTCTTATTGTGGACTGTATTAAAATCAATTACATATTTTATAGAAAAATAACATGTCATGGAAGACAAGACTACTCGGTCATCTTGTAGTAAAAATTAATTAATATATTTCCAAAAGCCAATCGTGCTTGTTATGAAGACGAGTATAAACGAAGTGCCGGAAATACGTGTAAACTAAACGACGCACTATTTAAATTTAAGGCTACGTAAAAATACTAAAGTAAAGCCTTAACAATGTTCAAAGACAACAAACATAGAAACAAGGAAAAGATTGCTGAAAGCATATGCGTGGATTGCAGCTGTAAAACCTGGACAGTAGAAGAAACAGGAAAAAAGTCTGAAATGTGGTGCTACATACGTATGATAAAGATATCATGGACAGACAAAGTTAAGAACAAAGACATTCTAGAAATCGCAGGGGAAGAAATAAATATGTGGAAAATAGTAAAAATAGGGACAATAGTCAAAGATGTAGGCTGTGGGAATTTCAGAGAAATGTGCAGACTAGCTCAGAATAGAAATCAATGGAGGTACGTGTCCAACCAGTTTCAAAACGTAAAACCTAATAATGAAAAAATAATTGTACTTGAACCTGATTATTATAAGCAACTACAGGTGTTGGTTTGGCAATATTCTCAACTAATGTTGATTGTGCAAAAAGATTCATAAGAAAATTATTAATTCAGCAAACAGTTAAGTGATGGGGGGGATCTTGGTAGCCACAGGTTGCTTAACCCCCTTCATATATCACTGAATATCAGAAAACAATAGAAGAGGTACCAAGCTGTATGAGGTTTTAGAAATACTAGGGGGATGAAAGAAATCTGTGGAAAATAAAAAAATAGGAGAACAGGACATGTTCTAAGGCAACTAGACAATAGTGCGGGATATAATACAAGCAGAGATAGAAAAAAAGGGAGGTAAAGGTAGATCTAGATGACTATTGCACGCAGATAGTGAAAGATGTGGGTATTTCAGGGAAACGTTATTACGGTTTCCCGCGTTTCTTACTATTGCGCAATTGTTTAATATAATGTATAATTACGCGGCAAATTACGCGCCATTTGTATCAAATA
Organism: Platerodrilus igneus; assembly: GCA_036346225.1. NCBI lineage: Eukaryota > Metazoa > Arthropoda > Insecta > Coleoptera > Lycidae > Platerodrilus > Platerodrilus igneus. The sequence goes on along the minus strand of JARFIW010000816.1, from coordinate 2,535,038 downwards.
CCAAACACCTTTAAAAGTGATACAATGGTCAAATTTTAAGCACAATATAAATAAAACGGGTACTCACTTGTATTTCTTAAATCTCAGGATCCAAATTTTATTCGCCCATCCTCTTCCGTTGGTAGGTGGGACGAGAAGGAACAACCAGGTATAAGGAACACGAAAATAAGGTAGAAGGAAACTTACATCCTAAAAAGAGAAAAGACAGACACACAACACCGGTAGATGTTCTGGGCTTCAGGTCTCGTAGCTTAATGACGTCTTATCATACCGTGCGCACTTGCACCATTCACTACGTGCAAGAGTGATTCGGGGACGACGGAAATCGACATGTTTATTTAAAAATATTTGCGGGAATTTATTTACATATTTAGAAAATGTACATTGCCAAATTTGGTATGTAACAACGTAGGTTAGCTCGGAATAAGAAACAACGGAGTTATGCGTCTAACCAGTTTTAGGACTGAAAATCTAATGCTGACTAATAAAGGAAGTAACCCAAGCGAGTACCAGAATATTGCATTAAATGTGGAATACACAGTCACATGTGAGTATGATCACATACAGCTCATTGACTTTCAATAATTTCAAATTGAAAACTGTATTGAAGCCTTGTTGTGTAAACCACGGGGCTTACTGCATTGAAATATCTATACTTAATTGAATATAGTTGAATCTGTGGATGGTTTTTAAATCACTTATAACTGACCATGATTATTCCCTATTCTTAATTCAGCTTTGTGACTATGCTAAATGTACATTGTTAATGAGATACAACACTTTTAGCCCTGGATGATGCTCCAAAGATTACATCAATGTATGCACTTGAAATACTTCTTAGCAAGTACTGTTGGCTTTACAGTATTTTTGAGTAATGTTGATTGTGCGAAAGAATTTATTGGAAAACAGTTAATTCGGCAAATGTGTGTTGGGAATCTTGGTTGCCTAACCCCCTTCACATACCGCTGAATATTGGTAAAATAGAGTTTATATTTAGAAAACAATAGAAGGGGAACCGAGTCGTCTTTAGGCTCTAAGAATTTCAGTAAATGTGTAAGTTAGCTCAGAATAGGAAACAATGTAGGTATGTGTCTAACCAGTTCCAGGATTGAAGACCAAATGATGATGAAGATGTTTTATCATTTTATTTTATGGTTGTTACGTTTGGTATATATACAAGACTAGTTCAACGGCTAATTTTTTAAAAACTTGTTTAAAAAAATGACCCAAGCTACTTTAGTTGGCAATATGTTCCACATTCATTAGTTAATTTATCTGACTACATTAATTAGTTTGCGATACATGTTTACAAAACTTTATACTATTAGATATTCTAATGCTTTGGCGTTACGTTAAACAAAAACAAAATGCAGAATATGTGGAAAATTAATCTTAACTTGATAAATTAATATTGAAGAACCCTATATAATTCTGATTTCATGTATATAGTGTTCAAAAGCATGTCATTTTAATAAAGTTGGTTCTTCCATCAAACTCATTAACCTCAAAACAACAAAATAATCGTTTTATAATTGCAAAATACATGATGGAACTAAACTTATGTTCATAAATTATTTTAAAACCATAGAAGTGTAAACACATTATTTACAACTGTAAACTTTCATGGTTGAATAAATCATGTCAATTTTTAAGAAAGCTTAGAATTATGAAATAACAGTAAATTTATTAATATACATCCCAAATATTAAAAAGGGTTTTACAAATTCAGTGATAAATTACATTCAAGTTTAAAAGTGCAGTACAGAAAAACCCATACACTCTTGAATACAATGCAACAAAAAATTATAGATGCTTTGTTGGTTGTTGTTCATGTTCTTCGGGACTTTTTTGTTTATCGAATATTTCCTACAATTGGATGGGAAGGCGTAGTTTATTTTTAAATAAGGGTTTTTATTAATTTATTTCCTAGATTGTTTTGTTATAAGCAAACATTAAATTTCAGATATTTCTATTGTTTTCTACAGTGTAACAAGGGTTACGTTGTAGTTAATCCGATTATTTAAAAATATGCAGGTTATGAACATACAGTTCTTTCGTGCCAGGATCCTATAAGTTCACCTCAGAATCATGTGTTTCATGACATACACTGGACAAGCAAACCAGACAATGACCTAATCTCCCCCTCCGAACACAATAAGGTGATGGAAAGAAAATAACATGCAATTACACCTGACAAAAACGAAACAAATTAATTACTTACAAGCCATAAACACCGACAGATGTGCGAGTAAACAGTAAAAGTTGGTTTGTAATCATACACCCCTTTGATTATGGAATAACAAATGGTGGTATGGATTTCGACAAAACCTGCAATAATAAAATACATTGGGACAGTTTGGTCCCCAACAATGGTAGTTGGAAATTAAATATCCGATGATTAGATACATTACTGTTGGCTCCAATGAGTTTTTTGTAGTCTCTTGAAGACATAATCGTAAATCATACTTTATTAGCAGTAAGAAGTTGCTTTGGTGGCAATTATATATTATGATTGCTATAAATTGTTGGAATATCGCATAGTGTTACATACTTAAAGTTACAAGATCTGGACATTGCAAGTTTAATTACAACTGATTGTGATTATTAATGATAAAGGTTTTGATGCATTAATAATGAACTGGAAATAAAATTTTACTTTATTTTATGTATTTTGCTACAGGAAATTTTTAGGCCATTGACCTGAATATTAATGTAAGTAAATTTAAAATTATCATATACATACTTGTTCATAGACATGCTGAAATAATGTTATTATTGAATAGATTAAAGAGAGGTGAGTTGAGATTTGTTGTTTTATTTGTTCAAACATACAGATGAACTTTTGTAAGAGAAAATCCATTTCAGCTAGAGAGTACAGTAAATAAAATTCCCCCTGGATTGCTCATGGTCCAAAGGGATTCTCACTTAATTAAATTAGACAAGCTGGTGCCCACAAACTTGACTGATCCAATACTTTACAAGGTAAGTGTTAGTAACATGCTTGAAATTGCACCTAGATAAATTTTTTATCATTATACAAATTTGCTCTATTTTTCTAACATATTGCTATAGGGACCCACTCCTGCATCACTGCAGTTAGCCGGTGCATTCTTATTTTGTTACAGTATTCCCGTCCTATTTGGACAATTCCAAATTTAATAATTTAGTGCTTCAAACATCCATAACAATATTCTAGGTGTGTATGAATTTAGTTCTCATGCACGTGATCACAGTTTTAATGAATCACCAGGAGTCTTCTCTGCCACTGAAAAGAACAATAGTGCAGTAAAATACCCATAACAATATCCTGCATGTGTATGATTTTCGTTGAGTCATGCATTTGATCGCAGTTTTAATGCTCCACCATGAGCCTAACTGCTGCAAGTGAAGAGAACAGTAGTGCAGTCACAATTTACACTGTAGCAATAAAATCAACTTTTGATAGTAAAGACCAGCCGTTTTTCTTATGGAAGAATATGCTCGTAGTAGCCAACATAGACAACACAGTGATTTAACAGTTTTAACGTTTCACGTTATTTAGATGCACAGCTCGTTTTGCATTTTAATATACAATATTTTGAATGCTATCTATTTGAGAAAATTAGAAAAAATATTCCCCGAGATTAGCTAATAGAAGACATCACCAGCAACACTATAATATAAATTAAAATGGCCAATAAATCATGCTATTATAAAAAGCATTACAGAAATAAATACTTAAGCACTACAAATAATTCATTGACGTTCCAAGATTATTTACTTAAATTTTAAAATCAACATTGACTTTATAAAAATTACAATTTAAAAGTTTTATAAAATTACTTAAAATAAGTTAAAAAATATTAAGCACATTTATAATAAAATCTTTGTAGGCTAGTTATATAAAAATGCAGCATCAACAATATAATCACAATTTAATAACTTCTTCATTTGGTTTTGGCAATTCGCCATATTTGTTATGCAAAACAATATTTTTAAGAACAATATCACCTTGAATGAAAAGAGTATCAATCTTTTCTGTAGCACCTCTGAACCTAAATTCTCCCGTTAGCTGTCCATTTATCCAGACAGAAAAGTAATCATGGGCTTTACGAATCACTACACAAAATAGGCTTCCTGGTTTAAATGAAAATCCAGGTGATCGTTCTTCTGCACCCCAACGTCCATTTATCCAAGCATTTCGGACAATAACATTTTCACCCGCCACAGCCTCTAAAATGTAAAGAAAATGTATTTCATAAATATATTGTAGCAAATTAAGTGAACGCACATGCTTAGTGCTCGTGTAATAAACAATTTTCATATCTCTTTTAATTTAATAATTTACCGACATCACACAAACACACTATATATATATATATATATATATATATATATATATATATATATATATATTTCTATGGATTTTTAGGTTATGACTGATGATAGATAGGCCAGTGAAATATTTTAACAGGATTCGCCATGTATATAAAGTGCCAGTAATAATTTATAACAATTTTCAAAGCTTGAACATAAGAATTTATTATTTAAAATAAGCTTCAAGATTAATTTTGCTTCATTTTAGAATTAGGGTAGAGATTAAGTACAATTTTTAGATATAGGAAGCATAAATCCGTGCGTTTAAATGTGTAATTATCATGTAGAGTTAGTGATAGGAAAGCTTTCATGTTGTAGGATAAAAATCGATAATTGTAGAGGGTGAATTCAAATAATGAATATTTAAAGCGTAATTATTTTATTTGTGTACATAACTTAGTGTAACGTAGTATGAAGCTGGACCATGTATGATTTTTCAAAGGTTTAGCATAAAACATGAAAGTGTAGTCAATAAACAAGTTAACTATTAGGAGTTTCTACGAACAAAATATTTCCAGTAAGGTTTAGCAGTGTAAATGCATTCTTAGTATTGATTTTAAAAGCATGTCAACAAGTAGCAAGGTTTCTTAGGAAAAGATCGTTAAAAACAAATAGCAGGTGTATGTGTTAGATAAGGTGTTGAACGTTACAAACAAAAATGGATTGATAATACAAAGAGAAAGACTGTGTTGTATATGAGGTAGCAAGGAATGGAAGATATCATATGGTTAGTTGTCATTGACTTTGAAACGTCTGTAAGACAAAGAAATTTTAAAAGAAAAATAAGCTAAATGGAGATACAGCATATTTGCATAAAACATTGGTTGAAAGGGGAAATGGAAAGTACGGTAGAAGGCTACAGACAGTAGGACTGTTAGACTGTATGTTAAGAACGAGAAAAACGATAATTAGATTGGTAAAGTGGAATGGAATTTGTTACCAGCGGGGATAAAGGTAAATAGATATAACGTACGTGTTAGACAAAGATACCAGAAATGAATAACAGATGTAGAACATTGAGAAAGGATAGAAGACAAATAACAGAACAATTTGAATGCAAGTTAGAGTGAGGTAATAGGATGTGCGCGTGTGAGAGAGGCGTGTTTTGGATGCTTGGATTGGAGTTAGTTGACGGGGGATTTCGACAAAGTCGACAGCCGTTAGAGATTTTTAAAAAGAGTTTCGAAGTAAAATGCTCGTTTGCGAGTGAAATTCCAAGATTTTTGAGAAGGTTGGAAGGCGATTGCCAAGTTTATCGGGAATAACTGAAGTATAATAGCTGGTTTTGGAGAATTTGACAATGGTTAGATGTTATGGTGTGAATGAGTTTGTAGAATCGGTGGACGGTTGGATAAACGTTACTGAGAAAGCGTGTTAGGGCTATGGAGTGAAACGGATTCTGGGAGCAATTTTGAGTCTATATAAACGAAAACGAGGCAGTAGAGGCTCTCTCTTTCCTTTTCGATCTTCAGCCAAGCTTCGAGCTACGATAGTAAATGTGACTAAGTGAGTTGAAATTTTTTTAATTACAATTAATTAATTACGCACAACTTGTGCAAGTTAAATGTAGCAGTTGTGTGTGACATTCTGTGCTTTTTTGATGGATTTTTGTTGCATTTTATGGGCATTCTAAATGACTTTTTACCTTGGGGAAGGAATTATATGAAAATATATTCATGTACAATTATGTATTATAAAATGAGTGTGTAATAGTGGCTTTTTGTACAAAGTAAAAGGGTTTTTGGTATACTTTCAGTGCAATAATTAGCACTTAGGTACAGAAAGGTTTTTACTATGAGCCCGTATTAGACCTGGAGTTTTAACATAACATTTAGGGATAAGCCCAGTCACTTTTTATTAATGATAGATGTAAATAGATAAATTTTGAAATTATTTTATTTTAAAATGACTTCATTTAAAACTGATAAGAGTTGATAATATCCGAGGTGTGAATTAAGAGTGTTAAGACAGAGATATTTGAATAGCAATTTGATGTTGCAATAAAGTATGATATAATTTTGGTAGTCAAATTTTCTTTTTTTTTTAAATAAGTAAGGTAGCATTTTTTTGAGAGCAAGTGAGCAGCCGTGGCGAATATCCCTGAGTAAGCTGAGTAGAAAGCTGGAGGTTTGGTATCTTACATGAAGAGCATCTTCAGAGGGTAGTACAATAAGTGATATGAAATGCTAGTCTAGGTGGTAGAGCTTCGGTTCCAGAGTAACTGCAGAGCAATTATGATATGCAATTTGTGGGGCTCGATAAGTGATTTCAGAGCAATTACGGCTTCCCAAGCATGGGGCTTCAAATAGGATTTCAGAGCAATATATATTGCTATGATAATAGGGTTATTTAAGGGTATATAAGGTCACTGGGAAGGTATACTTCATGTAAATAGTATACAAATCAAGAAAACCAAACATTTAAGGCATAAAAAGTACATAATGCGTTAATTATGCAACAAACAAATAGAAAGCATCCTCTATACGATCAGTAACTGGCCACAGTTAATGAAAAAAGCTCATTTTGTAATAACTTAGACACATTCATCAAAATAAATGATTTTGGAAGGCATTCAATCCGTTTCTAACCATTTCAAACATTCTTAAGCACCAAAGCAAATTCTAATCACCTTGTATGAAATCGATAACAAACTACGGTCAATAAAAGGAAGCTCATTATGTAATAAATTAAAGCACATTTAGCAAAATAATAACTCTGGGCCCAACCTAATCCATTTTAAAACATTCATAAACTCAAAATAAATACAAATTAGGCATATTTAAAGTAAAACAGACGGGAAATGAAATCTCTTTCAAACTCGATGCATTTGCATCAGGAATGGAGGTCAATGGAACGCACATATTTTGCACTGGTTTGTAATAAAAAGATCCTCGAAAAACAAACATATTTCATAACGCAATAATGAGAAATGTAGAAATTGCCACATTTTTATAAAACCTAAGATAGGTAAACAAAATATGGAGTTATAGTTCTGGAATATGTGCAGAATCGAAAGTAATATCTAATAAGTCCCTATACAAAAATAAGACTACGTGATGTTTCAAGCATACATAACACTTGTTAACGAATTCCAATAGGTAAAGATAAAAAGGAGGGACAAGTTGTCTATATAAAGAACCTAAACTAATAAGATGCATTCATTCCATAAAACGAAGCGCGATTATAGCAGTCAAAACTAATTTATTATGCTAAACTGAACTTGAGTGAAGTTAGAAGTGACAAAATAAAATTAAAGAATTCAAGCGAAGTATACAGTAAAAGTGCGTGTTAAAATATGTAAGAATAAAACTCAGCTGTTAACATAAAAACGTAAGTTTAAATTTAATTAATGTTAACATAATCTTTACTATTTATTAACTTAGGGCACTAAGGAATTAAATAAGAAATGATACTAAGGAATTGACTAAATAATTAACTAAAGAATTAAATAAAAAATGAACTAGAATTAAATAAGCAATGAACTAAGGAACTAACTAAACAAAGAAATATATCATATATGCTAAAACAGTAAATTACTGGAACAAAACTCTAAGTATATTGGAAAACAAGTTCGAAGTCTAGGAGTACATGCTAAAAGGCGGGTCAACAACTTGGGAACCACTAAACTAGCAACTGATTTGGATCAGAAGCTCCCGTGGGAACCAATTAGAAGGAATACCAGGTTAGAATTTATTTTACAGTTTATAGTATAAATCATATTTTGAATATTTGAAACTTACATGTAATTTAGCTAATTTGTGTAAAGAATCAACAAAACTTTGGTTGGTAAAAGTATGTTTTAAAAAGGGGATAGTTCTTTGAATGTTCAACAAAACATTCAAGGTAAAGATATAAAAATTTTGCTGGCTTTAATTGCTTCAAAAGGGTTATACTTTTGGTAATGACCAAATTTCATAAAAATATTTCTCTTAGTTTTGATTAAAAAGTTTTGTAAATACCAAATGATATTAAAGAGGACGTAGAGTTGTAAATTGTACATTTTTTTTGCTTATTATACAGATTTTGGTGAATTTCGTTTGTCTTACTCAGGTATATGAAGTGTTAGAGGGGAGTGGGTAAATATACTTTGTTATCATATCATCGTTCACTCTGTGTGGGGTATCACTGAGCTAACTGGGGCAGAAAATTTAATTGTATTAATTTAAAATTATTTTAGATTATTAGAGGCACAGAGAGGTGGCGAGCAGCAGGCACCTGAACATTATTTACACAAGGCGGGCGGCAATATCTTAGCAATATATAGAGGGTGGGTGTATATTGCGTGGATGGAGGATTGTTTTCCGTAACTATTAGCGATATTAAAACCAATTTGGGTATTGTACTACATGATCATTGCGCCTACATTTTAAAAATATTTAGGTGCATACAGGGTGATTCACAAAAAAATGCTGACGCAAACTTGGATTTTTTAAAATGGAACATCTTGTATATTTCTACATATTCGAATTCCCCATGGCATTTACAATTAAAAATATAAAAGGTTCTAGGTGGCTAAGTATAACCATTCTGGAGATATTGCCATTTTAATGTGGAAATCGAGTCAAGTTTGGAGCCGTGTTGTTATGCCTAATAACATTTTTCAAATCTTGTTGCACCATCAACTTTCAATAATAGCCGACTTACAAAATACGTACCAAAACATTTCCAAAAAGCGAAATGCTAGGCAGGGTTACTGCTTTACATGAAATGTAACTATTCTTGTTTTTTCAAATGGAACAACCTGTATATTTTTTCACAAATCGCGTTTTCGGAAAAAATAGGTAATAAATGATATAAGGGATTTATAGGCATAAAATGAACCATTCTCAAAATATTGATACACTAATGTAAAAACATTCAACATAACAACTTACTAAAACCACCAGGCACAACACAAATTATCGGGTAGGCCAACATCATAATTTAAAAACAATTGCATCAATATTGTTTGATGTTTGTCAAATAATTAGATGCTTGTTGTATTTGCTTTCTTGTGCATTTTTTGTTGCTGGTGTTTATTCTCATTATCTAATTTTGATCAAAATGAATTTTACTAAAGATGAAATGGTTGACATGTTTATTTTTGGTGAAGCTCAAAAAATGTATTGTTTGCTCAAAAGTTGATAACAGATTTGAATACTACACATCTTCTGGAACAAACGGAAATGGTAATAGAACAACACCCCCCCTTCGTAAACAAATCAGAATGTGAAATAGTATACTAGAACAAGCAGAAAATTCTAGAACCATACGCCAGAAGAGACTGCTTTATAAAAGTCAATGAATGTGAAAGTAAGGCATTGTTGATTGAAATGCCGGCATGCACAACCTAATTATATAATAAGTCATGTAGTATAGTGGTGCATAAAATGTACAGTATTTATTAGTGAAATTTATTTAAATACATTAAAATGGAAGATAGACCATTGCAAACCAATTAAAATTATTGTAAAAAGGAATTTAAGTGAAGATTTACTTGTAAATACTCCCTGTATGTTTGTTGTGGTTTGTTTAGCATTCTTCTTAATTTTCTTTGGAAATTAAACCACATATTTTTTAAAATCAACTTTATTTACGTTTCGATCCATGACCTAGGATCATTGTCAAAATAATAAAAACTTCAAGTTTGACATTTATAACATAAATTGAAGGTGACTTTGATTTATTGATGTTCGAAATATTTGGTTTGAGTACACAAAACAAAAATTTAAAAAGTTTAAAAGAATGATTGCCTTCAATTTGTGTTGCGACCTGGGATCGACTTTCTTTAGGTAGCCAATACGCTTAACGTGAAATCAGCTGATTAAGTTTTATAAAAGGCAATCATTCTTTTAAACTTTAAAAATTTTTGTTTTGTGTACTCAAACTAAATATTTCAAACATCAATAAATCAAAGTCATCTTCAATTTATGTTATAAATGTCAAACTTGAAGTTTTTATTATTTTGACAATGATCCTAGGTCATGGATCGAAACGTAAATAAAGTTGATTTTAAAAAATATAAGTGGTTTAATTCCCAAAGAAAATTAAGAAGAATGAAGATTTACTTATTTGAAAATTAATGTGATATAGGAACGTATATTTGTAATGATGAATTTGCATAAAAAATTTTACTTTGAAAATGAAATTTTTCTGTGTGCAAAGATTTTGAATTTAAGAGTAAGAGCTGTGTGTAGAAATTAATATAATTTAATTTTAAAGGGTCGGAAAATCTACGGTACATTGGGTATGACATTCTGTGAGAAAAAGCCGACCCAAAGCTGAGAAAAGTAAAATTTTCAAAATTTAATTTTTATCCCGTATAATATTCTTGTAATATTCCTTTAGCACATAAAGTGTAAAATAACACGCTTTAAGTACATATAGTATTGTGACATACCATTTAAAGAAAGTCCAATTATAAAACAAGTCTAATCCGTGAAAATACAAAAAACATTCAAAATCCGTGTAAATATTTAGCCTCTTGAAAATACCTTAAGAACAAGTTTTATTAAATTTATGCAGACTGAAAAGACCACAAAACGAGTCCAAGGGGTAAAGATTCGTTTACTGTAAGAACTTCAATGTTGAGTTATCTTCTTTAAAATACAGAGTTATTACAAATGAAATAGACAGTTTGGATAGGTTATAGAAAGTTTATTTTTGAAAAGTTAAGATTATTACTTATATGATTATAAAGAAGAAATGATTAAGTTTTTATTAAATTTTTTTACAAATGTTCAATGTGTGCACCTTTGGTAACACGACAGATATCAACACGGTAGTCTAATTCTTGCCACACGCTATTAAGCATGTAACGGTCAACTGTAGCAAGAGCATTTGTGATACGTTGTTTAAGTTCGTCGATATCAACAGGAAGTGGTGGTATGAAAACTTTGTCTTTTACATAACCCCATAATAAATAGTCGCAGGGCGTTAAATCTGGACTACGAGGTGGCAACGGCTTAAGCACAAGATTTTTATCACTTGCATGGCCGATCCATCGTCTAGGAAGATGTTCATCCAGATATTTTCTGACCTGTAAGTGCCAGTGAGGCGGAGCTCCATCTTGTACAAAAACGAAGTTATCACTATCTTCGGGCCCGTAAACCTTTTCACGAGATAAAGCCCAAAACACGTTAACTTTAGGGGAATCGCGTATATGTTGTAAAGTCGCTCTTGGGTTTTCTGTGCCCCATATCCTTACATTATGTCTATTAACTTTTCCACTAATGTGAAAGGTACATTCGTCACTGAAAATTAGGCGATTAAAGAATGTGTCATCATTTTCGAGACATTGTTGCATCTCCAGACAAAAATTGTTACGTACGACTTTATCACCGGCATTTAAACTTTGTACTAACTGCAATTTATACGGTTTCATTTCTAAACGTTTCCGCAGAATTTTCCACACAGTAGGTTGAGAAATTTGCAATTCCTAACTTGCTGATGTAGTCAATTGTCTTGGACTTTGTAAATAAACATCACGAACACTATCGATTTGTTCTTTTGTAACAGGAGGTCTTCCAGTATTCTTTCTTTTACACAGACATCCACTATTTTCGAAACGTTTATACCAGTCATAGATTGATTGCCTTGTTGGTGGTGTTTTACCGTATTTTGTTCTGAAATGACGCTGCACAACAGTAACAGACTTTGTTTTGGCTAATTCAAGAACACAATAAGCTTTCTCCACTTTAGTAGCGGCCATTTTGCTAGACTGGTCGTTGTTTTAACAGCAGTACCAACCTAACAGTTGTACCAACATAAACTTTAAGAAATTCCCTATAAACCTATCTTGCTTACTATATTCAAATATACCAGTCTGATTTTTTAAAGGCTATCCAAACCGTCTACTTCATTTGTAATAACCCTGTATATCATTTAAAACAAGTTCTAGCCGGCAAAAATATAAAAATTCGTACTTCTCTAAATTGTAAATTCAATAATGTACATTTATCCGCTTTAGAAATACCATTTAATCCAAAACATACAATATTGATTAATTTTTTTCATAGCTTATTGTTTATAGCTAATAGTTAAAAATTTCAAATAAAAAATACAGATCAATTATAAAAATTGAAATTCTAATTTTAGTTCTGTTGGATCAAAAGCTTAATTAAAAAGTTCAATAGTACTATAGATTTTAAAATATAAAATGAAGAACCTTTGCACCATGGAATGCTTGTACAATTTTATATGTCATTATGTAAAACAATTTGAAATTTACTACCCCTAGTAAATTTACCAATCGATAATTAAGAAAAAGCATGGCAACTAATCTCATTTTACTATATCCCATAAAAGTCTTAATCTTTACTTACTAAACCGTGGATTTAAATGCAATACGATGGTAGGATGTGGCCATATCTGAGATCCATCTTGCAAATTTATGTAAAATGAATGTGGCAAAAGTTTTACACGTCCATATATTTCAAGTTGCCAACCCTCATGAAATCCTTTTGGTAAATGTCCAGTGCATGGTATTGCCTGAAAGCAATTTAAAAGGCGTTAAAATCAATTCAATTATTTTACTAAATGGAATTAAATATGTAAATTATGCCACTTGAAGTTCCTCAAACAGAATTTTGGATTAGTACATTATTAACTGAAGTAATTTTCAGGAAAAGGCCTAACAGTTAAAAGCTAGTAAAGCTGTGGCATTAAAATGCAGCCTTTTATACAAAGTGTTGAAGGGTTATCAAGAAATAAAATACATTATTTTCTTATAAACCATTCATCAAGTACCAACATCCATGACTATTTTTCAAGCTGAGAAACTATAGAGTGTTCAAGAAAAAAGTACAGAAATTGGTTACAAATGTAAATGTTAGGTTTACAAATTGCATAAATTATAAAGTTAAATTGGAATTAAAACTAATAGTATTGTTTGTATGCAGATACAGTTATTTGGTCATCGATCAAACCTGTATTCGATGAATAAATCAGTGTCTGTTGAATAAATGAAGTAAGAATTAATTTAGAAATGTTGAGCTATATGTCACAATATATCAATTTCACTATTATTAACCCTCATCTCTATTTCAATGAAAAGAATCTGAAAAGATCTGCTGAGGAATTAGGTATATAAAAATAAATAGTCAGCAATGTAATTTTTAAGCATATCATCTAAAATGGACTCATTTGATTTTAAATATGCACCTGCTTCTCCTCTTGATCAATAAATATTACTTGTGCGATTCTTCCTCTATAATATAACAATGTTTAGAAATTGTAACAAAGATATTACAACAAATCCTAGCAAATATATTCCAATACACCCACAAATAAATAATAGATATGCGATCATCCAACCATACGCAAATTAAGTTTGAAACGATATCATCAAAAGTTTTGTAATTTGCAAGAAATGTGTTATTTTGACTACAGAATTTATATGGCATGCAATAAAGACAGCACTGAGCGAACAAGTAATTAGACAAAAGCCTATTAGCATAATAGAAGTACAACACTAACGTGTTCAATAAGCAAATTCAAATCTTGCATTTGTTATAATTATTGATAAACGTGAGACGACTTATTGACTTCACAAATTTTTATTTTAATATTAGGTATAGAGATTTTTGTTTAATCCAAAAAGGAGAGCTTTATTTCCTATCGTTATTTTTATAGTATAAATTAGGTAACTATGCATTGGCATGGTTAAGTTCTATGCACTATAGGATAAGAACAAACAGTTTATTATATGAAGTTCGCAGAATAAGCCTTTTCACATGCCTTGAAAAATGTATGCTTATTGCCCTAACTAATGAAAACATCCGATGGTTGGTGGTCGATGATGAGTTCAGGTGAAAGCACGTGTTTTGGATATATCTATCTTGAACTATCTTACTGTATCGATGTGTATGTGAGTGCATTGAAGTATGTACTTTAGTTTACCTTTGAATTTCTCTACAGTTCCTTTAATTACCTTAATATCCGTTGTGTTCCCTAAAGTTGAAGGTTTAACAACTAAACTGTGGAATTTGAAAAAAAAAACCACTGTCGACATGAAGGTTCTGCTGTACATTTAGATGCGAGAGCAGGTTTACAGAAAAGCAAAGGATAATAGGCCTACCTTACAATACCGCTATAAACAAAGTAAGCAATTTTGTGTTAATTATATTGGTTGTTTCATTGTATTAAAATTAATGCAATGTTGCACTCTCTGTATGCCCACGCCTGGTACTAAGTACGTTTATCTTAAACCGTCATCTTATGTAATAAATGCTTACCAGTTGTTATATCTATTAATGCAGTTATGCTGATAAAACTGCAAAAAGAGGCATATCTACCATAATCGATGTTTTTCTGTGAAGTGTCATTGTCAGATTTCAGAAGGAAAGCCTTGCAACTATTTCCTATAGCATGAAGCGCTCTACTGAAATCAAAGAAGACTAACAAACAGATTTTTTCAAAATTTTTGCAACTTAGAAATCACAAAACGCAATGGGTACTTGATACAAAATATATTAAAAACCAAACAAAATGTAGTCACACAACTACAAATACGTCTACTGTAATTTTCTGATTGGCGAATTCTTCTTACAAAACACAACTAGTGTGGATCTGAACCTATACCAGAAATGCCTTCTATCAATTTTTCCTTATATTAACACCTCAAGATTTTTCCGTTCTTTGTTTTGGGTTTTCAGAAGAGTAATATAAAGTTGGCATTTATTATCTAGCATCTGCAAAGTGCAGACGCATCAAATTCTACTTGTCTTTAAATTGCCACGAGGTTAGTTATGGTATTTATTTTCTCTATCTAAAAGCATAGCGTCTCAATAAAAATAATATTATTGGAATCTCACCCTACCTGTAAGATAAAAAATTTGCCTATTTGGACCTGTCTTTTAAATAAAAGATGGTAAGATAAAAATAGAATTTTTGATGTGCTTCATCAAAATGTGTTTTATAAATTGGCAACACAATTGATTTTTGCAAGGTCCAAACATTTTGCCTAGGAAATATTAATATAAAAAGAAATACCTCGTCTCGGAAATATTTTTATACTAAAATTATCTAATATTAAACTTTACCTCAGAAATATATTGTAGTTCAAGATGCAACATAAAAAACAACTGGAAGCCAGAATGTCTTTAGATGGAATTAAATAGGTTTTCTTTGCAACTATTTGGTGGACTAGATGTTATTTATTTAGAGAAGTTGGAGATCTCATGTGGTACACGACTCGTTTGAAAGTGGCAGATGCTTTTCCTGCTGAACACCAGGTGAACTAGGATAAATACTGGGATGTTTCTTGCCTCAGGTATGAATTTTGCTATGATTTCATTGAATATCAATGTTAGTGGTAATCTAACCTACCTTTAATAAATATCTAAATTATCTACGTGTGTATTCACAACAGTATCTTGTGTTATTATCTTATTAATATCTTGTTACGTTAATCGTGGCAGTGCGTAACACAAAGAAAATCAAAGAAATGACCGGGCTCAATCGGAGATTAGGGGGGGTTGTAGAAAGCAGACTGACATATAATGTATGTGGCGGTAAGGAGTTAGTGACAATACCTGCAAGAAAATTAGTTAAGCAAACCTGAAAAAAAAAGAATAAGCATAGCAGCAATGAAAAGTCTAAATTATTCAGTACTTTGTAGAATGTAAAAAAAAGAAACTGTTTGGATAATCTATATAATATAACAACGGTAAAAGCAATACAGAAAAATGTTTAGTACAAAGTGAGGTAATATTGGGGAGTAGCAGAAACGTTTCCTCACACACCAATTAAACATAAATCAGACAAAATGTTGACAAAAGATAAATAGATAAGACACAATTGGTATGCGTAATTCAGTAGTATTGATTTTTCTTTCTTTCTTTTTTTTCTTGTATGTTTTAAAATAGCATGCAAGTCTATTGTAAAAGGTATCAGAACGACAAAGATATGGTAAAGCAACGGATGGATATTTAAAGTAATAACCAGTAGGAAATAGTTCAACTTACAAAAGTCCTTCAGCAACGCTTCCTTGCAACTGAAGTGTGGGATTCAACGATGTCCTGCACTAACGAAGCACTTCACCCTTGACTGTGAGGGTGTTGATGGAACTTATCACACGTTACACTAATCACACCTACGTATTTCACTGGTGTTAGCAGCAGACATTATCAAGCGTCGGAACTATGTAGCCTTGATAAATTTCTTGGTAGTTCTATTTCCTAAGACCATAATTTCGAAATATTCTGTACCACTAGTTTAATTTCAACTGGGACCAAATGTATATTATTTTCATAAACATCCCAAAAAGCAGTGAGAAACTTCAACCAATACCTTTGTAAACCGGTCATCTGTTATATTTCGCAAATAACGAAATTTGCGCAAGCAATGATCTATTTTAGATTCTTTGTTGTTAGAAAATTCAGAAACTACAGTATCACTGTATTTAAATAATCCAAAGTATGCGCTACTCTGAGAAGAAAAGGACCGCGAAAATAGATCGCACACACAGTTTAAAATATCAAAAGACAAAACAACTAAAAAGAACCATAATGAGTAAAGCACGTGTATCACTAAAGCAAGTCCGTCAAATGTTCCTTAAAACATTTATCTCACAAGAAAAACAACTAAAAACAATTAGTACGGCACGCGTAAGCAATAAAACCGTCCGTCAAATGTTCCGTAAAGCACACGTGCCTCGAGTTTAACAAGCTCTACTACTTTTATTTTCAACAGAAAATCAACTAAAAACACGGCGTGCTTGTTCATGAACAATACGAGAATTGATACCGCAGTCATTCTCACTATTCTCAAAGCAGTATTTTTAACGTACTTAATATATCGGAACACAGAACAGAACTCCTCTCCTCGTCTGTTTATATCAACTCGTCGCTATTACAACCGCACTTGTGATCAATCAAACACGTTACCTATAAAGCATACTTCCTTCAAATGCCATCAGAACCACACTCTAATCTGTTTATATAAACTAGTTGTTACCATAAACTCTTGTCGACTATTATCTCCTTCGCTAATAACATAAGGAACATCCACAACGTGAATGCCGCAATCATATATAATAATTAATTACAGCGGTTTATCATTTCCGATAAGTTGGAAAGTAATTTACGAATAATCCAATTTACAATTCATTCCTTGCAATATATTTATTAATGAAAATCAATCTTCAAATTATCTACTTTTAAAGTAATACCCACGAGTTAAATTGCATACAAATCTGAATTATTCTGAAGTATTTCCTTTATACAAACAGTGATCCCAAAGAAACGATGTATTTACTAATTGGGAAAAAGCGTAAAATGTTAAACTACAAAAATGCACGTTACAATCTAAATTGCCTATGGAAGTATTCATAATATTATTTTGCTTTTTTGCTTATCTTATATATATTTAAATTATGTTTGTGAATATTTTTTTATTGAATATTACCTGTGTGAACATACAAGATTTCATGAAATTTTCTATGGGTTAAAACTTCTTTAATATATAGCTTAAGAATTAAATATAACTATCCTATTTGTCTCTACAAAAAGCTTTGAATAAATGTTTACAAAACATACATTAAGATTGTGATTTTCTCACCAGTAATCGTATATATGTTATAGAAATAATTGTACAATTGTTGACAGAAATTCAATATAAAGATTGGTAGCTCTCTTGACTTCAATTACGTTTAACTTCTAATTTCTCTTCTTCCTCACACTGAGATCAGTATTGTGTAAACACTGCAGCCTTTAAAGTGTAACGAATATATATTCTATAGCACCATGTTTGTAAGAATCGCTTCAGCATAGATTTATTCTGTGGTATTTAATTCTCGTATTTGATGCTATAATGTCTAAAAGAAACAATTCTATATGAAAACAGGAAATCATGTTCGCTTAAATGACTTAAATGCTTTGCACGGAGATATTTAATAATATTATAGTTTTCAAGGAACGTATTTATATGGGGTCTAGTAGTTTGTGTTGTCTACCTTACAGGCGAATTCTTCCTCTTCATTCGTTATAATTAGAATAGCGCATGCGTGTACTAGTCACGAGGTATTGCCCCACGCAAATAAGGTGTCGTATTAGAAGGAACGAAGGCGGCCATTGCTTTTCTAAATGTAGTCGAGTTGGCAGTGTTTTCTTAAGAAGGATGAATCTCCATTCTTTGCAGAAGTGGGGCCTCCGGATTGGCGTGGGGTGGTTATAATAGGGGGACGAGTTGCCTTGGGACACAGTACGAAGCGCCAGGCTCTTGTGACACCGGCAAAGCAATGAAACGCGCCGCCCCTTGAATTGTTGTGTTAGGATTTGTTAACGGTAAGCTCGCTTTAACTAAATAACTTATAAAATATTTTTATCCCTTTAGCGTATGACAGAATGGAGAATTAAAATGATGGACTAGAATGTAGGAAAAGTATTTTTAAATGTTGCAATAACATTATGATATGGTAGGACGGTGTTATATTTGAATCCAAGGTTGGAAAGCTGTTCATTTATCAAGGCAGCTACAGCCGTTGTTTAATGTTTCGTTACAACAATTTGATGAGCACATTTCGAAGCATGTACGTCGACGTTTAATAATTAGATATGAAAACATCAACACCTACAGGTATCAAACCTTCTTTTTTGCTTTGTTTGCGAGAATTCGTGAATGCTTACATAAATAATTTTCAAGGATCGTTTGGTTAAGTTAAATTTTGTATGTATAGAACAGCGTGTGAGAAAATAGCCACAATTGCTACAGTAATAGTTTTGTAAAATTTGCATAAATTCACTTGCTAACAATATGATATTTCAAAGTCCATTTCTTGCTTTTAGAAAATTTATTTACAGATATTAAAATTTTAATAAGCTTCTAATACCTGAATTAAATTAAAAGTTGTTTGTCTAAGTTAACTACATGTGATTCAATTTTTTTAAGAAATAATGTTTGAGACACATATGTGAACCAATACTCAGATCTGAACACTTGGTGCCAAAACTTGTTTTGAAATATTATTAACTTAAGGTCCTGTTATGTCAAAGACAGATGTATTGAAAACCCAATTTTATTAGTTCATTTTGTAAACATATTTAAAGAAAAAATTCCAGAAAGAGAAACTATATTAAATTTCATTTTTAGACTCAAGTTTTTTATTCTATGCATAATTAAATTTACTAAATTTTTAAAGTAAATAAGTTTGTTGAACAATGAAATTATACGAATGCTGAAGTAATTTAAAAAGCACAGATATGCTACAACTGGTTTGTTCTAAGTATTCACTGTTGATTTAAATATCTTTGGTGTGGTAATCTTAACATTATCCACCTGTAATTATTAGTATGTTTTTTTATTGGGAAGCACAAACTGTGTCTTTCTAATAGAGAATTTGTTGTGTGTTTTTTCAGGATCATCGAGATCGGAGAGGTCGTAAGTATGTTCCAGAGGTTTCCAGATACATTAGTTTTGTAAGTTGTGAGTTTTTTATTGTGTTCACATCCCGTGAGTTTCTGTATCTTCTCATAGAGTAATGAATCTTTAGTGGAACCGTTTATACAGATACAGTGGCGCTCAACCCATTTTCCTTTTGTTAGTTTATTGTAGAGTTTAGACCATCCCCACACCCTTTTCTCATTGCTCACCCTTGGGGTAATTCCCAGACTTAGCCGCGAATATTTAAAGCTTCACTTATATCCAACTAGTGCAAAATAAGAGAAGAAAAAAATTTTTCGTTTTAAAAGGCCGATGCTAGTTCTACCAAAGTATAATTACCTTATACTTTGTAGTACACCTACTCTTCGTATTACCTCGAAAAAGGGGTACAGTGCAGGATTCTCATACAGATCTGTTAAAGATGATATGTGTTTCATAAAATGTGAGCTACAATTGCTCAGCATATTTAATTTATTTTTGAGGTTTGAACAAAACTAACGTTGTGTCGATACTATTTTAAAGCATTCTACAAACAAGTGTGTCAAGGTGACAACAGCTGTTTTGACAATAAAAACTATACAAATGGTACAAATTTTAAAATATTCCAATTGTTAGTTTTTAGTAACAATTTTTTGTTTCATAATTACACTAATAAGTAATCTGTAGAAGTTCAATAGTGCGTGAATTAACAAACGTTACAAATAATTCCAACACAGGATTCCAAAACAAAAGCTCACACTTACTCCAATCAAAATATTTCTTTTTAAAAAAGATACCTTAGGTCACAAACCAGTTTCTTCATTTTAACAACGACAGCGAGCAAACCCTGTCATTCAAACAACAGCTCAAGCATATGTTTTGTAAATACAAAAACAATAAGAATAAGGGTCCTGAATGCTTTCAAGTGTGATATAATTATAACATCCAAAAGCTCGTACAGAATACCATTATAGATACATAAATTCAAATTTCTGCATGGTGAAACGCAGTTCGGTTTAACATATAATATTCCAGTCTACTTTGTTACTCATAACTTATGAAAATAAACTTAGGTTAGTAATAAACTTAGGTTGCACATTGAGGAGAGCTTAACAGAGTAAGAGGGCTAGGTCACTGCCAAAGTTAAACTAATGCAAGGCGCCTCCTCTATGCAACATGTCAAGTATTATCAGAGAACACCTTGTTCTTACATATTGTGGTGTGAAAATGGAGCAATCAACATACAAATATGCAAAGGAAAATTATACGGGTTACTACAGTTTACTGCTCGATGATCATGCTGTCATGGAGATGAATGGTAACTTCGATCATAGCATTAAATATTTGGTAATTCTGTTATTTTCAATTCAGTTTTATCGACAGCACAAGGCATCCTTTTGAAGATTCTTTCAAAGATCCTCCGTTCGCAGATCTTTTCGTGGATCTATTCGCAGATCCTTTTGTCAATCTATTTGCAGCTTCTGTCGATGTTATTTTCATATCTGCTGTTGTACCTCCATAGGCGTCGCCGTGGATCAATGTAGTAAGCGTAAGACTACGGATCCCAAGGTCCTGGGTTCGAATCCCGACACGGCCGACTACTTGAAAAATGGCAGGTGAGCATTTTTCACAAAAATTACGCCCTTGTTCGGATGAGAGGTTAAATGGAGGTCCCGTGTGTGAGTGTTGTCACGCACGTTAAAGATCCCTACCTTGCCTGGTTTGACAAGGGTTCGGCAAAATTCTAAATTTCCAGGCAACAAAAAACTCGCCTCCTAGCCAATGTAGTACCTTCGGGTGGAGCATTGGAAATGTAAATGCAATGTTGCACCTCCTTTCATGTACTCATCTATTTTGAAGTGAAATACACATTATCACAACATTTCATAAAAACTATAACTTTATCTATGTGATAATACACCACTGATTTTGTATTACTATCATTTCAATAAGGGATTGTAAGTTATTTAGTTTAAGAAGACGTAAGTGACCACTTTCATCAATATGTTAACGAAGTTAATGGAGTTAACTACTTGTATACGTTGTAAATAAATATTACTAATTAATTGCATCAATGCTCATTTTCTATGCTCATAAAAATTATATTTTATTTGTCACTTACCCACTACCGTATTTGGCTATATGTATCCTATATGTAAGAATGAATAGATTTAATTTGAGTTGACTTGTGGTTCCTTTCAATACTGTTAAGCTCACCAAACACTCCTGCCCCCTGAATATTATTCATTGTCTCATGCTCTAGAAAAGTCTATTAATTGACTTATATAAATTTGGTTTTCTTGAATTGGCCGGTGTAATAATTTTAGCAATAACTTGCTGTTATAGCAATTGCCAGTAGTAATACAGGAAATTAATATGCATATGTGGATCAAATTAAAGTAAATAAAATGTGTTAAATGTTCAAATGTAAGCAAATCATTTTCACATAAGTAATATACAAAATTCCGATTATGAAATTAGACAATTTATAGGAGGTAAACTTGAACAGGATTGTATTTCTGTTACATGCTTTCTGTTTGTTACTTACCAATAATTCTTTGGATTGTACTTGTTCAGCCTCCATCTCAATTACCAAAGACTGTGCATTAGTTTTGATTTCAGGATATATGGTCCATTTTTTATACTCCACATCAAAAATATCAATATCTCCAAGAATTTCTATATTTGTAATTAATTTTAATGCAACTCGAAATTTAAATATGCAAAAATGTTTTCCATTAATAGATACCATAAATGCATCATTTGTTACTAACAATACGATTTCAAATTTCTCATTACGAATTAAATCACACTTTGAAGTAGAAGCTGCTTCTTCTATACCCCATTGCTCATTTAAAAAAGCATTTCTTACTATATAATGTCTATCTAATCGTGGATTAAAGTGAAATGCTATATCTGTTTTAGTTTCTTTTCGACAAATCAAATCGATCGTAAACCTAAAATTGTGTAATTTAGATTAAATATTTATCTTAAACAAAGTCTAACCTGGTACATTTTGGTTTGATCACACCAGTGATACAAATTGCACTCCCAGTTCCAAGATCTTTAGGAACATCTCCAGTATAAGGCACTTTCTGTAATGAAAAAATTAATTAGTGCAATCAGTGCTCAGTGCACATGTCATTGAACATATTGTAATAACTTATTATTGCAAAATGCTTTCACCACTACTGATTACATAATAATTAAAATAGCTAACTACTTATGCAATAAAATTTTAAAATGTAAAACCTTTTTTAATTTAAACATAAGAGATATGCAAGAGTAAAAAAATAGCAAATGATATATTGTATCTGATCAGCGCATTATTTGGGTGCTTCATGCATTTAAAAAAGACATACAAAATTACACAAATTTTGTCTAAACCAAATCTACTTCTTGTTAATCTATGGAACGGAACTACTAAGTTGTTTTTACAACGAGTATTAATACTGTGAAAATCAGTATGCATAGAATATCTACCTACATGCATTTTTATATATATTAAGCATTGAAAAATATATAAACTTGGGAAGTAAGAATTTGGAATTTTATAAAGTAACTACGACAATCATGGCGATACCCAATATTTCCCAAAATCCGTATGACACGCCGTTGCAGCCGAAAAACACGTTTACTCTCGGAGAAATGGCCCCCAGACTTCGATTGCATAAGCCAAATGACACTGAAACATTGCAAAGTAACACGACTTTAAAACATCGAAACATAAAGAATTCTTTAAAGATTTGATAAAATAAATATATTTCTAAAGAATTTTGCTTAGATTATCGTAATGTATATCCCAATTTAGGGTTGAGTCAAGAGTTACTCCTAAGAATTTCACAGAATGATCCTTACAAGGTAAGTCATCTTCAAGAGAAAAAAAATATTTGATCTGTTTTGTCCTTATTTAAGCAAAGCTTGTTATGATCGAACCAATCTTGGGCTGTATTTAAAGCTATATTAGCTTTGAATATTATCACCGTGCGTCTGCATAAAAAATAGTATCTGTATTTCGAATGGATTTAGGTAGATCATTTATAAAACAGAAACATTAACTAGAATTGTACAAAGACGAATGGAAAAACGTGGAGAAATACCAGGAGAAGATCAATTTGGGTTTAGGCAAAACAGGGGAACACGGGAGGCTATTTTAGCTCTGAGAGTAATAATGGAGAAAACAAAAGAAAAAGGGGAAAGCGTGTATATAGGGTTTGTAGATCTGGAAAAAGCATTCGACAATGTAAAATGGAGAAAAATGATTGAAATACTCAAAAAGATTGGAATGAGTTATAGGGATAGACGAATAGTACATAGCTAATACAAAGAGCAAACAGCAATAATAGAATTAGAGAAGGAATGTACAGATAAATATTAGAAAAGGGGTAAGACAGTGATGTGCCCTATCTCCATTAATTTTTAAATTATACATTGAAGAGGCAATGAATGCTGTCAAATGCAGGAAGACATTTGGAATTACTATGCAGGAACAAAAAATGATATGCTTAGATTTGCAGATGATATAACGGTATTAGTATCTAGAAAGGAAGAGTTAGAAGCTGCTCTTACTGAAATGGAAACGGTTCTAATAGAGAGATACAATTTGAAAATTAACAAAAATAAAACTAAAGTACTAGTATGCAAGCGAGGAGGAAATAAATAAAAAAACAAGAATAGAAATAGGTAACGAGAACTTACAAGAGGTTAAGTATTTCTGCTACCTAGGAAGACAAATAACGCAAGAAGGGAAAAGTGCAAATGATATAAAACAAAAATTAGCACAAGGTCGTGCTACATTTAACAAGAAAAAGCAACTACTGTGTTCAAAGACAACAAACATAGAAACAAGAAAAAGATTGCTTAAAACATATGTGTGGAGCACAGCACTGTACGGCTGTGAAGCTTGGACAGAAGGAGAAGCAGACAAGAAAAAGGTAGCCTATGAAATGTGGTGCTACAGACGTATGATGAAGATATCATGGACAGACAAAGTTAAGAACAAAGAGGTACTCAAAATGGTAGGGGAAGAAAGAAATATGTGGAAAATGGTAAAAAATAGAAGAGATAGGATTATAGGCCACATACTAAGGCATGAGGGAATAGTGCGAAATATATTAGAAGCAGAGATAGGAAAAAGAGATGTAGAGATAGACCTAGGTTAGACTATTGCACACAGATAGTGAAAGATGTAGGCTATAGGAATTTCAGGGAAATGTGTAAGTGTAACAAGATAAATTCCTGATACAAATAACGCTAGGCAACCCAATGTACTTTGCTCGCATATCTATACTATATATGATTTAAATTAAACCCGATTCACTCTGTCCGTGAATCTATTGTAGTTATAATCTAAAGGTATGCATTGCGGAACCAATAGTAGAAAGGGGTCGGGCATGGCTATTTGATGCTCCTCGATTCGATCGGATCCCGAACCTTGCCTTTTCGAATTAAACTATTAAGCAAAAGATGGTTGTCTGCAAGCACATGGTTGCAAAAGTAACTTTTGAGTGGAAAAGTGTGCGATGCAAATAATAGATGTTAATCGGATTGATTTTTGATGCAGGTTAGAGATGAGTAGTCTGAGTATATTAATTAAAAATTTGCTAGAGCGTCTACAAATTTTTAGCTCCAATTATTACTCCAATTACGACTTGATTAATTGATCGCGAACTATAATAAAAGGATTGATCGAACCGTATGTAAAATTACACGCAGGATCTCTAGCAAGAAGACGATCTCTGCTAATATCAAGAATTATTATTTTACTCAATATGTAACACTGTGAATGACTTGAAGAAGCTGATGTTCTTTCATACCTATGGTTAAACCCACGGAGTTCGGCGAATCTCCACGTATCTAGGAAAACAATTTTAGCTGCAGCGGTTCTACCACATTTCAGGACGTCTGTAATTTTGGCTGAATTTCATAAGCAGTTTATGAACTCCCTCAGCGGGGCCTCCAAGGATCCAGTCAAGTAACGTATGTGTGGCCGCCAGATGTTTGTTTTCGTTGAGACGTAAACTGCATGTATTTATTGATAACGTTAATCTAGTTTAAGGACGTTACAATAGTGTCAAGTTCATTTTCTTAGTCTTCGAGGTTATTCTTAATTTTAGTTTAACCTGAAATTTTTTTAGCAAACTAATCTTTTAGTCATTTTAAATAATCAACATTTAATGCTCACACCTTTGTTTCCTTATTATTATTATCCATAATTACATATTCTAATCCTAAATTAATACAATCAATTAAAATTTTTATAATAAGTAGATTCTGTTTAGATCTAACATTTGCTAAGAATTCTTGCATGATAGCAGTGTTATTTAAAGTCAAACCCAAGCACTGCTGGAATTGAAATTTATTAATACATAAGTACACCGTGTTTTGGTACAGAGCTCTTTACTATCACCAGTTATTATTTTGTAACATTTAATTGCTACTGCTTGTTCAATCAATCCTTTCATTAAATATTTTGTATATAGCAATTGTAAATATTTTCCCTTTGGGAATCATAAATTTTTTGTACATATATATAAAAATTTGATGATGATTTAATATAGCTTGGTTAACCGACAGCAATCAGTTTATTTGGTAGACTGATTGACACTTTAAGAAACAAAATTATAACCAATTATTCAGTATTGCTAAGCAAAACAGGTCGAACCAACCCTGAAGATATTGTTGTAAGTATCTCATGTTCTCTTAAGTTTTAATACTGGTGTGAGTGATCTAGCTGAAGGCAGATTCAGTTCGCTCATCAGTATTTTGCTAGCTTGCATCGTAGAGTGTTACGGGGACAAAGTCATAAGTGACGCACTCCGTCTCTTTTTTTAGGTCCTATAGGCAAAGTTACATGGGCTAGCTCAGAATAGAAATCAATAGAGGTACTACTAATTCAACAAATGTCTAAGTGTTGGGGGTCTGGGCAGCCACAGACTGCTCAACCCCCTTCACATACCTTACATGTGATTTTCTAATGCTCCACCCGAAGGTACTACATTGGCCAGGAAGCGAGTTTTTTACCTGGAAAATTTTGAATTTTGTCGAACCCTTGCTGTTCCAAGCAAGGTAGGGATCTTTAACATGCCTGACAACACTTACACATGGGACCTCCATTTTATCTCTCATCCGAACGAGGGTGGATTTTTGTGAAAAATGCTCGCCTAACATTTTTCAAGTGGACCGTGTCGGGATCCCCCCTTCACATACCACTGAATCTCGGTGAAATAGGGCAAATCATTAGAAAACAATAGAAAGGGAACCGAGCTGTATATAGGCTGTGTGGGAAGTTCAGGGAACTGTGTAGGCCAGCTCAGAATATAAATAAGTGGAGGTATGCATCCAACCAGTTTCGAGACAAAAAACCTAATGACAAAAAAAAATAAGCGCAGATAAATCTGATGATTATTATAAACAACTACAAGTGTTGGTTGTGAAATATCTGCAACTAATGTTGATTAAGCAAAAGGATATATTGGAAAAAATATTAAATCGGTAAATGTTCAAGTGCTGGGGGAACTTGATAGCCACAGACTGCTTACCCCCCTTTACTACCACTGAATCTAGGAGGAATAGGGTATATAATTGTAAAACAATAGAAGGGGACCAAACTGCATCTAACAAGAAAAACAGCGCGTATGATCAAAGACAACAAAAATAGAAACAAGAAGAAAATTGTTGAAAGCATATGTGTGGAACACAGCACAGTATGCCTATGAAATGCGGGCAGTAGGAAAAGCAGACAGAAAAACTATAGCAGCCTTTGGAATGTTGTGCTTCAGATGTATGAGGATGGTAGCATGGACATACAAAGTTAATAACAAATAGGTTATAGAAATAGAAGGGAGGAATAAAGATATCTGGAAAAATATAGGAGAAATAAAAGAGCAGAATACGTTATAAGGCAGTTTTGGGGTATAGTATAGGATATATTACAAGCAGAGATAGGAAAAAGGAGGAAGATGTAGACCTAGATCAGATAGTGATAGATGCAGACTGTGCAAATTTTAGGGAAATGTGTAGGTTGGTTCAGAATAGGAAACAATGAGGGTACGCGTCTGTTTAACCAGTTCCAGGACTGAAGACCTAATGATGATGATGATGGATAATAAATAAATCTATAATAAAATCACCAGCCAGTACAAGTGAAATAACAATAATTGTTACAAACCCTCCTCTTTGGACATGCACGAACCGTTATGAAATACAATTTATTTATCCTCTTCCACAGACACAAATGATGATTACAATGCCAGCACAAGTAGGAGGGATATTTATTCAAACTCACACTGCGATGAGTCTAATCGCTACGTATTAAGTGCCATTGAAGAGTGAAGCTCTACATTTTAAAATGCGTAACGTCTCATGAAATGCAGATAATTTGCTATTTGTTTAATGTGCCCTTTGTTGTATTAATCTAACCATTAGGATTGTCTAGCCATGCATGTATTAGCTTAATTGCAGAAAGCATAATTCTTTTAAAAGCCTAGATGACATATATTTAATTATATATGAATGACTAACGTGTAAGTTATTTAAATTTAATGCAATTTGAAAATGTATTATGAGACTCTATGTACAAAAGTTCGGTCAAGTGAAAACCTAATATGATTTTATATTAAAGTTTATAGAAAGTTTTTTTGCATGACAGCTAATAAGCAATAGAAATTGGAAAATAAAAATCGCTGTTGCTTAGGAGCTCAACTATTTCCGCCTCTTTTCAGGATCAAACTGACATGTTTGAAATACTGAATGTGACGAATGAACTTATTAAATCTCTAAGAATTGGATTAAATTATTGTAAGAAAACACGGCTCTTCTGAAGGAAAAGGTTAATGACCTACAGAATGAAGCACAAATATACAAAGATAAAATTGGACTACAAATTCATAAAGAAAACAATTTAAAATCAATGGAAACATCTGTGCCGATAAAACAGGACAGCGCTAGTAAACTCATGCTGATAAATAAACAAAGACAGGGTAAAAACTATGCGGCTATTCCAGTGGCAGGAAATGCAGGTAAACAAAGTTCAACAACCTCAACGGGATTTTTGTCGCTAAACCCAAATTGATCTTCTCCTGGTATTTCTTCACGTTTTTTCATTCGTCTTTGTACAATTCTAGTTAATATTTTTGACACGTGTGCTGTCAAACTTATTGTTCGAAAATTTTCACATCTATCCGTGCCTCTTTTTTTGGTATAGTTACTATGATGTTACGTTTGAAATTTTTGGGTATCTCGCCTATCTCATACATATAGCTTAGAAGTCGGAAGAGACGTTCTGTTACTGCTTGTCCAGCGGTTTTTAGAGTTTCTGCTTGCACCTTATCTGTACCTGGCGTCTTACAATTTTTCGGGCCCTTTAATACTAATTCAAACTCATCTCTAAGTATAAGACATCCCAAGTCATCAATTTCAATGTCTGATTCCTGTTCTAATGCTGTTAGTTCCTCTCCTGCATATAAATTCCCTATATATTCTTGCCATCTACCCACTTTCTCTACATTTTCTATAATGATGTTTCCTCCCGTGCCCTTTATATTTTTGCTTTCCTAATTCCATCTTAGTTTGTACCTCTTTGCACTTTTCATCAATTATCCATACGATATAAATATTTCCAAAATTTGTTTATGTCTCATTTGCAAGGTAAGATAATAACCAAGGATATACATTGGTGAACAAAGCCCTCCGTAGAACTAGGAGTGAAGAAGAAAATTCAAGTGCAGAAAACGTTTGTTTTCTCTAACAAGAGCTAATGGAAAAGCTATGAAAATAGTAATTTTTATTGAAAATCTCCTAAGCACAGAAAGTTATATATTTATGCCCAAAAAGATAGTTTTGGGTATTAAATGTATTCTTATAAATCAGTCATTTACAAGAACAACACTTTTAACATTTGAATAACCTACACTAAAAATACAAATAATTATTCTTTACTAAAATCGAGAAGCCATAGAACAAAAAATATTCTGGTTTGTGTTTAATACTTTCTCATTTAGGTGTAAATGGTTTTAGAATGGATATTATTTGATGCAGTAGATGCATCTCATAAAAATAACGAACACTTAATCTGAAGTAATTGTACAAAATATAAATTTGTTCAAGCATTGGTTTATAACATTCAGAATTCTGAAGCTGTCCTCAATAGAAACAAATACTCAACAGTTGAAATATTTTCACATCCCAATGTGGATGTATCACATAAGTTGTTGAGCAAATATATATGTTGAATTGTTCTCCGATTTTTATAGTGAAGATAATGAACCTTATATGTCACAGAGGAGATTGTACAAGCTCAACCAGAAACAAACAGCCGTATCATTCAAACAGACGTTCAATATTCTCAGAATTCTGAAGAACTACTCGCAAAAACTACTGCTTGGCCAAAACCCTTTTGCATTTGAATACTTACCTTGCACATAAGCATTACTTAGTTACTGATACAGTATTTTATATAATTACACCAATGTTATCAAAGATAATCGTTTCTTTGGGACAGCTGGAAGTTACTACAAAGTTAAAAAAAACTCAAGTATGTTTCCGTATCACTACTTACAATTAATTTCTAGTGAATTGTTTACAATTTATCCATCAGGCTTTATAATCCCACAGTTTGTTGCAGATACCAAGGACAATTTGGTTTTTACCGAAATTGACATTAAGCAATCACATCAACAGAATTCTTTGGCAATAGCTAAGGAAATAATTAATAGCAGTGAAAAATGAAATTAGAACTAAGGACCTGGAAAGAAGACAAAACAAAATACATTGATTTTCTTTCAGAAGATGATGGTTTGTTTAAATATGAGTGGGATTTCATACCTTGGAAGGGTTCAGAAAATAATGAAGACAGAGAAATGAAGCCCTGAAGAAAAAAAGGTTTCTATACTAGAGCAGTCGATGATAACAATTTTGTTCCGTTTAAATTGTATATAATTTACCGCTTAATGTATGTTCTATTTATATTGTATAATTTACCGCTTACTTTATTTTCAAAGTTAGAATTTGTTAATTATTTACCTCTGCCCGGTATATTAAAATGTTATTGAAATGTGCCGTGTATTACTTCAAACACAGCGCCTGTACAAAGTACCGTAATATTGATTAAATATGCTCTTCGCATGTGCGAGAACTTTCTTATCACCGGCCATGGAGAAGACACAAAGCATTGTAGTATCGATTTTCGTGGTAGAAGGCTGCAAAATTACATGTGCTTACGCTTCACCAGATAGAAGGGTCGCTTTTCGTATTCCGTACTAGACGGACGCCTCCAACAATGTTTTAACAACCGCATTTCGTTCAGAACGACCGCTATAAAATACATATGCTTTGCTTCGTTATAACCACAAAGGTGTTTGAAGAAATTGTTTGTGTTGTTTAAAATCCTTAATTAATTGTTTTGTTTATTATCATTTATTTTACTTTTCGTATACATGTCCATTTTTCTCTACCATCAGTAGTTATCGAATTTACTGCAAAAAGTTACAAATATAGTGAGAGAAAAAAGGTCATAGAAACAAAAAAGAACAAAAGAAAAGATAAAAAAAATTGTTGTGTGATAGTAGGAAAGAATATGTTCATGCAGATGGTTCAGTTATTTCCTCAAAAGAAATTAAGAGCAATCCATGCATCATTCAAAATGGTGCACTAAGAAATGCAGAGAAATATCCAAAGATAAAAGACAGCTAATTTTTTGGACATTTTGTCAGATTGAATCCTCAACGCAGGAGAAACTGGCTCGTTACCATGTACCAGTGCACTCAAATAAAGCGTAAAAGAAACAAAGAATGCAACTCATCAAACTAAGACATTTTTGAATTTAATTAATGATGACAAAGGAAGACGGCAGGTATGTCTAAGATTCTTCATTAATACACTGAGTCACGGAGATTTATTCACTACATATTGGCACATGCAACATGTGACAATATTAAGAAAAATCTAAGGGGTAAAGGAGTGCAACCAAATAAAACTAAAAAAGAAACACTGACACCTGTAAGAAACTAAATAAAAAGTTTACCTGCAGTTTCATCACATATTTGCTGTAAATACTAAACACGATTATACTTACCGCAAGAGTATAAAAGTTTGTGTAAAACCAGTTTGAATAATACAAATTATGTAAAACATCAGAAGGTGTTGATTTTGTTGACGAAAAAGTCTTTGGAAATCTATTTATAAAAGAATATAATTTTGGATTTCATGTTCCTAAAAAGGAAAAATGTGTTTTATTCAGCAGCAATCATACTGAAAGCACAATGTAATTGAAAAAAGAACACAAAAAGAAAATGAAACATCAAGACAACAAATTTAAAGTTCATCAAGATCTGAGAAAAACTGATGACAATAATCTTTCAATCTTCAAATAGTATTAAATACACCTATGGGAGAAAGTATGCTCCTTTATTACTGCTAAAAGTATGCAGTATACAATTTTACCTTTTTTAAAAAGTGTTACAAGAAAAGGGGATTTATTACACTGGGAGAGAAACTGAAGGAAAACGCTGTGGTAATGAGGTAGACACTATCCTAACAAAATATATCAGAAATGTAGATTAGCGTAGTCTTGCAATATATGTGCTCTTATACAGGGTGTTCATAAATATCATGTTCGTATGAAAGGAGGTGATTCTTTGGAAAATTTTATGAAGAAACTCATCATCGTTTTGCAGCTGCATGTATGTATTTCAGTGATAAACTATGTCAACCATTTGTTAACAGTTAACAATATAATTCTTATTCAACGATAGGTTGTGCTTTGTTTTTATAAAATTCAAGAAAACACATGATGAAATTTGAGATGATGCAAGAAAATTACATGAGATAGAAGTCATTTACTAAATGAAGGTTTTTGTAAGTATTAATTAATCACTTATGGAATAAGGAATACTCATGAAGTAATTTGAATATTGGTTCAATGAAATTGTTGATATAGCGTTTTACAAAGAATTCTGAAAATTACATCGGGTTTAATTTTTTATAGTAAAGAACAGTTTGTTTATAGTATTCCCTTTTAAATTTATGGTATTTGCAAGATACCGTGTCATTTGTCATTTGTTCAATTTTATCCCTCTAATTCCCAACTCCACCTCACGGTAGACCATACTTAATGCATACAACGCTACATTCGAATATTGAAGCATCAAGACAACAAATTTAAAGTTCATCAAGATCTGAGAAAAACTGATGACAATACACTTCGATCTTCAAATAGTATTACATACACCTATGGGAGAAAGTATGCTTCTTTATTACTGCCAAAAGTATGCAGTATACTATCTTACATTTTTTAAAAGTGATACAAGCAAAGGGGATTTGTTGCACTTGGAGAGAAACTGAAGGAAAACGCTGTGGTAATGAAGTAGTCACTATCCTAACAAAATATATCAGGAATGTAGAATAGCGTAGCCTTGCAATATATCTACTCTTATACAGAGTGTTTCTAAATATCATGTTCGTACGAAAGAGGGTGATTCTTTGGCAAATTTTATAACTAAAAATGTATACAAACATAGGTCCGCAAACGCTTTGTTTCCGATCTACAGGGTGTTGAAGTATCAAACTTTTTTGGTTTTCTCTTCATAGCTCCTGCAGTTTTTAGATGTTAAGATGAAATTTAGAATATAGGTTAGTTGTAGGGCTTGCATCATTGGGCATGTCGAATGGTTACGAGAATCTATAGAGTGGTAACTTTGAGGGTCATTCCCTCTTTTCTACTCTTAAACTTTTTTGAGATGCGCCCACTGGTAGATTTTAAAACACAAAATGAATTTTCTGTTTTGTTTAGAAACTTTTTGGTTTCTTGAAGTTTTTCGTATCTGTGACTGTTATTTAGGAAAATAATAAGAAACACATCATCATTATGCAGTTACATGTATGTATTCCAGCGAGCAACTAAGTATGTCAACCATTTGTTAACAGTTAACAAAATAATTCTTATTCAAAGATAGGGTATGCTTTGTTTTTATAAAATTCAAGAAAATACATGATGAAATTTGAGATGATGCAACAAAATTGATTGAGATAGAAGTCATTTACTAAATGAAGGTTTTTGTAAGAATGGAATATGGAATACTCAAGAAGTAATTTGAATTTTGGTTCAATGGAATTGTTGATATAGCTTTTTACAAAGAATTCTGAAAATTATATTAGGTTCAATTATAGCGAGGGAAGTTTGTTTATAGTATTCTCTTTTAAATTTATGGTGCTTACAAGATACCGTGTCATTTGTTCAATTTTATTCCTCTAATTCCCAACTCCACTTCAAGGCAGACCACACTTAATTGCATATAATGCCACATTCAAATATTGTATAGCTTCGATACCCAATGCCATCATCTCACAGGATTGCAGCCATTGTAGTGCACCATGTAAATAGTTCCACAATTTCCACCTTTATGTTATAAATGAAAAATTCTTAATTGTTATATTTGTAAAAAATGCTACGACGTGTTCCACACAAAAATTATTTTTCCAGAATGAAAAACCTAACTTGTTAGGTACAGTTTTGGTCCCCAGACTATCTGACCGGTAATTCACAGAAAATTCGATGAAGTACTCCGCTAAAAATCTCGTTTTGGTAAAATACCGAAAACCTCAACTGTATTAACAATGTTGGTTATCTGTTCCTAAAGTCAGTAACACCAAGAAGTGTGATGAATACAAACCTATAAATATCTTGTCATTGGTAGAAAAAATTATCGATATGCATATAAAAACCAGTTGATTATGCACTTGCAGTGTAATAGTATCCTCATACCAAACCAGTCAGGATTTCGAAATAACCATTCATGTAAGTCAGCGATACAATTATTAGTCTTTCAACGGTAGGAGAATTGATAAAGCAAAAAAGGCTGTTTTGTCGGTATTGCAGACCTTAAAAGAGTTCATGAAACAATAGGTAGAACAATTATGGTCAAAAACTACATGGACATTGAACGACAGATGTGGCAAATAGATGGTTTGAAGATTATTTGTAGGAAAAATTTCAATAAGTAAAAACAAACTGAAAGTAGACAATGGGGTGCCACAGGGATTGGTGCTAGGCCCACTATTATTTATAGTGCATCTTGCTTTGAGAACGAAACAATTATTAATTTGTTTGCTGATGATACAGTTATCTCAGTGTATAGTAATAGGTGTGTGAAGTATTGATTAAAATGCAAAGATAGCTGGTTAAGTTTGAAATGTGGTTAGGAATAAATGCATTAATTGTAAACACAAGTAAAGCAGACGGCATGTTATTAGGTTCATAAGTAACATTAGAATTGTTATCTAAGTTGAAAGTGATGAATAATGATTCAGAATATGTTACTGAATGTAAGTATTTAGAAATAATTTTTGATAACAGATTACAATTTAACAAACATGCAGAATGTATAAAAGATAAAGTTAGTAAGAGAATACATTTTTTAGCAGGGTTAGTCAGAATTTGACAATGTTTTCACAAATAATAGTTTATAAAACCATTATAGCTCCACTTTTTGAATATCGTTCCATAATTTTATATTATTGTAATGATCACTGTCGGCAAGACATACAAAAACAGTAAAATATGGTTAATCGAGTTATTTTGAAAGTAAACAGATATGCAAGGTTAAGAGACGTGATCCTCTGTTTACAATTTATGAGTACAATGCAACATTTAGTTTTATATAACATAATATTTGTTTATAAAATTGTAAATAGATTCTTACCAGGCTGCTTGACAACAAATATTAAGTTTGTGAATGAAATACATCAAAACAATACAAGAACAGCCAATAATATCTGTGTCAGTTGTAACAAAAAACTGGAACCAAGACGTTACGTTTTTACAATGGCCTTGTTGAATATAACAGTTTGCGAGTCAAAATGCGGACAATTAATAATTTGAATGAGTTCAAATGGCACGTGGTGTAAAGACAATTTTTAATATATAGGGTGTCTGCTAGTTAATGGTACACAGCAAAACTGTAGTTTCCTTGGGTAAAATATGGAGATTTGGCCAAACTTACTTATTGTTTCAAAAGTGGATAATGGCCAAGATACAGGGTGCCATTAAGTTTTAATTTGCATTTCGTTTTTTCTTAAGAATTCATAAACAGGACAATATAACGGCATGGGAGTTTTCTAAGGTGAGAAATTTAAATTTGTTCAGAGTTTGGATGCCACTTGTAGAGGGCGCCACTTACGGTACATTGAATCTGTTTAAAATTACCTAACTTTTTTGTCATTGTGTATTAGCCTAAATGTTGAAGAGTATGCATTTTTCCATCTTTTTTATGCAAAAAAGGTGTACCTTGTAAATGTCTCTCCGAGTAACGGTTTTGCAGATATCTCCGTATCAATTATTCAGTACACTTCTTTAAATTCCCGAAAGTAACATTTTTTTAAGTAGGCTGTGACTAAATCAGTTGCAATAACAAACGCTACATCTTTAGTTAATGTCAAACTCCATCCTGTATGAACAGCATGCTTTGTTTTAGTTCTACAGAAAAGTTATCAAGATATTCAGGTAACTGAGTTTGCAGAAAATTAAGGTATATTCCGCCATTTAAACTAGGAGGTTATTCGAAAGGGCCCAATGTATGATTATAAATAATGCCACAACAAACATTAATTTTGAATTCATATTGGAAATGACGTTCGGTTACTAAATGTGGATTTTCCATATACCACACATGTTTATTCCTAAAGTTAAAACACTTCTATGTGTAAAGTTGCTTCATCTGTAAATAATATTTTGTTTAAAAACAATGAGTTGGCATTGTGCTGGATATGACAGAAACAAGCGTATGTCAGTCTAGCAGGCAAATCAGCTGGCAGTAGGTTCTGTACTGGTTTCAAGTGAAATGGCTACCCCTCTTTAGGAAAAAATTTTGCAAACGGCAGACTTGCTAACATTAGTTCTCGCAGCAAGGTGTCGAGCTTAATTAAGTGTTTTCAGCTATGTGTATCAGAATTTCTTCTTTCTAATCAATAGTTACAGCCTTATGGCAACCTGTGGAATTTCGTTTGGGACGAAAAAAAGGTTTTTCTCCCAGTCGGGCATAGAGATTCTTAAAAATCTTAAAATCTAGTGTCTCCGTTGTGGATGCATTTCTAAATATCCTTGATGGGCCCTTTGTCCATTAAATTTTTCCTGTGCGTACAAACATTCCATATCCCGCATATTTTCATTAGAAAACTCGTTATGCCTGGGCACTTCGAAATGCACAACAAGCAAAATGTCAACAAACACAGCTAAGTTTGACATTAATTAAATGTATAGCGTTTGTCATTGCATTTAATTTAGTTACAGCCTACTTAAAAAAAATTATTTTCAGGAACTTAAAAAGGTGTACTGAATAATTGATACGAAGGTATCTGGAAAATGGTCACTCGGAGAGACATTTACAAGGTATACTTTTTTTGCATAAAAACAATGGAAAATATATAATCTTTAATATTTAGGCTAATACACTGTGACACAAAAGTTAGGTCATGTTAAAGAGGTTTAATGTACCATGAGTGGCATTTTTTAAAGTGGCATCCAAATTAAGAATGAATTTGAATTTCTCGCCTAAGAAAACCCCCAAATAACTAATATTGTCCGTTGTTGCCCTGTTGATGAATTATTAAGAAAAAACGAAATGCAAATTAAAACTTTGACACCCTGTATCTTGGTTATTATCAACTTTTAGACCGAGGTAAGTTTCGCCAAACCTCAATATTTTCACCCAAAGACTAGGCAGGTTTGCTATATACCATTAATTAGTGGACGCCCTGTGTAAGTAAAGTTTGTTTGATAGTGTATTATACATTTGGTTACGAGAATTTAGGTTGAAATGTTTGTAAAGTTATTTGGTGTATATTCATAATTATTTGTTTATTTACTTCGTTTATTTGTAAATTTTATAGCACCAAGTTGCTAATAATAATAATAAACTATTTAAACCTTGCCGCTATGGTCTAAAACCAATGAGATAGAAAGTTCTATCACTTTAGTCCCATGTGGTTATCGTATTAGTCCTATGATGTAGGGCTAATTTGATACAGTTTTAATTTTTTTACTAATTTGTGGTTCACCTTAAGTTCAACCCCAAATGGCATTTTTAAAATTCAAAGCAATATAATTCTGTGTTTTATCATGTATTTACTAAAAATAGTAAAGAAGGTTGTGATGAAAGGGGTGTATTTTTGTATTGTATTAGTATGATTGATTATATTTAAAATTTTCATTTCGCCTTTAATTATAGGCTGTGGACACTATCCACATTTAAAACAATTGTCACTATTTGTAAGGGATTTATGATATACAAAATAATCAATTCATACGCATAATAATTTAATAAACAATATAAACGACATTTGTAGGGATTCTTGTAATATTTGAGCATATTTGAAAGCTGTTTATAACAATTTGCTAAATACCTGTATTATCCATAGGAAAATCAGCTTTGTTGATTTTTTCCTTGGGGCTACCATGTAAGATTACATTTTGCATGTTATCGACTGTTCCGTTTGTATATATAGTTAATTTACTGTCAGTTATAACATAAGATGAAGCATGCAGGTAAACTCGCATCTGCCCTGTGAACATTAAATGCCATTATATTTGTCGTGATTCAGCCTTCAAGCTACTCCGTGTTATTAATGTACCGTGAAAACTTAGTTTAAAGTTAAAGTGTGCTGTGTGTCGCTATGGTTTTTTGGTTAGAGAGATACGAACTTATGTCAAAAGTCGACGTTGTTTACTACTAGTTGTTCGAACACCGCTAAATCTAATAACTTAGATAAGTACTTGAAGGTTTCCGCTATTCTTATTGTTAAATATACATGTCTACTAATCTCACAATCTGTGGTTATCGAAGTTAACTGCCACATTAACATCAACATTGTTTTTTCTGTACTGTACTTGCAAATAAAAACTATTGTTACTGTTATTATATTAAAAATATTTGTATTAATAACCTTGCAGCAACCTTGAAAACGATTGTACGATTATTTGTCCATACAATGTAACAATTTCTTTATAAAAGAAAAAATGAACAAATTTCCTGAATTATTTATTTGCGATCCTAAATCGGTTTTCATATTCATAGCAAATTTTTAATTTCAAATGGGAAACAATAAACAATCCATTATTTCCTTTTAATTCTATAGCAATGTTATGTCCCAAACTTTATTGTAATCACAAATTATATGCTTCAGGTGTTTGAAAACTTGTTGAGAAAGTCATCAAAATTCAGGGTAATTGTTAAAAATAGCACTTTAACATTAGATATTGTAAGTTAATACATAATTATTCTCAAATATTTCAAGGTTTTTCGGGCGATTTTATAAATACCGCTGGTGGTCTGTCCTAGTTTTGTTAAGAATTTGTCTCCTTTGGCATAATTTCGTGTAGATAGGGTTCTTATGAGTTACTTTGATAATTTTGTTACCCCTATTTATTCTTCGAGATGCTTGTAATGGAGTCATTGATCATAAAATTTAGTATAAGAATTAAGGCAGTGCATTAATCTGTTTTTTTTAACACAAAACATAAGAATTTTAATATAGTTTATCCGTTCAGAAATGTTAGTCTGAAATAGTATGATTTGATAGTCAAGAATGTACAATTGATGTCAATGAACTTTGATGGTTCCATCTAGTAAAATTCTGTAACACCACAGAGTAGTTTCATGAGGGTGACTTTCCACAAGTCGCTACTAAAGGTGAGTGATTTATCTGTTGCTGAATTCATTAAAGAATTTATGAAAAACCGGTTGTATTAAACAACTTTCTTTAAGGCTTG
This sequence comes from Platerodrilus igneus, assembly GCA_036346225.1. Lineage (NCBI taxonomy): Eukaryota > Metazoa > Arthropoda > Insecta > Coleoptera > Lycidae > Platerodrilus > Platerodrilus igneus. The sequence goes on along the minus strand of JARFIW010000816.1, from coordinate 2,495,581 downwards.
ACACATCAACACATCCGTTAGTTAACCTCATTAGATGTTAATGTACCGATATTTAAGTCCATATGATTTTTTCGTAAAACAGAAATTATAATCAAAATTTCAAATCTTTAGTTTCAGACATTTTCTTAAAAGAAAAATAACTTAAGTAAATTCCTGTTTAAATTTTGTAAAAATTAAAACTTTCCTTTGTTTTCCTTTGTTTATCCTTCTCATTTGTGAGGCCGGACTAAAAACATTTTTAAAAGATTTCTTTGTGTAATGTTTTGTAATGAATCTGTCTTGTATAAAAGTGGAAAAACCACTCAATGTTCTTATTCTATAAGTTAAAATTTAGCTAATTCATTTTACGGAGATGTAAATGGTATGACAGTCTGACAAATCATGGTAGAGTTAACAAATTTGTAAATGCGTAAACTACTTAAAAATTTTGTTTGACTATTTAAAACAAAAAAACCTGTGATATTCTTTGATGATGTTATTATTGCATATGAATTTTATAGTGTTGTTATGATGAAAATGTTTATTTCTCAAAAATGAAATAGAGGCATCACTACGCTAGCTTTTTTGCATCTTGTAATTTAAGAGTTGCATATATAAAAGTATTTTTTGTTTGAAAATGCCTGTAATTGAGTTAGACAAGATCTACCCTATATATTGCCATACTATATGTATCCAATAATTTTGATAGAGAATAAGAATTAAAAAACACCAAAGGTTTTCTGCATCTGCCCTTTAAAATTAATTATTGCGTGTAAGATACAGTGGCGTCCAACTTAAAATTACATTTTCTTTTATTCAATTAAATAAATTCAACCCCAACCCATCTTGGGGTGATAGCCAAGTTAGTCGAAGGCATACAGTTTTTTTTTTACTTAATATCTTTAAAGGGTAAAACTCCAGCAAGTATAGAACTGTAGCAACAAGAAAGACATTTGACAACATTTGGTGATATTTGTAAAGGCTTGTAACATTTAACAACACTTTTTAACATGCGAGGACATTTGTACCATTAGCCAATATCTGCAAGACATTTGTAACATTTGACGGCTTTTTATACAACATTTGTCAAGTGATAAACTCCTTGATCATAACTTTGTGTTTTGGCCCCCATGGTGAACAAACACTCAGAACTTTTTAGTGATAAACAATCAGCACAAAGATACATAATTTACCATTAAAATTTAAAAGAATGGAACGTTACTAGTTTATTATGTACTTTGTGACACAAGTAACCCACACACACGGATAGACATCACCATCCTTTATCAAAAACGTTAGCATCAACACTTTGCTGTCAGATTATGATTTCACAGCCAGAATTATCCAACCTAGATGGCAGTTTTTTAAATGAATGAATGCATTGTAGAAAACTATAGAAAACAGTTATCGAAGCATACACAGCCAGAGGGCAATGCACAGGCATACATTGGAGAAGTAGGACAACCTTTATACCAGAGTAAATAAACACAAACAGTTTCTCAGGACTAGCCACTACAGTCGTTCAGCAGTGGCAGAACACTATCATAAAACAAGGTATACTATTAATTTCAATCAAATAAAATGCATGTTGACATTAGGGCTGTTCATTATAAGTTGCTTGATCTTACAGTAGTAACATTATACAGATCTTCAAGTAATGGATTCCCAGATGTGTTCGTTGAAATTCTGGAGAAATTTTTTAAGCTCTAGAAAAATCTTAAATGTCAGAAATTAATTATTTGTGGCGATTTTAATGTTTATTTTGGATCCAATGATGAGATGTCTACTATCTTAATAGATTTTTTTACGTCATATGGACTGAAGCCATTGAATCATACCGCTACCGAAAAAATAACTGCCTTAATCATTTCTTTTCTAATGTACCAAATCAATCTTGCTCTGTTGTTAACATGGAGCTCTCTAATCACCAAGGATTATTTACTAAACCCGAATTTAAATTTCCCTATTTGGGAATAAAGGCACATTACAAAACGATCCAATCTTTTACTAATCACGGCAAATATAATTTTTTTAAATATTTTGAAAAGTTGAATTAGAGTTTTATTGACTCAAATAGTCTTAGTTTAGATGATAAATTTAATATGTTAGTGAATTCCACACAATTAGCAATTACAGTATGCTTTCATATGAAATGATACAAAATTAATCCTTGTGGTAGTAATTCAATTTGGTGGTTCACTGATGAGCTTAACCCTGGCGTGAAAACTACTTGTTCTTTGTCGATATGTGTGCCTTTTGACCCAGTGATGGTCTGAAACTTTTTGTTAAAAAACTTAAATATAATGAGTGCTTATGACAATTTTATATACGAAATGGAGATATTAGGAATAGGCGTATCTGGAATCTTATCAATAAACACAAAAATACAGACAAAAATGTGCACAGTAATACTAGTTTTACTGCTGATGATTTTAACTTTTACTTCGTTGATTCCGTAAACATTATAAAATTTTATTTATATAATACTTGTCCCGTTCAAGTGTACCGGTCAACTGGTGATCTTTATGATAGCACCGTATCAGCAACTGTGAAATTTTGTTTTAGGGAAGTATCTGGAGCTACTGTCTGAAATATTATAGTAGGATTAAAAAACACAAACTCTAAAAACATTTAGAATTTTAATTCCAAACTGCTTAATGTAATAATTGATGTTTGTAACTCCTTTGACCAAGCTACTTAATCTTTGTATCAAATCTACTTTCCCTGTCTCCCTGATTAGCGAAAGTGGTTCCAATTCATAAAAAAGGATCCTTTACTTCACTGAAGAATGATCGACCTATATCACTTCTGCCGCATTATTCCAAAATAATTGAAACTGTTCTTAAAGGTCAGATGACAAGTTACCTAGAAGATAAACTCCTATGTAACCAACAATTTGGTTTCAGAAGGTATCTTTCAACTGGTGATGCAATTAACTTATTAGTCGATAAAATTACTATTTCGTTTGACAAGGGTGATTCCTTTGTTGGTAATTTTCTCGATCTTAGCAAGGCATTTGATTGTGTGGACCACTGTCTGTTGCTAGAGAAATTAAAATTATTAAATTTTGATGTTAGTAGAGTGAACATGATTTCCCCATACTCATCCACAAGATCTCAATGTGTGTATTTTAATGAAAAGTACTCTGGCCCTCTGGGTGTTTCATGTGGCATGCCTCAAGGGTCAATATTGAGGCCATTACTATTCCTATGTTTCATCCATGATTTCCCAAAAGCCATTACTAATGGTGGCATAATCCTACATGCAGATGATACCACTTTATATCATCAGGGAAATTATATTGAGGATCTACTTCATGACAGTGGGGTAGCTATCGAATCTGCTAATATGGTTTAAGATCAATAAGCTAGCTTTAAATAATGATAAAACTGAACGACTAATCTTTACCCTAAAAAAAGATTTGCTTGATAAAGATCACTGTGTATAGTTTATGGGCATAACACGGGACTTTTCATTAATTTGGGACAAACATTATGACAAGCTGAGTAGTACATTATCTGTCTATTTACTTCTTGTACTGCTTAAAAAGTTTTGTTTCTTTAGAGGTTTTAAAATCTGCATATTTTGGCATCCTCCATTGCTCTTTAACTTATGCAGTTCTATCATGAGGATATGCAAGGGCTACTGAACGTGTATTTAGATTGCAGCGCCGTGCTATTCATGTTATTACGAACCATGGGTATCTATCTGATTGTCGTGAGTTTTTCATTAAACTTAAAATGCTTACATTTCCCAAAATTTATATTTTGAATTGTTTATTATTTGTTAAAAAACATTCAATTCAATATATGCAGCTTAGCGATTTTCATATGTTCAATACCCGTTGCAGAATGAATTTGGTTATACAATTTCATGGACTGTCTAGGAGTAGGTATGGGGCTAATTACTATGGCTGTATATTTTACAACTTCTTACACATTAGTTTTAAGAATATGTTTACTAAATTGTTTAAAAAGGTTATTAAAAATTTGCTTGATAATAGTTTTTATTCCATTATTGAGTTTATGAGCAAAGTGAACTGCTTTAGACTTTCTGTGGACAATATGCTATTCACCAAAATACATAAATAAATCTGACAAATCATGGTAGAGTCAACAAATTTGTAAATGCGTAAACTATTTAAAATTCTGTTTGAGTATTTAAAACAAAAAACTTGTGATATTATTTGATGATGTTATTATTGCATATGAATTTTATAGTGTTGTTATGACGAAAATCTTTATTTCTCAAAAATGAAATAGACACGTCATTACGGTAGCATTTTTTGTGTCTTGTAGTTTAAGAGTTGCATATGTAAAAGTATTTTTTGTTGGAAAATGCTTCTAATTGATTTAGATAAGATCTACCCTGTATACTGTCACACGATATTTATCCAATAATTTAGATAGAGAATAAGAATTAATAAACACCAAAGGTTTTCTGCATCTGTCGTTTAAAATTAATTAAAACGTGTAAAATACAGTGGCGTCCAACTTAAAATTATATTTCCTTTTATTTAACTAAGTAAATTCTGCCCAAAACCACCTCTAATTCTCCCTTGGGGCGATAACCAAGTTAGCCAAAGGCATACAGTTTTTTTTTTAAATTTATATCTTTAAAGGGTAAAACTCCAGCAAGTATAGAACCGTAGCAACAAGAAAGACATTTGACAACATTTGATGATATTTGTAAAAGTCTTGTAACATTTAACAACACTTTTTAACATGTGAGGACATTTGTACCATTAGCCAATATCTGTAAGACATTTGCAAAATTTGGCGACTTTTTATACCACATTTGTCAAGTGATAAACTCCTTGATGACATCTTTGGGGTTTGGCCCCCATGGTGAACAAACACTCAGAAATTTATAGGGATAAACAAGCAGCACAAAGGTAAATAATTTACCAATGAAATTTAAAAGAATGAAAAGTTACTAGTTTTTGATGTACTTGTTGACAGTTAGCCTAATGGGTAAATAAATCATTATGTATAATGAACCCACACACGGATAGACATCTTCATGAATATTCCTATCACTATCCTTTATCAAAAACGTTAGCATCAACACTTTACTGTCACATTATGATTTCACAGCCAGAATTATCCAACCTAGCACGCAGTTTTAAATGTATTGTAGAAAATTATAGAAAACAGTTATCGAAGCATAGACAACCAGAGGGCAATGCATAGTCATCTTAATCTAAATTAAAAAGAAAATTGCCCAAAACCCCAGATGTATATACTGTACCTTACAGTTGTGGTATGGCATACATTGGAGAAGCAGGACAATCTTTATACCAGAGTAAACGAACAAACGATGGTCGGTCTTTTCTTGTTAATATTAAAATTAGTTAAAGCAGACCCTGCCTATCCCTTGCTATTAAAATCGCCTTGATAAAAGATGCTTGTTTAAAAAGGCATCACGCAACCGCCACGATTCTGGCACGTGTTAAAAGTGCGGGCTAAGACTGGTTTTTTACATTCTCAACCCTTGAAAACGAAAAGGGAGTTCTCTAAGAGTCGTCGCTTCGTAATGACACGTTAGGCTTTGCATATTCAATAATTTGCTAATAATGTTAATAAATAATAATATTGTTAAGTGACGTGGACGTAAGTGCACTTCGCGTGTGTTGTATTCTAATCAAATCTTTTAAGTGATGATAAAGATTGGATTATTGTGTAATTTGCATTGTTATAACATGCAGAGTAAACCGGCAATGGCTTTGATTCAACTACAGTCCACGTTATATCTCGTGTTGGAACCAGTTCGTAGATATAAAATACTAACAGGTATGTTAATTTATGCTATAAAATTGGCAGCAACCTTAATAGTATGTACAAACAGTGTTACGTGCCATTGCCACTTAAACATTGTTTTAGGTTAGTTTTTGGTGTACGGAAGTTTCGCGGCATATTTTCAAATACGCGGTGCGCGGGAATCTTTTAAATAGACTAGGCGGTACTTCCGTACGTCAGAGTAGTGAGCTTGCGCAGTGTGCTTATCCCTAGAGGGGTATAGGAATACTAGACAAGGGTGGGAGAAGTGTTTCCGTGGCCGATAACGTGGCTTTTACCGGTATCGTCGAGTGAAGTACTGGTTTTCTTTTCTGGTAACGTATCGTTAGGTTTACCTATGTAGATATCCTATCTAATTATCTTTGTTTATCTACCCTCATACCTTATTATCTTCCTGTCCAATCCCTACATAGGTAAGACATCTGCCGCCACCTAGGCGCACCGATCTCCACGCCTGAGGATGAAGACTCATGACTACCTTAGCTAGCCGGAGCTGATTCGTACGCATTTGAGAGCGTCGACGTATCATCTCTAATTCCTCCGGAAGGAGCCCCGATGGACTTCAGACAAGCCAACTGTAACGCATCCGCCGGATACCGGATTCCTTATGTAAGTAATCCTTTACTTATTTTGTGTGCCTTATTCTTTGTGTTAAAATTGAGTAAATTTACGTAGTATTGCGTAATATTGATGACATCATTAGTAGTTGACCGCGCCCCAAATCTGTATAAGAATTAGTGCTGCCAACTGTTGATAGTGTCTATTACACCTCGCTTCTGGTGTTGTATTTATCAAACTTGGTAAATATAACCACCGTGGCGTAAGAATTTGGCTGCCCAGCGTGTTTTAGGTGGTATGATTCCTATGTACCTATGGAATGAATAAAACAATGTTTAAACAAGCTTTTTCATCTAAATAATATTAATAAATTTTGTTATCTATGTTCACAAAGATATCTGTGCATTTTTAATTTCAGTTGGTAACTTGCGAAAATTCCCCAGAAATTCTCCGGAATTGACAGATAGCGTTTGTAATTGAAAAAACCGTCACTTTGTTATTGTGATATATACCTTTTATCAAAAAATGCTAATCTATTTACCTTATTGTAATTTTAAAATGAAGTTCATAACTGCAGTTGTCTGAAATATGTGTCAGTTCTCTGAAAATGTGTGTTAGTGTCTATATAAAACTTCAAATTTTTACGAGGATGTATACTAACCTCACTTTTTTCAAGTAAGTACAATAAATAAATATTTTAAGTAATTGCACGTCTTAAATACCGTTTATTATAATAATTATTTACCTTATATCAGTTAAAATATAACCCTTGCTATAATAATAAAAAACTGTATCTAAAATTCTCTAGTTTGCTTATAAAAAAAGTGTTTTAATCAATCACTTGTTAACTAATATTCAAACTCGCTTTTTAAAGAACGTTTAACGTGACGATTTGACCTCTAGAATATCTTTTGAAGATGCTACATTAATAGCCTCGTGTTATCTGTTAAAATAATACCTTACCTATTTCTGTTTCTCTATTTTGGAGGGTTTTTTTTTGTAACTTATCAAGGAGATATCCCTTGATAAATACTAACCTTGTTCGCATATAGTTTTAAATGTGTTTCTTTAGTGTTTGATTAATTAACGTGTTAACATTTGCATATTATTCTTTACCGGTGAGGTTCCTAATAAGCTTTCACCTTATTTTATGTCTTTAAAAACTGTCTATTACAAAATTATCTACATATATTAAATTAAAATATCTTTGTTTGTTTTCCTAACTTTAAAAGATCTTTTTGAACTTGAACACACTGTCTTGTATGTTACGTTTTAAAAAAATGCCTTAGTGATTTCTTATTGAATAACAAAATTGTTTGCCTAAATAGAGATTTCCTGTTTACCTAAGTTTTTAGTGTCTTTTAAAGCGTTATTTTGACCTAACCCTGTATGGTTTAAACAGTATAACCTATAAATGCGTTTTATAAAGGTTCTTGCCTTATATATAATAACGAAATTACCTATACCATATTTTTACCTTTCAAAATGTTGTAATAAACTGCAATCTCTTTATATCTGTGCTTTTGAATATTAAAATAAAGAAATTTCCGTTAACGTTTATTATTTAAACTCATTTAGGATACTTGTTAACTCCTGCAATATCGAAAGAACATTCTAATAATTTGGAATACTAACTTTTTGTACATGTATCATGGAATTTTTCTTTCATGTAGCGAGTTTGACTTTGTCTGATAGCATATTTTTTTAGTTATTGAAATTTCAACGTACCTTAACATCCCTTGAGCGAGGTTTACTGTCGAATTTGGTCGTCCAGCGGTATATAAGTCTAGACGAAACCCAAAGGTTGGTCGCTCAGCGTTACTTAAGTCTAGACGAGGATTCGGTTGGTAAGTTTGTCGTTTACAATTTGTAAATCATTTTTTAATAATGATGTTGAAATTTTTCCTTATTGGGTTGGGTAGAACCCTGAGAACTTCCCATCCCAGTAAAAATATGCTTTATATCTTTTTGTTTTTCAACAATTTTAGTAGTGAATCGGGTTTTAATTACTATTATCTCTCCACATATCGATTTATACTTCATTAAATGCCTTAAAATTGTCTTTAAAATCGTTTAACTTTACGTATATCTAAGAGCTTGTCACGTTTACTTCCTTGAAAATGTACCTAATGTTCTTAGCTCTCACGTGGCTTAATAACTTGAAACAGCCCGCAGGTCGTTTGGCAAGATGGAACTTGCGTATATCTCAATTTACTTTTGACGTTAGGCATAGGCCTGGCAAATTAAATATCGTACATGATGCCTTATCTCGTGATGTCGTTTCTCTTAACCTTCCAAATTTAATTCTGGATACCTGGTACCTCAATATGATTAAAAAAGTTTCCGATAACCCCGACAAATTTCCTACCTTTCGGGTAACTAATAATAGACTATATAAATTTGTATCTTCGTCCCCACATAAAATATCGAATATCCCTGAATGGAAACTGGTCGTGCCCACTGCAAACCGCAGTGAGGTGCTCAAATTATGTCACGATGATCCCATAGCTGCACACCTTGGTGTTACAAAAACTCTCGCGAAAATATCTGAATTGTATTACTGGCCCACACTTAAGCAATCTGTTTGTCGCTACATTAAGAGCTGTAAAATTTGTGGCTCTCATAAGAGTTCACAAGATGCTCGTCCTGGTTTAATGGGTAACTTTAAGCGTGTATCTTATCCCTTTCAATTAATATCGCTTGACTTATTAGGACCTCTCCCTCGATCGAAAAGAGGTAATCAATATCTTTTGGTTGTTACCGATTGGTTTTCTAAATTTGTTATGGTGCAACCCTTACGTAAAGCTACATCCGCAGCTATAATTAAATTCCTAGAACAAAATGTCTTCCTTATCTTTGGTGTCCCACAGATTATCCTTTGTGACAATGGTGCACAATTTATCTCTAAAGATTTTCAGAATTTCGTTAAAAGTTACAAAGTTCAAAAAATTTGGTTTAACGCAAAATATCACCCCCAAGTAAACCCTACCGAAAGAGTAAATCGAGTTTTAATTACCGCTATTTCGTCCTATATTAATTCAGACCATACTACATGGGATGAACATATCTTCAAAATTGCTCAAGCTTTGCGTACATCTAAACACGAAGCAACCCAATTCACTCCGTCATTTCTTGTTTTTGGAAGATATACCCCAATCGATGGGAGTTACTATGGTTTAGTGCCTGACGATACTAACGTAATTGAATTTGACGATAAAGTACGTTGGGACAAGGACCAACAGTCATTACCTTCTATCTTTAACGACGTTAGAAAAAATTTGTTAAAAGCTTACGAAAAGAGCAAGGACCATTATAACTTACGTAAACGAAATATTTCCTTCGCCTTGGGCGAACAAGTTTGGAAAAAGAATTATGTCTTATCGGATGCATCTAAGAAATTTTCTTCAAAATTAGCCCCTAAATTCATTCTTTGTAAGGTCACTCGTGTTATTAGTCCCCTTATCTACGAACTTCAGGATGCTGAAGGAAAACGCCAAGGCAGGTGGCATATTAAAGACCTTAAGCCATTCTCTGCTGATCCAAATGCTACTTGAGTTTTTCACGTTCTATTTTCCTTACAATTTACCTAATATTTTTTGTTCTCACCATCAATTAGTTAACTTTAATTACTTATTCCTTCTCTCATATAGTATATAATTTCTTACACGTTTAACTTTACTTACCTTAATTTAGCTATCTTTTTCTTTTGGTTGACTTTTCCTTCACCATACCGTTAGATATATATCACTTCATTCTCTACACCTCCCAATATAACTCTGTCGTTTCATTTAATTAACCCTAGAACTTTTCCTACTACATATTATTTGGTTTTTAGTATTTTCTTATATGGTTTAATTGTGTGGTAATTGTCGTAACTTTGGTTGCAATGACTCATTGAATTTTTATGATTGGTTTTAGCTGATGTTGAGTGAATGCTTTCTTCTTTGGGCTCACATAGTGTTCGCGACCTATGCCATTGTAAGAAATAGTTCATATTCGCAGTTGCCAAAAATTAGGATTATCTATTCCATGTGTTTTTCCTCTGAATTATTGCAGTCGCCCACATTATACTACATCATTATTTCTTTCTTTTTCTATTAAATCAACATAACTTATAAACTTTTTTTTTTCATTGTTTTTATTGAACTTTGTGGTGAGGTGCTATTGCTTCTTAATGTTATCTTATTAAATTCTCGGTTGTTTTAACATATGGGGACAGTGTATCTGTATTTAACTGCTTATAATTGGGCTTTTGTGTGTGTTTAGGGTGCTACCGATTTGAAATACTACCTTAAGTATCTGTAATGATACCTTTAAGTTGTCGTGTCTACCTTTGTCTGATTTTCTTATCGTAGTCAATGTACTCGTTAGGAAAATGATCGCACTAGTTCTCTTGAGAGTCTAGTGAATGTCAACATATGATATATCTTATCTTGTCGGATCAATATCGCAGGTGGTCCTTCAGACTGCGCTGTGTTTAATAGGGACAATTCTCTACCTTCTCTCGGACGCTTGTCCAAAAACTATACTTTTTTCTTAACCCGATATCTCCGCTATGCCTTATTCTTCTTTCGGTGGACCTGTTCTTGTCCCGGAACACCCGTCTGCCACATAAGAATGATGTTCCCTCATTCTGAGCTACTGACCACACTGGTTGGTTGAGTAGCGCTTTGCTATCCACCTTTCCCTCTGTCGCTTTTGCTCAATGCGAGCCCTTCCTCTACTTTCTTCTACCTGGAGGTGCCTCTTATGCACTCCAAAAAACCAACCTCCTTCTTTTTACCTTTCCTATTTCTACTGCCTTTTCATTTCTGTTAGTCACCATGTGGTTGCGCGGGAGGTTTCCACAGACACCTGGACCATGTCTCTGCGAATCTTTCGTGGGGTTATGCGGTGCCGCTGTCAGTGCATGGGCTCTGGCAGTGAAGGTATGTATGAGTGTGTGAATGTGTGAGTGAATGTGTATATCGTTATATACCGTGTGGATATCGGGTGAATAGTATCACCGATATCAATTACCGCCGGGTGCAGGAATGCATCCAAATGTCTTTGCCGGTCTCTCGTGCTGTTTCGTGCAAACGGATCTGCTTCACAGGTTTCTCTTTTTAGAGGGCACGAGTTAATCCCATTTAAACGGCTCTACTGGAGCCACTCTATGTTGTTATTCATTGTCTTGGGTAATAACTAGGCCAATATCTTTGTCTTCTTTATTATCTTTGACAGTACCCTTAGTTTTAATATCGTTATCTTACCGATTACCTTTAGTAATAACTTTAGTTTAGTCTCGTTATCTTACCGATTACCGTTAGTAATAATTTTGGTTTAAATTCTCGTTATCTTACCGACTACCGTTAGGAATAACTTCGAGTTAGTTCGCGTTATCTTACCGGTTATCTTTAGTAATAGCTTTTTTAAATTCATGTCACCTTACCTACTATCTCTTATAATCACTTTAGCTTAATATCGTGTTATCTTATCCAGTATCTCAAATAATAACTAAAGCTTAATACCGTTATCTTATTCATTACCTTTGAGGATAACAACTTAAGCTCAATATCATTATTTTATCTATTATCTTTAACATCAATTTGAGATCTTGTTTTATCTTTTTATCGTCCTAACGTGTGGTATATATGACCAGAAGTGGGAATTATTTTTTTTCCCTGAAATTTAAGTGAAAAAGCTAACCCGATTTAGAAATGTAATTTGTCAGGTTAGCATATAAGGATTTAGTAGGTGGTACTTTTGGTAAATTTGTTGATTCACAACTATGTCATGGACAAGTTTTAAATGTGCATCGTTAGAAAACCAAGGTACCAGTAACAAAATTTGCTAGAGTGCAAAGTGACTCACTCTATGAACATTTTTAAATTTGGGCACTTCTTGCCAAAAAGAAGAATAGTTTTGATGCAACACTCATGTGTGTTTGCACATAAGAACTTTTATGTTAACTTTAGTTAGATAGGTTTAGATAGTTTAGGCGACTTGTCGCACCCGTGTTAGTTTAAGTAGTGTTTCATGCTCCCCGACAAATTTGTGCTGTCGATAATTAGTGTAGTCAAAGACTATCGGGCTACCTATTCCGTTTCCTGGTACTTCGGTAGACGTGTTATCGGTCGAAAAAACCAGGTGGCGCCTTATATAAACATTTTGTAGGTTTTAAGTTAGGGTTTATGTAGGGTAGTTAGGACTTAGATTATAAGCTGTTACTGTGCTAACAGACTTTTTCTTTTTTTAAGTTTTTTCTTTTGTGGCTTTGTCGCGATTGTTACGTGCCATTGCCACTTAAACATTGTTTTAGGTTAGTTTTTGGTGTACGGAAGTTTCGCGGCATATTTACAAATACGCGGTGCGCGGGAATCTTTTAAATAGACTAGGCGGTACTTCCGTACGTCAGAGTAGTGAGCTTGCGCAGTGTGCTTATCCCTAGAGGGGTATAGGAATACTAGACAAGGGTGGGGAGAAGTGTTTCCGTGACGCGATAACGTGGCTTTTTACCGGGTATCGTCGAGTGAAGTACTGGTTTTTCTTTTCTGGTAACGTATCGTTAGGTTTACCTATGTAGATATCCTATCTAATTATCTTTGTTTATCTACCCTCATACCTTATTATCTTCCTGTCCAATCCCTACATAGGTAAGACATCTGCCGCCACCTAGGCGCACCGATCTCCACGCCTGAGGATGAAGACTCATGACTACCTTAGCTAGCCGGAGCTGATTCGTACGCATTTGAGAGCGTCGACGTATCATCTCTAATTCCTCGGGAAGGAGCCCCGATGGACTTCAGAGAATCCAACTGTAACGCAATCCCGCCGGATACCGGATTCCTTATGTAAGTAATCCTTTACTTATTTTGTGTGCCTTATTCTTTGTGTTAAAAATTGAGTAAATTTACGTAGTATTGCGTAATATTGATGACATCATTAGTAGTTGACCGCGCCCCAAATCTGTATAAGAATTAGTGCTGCCAACTGTTGATAGTGTCTATTACACCTCGCTTCCGGTGTTGTATTTATCAAACTTGGTAAATATAACCACCGTGGCGTAAGAACAGTTTCTCAGGACTAGCCACTATAGTTGTTCAGCAGTAACCGAACACTACCATAAAACAAGCCATACTATTAATTTAAATCAAATAAAATTGGTAACTAAAATGCCCTTTTTCGAAATGACAGACCAGATAAAATGTGAAAATCAGTAAGAATCCCAACAACATTAATAGAAACGAGAGTTGCAAAATTCACTCTATATCAAAAGCAGTACATAGTGTACGAAAACATAAACTGTAACATTCAGTTAAGTGTACTAATATCAATCAATCACATTGTGCTGTTGACTTACGCTGCAGGACTTGTAGTTCCTGTTGAGATAAGGCATTTTTGGTTCTAGGCATGTGTGCTCGTCCCTACGTAGCTTTGCTTGAAATCACAACCTACCTACAAAATTGGAAGTGTGTGGCAACACACACCAAAGTAGTAATCTATGTCTCATTCTGATGTTCCTTTTGAAAGCTGACCAAGCAATCTTATTAGTATCTATTACGACAGGTTTAAATCCTGAACAAATTTATTACATTATCACTGAGGGTCAAGTCTAAAAGAATATTAAAGGTTAAGTCATTGGTTACTATTCAGGAGCAAGCCAGTGATACCAACCGACCTCTGATTGAAAATCTTCATGACTAAATTAAGTATATCAATAATTTTTGATCCCGATCCAGATAAAACAGCAATAAAGTCACAAATTCTACGGTTTCCAGTTACTGAAACTCAAAATTTATGTAAATGCTAAATTTGGCGATGTGCTTATAGGTTATTTTTTTTTTATAAAGAAACATTTAAGTAATTAAGCAAAGGTTTATCACAAATATAAGATAAATAAAGCTAGTGATCATAATACAACCAAATATAACAACACTGTGGTTTTAATTGGCACAATCTTTTTTATAATAAACAATAGTTATTTAATTATGCAATCCTTGAGAAATTTAAGTTATAATTAGATATTAAAAGTAGGACAATCCTCGTTTTCCAACCTAAAATTAATTACTGTGACTGGTACAACATATTTCACACACATGTTTAAAGAAAAATAAGTGCCAAGGAAAGTATATTAAAAAACTTGTTTCCTTACCGCGGATTCCTCTGGCTGAGAGTAACTAATTTTACACTCTGAGGGTACTTTGTCAACTGATTTTTTAAGGCAGCAGCAGAACACTTTCTTTTTTCTATTAAGTAGTGAAGCCTCTGGCATCATTGAATTTGTCAACCTTTAATTTCTATTTAGCACAACACAAACAACGCCCTGAAAAACTAGTTGGGAAAAGTATAATCATAAATAATTTTAGAATACCTAAGCACGCGCTGCTGCTTTACTACTAAATAATTCAAACCTTGTTAACAATATGTTAATGATATCCACAAAACATTATATTTATCACTAGTTAAAAGTTTATCTGGAAGGAAGCGGTTTCATTTCATTTTTCTTTTTTGATATCGGCTTTTGCCACTATAATTGAATCGGTAATTGATATTAAATTATAATAATATTTATAAACCAAAACAAATATTGATCGTGTTTATTCGAGCAACATAGGTTAAAAACTGCTTTAATTACGAGCTTTTCCCACCAAGTTTTTAAAAATATCTCAAGGTGAAACATCCTTTCGGTATTCAACTAAATTACAACAATAATTACGGAACTCCAAGTACCTCAATATTTTAACTTCACTAAAACTGCCTACCATGTTTTGCATATTGTAGCTGTAATTTAATTAGCTATTTCTAGCTATACATCACTGCACATTAAAAATTTAAGTTTCACGTCACTAACAAGACAACAGTAACATAACCTATATTAAAAAGAAATAAAACGTTTAGATTGATAGGAGGAATTAAGGGTAACGCAACAGTTTAACTTATTTTTACACTGTTTTGACATGATAAATAAAACACGTATAATCTTTCATGATTCATTAAACAAGCACTTAGTTTCTATAAGTGATCTAATCTGTAAATTAAAAATATTAATATGAGTGAGTGTATACCTTTCAAATTTTGTTATGTGCTTCATGCTAACCTGGGAAGAGCATATGAGTAAATTAAATAAAATTCTAGGTAGTTTTAATTAAATAAGCCTAAGAAACTAGTTTATTTTTTGAGAGACGGTCATAATAGGAGTACTTACAGTTACAGATTTAAAAGTGCAATAACTGTAACCACAATATTTTATTTTATAAATGCAAGGTATTGGTACAAATCTAAAAATAAGTTTAACATAGAAACATCGAAAAAAAGCTACGTGGTTCAACCTTAATAACCACAAATAATAGAAAGTGGACTTAATTAAGGATAGTTAAGTAACATCGCCACTCATCGATCTTACTAAAATAGTTTGTTGTTGCATAGCAATCGGCGGATAAAATTAAATCAGCAGGATTTCTACAGATGTGCACGATACACAACTACTACATAGATAGTGTATGCGGTGTACAGTTGCTAGAAGGTTAAAATCAAGATCAATAAATATTCAATATATACAAAGCTGGTTGAATTTTAGATAAAAGCATTAAATTCACTACTAAAAATACTTATTCGTTAGTAAAACAACACACGAGTTAGCTTTTAGGCCTCTTGGAGCGACTTTGTAAAAAGTTTTTCCCAAAAACATCTTCTAACAAATTTATTTTATACTGAATTACAATGATTAAATTTACAAGTACGTTATGTTCATTAACGTTGGAGATCGAAATTATTCTAACTCGACTTTCACTAATTTAATAAATTAGAATTATGGTGAGTAGCTGAACTGACAACAATGTTAAAGTTGAGAAGCTCTAGACTGACCGGCCATCTTGAGCTCTAACGGGTATTTATGCTATCCCTGCCCCCCACATTGCTTATGGGAACTGCAGATCTAATGTCTGCTTATTTCTGTATTGAATACAATGTAACAATCATAATTCTAATAATTGCTGTCTTATAACCTACTGTGACCTGCACCTGCAGTATCACGTTACGTCTGGAATACAATGCCTGTTTCCGTTCTCACTGCCTGGCTTATTGAACTTTCGTTAACCTTTTTATTATATCCTTCAATATTACATTGTTGCATCTAACTTAAGTTTTAATAATTCTTAATGGTTCCATTAACGATTTATATATATATATATATATATATATAAATGTATGATTTTCTTGGGTTTTAAGGTCATTTAACTTGAAAAAAATATATACGAACAATACAAATCTATGCCATCTTTATTTTTGAATAACAATTTTACCAAACGTTTCGGCCGTACGTTCCAGCCTTTCTCAATGGTTCAAACAATCCCGTACATTTACTTGAAACGGAATATATGTTTTAAACCAATGTGACTAGGAAATTAAAATTGTTTCCGCTAACATAATAATTAAATTTAAACGTGTTTCATCATAGTCTAGTGATAAAAAAAGTAATAAAAATTGACGTACGCGTCTATAATAGATGCGGTATATAAAATTGGATGTTTGATACTAGTTTTGGTAGTTTCCGTTTCAAGTAAATGTACGGGGTTGTCTGAACCATTGAGAAAGGCTGGAACGTACGGCCAAAACGTTTGATAGAATTGTTATGCAAAAAATAAAGATGTCATAGATTTGTATTGTTCGTATATATTTTTTTCAAGTTAAATGACCTTAAAACCCAAGAAAATCATACATTTAAATATTACAAATATCAAGGTCAAGAAATATAGTAAAAATCCATCATATATATATATATATAAATATATATATATATATATATATATATATTGTCGTGGAAATTATAGGTTAAAAAGGATATATAGGTCAAGATAATAAATTTTTAACAACCGTGTATATAGGAAATAGGAACAATTTATTTACGCGCCAAATTAATTAGTTGTGACATTGAAAACGGACGGATACTAACATATTTTGTATTTCTAAATTAGCATGTTAAATTTGCATAACGTGTAGAAGCTTTAGAGTACATGAAACCCAAAGATACGCATAATTAGCTTTAGCATTTTAAATCAAGCGCATCGGATAAGAAACGGAACTTTTGGGTATAGAAAATCAATAATTTAAACGCATATTTCCATTTAACTAAACTAAACGTTCGTTATACAAATCCTAAGAAATGCTAGAATTTGGAATTATAATTTTAAACGGACAGTTTGCTTCATAGAAACACCTGATAGTTAAATTGTCAAGTTCAAAGAACTGAAATGTACGTTGGCACAGAATTCTGTAGAATTGTTTGTAACGGTTGATATACAAGCTACTAAAATAACAGATGCTTTGAAGGCAAAGTAAAATGGAATATCCATAATGTAAAACAGACAGAGAACACGTATAATAAAATGTTGGTTAAAATACTCGTCTAAAGTAGGCGGTAGATTTGGAGGTCAACCACAATATCGATTTTCTGTTGCTTGAGTGTGATTCTAAAAGACACAGTAAATATGGGTGAAACGAGGAAAGATAGCTAGGGGTTGGACGTTAAAAACGGGGGAAAGTAATATAATTGATCGACTGCTAAAAATTTTGAAAAACTCGCGTCGGTTAGATGTTGTTAAACAGATTTCAATGTAAAAGCAGGGTAGACTGGGAATTTTCGAATGTAGAAGTTCGTTACGTACAAAATTTGTCGAATCTCTTTTGAAAAATAAGCTTTTCGACGGAAATAGGGTCCGTGAGGGGTGTTCAAAATCATATAAATACACTAGCAGAGGTATTAAATCTCTTACTTACTTGCTCTTACTTGCTCTTACGTTTCACTGATTCTTGTACGTCGCTTATTCGTTGACTTATAATACAACATTATAAATTAAAAGTGTAAAACGCTGTTAGTAACGTACATTGATAATGTATTAAAAGTGCGATTTGCACAAGTGGGTGCTGGCTTATAGAAGGTGCTGTTACTACACGCAACGATATAATGAAAGGATGGTATTAGGGTAAGCGAGTTAAGAAGTTTGAAACAAGTATGCGTGAAGTTTAGTGATTACGGAAGGTTAAGCTTGGTTAAGACAGTCATCGGGGTAGAAACACGGAAGGCGGTTGCAGAGATTTGGATAGCGAGTAAAAAATGGGTTGGATTGATGTATAACAACGAAGTGTATAGACAACGACGGAAGTTTTGGAACACATCTTCAGAGGTAACGATGGAAGAAGCTTACTCCAGGTAATGAAATTAATTTCTTGCTTTTCCTTGAACATTTGTGCTGGTATTTTGTGCTTGAGTGTTTTGACTTATTGGGGGCATATCTTATTACCATCAAAACTCGTTTGAAGGGGTATATGTAAAGGACAATTGATATTTATTATTTAAAAATGTTAACAAATGACATAAAATTTTGTTGTAAGGAGTAAACGGGTCTTTAGGTTTATTTTAAACAAAAATGCGATGTTTAAAAGCATTTAGAGTAACTGGGTTATACTGAGCTCACCATAGACCAGAATAAAAATCAATTTAGGGTTGCACGACGGGCCCATCTACTCGTCTAAAATAAAATTGTTGAAATAAATAAAAATCATGAAATTTTAAAAGGTTTAAGGATTGAAATGGTAACAGTTTATGAAACTGTATATACCAATGTGTAAATATTTTCTTGCTAATAGAAACTTCTTAATATGTGTAAATAAAAAGGTTGTATGTCTTGTTGCATTATTTGAGTGGTAATTTCATTTGACTGTATTTGTGAGAAAGAATGAACGTAGGATGGTAGGTATCGAAGAAGAAGCAAATTTTAGAGCTAGCCAGGGTGTACAGAAATAAGGAGGCGTTCTAAAGGTATGTTTTTAAAATTAATTTTCAGAAAATTTTTATGACAGCCCTATAAGGTTGGGAGGTATCCACAGCAATATATATATATATATATATATATATATATATATATATAAGGATATTAACTTTTTTTAACAAAACGGGCACTTGCTCAATTAGGAGTAGATGTTAGCGTTTTTTTGTTGTTATTGATTTTTGAAATGATGTTTTGTAATGCAGATTAGGTGTAGAAAAGTAGAGGTTTTTTACTCTAAACAAAGGTGAGAATATTGTACGTTGTAAGAAAGCTCTGTCAATCCCAGATGCAGTAAGAACTGCTAGACAGTTACTTTAAAACTCATCTCCCTATTGAACTTTTTGTGTTTTCCTCGGGTAGGTTGGTGCCCAAAAACTTTAACATAGACGAGGGGAGTTTATAGACCTTTCAAGGTAAGCATACAAGTATTTCGTAGAAGTGTCACAACTTGTACATTCCTAAGAGTATTATATTTGCTTTTATAGGATCCACTCTGCATCACTTTAAGCTAGCGGGTGCACCAATTAATTTTTGTCATTCCGCCTCCTGTAGAGCAAAAATAATCAAGCAATCAATCAATTCGGCACGTAACACCACTACACCGCTAGCCGGAGATGAGGAGTTTTTCACACCGATCACTGCCTTCCCGCTGGGTTGGTTTTGTTCAGTTTCTCCTTTACTCTATTATCCATGCCCGTTAATCCTATTCCAATTCTTAATTTTGACACGACCTTTGTTGGGACTAGTTCTTGAATTTCTAAATTTTTCTTCTTCTTCTTGTCCCTTGTTACAAATGGTGTGCTATACTTCGTTCGGCATGCATTTATCCAAGAACCTAACCATTCTGAGGTATCTTTGATATTCTAACAGTTAGATTAAGGTATGTCTAACGTGACCTAAATTGTGTTTATATGACGTACAACCGTTTCATTAGAAATGAAATGGCGTAGTAATTTTATAGAAGTTTGAGTATCATTTTTGCGTAACCTTTAGAGAACTTCCAGTCGATGATTATTAGGTTATCAAAAGCCTTACTGCATATAATGACATATTGTGGTGATATGGTAATTTTTCAATACGTGACAGAAGTTTGGATACCTTGTTTCAGAAGATTTGAGGCGCAGAACTCAAACCGAGCTTTCCAAAATGAATGATTAAATTTCGTTCAATGTATGATGTCTGGATGAAATATAGCACATTAAAACTACGGAATCATTTGTATTTACTTTCAAAAGCCAATAAAAAGTAATATTTTTAAAATAAAAGCTTAATCAAAAGCGTAAGTTTTAATTGAAATTTAAAGAAAATTAGATGGCATTGTGTATAAGTCTACATTCATATAATTCATCTAAGAGATTTTAATAAAACGTTAAAAAAAGGAAATCTTCGGAAAATTTACTTTAATTCCCATGAAAATGTAAAGGTTCATAATCAGAACTCTTTGCGAAGTTAATTAAGAAGCTTCAGAATTGGAAATGCGGTTCAATTATCTCTTATCACTTGAATCCGTTATGAAAGTTTTTGGCGTTTACGTTGAACTCAGTCGACTTGAAATATTTCATCAATAACTTTGAATCGAAATAATCTTGCTTTCGATCAAAATCCGACGCAATTGTGCCGACAATTTCAAGTGGAACGTATTATACAGAACGATGAGATCTGTTCTTTGCAATATATGTGGCAGCATATGAACATCAATAGCGGAAACTTCCAAGTGGAAATAGAGATGCAATTTGTACGACAAGTAATAAATTCGCCAAAAATTTAGATTCGTGATATCTAAAGTTCGTATCTCAATCCGCAATACTTTCAATATATTCTACTGGGTACTGGCAATGGAATCTATGACAATATGGCATTCGAGTAATAATAATAAATATTTCCTATCTGCTGTGCCAGAGCGGTCGTTTGTGAAATTATCATCCACCAGCATTCGCCGTCCAATGTCTGGTAGAGTGCCAGATAGAGAAAATTGAGGCTTAGAGCGAAACGGAACCATTAAATTAGTATTTAAAACTGGAAACAACGTTGCAGAAGCTTAGCGCTCTATTCAAACACTGATATATGTGCTGCCAGTTAAAGTACAGTGCAAACTCATGCCGGAGATAATTATATTTTTTATTACTGCAGGTATTTTAAACTGCCATTTGTAGCAAGCTATTCTCTCCAAGCACAATTTCATAAGCTTGTATTATGTGAATACTTAGCACTGAGTAATTCAAAAACGTCATTTCGATTTGTTAGGTAGCTCGTATTTTATTATTACAAAGGGTTGTTAATTAGAATTATCATTAGTTTGATTCAATTTAGTTCATAATGTTCTTTATTGTTGGCTATCTCTGGGCCTTATGCATTTCCTAGGGGTTCATTCTAAGTAAGAAACATTTCTAGAATATAAACATAATAAAAATGATAAATAAATATGTTCTTAAGTTGGAGCTTATGAGCTCTTGCTCTTGTAGTCTCGGTCTGCGTTGTTGGATATTGCCTTTGGGAACATCTGAGTGGTAGGTAACGATGAATTGTATGGAAGAATGTGTATGTGGTTCGGGACCGCTTGTTTAAGGAACTGATGGTTTGGTGAGTAGGATTTCGTAAAGAATAGGTTTAAAACTAGGACATTCGTTTCGGGAGTTGGGAATAGCGGTCTAGGTAAATTGCGTCTTTGAGGTTTACTTGTAGATGCGTATACAGAGAACAGAAGAGTATAACAAGGGTTGGAGTTTCTAGATGTAATAGGTCGGTGCAGGGACAGAATGGAGAAGGGGTTAGGTTGAATCGCGATGTAGGTTGTTATGGAATTTCTCCTGTCCGGTTAGGAATTGGATCGTAGCACTCCCGAAGAAGAAAATGTGTGGTACGATGTTGGTATTGTCAAAGAAGTTGTCATATACGTATTTGGCTGTTGTTGCCAGGAGCGGATAATGGAATTTAGGATTCTGGATTTGACGGCAGTTTTGGCTAAAGATAGCTATTCAGTAGGGTTTTCTTGTTCTGTCGTGAAGTATTATTTGACTTTGTTGTTTAAGATTGCGGGTTTGGATGACAGAGTTTAGGATTTCAATTGGGGGGATTGCAGCAAGTGTGGAATGCGGCTGAGGAGGTGGTTCGGTATGCTATTAAGAAGTATAAAAGGAAAGGTGAAATAATGGTTTTTAAGGAGCTTCTGGAAGCTGGAGGTGTTAAGGGAAGTCTGGAGTTGACGACATAACAAATGATTGGGACGTTTGATATGGCGGAGGATTAGTCTGCGTATACGTTTATTCAGGTATACCTATTTTGTTAAAACACGCTGGATATTGTTAAGAATAAAATTTGTTTTAGTTCGGAGTTTGGAGAGGTGGGTGTTGGTTATGAGTCTTGCGTCTAACTCATTCTGAGGTATGTAGTTGTTAATGAGAAAGTATTAGGGTTGTTTAAGATTCTGATAGTGGGGCTTTTCTAAAGGTCTACGAAGCCTTTAAAGAAGAAAATTTTAGTTTTAGACGGTGATATAAACGTCCTGTCATAACGTGATGTAAACAAAACCGTCACTTTGCATATACCACAATACAAAGATGTACTTTTAAGCAAATATCGATTATAAAATCTTAAATCTAAATAACATGTATATATATATATATATTGCTGTGATATACCCCTATATTAGGCCCCACGACTTGGTTGATCATAAAATGCTGTGATTATTCTATTTAGGGTTAACAAGCCCTTATGATGGGTACCATAAAATGCTGTGTTATTTTTTGTTAGCCCCTTGTTATTTTAATATTTATATTTAGCCCCTACGCTTGGGTGCCATAAAATGCTGTGATACTTCACCAGCCCCTACGATGAGCGTCATGCATAAAAATTAAATCAACGGAAAACCTATATGAATTGGCTTGATAAATATTTAACAAGTGCGTTAAATATATCATCATTAACGCAGATTAAATTAAGCATTATTTGAAAATCGTACGTGATAGAAAAGTATTACATTTGTTCAAAAATCCAATTTAACTAGGAAATATACAAACACCAAACTTATTTCTATTTAGATTAGATTAACAAGGATACGTGATTTAATAAACGAAAACTTCAGGGATTCCTAAACTAAAGGTAATGTTATTAAATGAATACGTGAGAACTTGAGCGTTCTTCCAAGTAATTAAATTACACAATTGGTAAAGTTTCCGAAATAACACAAGAGATAAGACAATTGGTGTCGCCTAATACGTGGAATCAACAAATAGCAAACAAAAGGGCAAGGCCTATAAATACGATAACAATTGAAAAACGAGTTAGTATACATTTGAAACTGGCCAGTCATTATACTCAAAAGTGCTAAATTATTCACGCAAACAGATAAATAAAAGTAAACTGAAAATCATTTTTATAAGAGTGTAAAAATTGTGTAAGCAAGCCGTTTTACTACAGACGTAAGTAAACTAGATTTAGTGAAATTATACAATTTCTAAAAATAAATAAAACAGGGCTCTTGGGTACGATCTTGGGTACGAGTTTTGGATACGACTTTGGATACGATTTTGAATACGGTTTCGGATACGAGTCAGGGAGACTCTGGAGATTACGGCCTGTTAAATTAATTTGGTAATCACTGACATGGTAAATATTCTATTACTGTTTTGTTAATTACGGAGATGGAAACCTTTTATTGGAATAAACTCATTAATAACGATTTGGATAGTATTTTGGTTGAATGTCGATTTTGAAATTCGACTCAAAACACTCAGACTGGACATGAAAACCCTTGGGGATGCAGAGAAGCTACTGAACCACTTCAGGTTAGATATTTTGATATGATTTATTTCTGTAAACTGTTTTAATTCAATAATAATTCAAAAATGTAAGAGTCGACTAAACTGGGGATTCTTTGATAAATTTATGAAAGGCAATAGGCATCTTGAAACGTTTCAAAATTCTCTAAATACAACAAAATCTCGTTTTGTTGGCTTCATTTTCTCAAAATCTGACAAATTGTAAATATTCTGAAAAAGGGGAAAATATTTAAAAAGGTTGTAAATATTTAATCATTATACTGTGTATTGTAGAATTGCTTTATTTAATTGAATCAGCTAGTTGAAGAAAAGAGATCTATAAATTAACTTTTTTAGAAGTGCTTGACTAATATAAAAAAAATATCATAGCATTTTATGCATGACGCACATCGTAGGGGCTGGTGAAGTATCACAGCATTTTAGGGCACCCAAGCGTAGGGGCTAAATATAAATATTAAAATAACAAGGGGCTAACAGAAAATAACACAGCATTTTATGGTGCCCATCGTAGGGGCTTGTTAACCCTAAATAGATTAATCACAGCAATATATATACAGGGTGAGTTTTTTTTCATTTTTACTATCGACATCTTGGAAATGGTTAGAGATAGAGAGAGACGCTCAAGAGACGCTCATTAGGTCGGAGGCAATTACACCCTTTGAGGCAATTTCACCCTATCCTAACATGCTACATATATTCGACATATATCCGGATATATATCGATGCGCACCCTTGCCCAGTTCGACCTAGGTTGGATTAAATCCGACTTAGGACGGATAACAAAGCTGTTCCTAAACAAGAGAATGTAAGCGATATGACGGTGTCCGACATATTTGGCTATCTTCGGCAATATGCGCCCCCACTCTGTAGGATACATAAAGGGTAATTTTTCGTATTCAATTTCGTATTCGACAGTAGCTAGAACGGTAAACATGAGCGTCTCCAAGGTGATTAACGTTCCTCAACTTTTTGGGAATACAGTGAAACCAACAAATGAGCGATTTGGATTGTGGCTTTTGGCAGAAAATATGTGCAACAATAATCTGGTGACAGATATTGGTAATATTTGTTATGTCGAAGGCGAACAGATGCTGAATGGTGGACTACACACATCAATTACAGAACCATTTTGTGACAATATAATGTTGGTTAAAATTTGCGACCTTTTTGACGACGAGCAAACATCTGCAAACAAAAGAATGTTTATCCTAAAAAAAGAAATTTGTGGTGCATTTAACAGCTATCTACAAAGAAAGTTCGACCGATTTGTTTCCGCTAGGCATGGTGTTAAAGCTAAGCTTTCGTTTTCTCTGGAAAGCACTAACAAGATGGGCCAGGGAGTAAAAAAAATTATCGGAAAAAAAGACCTCAAAAGCATTAATAAAAAATTCCAAAATCTTATATGTGTTCCGTACAAAGTGGAACTAGCAAGATGTTAAGTTGGAAAATTTATTGGAGGAACTACCAGATATATTAGACAAACTCAAAAAAGATTATTACTATCTTTTTGACATTGATGTAACCCAAGATTTTGCGGGCATATTTAGCAAGATGGAGATGTGTAATTATTTAATTATAAACCATAACTTTTGCTATAAAAGCGAATACGAAAAAAAGTGCAATATTATAGTTCACAACGATTAAACTGTGGGAATTGATTGTTTAACATGGCTAACAACCAATGCAAGAATTAAGATATACAACAAATTTGCGTGTCAGATAACAAGTCGTGGTGTTAATGAACAACTTGGCAATCATATACTAGATTTTTACGTTGTCCAGATGTACGTTTAAGGGAAACATTTGCGTCTACTTTGGCCAAAGAACATGGTGTTACGCGATTAGAAGCGACAATATACAACTGTACAATTGGAAAACATGTCAGTGCGCAACGGGTGTATAATCCCTTAAAAGACTGTTTAACCTTATTGGAAGATAGTAAGTTATACTTCCTAAAGACGCCAATGTATTCGGTACCACTTGCCAAAATGTGGAGTAAGCTATCGGGCAAGCTGCAAAATAGCTGCTGTTCAGTGTATAATAACCTACTACGTTGTCGGAAAAACCAGAGGAAATGGAAAAATTGATAAAGTATGTGCTTTCAGCTTTTAGTTTTAACTATTTACCTGTAAATTATTTGGAGATAGTAGAGGAGGAAGATAGACAAGATAAAATAAAAATCTTACACAGGTGCTACATTAAAGCAGGTAGTTCATATTTTACATAATCTGCAATACCATATTCTACAATCCCAAAAGAAATAGTCATTTCGGAATTGGAGTTGATAAATACGCCTAACATTCGACCAGAGGTTGTACGACAACGCGAGTTATGTATCCCCCAATTTACCTATATATATACTGAATAATAGAATCTGATACGAATTATTTGAAATTGTTAAGTTAATTGCAACAATGTAATACAAGGATAACCCAGACAGGTTATTAACAGTTCATGAGAACGGATATGCAACTTTGTATCCGAGAGGACAGTGATACTGCAGGTGGCAGGTCACAGGCGGTTAAAATACCGCAATTACCAAAGAAATAAGATTGTTGATTGATTGATTAAATTGGGAAGGGTGACTTAAAGCCACGCGCACTTAGGCCTCCTGGTGGGCTCATTGTGCTGCCTTCCTTGCCCTAGGTTAGTCCTTCATTGCCCAACCACCCGACCTTGCAGGTGAATTTGAGGATGTCGGACCAGGGGGTGTCTCGAATTCCGATCTTCTCGGGCCAAAAGTCCCCCAGCATGGATCCTCGAAGTCGGGCGAGTACCGGACAGGTGCACAGAATGTGCTCCGCCGTCTCATCCTTCTGTTGACAGCCGCGACAGGTGGGGTTGTCTGACAGACTCATCCTGTGCAGGTGCTTCCTTAAAGTGCAATGCCCGGACAGAATACCTACTAGTAGCCGTAGTTTCTGTCTTGGCAAGCGTATGACAAATTATTCTATTTTGGTCATGGGAGACCTTATAAACATTTTTGCCTGCCGGCAGCTTAATGTACAAGCCCACCTATCCTTGTGACGGCGGTGGGTTATTTGTCTTATCATGGCGAACACCACCGATGGCGCAATAGCAACCGATTGCTCAGGGCCGACAAAACCCCGAGCCGCTCCCTGCCTCGCCAAAGAATCTGCCTGTTCGTTACCATGTACTCCTGAATGCCCTTTGATCCAAACCAGTTCAAGGGCGTTTGTATTAGAAGCGAGCTCGAGAACACGATGGCATTGGTATACCACCCCCGAGAGAAGCTTCTGCTTGTTTAAGCTCAGAAGAGCTGCTCTACTATCGCTCAAGATGCGTATAGCTTTGTTCTGGATTCCACGTTCCAGTATGGCGTTAGCGCCATGCATGATGGCTATGACCTCCGCTTGGAAGACAGTTACCAGCCTGCCCAGCGCAACACTTTCATGAAGGTCTAGGTCATCGGAGAAAATGCCTGCCCCGGTACCTTCATTTGTTTTGGAACCATCTGTGTAGATGGAGATCTCCGTTAAGGAGGCGTCCTCAGTGTTTAAACAAACCCCAAAGCGCTTCCTGGAAATCATTATGGGTGCGATCGAATCAACCACTCCTCCCAAGATAGGGGTGTTCTGCACCGCCTCTCTTAGTATGTTGTGGTGTCTACCACCGCCTCCCTTATCGATCCATAGACCTTTGAACCGCAGCCTCATTGCCGCTCTCAAAGCCATCTCCACATGTAGGTCCAGCGGAGTGAGGCCTAAGATGGCTTCTAAGGCTGCAGTAGGTGTGGAACGCAATGCACCTGTAATGTTTAGACAGGCCACCCTTTGGATATGAGTAAGGTCTTTGACTGTATGGGCCAGTCTGGTCCTGCGCCACCAGACTACAGCGCCATAGCAGAGCATCGGCCTTACTACCATGATGTATAGCCACAGGACAGCCTTTGGTGGAAGACCCCAAAGTTTGCCTATGGCACGTTTGCATTGCCAGAACACTTGGTTGGCTTTGCTAGTTTTCATTATTAGGTGTTTGGCCCAGTTCAGCTTCTTATCAAGTATAATGCCCAGATACTTGACTTCTTCTGATAAGGGCAGAGAAGTTTGGAAGAGCATTGGCAATTTGGTTACCGTTAGCTTCCTTTTATTGGAAAACAACACCAACGCCGTTTTGTTGGGGTTGATGGTTAAAAAGTTATCGGAGCACCAGAGCTCCGTGATCCTTAGTGCTGCTTGCATCAAATTACACAGCACCTGTTTGAATTTGCCGACTATTAGAATAGCTAAGTCGTCGGCGTAACCTAGCGTGTAGAAACCTGCCTCATTAAGACGTTGGAGAAGGCTGTCCACTACTAAGTTCCATAGTAGCGGTGACAGCACGCCCCCCTGGGGACAGTCTTTATCCACCACCCTAATTACTGAGGTTTCCCCCACATTTATGTGTACCCGTCGACATCGCAGAATCTGCATGGTAAACTGAGGGTGTCCTCAGCTCCATGTGTCCGTAGAGCTCTATCGATGCTTGCGAAAGTAGTTTCGCTGAACGCACCCTCAATATCAATAAATGCGCCTAAGGCGGACATGTTATTGTCTAGGGTTTTTTCAATCCGTCCTACAACAGCGTGGAAGGCAGATTCCGTTGATTTTCCTGGTATGAAGGCGTGTTGATTTGGGCGAAGTGGATACAACTGTACAATTGGAAAACATGTCAGTGCGCAACGGGTGTATAATCCCTTAAAAGACTGTTTAACCTTATTGGAAGATAGTAAGTTATACTTCCTAAAGACGCCAATGTATTCGGTACCACTTGCCAAAATGTGGAGTAAGCTATCGGACAAGCTGCAAAATAGCTGCTGTTTAGTGTATAATAACCTACTACGTTGTCGGAAAAACCAGAGGAAATGGAAAAATTGATGAAGTATGTGCTTTCGGCTTTTAGTTTTAACTATTTACCTGTAAATTATTTGGAGATAGTAGAGGAGGAAGATAGACAAGATACAATAAAAATCTTACACAGGTGCTACATTAAAGCAGGTAGTTCATATTTTACACAATCTGCAATACCATATTCTACAATCCCAAAAGAAATAGTCATTTCGGAATTGAACTTGATAAATACGCCTAACATTCGACCAGAGGTTGTACGACAACGCGAGTTATGTATCCCCCAATTTAGCTATACATATATATTGAATAATAGAATCTGATACGAATTATTAGAAATTGTTAAGTTAATTGCAACAATGTAATGCAAGGATAAGCCAGACAGGTTATTAACAGTTCATGAGAACGGATATGCAACTTTGTATCGGAGAGGACAGTGATACTGCAGGTGGCAGGTCACAGACGGTTAAAATACCGCAATTACCAAAAAAATAAGATTGTTACAATGTAATAAAGTGTAGAATTAAGAGAAAAACAGACATGAGATCTGCATGTTCCCACAGCCATGTGAGGGGGCAGGTTATTATAAAAAGCCCGAGAGCTCAAGAACCAGCAGTCAGTCTGAGTACTACAGCTTTTGCATTGTTGTTTACCTAGACTACTCGCCCTAGTACAATTAATTAACTAATTTTGATTTGAAGTTATTTTTTTACAGTTATTCAAAGTTCTATTATAATTTCTGTTTAAGATAAATAAATTTGTTAGGAGTTTGGAAACGTTTTTTAAAAACATCGCTCCAAAAGCCCCAACCTTAACTCGCGTAAATATTGATAGTAAGCTCTATCCGTTTACGCTAAAGGAAATTGCCCCATTATGCATGCCACACGCTGTAAGTGGAAGGAGAAGACAACTGGAATTAAGAGGAAATGGAAAACACTGCGACAATACGCGAACAATACAAGATGTGTTAGACAAAGAACATCTTATTAGAGAAAATGAGGAAGAATTAAAAGATTATCTTATGTGCCGATAGACTGACTTAAATACATCCGGGTTCTACAAGCTGTTTGCATTTGCGGTTAGTAAGAATGACTTTTTTAGTTATGTAGGCGTTCTTGCGGAAAAGGATGGTACTAAATCCGTATACTTTTTAAAAGGTTATTCTAAAAACGTATTTATCAAAATGGCAGATAACAAAGACGCACTAAGGAATGCGGGTTTCGTAACCTTGGCGTACACGACACGCAAAGGGGTTCCGCTAAACATTGTATATTTGCCTAGTAAAGAACCTTTCGGATCATTTAAAACCGAGGGCCCTACAACCTATAACGACCATATATTACCAAAAGTGGTGGACATGCAACTACGTAATAGTGAGTGGGAAAATAAGAACCTCCTCCAATAACGACAAAAAGAAGTCGATCAAGCTAACAAGATACGTATGCAGGATATAGTGAGAAAGCTGCGATTAAAAGATTGTCATAAACTGCAAGAATTACACGAAGGAATGGATCTGGTTGTCGGTGGAATCAAATACTTTATATATAGAGACAAACTTCGGTACATTTTGCAATTCGAAAACCTAGACGGTCTCTATGTATCAAACTATTGGCCAGAAAAGGAGATAGAGGACTTGGGTGTCGATTTAAATTTTAAGCTGCGAATAAAATTAGATAAAATTAAAACCACTCCAAACAAACACAAAGAAAGGACTGTCTTCTGTGTATAACTTTGTATTAAAATTAAGTTTAAATGGCTCCATGCTTGGCATTAAATTTTTTAAAATTTTGTTATGTATAATGTCAGAATAAAAATTTTAGAATAAGTATTACATAGTTCTTTATTTATAAAAGGCTATGACATCACCACAAAATAGCAGTCGCACAGAGAGGGGTGCGTATGGGCAGTGCACATGGGCTGGGGTGCGCTTGGGCAGTACCCATGGGCAGGGTTGAGCATGGGCAGGGGTGAGCACGGGCAAGGATGTGTCTGGGGTGTACACGAGGGAAGCGGAAGTTAACAGTCACCAAGCATCTAATTCTTTATTTGGGTGGTAAGGAGTACTTACCGGTGTATGTATCCGGAGTAAAAAACACGATTTGTACACGTAGCTTATTAATAAAATTAGTTTATCGAGCGAAGATGACTAGCGTAACGTCATCCTGGATTTATCAATCTTTGCATGGGGCATAAAAAAATTTAAAGGTTTGGGGTCTTTAAAGTGCAACTTTGTAAGGGGTGATCTGATTTTAAATCTGTTTGCATATTCAGATTCTGCGTAAAATTCTAGACTAAACTGATGTATCGCAAGGTTAAGAAAATTTATAAGGACGGTCAGAAATCGCTACTAGCAAAAAATCTTAAAATGAGAATCGCTGTCTGGGGGATGATGCTATCTAAAAAATTCCTAGAAA
Source organism: Platerodrilus igneus (assembly GCA_036346225.1). Classification (NCBI taxonomy): domain Eukaryota; kingdom Metazoa; phylum Arthropoda; class Insecta; order Coleoptera; family Lycidae; genus Platerodrilus; species Platerodrilus igneus. The sequence goes on along the minus strand of JARFIW010000816.1, from coordinate 2,464,398 downwards.
TTTGGGTAGCTGAGAAAATTCTAATATTAATTGGTACCAAACAAGGTATATTTATCTCGTGGGTGGAAATGTGGAGAAAGATTTATCTCACACGGGGTATATGTGTAAAACGGCAAGGAGTGGTCCTATTTTAAATCTGTTTGCATATTTAGATTCAGCGTAAAATTATAGACTAATTTGATGTATCGCATGGCTAAAAAATTTATGAGGACGATTAGAAATCGCTACCAGCAGAAAATTTTAAAATGAGGGTAGCTCTTGGGGGATGATGCTATTTGAAAAACTCCTAGAAATTCAGGTAGTTGAGAAAATTTTAATATTAATTGATACCAAACAAAGTACATTTATCTCGTGGGTGGAAATGGCTAGTCGAAGAAAACTATTTGATTCAGAATGTTACTGGTAAAAAAATCTTAAAATTGGTCCCTGGGGGGTGATGCTATCTAAAAAATTCCTAGAAATTCAGGTAGCTAAGAAAAATCAAATATTAATTGATACCAAATAATATAGATTTATCTCGTGGGTGAAAATGTGGAGAAAGATTTATCTCGCGGGTTGAAAGAAGGCGGGTGTAATGTAATCAAAATGGTTGATGTTGGGGTGTTCGAGCAAGGAGGAGAGCAAGGAGGAAATTCATCTCCACATTTCCCCCTTATGGGAATTTACATGTAAATTTGGTCCAGATGTGTGAGGAAATGTGGATGCTGGAGGAAACGTGGTCATGATTCCCCTGTATCTGCTCTACTTTTGTTCTTTGTAAAAAGTTATGTACTTTGTGTCTATCCTTATAACTCATTCCAATCCTTTTGAGTATTTAAAACATTTTTTTTTCATTTTACATTGTTGAATGCTTTTTCAGATATACAATCTCTATACGCACGCTCTCTCCTTTTTCTATCGTTTTTTCCATTATCGCCCTTAGAGCTAAAATGGCTTTCCGTGTTCTCCTGTTTTGTCTAAACCCAAATTGATCTTTTCTTAGTATTCCTTTAGCTCGTTTTTCCATCTGTCTTTGTACAATTCTGCTTAACATTTTTGACACGTGTGCTGTTAAGCTTATTGTTTCAAAAATTTTCACATTTATACACTTCTTTTTTGGTATAGTGACTATGGTGTTACGTTTGAAATCTTGAGGTATAGTCGAATGCATGAGAAAATGCATTCACATCATAGGTTGCTGATTTAAAAAACGGCATACTTTCAAATATTATGCATTGAGTATACTTCTATAAATCCTTTAAAAGTATGTCGTTTTTTAATTCAAAAATCTATGACGTAAATGCATTTTTTCATGATTTAGAGTATACCTCGCGTGTTTCGTGCATATAACTTACAAGTTGATAGAGACTTTCTGTTACTACTTGTCTAACGACTTTTAGAGTTTCGGCTACACCTTATCTATATCCGGTACTTTATTGTTTTTCAGACACTTTAATGGTAATTCAATCTCATTTTTAAGTATAGGATATCCCAAGTCATCCTTTTCAGTCTCTGATTCCTGTTCTAGTGCTTCTAGTTACATTCCTGCATAAAAGTTGCCTATATATTCTTGCCATATAACCACATTCTTTACTTTTTCTATAATGAAGTCTTTTCTTGCGCTCCTTATAGTTCTGTTACACGGTTGCAAGACTAGTACTGGAACAATTTTGAAAACCGGTTTACATCAAAATCTGTTTTGTGGAACCTTCCCACCATTTGTCGTTTGTAACACTTTTTCTTTCATGGAACACGCTCCAAACCTTTGTTAATGTGCCAAAACCGCATTTATCATCGAGCTAGATATGCTTAAACATACTTGAAAATATTTTTTATACTTTATTAGAGTGCCAGTAAAGCTTTGTATAATTTCTACCGTTCCATAGTTTTGGCAACTTAAGATTCTTTAATGTATTCCAAACGTGTTTACTGTACTTTTCTTAGTTATGGTAAAAATTAATTATCTGTATATGAACATTTTTGAAACACCCAAAACTATCATTAGTTAAATTCCTTTTAGATAAACGCAATTTTCGTATATCGAACTAGATGCATTATATACATGTGCCACCTAAAAGTAGTTTTTAATTTAAATGGAAAGATTTCAGTTAGTTTTAAAAAGCTCTTTTCGTAGAAAAAAAATTTGTATGCGGGTCATGTTAAATGCTTTCCCAGTGTAATTTACATATTTTGTCATTTAAGAGTTGTATTAGTAGAGGTAGAATTGCATTGTAGTTGCACATGCAAACAACATGCAGAATAGATAACGTGATGTTCAAGGTAATTTCGGCGTGGGTTTGCATTTTAAAAGATATGCATGCAACTAGAATTTACAAAAAGTTTAAAATCTATATCAGGGTATCAAGCAGTCGTTAAAAATGGTAAGGAAATTACGACTTCAATTTACAAGCTTAATTTATTTGAATAAATTCATGTATAACAATTTTGAGAGAATTGTAGAAATGAATTGTTTTTTAATGTGTCACTAAATGTCTGTGATTTTTACTTTTGTTTTGACAAACTCTTAAAATGAAGTTTGTAACATATTATGTCATCTAGCTCAAAAACTACTTATAATTTTTATATTATTTAATTCCCATCCTTTTTACAAAATACTGGAAATTATATTTTGTTTTGGTATGATTGATGGAAAGTTTGTACAATTCATCTCGTATTATTTGAGTATTTTAGTTTCCGGGTTGGTTCTCCATATTTTTGTCATATGTCAAAGAATGAAATTTAATGGCAAGTGACTCAATATTAGCCACAAGGGAATCCTGTCGACGCGTTTCGCCCTAATTGGGGCTCATCAGGACAGGAGTAGCAAAGATGTAATATTTAACACGAATACATTATGGGAAGTACAGCATCACCTAGCCCACAATTTGTGCCTTCGTGCTGTTTCACCTGACTTTGCAGGTTTTATCAACAGTCGGCACGGAGGAGATCCGGCTCACTTGTCATTAAATTTCATTCTTTGATATTATTTTAAGACTGATTAAATTTACTTATTCTTTATAATTGTAATCTTTGACTATGGAAAAGGCAGTTGAGCCGGATCTCCTCCGTGCCGACTGTTGATAAAACCTCTAAAGTCAGGTGATATATATATATATATATATATATATATATATATATATATATATATATATATATCTTCAATTTTAGTTTGGATTGTTTAACTGCTTACTCGCAAATACAGAACACTGATAATAATTTATTACAATGTATGGAAACGTGGCTACCGATGGAGCTGATGACAGTTATTAAAAGCTAACCACTAACAATATTACTACACTAATTTAGTTTTAACAGGATTATTAACTACTTTATCACTAAATTCTAGTAATTTATCTGAACTAACTTATCTTATATGCACACTAAAGGTATTGATTTTAACAATTTATGTCATAATCTATATTATAATCGCGACTTCACACTTTGATTGAAACTGATTGCTGTACCAGTCGGTGCAGTTTTAAATACGTAACTCACAAAACTTCTTATAAGCTTCGAAAAAATACTAGGAGTTATCTAGATCATTCAATTTCGTATGCTTTTAAGTAAACCCTTAAAATTGTCAATCCATTTACTATTAATGTAATGGCTTTGTCCCTTTCTATTTTAAATACTTAGAGGTTTCTGTTACACTGCTCCTCTTTTAAAGCTGTTCTGCCCCAGAACACCTTGTGACCTGGATGCTGAAAATTCTTGTACCTGGTATCTTTGCCAATACCAGGAACCAATTTTGCAGTTCCCTATTGATGGAAGTAGCAATCGACACTTTTAATAACGGGCGCTGTGCAATATAAATTGAAATTAAACTCTAAGATCAGGAACCTGGCGGTTTCCAACAGCACTCTAGCATATTACGTACCCCTCACAAGTTCAATCTAATGAGCCCACAACTGATTTTGGTTATGACCAACTTCTTGACTATAAACTCGATTACCTGGCTCTAGAGGTCCACTAGAGCCCTTCACAGATTTTAGTAATTTGGCTTACCAGAGAACAATTGTTTGATCGCCACCTACTAGATGTAACGATGTCGGTGCCTTAGGCTTGAAGTGTCTAAAATAAAAAGCAGCAATGCCATTAAACTAACAATAGGTTGATTGATACCAAAGAGGGCGTACTTAAAAACATACAAAAATGAATGATCTAGAAAATTTCTGGTATTTTTTCAAAGCTTATAGAAGCTTTATAGCAAGGCTGTGCGAATTTCTGAATGCTCGGTCGGGTAGGTAACTGCTATAGCGCCTTTCGAAGAGCATAATACGTATTATAGTAACTAAAACACTAATGATATTTCATATAATACGTCATCTCTATACAACAGTAAATACATATAGTAATTAAAGGTATTATTATTCGATAAACTTTATTTTCTTTGCCTGGTTTTTGGCATATTCGTTAATAGGTACATCAATACTTAATTCGGATAACAAGTAGAACTTTATAAAAATTATACTAAGTTATCTAGTCGTTCCTGAACCATTATAGACCTTAAATAATTTTTAATTTTGAAAACGAGTGTGCTGCATTAGTTTTTAGTGAGAGAAATGTGTATTGCTAATTGGCATGACGATGCCCGATAACGTGTGTACCTGAGTACTTGAAATTAATGCCCGGGCTCTACGCATTGCTCGATAATTAGCCGATATGCGATAATTACTCGTTGCCCAATAAATATCTGTTACCCAATATTTATCCGCTTTACGTAATTGAAAGTAAGGTTGAATTATGGTTACTTACAGGATTTAGATTTGCAAAATTTTCCAATTGTCATTATCGGTTCCGGTAGTGTAATTGGTAAATATGTCAGCCGTGATAGATGAAGGATGAAGGTTTGAATCTTGTTTGGAACCCTATATTTTCCATCTTTCAATTACTAGTTCGATTTGAAACGATCATTTTGTTTTCCATACAAGTCTAAGTTATTATTTTATTTTGTTAAGCAATATTTTAGAATTTTTCAACTAGACTTATGCAATTACCTGCAGTAAAAAAAAGTAAACAAAATCAATACACCAGAAACAATAATGAATAACATTGAAACTACGAAGGCAACAGCCCATTATCGACACGTTCAGGAAAAAACAGAAATCTAATGTCCGTATGATACAAAAAACAATTGATAACGGAATTTGTACCAAAATTTATGATTGAGATATCTAGAAACGGATCGCATCGAATAGAAATTCTTGGTAGTCGCAATTGTGGAAATTGACTGTTTACTACAGAGATACAGGTTGCAACCCTATTGGTTTTCAAAGAGTAATGCAAACATCCCACATAAGCTAGTAAAAGTCTTAAAGATTCGCTGAATTCTTCAAATGAAAAATATGCCAACTAAGATAAAACAATGTGTTGAATTATGCAACAATGGAAATAATAACGAGTTAAAGGTAAAAATTTAAGAAAAATGAAATTATTCACGTGTAATGACAAATACAAAATTTTTTTAAAATTAGAAACGAGGGAGCTATTATTTCGAAATGAATGAGAAGTTTACTAAAGGAAAAGGTTTGAAAAGATTAGAGGTTTAAGGGCAACATTCATTTAAATATACGATAGGTTAAGACTACAAGGAATAAATTGGATTTCGATAGAAGTTAACGAAATAAAAGTTCAATGGTAAAATAAATTTATATTGATAGTATAACTTCAAAGAAAAAATCTAATTCTATTAAAATTAGAGAAGACAAAGTATATACTTAATTAAAAGTAAGACCACAGCTATAACTGCTGGATAATCGTTAGAAATAAAGAAAAAATATTATAAGCTTTAGTATATGCAATGGTTCTTAAAATTATATGACATATTTCACATAAGGTACAATTAAAATTATTCCAAATATTAGAAATAAACTTCGTGAAGATAAATAGGCGCAACAACGTCCTATTCAGATTAATAGGTGTCTCTAAAATGCGTTGTATAGTGGTTGAATTTATTATACTCTTATAGTAGTATTAGAACAACGATTTTAAAGTAGTAAAAGGAACCATCTGTGTAAAAATAAAATATGAATGGTAATCCTGCTTCAAATATGTTTGTATACCAGCAAAAGTTGTCGAAAACTACCGAATTGAAATATTAATTTGATTAACTATAAATTGGATGTTGTATTGATGTGCAATTTCAGCTTAATACAAGTTACATATCCCCCAAATTAGAATATATAGGTAATCAATTGAAACTAATAGGAAACTCAAGTTAGATGCAACAATGTAATTCAAGGATATATAAAGAAAAGAATAATGAAAGTTCAAAAGCAAGTTGTGAGAACGGATGTGAATACAATGTATTCCAGACGTAAGTGATACTTCAGGTGCAGGTCACAGACGGTTATAAACACGCAATTATTAGAATTAAGATTGTTACTTTGTATTGTATAAATGAACAAAGAAATAAGCAGACATGAACTCTGCAGTTCCCACCAGCCATGTGAGAGGGGAAGGGACAACATAAATCTCCTGTAGAGTCCAAAAAGGTCGGTCAGTCTTGAGCTTCTCAACTTTAACATTGTTGTTAGTTCAGCTACTCGCCGTAATTTAGTTTAATTAAAATAGTAACTTCAACTTAGAATATTTTTGATCTACGAACTTGTAAATTAACTAAATTGATATTGTAATTCAGTATAAATAAACATTGTTAGAAGAGTTTTGGAAGAAACTTTATTTAAAAAAGCAGCTCTTAAGACCCAAAACCTAACTTACATACGGATACAAGCCATGACATTGATGTCTTCTTTCATGATTTCTTAATTGTAGATAATGCGTTTTTAGAATGCTTAAGATGTTGAAAGTTGTACGTTATAGAATTTAGTTTCAATTTTGGTTTTATGGAGCTAACATTAAAGGAGGCTAATGCTCTATAAGCAATTGGAATATGCAATGGACGTAATTTCCTAGTGCTTGTAATATTTAGGTCTTTATATCCACGTAACGAGGCAAGATTAACCCAGTTGCGTATAGTTTAATTTGCAGGTGAACGACTGATAATTATCAAGGACTTAAAGGCGATTTTGTTTGTTAAAGCCGTTCACTAATTACATGCTTACATAATTAAAACGAACCAAGAACTGCTATTCTATTTTAAGGAACATTAAAGATTGTTGTGGTGTGTGCGGAATGCTATATTCTAGTTTTAAACTAAGCGAATAAGAAATTCCTCATGAAAGTTTCTACACCATTTACAAAGTTTTCTGTGAGAATGATTCCAGACATTCAAAACATTTCGTAATATATTGGCAACTTATATTAAAAATTTCATCTGCCTGAATTCTTTCTTAAAGAACTTTATTGTCTGAGTGACATTTTGAGCAGAAGTAGAGTGACAGCTGCGGTAGAACACTGCGTTATGCTTACAAGTGCATTTTATAACGGTACAAAAATATCTCTGTTCGCAAATTTAGACGATTACATTTTCGGATTTAATATATTTCTATCTTCCGTCGGTAACAAACCATCACATATTTTTCTCAAGCTCTATAAGAGTAAAAGAAAAAAGTTATAGTAACTTATGTTTCATCCATGAAGTAACACCACGCTAGCGCTTTCTTACAGAAACAAGAACAAATCAGCTATCAAAAGTATTTATTCCTAAATTTATGACATTTATTTAGTATCGACAACATGTTTTATTTCCTCTCGTATTGGATTTTAAGTTAGTTGATGTCTTATTCAGTAGATAAAGAAATGTTAAGTTTAGTTAATCAGCTCAAACTTTTACAATGGATTGTTTTAGTTGATATCTGACTCTATAAATCTGGCACTAAAACCCAAACTTTTCTAATTTAGTCCAAATAAAATTTATATGTGTGTGGGCTTTCAGCTATAACATTTTTGCCTAACGTATTATAGTCAGGTTCGACCAAGTTAGCACAGATTGTTACTCATTGTCTCTTTTAATTTTGATTAACAATCTTTTTTCCTTAGTTTATGATAAATTAGTGAGTTCGACAACAGAAACGCAAGTACGAGGAAAGTTGTGGATGAGATGCGACATGAGGAAAGATGACGCAGTTGTTGTTTTCTGCCAATATACTACTCATTGAAAGTTTACCGACAAGAATACAGATAGTATTTGAACCTCTGATGCCAATAATTTAATATGTCACGGTGGTTTCTTCAAAATTACATCTCTACTGGTATATTCTCAAATAGATGTGATTTTTTTATAGAAAGCGAATTTTAGTATTTTCGCACGGAAACGTCAAATGCGTATTCTCAAAAATCAGAATAAGAAATTTAACGCATGACATGCAACGTGTAGTGTTTACTACGCGATAAAACTTATCGTATGGAACACGTTGTCAATGTCAAGTAGTGAAATGTAAAAGCATAACCTAAAAAGTTCTTGAGTTGGGTTTTCTATCGTGATTGTCAAACCACGACAAATGCCGATGAAATTGTTTGTAATGTTAGTCGTTTTCATAGCTAAATCAATGCGAAATAGACGACAATCTCAATGCTTTCTATGCATTTATTGTTTACGTTAAAAGCGTCATGTGGTAGGTGTACTAAGACGTAAATAGCGCCAAATTTCAAATATAACGGAAAAGAGTAAATGGCGCCAAATTTACATTTAATTAAATCCAATTTTCTTGCATTCTTGATATTCTAGTGTTTGAATTGCTCTTGACAAGTTTTCACTGTTATTTAATCCAGTTACTAAAGTGGAAAAGTTTAAAAATTGTTAAGAATACTTTATTCTTATTAGGAATTGTTAAAAGCAATTTATTCTTAACAATTTTTTAACTTCTGCAAATTAGTAACTGTATTAAATAGCAGCGAAAATTGGTTAAAAGTAAAACACTAGAATATCAAGAATGCAGCAGAATTGGAATTACTAAAATTTAAAATATCACATTTAGTTGTAGAATAAGTAAATAAGATGCAGTAGTGAAACATCAAAATATAGGCAATCGCAAAATTAAACTTGGGCTAGTAGGTGCTTTATAGGCACGCGTCAAAAATCCCGATCCCAACGTTTTGAATTAACCTAACCCGATAACCCATTCACCATACTATGTCTGCAAAAAAATTCGCATAACTGGTAACAAAATCTGCATAGTAGTTTTCTTCAACTATGCATTTTTTAGCTTCAGGCATGGATAATTTAATTAAATTTTAATTTGCTTTTATCTTACAGTATACCCTTTCACCATATTAACAAATATTCGCACATCTAGTAACAGTATTAAATAACATTGTCCTCTTAAATCTGCACAATAGTTTTCTTCTACTAAGAATTTTTTAGCTTCAGGCATGGATAATTTAATTAAATTGCGCTCCAGACGTCCGAAGCGGTCAATTAGCATTTTGAAACTGAACAACTTTATAGTGATCTTATTTAATTATATCTTCCTCTCGTAATTCTTAATTATGGAAACCATTTCATTCATGTTCTCGGCACTAGCATTGTCTGACTGGTTTGATGCGTTCAGTAATTTTAGTCGGTCAATTAATTCGTGGACATTGTTCCAATAGACATACTGAACACGATTCGTATTTAATTTTTTATAAAACCGCTCATGGAAACCCAAACCTTTCTTCGTATACTGTATTCTTTTAGATTTTCTTCGCAAACCTGGGAGATGTTTTACCACATATTTCTCAAACTTTTTGTTGTTTGTTAAAAACCCAATTAAATTCCCCGGCTTGAATGGAGAGAAATTTCTTTTAATAATTGATGCTGACCTGATCATATCCAAATATTTTGGTAAATCTTTATGTAATACCCCGCAATTGAGATGCGGTGACTTGCAAAGGCTTGATCAATTGTTTATACGCCTCCTTGAATTCTTGCTGGGAAGTATCGTATCGCTTTTTGTATTCTGCAAATTTTTTTCGCACAGCATCCCGCATCAGTTGAATGTTACGTTTATTTGCAACATAATCTTTCACATCCACCATTATTAAAGTCTGGATCATTACTAACAATTTGTGCAATCTGCGATACTTATATATTGATCAGAGTATTTTCTATAGCGTCTTTTATCAACATCAAAATCTTTCACTATCGTTATAAAATTATGTTTCAAACCATCCTCATCCCGGCAATGTGAGCACATTTTTTTAAATATAGGATATGGTATGTCACTATTTAGATGATCGAGAAAAATATGCCGAAGGTTGGTCTCGTTTTGCTTACATAATGCAATAACATTAGCGTTGTCTCCGAGCCTGTGTTTTAAAGCTGCTGCATAAGTTTGACAAATGTAGAAACTGTCTATGCTTTTATGTCGCCCAAACGAGAAAAACTGTGTGATCTTGCTTTGTTTGTTTGCAGGAATATCGTCAAAAACCATAATGGAACCTTCCTTAGCATCTCTAGGAGCAATTACATCTTCACAATTCCCAAGCTCGCGGTAACCAATTTTTTTTAAAGGTGCAAATACATTCCTTATCAGTTCATACTTCGGTTGATATAGAGTTTTAAAAAACACATTTCACATTTTGAAATCTAAGACCATTCTCGTGTTAAAGTAGTGATATTAAGGCGTTGGTCTTCCCGCAGCTTAATGGACAGCGAATATCGTCCTTATATTACATGGGAACAAAGGTCCATGTTTACCGATTATCTTTGTACTAGATGCGCAATATTCAACAAAGTTTTGTATCGGTATTTTAACTTGTTGCATCGAAGTCCCCATATTGGTTCGAATATGCGACTGCTTATGCTACTGTTTGAGGTAATAACTTAACGTCTCTCTTGGCATGTCGTACTTTTTACCGATGGAGTAAATACTTGATATGCCTAATCGAACTTCTTCTTTAGCTTTTTCTAAAGCTTCTTTACTGTATCCATTACTTCGGTTTCTTATATAGTTGCGAACCATGGTAAACCGAATTTGACGAAGTAATTCCATCTTACGGGGCAATTTCACCCTATTCTGCTGGGGCAATTTCACCCTATTCTGGTGGGGAAATTCCACCCTATTCTAGTGGGGCAATGTCACTCTATTCTAGCGGGGCAATTTCACCCTATTCTGGTGGACAATGTCACCCTATTCTGACGGGGCAATTTCACCCTATTCTGGAGGGCCAATTTCATGCTACGAAGACAATTTCGCTCTAAAACAATTAATAACTAAACTTATGTGATGTTCGCCATTCGGTAAATAAAGACAAACTAATTAAAACAAATTAAGTCATCAATTTTATACAAACTTTTTATTTAAAACAGATACAAAGTATATAGATTACTTAATAATTATGAATAAATCTATTAACAATTTCTGTGAACGGATTGTACTCAAACATTGAATCATGAATAATTATGCATACGCCGTCATGGATTCCATTCCATTCTAACATCTACTGTCGTGTATTTGAGACTTTCAAATTGGTGACGACAGTCAACCACAAATACGGGTCCAGGGTTGGCTATGGTTAGTTACTCCTTTTGGGTTTGATTTTAGGTGAGGTTAGTACGACATGTTTGGACTTGGTTAAGTTAGTTGATTTTTTCGGTACTGTAAAATAAAGGCAAATTAGAATTTAATTAAATTATCCATGCTTGAAGCTAAAGATGCTTAGTTGAAGAAAACTATTGTATAGATTTAAGATGATAATGTTAATTAACACTGTTACTAGATGTGCGAATATTTACTATGAATTAATCTAGTAAATTTATACAAATATTACTATAAATTAGCGGAAGAATTTGTATGCGTATTACTTATGAGAGGAAAGGAAGGATTTTAATTGATTAATCGTAATTATATGTACTGTAATAAATAAATTTAGGCACATCCTGATAGTTGAACCTTTCTAGTTTAATATTTAGCTCGGTGTGGTTCTTATCTATCCACAGATTTCAACAATAAAGTTACTAAAAATGTGCCTACTGTTTCTCTTAATTATTATCCATTTATGTGGTTTTATTAAGCAGTGTATAATAGAAGATATATTGTAGTAGACCTATGTTATTTAACACTGTTACTAGATGTGCGAATATTTGCTAATATGGTAGTAATCTAGTAGATTTATACAAATATTACCACAAATTAGCGGAAGAATTTGCGTGTGCATTCCTTATGAGAGGAGAGGAAGGATTTTAATGGATTAATCGTTTGAGATTGTGGCAAATAAGAATTTAATTTGCAAACGATTGCATTATATGTATATGTATAGATTAGTTTAATGGATTAAATCTGTGCAAATACAGTACTTAATCGATGTTACTAGAAGATTTATGCAAATATTTGAGATTGAGATTGATAATACATCGCGATGTTCCACTTAAACACTTATATAAATTAAATAAAATTAGCGAGCGGTATACCTATAGACTAGTTCAATGGATTAATCTGTGCAAATACAGAACTTAATCAATGTTACTAGAATATTTATGCCAATATTTGAGATTGAAACAAATAAGAATTTAATTTGCAAACGATTGCATTAGGTTTAATGGATTAATATAGTAGATTTATGTAAATATTGCCATAAATTAGCGGAAAAATTTACAGATCCGGTAGTCCTGTGGAAGAATGCCGAGGTTCTGCGGAAGGATGCCGGGGCCCGACGGTCCAGATCAGGGTGTCGAGAGCACGATCCATGCCGCAGGCTAAAAATGAGTAGTTGAAGAAAACTATCGTACAGATTTAAGATGACAATGTTATTTAATACTGTTACTAGATGTGCGAATATTTGTTAATATCGTGGAAGGGCATACTGTAAGATAAAGGAAAGTTAGAATTTAATTAAATTCTCCATGCCTGTAACTAAAAATGCTTAGTTGAAGAAAACTATTGTGCAGATTTTGTTACCGGATGTGCGAATTTTTTTGCAAACATAATATGGTGAATGGGTTATCAGGTGAGATTAGTTCAAAAAGTTGGGATCGGAATTCTTTGCCGCGTGTCTATAAAGCACCTACTTGGGCCCCATCAACAACTTGCAGGTTCCATTTCAGTTGAATTGATAATTAAATAAGAGATTAATTATCTTTGCTTGGTGTGTTAAATGTTAAATAGAATGAAATGTTTACATTATGCGAACATAGCGTAAAATGCTAAAATGTTTCAACGAATACCTTCATAGGAAAATATTTGGTTTTATTTTTACTATAAGTGCATAAGAAAGCAATACTCTTCCTTCTATTATAGTTTTTTTATGTTGTATTGTACACATTCATTATTGTTCTTTTTTTGAACAGGTTACAAGTTACGGCACACCACTACCACTATGTGTGTAGATGCCACGTATTATTAACTTAAAACTACTGAAATAAATTTTGTCGTGAGGTGAGTCGGGCACACCAATGCAACTATTTTGACGTTTGGCGTCAGTGAAGCGATTTTTATTTTTATTATGCAACAAGAATTTATTCTTGAAGTTATCATTTCCAATAGACTCACGGACTTCGCGGTATTTGCGGCTTAGTCTGGGAATTACCCCAAGGGTGAACAATGACATTGGGCGTGGATACAAAGGAAACACAACTATAAAAAGGAATGAAATAAGGGGGAATTGGGCGACACCGCATCTATATTGACAATAAAAAAAACAAAACATCCTAGGCGAAGATGCAGAAACTCAGGCTATAATAATTATAAAAAAAAGAACAGTTATAGAAAACAACACCTCTGAAAACCTCCTGAATGTATCTACTTCACCTTCTGAAAGAAAATGTCACACATTAAATTTTAATTAAAATACACAGTTTGTGTTTTACAACAAAAAGGGTACAAAAATACTTATAAATTAATCATCATAAAACTACCATCCCAAAAGTGTTATACCTAAAAATGGATATCAAAGAGAAGTCGCATAAATCACTTCTATAACCTTATTTTGCTTCAGTATTCTTCTAGTTTCATTACTCAAAATTTATTTTCTCAAATTGTGATGTCATTAAATTTAACTACTCATGAATAAAAGACTTAGATTTTAAACCAAAAATATAGCTTGAAGTAATTCCTTTTTTCGAGGTTAATTATATTTTAATATATACACAACCGAAAAGGTTTTTTTTATACAAAGAAAAAAACTACTAACCATAACCAAAAGAAAAATATAGAAAAAACACCATCATAATAAATCCGAACAAAATAAAATAAACTCGAACTTTAAGCTTCAAACAAAAAGCAATATTTATAAGTCTCCTTACAAATCATAAATAGAGAGCTAGGTAAGGGGCAACCAAATGAGTGAACAGGTAACTCTGCGTACCACACATCCGTTAGGAATAAAACAAGTAAGACATGATCGGTAAAAGGACATAATCGGTAAAAGTAGAAATATTGAAGTCTAACAATCATGAGTTGGAACCAAACGGGGAACAAAACAACTAACATACCTCTCGGAATTTTAACTAAGACTCAAACAAAATGCACGACGCGGATCGCCGTAAAACGACTAAAAAATTTTAGTTTCCTACTGTTAACCTTACCAATACTAATATTACATCGAACAACACATCAAAATATATGAACATCAGTAACTTTCCAAAAATGTTTTAATTTTTGCTGATCCAAAAAAATTCCAGCACAATAATTACAGCAAAAAAACACCGCTGCTTTGACAAAAAAATAAGCCGCTTATTAAACCAGTATTCTAACCACACTCTGACTCACTACTGAATACTCGGCTTCTTCAACTCATAGCTACCTATATCGCTATCAATATACTTTTCTTCGGACCACTCCTAGTCAAAAAAAAAAACTCCTCAACACAACAATGGCCGCATCCAATACCCTAAATCGAATCGCTCCAAAGAAAAATTTAACACCTGTACTTCTTACTTACCCTAAACACACCAACAGGTAAGAGACTATCTCAAATACAAATTTCACTTAAGTGACCACCCATATAACGAGAATAAAGCATACCCATAAAAATGAAGCAACAAATAGTTAGGGGCCTCGCCACGAACTAAAACAACAACGCAGACTAAACAAAATTTTTGTCAGTTCTCTCTAGTCTGACTAAGTATTCCATTAACGCGCATTTGGGGATATAACACTACATAATAAATTTTGCGATTATCACAAGCAACTAAGTACCAGAAAAGCCCTCAATTAATCGTCACCATTCTACTTCATAATAAAATTCATACCATATCAATCTGGAAATAGATACCAACAACGACCAATTAGTCCTCTGCGACATAGTCTGGATTGACGACGAAATAGGGTTTCAGATCTTTGGTATGCCATCTACCTGCTTTCGATTCATCTAAATTGATTAGATCGTATACCACTCTCTAACACTTCTTCTTGACTAAACTCAAAACAAACTTTGGTGCAAGCTTAACAGTAAACTTATTACCCGCATTCGACAATACCTTATTGGCCCTCCATACTTTACTACCAACCTCAAAAGAAATGTTTCTCCTCCTTAAATTATATTGATTGCTCGTTCATAAGCTAAATGCATTTTTGCACGGACATCTTCAAATACCTTGATGATCAGTTTCGAGAGTAAATCCACTACCATAAAATTTACCAGTGATGGGCACGTGTTGGCCGAAAACCAAAAATTCGGAGTATAACTCGTTGCCTAATGCTTGGCAGAATTAATAGCAAATTGAATCTGCGCCAACTCAGTATCCCAGGTATCATGCTCTTCAAGATAAGATCGAATAGCTATCTCTAGAGTTCTGCTAATCCTCTCAACAAAATTATATTGCGGCGCGTAGACAGCATTATACCATATCTTTTGAATTTCAAACCTATTACATAATGACCTAAAAATTCGATCAGTTAAATTTGAACCATTATCGCAAATAATGAACTGAGGCACTCCAAATACTAAAAAAACTTTCTGCTCTATAAACTGTTCAATAATGTGCGATTTTGCACTACGTAAAGGATGTAAAATTGTATACTTGGAGAACCAATCTCCGATCACCAACAACCTTGAAAAGGACTCATGAGATCCAACGCAATAATCTGAAATGGAAATTTGGTTCTTTTTCTTTTTTCATTAAACCTAAAGGACGTGCATTAGAACACTTTTGCGCTTCACACACCAGGCATGTACGACAAAATTTCAGCACATCTACTTTTATTTTGGGCCAATAATAATTTTCTTGAACTCTGGCCATTGTCTTCAAAAACCCAAAATGTCCTGCAACTAAGGGATCATGACACGATCTCACAACTTCTTCTCTTTGAACTTTCGGAACCAAATATTTCCACTCTACAATGTTTGATAACAAAGGCAGGTTTGACGGAATGAACTTAAAAACAAACTTGTTCTCAACTTCCCATTGAGTGTATCTCGCAGGCGACGCTAAAATTTTTTCACGCAACGATACATACCTATTTTTAAATTATCGAGCCTGACATCTATTAAATTTATAACACGACTGTCCTCCGGAATTGCACGTCTAAGACAGTCAGGAACTACGTTAAACTTTCCCTTCCTGTGTACCAAATCAAACGAATGTTGTCTCTGTCGTTGAGTAATTTAGTTCAGCGCCACTAAGGGTTTTGCTGGCGTGCGATATAACACGTTCTTCTCCACTGATATTCTGAATTGACACAGCACCGAGACCCGTATTACTGGCATCACCTTCAATAATAAAGGGAGCGGAATAATCGGCTGCATAATAAGTGGTGCAGACACTAAAGCTTCTTTAATCGACACAAATGAAAACTCAGCTTCAGGAGTCCAAGTAATGGCTTGACCTTTTTTTCTTTTCTTGACAAGATCATTGATTGGTAAAACTAAGGATGAAGAATCCTTAATGAAACGACGGTACCAGCTACATATACCGAGAAATCTTTTGACTTCTGTGGTGGTCTTTGGGGGAGGTAAATTGAACACAGCTGACACATCCGAATGTCTTTAGAGAATTTGACCCTACTATATGGCCAAGAAATTTGAGTGATTTCCTAAAAAATCGCACTTATCTAGATTTAAAGTTAAATTTGCTTTTCGAATGCGCTCCTTGACTTTAAGTACTCTTCAAACGTCGATGAACTTATAATTAAATCATTTAGATAACAAAATACGTATGGTTCGAATTCGGCCTGAAAATTGCGTCGACCAAACGCTGCTGAGCCTGCGCACCATTTTTTAAACCAAACGGTAACGTCACAAATCTATATTGCTCTCACGAAATAACGCTAAATGCCGTTTTATCCTACGACTATTCACTAAGAAGGACCTGCCAAAACGATTTACGCAAATCAAGACTAGAAATATAATTCGCATTACGCAACATCCCAAGGATTCTGTCTATATTAGGAAGGGGGTAGTTGTCATGAACTGTAACATCGTTGAATGGCCTACTGTCAAAGCAAAATCTATATTCCTTACTATCCTTCTTCTTAACTAGCAAAACGGGCAAATTCCGCGGGCTCTGACACGGTTCTACAATTTTTCTTAATCTTCTTTGGGAAGTAAACCACTCATAGTTTTTAAAATCATCTTTATTTACGTTTCGATCCATGAGCTAGGATCATTGTCAAAATTATTTAAGTTTCGATTCATGACCTAGGATCATTGTCAAAATTATTTTGACAACGATTCTAGGTCATGGATCGAAACGTAAATAAAGATGATTTTAAAAACTACGAGTGGTTTATTTCCCAAAGAAGATTAAGAAAAACGGTTCCACAACTTTTAAACGAATCATTTTATTCAACTCTTTATCCAACGCTTTACTAATAAAGGGAGACAACATAAAGTCTCTTCCTGAAGGGTTTTGCATCGCTTGAATCGATATCCATCTCCATTATATTGGTACATCCCAATTTATCGGCACTAGAAATTTTCTGAAATGAATCCATGGCAGCTTGCGCTTCTGACCGTTGATCAACTGACAAATCATGCAAATTGAGTAAACGGTCACTATATTTTAAGAGAACTGATGATGGCCCCACATTCGGAACAATATTTTAGCTATTGCCTAGCACATGCCACGAATTATTTCTAAAATCAGCTATCAATCTAAATAGAATAGCAAAATCACTACCGAATATGAATGCATGTGGTAAAGATGACACTACTAAAGCACTAAGAACGTGACATTCTTTTCCTATAGAAATTGGCAAATCGACAATTCCTTCAACTGGTTTCAAGGCTCCATCTGCCGTAAGTATGCCTCTTTTCCGTGATTTAAAATTTTTTAACTTCAACTTATCGATTAAAGGAATAGCAAGAGACCCAACTACCAATGTAGTGCATTCCGAATCTAAAACACCAGTGACATCAATGTCAAACAATTTAACCATCACATATGGTCGATTATCACCAGATTTCTCAATAAACAACGAATCAGTTTTGGACTGTGGATTAGTATGACAAAAATTTTTTACTATACCTAGCCATTCTGACCACTCTTTTTTACAAAAATAATTTTTCTGTTCACAAATGGAATGCTGGCCGCGCAACATCCATCTTCTCACTCGTTTTTTAAACACGATGGACACTTATCACGTATAACTCCTCTATGACCGCAACCGAAACAAAAAATTCTTTTTGGGGATCTGCAATACCGAAATGAATGTCCATGTCACGAACAATTTCAACATCCTGGAATAATTTTTGCCAACCCCGTAGAACTAGCAAAGGTAGCTACTGGAAGAGCCTTATCACTACCTATAATCTGAACTTGTGGAGTATGCGTCTTCTGATTATCAACACGATCTTCAGATACAGGAGAATTTTTCATATAAACAGGATATTTATTCTTTACCGGCGATTTGACATAGTTGTGAAATTTAGGAGAACTATTCGACTGAACAAAAACTGATTTTTGTTTTAACAACGTGGCTTTCTCCAATTTTTTGCATAGTTTTATTAACGTAGGTATGTCCTCTATATCAGAAAGAGCAAGTTGCAATATGAATTCCGGTAGTAAATTTCTTCTAAGTATTCTAACTTTTGTAATCTCTGCTGGAGTATTGGGTAATCTACTAAATAAACTTTCTACATGAGCTACAAATAAAATAATGGGTTTATTCCTCTTTTGACGACGATTCTTGATTGTTTCCCAAATCTCGTCCTCTGAATAAGCTAATAAAAAGTCTTCTTTCAAACGATTTACTAGGGATTCCCAATCTTTTAAAGAATCTCTAGCACTCCTAAACCACATCAAAGCAGTTCCAACGAACAATTCGACAGACGACTCAAACAAATCTTTATTCGATACTTTACGCGATTGAGCCAACTCCTTTATCCTATCTAAAAAGAAATACAACCGCTTGGGATCTCTTGAAAATTTAACTGAGCAAGAACCAATAGGGGTCGGTAGCGAAAGATATGGAAAAGTATGAACAGGTGCAGCTACTACTAACGGGGTTGTGTGACTTACCTGGGGCTGCTTGACTCTGGATGCATCACCTTTTCATTCAATTCTGCTTCAATAGTAAGAATAGTTGCTAATAATTCTTTTCTGAATAGTTCTGCTTCTTTCAAATTGTCAGACGGAAGTCTCATGCGTTTAACTTGACCTATGATACATGAGCAAACCTTGAAAGTACTCTTTTAAAAATAGAATTTCCGAAACACCTTCGATTTCTAACACCAAATGTTTTATCGAATCTATGGTTACATTTATCTCTTTACACTCTTCCTCAAATTCTACTTTGTATACCGACTGATCAACTAACCAATCAGGTTTCCCTACTTCTTACGCTAACAACCTACCTAAAATTTTCCTCTTTTCTACAACTGGCTTAGTATTTTCTATTTCACGGATTTTCAATTCATATTCCTGCTCTTCTTTGAGTAAATGGACAATTTGAAATGTTTCTGCGATTTTTTTAAAAAAATTTATTATGACAATCTGAAAGTATTTTATTTCTTGACCAACTCAACGTTGAAGTAACGGAAACTTTAACGCAAATTTATGCCTGTTGGAATATTCGAATAACTAACTAACGCATAAACACTTTTTTTTAACCTAACTATTTTTGAGATTACCTATCGAACTAACACGTATGCGCGACAGTGAAACAACTTCTTATTTTTACCAAACGATCGCCCCACGGCGGTGGCGTCAGTGAAACAAATTTTGTTGTGAGGTGAGTCGGGCACACCAATGCAACTATTTTGAAGTTTGGCGTCAGTGAAGCGATTTTTATTTTTATTATCCAAACAATAATTTATTCTTGAAGTTATCACTTTCAATAAACTCGCGCACTTCAAGATATTCACGGCTTAGTCTGGGAATTATCCCAAGGGCGAGCAATGAGATTGGGTGTGGATGCAAAATAAACTCAATTATAAAAAGGAATGAGAAAGGGGGAATTGGGCGCCACCGCATCTATATGGGAAATAAAAAACAAAAGTATTCTATGAGAAGATGCAGAAACTCACAGGCTATAATGATTATCAAAATAAATACCAGTTATACAAAACAATACCTCTGGAAACCTCCCGAATGTATCTACTTCAATTCCTGCTACGATGGTTCTGAAAGAAAATGTCACACATTAAATTTTAATTAAAAGACACAGTTTGTCTTACAACAAAAAAGGGTACAACAATACTTATAAATTAATCATCATGAAACTACCAACCCAAAAGTGTTATACGTAAAAATGGATATCAAAGAGAAGTCACGTAAGTCACTTCTATAATCTTATTCTGCTTCAGTATTTTTCTAGTTTCATTACTCAAAATTTATTTTCTCAAATTGTGATGTCATTAAATTTAACTACTCATAAATAAAAGACTTAGATTTTGAACCTAAAATATAGTTTGAAGTAATTCCTTTCTTTCTTTCCAACATATACAAATACAATCACAGGTATAGTATTCAAAAGTAAAATTGAACTTTAAAGATTCACAAATTTTCTCTGTACATAATGAGATTTTAGCTTTTGGTACTATTTTCAAAAACAAAATTTTAATAACCCCAATTGACAGATCTGTCAGATTGGTTCACATGAGATTAAAAAAAAATCGCACGTAGTATTTGTTACAAAAATTTAAATAGCATATTAATTATATAAATTTAAACTTTTTTAAATTGACGTGGTTCAGGAATAACACCGTTAATTTACTAATCATCAAACACACTATGAATGGACTTCTTTAAGTGAAAGTGAACTTTACAAACTTTTTATGCGGCCACATGCATATCTCACATGTTTTACAAAATAACTTCGAGTTACTTCGAAAAAACAAGGTTTCCCTTTCTTTTAAATTTCAACACTAAACAAAAAAATCTGATATAAGATTATTAGAGCATTGTTATTCCTACGACCTTTTATGCTAAATCTTAAATGCAAAATTAATCCTCTCATAAAATTCAATATCACTAACAACTCTACGGGCATTTTCAAAAGTTTATAAACGTGGTTATAAAGCTTCAACCATAACAAGAAAAATTCTAACACACACCAGGAATTGACTACTATATCAGAGTGAGTTTTAAATACCTGGTTTTCGCACATGTAAAGAAACTGTAGCTTCAAAAAATTTTTTAATCCACAAGTCTAGGGCTTTATCTGGGTAACAAGATCCCGCCGATGGGAATTCCGAAATAAACGATTGACATTATTACGTCATGCTCTTCTACCAAAAAGACTCAATGAGCGACCTCAAATTCTTTCCATCACGAAAATGTCTTCCTAATTCATCGATGCGCTAAGAAAATTAAAGATCCTTCTAGCATAAGAATTACCTAAAATTATAAGCTCACCATTAATGGATACCCCGGAAAGGTAACCAAGTTGTCACTTCACACAATATTCAGCTCGCCTTGAAGAAGTCCAGGTAAACTTGCACATTCCGGCCCCCCTCTAAAGCGACTGTGAACCTTTAGCTGACCTAGAGGGCTATTTTTAGGCACCAGCTGGCACGTAAAAGTGCCAACATCTTCCTCTCCTCGTCTTGCTATTGCTGTACTAGAGCAAAATGGCCAAGTTTCCTTTTGATACTCTCAATTTAAAGAACAGGCAATCTGTTTCAAGCGTCACCTCGTGACATTCTGCACAAGCGCTAGAATAATTTAGTAATCCTTAAAAGTGGGTGTAGACCGCCTACGAATTAGGTAACACAAGTAACTTGTTTATAACCTATTTTTAAGACGTTCTGTTCTAGGAACAATTTTAAAATATTTGTTACTATTGAACGTTTTCTTATGATAAATCCAAAGCGAATTAAATAGTAATATTTTTTATTTTTTTTCTTCTGATATTATTATGCAAAATAAAAAGAATTAAATACCACCGAGCTGCAACTAAAGAAAGTGGCTTCAAAGGTTCGTACCATAGAATTTATATTTGTTACACCACTTAATAATATGCGCGGAATAAATAATAAAGTAAGTATGCACTCATACAACCGAAGTACACACAAAAGTCTATTAGTTATATTTTATGTATATCCTATACACAAAAGTTTATTAGTTATATTTTATGTATATCTTATACACAAGAACGAGGTTATGCGTGAAAGTTCAACTCATAGGTAAAAAAACTTGATCGTCAATATTCGGTTGGTCGGTTATTAACACGGACAACAGTAGCGCTTGGGTGGTAGGTGTACCAACGAAACAATAATTGGCGGGAATGTATCTAGTTTGCACAGCCTGGTAGAAGTGGTAGAAGAAGCTGTAATTGCTGCTCCTGAACCAACAAAACAATTTTATATGCGCATACGAGTGTTCGATTTAAGTGACAGTAAGTTCATTCGTATGTATCGTTTAACGAAAGAACTTTTCCATCGAGTTGCATATGTGATATTAGTTCATATTACGGAGGTTACTAGAAGACCGGCAGCCGATGTTGAAATATAGGTATAAACCAATAATGATTAGCGAAACTAACAGAGAATTGTAATAATGCTATCTTCTAGCTTTTGATTGCGCTAGGATTTTTTGCCACCCGAAGCTACCAGCCAGATTGTGGATCTAACATTCATTTAGCGCAATATACGACGTTATGAATGCTCTAAACCAGTGGTCGTTAACCTTTTTTACGATTGCGGAACCCTACAGTTTAAATGAAATTTTTTTGGAACCTCAAAGCAAAAACTTGCTTAACTTTAAGCTATTTTACTGAAAATGGAAAAAATTCGCCATGATTTACAAAGTACATAATTTAATTTAATTTAACAAAATCATTATAAAACCATTTTGTTCATGTTTTTATTGTCTACATAGGAAAAATAAACAATTTTTTTTAGGACCATGATCTTAAGTTTAAACAAATAAACAAAACCGAACAAACTGAATAAAATAGAAAATTAATGGCTTGCTTGTGTCTGTTTCTGTTTGCAGAGCTGTATCAAATTTAGAGAAATGGCATTAATCTGCAAACGAATTTGAGATTCCGCATCTAAGGCATTTCTATTTTAGTTTTTATATCAATATATGTTGAAAAAGTTCGTTCTTCGCCAACGTATGTAGTAACAAATTGCATTAACATTTTCACAGTCCGATCAGACACTTTTGGGTATTCTTTGTAAACACTTAATCAAAAATTAAATAATTCTTCTGGTTCAAATTTCGCCTTCAACGTGTAATTTTTTGATATTTCAATCAATTGTTCTTTTTCTTTTAACGGCAGATCGTTATCTTCTTCTAAATTGAAATTTTAAAATGAATTTTGAATCCCCATGTATGACAATTCAGAAAGTAATGTCTAGAAGTTTTATGCCAATGGAATTCATGTACTACAATCAATTCCTTTAGAAGGGAACAAAAAATACTACTATAGTAAGCCTGCTTATCGTAAAGGCAATTAAAAGGCGCAGCAAGAGGCAGTAGCCTTGCTGGCTAAAAGATATTGGAAGAGAGTCGGTTGGTCTCGGGCGATCCTCAATAATTTACAAGGTTGTTGGGGGTTGGCCATGACAGAGACGGCTTTTTGCTAAAATCTTTAAAAACTGCGTTGTGGAAAGATATGGAAACCTACCACAAAACGAAATATGTACAATGGAGAGCTCACAAGTAAAATTCTTGTCCAGAGGTAAAATACCCCCTTATTTGAATCTCCGAGAGGGGGTACTTGGGCCTCGTTATCGTAAGAATTTGAAACAACGGTTCTATTTAGTGATAGGAACTTGGAATGTAAGGTCATTACATAGAGTAGATAAGTTAACGAATTTATTAGTCGAAATGAGAAAAGGAAAACTGGACATTTTAGATATTAGTAAGGTGAGATGGCCAAATAGTAATGACTTTTGGAAAGATAGTTATAGAATAATTACATCTTCTTCAACTAATGGACAGGCGGGGTAGGAATAGTACTGCGTAAAAGATATTAGGACGTAAAGTAAAGAGTACTTACAATTTAGTGATAGAATAATTACAGTTAGATCGAGTATGAAACCCACAGACGCTGTTTTAGTACAGGTCTACATGCTAACGACTCACTACGAGAATGAGAAAGTAGAAAGGTATACGAGGATATAAATAGTATAGTGAGAAAAGTAAAGAGAGATGAGAATTTAATAGTTATGAGCGATTTTAATGCGTCAGTGGGAGAAAGTAGTGAGGAAAAAATGGTAGGAAAATTTGGGTATGGTAGACGAAATGATAAAGGAGAGAGATTAGTTGAGTTTTGCCAGGAATATAGATTAGTAACTGTAAACACCCAATTCGAACAACAAGTTAGAAGAAGATATACCTAGAAAGCGCCAGGTGATAGGGCTAGATACCAAATAGATTATATTTTAGTTAAGCAAAGATTTAGAAACTAAGTTAAAAACTGTCGTAGTGATCCAGAAGCTGACATAGATAGCGATTATAACTTAGTTAAAATGAAGTGGAATCTAAAATTCAAAAAATTGAGAAAGGCTAAAAGAGAGGGATGGGATCTAGGTAAGCTTATTGATAGTGAGGTTAAAGAGGAATATAAACGAGTATTAGATAATAAGATCAAAGAGATAGCTATGGGAGGAAACGTAGAAAATAGATGGAAAGAAATAGAAAGGGCTGTACATGATACAGCAACACAGACTATAGGTAAAAAAAAATTAGACACGAAAAAACCATAGGTAACAAAGGAGATGTTAGATTTAATAGAAAATAGAAGAAAGCTTAAACCTTTCAGAGAATTGGATAGTGAAAGTAACCGACGATATGGATGAGTTAGAGAACGACCAATAAGAGGATGTAAAAATAGGGTTCTCAATATTAAGAGAGGAATTTGATAGAGCTGTTAGGTATCTTAAACTAAATAAAGCGCCGGGGATAGACGCTATACCCGCAGAATCAATAAAATATGCAAGCCAGAAAATTTTAGATAGATTATATGAACTAGTAAAAGTAATATATGACACAGGTGAGGTTCCAATAGATTTCAAAAAACATTTTATTATCCCAATACCTAAAAATTCAGGAGCTGGTAGGTGTGAGAATTTTAGAGCGGTTAGTTTAACTTCCCATGCTTCGAAATACTACAATAATAATTAACAAGTTGAAAATGCAAGGCATTGTCGCAACGAACTTCCAAATGTAGACTTACTTTAAAACAATTTAAAGAAATTAAAATTATTATGTTGTAATAATTATAAGTATTCAGATAAAATACAAAAATTTATAAACAACAAAAGAGACATTTTAATATATTTTATTTTATTGAATAAATATTTTAAAAGCTATATATGTGTGTGTGTATGTATGTATGTATGTATGTATGTGTGTTTGTGTGTGTGTGTGTAAATAAGGGGGCATCATATTTCGATTCAGTTTTTTCAGAGGATTCTAAATATGTATCGCACATTAATTTTGGACCTATTTGAAATTTTTGATAAAAATTAATTCCCCGGGGGGGTCGGGTATCCGTGGTCAGATTTTGTGGGGGGTACCATATTTCGACTCAGCTATGTTAGGGGAGTCCAAATATGTATCGCACATTAATTTTGGACCTATTTGAAATTTTAATTTTCCCGACGGAATATTGCGGGGGCACGGCGTCCCCGTGGCCCGATTTCAACTGACATCAAAACTTAAGCTCAGGACACCGAGCTGAATCGATTGATGTATCACACATTGATGTCCGACCATTAGAAAGGCCTCGGACGGACAGACAGACGACAAATCGATTTCATAAACGAACGAAGTTCATTGAAAATAGAATAGAAGCTTTGACTGAGTATTTTGTAGGCGAAGACCAATATGGTTTTCGTAAAGACAAAGGGACTAGAGAACCGATACTAATGATTAGGATAATTATCGAAAAAAGGTTAAAAAATAAAAAAGACCCATTTTGCGTTTGTAGACTTAGAAAAAGCATTTGATAGGGTTAATTGGATTGTTATGTTCAGGGTTTCTCTCATAGGAATAGAAAAATTATTTACAGTCTATATAAAAATCAAAGTGTAGTAATTAGATTTGATGAAATAGAAAAGGAAGCTAATATTAGAAATGGTGTTAGACAGGGTTGTATACATCTCCCTTGATTTTTAATGTTGATATTGAGGAAGGTTTAAACATAGCTAGAGAGAGAAAAGAAATAGGTATTAGTGTACAGGGACAGAAAATAGACATGTTACGTTTTGCAGATGATATAGCAATTATAGCAAAGTCTAGAAAAAAGTTAGGAGAGTTTTTAAATATTTTAGATGAGATACTACAGAGTAGCTATGATATGACAAGTGAGTTACAGCATAGTACTAAACCAAAATTAAAAATAGATAATACCGAGTTTGAGAAGGTAGATGAATTTTGCCATTTAGGTAGTATAATTACAAAGAACAGACGTAGCAGAAGGCATATAGTAGCTAGAATAGCTCAAGCTTGAAAAATGTTATTAAAAAAGAAAGACTTACTAATAGCTAGTATAGTATTAGTTTAGATAATAGAGAAAGTTTCGTAAAGTCGTACGTATGGAACGTTCTAATATATGGTACTGAGATTTGGATAATTAAAGAGGTAGATAAGAAAAATATAAGAGCTTTTGAAACTTGGTGTTATAGGAGAATGTTAAAGATTAGTTGGACAGATAGAGTAACAAACGAGGAAGTTTATAGAAGGATAGGTGAGGATCCCTGTATGTGGAAACAATTAATGGTTGTGGGAAATGATAGGGCACCAGTTAAAACATGAGCGACTATTTAGCAAGGTCTTAGATTATAGACTACCAAATAAAAATAGAGTAGGAAGACCTAGGCAAAGCTATATTAGTCAAATTATTACAGATTTAGGTTGTAAAGGATATGTAGAACTTTTTAGACTAGCTCAGAATAGAAAAGAATTTAAAGCTGCTTCAAACCGACCTTAAGTAAGTTCGAAAACAAAACAAATAAAAATAAATACATAAAAATCAGTTAACTAAATGTCACTATGACGTAACTCACAATTAGTTAGCGGTTTGGCATTTTGGTAGCGATTTGTTGTTTAAACCTTACCATAACATATAACTTGATAAACGTCTTCATGACATAACTCACAATTAGTATGGTTAAGAAAAAGATTGTTTAATGTCAAGAAATCATTCAGTTTTTGAAGACATTTCTATTTACATACGTCTTTCATAAATCAAACTTCGAAATCATTGCTTCAAATTTGTTATTAACTTTCAAAAATATTTGTTGATGTTTCTTGCAATGAAATATTCATTTCATTTAAAATGAAAAATGTCAGCTAGATATGACATACTTTGTCTTCAATTTTTGTCGTTTAATTTATCCGGAAGTTATTTTCATGTTCCATTAAAAATTTCCTATTTTATTTTTCAGCTCGTAGAATCTATTTAGAACTTTTGCAAGAGATAGCCATCGCACCTCTCTGTGCAATAGTAATATCTTATGCTTACTAAATAATTCCTTACAAAGTAGTTTAAATAACCGAGAATTTAAATCTCTTGATTTGATGTAATTGACAATCTTAAGTACATTATCAAGAACAGCTTTCAAATTATTGGGCATTCGTTTAATAGAGCATGACGATGAAGGCAAGAATGAGAATGTTGTATATGACTAGCTATTGCTTTTATTCGCGATATTGAACCTCTATTTCCCCAAGAAATGATTTTGCACCAGTGGTGCAAATATGGAAGCACGAATCCCAAGATAATTTATGATTCTTCATTTAGGCGTTGATTGTTTCAAAAATTTGTTTACATGTAGTCTTACTCGTAACCAGTTGAGTCGAAAATGTACAAGAACAATTAATACTGCTAAACCAGCAACATTGGTAGACTCGTCTAATTGTAAAGTAAATCCACGTGGAAATTTCTTTAAACGTAATATTAATTCTTTCTCACAAAAATCTGATAAATCTTTAATACGTCTAGCAACAGTTGTGTCAAGTGACACACTATCAATTTCTTTTGCAAATTTTTCCCCAATTATACACATACCTAAATTTTTAGCAGAAGGTTAGGTTAATTTTTTTCCAATCGTGTAAGCTTCTCCTGCTATACCAATTCGATAACTAACGCGGTAGGAAACTTCCAATGATGCGCGCTACAAGACAAATCAGAATTGAACAATGATGTTTTTTCTCTCTTCACATGTAGAGACGAGCCCCTACTACTCTACCACTTTGTGCGAAAAGCCTTGATTGAAGAATAATATATATTCTTCTTCAATCAACCACAAAAGTCGGTGAGCAGTACACTGATTCGGGTAAATAACTAGAACGCGTCACGGAACCCCTTAAATGTTCTGAGTAACCCTGGAGTTCTGCAGAACATTATAAGCGGTTCCGTGACGTTTTCTAGTTATTTTACCCGTACACAGGTTGAATACCACTGTTCTAAACCGACGACAAATGTTTAATACATTTGTTAAGTTTACTGAAAATGCATAGAGGAGTTGCATGTGAAACGTCAAAAGCATACTGGATTTACATAAACTATGCCAAATTATGCAATTGCTTTTCCGTAAGTTTTATCATGAATTTGGCTTTCCGGGGGTACTTGGTTGCATTGATTGCACCCACGTTGCAATAATTGCTCCAAAACAAAATCATTCTGACTATGCAGAAAATATATATGCGAATAGATAAAATTACTATTCCATAAATGTGAATTGATAATTTGTCGTCACCGAAATTGTAGCATTAATTCAATTAATTTAGCAGGTTTGCGATAACAAGCTAAAAATATTGAATGTCAATGCATGTTATCCTGGAAGCACAAACAACGTTTTCGTTTGGAACAATTCTAACGTTAAGGATTTTATGGAGATTATTAGTAGAAATGGAGAGGCTGTTTTCTAGCTACTAGGTAAAACAATCTTATACCTAACAATTATAACAACGCGATTTGATTTCAAACGTGAATCTGTGTTGAATTAATCAAAGCCATTTATAAGTGATTTAGGACATTCAATTCGCCTTTGGTTATCAACACCTCTAGAACTTGAACCAGAAGACATCACTTCTGACACCGAGAACAATAAATGCCACAAACGCACTCGTTGCACTATCGAAAGGTGCCTTCTAAAACATGGCGAATTACAGGTTGGGCCTTGCTAATTGAATTTTTAAAAACCATTTGTTAAGCGCATTCACAAATGTCTTATTAATATCAATCCTAATTTCTACCTTCATCTGTTTGCCTTGTAAAATGGGCAGTTGTAAACAAACTTTGGATCTGATCGCACGTGTCTGCCAACTTGCTCGTATGGTCAACAAGGCGGTATCTTAACATTAATAGTGGCTTGATACGGTAGTGTCATTTGTTTTGTGAACAATTTGAGGAAGTGAATGGGCAGCTCAATGTGTAATGGAATAGTTGGAATACAGTTTACACAGACAGGTAATGCAGTTTATTTTTTAATAAAAAAAATGTGAGTAATTTTTATACACAGATTAATTAGTATGAAACACTCATTGACCCGTTCACCATTTATCGTTTGATTTTTAAAAGAAATAAAATAATTAACAAACACTTCACTTTATTTATTTATTAAATCACAAAAATTAACATTTATACTCAACAGAGAGATAATACTAAAATTTCAGCTGTGCATACGCATCTGTCACATCTCGCGTCCATTGCTTACGGCTTGGTTTATATAGACCAGGACCTTTTTATGAAACTCTCATTAAGTAATTTATCAATTTTCAATTAATACCCTTACGAGTCCCTGGTGTCTTCATATATCAATAAATTTTATTTATTTAGGATACATAAATATTCCTTAGCCTATTCTTCCAACCAGTATGTAATTTAGTTGAGTTGACAAGTTACAATTACCATCTGTCTCGTGTCATATGTCTCCCTCAAAGAGTCGACATCAATCAGTCATTTCTTTGTCATTTTTGCTCACTCTTATAGTTCAAAAAGGTATTTAATTTTAAATTTATATTTACTTTCGCTTTAATATCGATTTTTATAAAATAATATATTACACAGCCTCAAAGGCGTAACTTCCACATTAACATTATTTATTACTTACCACCTACTGGGTGAGCGTAAACTAAGGGACTAAGTTGACACTCTTATTTTAACATAAATCTCTACATAATATCGTACTACAAGTATGTATGAACTATGCTTTCAGTATTCTATTATTAATGCTACTCATTGAGAGACTGTAATTCGGGTTTTAAATTACCATCTTGAAATGATATCAAAAGTTATTATTACGCGTGTATTTCTGTATAATATGAGACAACAATAACCCGAATCGTAACATTAGAAAACTTAGAGCCAAACTACAACACTATATCGCGTAACTGAACTTTAAAACAATACTCATTTTTATAACAAAAAGCAATTCAATTCCGTTCAAGCAAGGAAAGCCGGTACAACAATAATAAATCTAATCCCATCGTATCTTTCTTAAAAAACATCTATCTGTAGATAATAAATAACATGAATAGTATTTTTCCTCAAAACATACGTCAATCAATGAGAGAAAGCCAGAAAAATTAACTGAATTGCACTTCTCTTGAAAAGTCTTTCGGTAAACTCGTGCAGCAAAACTTATTATATTCTTTTAACAAACAAAACTACAACTAATAAATGGTGAAACCCAGTTCTAAACTAGAACAAATATACGTCAACGTGTCTAAATATGAGATCAGAAATATATACAACCAACATTATGGAAATCATAAAGGACGCTGTAGGGTAGTTTGACCAACTTTGTAGCGGTTTTAAAAACGCGTTTCGAAACCTTGCACCGGGGGAGGAGAAAGAGCAACCACTCGGTCCCCACAATGTGTGCGCCATTGTAGCTGTTCATTTTATAAAACGTGAATTAGGTGGAAAGATTAAAAACCTATTATTGTGCTGGCTAACTTGGCTATTACCTGAAGGAAGAGTTAGAGATGAGCTGGTGGTTAAACTGAAAACAATTGAAACTGAAATTAAACGCCACTAGAGCATTAATCAAAAATTACAATTTTAGGGTAGACACGGAAACTCTTTCGGAGTAGATACTTTTTATTAACATGTTTGTGAAATTATCGTCGTTATGACCGGTTAAAGGGGTTAAAAGTTCACCCTTTTATTAATTTGGAATTTTTGGGTGTATTGAGTTAAAAAGGCTGTGTTAGCTGAAGAGACAAAAAGTTTACACGCTGGAAGTCCCTAAACAATCTAAATGTTTTAAAGATTGTGTTACGTTCAAAACCCTACAAATATCTTTTTCTGCATTCATTTTTATAACGCCCTAAAATTACTCAATAAGCTCGATTTCCCGCCATTTGAATTGAGTGTTATTTTATAAAATTTCTCAAGTAATTACTCTATACAAAAGTTTGCCTTATAAAATCAAACAGCTGCTTAGGAAACATTACGTTACAAAGTAGTTGCAATATTTCCTAACACCTGCAGTGATTACATTTTAATTTAAAGGTGCATGTAAATGCACAGCTTTCTTCTAAAAGATAACACCACTCACCACCTGCCTACATCTGCTTACAATGGACTTGTTATCTGGTATTCTGCAGCTGCTAAGTTGTTACAAAGTAATAAGATTGTTTTCCTTTGTTTAAAACCTTTTGATGATTGCGTTATCTGCTTGTTGGCAAGCTGTTACAATTTGTATTTCGGCAGCTGTTGTCTGGAAATTCTGTACACGTTGTTCTTCGGCGATATCTTTGAAAGTCAAATACCCTACTCCCATACATGATTCTGGCCTTATAAAATAGATACCGTGCTTTGAAAGAGACCATTAAAGATAAAAAATTAAAGATTAAAGACAACATCTTCTTACCGAAAAGATACGTGTAAAGTCGCGCTACTAACAGTGCTTGCTTAGTATAAAGTAAAGTTGGTGGTTCCAGCATGCACCCAATAGAGAAATGCAGCCGCATTTTTCCCGCCTTAAGATGAGACCAGCATGAAGCTGATTGTTCAAGGTACAGTTTCTCTTTTCGTAATTCTTTTATGCTGTTGTGAAGAATAAACTTTTCATTTGCTGCTATTGCTTATAATTATCCGATAAACTGGCACCACCCCGTTACAAAACTTGCATGCACGATGCACGAACAACTATGTTATTATTCTATCAATTAAAAATTAATTAATCAATGTTTATGTTGGAATCCGTTTTACTGTTTCTTTTGTCTTTTCAACGTAAACCACTTATTTATAAATTTAAAACTAGCTGACACTTGATTAATTTAAGTTAGGGTGTCTAATTTTAATTTTATATTATTTCTGAGAGTGCACTTCACAAAGCAGCCTGTACATATAATTTAGGTATATTTATTTTTCTAGATTTACTGTACAGTTTATGCTTAATTTTCTTTTATATGTATTTAAGGTGAACCATTAAGTAAGTATTTAGCTTATAAGATGTTATATTTATTTTGCTTACCAATTTTTATATGCTATGACGCTTTGGTTACAATCACGATTACGCAACTTATTTGTTGTACTGTTTTGTAAATAGTCTTTCAAGAGTGGATGTTAACAATATAGTTTTACAGAGGTTTCCAATGTGTTTTTCTATTTCACCAACGCCCTCTCCGACGTTTTTGAGCTAGCCCAAATTCCACCATTCTATCCCCGTTTTGTTGCGGTATTCAGCGTAAACGATTTCCTTACTTACTTTTACTGTTTTCTTTTGTGTTTGCGCGGAATACCGTAACATATATTTTTGGCAAACCCAACGTGAGGCTGGATTTCGAAACCTTTCTTTATTTGTTAATTTCTGAAATCTTTATCCTTTGCTTAAAAATTTGTATTAGCTTTTTGGAAACCTCCATTCGTACTTAACCTTTCGTCTAGAATTTTCTGTACATACACCTGAATTACTAGGGGTTTATGTAATTGAATTAACATAAAGTCAGACAGTCGCTGGTTATCTTTCAATGATAATTACAAACCTCCTTGATATATAAGCAAAGGAATTTGTAACTAAATATTTAAACACTTACTGAAATATTTGTTATTCCTTCTGCACAGATACGTTGACTGGCGAGTTTCTAACAATTATACTACAATTAATTACAGCATTTCTTTCATTGCTGAAATTCCAACGGCACTTAAACACCATCGCGGTTTATCTGCACCGCACTTCCATCTAAAAATATACACAAAACACATTCAGTTTAACCCGTCAAACTGTTATTCAATACTTGAAGGTGCTACCTCACGTAATCCGACTTATACATAAAGCTTTCTGAAGATGCAAAATAATGCTCTTTGAAAAGGAACTTAAAACACAAGTGCGTATCACAAACGTCTACACCTCTAAAAGCTCACTTGATTAACTATACTATTGTTTGTTAAGCGTGATTTTATCCGTAGTTTTTGCTGTGATTAAAAATCTTGTACGCTGCACTTTCAACTAAAAATATATAAACCTCAAACCCGACATCGTAACTCAATACCTTAAGATCCTACTTCAAGTTACCGACTTAACATAATGCTTGTTGAAGGTGTAAAACAATGATACTTTGTAATTACTAATTAACAATAGCGTTACACTTCTAAAGGATCCGAGTAATTATCCTTTGCTTATTCGACATTTCTTTTTCGCAGCTATCTCTAAGCACGCATACAAATTAATAATCACGAATGCTTGCATGTTAATTTAAGAGTGATGAAAACTAACATATCTTCTTTGAAGAGATTATGTTACCACTGAAATGATTATAGATTTTTTTGCCGAGTTACCAGAATTGTGTTTTCGCTGGCGACTCAAGTTCTTTTAAGAAAACTCTGGCGCCCTGTTTCTATTCTTAATACCATCTTCTATTTACTGGTATTTTTGAATACCTTGTTGTGAGACGTTTCTATACTACCCCGTTTAGAATACCGCGTTATATTATAGTCTACTTTTGTTCCTAGTAAATATTTCTGGAAAAATATGGCTAGTACTTTTTGGAAATTAAACGTTGGTCGCTTACACGAGTCCGAACTCAAATATGAGGTTAGTTCCCGTGGGTTCGATGCTGAGTTATCTGTAAACGAACTTAGGAAAACTGTAAGGAAAATTTTGAAAAAAGAATCTTCCGAAAGTACAGACCCAATTATATCTGAATTCGATTTTCCAATAGATTACGACGCAGTGACTGAAGGTTTAGCTAAGTTGACTGCTAAATGCGAAAGTTTTGATGGACATTTTTCTACAATCGACGGTAAACGTATTATTTCACTCACTGTACATCTGGAAAGTAGAATTAACCGATTGAATGTTGCTTCTGACGCGGAAAAGTACAAACAACGACAGTTGTTGGTAACTATTATTGAGTTACGCAATAATTGTGATAAATTACACGATCAGTTCCATAATTCTACAAGTTTGTCCGTACCAATGACTTGTACTACTCCTTCTATCCCTTCGACCGCTGTAGAGGAACACACTCCTGCTACAGGACCTTCAAACGTGTTACCTATAGCAATGTCTACTCCTATTTTTAACTCGATTCCAAGTTATGTTCAGCTAGTGTGTGACTGGGATTTAAAATTTTCCGGCGATGGCCAGATGTCTTTGGACGCATTCTTGTTACGTGTTGACAAATTATGTCTAGCGCACAATGTTTCTCATTCTCAGTTATGTGCTTCTGCGTCCGATTTACTATCTGACAACGCTCTAATTCTATAAAGGGCTTATAAAAATTCGATAACCAAGTGGTCCGATGTTGTTCAGTTGCTACGCGAAGAATTTCAACCTGCTAACTATGACAGAACACTTTTAGACGAAGTCAAACACACATACGTAGAACCAAATTTTGCTTACAAGTCCGCTACGATTGAGAAAAGTACTTTTACTTCACATGACCAAACGGTTAAGATTCCTCCTACGCCTACGAGTAGAACAAATACTTCTTCTGTAATTTCTACTGTTCCTATTCCTATGCTTACTTCTATTCGTCAGGTCACATGCTTCAATTGCGATCAACCTCGTCATGTGTCGACACGTTGTACACGTCCTCAAGTACTTTATTGCTATGGTTGCGGACATAAGGGAGTTACTCGACGCATTTGTCCGAACTGTCATCCTACTCCTAATAAGAACCAAATTTTTTCTGTTTCTAGTTCTACGTTCTCTTCTGTGCCTTCTTCACGAGTTGAGCCAATACTTCAAATTAGTGACGTACAGGTAGCAACTCAAGAGTTTGTTCTTGCTTTCTTAAATGATTATACCAAAGAAATTCCTGTCGTGCCTGCAATTACAGAGGTAGCTAAAGTAACAATAACTTCCAATACTGACAGAGAAGGTCCTGTCGATATTAGTGAACTTGTATCTATGATGCCTGTTGCTGTTGTTGTCAAAGTTTTACCTGATCCTGTTGTTGTCGAGGAAGCAGTTCCTATCGGTGCTGATGTTTTGCCTGTTTCTATTCCTTTATCTGACATTGATTTTACTTAATTCTGCTCCTCTATCAAATGATAATGAAATTCTACTTGATCCTGCTCCTTTATCAAATATTGATGAAATTCTACTTGATCCTGTTCCTTTAGCTAATGTTGACGAAGTTCTACCTGACTCTGTTCCTTTATGTAATGTTGCTGAAGTAATATCGAACTCTGTTCTTCTTCCTGAGGTGGATACTCCTACAGCCAATGCTGTTCCATTTTTTATCGTTGATTCTTTTATAACCGAAACTAAAAACAAAATGGTTCCTCCAATGATGCCTACTGAGTTTCCTAAATCACTACTACCTCCATCCTTGCCAACACTTACTCAATCTCGTGCTACAACTGCTACACTCCCTGTTAATCCTGTTTTGCGAAAAACCGCCCAACCAATACTACTCGTTGCTCCGATATCTCAACCAACGAAACCGGTTAACAAAAGAAATGAGAGGAAAAAAAATGCTCTACATTGTTTCCGAATCCGAATATGTAGATCGGCAAAACCCCAATGTTCTTAATCTAGCTTCATTTTCCTTCTGGCGACGCAAACGTCGGAAGCCCCATTACTAGTCCTCTGCGTCCTCAATTTCTATGCTGACTCCGCCCTTCCTTAGGACTTGATTCTTGGACTTTGCGATTTCTCGTTCTTTAATAATTTTATTGTTCTTCTTGGTTTTATTTCTCTTCTTTTGTTTTTGCTCCTCGTACTTATCCCAAACCCCGTGTGCGTACGGGATTAGAATATTCCCACGGTACGACCTGCCTGTCGTATGAGGCGACTACAGCGGTCTAACACATACAGGGCGTCGCCGTGGATCAATGTAGTAAGCGTAAGACTACGGATCCCAAGGTCCCGGGTTCAAATCCCGACACGGCCGACTGCTTGAAAAATGGCAGGTGAGCATTTTTCACAAATATTACGCCCTCGTTCGGATGAGAGGTTAAATGGAGGTCCCGTGTGTGAGTGTTGTCACGCACGTTAAAGATCCCTACCTTGCCTGTAACGGCAAGGGTTCGGCAAAATTCTAAATTTCCAGGCAACAAAAAACTCGCCTCCTGGCCAATGTAGTACCTTCGGGTGGAGCATTGGAAATGTAAATGAACGGTCTAACACATACACACATACTTCATACACACACACACATACACACCCGCTCACCCTCACACACAAACTTATTTTAGGTTGTTTTTTCCTTAGTTTTGGTACTACTTACTTCTAATTTTATTTTTAGGATAGTTTTTTATTTTTAGTTTTACTTCTACATCCCTTTTGATACACTTTCCTTTCCTTATCCTTTTGCTGGTTTTCTTACTGCTAGTTCTTTTACAAACTTAGTTACATTTTTTCGATTTGCTTCCTGTGGTAGATGCTTTCTAAATCTTTTTCTTTTCTTCGAAAACCACGACTTAGTCGACTTGTAGGCCTAGTTAGCTATTCTTTTTGTCGGTTGCTCGTTTAATACGATTCTTCGTTATCACAGCTTGAAGAATCTCAACTTTTCTATCTAGCATTCTCATTGTTCCCTTGCATACTTTGAGGCTTGACATTTATTGTCTCATATTGGCTTGCACTGTAGGTTTTTCTCCTTACTCTTTTTCTTACTTTGGGGTTTTTCGAGAAAAACCTATTTCTTTTTCTTGAGGTGAAAAACGTTACTGTTTCTTTACTAGAGATATCCGTTTTTCGACGACTTTTTGCAGTGTTAGGCCATTCCATCTTTGTCCTCGATGATTGACACCTTGTACTTTTTCCTTTTCCTATATCCTTTACACTTCTTGACTTGGTCTGGTGTACTGGTCTTTCAAGCCGGATAAAAATTCTTTGGTGTTAGTTCTTGAGTTTTTTTGTAGTTTTGTAAGGTTTTTTTTTTCATTTATCCTATTAGTGTGTACTAATTTTCCTTTTAGTTTGTAAGATTTATTTTTTGATTTTTCCTATTAGTGTGTACTGGTCTTTCAAGCCGAATAAAAATTCTTTTATCGGTATTTAAGTTTTTCCTGTAACGAATTTTCTTTTACTTTGTCTTATTAGTATACTGCCTGCTCCGTTGCTTCTGCTTCCTGCCCCGACCTTTTAATTTTGCTAGGGGGAATTTGTTACGTTCAAAACCCTACAAATAGCTTTTTCTGCATTCATTTTTATAACGCCCTAAAATTCCTCAATACGCTCAATTTCCCGCCATTTGAATTAAGTGTTATTTTATAAAATTTCTCAAGTAATTACTCTATACAAAAGTTTGCTTTCAAAGAGACCATTAAAGATAAAAGATTAAAGATTAAAGACAACATCTTCTTACCGAAAAGATACATGTAAAGTCGCGCTACTAACAGTGCTTGCTTAGTATAAAGTGAAGTTGGTGGTTCCAGCATGCAGCCAATAGAGAAATGCAGCCGCGTTTTTCCCGCCTTAAGATGAGACCAGCATGAAGCTGATTGTTCAAGGTACAGTTTCTCTTTTCGTAATTCTTTTATGCTGTTGTGAAGAATAGATTTTTCATTTGCTGCTATTGCTTTTAATTATCCGATAAATTGGCACCACCCCGTTACAAAACTTACATGCACAATGCACGAACAACTATGTTATTATTCTATCAATTAAAAATTAATTAATCAATGTTTATGTTGGAATCCGTTTTACTGTTTCTTTTGTCTTTTCAACGTAAACCACTTACTTATAAATTTAAAACTAGCTGACACTTGATTAATTTAAGTTAGGGTGTCTAATTTTAATTTTATATTATTTCTGAGAGTGCACTTCACAAAGCAGCATGCACATATAATTTAGGTATATTTCTTTTTCTAGGTTTACTGTACAGTTTATGCTTAATTTTTTTTATATGTATTTAAGGTGAACCATTAAGTAAGTATTTAGCTTATAAGATGTTATATTTATTTTGCTTACCAATTTTTATGTTATGACGCTTTGGTTACAATCACGTTTACGCAACTTATTTGTTGTACTGTTTTGTAAATAGTCCTTCAAGAGTCGATGTTTACAATATAGTTTTACAGAGGTTTCCAATGTGTTTTTTTATTTCACCCACGCCCCTCTCCGACGTTTTTGAGCTAGCCCAAATTCTATCATTTTATCCCCGTTTTGTTGCGGTATTCAGCGTAAACGATTTCCTTACCTACTTTTACTGTTTTCTCGAGTTTGCGCGGAATACCGTAACAATTGGAATCAAACAATGAGTAATATTTTGAGCTTTAAGTTACTTTTTAATAATGTATAGGTGAATTTTAAATGTAGATGAGTTTTATTATTGTAGTAGAAAACCAATCGAACATAAAAGTAATTATTTTGTTGGACGATGTATTAACGATGAAGTTAGTGTCAGTTAAATTTAAGCATCAAATTATCATGTAAGGAAGTTTGAAATACTTTTAAACATTATGAATAAGTGGTTTCTTCTATTTCAGCTATTTTATTTATCATTTTCTTTTGTTTATTATTTTTACTGAAAATTTTTTATTTTATTTATTTATTTATTTATTTATCCATTCCTGAAGAACTACAGCTAGCAGATTCACCCTTGTATTGTCGCGGGGTTTTCACTCTTTTAGGGCAAATCAAAATTTATAAACCTAACGTTCATTTTATCCGTAACAAAATTCTGTGTTATTGATCAGGAGAAATAGGTAGGTAATTAAAACTGCTGTTTCCTACAAGTTCCAGTTTATATCACTTTTATATAATCTCTTTCGTTTAGAAAGAATATTTTCTATGCAGAAATCATCTCTTTTTCGTAAAACTTTATGAATATTTAAAAATATTGGTTGTTGAAATACTCGAAGCGTACAACGCTGACTTTATAAAAATATTTTCAGAGTATTTTTTCTGAATATTTCAATATGGTGTAGTTAGCATCAAAATCATCCCTAGAGCAGATGTGGTAATATTATCATGTCTTTGGACAAACTCTCTTTGTACATAAATACAAAATTAGAGACAAAGTCCAAACAAAGTTGTAGCCAACTCCCGAGTTTAATTTAATATCTTGCATGTTAAAACTAGTTCATAGCGTAATTTATATTGAAGCAATTTTCACTTCGTAAACACATCGAGTAGAAGATTAAAGTGGTTGCAATTTTTAAGCAGATTACCGTATTTTATTAAGTTCTATGAAGCGGGTGAGTATACTGTAATTCCATTTAATCTCTTAGTATTTGTTGATGAAAACAAAAGGACGACTTAAAGGACTTATCGAGAACAACTTCCTATTCCCTTAGATTATTTTGAAGAGACCATAATGATAATCTTAAGTATAATTGAATATATTTGACTACTAACTGAGCTTTAATTTCACAAAACGCTCTAGGAACATAAAATTAATAAACGGTCACAGCTTATTTCTTCACAATTAGACATTTATAATTTTGAGTAAAAAATTAGTGAAAGAGTTATTATTTATATGTCAGTACACAAAAATTATAAAATCAACAGTTAAAAAGTTTCCCACGACCATCCAGTAATGTATTTCTTATGCATTTAAGAATGGGTCAAAAATAGTGTTCATTATTTTGTAGAAGTAATATGAATTCGTAATTCAACAACTTCAACCAATCAGGAACATCCAGGTCGTGAATTATGATCATAATCCAACACCTTCGACCAATTAGTACAAACCTCCATTTCTTATAATCCGCGAGGTATAATTTTCGTATCCTGCTTGTCAATGTTTGCGACATTAGTTTATACGTTTAGAAAATGTCCGATAATAAAGATTTGTGTAGTCGTGGGAAAAGTATAGTATTTTACTCGCGAGTTATGGCCATTACTCATTCGGGTTACGCTGCTCACTCTAACAGGCTCGCAGCGCAAATCTTCCGAATGAGTAATGACTATACCATAACTCGCTCATTGAATAATATTGAATGCTATTTTAAAACTTCGATTTTTGTACAGGGTTAAGTTTAACTCCCTTAAAAGCTGTTAAGCAGCAAATACAATAAAGTTTTATAAATCGTATTGCA
The DNA here is from genome assembly GCA_036346225.1 of Platerodrilus igneus. Classification (NCBI taxonomy): domain Eukaryota; kingdom Metazoa; phylum Arthropoda; class Insecta; order Coleoptera; family Lycidae; genus Platerodrilus; species Platerodrilus igneus. The sequence continues at coordinate 2,423,806 of JARFIW010000816.1, read as the reverse complement.
TTTTCGCCACTGGCCGTCATTATCGCTGCTGATCGAGTGATATTGAGCTTTCTGTCACTTGTAAAAAGTGGTTAGTAATAAGATATGTATTTAGTCAATAATGAAATCTGCCACTGTGATACGGGTAAAAATGACGTTACATTATTAATTTTGAATTGCCCTAAAAGAACGGGAACTCTGTAGCAATTTCAAAGGTGCAGCAGCTAACTTTCAGTGGTGCAGAATTGGGTTCCTATGACAAAATGATAAAAAATAATAAAAACAAAAAAGGTAAAATGGCCGAAATATAAAACCACTTTAAAAATATCACTTAGCTTGAAAAGTTTTACTAACTGTTTAGATTAAAGGGTGCCAACCCGCCAAATTCTAGTAATACCGTTGATGTATTTACTACCTGTAAGACGGCCACGCCGGATAGTCCTTCCTACTGCTGATTCCAATCTCATCTGCTCAGCTATTTCTTTTTGTACCGCACTTAAAAGCACTTTCTGACTTTCTATCCAATTACAACAATTTTCGAAAAACCGCTTTCTCCCAAATATAACTTCATTATTGGGAGTAACTGAATATTCTCTCATAATGGTCATTTTACCTATCTTATAACTAACTGTAAATAAAATTTTATACAAATTTAGACTATTAATAGTAAACTTTGAAACAATATCATTAGACGTTTATTAACTCTGTGATTAGATGGTAAAACCAGTTATGCCGTGTTTATTGAATTTCAGGAAAGTCGATTGAAGTTGTTTAGCTTGTCATAAATCATACGAATAACATATTGATAAAGCATTTGCTGGTTTGACTCTGACTATGATTTACTTTCCAGACGTGCAAATGAACATCTATATTATACTTGATGTTTTTAAAAATTTGGTTTTTGTTACATAAATTTTGCCATTTTGCATTTTACCTTAAAAGTGAAAAAAATACAATATAAAATGATTAAAAAACAGTCTAAATTATTAAGTCTTTCCTCTACAATAAAGAACAAGTAAATAAAATAAACCAAAAATAACTTCAATTCATCAAACTCTTGAGCGCAAGTTTTGATAAAAACTGTGACAATCACTGTGTATTAGAGATAGGATCGAAAGAAGGTTTCTCTTTTTTAAGAGATTAATTCCTAAGGGCTCAGCCTAGGATAAAGGAACATTTTTATATGGTTTCAATTAGATGAAGGGTGCGTCTATATCCAGTGTGTACTTGAAGTGCATAGTTCCTATTTCTTTTGTGTATCTAATCCACTTGATACTGAACCAATTTACCTTTTCCCTATCAGTATCGCATGTTCCTTTAACTAAAGTATTATCGTTTTGTAAAATCGTTGAAAATGTATAGAAATCTTTCTGGGACATATCCACTACATTTAACTCTTTTTGCCTGTTAACATGCGAAAAAATTGGGAACGGTCATGTAGCATAATAATTTTGAAGTTGTTGTTTATGTATTTGTGCAACGTTCAATCCTTCAATGAACGCAATCATATTTTAAATGTGTATGATCGAGTAGCAAAAAATTCTGGTCAATGACTTCAATTAATGTTTCTTGCTGAATGGTATAAAAAACATTATTGGCATATTGATATTCCTGTTCTGCTTACCACACGTATCTGAATATGTTGTTATGTGGTGGACAGTATACAGTAGACTGCTAATTTTTTTAAATAAGCAAGAAGCAATTTGGTCGGAACATCCTCCGCCAATTGCCTCGTGCCACATGAAGGAGCTTGATGAATCAATAGATGCATTACAGTCTCGAATCGTTAAATTGTATACTGACAATACACGTTTGTAGTAAACCACGCAATGGTGCACGTCTGTTGCAAGTCAAATACAATTACTATTTTGCTATTACTGTTTCTAGCTTCTTCCTTATTTACCTTTTTGTTATGATAAGCTTGATCAGCTGCTATTCATGCTCATCATGAAGTTTTTTCAACCTCTACTTTTTGTCTTTGAAGTTGCTTTCTTTTTTAACGTTTTGTATTCTCGCACTTTCGACAGGTATTGATATAAGGTTCTTTGAATTTATATCCTGTTTGATTAAATACTTGCCTAAAAACGTCATAACCAGCACTATTTCTAAGCCCTTGAACCAATCTTCCCGATTTATATTTGGCATACATTTGTCTAATATTTAAGTGGCTAGGGAAGAAAGTCTACTCATAAACGCAATCCAAAACATACTATTGGCATCCTTATCTTGTGTTTAATACGTACGACAGGTGTGGCGTCAAGAGTTTGCTACACTATAGGCGTATATACAAGGTGAATAAAGTAGTAAATAATATTTTTGTTACAATCTCCCCTTTGGATCACACGGCCGTCCCGGGTGAGATTTAAAAGTGAAACCTGTTAACGGACATAACAGCACTATTGATTTGGCGTTGACTACACAAACGATTACTTCGGCGCAAACCACTATCTTCGGCGGCAATTTTAGTTACATTAACATTCGCACTATCTGTCACTTAGGGTGAACCATCAAAGTTTAAATTTTCAGGCGTTCCTTGTTGAGTGCGGATTTTCCGTTTTTCCGGACGATCTCTTCTACGTATGGGGCGAACGGGTTGAGGCGATGAGTTATTCTCATCGGCTATAAAACGACGTAGAATCGAAACATGATAATTACCTAACGGTTTGGTAGGATCATTTATGTGTCTGATTTGGTAAGAGGTAGGAGATATCCTCTTCTTTACCAAATAGGGACCATCGCGACGCGGCGCGAAGTTAGCAGTATAGGCGTTGCTTGCTTTGCCGGAAGCATGCACATCCATTAAAAGTTTATCACCAATAGCATATTCGTCAGCGTCTCTCCGATGACGATCAGAATAATGTTTTATAATCATTTGGCGGGATGCTAATTTTTCCTTTGCTTGTTGTAGGTTAGAACTTACGAGTTTCAGGTAAGGCGTAATTTCTGCTTAAAATGTATCATTTTTTACGACAGCGCGGAAATCATGATGTACATCAAACGGGATACGCATTTCTCGCGAAAAGTTCAGATAACTAAGAGTAAAACCGGTACTAGCGTTTTTAGCACTATTAATCGCAAAACGAATGCTCGATATAGCATCTTTCGATTGGGTGTGATTCAGGCTAACAAAAATGGACAATTGTGTTTTTAAATCACGATTTCGTCTCTCCTCAGGATTAGACTCAGAGTGATAAACCGGTATCATGCTCTGTTTAAAACCCAAACAAAAAGCTATTTTTTGCATTACATTACTAACAAACTGGGCACCATTGTCACTAACGCCACGGCGCGGCGTGTCATAGCAAAAAACAATTTTATCAATAAAGCACCTGGCACAAGCTTCTGCAGTTGCTTGTACTAAAGGGAATAATTCTATCCTACGAGTGGCCGTATCCTCAACAGCAAAAATTCATTTTTCGCCACTTTCCGTTTCGGGCAACGGTCCAAATAGATCAATGGCCAATGTTTCAAATCGGCGTGACATTACTGGGGAATGCAATAATCCTGCATGCTTTAAATTACTGACCTTATATTTATGACATTCGATACATTTTTGAACGTGAGTCGTAATATCCTTACGCATAGTGCACCAAAAATATTTACTGGCGACCCGTTGCAAGGTTTTCTCGACACCATAATGAGCAGCTACCGGAGAATCGTGGAATTCATATAACACATTCCCGATTTCAGCACTAGGGATTACTAATTGCGCATTTTCAGAATCTTTTTCCGGAGTGTACCGATAAAGAATACCACCCATCATTATATACGCTTTATCGGCCCATTTACAAAAATCGTTTTCAGGCGACCTCTTATTTTCAAAAGTTGATAATTTTTTTTACATCAGGATCTGCAAGTTATTTTTCTCGCATTCCCTGCATCGGAACTGAAGGAAGTGTTACACTAATCGGGGTAACATCGATTGGTTCTTCACAACAGTTAATCTTCGGAGGACGGGATAAAGTATCCGCGACCACATTTGTGCGACCCGGTATATATTTTATTTCCAAGTCGTAACATTGTAACTGTAGCGCCCATCTGACTAAGGGACCAGAAGGTGATCGGAGTGACATAAGCCACTTCAAGGGTTGATGATCGGTAGCGACCACAGGAACATTCTAAATATCTTCGAAATTTTGCTAATGCATAAACAACGGTTAGTGCTTTCCTTTCTGTTGCAGTATAATTACATTCTGCGGAACTAAGCAGCCTGCTTGCATATTCCACGGGTCTTTCATCGGGACCCTCCCCCTGGAGTAAACATGCACCTAATACGTACGAGCTGGCATCAGTCTTTAAAACATACGGTAGACTAGGATCAGCTTCGCGTAGTATTGGTGAACTACCAAGCACACACTTTAATTTATTAAAAGCAGTTTCCTGTTCGCGCTCCCATTTCCAAAAAGTAATTTTTCGCGTTAACATACTTAACGTGGCTGAAATACTTGCGAAATTTGGTATGAAACGTCTAAACCAATTGCACGTTTGTAAAAATGATAATATTTCTTTAACATTTTTTGGCGCGAGCCAATCCGCGATCACAGAAACTTAATCAGAATCTGGACTAATCCCAGAACGAGAAATGATATGTCCTAAATACTTTATACTAGAACTAGTAAATTGACAGTTTTTGCGATTTATACGTAATTTAAAATCCTTGTAAGACCAACTCCAAATCACGTACATGTTCATCAACACTAGATGAAATAATGATCAAATCATCAAGATATCCAAAGAACTCAAAGTTAGGCAGTTTGGTTCAGAAGCGATTAATCAGTCTCTGAAATGTCGCAGGACAATTCCTTAAATCGAAGGGTAGCCGATTGCAGCGATATATTCCGAACGGCGTAATAAAAGCAATTTTATCACGATCTTCCTTTTTTAACAAGAACTTGCCAGTATCCTGCATTTAAATCTAAGAACGTCATAACTACACTTGATTTTGCCATATGCATAATATCAATGCGCGGTAATGGATAACGATCAAGTATCGTAGAAATCAAACAATTAATTCGTGCTTTTTCGGTAGCATCTAATTCAACACCTTCATCCTTACGAAGCAAATGAAGTTCTACACTATTTACAGCAGTTTCTGCAAGAACAACCGGTTCAGTACAAAAGTGGAATACAAGCGAAGGAGAGTTTTCGAAAAACCAACACATTTTGGGAATATTCATCACAATATTCGCTTTGGTAAGAAAGTCTATACCTAGCAGCGTTTTAGAGTGTATAAACTCTGGCACAGCGATAAACGACACGGTATTTGGCGATTCATTAAATCGCTATACGTTTCAAATTTTTCAGTATTAACTGCGATGAGTTTGCCATCCGGGAACGCGATCGAAATTCATTACCATCGGAATCGAAGACATATTTTGAGATAAAATATATTCATACAAGAGGCGTCTAGCTATGCTACACTTAGTTCCAGTATCTGCATACGGAGACCAGTTAAGCCGTTAATGGGTACACAAAGTAACGGTATGACCGGATTGCAAAATTTTAATATTCGACTTAGCGCGATTTTGATTTAATTCATCGTAAGCTTTTTCTAGGGATCTAGCCTTTAAAATAAGCTGATCAAATGTTTCAAAATCATCACGTGACAAACGATGTATAATATGTTTGTTTAACTGACCGTAAACCATATCTATTTGATATTGTTCAGGTAAAACAGGATTTTTCGGTGAGTGTCATAATAAAGCGAGGCACTTGCTTACAAAAATATCGGTAAGTCCAAAATCATTTTGTTCTTTTGTATAAAGTTCTTTAAAAATTTTATAAGGCGGTCTTGCACATCCAAATGCATGCCGTAATGCGTCTAAAACGGACTTCCACGTGTCAATCGACGATTTTACACCTTGCCATCACATACTCGCATTACCGTCTAAAAGCATGGCTAACCCCTTTAACGATTGTTCATCGGATATTTCCACACACTCGCAGAAAATTTCAATAGCGTTAATAAATGCATCGACATTTTCTATTTTCGATCCAGAAAAGCGAGATTGACAATTAGAGACGTTACCTTGATTAACAGCATAATTTACTTGGTTAGGTCCTGGATCAGGTCCACGGGATTCCTCCGCCATCCTCCTTACTCCATCTAACAGCGATTGTAGATGTTCCTGAGTCATCATAATAGATTGAGTTGCCATTATAGAATCAGCACAATCAGGCACAACACTTACACTTCCCAGACGCGAACGTAAATTATAACGGATCCCTTGAGAGTTATCCGTGATGACTGTGATTACTGTTTTTCTTTTTAATCAAAACAAAATATAACGTGTTGTTTTATATCAAAACAAAACAAACGCGATTAGAACTCGAAATTAGCAGATGTATAATAACTTCAGATATTTTACATTGATGCGACCATTTTTGTAGCGAAACACTAATAAACAAAACAAAAATCACGTTCGTGTCCAACTTTTTGTTGCCATTACCACTATAAAACATAGAGACCCACGTTGGGGGTCAAATTGTAAAACGGCGGTATTGAGTTATTGGGCGTCTTTAATATTATTTTTATTTATTTAAACTCAATGAATAAGATCGTGGGGTTCAGGCTTGAATCAATCAAAGCAGAATGTAAAGCCATACTAAACGTTTAATAGTGTTCGTGTGGTTTTGTTTAAAAGTTGAGTATAAACGAAATAGCAGAGGTTGTTTACAACTATCGAAAGCAACAGCGTTAGTTATTGAAATTATTAAATAATTACACAGGGTTAACATAACATAATGCGAACTGTAATAGTAATTACAAAAACCAATAATACAATAATTTGAATTGGGACGCGAGATTCGTTGCACGTCTATTTATAACCGCAATCCGAAACAGACTATTGGCATCTTTATCTTGTGTTTAATACGTACGACAGGTGTGGCGTCAAGAGTTTGCTACACTATAGGCGCATATACAAGGTGAATGAAGTAGTAAATAATATTTTTGTTGCAATACGATATTGTCGGTTAAAATACGATAATTTAGGACAGCCTAAACGATAGTTTGCTTCTGAAGGGTTGGCAACAATGTGCACTTTTGAAGTTAGTTGTGTCACGTCTGAGCAAACGTTATACACGTCAGTTGCGCAATGTATTATTATTAAGTTTTTGTTGCGAGTAGGCGTAAAACCGTTCGGAATCTTACGTAGATCGAATGAAGAGTTCGGTGAAGATATACATAGACAAATAAAACGTGCGACTGGTGTAAGCAATTTTCATGTGGTCGAGAATTGTTGAAAATGAGGAGCAGCGCACATCGACCGTGGATAAGCATTGCTGGAAGAAACATTTCCAACGATTTGATTGAAGGCGATCGGCGTAAAACAGTAGTAAAAATTGTTGTAGAGTTTGAAATATTGTACAGGAATGCACAAACTACTATAGAGCATGCCAGAACAGATGATTGTGACACCTCCTGTTCCATCTGCAAGTGGGCACATTTGCCTTATTTACTATTTAATCATATGTGCTTTGGCGAGTTTGTCTTGCATTTTGCCTCGTTTCTTTAAGAACTACAAAGCGTTACGTTAGTCATTTAACGCAATATATCCTGTATTGCTAGGGGTGGTTGCCCACCAGCAAACTTAACCGCCAAGTCAGTGCTATCATATCTATTATTGAAAAGTTAAATTATCGTAAATGGTGAGACAGATGTGATCCTCATCTACTGATAGTGGATTCAACACTACATTTGATTCCAATGCTCCACTGAACGTACTACATTGGTCAGGATGCGAGTTATTTACCTGAAAATTTTCAATTTTGCGGAACCCTTGCTGCTTCAAGCAAGGTGGATCTATACCGTGCGTGACAATACTCACACACGGGACCTACAATTTTACCTCTCATCCAAAAGAGGGTGTATTTTTGTGAAAGATGCTTGCCTAACATTTTTCAAGCGAACAGTATTGGGATTCGAACCAAGGACCTTGAGAATAGAAGTCACACGCAAACCAACTTAGCCACAGAGTCTAGTCGATGAAACAGCGTATTGCTTTATCGTATGCGACAAGCTGTTGTCACAATACCGCAAAGATAAAGAATAGCTTTTAAGTTGTATTGTCACGAATGATGATGTATGGGTGCATATTTATACACCAGAATTAAAATTCTTGAGAATTACGACCTTGGAGAGTCAAGGTCCGTCTTTCTGCAGGAAAAGTGTTTGAAGGGGCTTGTTAGTACTCCAGAGGCATTTCACTGATTAATTTCCTTCAAGAAAGGCGCAACTTCAACGCGACACACTATTTCCAGCTCCTTGATGAAGTACATGCCTAGCAACAAAAGAGCGAGGCTTACTTATCCAAACTATCGGAACTGTGATTCCTCTTAATGATAACGCTCGTCCACATAGGGTTGTATTGACTAAAGCAAAATTAGCATAAATTCATTGAACAACGCTCGAATACCTACAGCATATTTTGGCCATTCAAAGAAGTAGAAAGACGCCCCTTCGACTCTTTGGCGACATTATAATTTGATAAGAGCCGCTATGCCTACGACCACGTTCCCAATGCTCCACCCAAAGGTACTACATTGGGTTTAAACGCGAAATTAAACGTGCTCCAATGTAACCTAACTTCAAAATTAATCAATCCCAAATAAAAATCTAACAAACTGAAGCAAAAACTAAAAATGGGGTTTGAATAATGGTATTCCTAGCGTAGGCAGCTCCGTGGCGTAGTGGTATGTGTGTGACTACTACGCCCAAGGTCCCGGGTTCGAATCCCGACACGGTCCGCTTGAAAAATGTTAGGCGAGCATTTTTCACAAAAATACACCCTCGTTCGGATAAGAGGTAAAATGGAGGTCCCGTGTGTGAGTGTTGTCACGCACGTTAAAAATCCCTACCTTGCTTGGAACAGCAAGGGTTCGGAAAAATTCCAAATTTTCCAGGTAAAAAAAACTCGCTTCCAGGCTAATGTAGTACATTCGGGTGGAGCATTGGAAATTCACATGTAAGGTATCCCTAGCGTTGATTTGAAGTGTGTCCGATCAACAAGACACAAGCGAAAGTAAAATGGAAGGAATTGGTAATACCGGATAGCAGTCGCCAGCTCTGCTTACCGATGCGACTTGAAGGGTCGTCTTAAAACTATCCAAATCTAGCTAGCTAATTTTAAAAATGGATTCAAATTTTCTAAGCGTTCGCCAAACATTTTAATAGTGAATCCAGCTATTTTGCCTACTCTATAAATTTACGAAATCGTGCTCCCTGGTCTAAGTATTTAATTCTAAGTAAATCCTATATTCGTCCCTAACTTTCCCTATCGTTTCCTAACTTGACATATTATAATTACATTCTTCTTTTATATAAATACTGCGCTCAAAAAATAGGCGTCAGAACGTCAAACGAATTATATCAAGCTACAGAACAATACAATGCAGGCAAAAATATAAAATAAATATAAATATATAAATAAACATAAAATAAATATATAAATAAATAAATAAATATATAAATAAACAAAAGCATGTAACAGTGCATAAAATAGCAAAAGCATCGCCCAAAGTATCAGTTGCACTCGCATAAGCATTATTATGGCTAGCGCCATTACATACAAAAACGTGCTTGTTAAATTATTTCAAATTCTTCTTATTAATATAAGTCAATGCTTATGCGACTACAGCCGCCACAATTTTATTCCTACCTCGTATATAAATTTCTCCAGCATCCGAAAATTTGGTTGTGCTCTTGCGTCTGTTGGTATCTTACCGCTAAGGTGAGATGGATATGCACTGTTAAAGTTCTGGTGGGTATGCACTAAACGTTCTGCGGGATCACAATCACTATCACTTATAAGTCCTGGGGAGATGCGCGGTTTCACTCTATTTTATTTTCTGTATTTATTTTACTGATTTAAACTAATGAGGGTTTTCTGAATTAGTTTGTTATTATTTATTTATGTGTTGATTTATTCCCGATATTCTACGCGTTTAAGGTTTGACAGTGATTGTTTTAGTGGGGTGGGGGTTTGTCGCGCATATTAGATTTTGTTTATTGATTTTTGCTTTTGTTTTGCTTTTAATTTTTTTTCCTTTTTTTTAAAACAGGTTTTAAATCGTGCTCAATAATCGTGCCAAGTCATAACCTATTTTTCCAACCCCCCCATCCCCCACCTCCGATTTACGCGCGGTTATCACCGTCCACTCTCGCGAACCTTCCGCAAATGCTTTGAAGGTTATTTAGAACGCTTTCTGGTTAGCCATTTTCCCACTTTCCACTAGGCTTTTTGGTCATGCTAGCCCTATCATAGCTAACCCTCGATTTGTCACCTCAAGCGGGCAGTCGAAGAGCACGTGCTCTGCGCTCTCACCGCATTCGCAGCGGTCGTTGTCGGTTAAACCGAACCTTTGTAAATACCCTTTCAGGGTGCCGTGCCCTGCTACCAGTTGCACCATTTTATGATCGAGTTTCACCTCGATCTTACCTCTAGCTTCTATGCTCGGTATGAATTTGCGGGTCGACCAGTTCGTGGCAGCGTTGTTCCACCTCTCTTCCTATTGTCGAATTGACTTTTCGCGCAGCTTTCTTTTAATTAGAGATTTCGGTATCAACGAATGTGATATCCGAAAGTTACCATCGTGCGACCTAACCCAACAGAACTTTAAACGTTGAAACTCGAGCGCCGTATGCGCCATCCTCCAGCGTTTTGGCGACAACAGCAATTAGTTACAAACACGCTCAACTTCATTTTTCGAAAAAGAGATAAAAAGCTACCAATTCAGAGAGAAAAATAATTTTTAGGTAAATTTTTAAAAGAAAAAATTCGATTTATATTTGATTTATCATAGTATAATTAAAATTAAATAAAAGCCAGTATTTCAATTATGATGGACAATGGCAGCTACAACTGTAAATATAGAATATTCTTATAACGCATTCATCCCTATTTAATACCTTAATTTCTTATATTCCATGCTGTTTCCTTATGGAATAGTTCGTAAAATCAAAACCCTTTAGTGAAAAATAGCATCCATTTGAAAAATGATATTCAGTTTGAAAACTGGTTTAAAATATTTTATTACTAAAGTGAGGTTTTGATCGTAGTGGCAGCTGTGGTGAGGCGCCGTGTCGTGCTGCATGTGCAATTTATAGCGATGGACTTTATGGTACAAAATGTCTTTGCTCGCAAATTCAAACCTTTGGGATTCCTGGATTTAATATATTTCTTTTTCAGCTTAGGATACAAATCAGTGAGGATTTTGCTTAAATTTCAAAAAGAGAAGGAACTGCGAGACCCTTCGTAAATTATATTTAATCAATACAACAGCACTATGTGTGAGTTATCTTGTAATATTAGGAGCGAAGATGGAACTACTGTAAAGAGTGTGGTATAAATAAACTGTAACGATTTCATTATAACCAAAACCGTTTTTATGTTTTGCTCCACTGGTTCCAGGGTAGTAGAAGAATAAATGTTAAGATAATTAGCATAATACTTTTACACTGGATTGTTTTCATCAATAGTAGAATTCTTAAATCGCACTTAAACTCCAACTTTTATAATTTAGTCCAATTAAAGTGTACATCTATTTACATTGAGCTATAGCATCGTTACTAACGTATTTTATCAAGCAATTTTAGATGGTTTACTTTATCTCCCGGATTAATAATTAATCTCAGTCTTTTTCTTATAGTATATTAGTTTTAATAAAATTAAGTTCTGAAGTAATACTGTAGCACTGTCGCCGGGGCGTCTAAAAATGACTCAAAACTTATTAAGCGAATAATGTCACGATTGGCAGCTACAAAAGTTGAACACATGTTAGGGTGCAAGCATATTGCTACGGCTTATACAATAACTAAAAAGGATGCTAGTGCGATATATAAACCGTGCAAACCGACAGGAAGTTAGTTAGAGTCTTAATTTACAATTGATATGAAAATTGTTTGATAATTTTATTATTTACCACAGGTAAGAATATACATGTTTTATTGGAATGAATTAAATACTGTTGACGTTAGCTGCAGTGGTGTCATTCTTAATGTTAGACATTTCTTACTTCAAACATCTGCCTTTGTTTCCAGCTCGACATTTACGATAATGCTGTTGCAGGTTCGTGCAAACACAATCAACTGGATATTTAGACTTGCAACTTGCTATTCATTTGTAGTCGTTTTATGTAGCGCTTGAAGTGTCTTATTACTAAGGTATTTTATGTTATCACCGGTTACGGTATTTGTGCGGACAAAAGAGAAAACAACGTAAATAACAATAATAACTCGTACTGAGTACCGCAACAAAAAAGGAATCCAAGGAATACCGTGGCAGCTAGAATGTTCTGGAGTGGGTTGCGTCACAAACAAAAAAAAGAAATCCTGTATAATACAAGCATACTTTTATTCATTGATGTACTAGCAAAAAATGCAATAGCGCATGTATAAATAATCACCTTGTATGATATAGGCGTATTGTAAATACATAAATACATAGCAAATAATGTAAGTAGCATAGTAAAAATAATTTATCGTTAAGATACCTTAAAACGCATTCAATGCGAACCCAAATCAATCATTTTATGATAAATACAAAGCCGTTTATTTTCATTTATTAATTATCAATACATTTTTGATAAAAATACTTTTCATTTGCTGTAAATAGCCTAGAATAGTACTAGCTTTACGCATTTAGCATAAAACTACAATCAAGGTTGTATTTAAAACCCTAATTTTAATCTTAAAACATGTTTTACCGCGAAAGCAAATATTTACTATAAAAATGCAACCATTACAATGAATAAAAAAGTGATATTTTAAACATAACCTACAGAAATATAAAAATGGGTAAATGCAATTATTTGATCTTGTAATATACAATTAAGATGGGAATGTTTCGATATAAAAAGGTATTAAAAATCTATTGATTAATCAAACCGAGGTGCACATTAGTTTCTAAATGGAGATGTAAATGATTTGAAAATCTGGTAAGCTGATTTAAACATTAATTTAAAATGAAAAGATATTTAATTTCGAGCTGGATTCGTGGATTTTTGCAAATATAATTTTTTTTGTAACTGATATTTGAATTTTGTCATTTGGGTAAGATAGTCCTAATAATTTTTTTGTAAAAGACCTTTACTAGGATAGTTTTTGTTCAGAGTTCGAAACACTCTGACCTTTTAATATTATCTGAAAACAATTTGTTTGGCCAAAACAAACCTTACAAGCGGGAGAATCATAATCAGTTAAACCATCCATAAGAGAAGAAATTTAATTTTATAAATTTAAAATAAGGTAAGAAACATTTTTATAATTAAGTAGATAAGCACTTTTGTATAAGAGAAAATATTTCATACTGTATAAATGCTTTGTAATATTGCTGTGTTTGATTTCATTTTTGCAAACTCACACATTTTCGTTGAGCTAGCCACACAAAGTTGAAAAGGAAATTAAGTCAACAATTTCAAATCTTACAATTTGTTGTATCTGTATCGCAGCACCCTTTTAGTAACGCTTCAACATGCGGCCATTTTTATATTACTCTTTTAGCGGCGCATCAAAGTGCGGCGTGTCACAGCACATTCTTTTAGTTACCCATTATCATATCACTCTTTCAGCGGCGCCCCAATGTGCGTAAAAGCCTTTTGCAATGTTGTGCTTCAGATGAAAGATGATGATAGCATGGACCGACAAAGTTAAGAAGAAAGAGGTTCTAGAAATAGTAGGGAAATAAACATATCAGTATAAAAAATAAGAGAAATAGAAGGATATAACACTTGTGAAGGCATTGTGGAATAGTGCGGGGTATATTACAAGCAAAGATAGGAAACCAGAGAGGTAGAAGTAGACGTAGACCTATATAAGATTATTTATTGCACGCAGATAATGAATGATGTAGGCTGTGTGAATTTTAAGGAAATGTATAGGTTGGTTCAGAATAGGAAACAATGGAGGTATGCATCTAACCTGTTTCAGGACTGAAGACGTATTGAAGATGATGAGGATGAGAGGACACACACTAAGGAACGAGGAAATAGCACGGCATATATTAGATGCAGAGAAGAAAAAAGGAGTGGTAGAGATAGATCTAGATTAAACTATTGCACACAGATAGTGAAAGATACACACTATGGGAATTTCAGGAAAATGTGTAGGTTAGCTCAGAGTAGGAAACAATGAAGGTACGCGTCTAACCAGTTTCAGGACTGAAGACAATGATGATGATGAGCTCAGAATAGATAATATTGGAGGTATGCGTCTACCCAGTGCCGGGACTGAAAACCTAATGATGATGATTTAGATTTAGAGGATTTTTAAATTCAGCATGGTTAAACATTTTTCCCATCCTTAATTCAAATTTCTGCGTGTAAAATTTTACGATCATAATTCTCACGAATTCCAGGACATCAACCCATGATTTATGGCATGTAAACTGCATACGCCCCCGTTTCCAGGCCAAAGGAATGTGAATGTGATTAGCGGGTTGACTTTACATGTGATTTTCCAATGCTCCACCTTAGCGGGTTGACCGTTTGAAACGTGAAATGGTGAGGTTACTTCGCATCTTAAAACCAAGAACCTCACTATCGACGATCGAGGAGAACGGACGTGTGTACGGTTAATTCGGCGAAGTAATTTTCTTTCGATTCCTGTACCTTCATTCTCTACTTAAAAAGCTATTTTTGTGCCTCATCAGAATATGCATCTTCACTTCGTCGTACAAAATTTGGAAATGCCGAGAAGAAACCCCTGGTGACGTATTTTCATGAATAAACGATTATTGTATATAAATCAAAATCCCGTTTCGATAGATTAGTATTAGCTTAAACTCGGTCCTAATAATCGTTTCATGTAGATAAATTAGTGTAGAGATAAATTCACTTGTGTTAATTTTAGATAAATAAATTACCAGTGAGACTAGTGCTACAACAGTGTTAATTCATTGTTTTTAGAAGATAAAATTAGTGCTAATGCAAACAAGACTAAATATTTGTGATTGTGAAGAATAATGATTAGACTTGTATTTATTGGAAAACCGAAGAACAATTAGAAAAGTCGGTACAGTCGTGTCAAGTGTGTGCGGTACTAGTAAAAAGACATTTGAACGATTCCTATGTACATGCCTGTAGTTCGAAGTCAACGGAAAACGAACAGTGATATTCTTTCTTTTTTGACGGATCTCAAGTCAGGCATGGACAAAACTCTATGAGTCTGGCAGCGAAATTAAAAGAAAGTAACACGAGTTTTACAGATAAACAGATCCAGACCGCCGCCAATCTCCACAAAGATGTTACAGTGTAATTAGACCGAAATGCGAACGCCGTTGAGCAATTGAAGGAGGGGTTTATAAAGGAAAATGCTAAATCCGCGAAAAAATTGGAAGCGAAATTTTCAGAAAGTCTGTAGAAAATGCAAGTGGAATTTTTGGACTTATTAGAGAACCTGCATGCGGTAGTAGGAAAATCTTCGGAAAATCCTTTAAAGACTACACGAAAAATGCCAGAAAAGATGTTGGACACGAAAAAACAGATTAATTCCCTAACTGTACAAGCAATAACCCCGGTAATACAACAGTACGCTTCAAAATTTAAGAGTACCGAGGAAAGCAAACTGTCCCCATCAAAGTTCAAAGTAAAATCTCCTATCTTTGTTGAGAAATCACCTTGAGCGACATATTTCAAACAATTTGGGTTTGCAGCAACAGCTAGCTGTTGGAATGACTCTGAAAAGGTAACTGCATTGAAAGTCGTACTACGAGGTGAAGGATTGAGTATCCTACAAACAATACCGGAACACGGTCAAAGAATCTACGGGCCTTGACATCAAGGTTGAAGATAAGGTACGCACAATTTTCACCTGAAACAAGGGTACCACGCTCAACTAAAGAACCGTTACCAGAGGACCAACAAAAATTCACAACAGTTTGAAGCAGATATTGCTCGCTTGGTGAGGCTTGCCTATCCAACAGCACTGGAGAGTTTCTTGGTACAGCTGGCAGTATAGATACTTTTCGTTGGAATACGGGATGAATATGCCCACCAAGCACTACGACTAACCCGACCTAAGACCCTGGACGATGCTCTGGCTCAGACTTTGGGAATGGGCTTCTTAAAAAAAGACGGTTTACGTTTAGATATAAAAGAGAATGTCGTGAGAGTAAGGAACGAAGAAATAACGTTTTGCGGAGCAAACGACGGATTAGTGCGGGTTGATTTGATGGACGATGTTTTCCTGCCGGGAAGGACAGCAAGCGTGTTGAGAATGTAAACTGTTATCAACAGGATGAATAATTAATCAGGGGTTTTTGTAAGTATTTACATGCAGAATACAAACGAATAACATGCGTTTTTATGCATTTAATTCAGTGGTCAAAACAATACACATACAAATATTAAACAGTAGTGATATTAGAATAATCATCACTACCAACAAACCCTCAAATTAGAACAAGCTCACCGCATTCGGCTACAATAACTGTATCACGCACTGTTATTTTCACTTTTAGAGCACGTTCTTCTAGTACTGTAGCACTGACGCGTCTCCCCTTAGTACGGGCGCACACTGCACGTCCCCACTACCTCAACCCTAACGTAAAATACATATTTACATGTACAAGAGTTGGGCCTGTCACAGTGTTGACCGGACGATTGGATGGTGCACTCTGGGAGGATTTTGTGCGTGCTATCAAACTGATTTTGACGATTTTGTTGAGAAAGGCGTACTCGTCAAAATAAGTTGACAAAAGTATGTACGTTATACCTGCCAGGAACCTAAATACCAATAACTATGACGTCGGATTAAAGAAGAACACCATAGTGGGATAGTGCTGTACGGTTGTTTATGTGGCAAAAAGTACCAGCATCGTTAAGAAGGCACCCACTAGCAAGTGCTCCTCGAAGTTAATGAATCAGTTAATAAACCATGTCAGAATCTCGAACAACAGCTGTCTGAGCTTATAAACCTGTGTCGACGATATTCAGAAATATTTGCGCCGAGAGTCAGTTGGGAAAACTGCGGTAGTCAAGCACAAAACTGATACCAGGAATGTCCGACCAATAAAACAACGGTCGAGAAGATCACCATTGGCCAAATGAAAAGAGGCCGCGAGAATGGTTGGAGAAACGGAGGGCCTGCATGTTATCGAACGCCTTGACAGCTCTTGGACACCGTCCATTGTGCATGTGAAGAAAAAGGACGGGTCGACAAGATTCTTTGTTGACTATCGACGGTTGAATGGCATGACGAAACAGTTATCCGTTACCGAGGATTGACGATACCTTGGATAGACTCTCAGGATCACAGTGGTTTTCGACTTTGGAGTTGAGAAACGGGTATTAGGATGTGGGTATGTATCTTAAAGATAAAGAGAAAACCGCTTTTACTATTGGCACTGGCTTATGGTAATTTACGGTATTGCAATTTAGACTTTGCAACTCTCCTACCATCTTTGAGCGTTTAATAAATAATATCTTAGGTGGGCTGTCATGGAAAACGTGCCTCGTGTATTTGGATGACGTGATTGCGATTGGAAAAACGTATATAAGGAACACTTGATTAACTTGGAGGGAGTGTTTCTAAGCTTGCAAGGAATTAATCTGAATTTGAATCCAAAGAAAATCACCTGCTCGGTAAAAAGGTAAAAATACATGGGGCATATCGCCTCGCACGATAATTAGGCTAGACTTAGAAAATGTTAACGCACAGCAAGGGTGGTCGACAGCCAAAAACAAGCACTAACTACGCAGTTTTCTGGTATTTTGCACATATTATAGAAAATTTGTTCGTGGATTTGCTAATATTGCGAAGTCCTTGACTAAATTAACAAAAAAGGACATGATTATATATTGGACAAAGTTTGTCAAATTGCATTCCAGCAGCTAAGACAATTTAATGACGGCAGCCCCGATCATAAGTTACTTTCGGTTGGAAACCAAATTCATATTAGACATGGACGCAAGTAATGTTTTCATTGGAAATGTATTGTCTCAGATACAGAACAAACAAAAAACTTGATTGGATATTTTAGCAAGGCATTCTCCAAATCTGATAGAAACTGCTGTATTACGAGAAAATAAATGTTTGCCGTAGTGAAATCGCGGCGTCGCCGTGGATCAATGTAGTAAGCGTATGACTACGGATTCCAAGGTCCTGGGTTTGAATGCCGACACGGCCGAATGCTTGAAAAATGACAGATGACCATATTTCACAAAAATTACGCCCTCGATCGGATGAGAGGTTAAATGGAGGTCCCGTGTGTGTGTTGTCACGCACGTTAAAGATCCCTACCTTGCCTGGAACGGCAAGAGTTCGGCAAAATTATAAATTTCCAGGCAACAAAAAACTCGCCTCCTGGCCAATGTAGTACCTCGGGTGGAGCATTGGAAATGTAAATCCACTGTACTCAAATCGCTAGAGCACATGCATAAGTATCTCTATAATCGACAGTTTCATCTGAGAATAGATCACGCGGCGTTGAAATGGCTACTGCAGTTCAAAACCCGAAAGAATAGGCCCCGTGAGATCGATAAAAAGGCTACTGGAGTATGATTTTTACACTGAACATTAAGCGGATTCAAGTATACACAACACAGATGCGATGCCGCGAAAGCATTGTACTGAAGATTGTAGCTATTGTTGACGGCTGGAGACAAAATGTGATCTTATTTGACGGACAACCGTGACTAACGACGAATGGCAACCATAGCAGCTGAGGACCAAACAAGAGAACATCCCAGACTTAAGTGTCATTATGGATTAGAAAATCAGAGGAGAGCGTCCGCAGTGGCAGAATGTTAGTCCGTTAAGTGGAGGCTGAAGTCGTACTAGACACAGTGAAATTCTTTGAAGTTCGAGGACGGGATCTTGGTGCGATCCTTGGAAAGGGAAGATGGATCTGCAAGTACACTCAAGGTGGTGGTTTCCAAGAACGGGGTATCCAAGGTTTTAGAACATTTACATAATGGGACGCCGAAAGAAGTTTGCCGGTTGCTGGGAATGAGAAAAACCAGAACGACACTGTTGCACCCACAATAGGATACCGGTAGAACGCATGAACAGCACCTTGGAAACGAATCTGTCCAAGGTAGTTTCTGAACATCAAAGGGGTTTGGGATCACTATTTAAACCTATCTTTATTGGCCTACCAATCTGCGGTTCACGAGATGATTAGCAAACTCCTAAACGTGCTTTATTGGGGCGTCGGATACGTTTAGCGTGTGACATTGAGTTTGGCAGTAAACCTGAAGAAGACGTCGAGGCAAAAGTTATTCCGAGAGACTCAAGCGGAAAATGCACGACATCTATGGAGGCGCAAGAAAGTATATTCAGATTTCGACCGATCGAATGAAAACCAGGTACGGCATCAAAGCCCAAGAGTCTGGTTTTAAACGGAAACCGCGTATGGTTGCACAATTTAAGACGGATGCGTAGATTGTAGCCAAAGTTACAAACTGAAAAAGTCCTTGTGAATTAAGCTCCAAAAAGGCAGAATGATATTGGAACGCATTAACAGACTGGCACCTTATGATAGTGACTACTACGACAATGTCGCGGAACATGATAAAATAAGGCGCGTAAAGTGCCAGGAAGGCAAACCAAGGCTTGATTCAATTTATGAATGGGTCATGTCCGTGTACAGCAGTACCGGCCAGGTTTGGGATTACGGATGATGCCAAGAGGGATCTATTTGATGTATAGTCAAAATATTTTCTTGCACATTGCGTAGCGGTGGATCTCAATATAACCTGAAGGAATGATACGGAGTTCCAAATGTAAATTTGGTGGTCTGGACTAGCTGCGCCAACAACAAACACGTATGGATGTCGTAGCATTTATTAGTTAGTTACAAAGCAATTGTTCTTTGATAAACCCGGTTATTAGAATTTATGGGAAATATCAGTGAATCTTAAAGACCAGATGATGGAGTTTGGAAACAAGAAGCTGGCCCCTACCTAAGATTGGTTCTGTGCTCGATAAATTGGACTGGAGGGTATTACGAAACATGCTAGAGGTACTACTCCAGAAGACCGGGGTTCAAATCTTGGTATGTGGCCTTAACCTACATACGACAGCACCTACTATTAAGAGTATCGATTGCTGCTTTTATAAATATGGGAAATGTAAGAATGGCTCCGGTAGTTGTTATCGTCACAACGACATCCAGCTTCCGGTTACCAAAATGGTCTGGAGTAGAACATTTTTATGAAAAGGGCAGTGTGACAGTATTTAAGAAGTATATAAAACACTGAGAATTACGCTTTAGCGATAAGAATATATGACTATCGGGTATTATGATACAATAGGGTTGTTCATGAAAGGTTTGGTGGCTCGCATTCACAATTTAGAAAGATTGTTCTGTATTTTTTCAAATAAACGATTACTGTATATAAGTGCTAGCCTTGTTGCGATATATTAGTATTAGTTTGAACTCGGTCCTAATAAACGTTTAATATACATAAATTAATGTAGAGATAAATTCGCTTATATAGTATGAATATATATTTGATAAAAAAATTACCAGTAAGACTAGTGCTATAATAGTATTAATTCATCGTATTTAAAAGATATAATTAGTGCACACAAATAGTGATTAAGCAAATGTTAATGTAAACAGGACTCTGTAAATATCTGTGATTGTGAAGAATAATTATTAGGCTAGTGTTTATTAGAAATGAGGGCTAAAAGGCAATTAGAAAACTCGCTCCAATATTAATGTATTTCTGAAATTTAGCTGCTGTGGAAGAAACAATCAGGCGTACCTCTCTCAGTTTAAGTCGAAATTCTTTAAACATAAACTTATTAATGTAGCTTTCAGGAGATTTAGTGTACAAGGGTTTTTCTTATATATAATTAAAAACAATAAATTTTAACAAATTATCGTTATACAGAGCAACAATTTGTGACCTCCTAGACATGTGTTTTGGGTATTGTACACTTCTTTACCTTGCCTCGTCGTGTGTTTACATATGCGTACGTGTTTTGCACAGGGTGTATCTGCATGTGTATGCGTTTACGTTTTTTTTTATATCTATATATATATATATATATATATATATTGCTCTGCATCTACCTGTAAAAATCGAGTTCCACAAATTGGGCGTCATAAATATGCTCTGAAGTTTCCCTATTTTCAAGCCCCAGCGTTGGGCGTCATAAGAATGTTACGCATCTTCTCTGAAAAAAAAATCGAGCCCTAATAATGTGATCTTACCACTGCTCAAGAACTTGTAAAACTTCTCTAATCATCACCTAAATAAATTTTAATTCGAATTTATATATCACGATATGTTCTAGTTAGATGCCCTCTGAAGATGCTCTCCATAAATAGCACCACACGGCTAGCTCTTCTTACTGCTTCTTCAGGGATACTCACCACGACTGCTCATCTGCTCTACAATTCACTACTACCCTTCTATTTAATAAAAATAAAAAAATTAAAAATAATAATCCGATTAACCAAAAGTACATCCTATTTTATTCGGACACAATAAAATTGAAAACCACAAAACTCTCAATATTTACATGAGAGATCAACATCAAATATTTAATTCTCTTCTTCAATCTTAAATATCATCATTTTAGTACAACAAAGATTTTCAGATTTGACTATATTCATATGCTCATTTCAAAGTAGAAAGGCCTATCCCAGAACCTTACTTTACTTTCCCCTGGTCAATTTTGAGTTCAGTATAAATTTTTCTGTATATGCGGGCAAAATCTCAGCATTGAAAAATTCCTAGCAAAAGACCTGTTTATCTTTTACATATGTAAAATATTCACAATTATATTATGTACACCTATTTACATTTTAAATCCTTCCATACCAAAGGCAAATAGTTTAATTTTATGTTCATTAAAATGCACCCTAAGATCACTGATAGTTTAAACCACAAATAAACACCACAACAACAGTTTTAGAAAAAGTCATTACCTGGAATGTTTTTCATCCAGTTCACTACCATGAAACCACCTCTAAAGATGCTCTCCTCTATCGACTGCTCTTGCCAGGATCACTCCACATTGCTGCATGCCATCAGGAACAGCAATTATTCCTCGAACTTGCATGGCATCCAAATTATGATATTCATACACCCTCTGAACTGCCACTACAGGTCCATAAACATTCTCCTCTTTCAGCCAATGTGCAACAAGCACCATCAACCAAATTATAAATAAGTAATATAAGTAATATAAGTAATATAAAATGTGGGACTGCACTAGTCGCGTACTGCAGTCTGAAACCAGAATGAAGATGTTCAGCAGAACCAAAAACTAAGAGAGCGAATACCGCTTCCAGCACGTTTATATAACCCAAAACCCCCTTCCAAAATGTACGTATCCCTCACAAACATTCTACGAAAATCTCACACCAATTTCAACCGATAAATTTTTTCCCGTAAAATTTTTCTAACGGCTGAAACTTTTCCTAAAATTACCGTGCATAACAACACAACCGTAGTTCTTTTCTTGATAATTTCGACCACTCCTTTTTCAACCGTCTTCAAAAACTAAGAATTTTGTAGCACAAAAAAAGTGTTTTACTCCGAGAAGCTCCTTATAATTTTCAACCGTTTTGGTTTTCTCTAAAGTCCTTACTTCTGCTATCACCCCCAAACAACTAAAAACACGCCTCTCATCTGCGCGTACATACTATTGTCTCACTTCAACTCGAATCATAAAATGTTCCAGCTTTCATTTCATACCCTACCTAACTTTCCTATGTTATTTCTAATTTTCTGATATCCTTGTCTACACCACGTATTCTATCTCTTTTACCTCATCCCTATAACCACCTTGTTTATAGTTGTTCCCCCTACTTTTCTGTGCACCTTGTAAATCAATATCTCTGCAAACACGCTGCATCTTTATTCCGCTTATTGCATTTAAAAATTGTCCTCGTCTTATAGACGTTTAAAAGTCACCACAACTGAGCATATGGTATTTTCCCTCTGTTTCTAACACATGCAAAATATCGTCTCTCCCTAGATTTTATCGATCTGTTTATACATGTAGCCTTCCGTTCCCTCTTATAGACCTGTGTTTTCAGTTAACGATTTTTACGTAGAAATATATATTATTTAAAAGCTTTACTGGAATCGCTTTATTTGTTTGTACGTTCCTTCTTTGAAATTTATAACCGTTGTAGCTTATTTTCTAATATTATACCTTGACAACTTACTTAAATGTTTAAGCTTTATACTACCTTAAAGAAATTCACTTTCCTCGCGTAAATTATCGATTTACACTATACCCAATAGGAAAAGCTTTCATAATAACACATTTATACACCTATTCCTAATATTGCCAACGATCCGATTAGTAATTAATTATTATTCTAGTTCTAAATTGAAGCACAACATTAAACCTACATTATTTTACATTATCCTATACCTTTTTAATTATATTGAAACGTTTTAAATTTAAAATTGGTTTTTATATACAAGGTACCCACAAATAAATAATTGTTTGACTTGTGTACATTGATTTAAGCCTAGAAATACACAGTAATAATATATATATATATATATATATATATACAGGGTGTCCCAAATTGAGTAGGATAGCATGGGTATCTTTCTTATTATTAATGATAGAGATCTGCTTAAATGGGTAAAGTTGTGTCATTTGGATAACTTATTTAAATTCCGCATAGATACTTTCTAAATTCCAAACGGTTTAGAAATTATTTAAAAAAAACTGAAAACTGCCAATTTCTTCGAAGTCGAATATTTTTGTTGTAATAAAAGATACTGAAAAACGTTTTTTATAAAAGTTACTTAGTTCAGTTTTGTGCACCTAAAAGGGATATTAAAATTAAATTCAAGATGGCGGTTATCGAGATATTAGCATCAACGTTCATATTTTAAATGGACGCCATATTGGATTTTTAGATGGTCAGATAGCATATTTTTTTTCTTTTCAACGATGTATCACAACATATGTTTAAATGAAAAAATTTACTAAAAATGATAATTTTAATTTTTTATCAAGTAGGCATCATCAGATTTCTCTTAAACAAATGAAATTATAACAAACTGTCATGTTGAATTAGTGTATCTGTTGTACTAATAATTGGCATTTGTGTATTCTCTTTCCCAGTTATAAGTTGTGATATACTTATTTTATAAAATATTCAAATGGCAAATTTTTCAACAAGCGAACAATATCATATGTTTTATACATACATAAAATGTAATAAGAACAGTCGTCTTGCTGCCGAAACATACTTAACAAACTTTCCCGAAAAAAGACAGCCAAATATTAAAATCTTTCAAAGATTGGACACAAATATGCAGCAGTATGGATGATTAAAAAAACCTACTCGGAACATAAATGGAAACATTGCAGATGAGGTGTTGACACTGGCCTGTGTGGAAGCTAATCCAAACATTTCAACACGGGAAATAGAAACCCAAGTAAACGTATCCAAGTCTCAAGCATCAAGAATTTTAAAAAAGCATAAATATCACCCTTACAGATTTCACATTGCTCAAAACTTACAACCAAACGACTATCTCCGCAGATCAACATTTTGCAGATGGTTTATCAATCAAGTTAGGGAGAATGATGATTTTATCAAGCGCGTTTTGTGGACCGATGAGTCTTATTTTTCTAACTGTGGAATATTTAATCGTCATAATGAACACTATTGGGCACAGGAAAACCCACGCATAACAGTTCCACGCCGCAATCAAATTCGATTTGGATGTAATGTTTTTTGTGGTATATTGGGAAACCGTTTACTTGATCCTATAATATTCGATGGAACCTTAACCTCTCAACGTTATTTGGAAAGGCTTCAAACATCTTTAGAAAATTTATTAGACGACCTACCTTTGGCACAAAATAATCAGATTTGGTATCAACAAGATGACGCACCTCCACACAACGCTAGAGATGTTATCACCTACTTAAGTAACCGTTTTGATGGCAGGGTAATCACGACCCACACACCTGTAAAATGGCCGCCTAGATCAGCAGACTTAACACCCCTGGATTTTTATTTATGGGGCATTTTAAAAGATAATGTATATGGAAGTAATTTCCAGTACAATAATGTAGATGAACTACGGGAAGCGCTTATGCAAGCAATAAACGGTCTTAATGGGAATATATTACGACGCGTAACAAAAAGTGTTCTAAAACGTTGCCGATTGTGTTTAAATAATAACGGTCAACATTTTGAACAATTGCTATGATTTATTAGTTGGTGTTTAATGTTATTCTAATTTTTTTTCGTTTAATTTGTTTTAAAACAGATTTGTGTTGATGCCTACTTGATAAAAAATTAAAATTATTATTTTTAGTAAATTTTTTCATTTAAACATATGTTGTAATACATTGTTGAAAAGAGAAAAAAATATGCTATCTAACCATCTAAAAATCCAATATGGCGTCTATTTAAAATATGAAAGTTAATGCTAATATCTCGATAACCGCCATCTTGAATTTAATTTTAGTATCACTTTTAGATGCACACAATTGAACTAAGTAACTTTTATAAGAAACATTTTTTCGTATCTTTTATTATAATAAAAATATTCGACTTCGAAGAAATTGGCAGTTTTCAGTTTTTTTAAATAATTTCTAAACCGTTTGGAATTTAGAATGTATCTATGCGGAATTTAAATACGCTATCCAAATGACACAACTTTGCCCATTTAAGCAGATCTCTATCATTAATAATAAGAAAGATACCCATGCTATCCTACTCAATTTGGGATACCCTGTATATATATATATATATATATATATATATATATATATATATATATATTTATTTATTTATTTCAGTATGCTCCATTACATGGTAACAGTACATAATTAAATGTTTATATAATTAGCGATATATATTTTAAAGTTAACTTTAGACATATAAATTGTAAATTATTGGAGTTTTAAAGATTGTATGTCATTCAATTACACTATAAATTAAGAAGTGTGTTTTGTATAAATTTTGACAGCATATTGGTAGTTTACGATTATTAAAAGTGTAATATTTTATATAACTATATAACAATAGAACAAATAATAAGATAACAAAGTACTAATATAACAACTTCACAAATAATTAAAATTTTATAATATTGCTAATATAAAAGGAAATTATAATTTTACATAAAGTTATATATTACATTTAGTATTATGTTTTAAATAATATTTAACATGTTGAATCTAACTAAAGTGAAAATCAGTGTTCTACATGGATATATATGATGAATATTTTTTTAATTTCCACTTATATAGAATGTCAAAATTCATTTTTTTTTTAACAAATGCGAGAAATAAATGTATTTGATTTTGAATAAAATTTTCTTTTTTAATACACCAATCATCACCATATGGTTTCTTAAGATTCTTCGTTTAAATTAAACGATTTATTGTTTGTTGTTTCCACCTCGCAAATGGAGCTTGATCTTTTGTTTAATTCCAATTTGTACAGCTAGCTTTTTTTTTCTATAGTAACCTGTTAGTATATCTGTAAATTTTGGGAAAATGGGTAAACCGATTTGTTTGCGGGCCGAATCGTAGGAACGAAAGATCGAGTTTTGTATCCTTTTGCAGAATCGAACAATTTGATTTGCTAAGTGTTTTCACTTACTTTTTTTAATACTTTTATTATTTCTGATTTTGGAAGTTTATTATAAACTGATTCCTCAGGTGAGAGTTGTGCTGCTTCATTTGCAAGTTAATCAATTTTTTCATTTCCGATCATTCCTATATGTGCTTTTACCCATTTAAAATGAATTAACAACGTTTTTCCTTTTAAAGAAATCATATTGTTTCTAAACTTGTTTATTAATTTGTTATTGTTTTTGTATTTTTAAACTACTGAAGGCTATTCTGCTATCTGTAAGTATTGCTAGTTTTATATTTTTATTTGGTATGTTTTGTAGTTTCAGGATATGTTCGAAAGTTCTATGTATTGCCAAATTTTTAGCTTGGTTGTTGCTGCACTTATCCTTCAGTTTGTGTCTCAATTTCTTTATTATTTTCTTTTCGTGGTTGCATACAATGATTTCTGCTCCTACTCTACCATTTATCTTTCTACTATCTGCATATGCTTTATAATTATATTTCAGTTAGACGAATTATTTATTTTTTGGTATTAGTGTGCAAAATTTATAATTTCTTTCTGAATTTCTTGTAAAATGATATAGTTTAGTTCAGCGCTTCTCAACTTTTCTGTTATTGCGACCCAGTTTACCAATGTAAATATTCTCGCGCCCCCCCACTACCGAAAAAATGATTGGTTTCCCCACTCCTTGTGTTAGGCCTGTGTTTTAGTAGGCGCTGCTTTTTGTACACATTCTACCAGGGTCACGTTAAGTTTCAGTCTATCGGCTTTGCTAGTGCTCCTGTTGTGCGAGTACACTTCAGAGGTTATATAGTGCATACATTTGTATAGAACCAGGATTGCAAATCAATCTTAACTGTAGTCAATCTTAATTTAACATTGTAAAAGTATTATTTATCTAAAATTGATAATTTTCTAGAGGACCTAAATATTAAAAGGCACGTAGAAAAAATATATTTATCATTTTATCATAATCATGCCATTTAATTTAATTGGTATCTGAAAATAATAAAGAATAATAGAAATATTTAAGAATTTTTATTTACTTTTTCTTATATATATTTTAGAAGCAACAGAGGCATATTTAGAAAAGATTATGGATAAACTTTTATATGGGCGTAAGCGAGAATTGGAGGATTGTGAAGCATCAACTAGTGCACAGGCTAGGCATGTTTCAAAAACTAAATCAAGAAAATATTGCGCAGAATACCTAAGCTATGGATTTACGAGCACTGAAGTAAATGAAGAAGTAAGGCCCTTGTGTGTTATTTGCTCAAAAACTTTGGCAGCTGACAGTATGAAGCCAATTAAACTTAAACGACATTTGGAAACTCTTCATAGTGAATACGTTAAAAAATCCCGACAATTTTTTGAAAGTAAATTAAAATCACTCGAGAAGCAAAATTAGTTCTTAAAAGCACTTTGTCTGCGAATGAACAAGCTTTACTTGCTTCTTACAAAGTTTCGTATCAAATAGCCAGATGCAAGAAACCTCACAATATTGGTGAAGAGCTAATTTTGCCAGCTGCAATTGAAATTGTAGAGACCATGGTCGGAGAAAATTTTGCCAAAAAATTAAAATCTATTCCACTTTCCAATGATACAGTTGCTCGTCGTATTTCTGACATGGCTAAAGATGTACAGCATCAGCTTTTTGCAAAATTGCGTGGAAAATTGTTTTCAATTCAACTTGATGAAGCAACTGATAACAATAAAGATGCTCATTTGATAGCCTATGTACGTTTTTGTGATGGTGTATCAGCTGTAGAAGAATTACTTTTTTGCAAACCGATACAGCAAAGGGCAACATCAACTGCTTTATTTACCATCTTGGATAATTTTATAAACGAGACGAATATTGAATGGGAAAATTGTGTTGGAATATGCACCGATGGTGCTCGTTCAATGTCTGGAAGATTTCAAAGCATGCGAACACTTGTAAAACAAAAATCTTCACAGTGTATCTGGACGCATTGCATGATCCACAGAGAAGCACTGGCGTCGAAAGAAATGAGTACTGGTTTAAATATCGTGTTATCTACAGTCGTAACTGTTGTAAATTATATAAAAACGAGACCTTTAAAATCAAGAATGTTTTCTGAACTTTGTAAAGATATGGGATCAGTACATACAGCATTACTTTTTTATTGCGTAGCTAGATGGTTATCACGTGTAAAGTTTTTGAAACGTGTTTTTGAATTAAGAGAAGAAATCTGTATTTTGCTAGAAGAAGAAAATCGACAAGAAGCCGTAATGTTTCGAGATACTATATTTATTATGAAATTGGGTTATTTAGTCGATATATTTGAGAAGTTAAATGTCTTGAATCTTCAACTTCAAGGAACAAATACATATATTTTGGAAACAAATGATAAAGTCAATGGTTTTTGTAGAAAATTGGATTTGTGGCTTAGAAATTTAAAAGAAAAGAAATTGGAAATGTTTCCGAATATAAATGAATTTGTAAAGACATACAAACCTGAAGAAGAACATATAAACGTGATTTTCTTAACTATAAACGAACATCTAAGCATGCTAGCAAAAATTTAAAAATACTTTTTGCTGACGAAAAGTTCTAGCAAGTTACGAGTGGGTTAGGGACCCATATCACAATGTTCCACAAGGTATCTCGACTTCTGAAGAGGAAACTTTTATTGATTTTACAACAAACAGTGAAATCAAAAGACAATTTAATAACAAATCGATTTTTGAATTTTGGGCTGGTTTGGATGACGAGTATGCTACATTAAAACGAAGAGCTTTCCAAATACTTTTACTGTTTTCAACATCTTATCTTTGCGAAACCGGATTTTCAGCGGTATCTTCGTTGAAAACAAAATACAGATCACAGCTAAATATAGAAAAAGAACTTAGGGTATCCATATCTGGTATTACTCCTTCATTTCAAAAACTTTGCAATGAGAAACAGGCTCAAGGAAGTCATTGATTAGTAACATAACATTTAACTGGTATTTGTTTCATACTAATAAACTTAAATAATGAATATAATAAATTATTTATTGGTAATATGTAATTATAAACTGTATTCTTAATTTAAATATATATATATATATATATATATATATATATATATATATATATATAAATAAATTATTGGTTGTGGGTTTCAGGTCAGCTGGCAAGTTCAGTAATACTCTTTTTATTGCCTAAATCTTCGAATTATTTTAATTCTTGATCACAGGCACTACAAATGATAAATTTTAAAAACTGGTACAATTTGGTGTTAAAGTTACATACTAAATCGAGGTTTGTATAAATAATTAGCAACAATGTAAAAATAACAGGAACTATAACGTAACATAACTAAAAATAATATAAAATGTATAATTTAATAAAATGACATCATTTCAAATAAATTTGTCACATTGTTCTTTTATTTTGTGTGACGGTATGACAAAATTGAATGCATGCATGTATGTATGCATGTAACGTTTTTAATGAATTAAGTGGGTGTTAATCTGAGTATGTGTGTGTGTTAATTTTTTATTTTTGTATGTTTGGTTGTGTTGTGTGTTTCTGTGTGTATATATATTTTTATATTATATAAATATTTTTATGGTGTATGTTTATAACATCTCACTGTAATAACTGTAAAAATTACTTTGATCCAATACGTAGTATCTTGTTTAAAGTATCTAATTTTTAAAATTTAATAAATAGGTATATATAGAGCTCAAGTTGTTTATGTCCGTCTTTTTGTTCATTGTACAAGAATTTTGATAAATATAACACATTTCTAAAAATAGTCTTTTGAATTCTGATTTTTGAATTTGAATAATTTTTGGGTTTTGAAATTTAACAGTTATAATGCAAAAATACAATTTACTGTAGAAACTGAACAAAATAGATCAGTTCCATTTTTAGATACCCTACTAATTAGAAATGATAGGAATAAAATAATCTTGGACTGGTATCAAAAACCTATAAATTCGAATAGATATATAAACTATCATTCATACCACTCATACAAAATTAAAATAAACTTTATTTTGGAATTAAAACACCGAATTAAAAGAATTTCACATACATCATTATACAATAAAAACATAAACAAACTTTCAAAAATTTTAAAAGAAAATAATTATCCATTAAATCTTATTCAACAACTTTTATATAATAGCGACAACATTAATACCAACCATAAACTATATAATATAAAAACAAACAACAATCAAATCAATAATACCACCAATGATGAAAACATAAATTTACAAAACCAAATAATTTACAGATCACTTCCTTTCATTAAAAATTTAACAACAAAACTAACCAAAATATTTAAAAATGTAAAATTCAAAATTGCCAAACGAAATATATTTACCTTAAATAAATTACATTCCAAATTAAAAGACCAAACACCTAAACTACAACAAAGAAACTTAATTTACCAAATTAACTGTACTAATTGTAAGCAAATCTATATTGGTCAAACTTCACAAAACTTAAAACAAAGGATAATTCAACATAAAAGTGATGTTAAACATAAACCTAATGCATGCGCTTTAACTAAACATATTTTAGAAAATAATCACATAATGGACTTTCAAAACCCAAAAATTATTCAAATTCAAAAATCAGAATTCAAAAGACTATTTTTAGAAATGTGTTATATTTATCAAAATTCTTGTACAATGAACAAAAAGACGGACATAAACAACTTGAGCTCTATATATACCTATTTATTAAATTTTAAAAATTAGATACTTTAAACAAGATACTACGTATTGGATCAAAGTAATTTTTTACAGTTATTACAGTGAGATGTTATAAACATACACCATAAAAATATTTATATAATATAAAAATATATATATACACACAGAAACACACAACACAACCAAACATACAAAAATAAAAAAAATTAACACACACACATACTCAGATTAACACCCACTTAATTCATTAAAAACGTTACATGCATACATACATGCATGCATTCAATTTTGTCATACCGTCACACAAAAATAAAAGAACAATGTGACAAATTTATTTGAAATGGTGTCATTTTATTAAATTATACATTTTATATTATTTTTAGTTATGTTACGTTATAGTTCCTGTTATTTTTACATTGTTGCTAATTATTTATACAAACCTCGATTTAGTATGTAACTTTAACACCAAATTGTACCAATTTTTAAAATTTATCATTTGTAGTGCCTGTGATCAAGAATTAAAATAATTCGAAAATTTAGGCAATAAAAAGAGTATTACTGAACTTGCCAGCTGACCTGAAACCCACAACCAATAATTTATTTATATCTATATAAAGCAAGGTCGTTAAACAGTAAGATAATTATTAATATATATATATATATATTATATATCTATATATATATATATATATATATATATATCTTATATATATATATATATATATATATATATATATTATAATGTCTAAGGGAGCTACTAAGAGTTATAAGGGTTGTTTAGTACAAGGTAGTATATGCCAAACAAAAATAATCCACATAGTTGATCACATAAACTTAAAAATGTATGTTTGCCGTATTTTATGTATACTAAAATACCATTCAAAAATAGTAGTTGAAATTAAGTGCCAAAAGGTAATTTTAAAATGACTAAGTGACGTAGTAAGATGTGCAGTGCTCAAGGGTTTATGCCGAGTTTGAATTTTAAAAGCCTTTGAAAGTACATTTGCCGTCCAAAAGCCGCAAAATTATTAGTTATAACAACGTCAAATGTGATTGGTGGAATGTAAAGATTTAGGACATATATTAGAATTTAATGTGATTATGAAATTGTATAAAAGACATGAACTTTGGTATGTGCGACACGAACGTAGTTATTTGTTATGAACTTTGAGATGTAGTTGGCTAAGGGAGTTAACATGGTCGCCTTAGAGAGTAAACAAGGCAGATTATTTTCGAACCAATTTTGTAAAAAGACGTGTTTTACTAACTGTGCTAATTTGTATCAAAATATTTAAAAAGTAAATAAAAGTAGTTGTTTTAAAAGGAGTTTTAAATGAATAAAGTGGTAAAGAAACAAGCATCGAAAGTTTAAAGTGAAGAATAGTGATTGTGCGACGGTAAATTAGTGGATTTGGAGAGTGGTTATATAGATTTGAAGTGATATTGGAGAGCGGTTTAAAGGTAGCAGGACATCGAGAGTGGATATACATAGAAAGAAGTTGGATATTGGAGTGCGATTTAAACGTAGAAGGACATCGAGAGTGGTTATACATAAGAAAGAAGTTGGATATTGGAGAGCGGTAAAAAGGTAGCAGGACATCGAGAGTGGTTATACATAGGAAAGAAGTTGGATATTGGAGAGCGGTTTATAGGTAGCAGGAGCATTGAGCAAAAAGAAATAGGAACGAGTAGATTGGGATCAGATACGGAGAAGCGGACGGATTTATAGAGAAAACAAGGATTCGAAGCGGAGATTAGCACAGGGGAAGTTGTAGCACTGATTTTTCTAAATTCTAAATTTGGGTTAATCATTTCAGGTATTGGGGAGCAGTTAAAATTCAAGGACACCTGGAAGCGGCACGAAAATTCAAGGACATCAGTGTGAAGACGCATACGGCGATAAGGATTTTGAGCCAGCAGTCAGAAAGGCATCAACGGAGTATAGACCAGGTGAGTGTTGAAATATATCTTTAATACGTCACTTATTGGCATACAATTTTGGTAGTAATTTAATTTGGCACAAAGCAACTTTGATCTTATTAGAAATTTTGGCATATACAAAAGTAGAGTATCAATTTTAGTAGTAAAACAAAAGAGTGCACTTTGGTTGGACTTAGCACATCTACTTATAACGGAACCCACTATAAGTAGTTGAACACCCTGAGATTAAGAGCTTAAATAGTCGAGGCATTGCAATAAATAATTAATTAAAGAACCAACCAAACGTTGCAAGTACGGGGCGTGCATTAGGTGTGCACATTTTAAAAATTTATAAAATAAAGAGTGAGTAACTGACAAGTAGCGAGATTTAATAATAGTAAAAGGGAAAGTGGACACATAATATAGGTTGAAGCCCAAAGTAGGGTAGAATATAGGTGGCAAACCCAACGTGGGGCTGAAAAAAGGCTAGATTGAGTAGAAATTAGACAGAAATAGTAGTAGGACACGGGAGCCTGAGATTAGGTGGGGCCCGTAGTTAGATATTTTCAGGCATACGAGTTCAAAAAGGCTGCAGAGATGACGGACCCAGCAATGAAACGGATTACGAGATCGGGACTGATATACGGAATTGAAGTAGAAATCACGACACTAAACGATGAAATTAGGACGCAAGACATAGAGCTAGACGCAGGGGGAGACATCCAGGAGACGGAGGCGAGGCAGACAGACCCGGAGGTGACAGACATGGACACGGACCAGCCGACGGCACCGGAGGTAAGGGTAGTAGAAACCGACGCAACCCAGGACATTATGAGATTTCTGATAAGCATGCAAACAAATTTAACGAACAAATTTGAAACTTCAAACACGGAACTGAAGGCGGAACTATCGGACAGAATTGAAACTTCACGCACTGAACAAAAAGAGGCAAATACGCATTTAAATAACAAAATAACGACTTTACATACGACTTTAACGAACCAAATTACAGATTCACACACAGAATTAAAGACCGAGCTAACGAAAAAAATTGAAGATTCACACACCGAACTAAGGAACGAGTTTAGGACGGCACACGCGGAACTGACGGCTAAACTGAATTATACACAGGACTATCTACTCACGCAAATACAAAACGAAAAGGACGACATAAGGACTGAGGTACACGAAAAGATTGACAGAATAGATGACAAATTAGAAAATACGCGGGTACAGATTCAGGGAGACTTGAACGCGACAAAAACGGACCTACGGACCGAAATCAAGACACGCGTAGAGACAGTTGAGGAGACAATGGTCAGTGGTTTTACGACGTTACATTCCGAAATTCAAACATGCGACAAAAGACATTTGACAAATTACAGAAATTTAGGACAAACCTTAGAGACGATACAGAACGAAAATTTGAACACTAAGACACAACTGGACGACAAAGTCACTGTAGTAGAAAACCGGGTAGGACATGACGTAAGACAAATACATGAAAAATTGGACGACCTAGAACGACGGCGCGTTGGACTGGACTACGGACAGCACATCAAATTGAATCGGGACGCGCTACCTAAATTTGAAGGACGGAGGACAGAACAGCCGATGGGATTTCTAGACAGACTGGACGAGATCGTCGAATCGGAAAATGAAAGGACTAAGTTACAGATAGTAGGGGCGACATTGACAGGGAACGCGGAAAAGTGGTACAACATCATACGCCGACAGTACGACACATACGCGGAATTTCGACGACTATTTATGGAACAGTTCTGGAGCAACACGCACCAGACGGACATACGGACAAATCTGATTACGGGACACTACAGTAGGACACACGGGACTCGCGAAGAATACGCAATCGACAAATTCAACCAGGCACAGCACTTGACACCAAAGTTGGGCGAGGACGACATTGTACTACTACTTGCGGGCCACATGGAGCCGGAAGTGACAAAGATGGTTGTGGTCCATAATGTTAAAACACTGCGGGAATTTTTAGGCGTCATGAGAAACTTCGATTTGGCAACGGCACTGGAGGCAAAAACACGGACTAGTCATTGGGATCAAAACCGGGGTTATAGGGATGACAACCGACGACATACGTACCACGAACAGCGACCCAACCATAGACAGGACAATTTCCATCACGAACATCGACCCAGCTACCGACAGGACTATTTTAACCACGGACACCGAAATCACTGGGGACACGACGGAAACAGGAGACCATACTACAATAGGGAACACCGGGAGAACGACTTACAAAGACAAAACAGGTACCAGCGCGACGACAACGCGGATGACGGTCGAAATACAGGGGGCGGTACGCAGAACGGATACAGCCGGACGGACAGGGACGCGAACGTCCACCACATAACGACCAGCGCAAGGACTCAGGACACGGATCAAATTGAAGTGGTGCAGATACACGAGGCACCCTCAGAAAAAAAAACGCAAAATTTTGGAAGAACGAATGTATAGGATTAAAGGTCGACGTGGTTTATAGTTTAAAAGACTTATTGTTAAATAATTATAATTTGAATAAAAAGAACCTTTTGTTCATTAATATTAGTTTAAGTGAGTGTTTATATGTTGCTTTAGTTGATAGTGGTTCACAGTTGTCGCTGGTAGATGAGAGGGTGGTGATAAAACATGCTGATTTTTTAAAAGAAAGAATAGAAGCGATTGATGGGGTTAATTTATGGTCGGCAATGAATAAAAAGTTAACTACGATTTATAGGATCATCCGTGTACCGATATTTGTAGGGGATAAAAATGCAGGAGAGGCAGAATTTTTAATTACAAAGGGGTTGCATATAGATTTCATATTAGGAATGGATTTTATAGAGGATTTTGGATTGAATATAGATGGTAAGGATAGGTCGATTCGAATTTTTGATAAAGATAAGTTATGGATGGTGTCTACGGTTAGTGAGGAATATAGGAATGGAGATAATATAGATAAGTCGGGATTAGGAATGGATAGGACAAGTGATTATAGACAGGTTAAAGTACGATTATGTAATATGTTTGTGAGATTAATTAAGGATGAACAGATTGGAAAAGTGAGTATTGAGATAAAGGCGAAGCTAGAAGAATTATTTAATAAATATGTAGGGTTATTTAATGAAGAGCCAAGATTGGCGAGGCGATATATGCATAAGTTAGAGGTCACGGAAGACAACGGGTTTAATACAAAGGTGTATCCAATTCCGTTTGCTATTAGAAATAGGGTTAAAGCCGAGATTAACAAGATGTTACGAGATGGAATAATAGAACCAGCGAAAACTCAATATGTGAACCCGGTAGTTATTGTTCCTAAACCCAATAAAAGGGATATAAGGATTTGTTTGGATGCGAGGAAGTTGAATTCGATTACGAAACCGCAGTATGAACAACCACAAGGGTTGGATAATTTGTTGTACAAAGTGTACGAGATGAAGTTTTTCAGTAAATTGGATTTAAAAAATTCATTTTGGTTAATTCCGTTGCATGAAGACAGTAAGAAGTTTACAGGGTTTAGTATTGAAGGAGAGATTTACATGTTTTCTGTAGTTCCGTTTGGGTTAAGTAGTTCTTCAGCAGCACTTGTGAGAGCCATGCAGAAGCTGTTTAACGAGTATGAATGTTTCTGTTCGCACTATGTGGATGATTTGTTGATTTTTTCAAGGAACGAACAAGAACACCTGGAGCATTTAGAAAAGGTGATCCAGAGGCTGGACGAAGGGGGTTTGAAGTTGAACGTGGAGAAATGCGAGTTGTTCAAGAACAAAGTTACATATTTAGGGTTTGAAGTCAGTGAAAATGGGATGAAAATTTGTAATAAAAGGTTGGACGAGTTGAAAAAGATTGCTCAACCAAAGAACGTGAGAGGATTACGAGGGTTTTTAGGCGTTCTAAATTATTATAAACGATTTATACCGCGATATTCTGAGTTATGTGTGCCGTTGGTGAGTTTATTGAAGAAAAATGAAAGATGGAAATGGACTGCTGATCGAGAGAAGGCGTTCCAGGATTTAAAAAGTGCATTTTATAAAGAGTTGTCATTAAAATATCCAAATTTCAAAGACGAATTTATTTTAAGGACGGATGCGTCGAAATATGCGATAGGGGCTGAGTTGGTGCAGATCCAGGACGGAGCTGAGGTACCAATTGTATTTATTTCGAGGGTATTAAAAGACTGCGAAACCAGATATGCGACGGCAGAGAAGGAAATGTTGGCTATAGTATATGCAGTGAAAAGTTGCGTTTTTATCTGCTAGGTAACAAATTTTAATAGAATCCGACAACACGGTGGTAACATTTATGAAGAAAAAGGAGTTTCTAAACAGCAGGTTGTACAGATGGGCGTTAGTATTACAGGAATACGATTTTGAAATCAAGCACAAACCAGGCAAGGAGAATGTGACGGCGGATTTTCTAAGCAGACCGCAGGTGGAAGAGAATAAAGACGTGAAGGATTGTTTAGTTGCTCTGCAGGAGTTCAGGGATGTTGGTCGGTGGACAAACGCCAAGATTATGGAAACGCAAAGGCACAGTGAGGTGAGCTCGATCCGCGAGAGATTAACAAGCGAAAATGTGGAGGAGTACCGTGGATTTACCATCGTAGGGCAGTTCGTAGTAAAAAGAATAGGTGAAGCAGAGCTGGTAGTGGTATCCAGAGACGCGGCTGTGGAAATTATAGATGAAATTCATTTAAATTTTGGACATATAGGCATAAGAAAAACATTTTTGGTATTCAGGGAGGCGTTTTATGCACGGAACGATATCACAGTGGTTAAGGAAAGGATTAATCGTTGCAAAATTTGTATCTTAGGGAAAGACAAGAACGTGGTGTTGCAGAATGTACCGATGAGTGTGAACGTGAGCGGACCGTTGGAATTGGTAGCTATTGATTACTTAAGCAACCTGATTACGAGTGAACAGGGGTATCGGCACATATTAGTAATGGTGGACGTTTTTTCAAAATTTGTTAAATTATTTCCGGCAAGGCGAAGCAACACGGTGCATGCTTTACAGTCGATTAAAGAATTTGGAAGCCAGGTAGGGAGAATGGAAAGGATTTTGGTAGACAACGCAACTTATTTTAACAACCAAAGATTTAGGAACGGGTTAAATCGAGCGCACATTAAGGTGTCATTTAGCAGTATACGGCATCCGAAAGCAAATCCATGCGAACGATATGTACGGGAGGTAATAAAATATCTACGGTTAGCAACGCAAGAGCACCATAATAGATGGGTTAGATATCTGCCGCAGATTGAAAAGTTCATGAATTGTGTACCGAGTTCAGTGACAAAAACGTGTCCGGTAACATTGATTCGGAGGATTATACCAGCTAGGCCATGGAGGGAAGAAGTCGAGGTACAAGACATCACAGAGTTGTTGGGTAGTGTTAGACGTAGGATCGAAAGGATGCAGCGTAGGGATATCGAGCGAAGGTGTAGCAGGATCAAAAAAAGGACGACTTTTGAAATAGGAGATATGGTGGTGGTGAAAAGGTTAAGAGTTTCGAACCGCGACAGGAACATTTGCGCGAAGTTGTTGTTTTCTTATGAAGGGCCGTACAAGATTACGCGTATTTTTGCGGAAGGAAATACATTTGAATTAGCTACTATGACAGAGGAATATCGTGGGCGTTTTCACTTGGAAAATCTATACCCATATAAGGTTGTACAGGAAGAGGGTTTAGTAGAATAGTTGTTATATAGTTCATGCGACGGAAAGTTTAGTTTTGTTTTAGTTTATAAGGTAGGTTAGTATGTAGCATAGTGAGACAGACATGTTGAGAATTAAAAATAGGGGTCGAATAATTAAAATATGTAGGAATCTGAAAAGGGGTTTGTGTAGAAAGGTAAGAGGGGGTTTGATTTTAAATAAAACTAGAAATTATGCACACCAGGAAAGAGTAAAGCCGACGCAATTTCCAATTTCATTCAAAATCAGTGGGGCCAATATAATGTCTAAGGGAGCTACTAAGAGTTATAAGGGTTGTTTAGTACAAGGTAGTATATGCCAAACAAAAATAATCCACATAGTTGATCACATAAACTTAAAAATGTATGTTTGCCGTATTTTATGTATACTAAAATACCATTCAAAAATAGTAGTTGAAATTAAGTGCCAAAAGATAATTTTAAAATGACTAAGTGACGTAGTAAGATGTGCAGTGCTCAAGGGTTTATGCCGAGTTTGAATTTTAAAAGCCTTTGAAAGTACATTTGCCGTCCAAAAGCCGGATGCGTCTGTGAATGTTTACTATCAACATGCATCCAGGGTCAAGTGTAATTTATTTTGGTCTTATTTTATATAGAATCAACTTTTGGACAATATTTGTAAACTCAAAATTATTAGTTATAACAACGTCAAATGTGATTGGTGGAATGTAAAGATTTAGGACATATATTAGAATTTAATGTGATTATGAAATTGTATAAAAGACATGAACTTTGGTATGTGCGACACGAACGTAGTTATTTGTTATGAACTTTGAGATGTAGTAGGCTAAGTGAGTTAACATGGTCGCCTTAGAGAGTAAACAAGGCAGATTATTTTCGAACCAATTTTGTAAAAAGACGTGTTTTACTAACTGTGCTAATTTGTATCAAAATATTTAAAAAGTAAATAAAAGTAGTTGTTTTAAAAGGAGTTTTAAATGAATAAAGTGGTAAAGAAACAAGCATCGAAAGTTTAAAGTGAAGAATAGTGATTGTGCGACGGTAAATTAGTGGATTTGGAGAGTGGTTATATAGATTTGAAGTGATATTGGAGAGCGGTTTAAAGGTAGCAGGACATCGAGAGTGGATATACATAGAAAGAAGTTGGATATTGGAGTGCGATTTAAACGTAGAAGGACATCGAGAGTGGTTATACATAAGAAAGAAGTTGGATATTGGAGAGCGGTAAAAAGGTAGCAGGACATCGAGAGTGGTTATACATAGGAAAGAAGTTGGATATTGGAGAGCGGTTTATAGGTAGCAGGAGCATTGAGCAAAAAGAAATAGGAACGAGTAGATTGGGATCAGATACGGAGAAGCGGACGGATTTATAGAGAAACAAGGATTCGAAGCGGAGATTAGCACAGGAAGTTGTAGCACTGATTTTTCTAAATTCTAAATTTGGGTTAATCATTTCAGGTATTGGGGAGCAGTTAAAATTCA
The DNA here is from genome assembly GCA_036346225.1 of Platerodrilus igneus. Classification (NCBI taxonomy): domain Eukaryota; kingdom Metazoa; phylum Arthropoda; class Insecta; order Coleoptera; family Lycidae; genus Platerodrilus; species Platerodrilus igneus. Next base: position 2,383,531 of record JARFIW010000816.1, on the reverse strand, counting down.
AGGACACCTGGAAGCGGCACGAAAATTTAAGGACATCAGTGTGAAGACGCATACGGCGATAAGGATTTTGAGCCAGCAGTCAGAAAGGCATCAACGGAGTATAGACCAGGTGAGTGTTGAAATATATCTTTAATACGTCACTTATAGGCATACAATTTGGTAGTAATTTAATTTGGCACAAAGCAACTTTGATCTTATTAGAAATTTTGGCATATACAAAAGTAGAGTATCAATTTTAGTAGTAAAACAAAAGAGTGCACTTTGGTTGGACTTAGCACATCTACTTATAACGGAACCCACTATAAGTAGTTGAACACCCTGAGATTAAGAGCTTAAATAGTCGAGGCATTGCAATAAATAATTAATTAAAGAACCAACCAAACGTTGCAAGTACGGGGCGTGCATTAGGTGTGCACATTTTAAAAATTTATAAAATAAAGAGTGAGTAACTGACAAGTAGCGAGATTTAATAATAGTAAAAGGGAAAGTGGACACATAATATAGGTTGAAGCCCAAAGTAGGGTAGAATAATATATATATATATATAGATTTTTTTTAATTTTACAATTTGTTTTATTTTACCTTCAAAAAAGTTTTTATTTTGTTTTTAAATATACTCGCGCCCCCCTTGTAGTAACGCCGCGCCCCCCAAGGGGGGCGCGCCCCACAGGTTGAGAATCGCTGGTTTAGTTAATTCATTTAATTTAATAGTTATGTATAGACTTTGTATATGCAATTACACAAGACGCATCATACGATAATGTTCGGCATGCTTTGGATATTCTTATATTCATCAGTTTTTGAATTCTTTCCAATTTCCGGTTATTTGTTTTCTTTGATAGGGCGTTTATGTTTACGTGTGTATGCTTGGGTGCCTCTACCAGGCTCACAAATGTATGTATGTCTAATCTCGGTCGACAGTTTTAGTACCCAAACGGATATCTCTTTTTCCTGAAATTTGTTCGTAATCATTCTCTAAAATGCCTATCCAAATAATCATTTTTTCTGATAGAAATAATTGAACTATTTTAAAATTTTGAAAATGATAATATATTGAATATGTATATTGACAATTCCTACTAGAAATGCACAAGTTCGAACCTTACATGTGATTTTCCAATGCTCCACCCGAAGGTACTACATTGGCCAAGAAGCTAGTTTTTTTACCTGGAAAATTTGGAATTTTGCCGAACTCTTACTGTTCCAAGCAAGGTAGGGATCTTTAAAGTGCGTGACAACACTCACACACGGGACCTCCATTTTACCTCTCATCCGAACGAGGGTGTATTTTTTATGAAAAATGCTCGCCTAACATTTTTCAAGCGGACAGTGTCGGGATTCGAACCCGGGATCTTGGGCGTAGTAGTCACATACATACCACTACGACACGAAGCCGCCTATAAGTTCGAACCACCTAAATTGTAGGCGTGGGAAAATTAAAAATTTGAATGTATATTGTGTTATAATTCTATTTTTTAGATTTGGTTATTCTCCATGGACAAATCCGGAAAGTACTTAAAAGCTAAGACTGTATTAGGGCTTATTGATCATCTGCTCTTTAAAGTTGTTTTCAACAAAGGTGTGAAGAGTGGTTTCTCTCATTAGGGTGGAGTGCGCCAGGATGTTCATATTCTATTTATTTCTAATCAAATTTAACGATTGAAATCGCCGGAATTTAAAAAAAGGTATCTTGACTATTTGGAAGATATCGTGCATTTCGATTTTAAGAAATACTTAGCGAGCAAAATTCTACGTATTATCTGTAATGTCCAATAAGAACTCGTCGGTGACAAGCAGCAAGTTCCACTGTACATAATTGAGATTGATATTACACTATTTCACCTTCAAAAAGTTGTACTATTGGCGCAGTATGCAATCAATCATTTAATATGAAAATATGTTATAAGGCAGAGTATTGATAAACTAAGGAAAGTTTCACATAAGCTTTGTTGCTGCTCGAAACGAATGTCGGCAAAACCTATGTCAACTTTTTTGTACAAAGTGTGGACTAACTTTAAACAAAGTTGTAGCCAACTATAAAAATGCATTCAATTGAGATTGCTGTTGCTTCACTAGTTTACTATGCACTTTATGTCAATTTAACTTTTATTACGTAAACAAGTTTAGTAAGTTAAAGCTGCAGCAATTTTTAAATAGAAAATCGAATTCCAGTTTCATTGTATAAAAGTATATTGTTAGTTTCATTTAATTTCTTAGTATTTGTAGACGAAAACAAGGTGAGAAACTGCGGAATTTAGCGCTTACTCATCCCATTTCTCTGAATTATATTAAACTGATTACAATGGTCAACAGAGAGGGCATTGAAACTGGACTTCATTTCAATAGAAGTATCTTAAACTTCTAACCATCTGTGAGTACAATCAGTTGTAATCTTAAAGTTTAAGTACGATGATTGATTAGCGATTAAGATAAAAGTTTGAAATATTTACATATGTATATATATATATATATATATATATATATATATATATATATATATATATATATATTAGGCAACGCGTCAAACACGCAAGCAGCATAACCTAAGTATATTCTACAGAAGTCTCGAACACTAAAATATGAGTCATCTATTTAATTATAGGGTATATATAAGATCGGTGATGTGTGTACAGATTTAGTCTATATCCAAATGTCATATATAAATCATATCGTGTAAAGTTAGTTATGTTTTGAAAGTCCTATAGTAAATATAAATTTATTGTACCTCCAGCTTGTACATAAATAGACAAAAGTGTAATAAATAAATTATAGTAGTGTTAAAGTTGTTAAGAAGACTAATAGTTAAGGATTTAGTTTAAGAAAATATTAGTACTTGTAAATAGCATTGGTGTGATAGTGCTTCATTGTTAATTGGACTGAAAACATCTATAAATAAGGCATATACTGTTAATTAGACTTGTGAATAGTGAGTAATAAAGACTTTTGTTATTATTTGTTCTAAATTAGTGAAACGCGTTAATAGTAGCCCGCTACAAAATATATATATATATATATATGTACATATATATATATATATATATATATATATTGCTGTGAATATAGCTCCTTTACGATGGTGTGCCCTTTTTATTTTGCTGTGATATAGTTCCACGATTGGTGCGCAATTTTATTTACTGTGAATATACTCTTATTTCATTTAAAATGCCCTACGTTGGTGTTATCTTTTCTTTGCTGTGATACACCCCTTTAATATTCTATAATTCCTCGAATTTGTTTTCTCGGCTAGCTCAATCTATCAAACACAGAATGCCCTACTTCACAACAATGAAGATTGTTTAACCCCTTCTCTTTTTATCATCTATCTGTTAAAATAATTTAAATAAAGCAATTCAAAAATTACACGATATAATGATCGATAATATGTACAGCTTTATATCAATGACTTATTTTTTTGTTCAAAAAAATTAGCCCCTGAATAAAATATTAACATTTAATCTTTTTTCACCAAATTTATATTTCCTGAAAGCCAGCAAATATATCTCTATAATTACTCTTAAGTACCCTTTGAACGTTCAAACGATGCTTTATCTATTTTCAAAATCTCAAATGACTTTTCTGTTGACCCTTACAGATATTTGATATATAGAAAATATTAAAATTGAAAACTGTCTTTTACTAATAATAAATAAAGTCTCTAACTTGTGTTTTCCTTGCTTGGAACTGCCTCTGAATATCGGTGGTCAGCACCCATTGATAGTTACAGCTTGACTTGCTCCACTTGTTGGCCAGAATGGTTGTTTAAATTTCTCCCTCAGATTTCTGGATTTACTCTGAGTATCTTGTAGTCCAATTTGAGTATCCTCACGTAAGCTTATTTATAAGTATTTATAATATTTTCGACGTATTAATTAGACGTATATTTAAATGCTTATGTTTAATTGGAGGTTTAATTGAACGTGTATATATAGACATTTAATTATATGATTAATTAGGCGTATCATTGGACGTATAATTGGAGCCCTAAATTCTTGAATATTAGTATAAAATTCAATTAATAGTTTACCTTACGTTTTAAGCGCAAAACGGCTATTTTTCATTGCATAAATTGGCACTTTCTACTTTTCACAATTTTAATAATTTATTGACTTTCACTAAGTTTTACTTGTACGTAATCTTTCACTTTAAATTGACGTGGCTCATGCCTTGTTGAGAAGATACTAAACGTTTACGAGTTAGCTATGGTATTTATAGACTCTTCTACTCACGTTCTAATTGGTGTGTTTGTTAATCAAGGCTTGCACTTTGCGCCTATCTTTGTAGAACTCGGTATTTCTCAAAATTCCCTGGTTGGATTCTTGTTTTCGTAATTCCATCTCGCACGTAGACGTTTAATATTTCGCCGCATATTCTCAGAATTTCCAAATATTCATTGCATTCTGGCACGTCTTTCATGTTTGTGTCGATTATAGTCCAGACCTTATCGTATCACAAACCGCCAGTTATATTCTTGGTTACTCCAAATATGTTGGATTTTTATGCAAATATGATATTCCTAGTCACGTACTCATCTTTCAAATAATGACGTATTTTAATGCGTTTGCTTATTTATGCGTTGACATTTTTAATAAAATTATTAAATAGCTAGAATGCCAGGTTGTTTATCTTTCCCGATTACGTGTTTATTATGATGCAATCCGTTGCGTTTAAAACCTTATATTTACTCGTTTCTTTCCAATTCTGGACTTGTATATTTAACTTAAACGTATTATACGACGTACACATTATTATTTTAGCTAAATAGTATCTGATTATTCTTTCTTATGAATTAAATTGGCTATAATTTATATACAGTGTGCTCGCTATTTACTTTTTGTAAAATAGTCGATTTATTCAGATTTAATGGTGGAATTATTTAGTTTTCTTAATTTTAATTATATTTACATTTATCTTACGACTCCTATGACTTAATCTACCCTTAAACTATTCTCTTATCATAGCAATACATAATATATATATAATTTATATTGATGTGGCCTGTAGATGGTTTTAAATGAGTCCCAGGTTGGGTGTCGATAAAAGTACTGTGGTCTGAAAAAGCCCGACGTTGGAAGACAAAAGATTCTGTGGACTGAAGTGATTAAAAAAAGTGTTGCCTTAATTATTTTTGCGAGCTCAATTTAAATGAAACCACTACAATCTGACATCAAACGTATAATGGCACGAAATATTCTTTAACAAATAATCTTTCAAATAACAATTACTACATCCACAAGAGCTTTTCTCTAACAAACAATATCTTATATCCAACGTCTAAAAAAGAACCACTTTCATACAAAAATCTGCCACTATGCTTTGCATTACAGACAGAATTAGATTCCAAAGTTTCTTTTATAATCAGGTAAACACACTGTAATCGTAATTTCATTTACCAGTAATTTTATTATGTACAAATTGTGTATTACGTTTAGTAAATGATGCTCTTAAAACAGGTAACTTAACATCGAAGATATATAATATCGTTATAGTGGAAAGATGCAATAAATCTGATATTTTTCAGGAGAATTTATGTTTACATAAGGATATTAAATCAATGAGTGCTTGATTGGGTTTCGGTTTCAAATGATATCTCGCTACACTATATGTACGTAGAGCGTGTTATTTTACATGGGATTTCATTTATAGGACTCATATGAAAATATTATACAGGGTAAAATTTAAATATTAGAAAATTCTATTTTCGGGTCTATTTTCTCACAGAATGTAGAGCTCAATAACCTCTCGTATATTCTTTAATATATATTGATATGATAACGCTGTACGTCGATGTAATTAGTTTTCTTCTGATCACCGCCGCTCTGTGTATTTTAATCTCCTGAAATTTTAAATCTGCCTCGGCTAGCCCAGTTTAATTCACACAGAGTGCACAACGTTATGATAATCAAATAGTTTACCCCTTTACCCTAAAACTTTATCTGATTTGAATGATAAAACGAAGTCGATTAATATTTGTATAATAAAAAAAGAAAAATGATTTACACTTCACAACTTAATCTGTTGAATAGTATGATAAAATTAGCCCCTGAATTAAATAACAATAAATTTTAAATTATTTCTTTCCAAAATTTAAAGCCCCTTTTCTTATTTAAAATCAGCAAAATGTCATTTGTACTCTACTAGAAATTTCTCAGAACATTCAAGAATTTTCCTTGTTTACGAAATTTTTCACATATCAAAATAAATTTTTGTTGGCTCCTTACATAAATTATGCAAGTTTAAAATATGTTCAAAAGCACTAAATAGGAAATAATGCCTTAATATGACCAATGTTCAAATATAATAAATAGAAAATAATGTTTTATGCAAGATAGTTCTGACCTGTAGTTTTCTTTGAGCGTCTTTTAGCTGCATGCCGTGGATCAGTTCCCCAATATTGCTTTTAGTTGATTCTCCAAGTTCTACCCCGTTGAACGTGATCTGCCTTAACTTTTCATAACGTCGTATTGTCCTTAGATTTATTCTTAGATTTTCGTACTTTAAAGTTTTCTTACATTTATCCTTAAAATCGTTTTTAGAGTTTCCTTACTTAGAATTTTCTTAAAGTATCCTTAGATCCCCGAATTATGAATATTTTAGCTTAAATCAATTAATAAGTATCTACTTACGTTTCCTAGCAAACGGCCAAGGTTTGTCTCATATATTTTCACTATAACTAATTCAAAATATTTTATAACTTCACTTTTCACAAAATTTTCATTGTTTAATTTGAATATTTACTTGACGCGTAAATTCTTAAGTTTTAGTGATGCAGTTTATACGTGGTTTAAAGTAAGACTGTCCGCTTATCGAACCTGCCACATTAAATAGCATACGCCCTCCTTCAAATTCATTGGTTTATTTGAGCTGTTGTTCAAAGTGTATGACCAACCATCAGTTGTTTTGTATATTTGTAGGCTTTTACAGGTTTATCACTGATATTGCCTTATAGAAACGGTCCGTTGGTCACGTAGGTATTTGTATGTTCTGGTTTGTATTCAATTTATAGCGTCTGCTTTTGATATTGTTACAGGAATTTCTAATTCGCTTTGGCACGTAATTTCACTTATGGCGTTGTTTGTCAAGATAGTATTTTGGGATCTGCATTAACTTCATGTAGAAAATCACGTAGACAAAGTGACGTAAATTAACATATTTTTGCTTATCCTTTTGCGTTTCCGAAGCGTATTTATTTTGAGGGATGCGTTTTTTGTCAAGGATCTATGCTATCTACCATTTTTATCAATTGTTCAATGTGAATTGTATTATGATTTTTCTAGGTTATTTTTTCATTTAACGCGTATTAATTTATAATTTAAGAACATTTTTGGTTTAGGACAATTTTGATTGCGTGTAGAGTTATTTCTTTTGCTGCATGTGTGTGTATTGTTGAATGACATGCGACTCAGCATTAAATAAACTTACTTGCGATCCTTGTACAGGGTGTTAAATGTTTGCTCTTTACATAATATAGAAATTACGTATTTTTAATGCTAAATAAATGCGGTTTTCTAACTCCTAGTTCTACTTACATGTATTGGGTAACCATTATGACTCAATATACCCCTAAAAAACCCCTTATCATAGCAATATATATATATTGCTATAATAATAGGGTAATTTAAGGGCATATTGAGTCATAGGGGTAGTACTCTACATGTAAATATCACAAAAGTTTAGAAAACAAAACAATTTCATCATAAAATGGAAGCAACTCGACAATCATGCAAAAAGCTAACATCGAGCACACTGTATATTAATCACAACTAACTTTAATTTATGAAAGGAAGCTCAATCTTCAAAAATCAAATCATGTTTAGTAAGATAAATAACTTGTACGTTATATAATGCATTTTAAATTAAATATACAAGCATAAAATTAAAAATAAATACGCAGAAATAACATTTTAAACGCAACAAATTTGATTGAAATAAATATGCAATTAGTGAAAGGAAATAACCTGGTACACTAACTATAAAAGAATCTCATTCAAAACATTATAAATAAACGCATTTGAGTATGTCATCATAAAAATTTGACTACGTTATCTGTACATATGAAATACAACAGATTTTGGAGTACTAAACGAAAAACAAATATTTGGTTACATGATAAATTAAACGGGAAAATTTGAATGAAAGCAAATATAAACAAGCGAACGTGACTTGAAGAAAGTTTAAAGTTGGATATTCAAAGGAATACACTATACAGATTAAATGCCTACGTGAGAATATGAATCACTTCGACACGGGTTTTGATGGTAACTTTGTAGAAAATCCGAAGGCTGCATGATAAGGTAAAAATGTAACGCCTCAATTAACAATGCTCGGAAAACCAATGGTACAGGTGAAAGGAGGAGCCCTTATATAGAACACAAACTTGGTGAACAATCAGTCTTTTTTCGACCAAGACGCAAGCTATAACAGTTCAAAGTGGAATATCACGCGGAATGAAAATAGTAAAATGAAATAATTACTTAGTGAAAGTCGTGATAGTTCTAGTGCTAATATATACGATAGAAGTTGCCATTACATTTGAAAAACGGCTCCAACTAACCACTCTGGCGAACGAATGTAAGTAAATCCAAGTAAATCTAAGTAAATCCAATGAACTACTTTAAATAACTACGCTAAGAAACGAATTTAAATAACTTATAAATGTTCGTCTAAACATTGGTATCTGAGGGGGAAATTAATCAACTAAAAGTTAAACTGGGCAAGCTGCACTACGCAATAAACAAGAGAGCTTAGGTGGAAACAATCCAGGGTGATGGTCAATCACATGCAGTGACAGGTCTAAGAATTGGAAACAAGGAAGGAAAACGCAGGTTAGAAAAAAAAAATTCTTTATTAGCATAAGGCTTTATTTTAATTTTTAACACTTACATTTTTCATATCCTGAAGTATTTAATTTGTAAAGGGTCATCAAAAATCTTTTAAAAGTTTACGTAGAGAGAAAGAAGGTCGTCTGAACGTTCAAAAGTGCTTCTAGTAGTATACAGTGTTATTCTTGTTGGCTTTAGGGGAGTAATAATTTGGGCATAATCAGATTGATATTATTATGTTGATTCAGGGGTTAATTTATGAATAGCAAATCAAATTATCGAAGTTATTGAACTGTAAAGTGTATATATTCTTGGTCATTATACAAATTTTGGTTTGTTTCGTTTATATCATTCAAATAAAAAGAAGCTAGAGTAAAAGGGGGGTTAAATTTTCTCTGTTATCGTATCGTCGTGCACTCTGTGTGGATTAAACTGAGCTAGTCGAGGTATATAGAAAGAGGTATATTAAAAATTTAAAGTTGTGGTTATTTAGTGACACAGCGGTGGCGTTTAGCAGGAAACTGAACTTTAATCAAATCGGCGTGCGGTGGTATCATAGCTATATATATATATATATATATATATATATATATATATATATATATACCTATATACCTATATATATATATATATATATATATATACTTTCTTATGAAAAATCAATATACAAATCCAGCTAATATTTGCATAGCCATCAATAAAACAGTAATTTGATTGTTTCATAAACAGAATAAACATTTATTGACTAGTTGCGATTTTTCCACCTCGCCAGAATGGAGTAGTTTATAAGCCTTATAAAACTAAAAAAATTGATAATAAGAGTTTTGAAAGAACCTTTGTGGAATGGCAAGAGTGGAATACAAACGCCAGCAGGTGATAGCCATCAGCACTAGACTAGTGAAAGTACAAAAGTTAATTCGAAATTAAATAGATATGTCATTGATGGTCATAACAAATACGTTCTGCCTTTTAGTTATAAGGTTTGCCACATGCAAAAATATAATACACCGTCTCTTGGTGACGGTGGGTATAATACTCTGAATGGCAGAAATCATAATTAAAGAACTTGTTTAAAAGAATTGCTGTCAGAAAATTATTTGTTTATAACAAAATGGTATTACGATGTATAAATAAAGATCCTTATACAAAATATCAAAAGAGAAAGTTTAACTAAACAAACTAAGCTAATGTTTGCACAGCTATCAATAATACAATAATTTGATTGTTTCAAGAAGGGAATAAACATCCATTGACTAGTTTCGGTCTACTGGACCTCATCCGAATTAAGTAGTTTATAATCCTTACGCAACAACCAAAAGCAATTGACAATAATAACTTCGAAAGAATCTTTGTGTAATGGCAAGAGTAAAATAGAAACGCCGTCAGGTGACAACCACCAGCACTAGGCTAGTGAAAGTACAAAAGGGGGCACTCACAACACTGACCATACGCAGATGCGTATCTACTGCATTATTTAATGCATTAGATTGTTAGTTCTTGAAATTTCCTGTTGAAAAAAGAATCATACAAAGGTAGAATCAGCTGTTCTCTTGAAAAAATTGTTTTAGATAACTAAATTTTCTGTTCATATAAATATTTTGTAGCGCGTTACGTTACGCTAACAATAAATTAGATATGAAACAAGGAAAATTTAATTTAGAGAGAACAAAATATATGAACGGGCTTCGTTTAAAAGGTTTCGTAAATAATCATTGTTAATTAATCAGGATATTTCAAATTTTGGTGCTATAAAAAAGAAAATAATTCAGATAATAAAGTTCAACATTTATTTTTTAAATACATTGTATGGTAAGCATGAAAAGCGAATATATTAAAAAACTACAAAGCAGACAGAAATGTGGCAAACACTTGCGTATACATTTTTCACAGATAAATACATTGTAATAGCGGACACTGACCGTAATAAAATATAATTTAGAGCAAGAGTAAATTAAAGTTGTTGAACGCAACGATAAAACAATATAGTCAGATATATAAGACTCGGTTAACTCAAAACATTAAATATGTAAGAATACGAGAAAGTGAGATCGCGGGCAAAAGAGGGTGGGCGTTCTGTGCGAGGCCGTAGGACTAGATATAAATTGGGAAAGTAAAAATTAAGAATTAGTTTTAGAAAAGTAAAAATGTAACGAGATGATAGAATTGTAGAAAGTTGATCGCAATCCTGCTTAAAGAGATAGAAACGCGGCATACGATAATATATGTGAACTTACTCTAGCGCAAGGTGAGGTATTTACAATGCACCTTGGGGTCGAATTAGTGTTTTGTGACCGTTTAGAAAGCGTTGAACTGGAATTGATCATTCCGCCATTAGATTGGAATTTTGGAGTTGTGTGTAGCTGTCGTTCGAAAGATGGAAGAAATCCAGGAGATATACTATTAACAAAATAAAAGTTGGCGTGGTTTGGACAATCTGAACCTTAAAATAGGTGAGTCAAACTGTAAGTAGTACTATATAGACTTGTTTATGATTCGGTTAATATTTTATGACATAGAACATTCCTTGAACATCACAGTGATTATTTTTTTTATTGATTTATTATTTACCGACGAAACAAGTGTATTGTATTGTGCATAGATCTTCCCACTGCGGGTTTCTGTCACGTTTACCTGCGTGTAAACTTTGGCTCGAAAAGTAATTCTGTAGCAACCTTAGCAGCGAAAGGTTCAACTCGTAAATTTTCAATAAAACAGAATTTAGTTGTTCAATACGAGTAGCGTATAATTTTTTATCCCTTTATTAATGCAACAACAAGTGTGTAACAAATGTGTAGGTATTGATATTAATGTACTTTGGAAAGAACAATGAAAATATACAGAAAAAGTTGAGATTTAATTGTCTTTCAGTTTTTTTGTGAACAACATTGTCAATAGTTTGGAATTTATGAATGTCTTCAATTAAATATGAAAGTAGAAGAAGTGGTGGAATAGTTTTGTCGATGCCGAATTTGTTTTTAGGAAAGTATATTTGTATGTGCTTTGAAATAATTTTGTGTGAACAGAGGTTAAGTTTAGTTGAATTTTTATTTGAATTTATTTAGGAAATAGGAAAGTCAGTAATTTGTGATAGATATCCAGCTACCCCAGTGATAGTCTTATTTGGTAGGAGCATTTTATTTTGAGAAATTTCTTTAATTATGACCAACTTTAGGATACCAAACCAAGGGAGTTTTTTATGAGGAATAACCGTTTTCTGCATAAAAATAACATCCAAAGCATTGCTATGACAGACCCTTTGGCGCTTTTCGATTTTGAAAGAGAAAAATCTTTCAAGACAAGTGTTAACGCAATGTAGAATCTTTGCATTCAAGTCTTGTTATTTATTATTTTTGAAGTTCCTTATTTTTCATTATTGTATTTTCGCATTCATCCTTAGGAACCTACTCTCGCACCACTGCAGTTAGCCGACGCACCCTTATATTTTTACGGAGTTCCTGTATCTCCACGGCAAATCAAAATTTAGCTAATTAACGTTTATTTTATCCGTAACAATTTATTCGAGTTTAAAATACGTAAGATTACTTTGACATGCATATGTTTGGAACGATTGCCTTTGATACCAGGTTTATAACAAATAGAAAGTTGATACAAATAATTTACTAATGTTTATAAGTATCCCAATCCCAAAAAAGTCAGGAGCTGATAGGTGTGAGAATTTTAGAACGGTTAGTTTAACTTCTCATGCTTCCAAAATACTAACAATAATAATTAAAAATAGAGTAGTAGCTTTGACTGAGAATTATTTAGGCGAAGACCAATATGGTTTTCGTAAAGACAGAGGGACTAGAGAACCGATACTAATGATTAGGGTAATTATCGAAAAAAGGTTACAAAAAAATAAAAAGACTCATTTCGCGTTTGTAGATTTAGAAAAAGCATTTGATAGGGTTAATTGGATTGTTATGTTCAGGGTTTTGCAAAAAATAGGAATCTCTCATAAAGATAGAAAAATTATTTACAGTCTATGTAAAAACCAAAGCGTAGTAATTAGATTTGATGAAATAGAAAAGGAAGCTAAGATTAGAAATGGTGTTAGACAGGGTTGTATACTGTCTCCATTGATTTTTAATGTTTATATTGAGGAAGCTTTAAACTTAGCCAGAGAGAGAAAAGAGATAGGTATTAGTTTACAGGGACAGAAAATAGACATGTTACGTTTTGCAGATGATATAGCCATTATAGCAGAGTCTAGAAAAGAGTTAGGAGAGTTTTTAAATATTTTAGATGAGATACTACGGAGTAACTATAGTATGAGAATTAACTCAATAAAGACAAAGATAATGACAAGTGAGTTACAGCTTAGTTCTAAACCAAAATTAAAAATAGGTAATACCGAGTTAGAGGAGGTAGATAAATTTTGCTATTTAGGTAGTATCATTACAAAGGATGGACGTAGCAGAAGGGATATAGTAGCTAGAATAGCTCAAGCTAGAAAATGTTTTAAAAAGAAAAACTTACTAATAGCTAATAGTATTAGTTTAGATAATAGAAAAGTTTCTTAAAGTCATACGTATGGAGCGTTCTACTATACGGTAGTGAGACTTGGACAATTAAAGAAGTAGATAAGAAAAAGATAGAAGCTTTTGAAACTTGGTGTTATAGGAGAATGTTAAAGATTAGTTGGACAGATAGAGTAACAAACGAGGAAGTTTATAGAAGGATAGGTGAGGATCCTGTATGTGGAAACAATTGAAGGTCAGGAGAGATAGAATGATAGGGCACCAGTTAAGACATGAGGACTATTTAGTAAAGTCTTAGATTATAGACTACCAAATAAAAATAGAGTAGGAAAGCCTAGACAAAGCTATATTAGTCAAATTATTAGAGATTTAGGTTGTGAAGGGTATGTAGACCTTTTAGACTAGCTCAGAATAGAAAAGAATTTAGAGCTGCGTCAAACCGACTTTAAGTAAGTTCGAAAACAAAACAAAAAAATAAAATCAGTTAACTAAATGTCACCAGGACATAACTCACAATTAGTTAGCGATCTGGCATGTTGGTAGCGTTTCGTTGCTTAAGCCTTACCATAACATATAATTTAATAAACGTCACCAGGACACAACTCACAATTAGGTAGCGGTCTGGCATGTTGGTAGCGTTTCGTTGCTTAAGCCTTACCATAACATATAATTTAATAAACGTCACCATGACATAACTCACAATTAGGTAGCGGTCTGGCATGTTGGTAGCGTTTCGTTGCTTAAGCCTTACCATAACATATAATTTAATAAACGTCACCATGACATAACTCACAATTAGGTAGCGGTCTGGCATGTTGGCAGCGATTCGTTGCTTAAGTCTTACCATAACATATTATTTAACACTTTTCATTTTTGAAGCGGATAACCAGGTTATATTTCATTTCCTTATAAATGGTAATCATGTAAACATGTTAAAGTTCTTTAACAACCATCAGGTTGCTAATATCTATGTAGAGTCAGCTGGATAGGAAATAGATAGAAGGATTTAGGAAGATCTAGACCAAACTATATTAGTCAAATTATTAGAAATTTAGGTTGTGAAGGGTATGTAGAGCTTTTTTAGATTAGAAAAGAAGTTAGAGCTGCGTCAAACCGACCTTAAGTAAGGTCGAAAACAAAATGATGATGATGATATAAGTAGACCAAATGTATTTTAAAATTCTTTGGACTATTTTTAAAGTATTAGATTTGAAAGCTGATACGGCTCATACAAATTATGTACCTCACTAAGGTTATTAATTAAATTAAATGAATGAATTCAGCCGTTATTTTGATTCTAGACCGTACCATGAAGAATTATGCTTGTAATTATTTTATAGAGACCTGTAATTGAAAATCAAAATTTATTTTATTTGAGAAATAGAAATACTTTATTAGGTAATACTCTTACTATTTTTGGTTGTCTTACACAAAATAGTAAAAGGCGGTAACTTCTAATTCTTCTAATATCATTATTGTTTGTTTTGGATTACAAATGGTGATCTCTTTGTATTTACTAACTGTGACTTTCCTTTTCAGGTGCATTCCCTTTAGTGGAACCCCTATTGAGTGCTGCCGGAGTGTTTGTATTGGTGTCCTGATCATAAGCGCTTCTACCTCACCTCTTGTGCATTGTTCCATCTTGATGTAGGAGTATTAGAGGTAGTAGCGCCTTCCATTCGTCCTATCCACTTACTAGTTAACTAAGTAAACAACAAACCTACTACCACTACCCCTTTCGTACCTAGTGCAAGGGTCATGCCCAAGCTATTCCGCAGTAGCGCTTTACAATCTTCTAAAGCCTTTTACCTTCTGTCGTCTAGTATCTCTTTTGTGGTAGGTGGTAATACATCTTTGACTTACCAGCGCAAAAGATAGATAAATGAGTTTCAGTTTCATCACTAAAATCTCCGGTAAATAAATTTTATTACGCGGTCGCTTGAAACGAAGGGCGTTTTTTCATTTGTTACATAAGTTAAAAACAAAATTATGACGTACTTTAATAAGCTTACTCTATTGCTGAGAATACTTATAGTGAGAAATTTTAAAGAAATTTTTGTTTTCTAAACTATTAAGGAAGGCACACTTTAAACTTAAATTAAGCTTTATAGTTCATGTTGTTTTCCTACTGTACTTGAAACTTTGCTAGAATTTACTTCCATGCTTTATAAGCGGATTACTTAAGTACACTCGAAATAGATGCTACGCAATAAGACAGTATTAAAGGGTGTAAAATAATGAAGACGTTCACTTGTTTCTATTGACAAATAGAATAAGATTAAATGAAGCACATGGTATGCTAGTTTAATTAAAATAAAGTAAAACGAAATTATCAACTCAAAGTCCTAGCAGTTTTATATTAGTTGTGTGAACTTATTGAAACGAGTTGATGAAGTTAACAAAAGAATTATAAACTTAGTTCATCGTTAGGCACATCATAGAAATTATAGATACAATTAATTGTAGAACGATAGTTCAACAGAAACACGTTTAATCAGCGTAGCCATGATTTCGTTTCTATGACAACTGAATTCATTTGTGCATATTGTTTGTGGAAGTAGTACCGACGCATCTGTGAAAAATATTTACAGCTTACCCTTTTTTGTAAGTGTTGTGACTGAATTAAAAATGGTATATACGATAGAAAATTCGTTCAAAGATAATCCACTAAAGATTTGGTTAAGGTGACAAGACGTCCAACTTTTGACGGGACAGTCCCGATTTTTCACAATTTGTCCCACGTCCCGCGACGTTTATCAAAACTCCCGACTTTTAGAATTAAGTGTGGACATCAGAAGAATCAAAATTAAGTGTTGAAACTTTGAAAGCCATTTTATGTGTCAAATATAATTTGACAAATTCTTGTGAAGATTTTTACAATATTTTAAAAAATGACAACAATCTACTGAAACAAATTCACTCAAATAAAAAATATGTCAAGGAATAAAATATTATACATTTTTTTATATTTATAAATTGTGCTTATGTTAAAAATAAAAAAATATTACGATATTATTTTTATTCTGTATGAAATTTTTTGTTGATACCTCCCCCCCCCCTTCAGAGTTGTCCCACTTCGCCCATTTAAAATTCTGGTCACCTTAGATTTGGTTCGTCCCGGACTTGCACGTATTGCAGCATCAGATAAAAATGTGAGACAGCTGCAAACTGCATTGTGACAAATAGACGCATCAAAGTTAGAGAACATTCTCAAAATTGAACATCGGCGAGGAAACCGGTCATTCCATTATTCATAGTCGTGGAGCTCGCAAAATTGCCGCTCAGTAGATTCCACGACTGCTTACTGATAAGTAGAATAGTATGTATTCAATCTTATTAATACAACATTTAATGCGCTACCAACAACAAGGTAATGCTTTTTTTACGCCAAATTGTCGCCGGTGATGGGTCTTGGTGTTATCTCTACAAACCTTAATCCGTCAGTGGTAGCGTGCACAATTTCCGAAGGCATAAACATTTCAATCCCAATTTTTGGCAGGAAAAGTAATGTTGACCGTATCTTTGGATTACCAGAGTGAGCTGTTCTTGGATTTTAAAGAACACGGTGTCAACATTAACACAGAGCAATATGCAGTCACCTTAAAAAGCTTACGTGTCAGTATCAAGAATGAACGTCTCCAGATGTTAACAAATGATGTCGTTTTTCGGCATGATAAGCTGATCCCCATGTAGCGCTGAAGATTCAAGATCTGCTTTGTCATATGAAATAAAAAGTTTTACAACATCTAACTCACGTGTTTGAACTATGAAAACAACTACTACAAGGACGGCAGATAAAATAGGATGCTGAGGTAGAGATTGCTGTTATAGAATGGTTCCGCAAACAGCCGCAAGAATTTTACTAGCAGGAAATCTATAGACAAGTCCACCAGTGAGACTCATACTCTAATATTAATGGAAAATTCTTTTAAATTCCTTGAATAAACACTACTACACAGTTCCTAAACCTGTTTCCATCGAAGAATCCTCGTATTTTCCTTTGAACAACGTAATTTTAAAAATCAAAAGAATTAATTGCAATCCTTTTTCCGACAGTAATTGCTTTCATTGATTTATTGTGACGTTTTCTCTCCTTTAATTGTTCACTTGCTGTCTTTGTATCGTGCAATGTTTTTGCAATTCCTGCAGCACCACCCGTTAGAGCACTTAGTCCGGTAAATATCGGAATCAGTGATAGAAAACCATCTTTTTTGTGGTACACGTATAATGCACGAGACTGTAATCTTCTTTCTACTTCCAGCACCTTTCACAATTCTTTTATCCACATGAATACCGACCTCGAGAAACTTTTTCGAATTATCAGATCTGCCTCGATCAATTGCTAATTGTATTTTATTTAAGAAACCTCCTTTGAAATTTTTTTCTTTTTCTTAATACCCCTGCCTAGTTTACTTTTAGCTTTTATCGTGATTGGAACGAACCAAACTGCAGCCTTTTCATCAAATATTGCGTTTTTTGACTTTGCTATTTCTCAAACTCTTTCTTTTAAAATTTTATCTGCTTGGTGTCTGGGCTAGTTATAGTATCCAATGTCGTGATCTCTACACAAACAGTTCAAATTGTTAATACCAGGATCACCTGGGACTAGTCATTCTTCCAACTTAGTCTCTGGTCTACAAAAGTGGTAAAACGGAATATGAGTCTCAAATGGTAGCTTATTTAACAGTTTATTGAAAAATACACCACCAGAGATGCGTACACATCAATTAACAACAATTAAATAAATAAACAAAAGTAAAAACATCTCTACTTATACTTTCTACAATTACAATTTACAAATAATTTACAAGTTATATGGCAGGAGATATTTCCTCCCGTGTTGACGTTACGTTATGATTAGCAGGACATAATCACTCGGCAGCTCTTCGATATGTAAATTACAATACCTTTACAACCATGTAATTTCCATTATCAATGTTCTTAGTTTCATGCGCTTTGATAGCCAGAAGCTTCAGAAAGAGACGCTCTTCCAATCATTTGTGCTACCGATCGTGCTAACACCTACTGAGTATTGGTTGAGATGACGTGATTAATTCCAACAAAGTTAGGTAATTATTACTATTACCATCATCAAATAGAAATGACTTACTTGAAATTCACTGTTTATCTCGTTCTTTACGGTCAACTCAATATTTCCACCACGATTTGCTAGCAATCTCTTCGTATAATGTAAGAAAGCTTTGACTGTGCAACCTTGCAACATGTGCTCATTATTTCACTCAAGTGGAATACCTCAAAAGCTTCACTTTGATTCAAAACAATAACATTTTGAGCTTATGAAATTTCCAAATTAAACGTATTCTTTTCTTAAAAATTGTTTCCGAACCATACACTTCTGACAGTAGATATATCCGCAGACAGTTTCAATTTAAATTCGCGATCGAGTTGTATTACCACCTCATTTATCCCGTCAGTTATTCCATTTAGTCTAACTTGATTTCCTTCTTGTGCAAATTCTCTAATTCTAAACTCGGCTTGAAAGTTGCTGAAATTTGTCTAATCACAGTAATCCATTTTTACAACATAATTTCTACACACACCACTGATGCAAACAATTTGAATAATAGGTCTCACATCTCCGTGAAAATCAAATCCTACTTCCAGATTGTGTTAGTGAGATTGACGTTGAAACCCACTTAAAGTGTAAACAGTCTTGCGTATTAGCGTGTTTAGGTTTAGTTGCAGTAAATCATCCTCAACGTCGGCTCCGGGAGCAGCCATTATTTTAAATTTTAACGTATGACTAACTCAATGATATACGTAAACTGAATTCTTACATTCACATCCTTCAAATTTATATTAAATGCTGGACATGCGCAGTTGATTCTGTTTAAGACAATATGGGACATTTATGTGAGCAAACTTAAAAAAATTCGTGTCATTACAGGAAAAATCAATTTAAATTAAGTTATCGTGGGTTTTCCTAGTTTATTATTAAACCAAAAGTTTTTAAAAAATATACAGTTGTTAATATCTACAAACTTGCCTTCATATAACCTTGCTAGGTAAAACCGTTTAGAACATTGTAATAGATACCGGTGATTACATCTGGCAACTCATTCACAAAGAAGTTTTGACAGGAAAATAAACGTTCTAGGACTTTGTAACAATGACGAGTAATTCCCAGGCTAATTGTTTTTGGTAATTAGAATACGATTGACCTCAAATGGGAAACACCTGGTTATTCACATGCAAATATGTTGCACCGTCTTCTTTTTCAAAGAGGAATAAAGAGTATTGCAGAATATAAAAAATAAAAATATTCTGGCGAAACTAGCGCCGGCTTTTAAGGGCTGCGGAGTTTGCAAGAGACTCATCTCAGGGGTATGACGTTAATTACAGGTACAGCTTCAAGGCTTTTTTGTACGGTTACTAATCTTACCAAAGGTACTAAATTTATACATTAAAATTTTTGTCAAAAACTTTTGAACAATTATTTTGATAAATTGGAAACAATTAATAGTTAGACAATCACAACCTTAATGTGATGTTTTAATAAGCAGTTACATAAAGGTTTTTGCAAAGACAAATAAAATAGTAGTTTAATTTTGACTATCTGCTTAGAAACTTTTTTTACTATAAACATTTCATGAAATCTTTTATGTTCACAGATTTAGCTAATAAGCAATTTTTAGAAAATATTTGTAAGCATATTTTAACTAATTGTAAGATACACAGAAAATAAAACCAGTTGTGTATATTCCTTTAGACGATTTAGTAATTTGTAAAAAGTTAGGTTAGAGTTGTACTGCCATTGACACAAAAGAAACAGCGTAAGTTATACCTAAAGCTAACCAAATATCCCAGTTAGTTACTGTTGCTTCGTATATTTTTGTGTAAGTTCCACCCGGCGTTCAGCAGGAAAAGCATCTGCTACTATTGAACGACTCGTTCACCAAGCGAAACCTTCGACTTAAACATCTGTTACACCAATAGTCGCGCATAAAAACTATTTGATACTATCTAAGGATTTTTTGGTTTCCAAATACTTTTACATTGTGGAGTTAGAAACGAACATTTATAAAGGAATTGACGACGTCATGTGCTTAAGATAAATTCAAACATAAACGGCATGTTCTACTTATATGTATAGAAATTTACTTATATATGTTTGAATAAAGTGTTTTCCGACGTTAAATTTTTCGACCCTGCAAAATCAATTGTGTTACCAATTTATAAGGCACAGGTTTAGACTAACTAAAATGTGAATTTGTTTTTATCTTACCATCTTTAATTTATAAGACAAGTCCAATAAGACAAAATACAGGACGTTAATAAAATTATGATTATTAAAACGCTTGTAGATATAAAAATACATACCATAGTTAACCTCCTGGCAATTTTAAAATATGTTAATATCGAATATCACTTTCAGGCAGTTAGATAACAAAAGAAAGCGAAAATTACTCCGACTTTATCAGGTAACCAACACAGAAAAGAAGGCTATCAGTTTAACGATTAAAAGACAATCGTGACATAGATTCAAAACCATCTCATTTTATAATAATGTAAACACAAATATTTTATAAAGTGGGAGGTATACTATAACATTGCCAGGTGCCAAACGGCATGATACAATGACAAAAAATAATGGTTTTAGAACTTATTGCGGTATTCCGTGCAGACACGAAAGAAAACAGTAAAAGTCAATAATGAAATCGCCTACACCGAATTTTTTAACAAAGGAAAACAATCTTATTACTTTACAACACCTTCACAGCTGCAGGATAGCAGTATAAACTTGGCATAGATAACAAACCCATTCCAAGTGTTCATTTACTAAGCAGATGGTGAAGCGGCCTTATCTTAAAAAAAGCCGTGCATTTAGGTGCAGCTGAGGTGGAAATATATTCACTTCAGGTTGTAGAATTTATTTGTAGTGACTTTGTAGCGTGAAGTTTCTAAGCAGCTGTTTGATTCTATAAGGCAAAATGTAATAAAGTTAGTATTTGAAATTTTTTATAAAATAGCACTAATTCTAGTGGCAGGAAATCGAGCTTGTTGATCGATAGCTTTTTCGATTTGTTTAGAAGTTTTAAGGAGTTTTAGATAAAAGTAGTATGAATTAATATTTAAGCAGAAAAAATCGCTTGCAGCGTTTTGAAGGTAACAAACTTTCTATTGGTGAGACGGTGACTGTATGAACCCTAGGCATCCCATTAATTCTTATAGTATCTTCAACAGTTTCTTCGACATCTTAAAACCATTTTCGGTTCTAACTTATAAAAGTGAATTAACTGCAATATTTAAACTGCGATGGTCAATACATAGGCCAGACCAAGCAGTTACTTATTAATAGAATCAGGGGCCACAAATCAGACTGCAAAAATTCATCACGTAATAATAAAGACACCATAGCTTTAGTCGCCCATTACAAATCAAAAAAACATGAATTTGACTACGAAAATACCTCTGTTTTAGCCGTAGAAGAAAATCTTACACGTCGTTTGTTTAAAGAAACGTTTTTTATATATAAAGAAAAAAATTCAATTAATCAAAAAACGGATACCCAAAATCTGTCTGCAATATACATTAATATTTTTAACTTAGCATAACCAACCTACCATTAACTTTATAATACTAAATATAACCATAAGTGTATTCTTCGCTAACTAACATTTAGAAAATTTTATATTATATATCCTTTCTACACTAACAACAATTTATACTAACTCAACCGGTCGCTTATATCTTTATGTTGATACCAATAACACACCTTTAATTAGATTGTATCGTTTAGGTCTAGTCATTTATTTTAATTATTTAAGTAGTAAGGTACGTATTTTTAACAAATTTTAATTTATACTTAGTTGTTCTTTTATAGCTGTGATAATGTGAATAAATTTCACGAAACGTTAGCATACAATCCAAGTTTTTAATTTTATACTTCAGTCCTCAGTAACCGTAATCACTTTTATATATATATATATATATATATATATATATATATATATATATATATATATATATCGGGAATTGTATTTTGAAATTTGTTGGGGAATTAAATGTTAATTCAATAAACTTTAGCCTATTGGAGTTTAAAGTTTTTGCTTGATATATTTTGATGTTTTTGGGTTTACCCGAGGATTTGGAACATTTTTCGTTGTTACTGTTAACTCCAGTTCATGGCGCCCTTCTATTCTAGTTCTTCTTATGAATCTTTTAGCCATTTCTTATGTTTTTCTTAACCATCTTATTGAACCCGCACATTAAAGACTCTTATCTGAGCAGTACCGGAGCACTTTATTATCACTCTATCTCTAAGAAACGCATTCTATCATCCATATCAACATGCTAACCTACGAAAATCATATGACAACATATTATAATTTGAAAAAGGGCCGCTATGCCCGCGGCCACGTCCCCACGCGGCTCCGTGGTGTAATGGTATGTGTGTGACTACTACGCCCAAGGTCTCGGGTTCGAATACCGACACGGTCCGCTTGAAAAATGTTAGACGAGCATTTTTCACAAAAATACACCCTCGTTCGGATTAGAGGTAAAATGGAGGTCCCGTGTGTGAATGTTGTCACGCACGTTAAAGATCCCTTGCTTGGAACAGCAAGGGGTCGGCAAAATTCAAAATTTTCCAGGTAAAAAAAACTCGCTTCCTGGCCAATGTAGTACCTTCGGGTGGAGCATTGGAAAATCACATGTAAGGCCACGTCCCCAATGCTCCACCCGAAGGTACTACATTGGGTTAAACGCAAAAATATAAACGTGCTTCAAATGTAATCTAGCTTCAAACTTAGTCAATCCTAAATAAAAATCTAACAAACTAAAACAAAAACTAGAAATAAGGTTTGGGTAATGGTATCCCTAGCGGTGATTTTGGAGTGTGTCCGATCAACAAGACACAAGCAAAGGTAAAATGGGAGGGCTTCGTAATACCGGATTGCAGTCGCCAGCACTACTTACCGGTGCGACCTGAAGGGTCGTCTTAAAACTATCCAAATTTAACTGGCTAATTTTAAAAATGGATTCAAATTTTCTAAGCATTCGCCAAATATTTTAATAGTGAATCCAGCTATTTTGCCTGCTCTATAAATTTACAAATTCGTGCTCCCTGGTCTAAGTATTTGATTCTAAGTAAATCCTATATTCGTCCCTAACGTTCCCTATCGTTCCCTAACTTGACATATTATAATTACATTCTTCTTTCCTATAAATACTACGCCCAAAAAATAGGCGGCAGAACGTCAAACGAATTATATCAAGCTACAAAACAATAAAATGCAGGCAAAAATATAAATATTAAAATAAATATAAATATATAAATAAACATAAAATAAATACATAAATAAATAAATATCTAAATAAGCAAAAGCATGTAACAGTGCATAAATTAGCAAAAGCATTACCCAAATTATCAGTTGCACTCGCATAAGCATTATGATGGCTAGCGCCATTACACTCAAAAAACGTGCTCATTAAATTATTTCAAAATCTTCTTATTAATACAAATAATGCTTATGCGAGAACAGCGGTCACAATTTTATTCCTACCTCGTATATAAATTTCTCCTGCATACGAAGATCTGGTCGTCTTCTTACGTCTATCGATATCTTACTACTAAGGGGAGTTGAATATCCACTGTTAAAGTCCTGGTGGGTATGCACTAAATGTTCTGGAGGAATTCACAATCACTATCCCTTTAAAAGTCCTGGGGGGATGCGCGGTTTCACTCTATTTTATTTTTTTTTATATATTTTACTGATTTAAATTAATGAGGGTTTTCTGATTTAGTATGTTATTAGTTATTTACGTTTGGTTTATTCCCGATTTTCCGCGCGTTTAAGGTTTGACAGTGATTGTTTTAGTGGTGTGGGAGGTTCGTCGTACATAATAGATATTTGGTTATTGAATTTTTGCTTTTGTTTTTGCTTTTATTTTTTATAATTTTTTTTATTTTTAATTTTTTTACTTTTATTTTTTTTTTTATTTAACAGGTTTTAAATCGTGCTCATATATCGTGCCAAGTCAAATCCTAGTTTTCCAATCCTCCCTCCGCCCCCCTCTTTTAACCCCCGATTTATGCGCGGTTATCAACGTCTAATCTCGCGACTTTCCCGCAAATTCTTTAAAGGCTTTCAGAACGCCTTCTGGTTAGCCACTTCCCCGACTTCTTCTAGGCTCTTTCGCCATGCTAGCCCTACTATAGCTAACTTCCCATCAGCCAACCCTCGATTTGCCACCTCGAGCGGGCAGTCGAAGAGCACGTGCTCTGCGCTTTCCGTGCTCTCACCGCATTCGCAGCGGTCGTTATCGGTTAAACCGAATCTTTGCAAATACGCCTTCAAGGCTCCATGCCCTGTTATTAGCTGCACCATTTTATGGCCGAGCTTCACCTCGATTTTATATCTAGCTGCTATATTCGGTATGAATTTATGTGTCAACATGCCCGTAGCAGTGTTGTTCCACCTCTCTTTCCATTGTTGTATTGTTTTTTCTCGCAGCTTTCTATTAATCAGAGACCTTGGTATCGACGAGTGCGATATCCGGAAGTCGTCCGTCGCTGCCTCTTTAGCTAATTCATCAGCCCTATCATTTCCTACGTTATCATCGTGCGATCTAATCCAACAGAACTTTACATGTCGAAACCGGAACATGTGCTATCATCCAGACGTCTGCTTGGAGGTCTGTCGAGGTGTTCATATTTGCTAGGGCCTTAAGCGCTGATTTACTATTGCTGATGATGTAATACACGTTTCTATCTGTGCGATTTATCACATAATCGATAGCTTTCCGTATAGCAACCAATTCGCACTGGAAGATAGTGCTCCAGTTCGCAAGTTTGGTCTGAAACCAAAACACTTCCCTTTGCTCATTATATTACGACGAACGCCGCGCCTGCTTGCCCTATACGTAAACCGTCTGTGTAAATTCTGATTCCTACCGCGTCTTCATCACCTTCCACAAATTCGATACCTTTAACATTGGCTGGGTGACATAACTCTGATACGACGATTTTCCTCTCAGCTTCCCTATTTGCAAGATTCATAATCTATAATTTTCTGTCCTTTCCCCGTATTAACTAATCTTCTATTTCTGATCTCCCTAACAACATATTCGATAGGGAGAGTCCTACTGATCACCAGGAACGCCTCCGTGGAGGTGGTCCTGTACGCCCTCACCGCCTTAAGCGTGGTTACGCGTTGCACGCTCGTCAGCTGTCGAGTTTCCCTTACTTTACAACCCTCCGCCCAAACGAATGCTGCGTACAGCATCGCCGGCTCTAGTGCTCCGACGTAAACTGTCCTAAGCGATTCGCTCCTGAGACCCCAATTTATTTTCGCCACCCCCATCATTTTATTTGATATTTCGCTGCCCGTACTTTTTACGTACTGTATGTGCGCTTTCCAATTTAATTTATTGTCTATCTTGACACCGAGGTATGTGATAGCACCCTTAAACGGGTTTTTCTCTCGTCCTAGCTCTAGCCTAGGGGGTCGCTGTCCAAGTTTCATCCCGAAATAAAGCGCCTCTGATTTTAACGTGTTAAATTTTAACTTTGCCTGCTGCGACCATTCGTGTAACTTATTAAGCGCCTAGTTCGG
Organism: Platerodrilus igneus; assembly: GCA_036346225.1. Lineage (NCBI taxonomy): Eukaryota > Metazoa > Arthropoda > Insecta > Coleoptera > Lycidae > Platerodrilus > Platerodrilus igneus. Next base: position 2,357,653 of record JARFIW010000816.1, on the reverse strand, counting down.
TTTTGTGCGCATATCCATTAGTAATCGCGATCTGACAATTAAAAGTGTATCATCCGCAAACCCAACGATTGAGCATCATGTGGGCAACCTGACCCTAAAAATGCTCTCATATAACAATTTCCAAAATGTGGGAGCAGAGCATGATCCCTGTGGGCACTTTTTTTCCACCTTGCGCGACAAAATTTCACCCGGAATTTCAACCTGTGCCAATTGCCCGGAGAAATAACTCTTGACCAAAGACATCAAGTTTCGCGGACAACCCCCACTTTCCAATTCGCAAACGATCAATGGCCACCAGGCAGCATCAAATGGTCCTGAAATGTTTAAAGCAACAACGACACAATGCTCCTTTGCATATCTCGCCTGCTTAATTTCTCCGACAACGAACTCTAGTGCGTCGATAGTCGACTTTCCCTCCATAAACCGAACTGTCGGTTATTAAAACAACCGCTGTCTCGCACTAAGTGCTCAACTCGCGTAGTCAATAACCCGATCCAAAGTTTTCCCCAGCACCGGTAGCAAGCTAATTGGACGATAGCTGCCCGAGTCTGACGCATCCGCCTTTTTGGATTTAGGTATAAATTTCACGTTCTGTGACAACACAGCTGATCGCTCCGAGTTTCTTGCAATAAACTTAAAAGGCAGACTATGACAAAAATCCTTGGATTGAAAATAAGAAGTAGAGTGGGGGACATACACCGTAGTTAGACATCTGATGGAGAATGAATAGGAAGTAAGTTGTAAACCGATAATAACCAACATGAAGGTGTAGTTATGCTAAAAACGTAATACGGTGGTGACCCGCGCGGTTAGGTGTCGTTATATCGGGAAGTTGTTTTGAAAATTAAAAATGTAATAACACGAGTTAATAATAGAAAGTGGAACGGAACGCATCTTTAAGAAACTATAAAGATGGATGCTTTGCAAGTACAATAAAAAGGCAGCATGGCGTACGATAAAATATGTGAACTTGCTTTCGCGTGGGCGAGGTAATTTCCATGCACCCGAGGGCGGAATTATTGTCCTTGTGACCATTTAGAGGGGATGAAGATTAGAATATTTCAAATCGTATAAGTTTGAATTTTTAAAGTTGTCTTAGGTTAATGCATCAAATAAAAATTGAATTAGTAAAAATTGGTCTGGATATTGTGAACTTTATAATAAGAGAATCAAATTGTAAGTGGTATTATAGGCCTGTTTCTATTTCTTTATAATATATATGTAAGTTTTGGACGTAAACGTTATTAGCATTTTATGAAGTAAGACATTAACGAACAGAAAATGATAATTTTTTTATTGATTAAGGATTTACAGATGGGACGAGTGTTGATTAAATTTAAGCGTAATGCTATTAGTTTAATATATTGAGGAATATGTAGGTTTTGATATTAAAGTATTTTAGAAATGACATTGAACAGATTAAGAAATAGCTTGTATTTAACTGTTTTTGACGTTGTTATTAAAGGAATTTCCACTAATTAGGGTATATAAATGTCATTTATTTGAATATTACAGATAGGGAACATTTGGCGAATAGTGTTGTCGATGGCTAATATTTAAAGTTTTTTCAGCATATCTTTCTTTTAGCAATATCTGGCCAGATTTAAGGTTAAGAAATTGTATTTTAGTAAAGTAAATTTGTATTTTTATTGATATTATTTTATGTGAATAGAGTTAAAGTTTAGATTGAGTTTTATTTGAATTCATTTAGGAACTAGGTAAAGTTAGCTAATTTTAGAGATTATTCAGCTACCCCAGCGATTGAATCTTATGTGGAAGAAGCATTTTCTTTTGAGAACTTTCTTTAATTATGACAGAATTAGATGTTTTTAAAGGAATTTTTGAGAAGCGTCGAGCTTAAAAGTGATACAATTTAGAATCCTGAAGCAAGGAAGATTTATGCGTATCAAAAGGATTGCTGTGACACACGGTTTGGCGCTCATCGATTTTGACAAAAGAAACTCTTCAGGGTAACTGCTAATGTAACGTAGTTATTTCATTTATTGTTCTTATTATTTTATTATTTTTTTGGAAACTTTTGTTTTCTTTAATAATTTTCCTACAGTAACCCACGCCCGCACCGCTGCATTTAGCCCACGTAACCTTATATTATTACTAGACCCCACCCCTTCAAGGCTAATCAAAATTTAATTAACTTCACGCACATTTTACCTGTAACAAATTAAAAAAAAAATTTAAAAATTAGCGATTGTTTGACTTGCTTATTTTATTATATCCTTTCCACTCAACCCTTCTTTTACGGATTATGGTATTTTGTTGTTCCTGTTTTGAACCTGGTTAGAGGTATTCAATAATTTTAGCCCGTTCACTAGTTTACGCATATTGTTCTAATACAACTACTGTATCGAATTCGAGATTAGTCTCTTATAAAATAGATCACGAAAACTGGCGAGTTTCCTTTTTGCTGTTATTTCTGGAATTTTCCGAAAATTTTGTTAGTTATTCAAACTTTTTGTTGCTTATGGGAACCTAAACCTCTTACCGTGTAGGGCTGACTTTCTTAAAAAAATAGAGTGATGATTAACACATGGTTCTAGTACTCAGGGGTTCAGCGGTTTTAATTTCAAAACCGCTAGCTTCTTTCCGCCTAGAATCACGTGATGTAATTAAAATAGAGCATGCGGGTCGAGTTGATTTGCCTTGTCTGAGTTTGTTTTGAAATATGGTCAACATACCAAGACCAGAGATGAAATGGGCATGGGTCAACTGGGTCACTGGGTCCAAGTGGGTCACTTTTTTGTTTGGGTCACCGGCTCAGTGGGTCCCTTGTACTGACCCGGACTGACCCAGCGACCCATATTGACCCAGTGACCCAAATTGACCCGGTGACCCAAATTGACCCGGTGACCCAAACTGACCCAGTTACCCAAACTGACCCAATTGATTCAGTAACAAATTGAATTACTGAAGTCATAAAAATCTTTTTTCCATACTTTCAGCTCAATTTATTAACTATTTTCACAAATGCATAAGCTTATTGGTGCCGTTAGTTGCTAGCATTCGTTTCATATTTTAAGCAAACGCTAAAATGTTTTGTAATCAACACATCGCTTTTTATATAATATGAAACGCATGTTTTTCAAGAAACGTGCTGTGGCGTTCTTCCGCGAGAATGCAGTGTTATGAACGTACACAATTTTGTATGTTTAAATAATAGTATTCTTTCACATAAGAACTGAAATAATTTGTAGCAAAAATCTTAATATTATATACCCGGTTATTTTCAGTGTCCATTATTTTTGTAATTTATATATCATTATTATTAAGCATGGAATAAACATCACCTTAATTGTAATTTAAACCTTATACATAAGTGCTGACTTTTATAAATCTCCGTGAGACCGAGTTTTCTTGATAAGACTAATTAACTAAACGAATGATGAAGATTATATAAAACAATGTTCCTGTATCAACTCGATGTCAGAAAACGGGATTATTCAATTTATATTTTATTGCGTCTGTCCTTGAAAAATATTTTGATCATTTAGTATATTTAATTGTTAAACATTCTCACACTAATTAAAATTGTCTCGGACAGCAGCTACTCCTTCTGCCAGATAGTTCTGAGATTTATTTTGTAACTGTAATTCGTAGAACAGCACATATTTATTAAAAATTAATAATAAAATTTCCAAATTTCATAATCGGTTGTTCGATAAAACTCGCCCACTAATTGAAGACATCACAGAGGGCCAATTTGAGACAGTAAGAAAATTTTTGCGACTGCATCAATTTGGGTCAATTTAGATAACTGGGCCAATTTGGGTCCCTGGGCCAATATGGGTCAATTTGGGTCACTGGGTCAATGTGGGTCACTGGGTCAATTTGGGTCACTGGGTCAATTTGGGTCATAGGTCACTGGGTGGTGGTCACATCCTCATTTGGGTCACTGGGTCATGGGTCACATTTTAGGTGACCCATTTCATCTATGACCCAGACAACATGGCAGTCGGATCTTGTATTTTCATTGGTTCCCCGAAAAATATGACAGACATCCTGATAAGACAGTCGACGTTACTTGCATGCAAATCAGTTTCCTGCAAAATATGGGCATTATGCGGGTCCTAAAAGTAAAGTGTTGCGGTTAGTAATGTGGGATATGCAGCGAGCGATTATGGCAAAGGTGGAATCTATTATTAACATGGGCTTTTATAGGGAAGTAGTAGGAAGGCGTAACTGAGGTCAGAATGCTCTGTTATCTCTCACTACTATCGTTGGCAATTCTTATTGAATGCAAAATAAAGAAAATAAGACAAAAGCACAATTTTTTAAAACATCTCTGCTTCCGTTCATACAAGGATAATTATGATAAAAAATCTATTTACTCCCTGAAGCTATTGATGGTCTAATCGACATAAATATCATTCATATTATATAAAGGACATCTAATACAAAAGATGGATTAATATACATCTGTATGCCTTTACTAAATCTATAACTAAAGTTCTCTCAACTACGTTTTGATATTATAATAAAACATAATATTAATTACAGGCTAGATTTCATTTTTACAATATTTCAGCGTATTGTATAAAAATCAACACAACCATTTTTATCTAGAAAAGCAGGAGGGTTTGCAAATCCATATTGATGATATATTCATAATCTCGGAACGGATTTTGACATACCCTTATTATCATATCCAATACATGCCAACAATTGACGTTTTAATCAACGAAGGACAAAGGGTTTATCAACTCAATCCATGGCGAACAATTTGAATGCTTTCAGCTTTCAAACGCATTAAGCCACACGAACATGCGGTTGCTTTCAGCATTTATTATTATTACCTCCAAAAGGGCGAGCTTTTCTTAGTTCCAACGCATTTTGTATGCTGTACTTGTAAATCCTACATAGTAAAAATCTTGAGGTGAAAGAACCTTATTCGGGATACACAATATGCAGTCGGAATGTGTATGTAATTCATGTTTCTGGCCATAAAATTCAAACGGTTTTTCTTTTTAAAATATAAATTCTGAAGCAAACTTTGGCTATATAACGTGTATGAATCTTTGAGAAATGTTTGTCCGTAAGTAGATTTGTCATATTTTGTAGGGTGAAAATATATTTTGGAGTGTAACTTGGTCAGAATACATAGTACTAATTTACAAATGCAGAATTTGCGCGAATAAACTGTACTTTTGGAGCAGACGAATAAAAAGAAATTCAATTCTGCAAGCATGCAAAATATCCCGAAAGTTCTTATGAAAGAAATTGACATATTAATTTTAAAATGGCATTTTTTTGTAAAAATAGATTAATTTTAATGAAAGGAATGTTATAAACTTATTTGCAACAGATGTTTCTTGTATCATGTATGGTTCAGGAACGGGTGCTTACATAAGATGAAGGTAACGCAATTTAACGCTCACCTAACAGAATTTCTTCGAATATCTCTACATTTAGTATTAATTAAGAAATATAGGCTAAGAAGCTTCATTCACTAAAAAAAAAATTCAAGTTATACATATATGAAGATTAAAGAAAGATTAAAGAAAGATTAAAAAATTAAAGGATCTTTATTTTATTTTAATATGGATACTAATACCTATACATGAGCTTGTGAACGCCTTACTTCTCAATTTCAGCATTCGAAATTATGGTCATCCTTGGTCATACCGACAGTGCTCATGCACGTTTTATATTCAATACAACATATTAAAACATGTGTTTTTATTGCAACAGGCCAAAAGCTGTTTCTGTCTTGAGGGATTTTTGCTGGCGATTACTTTGACATTACAGGGATATTTATAGTTTACACCGTGTAAATAGAGAAAATGATTAAAAATAATATTAAGACATTCAATAAAGATGCAATTTTCGCGAAAGAAAAAATTAATAAAATGGGAGAAATGAATAAAAAATATATACGTTAAAAAAGAGAAACGATGGGGAAAATTTTGCAAAACCGAACTATACTTTTGCGGATTTTTGTTTATTATGTACAAAAATGCATCAGTTGTTTGAAATAGCATCTCAATTCAAATACTTACAAAATTTCAAAATCGGTACCTAAAAGTCATATTTGAGAAAAAATTTATAAAATTTAAAAATCGTAAACAGTAGAAACAAAATAAAAATCAAACTTTTTTATATTAAGGTAAGTGAAGGTAATATGGACCAAGCTGTCAATATGGCCACATCCCTGTATTTTGAAGAATGTGTTACGTTTATTTTTCTAGGTTTCCCCTGGTTAAGTTATTACCCGCTCGAATAAATTCCATTTCTATTCTTAAATTCTTCAACAATACCCTATATAGTGTACCTGTTTAGTACAAACCCGCCTAACAAAATTTTAACCTTGTTTTAGGTATCCGTTAACTTGTTAAACATTCCGATAACGTATAATTGCTTTTTCTTGTGTTTCCCATTTAAAGACTTGTCGAAATAATAGATCCTACTATTATTTGATAGCGTGTTTTTCAGTTTGTTAATCGCGCTTCGAAAACGCGAGGATTGCAGTTTGAACTCGTGTTATTTGAACCCTTTCTGAATTTGATTCTGCAGCTTGTGCGTTGAAATATTTTCTACATTATTCGTCACAGTACTTAAAAAAAATGCACGTTTTTTGTTCGACAAGTAGGAGGTATCTTGCGTGTATTGGGGAGTTTTCCCGCACTTACCCATTCTAATCAGATTCTCTTTTTAGCTTTTAGCTGGAAGTCAAATGGGTTCTTTCTTTATGTAGGCCCAACTGTTTTTTGACGTAGACCAACTGCTTTTGTCTGTGGACCGCTGCTGTAGTTACGGTGGCAGGACGAATGGATCCGGACTACCGTGGCGTTGCTGTGCTGACTCACGCCCGACGGCTTGCAAGCTAAGTATCCAGCCACATACAGGTATACAACTTGTTTTCTTTTGTGTATATCAAGGGCATATGCCGTATCAGCGTATGGTGTAGTTACGTGATAAGAAACGTGACACTGTAGAACTATCGTTTGTTGCTGCGAATCGATATTATCGCTCTACAGGTGTGATGATCCATTGTTAAAAATGTTTGACAGACACACGCTTATTCTCTTCTACTGATTGATTTATTTTACAAACGATATTATGTACAATTTAAAAAGAATGTTTGACAAAAGCTCTCATACGTTAATTCTTTCCTACTGATTAGTTTATTTTACAAAAAGTATTAGGTGCAATTTTAGAAACGCTTGACAAAAGCTCTCACATGTTTATTTACTACTGATTAATTTTATTTTGTGTAAAATACGAGATGTGCACTTTGTATTTAAAGTACTAAATTGTTCATATCACCTAATTGTTTGCTTTGAAATAGTAACGGTTAATTTATAGCTTTTGCTTGTTTGTACAGAATCTTTTATTTATTTTTATTTGTTAATAGAGAATCGTGGGCGACGTGCTTTTTTTTTTGTTTTCTTGGTATGTAGGTGAATCTCCCCACTCTCTGCGTTTGATAGTTAGCCTGGTATTTACTTTTCTTCCTGCTACGTCTAGGTAGGTAGCAAATGTTATTTTTTGAACGTAAATGACGCTATTGGTTCATCCATTGCCGAAATCGAGAGTAAGAAAACGTCAAATTAATACCTATTGCGTACCAATTATTCAGTAACACCAGTTTGGTAGTGTGATTTAACATAGATGAAAACTTACCTAAGTTAGGAAAAGGTAAAGTTATTAATTTGTTATGTTGAGAAGAAGTATCACAAATACATTAACTTCAAGTTGTACGTAAATAATTTTAATAAATCTAGGGTGTTCTAGTAAAAATTGTTATCAAGGTCAAACAATATTAGTGTCGAGTACTATGGTCAGTTGTAATGTAAAGCAATAAGGCCATGTCCGTATTACTCTACATATGTCGCAGTTGCAGATATTGTTTTAAAGTTTTTGGAAAGGGTTATTGGAGAATAGTTTTTACAAATGTTTTAATTTTTTTTCAGAATACCAAGGCGCCACGAATGTCAGAATTTAAAAGGTACATAAAAACAAGTGAACATAAATGGTGCTGTTGATGCTGTAAAAATGTTATGTTGTTATTGCAAGTCATAAATATGGAATTTCGGAGCGAACTTTGAGCCGATATTTAGCAAGAAATCAAACCATAAAGTTTTTTTGAGAATAAAATTGTACTGACAGTCGATCAAGATGCTGACTTAATCCAAAGAATTATTACATATTTTAAACTAAGATATCCTATTAACCCTACATTTGACTTTCCAATTGCTCCATTTGAAAGTACTACATCGTCTAGGAAACGAGTTCTTTTTACCTGGAAATTTTGAATTTTGCCGAACCCTTGCGATTCGAAGCAAAGGGGTATTTAGCGTGCATGACAACCTTCGCACACGGGACTTACACTTTACCTCTCATCCGAACAAGGACGTATATTTGTGAAAAGTGCTCGTCTAACATTTTTCAAGGGGGAATCGAACCCGGGACCTTGGGATTAGCAGTCATACGCGTACCTTTCAGAGCCATGGAGCCGTCAATATTATTACGAATAAAGTATTAAGTTGATGTGCGTATTGTTTCACATTGATATATAACCTTAAAAACCTATTTAATTACCCCAACAAAATGGCCTGACAGTATTAGCTTTAGGGATTTATGAGTCGACATTCGTAAATTCATCACTAAAAAGTACACAAAAATTTTATCTAGCGAGAGCACAAAAGATGAATAAAATCATTAATGATGACCACTTCGTAAAATTAAAAGCGACTATGGACCAGATGAATATCGTTGATTAGCCTGAAAAAATACACAATTTCGCCGAAAGGAGATGTAGGTTGTCTTTACACAACCAGCAAAAAGTTTTAGCTAAGAAGGATGTTAGACGCGTGCACATAGTCGCTAATGAACACGGTCAAAATGTTTCTATTGTATCCTATACAAATGCAATTGGAATAACAATGCCACAAACGGTACTTTTTAAAGGAAAGTGACTGAAAATCGAATGGGAGGACTCACTGCCTCCGGAAGTACATACAAATGACAGAAAAAAGATATTACATCTCAAGGCCCATTTGTACAGTGGCTTGAATATTTTTGAAAATTCAAAGTATCTGGTGAATGTTTTATAATTTTTGATAAAGTGAAATGCTATTTAGACTATACGATCGCAGATGTTGCTGAAAGATTCGTTTTATTTATTTATTTAAACTTTACATTTCTAACAGGATATAGTCCCCAATTACAGGAAACAATCTACAGAGAGAACATACTATATTCTACTTTAGCATTTTAATCGTGTCCAAAATCTTCTTTAATGAATCAACATTTACGTCACACTGACTGCTAACATAATTGTAGCTTGAGCACATTACGTAGATGGGTGATTTTTGCATAATGTTAGTTATGGCAGTTGATATAAAAAATAGGCATGTTTGTTTTGCTTCACTACGCAAGTTACATATCCCCCAAATTGATATATATGTATATTTAAATTAAACTATTAAATCTTAAGAAATAGATTGTTACATTGTATAATTGAAGGACGCATTATAAAAGGTTAATGGAAGTTCATTAATTAGACGTGAGAAAGGAAGCAACTACTTTGTATTCCAGACGTAACATGATACTACAGGTACAGGTCACAATGGACTATGAGAAACCATTTGTTAGAATTAAGATTATTAAAAAGTAATATATTGCATTGTATCAAGAAATAACAGGCATGAGACCCCGAGGAGCCCATGATGGCCAGTCAGTATCGAGCTTCGCAACTTTAACATTGTTGGTTGTTCAAGCTATTCACCATAATGTTAATTATTAATTAGTAACATCTAACTTTAATTTTTTTGAAACTAAGACGTTAATGAATATAACGTACAATTTCTCAAACCATTGTAATTACTGTTTAAATAAATTTGATAAAAGTGTTTTTTGGAAGAAATCCTTTTTATAAAAAAGCTCTAAGAGGCCCAAAACCTATCTCGCGGAATTACAAAATTAAGATAGAAAACTAAAAAAGGAGAGCTAATATTATTATGTAGCAAATAGTAAAGGAAAGTTAGTCCAGCATCTGTCCTCGCAATTCTAATGCAGGTAATCGAAATTTGTCTAAAAGCATTTTTTGACTATATCCCCGATGTGGGTATGTGCCCTCCGTTCTCAGATATAAAAATTTAAGAAATTTCTTCTGAACCGACTCGAGCAGGATTTTGTGGCACTCGTATGATGGGGACCATACAATACAACAATATTCCAGTTTCGACTGGACTAATGCATATACTGTCTGCCTAGTAATACCACGCATGAATTACAACCAATTGACAAAGTAGCATTCATAGTCTTTGAATATTATTGGAATGATAAATTATCTCAGTATTTCTCGATTAATCCAACTGAACGCTCCATATCTAAACAGCGTTTTGGAGGTAATTTTTCGAAAATTGAAATAAAACAATAACACCTGCGAATATCAAATCTGGTTTTAGAGCTAAGGATATATACCCATTCGATGATAAAGCTATTTCCGATATAGCATTCGCTCTTAGTACTGTCACAAATCGAGAATTTGTGGTATCTGAGCAAAACACAGAAAAAACTATAAGCAATGATGAAAGACAACAAAGAAGAAATACAAATGAGTTAGAAAATAAAGCGAAAAATAAAAATACAAGCAAAACTAAACATACGTTTCAACAATCCACGATAGGTATAAAACAGAATCAACTAAAAAGAACTGGTAATGATAAATATCAAATTTCAATATTAAACGGAAGACGTTGTAAAGTAAAAGAGTACCTATCTTCAGACACAAGCAACGAAGAATAATCTAGCATTAGTATTCACGATGAATCTAGCGTTACGGTATGTGCTAATTCTGATTCCCAAAAATGCGACAAATAGAATCTTAAAGTTTCTTTTAAAGATATATTCAAAACGTCTGACATTGTCAATACTAAAAACAAAACAACAAGAGAGCCAGCAATTAATTGTAAAACTTGGGTAATTAAGAAAAGCCTCGTTAATGAGGACAAAAACCAAACTGCTATTAATAAGACTGCAATACTAAAGAATTCGCCAAAAAATGTCTTAAAGGAAACTTGGTACTGTAACTTATGCGGTGAAGATCGACAGGAAGATATGACACTCCGCAATACTTGCAAAGAATATGTTTAGGAATCATGTTTAGGAATTACAGCAACAGATAAAAGGCTAATTTTTGTCTGTCCATTTTGCGAAAATTAAATTACCAGTTATTTAGTGGTAGTTACTTTGGAACAAATTTTTTAATGTCTGTAAAGTTCTTGTTCTTGATTTTGGGATTACAATGATTGTATAAACAACTCTTTTATTTGTTGATACTGTTTCTTCACAACATATTTTCACTTTTACTATAATCATATTGTCTTTATGGTAAATTTCTATAAAACCGACGATGGGCGTATTTCCCACACCTTGTGGGTAATATGTTCAATATGCTATTTTTTTTAAATATTGTTGTCAAATTGATATGATTTTTCAAAACGGATTTTTTAAGTTTGCACATACGTATATATCTTCCAAGTGTCGTTAGTGCCATAAAGCGTCTAAAAAAGATTATTAACTTTTTACTAAGGGGCAATGAAACCTTAGTATGGCCAAATCCTATCACGTATGTTATTTTAAAATAATAAACAGTAGGAAATTAGCATTTTAATTAGAAACAGTTGTAACGAATACAATTACCTGCTTCATTAATGTACGCTTTTGTTCTAAATATTTATTTAACAAATATCCTTTATTAAACAGAAAATATTAAATTCATATTGTAGCAATATATTACCAATTCGTTACTTAGAACTCCACCTATATCTAAGGACTTGAAGTAGAATTTAAGTTTTTTTTACCTGTGTATGTGTTGATACAACAATCCAATTCTGCGCGTGCTTGAATAATAAAATTGTCTCGTGGTCAAGGTTCATCGTTTACGTCCGACTGTAATCAGATAAGCAAGTGTTGAAACGTGGGCCAGCAGGTTTTATAAAACATGCAGTCCCAAAAGCAGGTAAAATGGTGTCGACATATACCATTGCATCAATTAGTAGTTTAATCGACCTATTGTTACTGTGAAATAAACATCCTCTACGGTAGGTAAATAATTTTCAATTTTGCATCCAAATCATTTTCTCGATTCGTTTCAGCGCAAGTAAAATATAGATACAGTATTGAAACGCAAGTTTAATGTGGTTACTGTATCGAAGCAAGTAAAATGTCCAATTTTGAAACGCAAATTTTATGTAGGTCCCGTATCGAAACAAGTTTTATGTTATACAGTATTGAAACGCAAACACGTAATGTATAAAGTATTGGAGCGCTAAATTTTACGTATATAATCGTTATGGAACACTGAAGCACAATTTTTTGTTATGCAGTATTGAAAGTTCAAAGTTTCAAATGTTGCTATGGAGTATGGTGGAATTTTCCGTAAATTTTGTTTCGTATAGAAGTCAAGCTGTAGAGCCGTGCACGTGCAAGCCGCGCGCACGTATTGTCGTAAGTACTCAAGATGGTTGACGAAATCTGATGCCTAGCAGATTATTTGTGCTGAGTCATCTCTAATTTTAATTCAACCTTCGTTTCATGGAACCATTACTGAAAATGTAATAATAATTTTTGTAAATTTTATATGGTCACTTAAATTGGTACACGCAATTTTTGTAAATTTTATATGATCATTTAAATTGGTACAAGTAATTGTTGTTCAGAATTTAGTAGTTGGATATTGCATAAATGTTCTTGTGAACACAAAGAAATTTTTATAAGATAACTATATTTGAATTTACAAGGTTATACTAAAATGTATTTGTAACTAAGCACGTGACACGTTAATATTTGTTTGTCACATCATAAAGTATCATTTTTTTGGACAGTACACTTGAAGTACAGATTAGTTCAAACCACAAGTATTTTTGACCTTTGATTCCATCAATTAAATTAATTAAAGATGTAGTTCTGTAATTTAAGGAAAGTCAAAGTATTTAATCAATTAAATGTAAACCCAAACATGATCCTATTTAGGTATCAAATACAAATTGTAGAATAATAACAATAACACTATAGTTCTTCTAGAGAACTATAATAAATTTACAATTATAAAATTCATACGAATAACCAGAGACTACTCCTAGACATTATTAAAAGTAGATATCTTAAAAGTTTCAGTACGTATAAAATTGTACAAATGATGTATATATATATATATATATATATATATATATATATATATATATTGTAAATCAATAGAAAGTGTAATAAGTTGTTTTAAAGCTTCCTTTCAATGAAGTCAACAATAATTTTTCTATAGAAGCAAACAACCATATTTATAAAATTTTTGTAGTGAAGAAGGATAGATTATTGGTATTGTGTTTAACAATTTTTTGAGGTATAATTTTAACTAGGTAATCTAGTGGGAATTTATTTTTTTGTGATAAATTGACTAGGCTCTAATGTAGCCCTAGCTCTAAAATGTCAAGAACTAATTAAATTTTCAGATAGTATGAGATCGTCGTTCCAATTCCAGTTTGCAGCGTCACAAGTAAGTATTATATTTCTATGTTTTGCTCGTTAAAAATATTTTTTCTTTTCGAAGATTTCCGTATCTTATCTTCGGATTGTTTCTCATTATAGCTATTATTAAGATACGGTGGCGTCCATTAAAAATTCTTTTATTATTGTATACCATCCTACGACCCTGGCTCATAGCTCTGCCCTAAGTTGAAGAAGCTTAGCTGGCTGGAAAATCTCTTTAGAGGGCTCTTTTATACTGAGAGACATTTTCCATCCTCTTTACCTTGGGCTTAAACCTTAGACAGGAACCCTTCATAATTCATAGAGGCTCTGCCGCCTATAAGATAAAGTAAATACACTATATATACCTACATAGAAAAAGTAGTGTAACATAGTTCCTATTAAACTTCTAATAAATACTTAATATAAATATCGGAATAGTAATGACCCCCAAACTGGAATAGTTTTAAGTAAAGGTGAAAACCTATATGTTTCTAGAATATAGTATACTTGAAATAAGGCTCAATATAAATTGATATACTTATACAAAAGAGAAGATTCTCATTTGTGATAAATACAAAATTTAATTTTTAGTTTAATTTAATTCGAAATTTAAGTACTGTAAGTACTTTACGTACTTTAAGTCAAATACTTAGCATGTTTTTTTCATTTTTGTTAAATTAGTTACTGCTTTGGAAAAAGAGTGATTATTCTACTTTAAAATTTAAAAGCTTTGCATATTTAATCTTAAAATTAAATTGTGACATATTTTAGTATTAGTTATACATAACGTATACAAAAACTTGCATGCCTATGCTTCTCGGACATAAAAACTTGAGGTACATTTTTACTCAATCTTATTTGAGCATCCTTTTTCATTAGTAATTTGTCTATTTCTCACATAAAAGTTACAAGATCTGTTACGTGCTGAATTGACGTTATTAATTTTTCGCTATAGAGGCGTAGTGACGCAAGAGTAAAATAGTGCGCCAGATACCTTCCATTGACGCAGGATGGGTTCTATAAAAGCAATTATAATACTTTTGGGGGTATACAAGTTGTGACACTTCTACTAAATACCTGTACGCTTACCTTGAAAGAGCTTTAAACTCCCTTGTTTATTTAAAGCTTTTGAGTGCCAACCCACCTGAAAAAAACCAAGCTTATTTGGAAAGTGGGTGATCGAAGTAACTGTGTGGACGGTTTCTACTGCAGCTAGATGTTGATAGAGCCTCAATTATAATTAGTTTTACCTCCTATTAGTTTGAAATAAACAAAAAAAACTCCCCTTCGTGTATACCTAACATATAATATACAGTACGATTTTAACACTAAACAGCAACAAAGAAAACAAGTTCTAATCGGTCAATCACGCGTGAAGCTAAAAACAACTTAAAATTATGATTGACAGAAATTCAACCAATTTAATTTTTACGTGCTATTTTGCTACTACAATAATGAACTTCTCCATATGAAAATTCTGTGTTTACAATACGCTGTAAATAAGCCTACACCAACGTTGAAAGATCTATAAGATGGATAACAAAATATCAATGGGATTACTCTTTTTGTTCTAATCAAAACTCTACCGACACCCAGAGCAAGAATCATTGCAGGTAAAAATCCAACCTATTGCAACACAAAATCACCCAACACGGGCAACTTTCCTATGGGACCGGAATATTATATCCACGATTTTCTTACTCGGTTTGGAAACCTGTTTTTACTAACAGCTCCAGCGTTTGGATACCGTCACATTAACTACCTGCTTCTAATCTCGTTCCGCACCTCAATGATGGTATGCGTGTCGATCAAATTTGAAGCTCCGCTGACCGATGTCTGTTATCAAATAACTTATGAATTCCCTCTTTTACCATCCGTGGGTTTTTATAAGTTTTAACGTCCTAGTGCTGTTGCACACTGCCAGGCGGCTCCGTGGCGTAGTGGTATGTGTGTGACTACAACGCCCAAGGTCCCGGGTTCGAATCCCGACACGGTCCGCTTGAAAAATGTTAGGCGAGCATTTTTCGCAAATATACACCCTCGTTCGGATGAGAGGTAAAATGGAGGTCCCGTGTGTGAGTGTTGTCACGCACGTTAAAGATCCCTACCTTGCTTGGAACAGCAAGGATTCGGCAAAATTCAAAATTTTCCAGGTAAAAAAAACTCGCTTCCTGGTCAATGTAGTACCTTCGGGTGGAGCATTGGAAAATCACATGTAATGTTGCACACTGCCGTCGTTCTCACGTGTGGCGGATCTAAATTGTTCTAGTTTTGAGGTCAATATCATTCTGTCCGTGTGAGCCCTTAATTCGTTTCCATAATTTTACAGTTAAAACCGATGGTTGCTCATTTATGCATCAACACATTAATCCGATGGCTGCTTTTATGAATATGTGATGTAACTCCTATATTGATGGTTCTTGACATCGGGCGCATTTGTAGAAATAATTTTAATATAAATGATTAGGATCTCGAAGCAACACCTATGCAGAATACCCGTTTTCTGTGTAGGGATAATATTGAGGGGATTGCAATGACAGATGGTTATCGACCCTTAACTATGACGATGAAAAAAGCCTTTCGGGTAAGCGATTAATGTAACGTAGTTTGATTGTATTTCAGCCCTTTTATTTATCATTTTATTATTTTTATTTCAAATTGTTTTATTTTCCTTTATCAATTTCTTCAATAGAAGCCCACTCCTGCACCACTAGTTAACCGAAGCACCCTTAGATTGCCTGGGATCCTCACCCCTTCAAGGCAAATCAAAATTGATAACGTAACGTTCTTTTTACCCGTAAGAGTTACTGAAGATTTTGCATAATTATGCCCAAAATTTTGTAAAGTCAGTTACTCTTTTGATGTAGTATTATTGAAATGAAATGTACCATACTTATAAACCTGTCTTACTTGGTACTTTCTAGAGTGCTGAGCAATGTATATAACCCGTCACAAGTCAATACGAAATAATATTAGATAATGTTCTTGGGGAGGTTGGATTCTCAAATCTACTCGCTAATTAGAACAAAGGGATATTTACATTCCGATCCGGAGTAAGTGTACAGTTTAATTTACTCTAGTTCACTACAATAATATTTAAAATATCAATGGTGGATTTAAATTTAACATCAATTAAAAAAGTAGACAAGTTTGAGAATAAGTATATAGCACTTGTTTTTCTCTGGAGGTGTTGTTTTGTTGGTTGCTAATGAAAAAGAAGGTACCCAGCACAACGCCAACTTCCCACAAAAGTCAAACATAAGATGTAATTTTTATCCGTAGACGGTAACTGACTTTTGGGAAACTTTCAGACTAATTCTGAACTCTACTTCTGCGGGGGAGACTTTCAGGAGGTCGGTTAATAATTGACGGATAAGCCTGGACGCCACTACACTAACAAAATAAACTACAAGCAAATATCGTGAAATAAAAGTGTAGAAATTTCGATAATCAAATTCCGTTTCCAAGCCATGAAAATTTGACCTTAAATTCGTACAGACTTTATACCTGTAATAAAACATGAGGTTAAATAAATAACATGAAATGGCAGTTTGCGCCTCTTTACAAAAGAATATACTAAAAGTATTAAATAAATATGAAGTTTAGAGTTTAGTTGAATTTGGAACTTACACCATTACACTACTTGTGCGAATGAGGCTCTTTGCTCAGTTTGTAGCATAAATAAATTCTAAAATTAATCACTGAGAAAGCACGATGTTCTACTTTAAATAGGAGGTCCTAAAACGCTACCAGAAATGAGAATTTGATACAGCCAAATTTTGTACGTGTATTGAAATCAAATATTATAGTCATATAAGAAAAAAAGATAAATATTAACAGAAGGCGTTCAATTATTTGTTCAGTGAGATATTTGAATAATTTAATAAACTTAGTAAATGACAAATACATGTCACTTTTATCGATACCAGATCTGATATTAATTTACAAACTTTAGGTTCATATTTAACCAATTAAATTTATAATTCTTGTTCAAAATAACTAGTTGTATTTCGGAAAACGAGTTATTAATACCATATTTGCGTTAAAATTCAATTTCGAGAAACATATTAACGTTTAAATTTTTATCAAGGTCTACGTAACAAATCAACGTCTTCGCCAATTCACATTTCCATGCGAGATGAGTAATTTAAATTTTTCCAATTACAAGGAACAAACAAACAGCTTGTCACTCAATAAAAGTTTGACCTACCGACTAATAGCAAAAGTCATCTTCAAAGTTACCAATAACATCCAACAGCGTACGGCTTTGGAACACAAACATGCAAGATGTCCGGTAAATTTCTTCTAAAAAGACAGGTTTACCCCAGATGGTAGTTGATTAAACAACAGGAGGTCTTCGAGGGTAACAGGAATTATTCCTAGTCCATTTTCTAATAATGGCCAACACGATGTTTTAAATGTTGTATCTTCAATTTAATACTCAGCGAACGAATTCATTTCATTTACGTAGTCATCGCAATTTTACATTAAGCAAAACCAGATCCTAAGTTGTTTTATAATTTTACCTCTAAAGTAATTGTTAAATCATTTTATAAATTTGTTGCTAGACTTTTTGTTTTTTTGCTTTTCCTTAGTAGCACTGGAAAGGTAAAAGAAAATAAATTTTTAGAACTCTAAATTTAACAGTACGAACTATTGTTGAATAGACCAAATCGGGGGCACGTGTTGACAGGTTAATGTGGATTAATGCGACGCAAAGATCGCCGACATTCAAAACTTTCCACATCTTAACTGTACGAAGTTGTATCAGCGAGTGTCCAAGAGGGGACGGAGTAACCTGTTACAGAAGTCGTCGCTTTGCACATGATTTGGACGATAGAATTAAGTTCGACTTTCAACAAACGTAAACTGATTTATTTGAATTTTGTTAGATGTGTTTCTATTACACGTTCACGAGAATTAAAATACTGACTAAATGTGTTTGGCTCCATTTATTTTACTTATATAAAAGATGTTTTAACAAATAGAATAATACCACTATACAAGGTGGATACAAAAATTATTGTACCTTATTTGTAATTTTATAAAATGTTTGGATTCCGAAAAATTAGAACGCTTCAAGTAAGAATTTAAATCATTCAGTTAGCGAACTGAATTTCGAGTAGATAATATTTAGCCAAGCGTCAAAAGGTTTGCCAGTTTATATTCCACGTTCGCTTTCCAAATCTAAGAGGCGCATTTCACTATTAATTCACTTGTAGGTAGTCGCTTTTACAAATTCGCATGCTTTTGTTAAAAAATGTACGTAATAGAAGTTAATTAAAATTGTAATTAAAAGAAAATATGCTACAAAAATCTAAAGCAAATTAATTTTGTTTCTATTTAAAAGTGGCAGCTTCAGAGTGCAAAAGTACATTAAAAAATATGTTATTGTTGCAGTTGAACGTACTAGTTGTTTGGAATATCAAAATATTGAACCGGTTTGAACTGAAACGAACTAGGCTGTTTTTCGAACAAAAATATAGCAGGCTGTTTTCAAACCGAACCTACACTGAACCAAACTAAAAAGTGTTCGAGGTGAACCTGGTAGAAGGTTCGGTTCGCTTCAAATTCATCTCTACTTAACAGTAAATTATTCATTGTCAATAAATATAAACATAAATTAGGAACAATGTTTCATGCAATTCATTGGTTTTCTTTCCAGTCATCTACCTCTAATTAAACGATAGTTTGAAAACCTTAAATCTGACATTCTACTCTAAGATTTGCCTTAAAAGCTTTCAGCGCTTTGAAAAAAGTTCTAATTAGTAGTTGCGGAAAGTGTCTACAAAGTTTAGATCGTAAAGTTAGTTAGACCATTTTTCTCAGACATTTTATCCTGCACCTCCAGGTTTTATTTTTGTTCAAGACAATTAACTTTAAAATGTGCAAAGTATGGAGTGTATATGTAACTACTTGATAAACAATTTGCTAACGCTAACATTCTCTCCTCAGAGTGCCAAGACATTGTTTCACAAATACTTTATACAGTTTGAAACTGAACCCACTTAATTTACGTTGTTGATTGATCTTCATTGTTATGTAGTTAATCTGAACGGGTGCATAGATACCTCTTGTAGATTAACTTATATTACCATTATTATCATAGAAACCAGCTAAACGTAATTCAATCCTGTTACATACAAAATTCATAACAGGAAGAAGAGTTTATATTATACGTTCAGAGAATTATGTGTAACCAAACCTCGAAAAGTTTTCATACGTACTGTACTTATAGAAGGAGATTTTTAAAATTAAGGGTGAGCTTACGACACTAATGAGCACAGATTTGTGAGTGGTGCTCTAATTTTCATTAAGAAGTGCGATGGGATTAAATGAAGTTGGGAGTACTACCCCTTCTTAGAGTTAAACTAAAATGAGATTATCTACTGCAAACTTTCAGCTACTTTAGTGTTTCATTCCAAGAGTTGATGGAACGTAAACTTAGGTGTTCACTAGTTTAAGAAATTTTGTAAGGTCTTTATCAGACCATTTTCTTTGTAAAAACTTTCATACGCTTTTGCGTTTAAAATTTCCAAAAAAATTGTTTTCATACTAGCAATTCTCCTGAACGAATAGTGTTTTGCGTGCGTTAACTTCGATAACCACAGATGGTGGAGAAAGTGGACGTGCAAATTATGAGCTAAGCTTATAATACGGAACTTTCAACTACTTACCAATAGTAAACTGCAACCTTTAGCGGCGGTGCGGCGCACAGTGGTCTAAAATCCCGAAAAGCTGGCTAAAATGTCAAAAATTATGTGACTTACACAAAAGTTGGTATATTGAGGTTTTGGAGGTCGTTGATTACGAATCTGAGATCGAAATAACTTTAAATAGCATAACGCAACAAAAATAGCAAACTCGAGTGTCAAAAAATGTCCAAATTCGACGAAAGTTGATATATTAAGATTTTTAAGGTTGCTATGAAGAAAAGAAACAAAATATTATACATTTTCGTACATTAACAAGAAAACATTTTTATTTCATAGGCAAAAATCGAATTCAGTATCAGACTTGCCATGAATGTCAGACTCAATGTCGGTTCCTAAAGATTCACTATTGAAATCGGTATGTATCTCATCTGTGGTTGTACCATGAATTGTTGGAAGTTCTAATAATTCGATGGCTTCTAACGATAGTGATTTGAGTGACTTTTGTGGCAGTTTCGTTATACTAGTAATACATGGATCCGAAGTGACCATCAGCCGATGGAAAACATCATACATAGTAGATTCTCTCGAGCACTTCCGCGAGAAATGTTCACGAAATCTTTTGATGTCCTTATTTCGTGATTCCTGAGCATCCTCCGATAACTGCACTATTGGTAATTATGCGGAAGCTATCATTTCTAGCCCGCGAATTAATAATTTATGTACTGAAGTCGGCATGTAGTATATGGGTTGAATAACTCTTTTGCATTCTTCCGCAATTTTTTTCTCCTCCTCGGTACGTGCTTGCCATTTGTTAATCTTTAGTTTCTATGATAAATGCAAACAACATTCAAAAAGACGAATCCAAGCGTGCAATGTCGATATTCCAAATCGCAGATTAGTTTCAGTGACTTTTTTCTACAGAATCTCATCTATACTATTGAAATTCTTGGATGTAGCTACGCACAAGTAACAAAGTTGAGTTGATTTTGTACCTGACACTGTATTGCAAACTTTATTGTCTATCATCATAAATGTCATACTATATTTAATGCAGACCTCGATTCCATGTAGTTGTGTTGTGAAATGAACAAGCGGTTTTATTTGTTGTTCAATGGGAAGCGATCTATATCGAAACAAAGAGCGCCGAGCGTTTGTACAAAAATTTATCGCAAAATACAAAGGCAGATAAAAGCAGTTATACTCTTACTGATCCGAAAGAGAAAGATATAATCTAAAAGATGGAATTAATTAGATCTCGGAATAAGGTAGTATACATAACTATTTGGCTACTTAAAAATATAATTCTTTCAAAATGTATCATTCCTGAAAAAAAAACTATATATGTAACACAAAAAACACAATGTTAATATATTTTTTTTAGTTATACATACCTCTAGGAATAAAATCCATTTTTGCACTCCGTTCTGCACTCCGTTTTCAAAATATATTCATAAAACTAGACTAATAAAATCTCCGTTACTTTTCACTGTCACAACTGTTTCGTACGAAGGGCAACTTTGAACTGCACTGGAAATTCAGGTATAGGATATACAAATCTGGGGTTGGCAACATTTGATGGAGAATTTAGTTCTCTTTCCAACACTATTTTCGAAAGTTCAATATTCATTTTTTAACTTTTGGCTAGCTTTTCGGGATTTAGGGCCACTGTGCGCCGGCTGGAACGAGAAACCATTTGCGGAACTTAAGCGCCAATACATAGATAACACTAGAGCTACGAACACCTGCCTTCTTACAACTTCGACAATAACTCTACTGTACAACAGCGCGGCACACACAACATTGAATCCATTAGTAAATACTAAGATAACTAGATTTGGATAGCTTTAAGTCAATCTTTCAGGTCGCACCGGTAAGCAGAGCCGGCGACCGTTATCCGGTATTACGGACACCGCATCCCCTCACCTAATGCTAGTGTCTTGTTCATCAGATTCACTCCAAAGTCAAAGCTACGGGTACCATTATATAACCATAACTTTAGTTTTAGTTTATAAATTATATTTAACGATTTACATGAGGACGTCATTATTCGCGTTTAAACTAAATGTAGTACCTTCGCATTGAGAAGTGTTCTAATTAGTTTTAAAACAAATACGAAGATAAAAGATAAAACCTAACAAGACTTTATGCAATTACGCTGAAACGATAAACATTTTGAATAAGAAAACGCAGCTTCAAACACGCATAAAAATACATAAACGAAAACAGCGTTAAAATTACATCATTTATTTTGTTCAATTATCCAAAAGGCGATATCTATACAAAACAACAGACTTAACGTCTGGCAAAGATAACAATGTATCAATAGCAAATAAATCATACACGGAAAACCGAATAAATTACATTAGAAGCAACTTCGAAATGCAGGGAATATTAAAGACCTGGTTGGTTGAGATATCTGTAAGACTGCTTGAAAACCCAGCCCACATGTAAGTGGGAAGAGCCTATATAACACAGAGAGCAATGATAAGACAGTTCAGGTTACAACTCATGCAGGACGAAGCTGCGTCACTGTTAACCAGAAAGTCAGGCGTAATTTAAATATAATAGAATATCAAGTGTGTTACAGTGATAATAGTGCAACGATTACGAAGACTTCGACGAAGAATTTGGGGTAATTTATTTAAACTGAATATTTATAATAATAGGGCTTCGAATCTGTGGTACATTTCTGAATATTTCAAATGTGTTGATGATAATAATTCAAATTTGGGTCGATATAACATTTCGAATGTGTGGTGTATTTCTGAATAATTCAAGTTGCGTCGATGATAATATTTCAAAGTCAACAATTATATTTTTGGTACAATTCTGGTACAATTTTGAGTTGCGAAATTCAAGGTATATAAAATAAAAAAGCACAAAGTAATTTATGGAAAACGAGAGGTAACTGTACTCAAATACTGGTTCAACTAGGCAAAACATTGGTAGATAAATGAGGACAACAAAGGGGTGTTGATCCACAACCCGAACAACATGTCGCAGGTCAGATCTATTTAATTTTAAGATATTTTTCTATTTAAATTTCAATACTGAATTTACTCAATTTATATAAAAATTGTAATGAAGTCAACAACAAACATTGCATACGTTAAACTTACGTAATATAGTATAAAGGGGCCTAGAACGTTCCAGGTTTCTTTGGTAAAAAGGTAGTTTTTGGTGACTTTAGGTTAAACTCAAAGTATAGAAATTTTGGGATAAATAATACATATGATATTGATTGATTGAGAAGTGTATTTAAATACTTTTTAAAAATTGTAAATAATATTATTTCATTATATGAAATTAATTAACTTCGTTTTATCAGTTCAAACAAATAGGTAATCATAAAGGGGTAGAGAAGAGAAAATTGATCATCGTAACGTAGTGCACTCTGTGTAGATGAAGAAGGGCTAGCCGTGGCATAATAATAAAATTAGTAAGATTAAATTTGATTTGAGAACACAGAGAGGTAGCGTTAAGTAAAAACGTCATTACACCGAGTACGGCATTATCATATCTATATACATATATATACTTATTTATATATATATATATATATATATATATATATATATATATTACTATAAACGCCCGCACGTTAGCGCGCCACTAAAGAAGTGCTGTGACAAGGCCTCGTGTTGGACGTTACTAAAAGGGTGATGTAAAAATGCCTCCCGTTGGGCGTTATTAAAGGAGTGCTGTGTCACCCTCTCTTTGGAGTGGGAAGCTAAAAGAGTGTTCTGACAAGGGTACAGCAATGGGAAATTTGAAATTATTTTTGTACCTTCTTTTTCTTTTCTCTACCTGGCCAGTTCAACGAAAGTTTTACTACAGAAGGAAATAAATCACAGCAATCTCTAGAAAACATCTATACATTCAAAAACATACAAAACATACAAAAGAATTTATGAAACAGTTTTTCGCTTAAGGTCATGCAGAAAAGAATTCCTACAAGTCATTTACAAAATAATTCTTACCTAATATTTGTTAAAAATTACAAAATCGCCTATCTCTTATTACCACGCTTGCCAGGGTGATTGACAAACAACTCTTGACAGATAATTTATTAAAGTCAAAATGCGTCGAAATTTGACCTCAAAATTTCCGCTTACAAAAGAATTATATTCCTAAAACTTATTCTAGCTTCAAATTACGAAATATTAAAAAATTATCAATTAATAAACAAAGAAATCGAAAATTGTATACTTATGGCTATTTGTTCAAGAGGGCTTATCCAAATCTTCTTTCCTTTTCCCTCAACGGAATTATATCTTTCTCATTTTAATAATAGTACGGATTTCAGTAATTACATAATTAATTCAAGCTTAAATTGCATTCTTAACGCTTTAGCAAATGCAAAAAGATTTGCATTTTAGTAATTGAAAAAGGATTGATTTTTACAGTAACTAAAACGTGTTCTTATATAAAAAATTGTTCATTTAGTATTTTAATTAATAAAGGCAATAATATGACATTGTTCTTAGGCGGATTAACTGGCTTTTTGTATTTATATCTTAATGATTGTAATATACACGGTAAATGTGTTTTTATGATAAATGAAATGAATTGCTTAAATCTAAGTTATTTGTAGTACTTTTAATGAAAGCTGTGTTTATAAATGTTTTATGAATGCAAGAAATGGATAATGTTTTTACACGGTTTTTACACGGCTTTGTTTTTATCTCACTGAATGAATATTTGCACTCACGGAAAACAATCTAATACTGTAAAAAGGACATGCAGTAAGATTTGTTCCATAAACAAAAAAAAATGCTTTTTTTATTAAAGGGAAATGGATTTAATAGCTTTGTACAAAAACTACCTTTATTTTATATAGGGCGGAACAATGAATATTCGGAAATATCGATTTCTTTGGTGTCCTTCTATTTGCTTGGTTTTATTGATAGAATTTGGGTTTCTGTGACTTTTCGTGACCATATTATAACATCAATATATCAATTAATTTTGAGCGGGGCTTGCTGTCTATAACCGACATAGATCAAAAAATTGACAATGTCAGATATGATTGACAAAAAATGCCAAACGTAATTGAAAGTTAGGTTTATGTATAGTTGTGTAAACGATTTAAATTTGTAAATTTCCCAATTATCGTCATCGGTCTCGGTGGCGTAATTGGTAAACGTATGGTACCGGCAAGACCAAGATATAGGTTCAACTCTGTCCAAGACCTTATATTTTCCATCTTTCAATTACTAGCTCGATTTGAAATGATCATTTGGGCTTTGCATAAACGTATAAGTTATTATTTCATCTTATTCACTATATATATATATATATATATATATATATATATATATATATATATATATATATATATATATATATATATATATATATATATATATATATATATAAATATATAATGATATATTATTAATGGGTTTGAGGTCAGCTGTAGGAAAGTAAACTCTTTTTTAAGGCCTAAATTTTCGAATTTTATTTAAATTCTTGATCACAGGCTTTCTAAAATTTTACAATTAACTAGGCTAACATATAAATGAATTGATAGTAACTTACAAGACGAGGTTAAACATTAAATAAACATGAAAATTACATCGAAATCTATTTTAACTAATTTTTGCTTCAATTTGTTATAAGAAAATTGTATAACTTGTATAAAATAAAAATAAAAATGTCAAATTTTGAAACCTTTCAGTTTCACTTTTTTTAATTATTTGAAGATTTAAAAACAGAATGCCTATGTGTGCATGTATGCATGTGTGTATGTGTTTGTGTGTGTATGAGTGTGGGTGCGTGTACATGTTATATTTATGTGAGTGTCTATGAATATTTGTGATTATGTATGTTAATCTGTTTGTTTGTTAGTACGTGTATGTGTGAATGTGATAGGATGTGTATGTATGTAATGCTAATCACTACAATATCAATTATTGCATTAGGTATATGTTACTTCTGAAGACTAAGTATGTATGTGTAAATCGAACTTAGACCACCAATATCTGTTTTTTTATTTATACAATTTTTTTGGCGAAATATATGATACATTTCCAGAAATAGTCTTTTTTGTGTATCTTTTTCTAGTTCTAAAATTTTAGGATGTTCAAAATCAATTTTGTGATCTAAATCAATATTATAAATATATATATATATATATATATATATATATATATATATATATATTACTCATGTTTAGACCAGGGTAGAAAATTAAATAATCACATCAAATAATTTTAATCACCGTGTATAAGGAATTTTATTAGATAATACGCTTTATTAAAAAACAGCGTGAAGCATAAAAATTCATTCGTTTTATTAAAATTAAGAGATTTAAATCATGTACAAGACGCTTTATATCAAAAGAAGCAGTATTAAAAAGCTCTACGTATAATTTAATTATTCCTAGTAAAGAAACAAATAGAAATTACGTGCAAAATTTATATTAATTAACCCTATTTTAAGTAACCAGTATTAAACAAAGTGTACACATAATAATTAATATTTAACTTGTATTCGCTAAAAATGAAAGGATAGAAGTCAATTTTAATTGGAGTTAATTAAACCATTATTAATAATAAGCATAAAAGTCTGTGAAAATCCAAGATTATAATAACAGAAAATAAAGCTCTGAGAATTAATATTATGTTTGAACACCTGCGTAGTTTAAATATCACGTACGGCGAAAATTTTGTAGATAACAAATGGTTTCAGAGAATCTTGTAGAAACCGTCGCATAATAGTTACGCGAAATGCTAAAGGTGGGTTATTTCACACTCCACATGGACTAAAATAATCGATAATAAAGAATATCAATTTGCATCAATAAGAACAGGTTAGATAGAGACAGATAATATGCGCAAGACCGAGACACATATAGTAAAAGGCGTGAGTAGAGCAACGTCATGGGGTTGCGATTGGTTGAAAGTAAAATGCAAAATTTGAGAGGTAAAAATAACATTTCTTTATAAAAGTCAATTAGTTATTTCCAGACTTTGCGTGCTGTGTTGAAATTTCTGAGATTTATTCTGGGGCGAGTAAAAAATTCGTAAAAACCGACACGCGAGCGACGGAATGGGAACATAGCATGAGAAATTCTTAAGAATTGTCTGTTTTGAGGACAAAAGCGACGTGCCGGCTATCCGCTATATATACCGGTGGTAATATGAATTTCGTTCTCTTAGACTTTTGACTATTCGATGCGTTACAAGCTCTCTGAGATTTTCGACTTGATTGAACGCGTTAAACAGTGCTTTTTAGTTTTCCGGCTTTAATATTAAATAATTTAAACAGTTTGCTCGAATATTATGTGATTTAAAACAGTTTGTTATTTACGTGCTAACATGAATGTACTTTAGTGCACTTAGATACAAGGTAATAAAATTTAGGATCACTGTACCAATTGGTAAAAATTTACAACGACAAATATATACACAAAAGTAGGCAGTTTTGGCGTATATTGGTGAAAGAAGTATGAATTTCTTTGTTATTTTTCGGGAGTATTAATAATTAAATGGTGCATAAACGTGTCTGGATCCACAAGACTAGGGTCAGATTTACACAGATTAGTTCCGGAAAAACCCTGAAACAACTTTAAATAAATGGTGATGGAGAAAATTTTTAAAGCGTTGAGAATCAGAAGCTGTAAATATAACCCAGTTGGAATGGTGTGATTAACAAAAGGGACGATGTATATTGAAGCTACGAGTGCAAGTAACCTTCAGGTAAATTATACTATTTTGTTTGAACTTTGATATTGTTGTGTGTGTTGAATAACTTTATAATTGATTTACTCAAAATGGACAGTAGTGAAATTGTACTAACAATAATATTTTAATTTTAAGGTGAAATTTGCTTGTTTAAGTAGAAAGGGGTATTTAGTATTGATGTTCTGGATTATGATGAAAATTTAGGGTATGTCTTTGAGTTCAATTAGACGAACCTGGTTAATTAACGTAAAGGGGTGGTAGATGCTCCCTTTATACTCAGACTCCGGTCTGCTTATATTGTTATATTAATTAGTAGGCATCCAACAAGGACTTTAATTCTGGATGCACATTAAAATGATAATAAAATTAATCTTGAAATTCTTTTTAAAACTGAATTTTATGCTGAAATTTAATTTGAAAATTTAATGTATTCTGAATATTGATGTAAATAGAGTTAACGTTGATGTTTGTGGTAGGAATGTGTTGTTTAATTTTATGAATGAGGAGGTTTATAAAATTAGGTGAGCAGCCGAGGCGAAAACAGGATCACAGCATTTTATGACGCCCAATTGGTGGGACTAGAATTTTTTTGTTGAAAGGACCCAGTTCCCGCATTCACAAGAGTATATCACAGCAATATATATATAAATATATATATATATATATATATATATATATACTGAGTCTTCTTTAATAAGCGATATTTAATAAATATTGAATAAGATCTTGGTATTTATTTTTGGGCGAATTGCTTATATAACTAGAGGTTTCAATCAATTTTACTTTAAATACTTTACTAGTTTCGGAGAATTTGTCTCCTTCGTCAGAAGCTAAAATAGTACATGACAGTTAAATTAATAATTGGACAATAGTTACTTACTTTAGTAAATGCGTAAAAGTACCTCAAAAGTAACTAGCAATGGATATAAAAACATATCAAACTTAAGACTAACATTTTTAAAAAGTGTACATTCTTTTGACATTTATAAATTTGGAAATCAAGATGACATACGTCATATTTAGAATATTGTAAACTAGATAATTTTTTGAACTGTAATACTATTAATAAAACTATTTATAATTAGATTAAGTGATGTTTGATAACTATATAAACTATATATTTAATATTATAAAGATAAAATAAATTTTAGAATTAAGAACTCTTTAAGATTTAAAAAAAAAAATTAAAAATGTTTAATATTGGTATAATAAGGAATAAATGTTAATTAAATTATCTATGTCGGTTTTTGAGTTTAAACTGTTTTTATATATATATATATATATATATATATATATATCATACATACATATATACCTACGCTGCACGCCGATGTAACTAACGTTCAGTTTCCTGCTGACCGCCACCGCTGTGTCTCTAAACAACCTAAAATTTAAATATGTCACGACTAGCTTAGTCTAATCCACACAGAGTGCACAACGTTACGATAACAAAGAATTTACCCCCATTTTTATCTAAAACCTTCCTACTTAAATGAGACAAACGAAATTGACCAAGATTTGTATAATGACAAAGAAAAAATATATACACTTTACAGCTTAATATGATACACTATTCGACAAAATAAACTCCTGAATCAAATAATAATAACATCAATTTGTTTATCCCCAAAATTATAGCTTCCTCTAGTTAGTTTAAAGCCAGCAAAAATGACACTGTCCACTATTGGAAACACCCTTGAACGTTCTGTGACTTTACCCTTTTACGTAAATTTTCACGTATAAAAAAGATTTTTGAGGACCCGTTACGTAAATATTTTAGTATAATAAAAAATATAGTAAATTTTCAATAAAAAAGAAAATAATGCCTTATGCTATTTAGATAATGTTTTGATCTGTAGTTTTCCTTGCGTATCTTTTTGTTCTTCCTATTTTTGGATCTGCTACTGAGTGCTGTTGACCAATACACCGGAATTTCTTCCAGTTGAGTTCACTTGTTGATTTTATAGTACCGCTTGGCCAAACCCCATTCAATGTTTAGAACAATCCTCTGTTTTGTGCTCCGATGCGTAGATGCAGGGCGAAGGAAGACTGCTTGTTTATCAAATTTGAGTGATATATAAAGCAACGCCTCCATCTGACACCATTGGTTATCGGCGTCCTTCGGTTAAAGTTTAAGGCATTCTGTAGGATATTGTCAAACTCTGGGCTTTCTCAGATATAAATTTGATAATAACCCGCCGAAATAATGCTGTTGGTCACGTAGTGTTCAAGTTCTATATAGTGGATTTCTATAACACGTCTGTTTTGTGTTGTTATAGAAAATTTTAAATCGACTTCACACGTAGACAAACTTATGGCTTTATTTTTGTCAAGATAATGTTTTGGGTTTTGAATTTACTTCATGTTAAAAATCACGTAGACAAAATTTCTATAATGACGTAAATTGGAATGCGTTTATTTACATCCTGCGTTTTCGAAAGGGATTTGTTTTGAAGGGTGCGCTTATCACGAAAAAGTTTTGTTATTTGCACTATTGCGTGTTTAATTTTAACAGAATTTGTATCATGATTGTCTAGCTTTCAATGTTTTTAATACGTATTTATTTAAAATTTATGAATGCTTTTTTGGTTTAAAGTGAGTTTGATGCGTACAGAGTTATTTATTTTACTGTATGTGGTTGTATTATTGAAGGATGAGCTTCCCTGCATTAATGAAAGTTAACTGTGATCCTTATGCAGTGTGTTTGATGTTTGATTT
The DNA here is from genome assembly GCA_036346225.1 of Platerodrilus igneus. NCBI lineage: Eukaryota > Metazoa > Arthropoda > Insecta > Coleoptera > Lycidae > Platerodrilus > Platerodrilus igneus. The sequence continues at coordinate 2,327,103 of JARFIW010000816.1, read as the reverse complement.
TTGCATAATTTGCAAATTATGTACTTTTCATAATAAAATTGCTTAGTTTTCTAGCTTTTAGTACAATTTATATGTAGTATGCGACCCTTATAACTCTATATACCTCTAAATAACCCTATTATCATAGCAATATATATATATATATATATATATATATATATATATATATATATATATATATATATATATTCGTGACAACGTCGCACGCTGAAGCGTCACTAAAAGAATGCCGTGACAATGCCCCGCTTTGATGCATCGCTAAAAGCGGATTGTGATACAGATACAGTAAATTGTAAAATTTGAAATTGTTGACTTACTTCCTTTCTAACTTTACTTTGCCTGGCTAGCTCAACGGAAATGCTGAAATTTATAAAATAAAATCAAACACAGCAATATTAAAGCATTTATTCAGCATGAAATATTTTCTCTCATACAAAAGCATATAGAACATTTACAACATCGTTTTTTTCAAACATAAAATTATGTTTAACAAGTACCTATTTACTTAATTGTCAAAATGTATTTTACCTTATTTTTAATCTACAGAATTAAATCTCTTCTCTTATTAACAGTTTACCTGACTTTTTATTCCCACGTTTGTAAGGTTTGTTTGGCCCAAGAAGATCCTTGACAAATGGTCTATAAAAAATATCAGAGTCTTTCGTACTTCGGCTAATAACTTTCCTGGTAAAAACTCTTACAAAAGAAATTATTATATAATTAAGACTTATTCTGCATTAGAGTTAAATACTCAAATATCAGTTACAAAAAATATTTAAAAAAAAAATTATACTTGCAAAAATCCACGAAGGGCTTTTTCCAATTTGTAATCAACGGTATTAAATATCTTTGGCTGCTATTCTTTAATTGACGTCAAATCCCAGTTTACAAAATCTTCATATTATTAACATTTCTATTTACATTTCCAAAGTGCATTCTCAGTTTGACTATTCAATAAAATTTTACATAACTCTTTATATCGAAGCAATTCCCATCTTTATAGTATATCGCAAGATCGAATAATTGCATTTATAAATTTTCATATTTCTGTGCAGATTGCGTTTAGCTTTACTTCTTTATTCACTGTTCCATTTCAGTTATTAAATTACGATGTGCGTATCGCATACTTTAAAACAACTGCTTCGAAATTCTTTTCTCAAAGTAACATTTTTCGCGATCGAATTTATGAATGAATCTATTTAATAAGCGCTTACATTTATATACAAAAATTATGTATTTTCTAGAATATATTAGTGTTTAGGCGATTCCATTCTAAACAATACACGCCTATCTGACGTAATTTTCTGGGAATTTCTCATTAGCGTTAACTCGCGCGATTGATTTATAATAGTGACGCGCGCTGCCTCGTACTTCTCTAATACTAAAGTTAATGCTCGCGGTATCCTTCTACAATACAGTGAATGCGAAGATCATAAATATTTTTTATCAATTTTTATTACATTTTCTGGGTTTTTTAAATGTTATGGTCGCTTCTTGGAATAAGCATTTGTTTATTAATTGGGATCATACGAAATTGGCGTACTTCTCAATTTCTCTCGTCTATTCCAAAAAATTATTTATTTAAATTGAATTTATGTAACACAAAAGTCAATTGATGTGATTAATTTAGGACTTTAGTGGCTTTTTAATGCAAATTAGTTGCATTTTTATAGAAAATATTTGCTTTCATGGTAAAATGTGTTTTTAATACACATAATTAAGATTATAATTGGGGTTTTAAATACACGGAATTATTTATTTTTATGCACAGATAGGGCATTTCTATTACAAACGAACAACTTTTGTATTTATCTTAAAATGATTGATTTGCATTTGCATTTAATGCGTGTTAAGGTGTCTTAAAAATAATTATTTTTACATATACATCTTACATTATTTGCAATGTATTTACAGTACGCTAATATCATACAGGGTGATTATTTATACATGCGAAACTTGCGCTTTTGCTTGGCACTTTAATGAATAAAAGTACGCTTGTATTATACAGGGCGCAACCATGAATTTTCGGAAATATCCATTTTTTCCGGATTCTTTTATATTTTGGTGAAATTTATTTGTAGAATTTGGGTTTCAATAACCTCTCGCGACCCTCTATCACGAATATATATATATATATATATATATATATATATATATATATATATATACAGGGTGAATGGTATCGTTCGTGCAAAAATGAACTGGGAGATAGTACACTTAATTTGCAACAAAAATTGTTAATATGACCCCTGTCCTATCTCGATTGGTTTAGGAGATACGTTTTTTTTTAGTCTGTTTCTTAATAACGCGACTTCTTGCAGTAAAAATTAAATTTCTCGGCTTCTGCTGCAAATAACTAGATAAACAATCCGATTTTCATAAACTACATTAAATTTCCTATAAAAAACAACTATTTCGATTTTTTTAATTTTAAAAGAAACATTTATTATAAAGCATTAAAGGGTAAAAAATTACAAAGGAAGTTTTTTTAACAAAGTTTAAAGTAATATTACAGCGAAATTATTTTATCTACAAATGAGCAAATGTCACAAAAATAACCTCACTTCATAAGGTTTCCAGGACTGCGAAACACTTTCTATTTGATTTTTATTTTATCAAGTATGGAAACAAATAATTTGTTTCCACTTCGCATTAAAATTCGCCCACTGCCTTGATTATCTAATGATCCCACAAAGTTTTTCCGGTATTACGGAGGCAATAATTTGATAAATTAAATTTTATTTGTATTGTTCAAAATGCTGACCACCGCACCTGATACAGGTTCTTGCTCTTTTCCGCATACCTACCACGGTCACGCTCATAGATATAGCTTCTCTTTTAAGAGTTGACATCCATTTTCGAGCCTTTGTCTCAAATTTTCCAAACTGACTACCTCCGTGCTGTATTCGTATTCTTTTAAAAAGTCCCATACAAAGTAATCCATGGGATTCAAGTCAGGCGATCTTGCTGGCCACGGAATCGGTACTCCTCTACCAATCCACCTTGCGTATTGTTCATTTAAAACTGGCGGACACCACGTGTGTAATGAGGAGGAGCCCCGTCATGTTCAAAAATAATATCTCTACGAACTTCTAAAGGGACATCTTCCAACAATAGGGGTAGTTGATTTTGAAGAAAGTCCAAATACACTTTTCCATTGAGGTTTCTTTCGAAAATATAGGGGCCAATAAGGGTGTTTCCTATCACAGCCGCCCACATATTTAGGCTGAATCTGCGTTGGAACGATTTCTGTCTTATTGCATGAGGGTTTTCATCGGCATAATAGTAATTGTGGAGATTTGGAACGCCAGCGTGCGTAAAGAAGGACTCATCAGACCACAGTATTTTTCGAAAGAAATGGCGCTCCTCAATATCCCGTGCTAATAACCAACGGTAGAACATCAACCTTCGTTGGAAATCTTCGCCTCCGCCTTCCAGAGCTTGAACAGATGTAAAGTGAAAAGGACGAATATTATTCTTGTGCAGAACATCTACTACTTTCCATTGCTAAACTACAGCCTCTCTTGCAATTTGACGTGCAGAAGTTGTAGGGTCTTGTTCCACTCGATCCAAGACCAACTCGTCAATTTTTACGTCCAGATCTTGCCCCCTTTCATTAGGTACTTGAAATGCTCCTCCATCAAGGAGCCATTGATGCGTTCTTGCAAACACGTTGCGACTGGGAATCGGACGATTTGGGAACCGACGTTGATATTCCTCCCCTGCTCTTGTAGCATTACCATTACAAAAACCATAAATGAAATGCATATCTGCATATTCTCTATTTCTATAACGAGCAGGCATCTTAGATATCAAAAATTTATACGAATACAACTGTCTAATTAGCGACAATGCTTCACACTGTCAATGTGACAACTACATGCTATGAACGTATCTGTGCTCTGAAAATTACTGTACATTTTTGTTTTCAATTTGCACTGCCTTGATCATCTTATAATCGAACAAGGTTTTTCCGACATTACGAAGGCAATAATTTAATAAATTAAAAATCAAATAGAAAGTGTTTCGCACTGCTGGAAACCTTATGAAGTGAGGTTGTTTTTGTGACATTTGCTCATTTGTAGAAAAAATAATTTCGCTGTAATATTACTTTAAACTTTGTTAAGAAAATTTCCTTTGTAATTTTTAACCCTTTAATGCTTTATAATAAATGTTTCTTTTAAAATTTAAAAAATCGAAATAGTTGTTTTTTATAGGAAATTTAATGTAGTTTATGAAAATCGGATTGTTTATCTAGTTATTTGCAGCAGAAGCCGAGAAATTTAACTTTTACTGCAAGAAGTTGCGTTATTAAGAAACAGACTGAAAAAACCATATCTCCTAAACCAATCAAGATAGGACAGGGGTCATATTAACAATTTTTGTTGCAAATTAAGTGTACTATCTCCCAGTTCATTTTTGCACGAACGATACCATTCACCCTGTATATATATATATATATATATATATATATATATATATATATATATTGTTGTGGATTCAAAGGGGTAAATCAGTGTGAAACAATAAAATTACAACAACCCTGTATATAGAAAAGAGCAAATTATTTATGCGAAAAATTAATTTAATTCATTTAGTGAAAACGGACGAATATTATAGTTTTTTTATATTTAATAAATGAAGTGTTAGGATCACAGGAAGAAAAAAAGCTTCAAAGCTAATAGAAGTTCAAGGATACGCATAATTAACCATAAGTTATTTTAATTCAACACATATAAGCAAAAGGGAACGTGCTGTGTAAGAAAAACAATAATCCCAAGGCAATTGGATTCGTTGTAAAGGCCAACGTCAGTTTATCAGATACGAAGAAGTAGAAAGTCTAGGAATTGTTATGTTCAAAACGGTCGATAATAAACAGAAACACCTACTTTTTAAAGGTTAGGTTCAACGAAGACGAGCGTATGTTAAGATAGGATTTCATAAAAATTATTTTCAACCGTCAGTTTGGTATAAACAACTAGGGTAACAAACATCTTAAGGAGCGAGGGAAATGCACAATCGGTTATATACAATAGATAGAGACAGAAATAAAGCAAGCAAGGAATTGAAATGCACGTAGAATATACACGTGGAGTTGAGATAAGATGTCAACAATATCGATTTTCCGTAACTCAGTGGAGTTTTAACGAGACAGCAAACGCGTAAGACAGAGATAAATAGAGCTTAGGCGGAGTTTGTGACGGCAGAGAATTTTGTCATTGGTTGAAAGCAGACAGTTTTCTAAACGTACGCACACGCGAAGGTTGAAAGCGAATTCGGGGCATACAGCACGTACGACGGAACAAATTTTACGAATTTAGAGACGGTTATATTCAAAATTTTTGGAATTCGTTTTGAAAATAAGCTTTTCGCAAGAAGCGCGTCCACTAGAGGGATTTAAAAAGGATATAAATACTCAACCTAGATTATTAGGGGCCTCTTCTTTTCTCTTTTCCATTACTTTGATAAAGTGCTGAATGCCGATTCAGACCACCATAACAGTAAAGCTTTCTGTGAATATTTTATGTATGTGATTATGTTACCGTAAATATAGTGGTTGCAAGGATAAAACAGTAGTAGCGGACCTCTAATTATTGACGTGAAGTACGAGTAGTGCGTATTAAATTAATAAATGTCCGGCTACTACAACACAAAAATCATTAAATGGAAGCATGATATATGGGGGTAAGCACCACAAGTAATCGAGTTTGTAAGCATGATATATGGAATGGTACTGTGAGACGAGGCGCATAGCTTGCAGAGATAGCAGATGGTAGAGGCCTGTGGATCCACTGAGCAGCACAGCAAATCGAAACAACACCGAGGGGTTTTCTGGCACTCATCTCCGACGGGAAGGAAGCCTGAAGAATTCTCCAGGTAATTTATTTAAAATTTCTGTTGCTTTATAAACATTTGTGATATTTTGTGCTGTATGGTTGACTTTTTTTTGGTGGCATATTTATGGCTGTAAAAACTTGTTGTAAAAGATACATGTACTGGACAATTTATTGATGTTAAATATTGAAAAAGGGTGTATTTAGATCATTCGAAATTTTATTCAGGATAAAAATTGAATTGTAAAAGGTAAACGGGTCTGTAAATTTTGTTTTAATTTATGCAAGGTTTAATAGGCATATACAAACTGAATGGTTGTAAGAGTCACATGTACAGTGGATCAATTTATTGATGTTAAATATTGAAAGGGGCATTTACATCATAATCTATTGATAAAAATTTGAATTTAAAAAAATCTAAATTTATGTTTTAAATTTATCAAGGATTTAAAAGCATATACATAATATTATGTTATAATATATATAGTTGATATTTGGTAAATATCATATATATATTCATTGAATATGTTTATATAATATTAGTATAATCAAGATATAAAAATAATATATATATATATATATATATATTATATAATATTATATATATATATATAATATATATATATATATATATATATATATATATATATATATATATATATATATATATATATATATATATATATATATATATATATATATATATATATATATATATATATATATATATATATATATATATATATATATATATATATATATATATATATATATATATATATATATATATATATATATATATATATATATATATATATATATATATATATATATATATATATATATATATATATATATATATATATATATATATATATATATATATATATATATATATATATATATATATATATATATATATATATATATATATATATATATATATATATATATATATATATATATATATATATATATATATATATATATATATATATATATATATATATATATATATATATATATATATATATATATATATATATATATATATATATATATATATATATATATATATATATATATATATATATATATATATATATATATATATATATATATATATATATATATATATATATATATATATATATATATATATATATATATATATATATATATATATATATATATATATATATATATATATATATATATATATATATATATATATATATATATATATATATATATATATATATATATATA